>CM022299.1:302794652-304074691 GCA_011799875.1 Thinopyrum elongatum
TCAACATTGAGCATCCACATCTTCACTATCTACATGAAGTCATCATCAACAAAACCAAAGGTTAGTTCATCCCTCTTAGGGGGGATATCACATCTAGGGGGAGCTTTTCTCTAAAAATTGAGCTAAAGCAACTCTAATGGTGTGAACACAACAATGCTTTATGTAAAAGTGGTAACCCCACTTGTGCTTAAATGATGAGTATGACCTATGATCAAATGTTCTCATTTGACTCCGAAGTCAATGTACTCATATATAGATGACCTAGTCATCGCCAATTGCTTGATAGATGCTAGAGTGTTTGTGCATGCTTTGTCACATGTTTTATTTGCTATCTTATTGTGTGAGCATGTTGGTTGCATAATTTTCTCCATTCGAGGACATCCATTTGTGGTTTTGATTGTTTGGCTTTTATTGTCCAAATGGATGGACAAGAATGCCTAAGTGCTCCCTCTAGCTATCTATGCTTTTTCTCTTCTCAAATTCTATTCATGCTACATCACAAAATTTGAACAAGTCTTTTTCGAACCCTCCGGGTGAGGAGCACTCGGAGCCATCGATCCGTCAACGGCTGACTTCCAAAACCTCTTAGTGAATTTCGGTCAGACCAACACATTCATATTCGGTCCCACTGAAACCACTAGGTTGATCTAGGTTTTCACCTCGGTGCCACTGATTAGAACTATTCGGTCAAACCGAGTTGCAGCAAATGCAAGCAGTTTTGCATCTCGGTGCCACCGAACCGTTCCACTCGGTGCCATCGACAACTAATGGGTATTTATACTCCGCGGCCTGACGTTTGGAAATTTCTTCAAACACTCGAGCCCGCGCCCCCCATTGCTACCGCTCTTGGTCTCCGGATCTTCGTCGTCTCCACCTGTGCGCCGTAGTCGCATGTCTCCGTCCCCGTCAACGGAAATCGCCTCCGCCGTTGCCGCCGTAGCGAGCCATCACCAAGTTAGGGTATGGTTCGACCCCTTTGTGCAAATTCTTTGTCCGATTCAATGCACAAAGTTAATGCCTGTATTCTTGCCCCAATTGAAAACTTCCTATCCACACAAAAGTTCCATTAGATTAGATTTGATGCAAAATCTTAGGGTTAGGTTTCCGTCGAACTCATCTCGGACTGACCGAAATGAAGTTTTTGGTCCCACCGATTGGCCCTGGCCATTGCACTAAGTACAACTCGGTCTAACCGAAGCATACTAATCAGTGAGACCGAAAGCAAATTTTCAGTGAAACCCTAGCATCTTGGAGTCACCAAACTGCAACTCGGTCTGACCGAAACTGCATGTTTAGACTCTGTTAAGTGCTTCAGTGTCACCGAGATTATCATATCGGTAGCTCCGAGATTATCATATCATGTTTAGACTCTATTAAGTTAAGATTTTGACTCAACTTTTGCAAAAATCAACTGTCTTTTGCGATGCTCATCCTACTCTACCTATATCCATCTATTCACAGGGTCAGTTGCAAAGATTTCTGAGGCCAGTGATAGTTAGAACATGTCAGAGAAGGAAGTCAACCTCAGTGAGGGCACAAGCCCTAGTGGTAGCTATGATGAGGGTAGCAGAAGCACCCCTAGCACTTGCCAAAGGCTGCTACCAGACAGAGGAAGAAGATGAATTCTGACAGTGAAGATGAGGATTTTGTGGTTGAGGAAGAAGTAACTTCCAAGAAGAAAGTGGTCAAGAAAGAGTATGTTGGTGCTGCTGCCACCACCAAGCCAAGACTGCTCAAGAAAGCTCCTGCCAAGAGAGCTCCAATGTCCAAAGCCAGAAAATCAACTGCTGCACATGAGACTATGGAGTTCACATTTGAGCCCAGAGAGGAAGATGAAGCTGCTGGTGGAAAGAAGAAAAAGAAGCAAAGGGTCAGGAAGACTATTGTCAGAGTCATTGGTAGACCTTCCATGATGAGAGATTCTGATGAAGAAGAGGAGGAGGAGGAGGAAGCTGTTGCACCACCTGCCAAGTCTCAAAAATTGATGGCTGATGCCATTAAGACTGGTGCTGCTCCTTCCAAGCCCAAGACAAAACCTCCACCTGCTGCACCCAAGTCAACTGCTCCAATGAGATCCACAAGAAATATCTTAGCTGCAGAGAAGAACAAGGCCCCAGTGCCTGAGGTCCAAGAGGATGATGAGCCACTAGTGCTCAGGAAACTGAAGCCAAAGATTCCAGACCACAATGATGATCATCCTGTGGCTGAAAACATGAAGTTGAGAAAGGATGCTGGTTTGAGACTATGGAGGAAGACAGATCCATATGCCACAAGGAGGGGAACTGTTGTTGACTATCATTTCCACACTAGAGAACAACAGGACTTCTATGAGACTGTGTTGCTAGACAAGAAGCCCATAGTGTGTGACATGAAATGGGTTGATTGGGAATACATTGATGAAAATGAAGACTATTTTCCTCATGTTCATGAGAGATTCATGATGAATGGTTGATGACCCACAAGTATAGGGGATCTATCATAGTCCTTTCGATAAGTAAGAGTGTCAAACCCAACGAGGAGCAGAAGGAAATGACAAGCGGTTTTCAGCAAGGTATTCTCCGCAAGCACTGAAATTATCGGCAACAGATAGTTTTGTGATAAGATAATTTGTAACGGGTAACAAGTAACAAGTGTAACTAAAGTGCAACAAGGTGGCCCAATCCTTTTTGTAGCAAAGGACAAGCCTGGATAAACTCTTATATAAAGCAAAGCGCTCCCGAGGACACATGGGAATTATTGTCAAGCTAGTTTTCATCATGCTCATATGATTCGCGTTCGTTACTTTGATAATTTGATATGTGGGTGGACCGGTGCTTGGGTGCTGTCCTTACTTGGACAAGCCTCCCACTTATTATTAACCCCTCTCGCAAGCATCCGCAACTATGAAAGAAGAATTAAGATAAATCTAACCATAGCATGAAACATATGGATCCAAATCAGTCCCTTACGAAGCAACGCATAAACTAGGGTTTAAGCTTCTGTCACTCTAGCAACCCATCATCTACTTATTACTTCCCACTGCCTTCCCCTAGGCCCAAACAATGGTGAAGTGTCATGTAGTCGACGTTCACATAACACCACTTGAGGAAAGACAACATACATCTCATCAAAATATTGAACGAATACCAAATTCACATGATTACTTATAAGAAGACTTCTCCCATGTCCTCAGGAACAAACGTAACTACTCACAAAGCATATTCATGTTCATAATCATAGGAGTAATAAATATCATTAAGGATCTGAACATATGATCTTCCACCGAATAAACCAACTAGCATCAACTACAAGGAGTAATCAACACTACTAGCAACCCACACGTACCAATCTGAGGTTTTGAGACAAAGATCGGATACAAG
Organism: Thinopyrum elongatum; assembly: GCA_011799875.1. Taxonomy (NCBI): domain Eukaryota; kingdom Viridiplantae; phylum Streptophyta; class Magnoliopsida; order Poales; family Poaceae; genus Thinopyrum; species Thinopyrum elongatum. The sequence continues at coordinate 302,798,012 of CM022299.1, forward strand.
AGATGAACTAGGGTTTGAGAGGAGATGGTGCTGGTGAAGATGTTGATGGAGATTGACCCCCTCTTAATAAGAGGATTGTTGGTGACGATGATGGCTTCGATTTCCCCCTCCGGGAGGGAAGTTTCCCCGGCAGAACAGCTCCGCCGGAGCCCTAGATTGCTTCTGCCCAGGTTCCGCCTCGAGACGGCGGCGCTTCATCCCGAAAGCTTTCTTCTGATTTTTTCCAGGTCAATACCCTCCATATAGCAGAAGATGGGCACCGGAGACCTGCCAAGGGGCCCACAAGCCCTAGGGGCGCGCCCAGGGGGTAGGCCGCGCCCCCCAGGCTTGTGGCCTCCTAGTGGGTCCCCTCTGGTATTTTCTTCGCCCAATATTTTTTTTATATTCCAAAATAATTCTCCGTAAATTTTCAGGACTTTTGGAGTTGTGTAGAATAGGTTTCTCAGATTTGCTCCTTTCCGGTCCAGAATTCCAGCTGCCGGCATTCTCCCTTTTCATGTAAACCTTGTAAAATAAGAGAGAAAAGGCATAAGTATTGTACCATAATGTGTAATAAGAGCCCATAATGCAATAAATATCAATATAAAAGCATGATGCAAAATGGACGTATCAATGGTGTTGATGCTTTTGTTGGACAAGAGCTGACCAAGTGGAATGATGAGATGATTATGCAGTTTTACTCCACTACCCACTTCTACCCAGATAAGTATCGCGTGAGTGTTAGCGATTATGAAAGATTAAATGATGGTTCAGTATGTGAACTTGCTAAATAAGAGCTCTTACATTGACTCATTCCGATGTTATGACAAATTGCAATTGCTTCAATGACCGAGAACATAGTTTGTTAGTCTTCAATAAAGTTTTTGGTTCATACTTTACTTTGTGAATGAATTATCACTTTGGCATAAGAAGTTATATGACAACATGTTGTTGTTCTAAGGATGATCATGATGCCCTCATGTCCGTATTTTATTTTATCGACACCTCTATCTCTAAACATGTGGACATGATTATCAATTTCGACTTTCGTTTGAGGACAAGAGAGGTCTAAGCTTGGGGGAGTTGATACGTCCATTTTGCATCATGTTTTTATGTTGATATTTATTGCATTATGGACTGTTATTTCACTTTATGGTACAATACTTATGCCTTTTCTCTCTTATTCTACAAGATTTACATGAAGAGGGAGAATGCCGACAGCTGGAATTCTGGACCGGAAAGGAGCAAATCTGAGATACCTATTCTGCAAAACTCCAAATGTCCTGAAACTTTACCGAGAATTGTTTTGGAATATATAAAAAATAATGGGCGAAGAAACACCAGAAGGGGGCCCACCAGGTGGCTACAAGCCTGGGGGGCATGCCCAACCCCCCAGGGCGCGCCTCCCGAGCTTGTGGGCCCCCTGGCCAGCCCCCGGTGTCCATCTTCTGCTATATGGAGGGTTTTTACCTAGAAAAAAAATCATAAGGAGGCTTTCGGGACGAAGCGCCGCCGTCTCGAGGCGGAACCTGGGCAGAAGCAATCTAGGGCTCCAGCGAAGCTATTCTGTCGGGGAAACTTCCCTCCGGAAGGGGGAAATCGAAGCCATCGTCATCACCAACGATCCTCTCATCGTGGGAGGACTAATCTTCATCAACATCTTCACCAGAACCATCTCCTCTCAAACCCTACTTCATCTCTTGTATTCAATCTTTGCCTCAAAACCTCAGATTGGTAGCTGTGGGTTGCTAGTAGTGTTGATTACTCTTTTTTTTGTGGGAAAGTGTTGATTACTCTTTGTAGTTGATGCTAGTTAGTTTATTTGGTGGAAGATCATATGTTCAGATCCTTAATGATATTCAATACCCCTCTGATCTTGAACATGAACATGCTTTGTGAGTAGTTAGGTTTGTTCCTGAGGACATGGGAGAAGTCTTGTTATAAATAATCATGTGAATTTGGTATTCGTTCGATATTTTGATGAGATGTATGTTGTCTTTCCTCTAGTGGTGTTATGTGAACGTCGACTACATGACACTTCACCATGATTTGGGCCTAGGGGAAGGCATTGGGAAGTAATAAGTAGATGATGGGTTGCTAGAGTGACAGAAGCTTAAACCCTAATTTATGCGTTGCTTCGTAAGGGGCTGATTTGGATCCACATGTTTCATGCTATGGTTAGATGTGGCACCCCGGCTCAGAGAGACCGGAAGACCCCGTATTCCAGCCCAGAGATCAAGTCTTCTGGAATACGACACTGCTTGGCATAGAACAAATCAGCTCTTTATTACAAATACTCGGAGTACAAGGGTTCGAATATTACAACGGAATATCTCGGCACGGCGACACTACTCTTGCGTAGGTAGCTCTATGCTAGCAGTAGAACAACTCGAAGCAGCGGAATAACTTCTAGCAGTGGAACACGACGACAACGATGGACTCCACTCCACAGGGACTCTAGCTGGAATGCGTATCCTAGCTCACAAACTCGGAATCCTGGTCAAGCAAGCAAACACGGCCTGACCTACAAGCTGGCATGACACGCCAAGTGAGTACTTTGAATGTACTCGCAAGCTCACAGCAACCAAAAGCAATCAAGACAAACAACATCATGGCATTTACAGGTTAAACAAGGATGAGCATGATACAACTAGAACAACATGGCATGTACATGGTGAACAAGATACCGCTAGAACAATATTAGATGAGCATGGCATGAACATGTTACTCAAGACGTGAACAATGATGATACTAGCATGAAACATGCTTAAAGATAACACAGACCAACTTACTCTGTTCGGGGGTTACCTCGTAACCACCATAGATATGCCACTCAAACTTACCATCGTGGTCACGGGATCACTTCAATCATTATCAAGAATACCATTGTGATCCTCACAAGATCATCTCATCATTATCAAGAATACCATCGTGATCCTCACAAGATCATCTCATCATTACCAAGAATACCATGGTGAACCTCCCGTGACCACATAAAGATCAACCAACTTCTTTCCTCATCGAACCGGGGTTGTTTATTAGTCAGGTTTTTATTACTGTTGACCCATAGTGTGACCTACTACGAACTGGGCCCATATCTGCGGGCGCGGTTATCGATAGATTATACACTCTGCAAAGGTTAGTACAATGTACCCACACCACGGAACCCAAGGCCTCGTACTCCCATTCGGGTGGACCAATGGCGTTTCGACAAAACTGATCTACTACATGACACTCTCCCGGCCACTCCGACAAACTCCCCTTTAGGCTAAGTCATGGGTGGCCCTGATGTCACCTCGTGACACCCAACGGCCACCATCGTGGCAAAACATAAACGATCCCAAACGGGGACAAAAGCACGCAAACAACTTGGGCACACAAGGCTTATACCGGCCTACCTGATTAGGGTAGCGCACGCGTATAACCTTCCCTAGTTGGAGGCACCGGCGAGAGGCATGACAATAAACCCAATAAGGGCCGCCCATAAGGCAAGTGTGGCTGCACTGGTCAGCTCGATTTGATGGCACTATGACTTAGCCAACAGATGTTCAAGTTGCATTAAAGTCTGGTTTAACTTGAATGTAATGAGCTGAGTCACAATAACATGATGGAATAACAATGCATATGAGCATGATATCAACATGAGCATGGGTGAGCAACATCACTATTTATCATATCAGCAACAACAAATCATTTACACTACTGGATGCACACGAGCATGGCATAGCAATGATCACGAATAACACCATTATAATAACAACACTACATATGAACATAGCATGACCACTAGCATCCGAAATATTTACCAGAAAAGAACATGATAATAATACCAACAAGTAATCATTTAAACAACAGATGAAAAATGATCATATCGTAAAGATAATCATGGATGCACGGGCATATATATAGCATTCAGAAAATATTAACATGCACAAACAATTTATTGTTCAGGTAGGAAACCATGGCTACTGCAAGACCATCATGCAAGTGGCTATCGTGGCTTGCCTGGGGATGAAGGATACACCGGGAAGAAGTGCGGAAAGCTCATGAAAAGAATCACCGGAAAGGGTTCTCTCTCGAAGGGGGCTGATTAGAGGCAAGGGCAAAATGGGCATTTCCAGTATGTTAGGACATCCAGAAAATGGTACCAACCTTGACGAGACAAAGACGGAGGCTTTGGAATCACCTGAATCGGAGTTACGGTTGCGGAGAATATGACCGTTCATTAGTTAGGCAGAAAATAAATAAAAACTATTCTTTTCTGCGGCTAACGGGTGAACGTTCACAAAATAAAGGTTTCGGCTGGCGGGGTTTAAACAGAAAGTGCATTCCAGTAAACTATGCTTTCGGAGCAGGGAAAACGTATTTCTGGCCAAAGCTGTAGCACTATACGCTTTCACTGACCCGAAAGCGCAAACAGCAAAAGGGGCTTCCACTTAAACCCGCGTGAGCCCAGGGTCAATGCCCCGGTGCAGCTGACTGGTGGGGCTGAAGAGGAGGCAGGGCCTGCCTGGCCAGCTAGGCGAGGTCGTCGTCTTCATCCTCGCGACGGGAAATAGAGGAGGACGAGACCGGGCGCAGCCGGTGCTGGCCCCGGAGACTCCGGTCACCTACGGCCGAGGCGCTGGCACCGGCGGCCTCAGCGCAGAGCACTGCATCCATCCAGGCCATACGCAGACGGCGGGGAAGGCCGGGACTGCGGTGGCTAGGAGACCCGCGGGAAGAATAGAGGAGCGCGGCCGGCGATGGCCCCGGCGGCTCCGGCTGTCCCCGGTGGAGCTGGGACCACCAACGGGACCGGCAGGAGGTGGCGCACCCGTCCAGAAGCAGTACGAGCACTGGGGAGGAGCAGGGTGGCGGCAACTCGAGGTGGCCACGAACACTGCCGGCGGCCAAAATTTGGGGACGTGCGGCCACGACAGCTCCGACAACAAAAGGAGGGCAAGGGGAGGATCGCCGGACTCTGGGTGATCTTCTGGAGGGGTCAGGAGGAGGAGAGGGGGCTCGGGCGGCCAGAATTTAGCCGAGTCCGATGGCGGCCATGGCGGAGGGAGGAGGGGGAGAGGAGCTCCGATGGGCTTGGAGGGCCGGGGAGAGAGCGGCGAGGTGTGGAGGGACTCGGGGCACCTATATATAGCGCCGAGGCGAGCTCGAGAGGGCTCTAGAGCTCTCGGCCGACCGGACAAGGAAGGAGAAGAGGAGTTTGCATCATGGGCGAGCTCGATGCGACACAATGGCGGTGATACAGCTCGGGGCAGAGACAGGGAAGCGACGGCACGGTCACGGGGTAGCTCCAGGACACGAAGAAAGCTCGAGAAGGTGAGGTATGGGCGAGAACAGAGGGCTCCACTTGCCAAAGCGCGAGCTCAGGCATGCTGGCCACGCAGTCACCACGTGAACATGCACATGTGGTGCACTCTGGTCATGCATACCGTGTGTGGTAGATAGGTCAGTCACTAGTGAGTGCCAAAGTGCAAATGAACAAGCATAGTGAGCAATTGTGTGACCTCAGATAGCAAGAAACCAAATGAACAACAAAGTGTTTGCTATTGCTGTGGTTCACATGCTTGGAGATAGATGATGCTCTTTGACTAGGGTTGATCCCTCACTAAGGTAAGCAAGATGGAAAAGTTTCAGCTGAAGAGGAGGAGTGTAGCTAGCACTTGCTGTACAAACCACCACACTGGACAGAAATACAAAATATGAAGTAGCACTCCCATAAATGATTGTATTGAGCAGAATTTTGGTGGAGGCTAGTCCTATGGGCATATGAACACTGTACAATTTTCATACCATTTGGATATACCAAAATGGTACTTCCTTCACAGTGGTCCTTTCTGGACAAAATCTAAGAAAAATTCTAGAGAAATATTGGATGAATGAAATGAGTCCAAATTTGGTGGAGAGATGTTATATGGATAGGAGAATGTCCTGGTAAATTTTAAGCAATAATGAAGCAATATAAAATATAGTTGCTTCACAACCTGAAAATCTGACCAGAAACCAAGATTGGATGGTGTGCTCACATATATTATTAGATAGAGCTGAAAATTGGTGGAGAGTCATGATTTGAGCATATGAAGGAGCTTGCAAAATTTCAACTTATATGGATACTCCTAGCTGGTACTTCCTTCAACAAGGCTTCCACCTGACAGAAACTTTGGAAATTTGGTAAGGAAGATTCACTAGGAAAATGGAGTTGAATTTTGACATGAGACAATGATATGGATAGGAAAGAGTTCCCAAAAAGTTTGGGGGCAAACAAGCAAAGATAAATAGCACTTCCTTTTCAAAAAGGCACTTAGGGCAGAATAGGAAAAGGAATATTTGAGAATTATCTTTGATCATGCCAAGGAAGGGTTTTGACATATTTGGGGAAGATATGACCCAAACAATTTATTAGAATTATTTGGTAATTTTGTGGATGACAGAAAGGTAGGTTGCTTCACAACCTAGGGCAAACAGGGTTATTCCTTCAATAGATAAAGGAATATTCCCAAGTAAAAGAATTTTGGGTTTGGGCTAAGATGGAAATGACATGGTTTTAAGGATGACAAGCCACTTGGGAGCCTGAGAAGAGATGATCTTCCCAGGTTTCAGGACCACAGAGCCACAGAAAAACAGTTCAAATAAAAAATCCAAAGAAAAACAAAAGAAAAAGAAAGGGCCAAAATCCAGGGTGTCACATTAGATTTATCTTAATTCTTATTTTGTAGTTGTGGATGCTTGCGAGAGGGGTTAATCATAAGTGGGAGGCTTGTCCAAGTAAGGACAACACCCAAGCACCGGTCCAACCACATATCAAATTATCAAAGTAACGAACGCAAATCATATGAGCATGATGAAAACTAACTTGACGATAATTCCCATGTGTCCTCGGGAGCGCTTTGCTTTATATAAGAGTTCATCCAGGCTTATCCTTTGCTATAAAAAGGATTGGGCCACCTTGCTGCACCTTTGTTACACTTGTTACTTGTTACCCGTTACGAATTATCTTACTACCAAACTATCTGTTACCGATAATTTCAGTGCCTGCAGAAAATACCTTGCTGAAAACTGCTTGTCATTTCCTTCTGCTCCTCATTGGGTTCGACACTCTTACTTATCAAAAGGACTACGATTGATCTCCTATACTTGTGGGTCATCATCCACTGGTCCCTCGAGCCCGTGTAAACCTCCAAGAATGACGTCCCCAAGGGGGAAACGACACTAGAGCACCATCATCATCCGATCTACTGATCTAGGGCTTCCCCCGGAGGTAGCGGATAGAGGTCTGAAGCTTCTCCACACCGATGCCTTCAAGAATGTAATGACACAAAAGAGTGCCGCCATCGCCGGTCTTGGCAACAAGCCGAGAACGAGGTTTTCACCCGGATCCGCTCGACGAACCTCCATCAAGCATCGTGTGCACGGGTCTGATACGTCTTCGTCGTATCTACTTTTCCTAATGCTTTTGCTCTTGTTTTGGACTCTAATTTGCATGATTTGAATGAAACTAACCCGGACTGACGTTGTTTTCAGCACAACTACCATGGTGTTGTTTTTGTGCAGAAATAAAAGTTCTCGGATTGGAACAAAACTTTTTGGAGAATTATTTCAGAATATACACTACTGTAGGATGCTGCTAACGCGACACTACAATCAGAGACCCTTCAACGAAACTGTGTGCGATGCATTAATCGCAAACAGTGATGTGAAAAAACCATCAAAAAAGATGCAAAACATTTGCAATGGTGGATACATCAAACACGGTTCAGATTTTAGATGCGTGTGCGATGCGGGGCATACGGTTGATCCATACGAACTGTTTGCGATGAGACAGAACAATAGAAATGGGCAGCCAGATCAAGGTGTGTGCAATATACGGCATACAGTTCACCCCGATAAACTATTTGTGATGAGGTGGAACAACAGAAACGAGCAGCCAGATGAAGGTGTGTGTGCGATATACGGCATACAGTTCACTCGGATGAATTGTTTGTCATTAGGCAACACAAAAGAAACGGTCAGCCCGATGAATGTGTGTTCGATATACGGCATACAGTTCACTCAGATGAACTGTTTGCGTTGAGCCAAGAGAATAGAATGATTCAACTTAACAAGATGTGTGTGATACGCGGCAAACAGGTCTGCAATCGGAAATGTGTGGGAAGACGGATAACCACACAGACGATTCCTATTAACAAGCCATGTGTGTTGTGAGCAAACAATTGCTGGTATACAATTGTGAGTGATTGATGAAAACATCACCGACGGGTTCCATTGTTTAGTCCGTGTGCGATGTGATTTGTTCTGTCCGCACAACATTGACGCTCTATCTACAGAGCATCAACATATATACTTAAAAAGACAGCATTGCATAACCAAATTAAGCATACAATTACACAAGTGACTACACACATAACATTTGCACACACCAAAGTAAGCAATTACATGCATACCAAACTAGGAGAAACGAGGATCTAATCATCTACTTCTTGTTGCGACGACGCTTGCCATTGCTCTGCTTCCGGCTGGATCCCTGGCCATTTTGGGGAAGGAGGCACTTCCTCATGTCAACAATCCGCCTGTACATCTTGTAGCTCGTGTACGCCTCCTTGGCCGCGTACACGACGTGAGCTTTGTCGAGTTTCTCCATCCAGGCCGAGTGTCAGGCACGCTTGTCCTTGTTGCAGGAATCTTTCATGTGTCTGTAGTAGGGGTCGATGATGGCCTCGGCGAGGTGAACCAGTGAGTCCTTCTCATGCCCGTTGCTACCCCAGATCTTGTATTGGCCCTGGATGTCGACAAGATTCTGGCAGGCGATGCCCGAATTCTTGAGCTCCTTTATATCGTTAGTGATGTCCACCGTAGCGAACATGTAGTGGGGGCTGTTGACAAACCTAGTGAAACGCTCGCATGGCCTTGTGGCCAGGCAGTAGTGGTAGACGAGGATGTGATTGCGCACGCACATCTAGGCGACGGCGACCTTGGGACGAGACCCAGCACGAGCGCGGGTGTACTCGAGGTCGAACCCGGCCACCTTGTACTTCTCCCCAGCAAGCAACAACTCCATGATGTGGATGGAGTGCTCCACCCAGACCAGGTTGTTGGTGTACACCATCGAGAGCTCCGTGAACCTTCTGTGGGTGTCCACCACGGCATGCATGGTGAACTGCTGCTCGTCGTCGGCAGCTGCTCGAAGCGCCATTGGAGCCGCGCAGGATACCCTCTAAGATTTTTTCGTGGTGGGTGTGCTTCTTGCAATAGTGGGGCACGATCAAAAGGTTGAAGAGACACAAGGGTTAAATGGCCGCTGTAATAAATGGGGGCCAGCCAGCCTGTAATCGTTACGTCTTGTCACCGCATTCATAGCGGAGGATTCCAGTGCACGCTTGAGAACGCCGCACGCGTTTCGTTTGACCACGAGTGGGCTCGAAGAGGTGCCAAATGTATTGTTGGTGAGCCTGTTCCCGCGCAACCGCGCAGTTTACCACGCAAGCTTCCCACCCGGCTAGTTTGGCCACGCGTCGGCTAGAAGAGGGGCAAATCGTGGGTGTTTATTGGCAAAAAGCTTTGTAAAAATGAAGTGTGTGGAATGACTTCGGTCATAGGTTTACCCGTGGGTGATGAGGTCAAAATTACACAAAAGGGTGATGATGGACACTCGAGTGCGATAATTAATTCTGCGCTCTACAGGGCACACGGTTGAAGAAACCAACTGTGTGCAATAATGTCGAAGATCGCAGTCGAGTTAGCTATACAGATCATGTGCTACGAGATCGACAAGGTAAACACATTCGAGAATGGTTAATGAAATCTAAGTCCATTGCATATTAAGGTCAAAATAGTGCTACCAATATACGAGTCTCATACGATGCCATTTCAATGATTGTACCACAAAAGCTCGAAATATTACAAGGTTCAAATTCCAGAGTTATATGGCTCAAATTCGAAGATTGCAAGGTTCAAACTGATATTAGAAATGAAATTCAGCTCATCAGCTGCAAACGCCCGCGCTGATCCGCTGAACATGGATATAAGAGAGGTTCAAACTAATATTACCACTTGTAAGGTTGGTTTCGGAACCTCATCATTTTTGCAAAGGGATCAGCCACTGAGAAGTCATGTATGGGGTTGACACGATGACTTCCAATTACTCTGTCATCTGAAGTTCCAAAATGAAATTCAGCTTTTCCAGAGCCTTTTCCATTCTGCCGCAGCCGCCGGTGCTGATCAACAAACCATTCATTTTTGCAAAATAAATGTAGGGCAAACCTCATTACCTTCAGCACCTTTGCTCTGACAACAAAGAACTTGGCAAATATAATCTCCGGTAAGGTCCCTCGGTAGGAGTTCAAAGTAATTTCTGAGAGATGCAGATCTAGGCATTCGATGTGATTGTTATATTGTATCACATTATCCACCACCGGGGCTAATCTTATCTACAAAAGAAGAAAACGTGTTAGTGCCTACATGCAGTTTTGAACACTACTACATGCCTATTTGGTTTGCAGGATTTGTAAAATGCACTAACGTGCCATCTTCGATCCGACATGATTAACATGGGCATTTGATCACAATCTAGAAAAATGTAGCCTTCTTCACAAGAGGTTGGAGTGGATGAAAAGTTCCCTAAGAAAACTAGTATAGATGAATCCAAAGGAGAAATGCTTATGGATTGTAACCATATGGATCAAGCAACCAATATGGGGGGGGGCATGTATGTACTGAAATCCTCCAAAAATCCTTCAGAAATTGTAGTACATTGTCATTGTAAACTTGGGAAAAGGTGTCAAAAATTTAACTCGCTTATGGTTAACATTTAACAGGAAAGGAACATCACCTCGATATATAGCTTCTCCAGGCATAGAAAGCATCTCAGGAAACTGACAACTTGGTCCAGGTTGGGGCCGATAGATTCTAGTGCCAAGACCTTCACTGTGCGCAGTTTCAGGGTCAAGCTTGTCGGAATCATTTTCTGGATGACAGATGAACATACATCTTCAAAATTAGAAATAATGTTAATTTCTAGAAGGAGAGGTAGAAGGCGGCTGTTGTACCTGAACGGGTGTGGATCCAATAACAAGTTCGGAGTATTTGTCAGACGAGTAGCCCACCACTGTCAATTTCGGTGCAGAAATGACATTGATTCTTGTTGGACCTTCTTGATCAACTACAAGTAATCTCTCAAGTGAAGGTGTGTCCTCAATGACCATACCGTGGCACACATTTTGTGTTGTCTTCTTGCATCACCAGCAACACACATAAATAGTGCAAAGAGTCATGGAGGTGATGTGGAAGCTACTCAACCCATTGATCGCCTGAAGACGAAGGTACTTGAGTGCAGTACAGCCACAGAGTAGGCACTCCATGTCACCGTTTGGGAGGCAGACGGCAACGAGCTCGAGGTGCTTCAGTCGTGGTAGAATAAGAGCGGGCGCGTCATTAAGGGGGGGATGGCAGTTCATGAACTTGGCGACGCGCAACGTGGGCGCGAGGTGGAGCGCGTACGTTGGCTGCGAGCGCATATGCCCATCATCAAAAGTGAGCTCCTCGAGCTGATCTAGGGTGGGGGATCGGAACCACTCTTGGCTCGGTCCTTACCGTTGGAACGGAACTTGCCCATTCTAAGGCCTCTAGTTGGGCCATGGTGACTGCCGAGGATCTGGGAGAACACATCCAAGCTTTTGTGATAGCCATGGCAGAGCTCGTGGGTGTCGATGAGGTCGAGATGGGTGGAGTGCCATAGGGGGCGCCACCGCCGGGAAAGGACGGTTGTCCGCGCCCCATATTTGATTGGGAGGAGGGAGATGATGACTATCAACATATCATCGGGGAGGCTGCTGATGAAGTCTAGGCCTGCTGGAGTCACTTGCGGTTCTTGCTCGACCCGCCTCCGCTTGTTGGCAGCCCTATTCTCCACCTCCGAAGTCTCCTCGTTAGCGGCGCTTTCTGATAGAAGTGGGAGTACAGGGAATATTTAGTTAAAATAGGGTAAAATAAAAGTGTATTGCTAACTAGAAGTTAGTAGGTAGGAATAGAGTAAGAAAATGGAATAACAATTGGTTGCTTAAATACTACACAATTCCTTTGATATTGCTGGGTAAGTCAACATGCACATACTTGAAAAGAACACTTACTTCGAACAAAGTCTGGACGGATGATATCATCGGGGAAGTTAGCATATATCTCATGATCAGGCTCTTTTATGTGCAGTGCAATTTTAGTGTCAGCTTTAAGTACATAAAACTTAGAAATTTCTGTCCAAAGGCCCCTGCCAAAATAGGAGTCACCACGTTCATCAAGTCTTATAGTAGCAACAATTGTAAATCTGTGGTTTGTGTTCAGTATGACGTCCCTGCAGTCTTGATTTATGTAAAGGGAAAGATTGTGTACTACAGATGTTGTTGCATAGCAAGGGACGCGCTGCAGAAAATGGTAGGATTGTTAAAGAATATGGTAACATGCAAATATGGGCGAAATTGAAAGAACTGTACAGCAGTTGAAATCAAAAGACAAAAATCTATAATTAAACAGATAGGGTAACCATGATGTCATGGAAATATGAGAGTAATCGAAATAACAATACATCATTAATTTGCCTAATATAGAAAGAAGAGGAAAAAATCCCCTTTGACGTATATGCTGCATGTGGCACCTTTTATCCAAATGTAGCAATATATAGTATATGTTCAGGAAAGTAGGCCATGCCAACCGATTTAGGGTGAGATTGAACATACCACGCGCATCCTGAGGTCATCTGGTACGGTGAGATGGAACTTCGTGGATGTCTGGCTGAGGCCGCAAAGTCCTGATGTGTCCGCGCACTGTACACTCTATGAATGAAAGAAAACCCTCATATCAGCTCGAATAAAAAGGAATTCACCGCGATTTTGGTCGGGTGAGTAAAGGAGGCAGATGAACTGGGATAAGAGATGAGATAATATCTCAGTAAATTAGTTACCTTGTTGTCCATGAGAAAAAACCCTCAATACCGCGGATTCCCCAATCGGGCGGAACTGGGTCCACCGCGAGCAGCGTCGAGAAAGTTGATGGCGATAGGCGACGGCAAATGGAAGTGGCGAAATGTGGTGGGGTTTGCCGGCAGTCTGGTGGCGGCGACAGGCGTCGAGCTAAGTGGTTGTCGCGGCGATAGGTGGTGCCATGCAGAGGGGGTGGCGGGCGGGGTGAGGGTTTTTGTGACGTGGGGATGGTGAGGGTTTTCTTTTTTCTTTTTTGAATTGGGTGGTGAGGGTTTTCTGTCCCACAAAGAGTTTCGGAGGCAACGGTTTGCTAGAGCCAACCGTGTGTGATTGACGTAATAGGGAAAATGAAAGTCATTGCAAAAGGTTCCAATTTTGGGAACCGTGTGTGATTGAAGTTCTACCTCCGTCCTGGTTTATTGGTCCCCTTTGTAATTTGTGCCAAATTTTGACCAAAGATTTTACTAACAAATGTTTATGCATGTCACCAAAAATTATATCATTGAACACTATGTTCAAATACGCATCCAACAATTTAATTTTTGCTGACCTGCACTAACATTTTGTCAACTAAATCTTTGGTCAAAATTTAACACAAATTACAAAGGGGACCAATAAACCAGGACGGGGGTAGATTCCATCAACCGAACTGATTGCATCCATATCCCAAATTTAGACATAAGTAAACATACTCAGACATAGATAATAAGCGTACACAAGCATAGTTCAACCATAAGTACATAGTTCAACCATCATTAAGCATACTCAAGCGCATTTATAATTAAGACACTACATAGCCATACATTGTTCAATCCCACATCTCATCTCATCTGCCGGCATGATCCTGAAGCTTCTCCAGGTACTCAGCGTACGCGGCATGCGCCACCCTGCGAGAATACTTCTGCATGAAGGAGCCAACGGCTCGTCCTCTTGCATGCGCCAGAACACTTTCATACGCGTGATAAAGCTTTTGGTTGCAAAATGGGTGTAACACCCCAAAAATATTTCTTTTGGATTTTCAAAATCTTTTCCTTAAAATAAAATACTTAGAATTATTCTTGGCACTATTCTCTTTATAGTTCTTCTATTCTGAAAATTATTTTGAATCTCAATGGGATTTCTAATTTTTTTAATGGTTCTGTTATGAAAGGTTAAATTATTTGGATAATTAATTTGCGGGTTTTCAAACAATTTTCATTCAGAAAAGTTTTGGGAATAATTAAATTTTCAAGGAAAATGGCATTTTCACTTCCTTCTAGCCCTTCTAAAGTCTTCCAATAATTTTTCTTCCACTCCAAATTTATCCCACAAGTCATTCACACATTATAGGACAGTATCCAACTCACTCCCACCCAACAAAAATATTTTCATCTTCCAAATAAATTCCAAAGTTGGAATTTTCAATAATCATAGTTTCTTGGATTTACAAAGGAACCACATTTTCTACAATTCCCCTGCACCCACAAAAATTATCCTATCAACTAGATAGTACCTACAACCCATTTCACCAAAAATATTAGGTTCCACAGTTCAAAATTTTCAAAATTCTCTCCTGTCCAAATTTGAACCAGATTTAATTCTATTGATCAAAACCCAATTTGTATAGTTCCAAAAATTCTAAAACTTGGTCAGACCCTCTCATTTGCATCAACATCTTCCCACAAATTTTTTCACAAATTCCTAAAATCCCTAGCACCACCTGGCATTCTGTCATACACTTTCTGTGCACTGTTCATAACTGAATAAAATTCAGTTAACTGAAGTTTTCAGACAACAGAGGTGCTCTATGCCGTGCACTTTTCCCTTTCCTCTCTCCCGCACGGCGTTGCCTCCCCTGACCTTCCATGCATCTCCACGGGTCATTCCTCGTCAGTACTTCGCAGTTAACTGGCCGGTGGCAGGCCGGTGCACCTGCCACCATGCTCATCCCCGGCAAACTGAGCGGAACGGCCTCGTCCACCGACCTTCATTCACTGCGCCACACCCTGCTGACCTACTTCCCCCTCCACGCGTCGCTTCCCTCCGCAGCTCCGTGCACTGACCAAGCTTCTGGACCCCATCCGGCAGTCGCCGGAGATGGGCACGTCCGCCACACCCGTACACCGACCTCGCCGTGGATAAGGCACCCGAGCCTGAGCTCGTCTGCGCTGGCGCTTCGGGCAGCTTCCACCACTCTCACTGGCACCCACCGGCCAAAGCTACCTCGCCGACCACCATAACTCCGGCGTGATCCGAACCCCACCGGAACGCCTCGGACTCCTATAAAAGGGGCCCCTCTGAGCTCCGTTCTTGACACACATCGCCTCCACCACCTCCCAATCGACCCCCATGCCACTTCCCTGACCTCGGGGAGGTCTTCTTCCTCCTCTCCGGTCACCGAGTCATCGCCAACCTCCCTGATCACCACGATGCCGTTACTCCACCACCACTGCTCAAATCTTGCCAGAAGCTCTCTCTCACACCAAATCATCGATGCCGCACCCCAATTCCGCTCCTCGAGCTCTCTCCGGCGAGTCACGACCACACCCGAAGCATCGTCCGCCGCCATCGACGTCGCCGCCTTTCAGGTGCTCGCCGGCGACCACCACCACCACCAACCGACGCGACACACCACCCTGATCACGTTCCAACCATCGCCGGCCACTGGAACCCCGGCGATCATCGCCGGCGATCGCCGCACTCTCTCTGTTCTCGCGCGCGTGCGCACTCAGATTCAAACCTGACGGGTGGACCCCACCCGTCAGCATTTTATTCTTTTCCAGTTAAAACAGAAGGCGTATTCTCTGTTTACGTCTTCTAGCTGAAAAGCGTACTTCTGCCCGAAGCGTTTTCTTTATAAACGCACAGGGACTGGTTTTTTACAGAAAAACCCCTGGTTGAAAGTTTAATAACTTTTAAACCACAACTCGGTTTGAGTTGAATCTTTTTTTGAAACTCTTATTTTTCTCTCTATTTTTTTAGTATTTATTTAAAAATGTTTTGACACAACGTTTTGTACTATTGCCAAAAAAAATTATTTAAGTTTGAATTTGAATTTTTCAGAAAAAGAAGAGGGAAACTTTGCTGAGAATTTCGAAGGGTTTTCTCCTGACTACTTTGGACAAGGCAAGCATTATTGAACTTGGGATATGGTGATTGCATTTGCATTTGCATGTTTGCATCGATTGGAGTTGCACCACATATATCATAAGTGCATGCATGTTTGGTCATATCAATTGTTGCTCCTAGCTTGCACTTCACTCAAGCAAGAAATCCTTCTGACATGGTAAAGCTATGGAAATTCAGGAGTGTGACTCCTGCCTTGGACGTGCTGGTGGGCACGGGCCATTATTTTGACACGGTGGTGTCACATGACTATGTGGAACATGCCGGTGGTAAAAAATTAACACCTCCTGAGTCGGCCTAGATCGAGTCTTGTTATGTTACACCTAGCTGGATACCATGCTGCCATGAGTCCTTCTGCAAGGAAGGTACGACTGAGTAAGTTGTTAACCCCTGTCCAGGTACACACCGTACAGAGGGCCACGATGAGGGTTTCCAGGGCCTTGGACTAAATCCTGTCATCGGGTCAGGGGGCATGGGTGTTTCCGATTGTAACCGAGAGGGGGGCACCCCTTGGAATCCGCACGTATTAATAGTGATCCCATGCTACTCGAGATTGTTGTCTCCCCGACTTAGAGTTTTTCTGAAACGATGCTTTGGGTGATTCCTGGCATCCGGACGGTTAATCTGGTGTGTGCTGGTCAGGCGTGTTTTCATCCCAAAGACCGTAATGGGAATTAGTTAGTGTCACGGTACTGACTAAGGAAATCCCATACACGTGGGTAAAGAGTACACCCTCTGCAGAGTTTAAAACTATTCGAATAGCCGTTGTCCATGGTCAAGACCGTAATGGGTGGGTCAAGTGTCGATCCCGGTGTCGGTCTTCGGAGGAAATAATTTTAATATGCCTGAAATATTTTGCAGGATAATTATTGACACCCTGAGGCTACCATGAATATTTTATACATGTTAATATTATTATGGTTATGCATATTATTGAGGACTAACCCGTTTCTCTTATTTTGTATTTACTGAGTGTCTCAGGGGCTGGCTAGACTACCCCGGGCACTCAATTTTATTTTCAAGACCTCTCGTGGCGTCCCTCGAGTTCACAGGCGGTTTATCCCGCCACTACTCTTGTGGACACCCGATTGGCATTTCTCTTCAAGTCCGACCGTGGCGTCACTTGACACCCGACTGGCATTTCTTTTCAAGACCTCTTCGTGGCATCCTTCGAGTTTACAGGCGATCCCGCTACTACTCTTGTGGACACCCGATTGGCATTTCTTTTATTTTGCTAAGTGTCACTTGGGCTGGCTAGACTACCCGTGGCATTCATTTGCTTTATTTCTAATAAGTTTGATTATGACTAACATGCTATGTTCGCGTTCATATCATTTTATTGTCATGATTTAAATTTCAGTCAGCATGAGCATATGCATTCATTATATCTTTTGGTCATAATGTTTGCGAGTACATTCCAACGTACTCACTGGCTTGTCCCTGGCTATTTACTTGGCCAGACTTGGAGGAGGACGAGCTTGTGGAGGAAGATTGCGCTAGCGCGCCCGACACTTAGAGGAGTCCCAGTCAGTCAACCTGTGAGATAGGAGTCTACCACATGTATCATCCGCTGAGCTTCCGCTACACAAATAAATAGTCAAGCCTCACACTGACGCTTGGCTCTATTTTATTGTACTAGTATTGTATCACCACCACACCACTGTCATATCCCGCCACTGCCATATATTGGCGAGTTTGTAATAAACTTTCTTGATCCCTCAGACTCAACCCTGTGTAATATTATATTTGTACTGGTTATCTGTATCAAGGAAGTCCACCAGTTGTGTTGATCTTGGCGCTGGTGTGACTTGGGGCTTTTTCTGTGATTTATTCCAGAAAGGGGCCTGACAGACCTTGGTACCAGAGCCAGGCTGACTGTAGGAAGCCCTAGGCACGATCGCTAGCACTCGAGTCAGTACTAACATTTTTAGCATGCATCTCATGCATTGTAGCAATTTCCCTTGGTCATCATATGCACATAATATGACTATTTGGATTTTTGTCTACTGATGTAGATGTCTGGCGGCAACTGCCCATCCCAGATTTTCGCCAACGAGCCTGCGGGATTTTCTCGTCTTCTTACCGTCATCACTAGAGATGCGATGAGATCTCCGAGCCGTCCAGAGTACACCGTTTTTCCTAACAGGATCACAGACACTCTGACTATGTACCAGGCTTCGGTATATATTTAGGGTGGAAGTACCTTGTCTTTCCGCAATTACCGTTTTATGGGGAGAGTCATGCCCTCTGAGAGGCATGCTATCCAGATGGCCGCCCGTGAGGCTATTGCTCGTCTCAGGGACATCCTCCTGTTATGTAGACCCGTCCCTATCACTACCTTCCGTGCCATGTTCCTTATACCAACCATTATGCTTTTTCCTGCACCGCAGGAGAAAGGGATGTGGCGATCGAGCCCCTCATTCAGTATGTCATGGCACTAGAGTCAGTCTTCACCGCACTAGTGGACGACCATCTTGCTGCACGGATGGACTTGGCTCGAGCGAGGATCCCTCGCAGGAGTGAGTTCCATTCACCTTTACCACGTGCCCCTCGTATTCCGACTCCACCACACTATTCCCCTGTTCAACCCGTGGTTCAGCGCTCATCCCCGAGCAATGAGGCTAGTCGCTTGGCTGCTCCTGTTCCGATCAGAGCTCCACCACCGACGTGCATAGTGCCACCTCGGGCAGGCATAGCATCGATCTCTGCCCGACTGAAGACCATTCCAGAGGAGGAGGAGGTTGAGTCTCGAGGACCATAGCTCGGACTCACCCTCAGCGGAGCTTACAGTGTCTCGGACACCCCGTGAGGACAGATCGAGCGTCAGCACCACAGTAGTCTTTTATGATGACGTGGTTGTAAGATATTTATTTTCTGTTTCTTCTTCTTTTTTGTAAGATGGCGAGTAACAGACTCAGACCACAGCACGCTGAGAGGACGAAGTAGTACGCTAGTTGAATAAGTGGTCGTGTAGTATACAGTTTCTGCGGGCATCTTGTATAATTAAGCCATGCTTGTATAATTAATCCTGCATGTATTTTGCTGCCTTTATAATTTCTTTTCTCATCGGTGTTACACAAATACCCCCAGAAAGAAAATGCATCGCCCTGGACCCGTTCCATGCCAAATCCGCCAGAGAACAACCATGGACAAATGGGAAATAATTTGACACATGGACAAACTAGTCAACAGAGCAATGACTCAGCATTTTCACAAGTATGCCGTCTGTACGAGCAAAGCCAGCAACAGAACCAAGAGATGATGCAGCATTTAATCAATATGGGAAATCACCAAGGACAAAATCAGCACAGGTCAAATTTTTTTGAGATCCAGAAAACCAATCCTACTGTGTTTTCTCACACCGACAAACCATTGGAAGCAGACGACTGGCTACGTGATATTGAAAGGAAATTGGTTATTGCCCAGTGTACAGACCAGGAAAAAGTGCTTTATGCTCCGCACTATTTTTATGGTACAGCAGCATCATGGTGGGAAAACCAATGCCACACTCACCCCAACGGAGCTAATATGACTTGGGAACAATTCAAGGAAAACTTTCGGGGAGCGCACATTCCCAACAGTATCATGAAATTAAAGAAAAGGGAATTTGATGATCTCAAGCAGCAAGGCACCACGGTAGCCTAGTACCTGGATCAATTTACTCAGCTGGCCCGATACGCCAACGACGAATATATGACAGAAGACAAAAAGATGGAATAATTCCTCGACGGACTTATTCCGTCTTTAAAGTGCCAACTGGTTGTCCACACCTTTCCTGATTTCAAGACACTGGTGGACAAGGCAATTATACTGGAGAACGAGCACCGCAACATGAACGAAATACACAAGCGCCGTATGAACCAGTCATCTCAGGTTCACAACAACAGGCCCAAGAATGAATTTCAAAAGCCTACAACACCCCAACCCGCAACTCCGCTACCCCCACCAGCAGCGGTAGCACCACAACAGAACCGTAGTGCTTTCAACAACAGGACCAAAGATACGACATTCTATCCAGGCATCACCTGTTATGCCTGTGGAGGAGAAGGGCATTACTCCAGGCAATGCCCAAAGCTAGGAAATAATACCCCCAAGCCCAACAACAATGGCTGTGGTACAAACACAGCTCCAAAACGCAACAACTTCAACCCCAATAACAACCAAAGGAAGGGACAGGTCAACCACGTGACCTTTGAGGAGGCACAAAATGCACCAGATATTGTGTTTGGTACGTTTCCTGTCAACTCAATTAATGCTACAGTATTATTTGATTCCGGAGCTTCCCATTCGTGCATCTCAAAAAGATTCACTTCGAAGAATCGATTTTCTTTTTCGCCTTTGCAAAATTCCATGGTTATTCAGTCCTCGGGATCGAAGCAAAGCACATAATGGTACTGCAAGGATGTGAATATTGAGATCAAAGGAATGGTATTTTTAGCCAACCTTATTGTTCTGGAAGCAGTCGATCTGGACGTTATTCTGGGAATGGATTGGTTAACCAAAAATAAAGGTTTCATAGACTGCTACAACCACACGGTGACTCTTACAAGCTTCCATGAAAAAACAATAAAATTTGGCACAAGGAGGATTTCCGCATCACAAGGAAAATTAAATCAAGTGGATGCGGCAGAATTAAGTAAGGTTCCTGTAGTCTGCGAATACCCCGATGTATTTCCTGAGGAGCTACCAGGAATGCCCCCGGACCGTGAAATTGAATTTGTTATTGAATTGGCACCTGGAACGACACCCATTTATAAGAAGCCGTACCGAATGGCTCCGACGGAATTGGCTGAGTTGAAGAAACAGATTAAGGAACTAATGGAAAAGGGTTATGTTCGACCCAACTCATCACCATGGGGATCGCCAGTTTTATTTGCTAAGAAAAAGGATGGTACCCTAAGGCTATGTATTGATTACAGGGCACTCAATATGGTGACCATAAAAAATAAATACCCACTGCCCAGGATAAATGACTTGTTTGAACAGCTAGCAGAAGCCAAGGTTTTCTCAAAAATAGATTTGAGGTCAGGCTACCATCAATTAAAAATCCGATCATCAGATATACCCAAGACTGCCTTTACTACCAGATATGGATTATACGAGTTCACAGTGATGCCTTTTGGCTTAACCAACGCTCCTGCTTATTTTTTGCATCTCATGAACAAGGTCTTCATGAAATATTTGGACAAGTTCGTGGTCGTATTTATCGATGACATACTTATTTATTCCAAGACACCCGAGGAACACGAGCAACACCTACGAATAGTCCTGGAAGAATTGAGGAAAAATCAACTATATGCCAAATTCAGTAAATGTGAATTTTGGTTACGGGAAGTTGGTTTTCTGGGACACGTACTGACACAAGATGGGATAGCAGTGGACCCAAGTAAAGTAAAGGCTGTCCAAGAATGGAAGCAACCCACAGACGTGACAGAGGTCAGGAGTTTTCTTGGTCTGGCTGGCTACTACCAGAGATTTATAGAAGGATTCTCCACCATAGCTAAACCCATGACCCAATTACTCAAGAAAGATAAGAAGTTTGATTGGACTGAAGCCTGTGAGAAAAGTTTCCAAGAATTGAAAAAGAGGCTAACAACGGCACCCGTTCTGGTCGTGCCCAATGTGCACAATTTTTTTGAGATATACTGTGACGCGTCCAGGAAAGGCCTTGGATGTGTATTGATGCAAGAAGGAAAATTCATGGCATATGCCTCAAGACAGCTACGACAACACGAGGAGAATTATCCTACTCATGATTTGGAGCTAGCTGCAGTAATACATGCACTCAAAGAATGGCGACACTTTCTTCTCGGTAAACGATGTGAAATATACACAGACCACAAAAGTCTTAAGTATATTTTCACCCAGCCAGAATTAAACTTGAGACAACGTCACTGGCTTGAGTTAATAAAGGATTACGACATTGGAATTCATTATCATCCGAGTAAAGCAAATGTTGTGGCAGACGCCCTCAGCCGAAATCCCTGCACCAACAATAATAGTGTGCAGTTCTTACAGCCTGAGTTCAACCAGGAATTTGCCAAACTCAATATGGTCCTAGTCACAGAAGGAACCATTAATCAACTGGAGATAAAACCAACATTAGAGGATCAGATCAAAGAAGCCCAAAAAGGACACCCAAGTATTGAAGGGATTAAGAGGAAAATAAAATTGGGCAAGGTGTCTGAATTTACCATAGACAATCATGGAATTTTATGGTTCGGAAAAAGACTATGCGTGCCTAATAAGGAAGAACTAAATCAACAAATTTTGGTAGAGGCCCATACCACTCCAAATTCTATCCATCCAGGAGGGACAAAGATGTACAAGGATCTACAAGAAAATTTTTGGTGGCACGGGATGAAAAGAGATATAGCCGTATATGTCGCACGATGTGATTCATGCCAGCGTGTAAAAGCAGAACACCAGAGGCCAGCAGGACTATTGTAGCCACTCAGAGTGCCTGAATGGAATTGGGATATAATAGGAATGGATTTTATCGTCGGATTGCCAAAGTCACGTCACGGGAATGATGCTATCTGGGTTATAACAGATTATTTAACCAAGGTGGCACATTTCATTCCGGTAAAAACCACATACTCCACACAGAGGCTTGCTAGATTATACCTCTCCCAGATTGTTTGCTTACACGGAGTACCCAAGACCATAGTCTCTGATAGAGGCACCCAATTTGTATCTAGATTTTGGGAGCACCTACAGCAAGCCCTAGGGACTCAACTGACGTTCAGCACAGCATACCACCCGCAAATCGGAGGACAAACTGAGCGGGTAAATCAAATATTAGAGGACATGCTGAGAGCATGTGTGCTCACTTATGGAGTTAGCTGGGAAGATAGTTTACCATACGCAGATTTCTCATATAACAACAGCTATCAAGCCAGTTTGAAAATGTCACCTTTTGAAGCCCTGTACGGACGAAGGTGTCGTACCCCACTCAATTGGTTTGAGACCGGAGACAGTCAAATTTTTGGTCCTGAAGTTCTTAAAGAAGCAGAAACAAAAGTGAAGCTTATTCAGGACAGACTGAAAGCGGCTCAGAGCCGTCGAAAGAGTTACTATGATCAAAAGCACCGCCAAATCAGTTTTGAGCCCGATGAATATGTGTATCTTAGAGTATCTCCAACAAGAGGACTACAGAGATTTAAAGTCAAAGGAAAATTGGCACCGAGGTTTATTGGACCATTTAGAGTGATCGCAATAAGAGGCAAGGTTGCTTATCAACTAGAGCTACCGGCAGAATTATCAGATGTTCATGATGTGTTCCACGTGTCACAATTAAGGAGATGTGTTAGTAATCCGGAAAAGCAAGTCCAGCATCAAGACCTGGATATCCAACCAGATCTTACCTATAGGGAACACCCTATAAAGATTTTGGAGGAGTCTGAACGGAGAACCCGGCAAAATGTGATAAAATTTTACAAGGTTCAGTGGAGTAATCACACCGAGGAGGAAGCTACTTGGGAAAGAGAGGATCACCAGAGGAATGAATATCCGTACCTGTTTGACGGACAGCTGAAATCTCGGGGACAAGATTTTTCCTAAGGGGGGTAGGTGTTGTAACAACCCAAAAAGATTTCTTTTGGATTTTCAAATTTTTTTCCTTAAAATAAAATACTTAGAATTATTCTTGGCACTATTCTCTTTATAGTTCTTCTATTCTGAAAATTATTTTGAATCTCAATGGGATTTCTAATTTTTTTAATGGTTCTGTTATGAAAGGTTAAATTATTTGGATAATTAATTTGGGGGTTTTCAAACAATTTTCATTCAGAAAAGTTTTGAGAATAATTAAATTTTCAAGGAAAATGGCCTTTTCACTTCCTTCTAGCCCTTCTAAAGTCTTCCAATAATTTTTCTTCCGCTCCAAATTTATCCCACAAGTCATTCACACATTATAGGACAGTATCCAACTCTCTCCCACCCAACAAAAATATTTTCAACTTCCAAATAAATTCCAAAGTTGGAATTTTCAATAATCATAGTTTCTTCGATTTACAAAGGAACCACATTTTCTACAATTCCCCTGCACTCACAAAAATTACCGTATCAACTAGACAGTACCTACAACCCATTTCACCAAAAATATTAGGTTCCATAGTTCAAAATTTTCAAAATTCTCTCCTGTCCAAATTTGAATCAGATTCAATTCTGTTGATCAAAACCCAATTTATATAGTTCCAAAAATTCTGAAACTTGGTCACACCCTCTCATTTGCATCAACACCTTCCCACAAATTTTTTCACAAATTCCTAAAATCCCTAGCACCACCTGGCATTCTGTCATACACTTTCTGTGCACTGTTCATAACTGAATAAAATTCAGTTAACTGAAGTTTTCAGACAGCAAAGGTGCTCGGTGCCGTGCACTTCTCCCTTTCCTCTCTCCCACAAGGCGTCGCCTCCCCTGACCTTCAATGCATCTCCATGGGTCCTTCCTTGTCAGTACTTCACAGTAAACTGGCCGGTGGCAGGCCGGTGCACCTGCCACCATGCTCATCCCCGGCAAACCAAGCGGAATCGCCTCGGCCACCGACCTTCATTCACTGCGCCGCACCCTGGAGACCTACTTCCCCCTCCACGCGTCGCTTCCCTCCACAGCTCCGCACACTGACCAAGCTTCTGGACCCCATCCGGCAGTTGCCGGAGATGGGCATGTCCGCCGCACCCGTACACCGACCTCGCCGTGGATAAGGGACCCGAGCCCGAGCTCGTCTGCGCTGGCGCTTCGGGCAGCTTCCACCATCCTCACTGACACCCACCGACCACGGCCACCGGCCAAAGCTACCTCGCCGACCACCGTAACTCCGGTGTGATCCGAACCCCGCCGGACCGCCTCGGACCCCTATAAAAGGGACCCCTCTGAGCTCCGTTCTGGACACACATCGCCTCCACCACCTCCCAATCGACCCACATGCCGCTTCCCTGACCTCAGGGAGGTCTTCTTCCTCCTCTCCGGTCACCGAGCCGCCGCCAACCTCCCTGATCACCATGACGCCGTTACTCCACCACCACTGCTCAAATCTTGCCAGAAGCTCTCTCTCACACCAAATCATTGATTCCGCACCCCAATTTCGCTCCTCGAGCTCTCTCCGATGAGTCCCGACCACACCCGAAGCATCGTCCGCCGCCGTCGATGTCGCCGCTGTTCAGGTGCTCGCCGGCGACCACCACCACCACCAACCGACGCGGCACACCACCCTGATCACGTTCCAACCATCGTCGGCCACTGGAACCCCGGCGATCGTCGCCGGCGATCGCCGCACTGTCTCTATTCTCGCGCGCGTGCGCACTCAGATTCAAACCTGACGGGTGGACCCCACCCGTCAGCATTTTATTCTTTTCCAGTTAAAACAGAAGGTGTATTCTCTGTTTACGTCTTCTACGCTGAAAAGCGTACTTCTGCCCGAAGAGTTTTCTTTATAAAAGCACAGGGACTGGTTTTTTTTTTACAGAAAAACCCCTGGTTTTGAAAGTTTAATAACTTTTAAACCACAACTCGGTTTGAGTTGAATCTTTTTTTGAAATTCTTATTTTTCTCTCTAGTTTTTTTAGTATTTATTTAAAAATGTTGTGACACAACTTTTTGTACTATTGCCAAAATTTTTGATTTAAGTTTGAATTTGAATTTTTCAGAAAAAGAAGAGGGAAACTTTGCCGAGAATTTCGAAGGGTTTTCTCCTAACTACTTTGGACAAGGCAAGCATTATTGAACTTGGGATATGGTGATTGAATTTTCATTTGGATGTTTGAGTCGATTGGAGTTGCACCACATATATCATAAGTGCATGCATGTTTTGTCATATCAAGTCTTGCTCCTAGCTTGCACTTCACTCAAGCAAGAAATCCTTCTGACATGGTAAAGCTGTGGAAATTCAGGAGTGTGACTCCTGCCTTGGACGTGCTGGTGGGCACGGGCCATTATTTTGACACGGTGGTGTCACGTGACTATGTGGAACATGCCGGTGGTAAAAAATTAACACCTCCTGAGTCGGCCAAGATCGAGTCTTGTTCTGTTACACCTAGCTGGATATCGTGCTGCCACGAGTCCTTCTGCAAGGAAGGTACGGCTGAGTAAGTTGTTAACCCCTGTCCAGATACACACCGTACAGAGGGCCACGATGAGGGTTTCCAGGGCCTTGGACTAAATCCTGTCATCGGGTCAGGGGGCATGGGTGTTTTCGATTGTAACCGAGAGGGGGGCACCCCTTGGAATCCGCGCGTATTAATAGTGATCCCGTGCTACTCGAGATTGTTGTCTCCCCGGCTTAGAGTTTTTCTGAAACGATGCTTTGGGTGATTCCTGGCAGCCGGACGGTTAATCTGGTGTGTGCTGGTCAGGCGTGTTTTCATCCCAAAGTCCATAATGGGAATTAGTCAATGTCACGGTACTGACTAAGGAAATCCCATACACGTGGGTAAAGAGTACACCCTCTGCAGAGTTTAAACCTATTCGAATAGCCGTTGTCCACGGTCAAGGGCATTAGCTGGGTGGGTCAAGTGTTGGTCCTGGTGCCGGTCACCGGAAGAAATAATTTTAATATGCTTGAAATATTTTGCAGGATAATTATTGACACCCTGATGCTACCATGAATATTTTATGCATGTTAATATTATTATGGTTATGCATATTATTGAGGACTAACCCGTTTCTCTTATTTTGTATTTCCTGAGTGTCTCAGGGGCTGGCTAGACTACCCCGGGCACTCAATTTTATTTTCAAGACCTCTCGTGGCGTCCCTCGAGTTCACATGCGGTTTATCCCGCCACTACTCTTGTGGACACCCAATTGGCATTTCTCTTCAAGTCCGACCGTGGCGTCACTTGACACCCGACTGGCATTTTTTTCAAGACCTCTTCGTGGCGTCCCTTGAGTTTATAGGTGGTCCCGCCACTACTCTTGTGGACACCCGATTGGCATTTCTTTTATTTTGCTGAGTGTCACTTGGGCTGGCTAGACTACCCGTGGCATTCATTTGCTTTATTTCTAATAAGTTTGATTATGACTAACATGCTATGTTCATGTTCATATCATTTTATTGTCATGATTTAAATTTCAGTCAGCGTGAGCATATGCATTCATTATATCTTTTGTTCATAATGTTTGCGAGTACATTCCAACGTACTCACTGGCTTGTCCCTGGCTATTTACTTGGCCAGACTTGGAGGAGGACGAGCTTGTGGAGGAAGATTGCGCTAGCGAGCCCGACGCTTAGAGGAGTCCCAGTCAGTCAACCTGTGAGATAGGAGTCTACCACATGTATCATCCGTTGAGCTTCCGCTAAAAAAATAAATAGTCAAGCCTCACACTGACGCTTGACTCTATTTTATTGTACTAGTATTGTATCACCACCACACCACTGTCATATCCCACCACTGCCATATATTGGCGAGTTTGTAATAAACTTTCTTGAGCCCTCAGACTCAACCCTGTGTAATATTATATTTGTACTGGTTATCTGTATCAAGGAAGTCCACCAGTTGTGTTGATCTTGGGGCTGGTGTGACTTGGGGCTTTTTCTATGATTTATTCCAGAAAGGGGCCTGACAATGGGCATCGATGGCCCCAGTTCCAGGTCCTAATATGCCTCTTCTACCTCCTCTGGCCATCTTCATCCTCACTGTCGACATCGTCAGATAGCACCTATACATATAGTAAAAAAATGTGGCGTCAAATTTGGAATACAAACTAATCTCTAGCGAACATTTGGCAGTTGCCAAAATTTGGCATCAAATCAATGTTTACATGCCGTAAAGTAGGATTAGGAATTTATGGCTATTTTTTTTAGACATATCCAGAGATTATGGTTTAATTTTTAAGCACAATCGTCTATGTACAGACCAATCTTGAAGAAAATAATGGCACAAACATATATGTAGGTCATTCAAAATCAATTGTGAAGACCTTGCTAGGAATTATTAGCGTGAACACTAACCCTAGTCGTATTATTAGTAGAAATCATTTGCACAGATGAAACAACTAATCACTTATCACTTGTACCATTCAAACATTCAATACACTACACGGATCTAACGAAACTTACTTAGATTTCATGGATTGGGAGAACATAACCATAGGATTTCTATTCCAAAAAGGGGGAGGCAGGACACAGGAGTAACCAGAGAAACCCTAGGATGTATTTGACACATAAATGGGTATAGATGACTAACCAGTTCTCCATCGTCATCTGATACGTCTCCAACGTATCTATAATTTTTGATTGTTCCATGCTATTATATTATCTGTTTTGGATGTTTTATATGCATTAATATGCTATTTCATATTATTTTTGGGACTAACCTATTAACCTAGAGCCCAGTGCCAGTTTCTGTTTTTTCCTTGTTTTTTAGCTTCGTGGGAAAGGAATACCAAACGAAGTCCAAACGGAATAAAACCTTCGTGATGATTTTTCTTGGACCTGAAGACACCCAGGAGACTTGGAGATGAAGTCGGAGGAGCCACGAGGCGGCCACAAGGGTGGAGAGCGCGCCCAGGGGGGTAGGGCGCGCCCCCTGCCTTGTGGGCCCCTCATGACTCCCCTGACCTAATTCTTTCGCCTATATATTCACATATGTTCCTAAACCACCAGAAGCATCAACGAAAAGACTTTTCCACCGCCGCAACCTTCTGTACCCATGAGATCCCATCTAGGGACCTTTTCCAGCACCCTGCCGGAGGGGGATTCGATCATGGAGGGCTTCTACATCAACTCTATTGCCCTTCCGATGAAGCGTGAGTAGTTTACCTCAGACCTATGGGTCCATCGCTAGTAGCTAGATGGCTTCTTCTCTCTCTTTGATTCCCAATACCATGTTCTCCTCGTTGTTCTTGGAGATCTATCCGATGTAATATTCTTTTGCGGTGTGTTTGGCGAGATCTGATGAATTGTGGATTTGTGATCAGCTTATCTATGAATATTATTTGAATCTTCTCTGAATTCTTATATGCATGATTTGATATCTTTGTAATTCTCTTCGAGTTATCGGTTTGGTTTGGCCAACTAGATTGGTTTTTCTTGCAATGGGAGAAGTGCTTAGCTTTGGGTTCAATCTTGCGGTGTCCTTTCCCAGTGACAGTAGGGGCAGCAAGGCACGTATTGTATTGTTGCCATCGAGGATAAAAAGATGGGGTTTACATCATATTGCTTGAGTTTATTCCTCTACATCATGTCATCTTACTTAATGCGTTACTCTGTTCTTCATGAACTTAATACTCTAGATGCAGGCAGGAGTCGGTCGATGTGTGGAGTAATAGTAGTAGATGCAGAATCGTTTCGGTCTACTTGACACGGACGTGATGCCTATATTTCATAATCATTGCCTTGGATATCATCATAACTTTGCGCTTTTCTATCAATTGGTCGATAGTAATTTGTTCACCCACCGTATTATTTGCTATCTTGAGAGAAGCCTCTAGTGAAACCTATGGCCCCCCGGTCTATTTTCCATCATATTACTTTTTGATCTACTATTTTGCAATCTTTTATTTTTAGATCTATAAACCAAAAAACCCAAAAATATTTACTTTATCTTTTGTTTAGTTTTACCTATCTCAATCAGATCTCACTTTTGCAAATAACCGTGAAGGGATTGACAACCCCTTTATCGCGTTGGGTGCAAGTTGTTTGATTGTTTGTGCAGGTGCTAGGTGATTTGTGTGTTGTCTCCTACTGGATTGATACCTTGGTTCTCTAACTGAGGGAATTACTTATCTCTACTTTGCTGCATCACCCTTTCCTCTTCAAGGGAAAAACCAACGCAAGCTCAAGAAGTAGCAGGAAGAATTTCTGGCGCCATTGCCAGGGAGATCTACGCCAAGTCAAGACATACCAAGTACCCATCATTAAACTCTCATCTCTTGCATTACATTATTCGCCATTTGCGTCATTTTCCTCTCCCCCACTTCTAAAATGATTTTCGAAAAGATTTGCCTTTTCTCTTGCCGTTCTCTTGTTCACCCAAGTCTGTCTTTCTTTCGCTATGGCTGACCCAAAAAGGGTTAAGGGTTTTCTCCCGAGTTCTAATACTTTGGATAGCCCCTCTGTTCTTTCTAAGCTCATAAATAATGATGCTACGGAAAGACCTTCCGAGGTTGTTAAGAAAAATTTAAACAATTTTGATGAAGATGATCCTGGAATTTTTTGTTACTTGCTTGTTGAATCTTTGAAAGATGTGTGGGATAGATTATTGAGGATTCGAGCTAGCCACGTGCCTCAATATCATATTGAGCTATATTTGAGAAGCTTTTATGTTGGTTTGCCTCTTTCCTTTAAACAAGTTTTGGATTCTATATGTGAAAATGGTTTTCTTGGAGGAGATGCCTTTGATACTTATGAAAAGATGAAAACCATATTTGGGCACTCCAAAGGTGAAAGTGTTCAATCAACTGCACTTATGTGCTTTTATCAAAATGAAATAATCAAAGAGATGAAAGCTTGTTTAGATGCAAATTTTTGTAGTGTGCTTAATCTTTCTTCTACTATTAATGGCCATGTGCTTTCACAGAATAGAAAGATAAATGCTATGGATGATAAATTCTCTCTTTGCTTCCAAAAGGGGGGAGATGACAATACCTACATCTATTTGTGTTTTTATGCCTAGCTAAGGGCGTTAAACAATAGCGCTTGTTGGGAGGCAACCCAATTTTATTTTTGTTTTCGCTTTTTGATCCTGTTTTGCTTTGAATAATTCATCTAGCCTCTGGTTAGATGTGGTTTTGTGTTTTAATTAGTGTTAGTGCCAAGTAAAACCTTTGGGATGGCTTATGGTGATAGTTGATTTGATCTTGCTGAAAAACAGAAACTTTTGCATCCAGTCACATATTTTAATAATTCACTGGAGCATTAAAAAACCCTGAATTTTTTACACGAGATTGATATAAAAATTTCCTATGTTTTCCTAGTGTTTCAGAACTTTTGGAGTTACAGAAGTATTAGAACAATTCGGATCTTCCCAGACTGTTCTGTTTTTGACAGATTCTGTTTTCTTTGTGTTGTTTGCTTATTTTGATGAATCTATGGGTAGTATCGGGGGGTATGAACCATGGAAAAGTTGGAATGCAGTAGATATTACACCAATATAAATAAAGAAATAGTTCACAACAGTACCAAAAGTGGTGATTTATTTTCTTATACTAACGGAGCTTATGAGTTTTTCTGTTGAGTTTTGTGTTGTGAAGTTTTCAAGTTTTGGGTAAGGATTTGATGGATTATGGAATAAGGAGTGGCAAGAGCCTAAGCTTGGGGATGCCCAAGGCACACCAAGGTAATATTCAAGGATAACCAAGAGCCTAAGCTTGGGGATGCCCCGGAAGGCATCCCCTCTTTCGTCTTCGTCTATTGGTAACTTTACTTGAGGCTATATTTTTATTCACCACATGATATGTGTTTTGCTTGGAGCGTCTTGTATGATTTGAGTCTTTACTTTTTAGTTTGCCACAATCATCCTTGTTGTACACACCTTTTGAGAGGGACATGCATGAATCGTGATTTATTAGAATACTCTATGTGCTTCACTTATATCTTTTGAGCTAGGCAATTTTGCTCTTGTGCTTCACTTACATCTTTTTAGAGAACGGCAGTGGTTTTATTTTATAGAAATTATTGAACTCTCATGCTTCACTTATATTATTTTGAGAGTATCTAAACAGCGTGGTAATTTGCTTTGGTTATGAATTTAGTCCTAATATGATAGACATACAAGAGGGATATAATAAAAACTTTCATATAAAGTGCATTGAATACTATGAGAAGTTTGATTCCTTATGATTGTTTTGAGATATAAAGATGGTGGTATTAGAGTCATGCTAGTGAGTAATTGTGAATTGGAGAAATACTTGTGTTAAGGTTTGTGAGTCCCGTAGCATGCACGTATGGTGAACCGTTATGTAACGAAGTTGGAGCATGAGATATTTTTTGATTGTCTTCCTTATGAGTGGCGGTCGGGGACGAGCGATGGTCTTTTCCTACCAATCTATCCCCCTAGGAGCATGCGCGTAGTACTTTGTTTCGATGACTAATAGATTTTTGCAATAAGTATGTGAGTTCTTTATGACTAATGTTGAGTTCATGAATTATACGCACTCTCACCCTTCCACCATTGCTAGCCTCTCTAGTACCGCACAACTTTTGCCGGTACCATACACCCACCATATACCTTCCTCAAAACAGCCACCATACCTACCTATTATGGCATTTTCATAGCCATTCCGAGATATATTGCCATGCAACTTTCCAGCATTCCGTTTTATTATGACACGCTTCGTCATTGTCATATTGCTTTGCATGATCATGTAGTTGACATCGTATTTGTGGCAAAGCCACCTTTCATAATTTTTTCATACATGTCACTCTTGATTCATTGCACATCCCGGTACACCGCCGGAGGCATTCATATAGAGTCATATTTTGTTCTAAGTATCGAGTTGTAATTCTTGAGTTGTAAGTAAATAAAAGTGTGATGATCTTCATTATTAGAGCATTGTCCCATGTGAGGACAAAAAAGAGAGGCGAAAAGGCCAAGCCAAAAAAAAGAGAAAAGAAAAAAAATGAGAGAAAAAGAGAGAAGGGGCAATGCTACTATCCTTTTTCCACACTTGTGCTTCAAAGTAGCACCATGATCTTCATGATAGAGAGTCTCCTATTTTGTCACTTTCATATACTAGTGGGAAATTTTCAATATAGAACTTGGCTTGTATATTCCAATGATGGGCTTCCTCAAATTGCCCTAGGTATTCATGAGCAAGCAAGTTGGATGCACACCCACTTAGTTTTCTTTTGAGCTTTCATACACTTATAGCTCTAGTGCATTCGTTGCATGGCAATCCCTACTCACTCACATTGATATCTATTGATGGGCATCTCCATAGCCCGTTAATACGCCTAGTTGATGTGAGACTATCTCCTTCTTTTTTGTCTTCTGCACAACCACCATATTCTATTCCACCTATAGTGCTATGTCCATGGCTCACGCTCATGCATTGCGTGAAAATTGAAAAAGTTTGAGAACACTAAAAGTATGAAACAATTGCTTGGCTTGTCATCGGGGTTGTGCATGATTTGAATATTTTGTGTGATGAAGATGGAGCATAGCCAGACTATATGATTTTGTAGGGATAAGCTTTCTTTGTCCATGTTATTTTGAGAAGACATAATTGCCTTGTTAGTATGCTTGAAGTATTATTGTTTTTATGTCAATATTAAACTTTTGTTTTGAATCTTATGGATCTGAACATTCATGCCACAATAAAGAAAATTACATGGATAAATATGTTAGGTAGCATTCCACATCAAAAATTTTGTTTTTATCATTTACCTACTCGAGGACGAGCAGGAATTAAGCTTGGGGATGCTTGATACGTCTCCAACGTATCTATAATTTTTGATTGTTCCATGCTATTATATTATCTATTTTGGATGTTTTATATGCATTAATATGCTAGTTTATATTATTTTTGGGACTAACCTATTAACCTAGAGCCCAGTGCCAGTTTCTATTTTTTCCTTGTTTTTTAGCTTCGTGGGAAAGGAATACCAAACGGAGTCCAAATGGAATAAAACCTTCGCGATGATTTTTCTTGGACCAGAAGACACCCAGGAGACTTGGAGATGAAGTCGGAGGAGCCACGAGGCGGCCACAAGGGTGGAGGGCACGCCCAGGGGGGTAGGGCGTGCCCCCTGCCTTGTGGCCCCCCCGTGACTCCCCTGACCTAATTCTTTCGCCTATATATTCACATATGTTCCCAAACCACCAGAAGCATCCACGAAAAGACTTTTCCACCGTCGCAACCTTCTGTACCCGTGAGATCCCATCTAGGGACCTTTTCCGGCATCCTGCCGGAGGGGGATTCGATCACGGAGGGCTTCTACATCAACTCTATTGCCCTTTCGATGAAGCGTGAGTAGTTTACCTCAGACCTACGGGTCCATAGCTAGTAGCTAGATGGCTTCTTCTCTCTCTTTGATTGTCAATACCATGTTCTCCTCGTTGTCTTGGAGATCTATCCAATGTAATATTCTTTTGTGGTGTGTTTGTAGAGATCCGATGAATTGTGGATTTATGATCAGCTTATCTATGAATATTATTTGAATCTTCTCTAAATTCTTATATGCATGATTTGATATCTTTGTAATTCTCTTCGAATTATCGGTTGGTTTGGCCAACTAGATTGGTTTTTCTTGCAATGGGAGAAGTGCTTAGCTTTGGGTTCAATCTTGCGGTGTCCTTTCCCAGTGACAGTAGGGGCAGCAAGGCACGTATTGTATTGTTGCCATCGAGGATAAAAAGATGGGGTTTACATCATATTGCTTGAGTTTATTCCTCTACATCATGTCATCTTACTTAATGTGTTACTCTGTTCTTCATGAACTTAATACTCTAGATGCAGGCAGGAGTCGGTTGATGTGTGGAGTAATAGTAGTAGATGCAGAATCGTTTCGGTCTACTTGACACAGACGTGATGCCTATATTTCATAATCATTGCCTTGGATATCGTCATAACTTTGCGCTTTTCTATCAATTGCTCGACAGTAATTTGTTCACCCACCGTATTATTTGCTATCTTGAGAGAAGCCTCTAGTGAAACCTATGGCCCCCGGGTCTATTTTCCATCATATTACTTTCCGATCTACTATTTTGCAATCTTTTATTTTTAGATCTATAAACCAAAAAACCCAAAAATATTTACTTTATCTTTTGTTTAGTTTTACCTATCTCTATCAGATCTCACTTTTGCAAATAACTGTGAAGGGATTGAAAACCCCTTTATCGCGTTGGGTGCAAGTTATTTGATTGTTTGTGCAGGTGCTAGGTGATTTGTGCATTGTCTCCTACTGGATTGATACCTTGGTTCTCTAACTGATGGAAATACTTATCTCTACTTTGCTGCATCATCCTTTCCTCTTCAAGGGAAAAACCAATGCAAGCTCAAGAAGTAGCATCATCGGAGTCGTCGCCGGAGTCATCGCCCGAGTCGTCACCGGAGTCGGTGTGGACCTCCGGCTCCGGGTGTGGAAGCATGACGCCATCGATGATGTCAGGGTGCAGCGATACCTCGCCGGCAGCAATGACAACCTCTGTCTCCATCTTCACGCCGTGCTCCGGTGCTTCAGCAGCCCCAGCGTCGCCACTCTCTTTGATCGGGCGCTTCGACGGCATCCTCATACACTAACAACTTTGAGGAATGAGAGCGGCGTCGAGGATGCAGGCGGAGAGAGAGGATTGTGTGTGTGGCGAGGATGGGGGGTGCGGCCGCTCGGGCGCGCCAATAATATGGAGTAGTGGGAGAGAGGCGGGCGGCAGTCAAACCGCTGGCTCGCCTCCCGGTGAGCCTGCGCACCGGACTGCTGGCATGCCCACCGTCATTTCACACAGCTACTCGCACGCCTCCTGATGACACTGTGCAGCGAGCACGCCTCCCATCAGTTCACACACCTGCACGCACGCCTCCCGGTCTGCCTGCGCGGTGGACTGCTCGCATGCGTCCCATCAACTCACGCCTGCTCGCACGGCACACGGGTCGCGTGGCGGCACGTATATTGTTTTTCTATTTTGATGATTAATGTTGCCGCTTTATTGCTTAACCGAAGCATGGCACGTATCCATTGTTGGTCTAACGCCCACAGTTCGAATAAACAATCCATTTGCGATATTGGTTCCCAATTATTAATAATCTTCCATTTGTAAGAAGATAAAGATTACATCAAAACTTGTCTCAAATTTGACAAAAAAAAGTACAATGCCACTGTGTATGGTGTCCATATGACAACACAATAAGTTTCATGAATTTCAAATAAGTTTTTGATGTACTAGATTTTAAAAATCAAGATTCTCAATGTTTGAAATTTCTTGCACGGGGAGTAAACATGCACCCAGTGAGACACATGTGTTTTTCCAATCCATTTAGGTGCACTGTCACGTGTGCATGTAGCTCAAATTTGATTTTTGCACATTATGCCCCTAGAAAACCAATCAATGTACTAAAACGTCTTAATGATCTCTGTTTTTTTTTCAAAATTAAAACGTCCCCCCTTTGGTAACATATGTTCACCGCGGGAAAATTTAACATGGATCGTAGTTGCGGTGGATGCACGGTGTGTGTGTGTGGGTGTGTGTGTGCGCGTCTGGGGGGTGGGGGCTGGCTGTACACTACGAGTCATGAGCCACCGTGTGGGTGGCCGTTTTGTGACACAGGTGCCACATCAGAGTCGTGGATTCCTTATTTAAAACATTACACAACCCTTTCATACATACATGTTTTGGCCACATGCAGTCGATGGTTGTCCTACACGACACTCACTCGCGTGTGACGCTTTCTGTGGGCCCGTGAGGTCGTCGTCCATCACTTCGACCAACAGCCGACAGCGAGGTTAATTTGACCAGGAAGGTAGAATCTTTTTTGTTTGTGTTATGGTGGGAGTATATAGTACACGTCGAAGAGGTGGGAGGGGACTAGCATATATACTACGTACGCGTTCGTGAACACACCTCACTCAGTGTCGGGACTTTTCGGTTTTCGAGGCATGTGCCACATCAAAGTTGTGCATTGGCTATTCAAACATCACACAACACCTCTTTGGGCCACATGCATGCAGGCAGTGGTTATCCTAGGACACTCACGTGTGACGATTCCATCTGTGGGCCTGCGAGGTCATCGTCGATGCATGCATCACTTTGACCTACATCGGGAGAGGTTAATTAATTTCAGCATCAAGGATGATTCTTTTTGGGTTGTATTACGGTAGGAGCATATAGTATGCATTGAAGAGGGGGAAGGGGACCAACATATGTAGTATGCTTCATGAACCTGGCTCTGTGTGGGGACTTTATGGTTTTCGAGGCATGTGCCACATCAAAGTTGTGCATTTTGGGTATTCAACATATGTTTGGCCCTCATGCAAAGCGATAGTGGTTGTCCTCTGGCATCCACTCACGTGGTTATCAGCGATATGGATGCTTTCCATCTGTGGGCCCGCTTGGTCCATCACTACTTTACTTAACAACGAGAGAGGTTAATTTGACTTAGGAGGGGATTTTTTTGTCTGTATTATGGTATATAGGTCATGCTCTGGGATGTCATGATATAGTTTGAGCACACATGCATGTGTACGCATGAATCCCTCCCATCGAGTCGAAGTGGCTAGTACCACGACACGTCATGAACTGATCTCACTCTGTGTGGGGACTGTACGATTTTCGATGCACGTGCCACATCAATGTTGTGAAGGTATTCAAACATGCATGCACGCATCACCTCCATACATACATATGCATGTAGTGGTTGTCTTCGAACGGTACACTCCCTCGCGTGGTTATCGCCGACAAGCCTATATATTCGTGGGCTCGCGTGGACATCCATGATCACTTTGACCGACAACAATTTAGGTTACCATGGCAGATTAATTCTTCCTTTGGTTCGTGTTATCGTAGTAGGTCATGGTGAGATTCAGACCTAATTAAGTTTGAGCGCATACTATGCATGCATGGATGAATCCCCATCATCGTCTCGAAGTGTGGTGTGACATATGACATATATATGCATCGTCAACTAACCCTCGCTCCGTGTGGGGATTTCTGGTTCCAAAGCATGGTGCCACATCAAAGTTGTTCCATTGTGTATTCAAACATCAACACCTCCATACATATGTTTGGGCCACACGTAGGCAGTGGTTGTCTTCGGGGACTAGCTACTTGCATGATTATTGGTGAGCTAGCCCATCTCTGGGGTCGCATGGACGGCCATCACTTTGACCAACAACAAGAGAGAGGTTGTACGACCAAGGTGGATTATTCTTGGTCTGTTTTACGATAC
Source organism: Thinopyrum elongatum (assembly GCA_011799875.1). NCBI lineage: Eukaryota > Viridiplantae > Streptophyta > Magnoliopsida > Poales > Poaceae > Thinopyrum > Thinopyrum elongatum. Next base: position 302,835,886 of record CM022299.1, read on the forward strand.
ATCTTGGGTGAGATGGCCCTCTCCCACGATCCGTTCCCCCCTTTTCTCTCTCTCCACCCTTTCTCCCTTATTTCCTGAATGGGTTTTGTGTGTGTGTTGTGTGTGTGTGTGTGTGTGTTGGGGTGGTGTGTGTGTGTTGGTGTGTGTGAGGGGGGGGGGACTGCTACTCCGCACTTTGCTAGGTGAACCTCCATTGGGGTGGGCATGCGTTCATCGCTTAGGATTCCCCTCCTGCCGACACGAGGGGGGGCAAGCAATACCTTGCACTTTGCGAGATAGGTGCCACATCGAAGTTGTGCATTTGGTATTTGAACATCAAACCACCCTTTTCATACATATATTTGGTCCACATGCAAGTGTGTTCGTGTTCTGACCCTTTCCCGCGTCATTTTCGCCAAATTTATGAACATTAGACAAGTCGGATGACGCAACAGACACGGTTCACTCAGACTAACCGTGTGCCACACCGGTGCCCCTGTCACGCACATCAGCACAGTACATTGGGCTCCACGAGGCTTCCCCTCTCAACAATATCTACCCGCCTGCAGGTTTTTTCTGTTTGATAACACACAGTTATTATGTTTCTATCGTGTGTGATGTTTGTTGTTCCCGCTTCCGCCTGCATCTCTCGAAAATATCTGCCCGGCTTGAGGGTTTTTCTGTTTCATAACACACGGTTGTTATTTCTAGATCGTGTGCGACGCACCATCATCCAAATTTTCAATAGCCCCGATATTTTACTCCCGCGTTGTAAAATTTTCAGTAGCTGCGTCATTTCCTCAACCCCCCCTCCACACACACCCCCCAAAACCTCCTCGGGCGCGCGCGCACACACACACACACCACCACCACCACAACCCCTCCCTCGCTCGAAACCCTAGCAAGGTCGCCGCCGCCACCGCCGCGAGGCCTCCATTGTCAACATCAGCCGGTTCGCCCGTGCAGCTTACCCACCGATCTCCATACCCAGGCCGCCCTGAGTTTCTTAGATGACGCTTGCCAAATGCCCCCTTTCCCACAGATCCCCATCCCCATCCCCCACTCCAGAGTGTCGCAGCCTACGCCCGGCTATGCTTCCCGCGGAGCTCGAGGAGCGACTGGCCCAAAAGAGGTGTATCGTGGCCTCTTCGCCTGCAGTCGCCGAGGTGGCCGCCGAGGAAGCTAACGACCATTACTGGTCGCAGGCACTCAATCAGCGGGCTAGAGTATGCGGGTATGTCACGGACGCCGGCTACGACATCGTGGTCATCGACAGCGACGGCCTGACGCGGGCTATGTCACAGGTTAAGTGGCCCACCCCCAACCCCTTGGGTTCAACCGCCTTCGATCTCATCCATGGCCCCACCGCTGATCTCCTCTGGCTCGCTGTCAAGAATTTGCCATCCTACATCGCCATCGAGCCCCTTTTGTCATTTCTGAAGGACACATTCTGCGACGCTGGCTTGGGATCCAAGCTTCCAAGTCAGACCTCATCAACGGCGACCACGAGGAGGGCACCCTCTCCGGCTCTTCCAAGGGGAAAGACCCATCTGCTCTTCCAAGGGGAAAGAGCCCGTCTGCGACATCAGGGAGGGCACCCTACAGCCGTGCTCTTCCAAGGGGAAGGAGCCCATCTGTGACAACATGGAGCGCACCCAGGGTCCGTGCTCTTCCCACGGGAACGAGCCCATCTGTGACAAGTGAGGAAACCCATGATTTGTTTTGCCGTGCCTCTTCACAGGGGGGAACCCATGATTTGTTTTGTCGAGTCCCTTTTGTAGTGTAGTGAGAATATGTCCAGTTTTAATTGCTATATTTGGTTTTTGCAGTATGCCTTGTTTATTTCAGTTGTTCACAATGTGATGCTCTATATGTGCAACTATTTACTGTGCAGTACATTTTCATCAATACCAGTTTTAAACATAACGATAGGAATGCATATATTTGCTTGCTGTTAAGCCTGTTATAGATAGCATATGCCTCTTTTAAAGATTTTTGGTTGTTCGGTTGTGTGTAGTTAGCATATGTCCAGTTTCAAATGCTATCTTTGGTTGTTCGTAGTATGCCTTGTTTATTCCAGTTATTCACAACGTGATGTTCTATATGTGCAAGTATGAACTATGCAGTTCAATTTCATCAATACCAGTTTCAACAATACCACAATGAATGACTACTTTTGGTTGCTGCATGTTGTGGTTAACACTGTCGGTGTCAAAACCGGCAGATCTCGGGGTAGGGGGTCCCGAGCTGTGGATTCTTGGATCAATGGTAACAGGAACGAAAGAGACGAGGAACACGATGTTTTACCCAGGTTCAGGCCCTCTCTATGGAGGTAAAACCCTACGTCCTGCTCTTGTTTTTATTGATGAAGTATCAAGGTACAGAGTTGATCTACCTCGAGATCATATGTTGTGGTCTAAACCCTAGAGGTATGATGATTGATGTCATAATCCATCTATCAACGAGCCTGGCCTCGGCTTATATAATGTACCGGAGGCCTAGGATAACAAGAGTCCTAGTCGGCTACGTCGGTGGAGAGGAGTCCTTGTCTTGATCACCAAGTCTTGTGGAATCTTCCTCGTATATGTCATTGGCTGTCCGAACTGGCCCATTAGTGAACCGCCACGGGGGTCCTCGGCCCAACCCACTGGTCGGGAGACGACATGGTGAGTACCCCCTAGTCCAGGACACCGTCAGTAGCCCCCTGAACCGGTCTTCAAATTGGGGGCGCTCCTCGGTTCTTCCGAACTATTCTTCATCTTCGGTCGCCGGTCTTGAAAACTGGTTCAACAAATCTTCCCATCTCTGATCTTGAGGATCGCCGAGGTATATCCGAAGAGTTCATACATCGTTTATCCGAGGAGTCTTTTAAGTTATCGGCCTTTATCAATGCCTTGTAAGTTTTTTACGCCACACCTGGGGTTTGAAGTGCTTCCCGTGCGACGGTGCCCTCTTGCATCCGAGCTCTAATGCCGAACTAAACCCGAGGAGTCTTTTCACAGCCGAGCTCGAACGCTATTCGGCATTCAAGGTATCCTCTTGCGTCCGAGCTCCAACGCCGAACTGAATCCGAGGCGTCTTTTCACAGTCGAGCTCCAACACTATTCGGCATTCAAGGTATCCTCTTGCGTCCGAGCTCCAACGCCGAACTAAATCTGAGGTATCATAGATTACCTTGGCCTCTGAAATTTTGAATGAGTTCATCCGAGCTTAAATGCCAGAGTAATCTTCTATGGAACGAGCCATTCGAATCCGAGCTTTATGCCTGACGGCTTCCGAGTTCCAACGCCGGACTGCATCCGAGTTCTAACGATGGTCAGCATCCGAGGTGTCATAACTACCTCGGTTTTTAAAAGATTGAACGAATTCAGCCGAGCTTAATGCCAGAAATGCCCTCTATGGAGCCAGCCACTGGCGCCCGAGCTTTATGCCGGACTGCTTCCGAGGTGGTGCACCACCCTGACTGCGGGCTGATTTTCTGTGAATATTTTCAATTGATGCAATTTATTCTCTGCCGAGATATATAGCCAGTAGCCCTCAAGGTGTGTGTCGGTCTAAAACCCGAGATGCACCTGAAGGATGGCATAAAACTGGTGATCCCAGTAGCCCCTGAGACTTAGGTCGATTCACAAAATCGGCCTGAGGATCAACTCCTAGCTCTGTAGCATACTTAGGAATAGAAATGTGGTGTGCATATTCCTCGAGACTCAGGTTGGGTGCGGCCGACCAACCTGAGGATCATAATCTCCTCGAGAACTATTTCGTACTTTGTAAACTGTCTGCATTGAATCGTCGATGCAGTAGCCCCCGAGCCAATGGTCGGGTGGCAACACCAGATCAGGGGATCGATGTGCCCCTTTAATATTTGTAAATGAGAAGCGCGAAGCCCAGTAGCCCCCGAGCCTTAATGTGGGCATGTGTGGCCGAGTTAAGGATCAATGTCCGGAGTATATCACAATTTATGTGTAGTGATTCTATGTATCCAAGTACTTTACATCACTAATGCTCAGATCCACATTGTACAAAACTTTGTTGACCGACCATCGGCTTCAACCTCTTCGGCCAGCAGCCGAAGAGTGTTTGTCCTACTTTATAAAGCCTTTATAAGGGCAAAGATTTACGACAAACAAGGCAATCCGGCCATACGGTTTTATAAACAAAGGTACGCAGAGAGATAAGTTATAAAACATCTTCTAGGAAAAATAGTTCCGTTACAGGTTCCTTTTCCCAGGTTGTCATGTTGATCATGATCATGAAACCTCAACTCCGATCAATGTGGGAGGAAAATATTGAGGATTTAGTTGGGAGAAAGTTCCCGAACTCTGTGGTCCATGATGAACCAGAATTTTCGCTTCCATCATTGCTGACCAATTATATCCTTTAAGATGGCTAGCTTTCGGCTTCACCCAGTCTGAGGTACTAATCCGGATGACCCGGTAGTAAAATTCACAGAGGTGCTCCCTTTACCGCCTAGCCGAACAATTGGGAACGTAGGGGTAAGCACAGGAGCCAGGCAACCCAGCTTGGCCAAAATCTTAAGTCAAATTGATGCATATTTATAGCTTTATAACGATAATTACGGAAGGCAGCGCTTGTATACTGAATACAAACACTGATGATATATGTTTATTTTGACTCCGTTGCGACTGTTTATCAGTTGAAAGTGGCCCATCGTCGGCTTCTACCCCTTTGTAGATACTACGCAGGGTGTTTCTGAAGTAACAAGACAACCCTTAGCCGACGTCTCGGTGCCCGAAGGCGGTTGTGTTGGCGGAAACAAGGCAATCAGATATGCGGGCTTTATAACTTTCACTTAGTCATAGGAGCTTTGAACTGGGGAAGCTAGCTACGAGCCCCCGGTTTGTGTTCGGCACCGACCAAAGTCTAGCCATTAACACTTCGGCCAATATTATGAAAGGCCCATCGTTTAACACGGGGTAGTCGGTATCGATCTATAGTGTGACACCGTCATCGGATCGCTGACCAGTTTACGCCCATTGTGACAGTCAGTTTTTGGCTTTCTCCACTGAGGTGGTTAACCATTCGAGCTGGAAGCACAATCGCAGTGGTTCTCCCTTTGCACACCTAGCCGAATAAAGCAGAACATAGGAGGCAAGCACAGGAGCCGGGCAACCCAACTATTGACCGAAGACACAATTCGAAACTGATGCATATATAGCAATATCCGAGAATGTTTTTGCCGAATCTCTAAAGGTGTCCGGCGTTGCACTGCGAGACTTATGCTGGAAACATACAAATAGGTTAAAGTGCAATAGGCTTGGAAAACCAAAAAACTTCAGTAAAAACTTTACGTCCGAACTAAATCAAGTTTTTGGTGCCAATCCGAACATTGGTCTTAAAATTAGTTTGTGCTTCCGTCGTATTTTAACTTGACACATCCGATCTCAAGACTTCAAGCGAGTCAGCCTTCGGCTTCAATCTCCTATCCCGAAGGCGGAGTGCTTCTCAGGCCAGTTTAGCGAACTAAACTCGAGTGGCTTTAGAGAGAAGCCAGGCTATCCGGCCATTGACCACACACTCGAGTCGAGAAAGGAGTAGTAGAAAAAGACTTTGCAATGACTGAGAAGAGAACACATTTATTATAAAACGGCTCATATTAATTTAAGAGCCCACAAGTGACTTGGGTAAAAGAATTTTATGTATAATGATTGTATGTACCAAAGTACTTATATAATATCTGCGTTCACCCGAACTTTGAACACGTCTTAACTGACCGTCGGCTTCTCCCTCTTCGGCCAAAGGCCGAAAAGTGTTATCTACTCCGCCTACCGAGAATATCGACGGTGTTTCGGATAACCAGGCAATCAGGCCATGAGGCTGTAACAGACAAATCGCGCCCAGGGAACTTATGCTATATTACTTATGTAACGTAAGAAGCATCTTCAAAGAAAATAGTGCCCCCAACGGTACCTTTCTTTGGTCGCTCATGATTACTATGAGACTTGTGCAATAGATTTGTGTACGCGTGAGTTCCGTCGTGTGCCGACCATAGTTGAAAACAGTAAGAGCGCTAGCTTTCGGCTTCACCCAGTCTGAGGTACGAGTTCGGATGACCCGACCGTACAATCGCAGAGGTGCTCCCTTTACTCCCTAGCCGAACAATCGGGAACGTAGGGGTAAGCACAGGAGCCAGGCAACCCAGCTTTGCGGAACACTTAAGTCAACATGATGCATATTTTGGCATAATACACGAACAAGGAATGGTGCGATACATTAATAATCATATGCAAGAAGAATGGCTTCACAAAGGAAGCCCCCAAGTAAACGGGGTATTTGAATTTGTTTGTAACAAACAAGGTTTTGACAAAGAAAGTTTTTCGCAAATGACTTTTTGTCAAAAAAGTATAATGCTTGGTCGAACCGAACAAAATTTAAAACTGAAAGTTTTTGAGCATGAAAGTGACTTTAGCTGGTTAATGTGCTCGGTGTGACGTGGGGCGAGCTTGTAGCGGCTCAAGGTCCCAACCCCCAAGCCGGTCTTGACGTACCCGAGCGAAGAGCTCGGCTTGATGAAGTGGCGACGCCGTACGGTCAATGCGGTGAGGCGAAGCCCCCAAGCCCAGCCGAGGTGAAAAAACCGAGGTGACGGAGAGCTCGGCAGAAAAAAGAAGTGTTTAACAATCAACGTTTGAACGAACAACTTTTTTGTTTAACACAAATATAATGTTTGGTTGAACCGAACAAGAAATAAAAAAAAATTAAAGAAAAAAACTGAGCACGAAGGCGACTTAGCTGGTTAATGTGCTCAGTTTTGTTGATGAGGTCCGAGCTCGTGGCGGGACAAAGACGTAGTCCGCAGCCTAGCCAAGGTCACAGCCCCCAAGCCCGAGGTAACCGAGCGAGGAGTTCGGCTTGATGAGGTGGCGATGCCGCACGATCGATGTGGCGAGGCGAAGCCCCCGGTCCAGCTAACATGACGAAGCTGGTTGGCTGGTGACACCGAAGTCACCGGAGTAGGTTGATGAAGAGATGGCGGAGCCCCCGGTCTAGCCGAGGTGACGGGGCAGGTCGGTAGTATGATGTTTGCAGTCCCATGCCGGCCGAGGTGTCGAAGCAGGTCGTCGTGGTGGACATCGGCTTGGTCAGCCGGATTAGTATTTGGGATTTCTTCGGAATCGTCCTCCGGTACGAGTCCGGCCAGGGTTGACTCCTGATGTTCGGACGCCGAAGTCGCATCCAGGATTGAAGCTGGATATGGGATAAGAGAGGCGTGTCCGACCGGAATTGACCTCCGATCTTCGGACGCAGAGGTCACATCCAGGCTTGAAGAAGCAATAGTGCGGCGATGCCGTCGCGGGCCGGATCTTGTGACGCGGTTGATGCCCGATTGATGAAGTGACCATGCAGTGATGCCGGTGTGCCCGCTCCGTATAATTCATGGGGCGACAATGTTGGTGATGATTTATCCTTCATGATGCTGAACTGTTGTTCGGCTTGCCGAGATAATGATCCGAAGAGGTTGAGTTCGGCTCGATGAAGCGATGACCCGTCTGGCGTAGGTCGGCAGCCGTGCAGCAACGTTGTCAGGCTGGTTTGACACCGGCGCAACGGTGAAGGTTACCTCCGAAAAGGAGCAAAATTTGTGAGCATGTGTTCGGAAACAAAACACAATACCCTAGAAAGAGATTCATCAAAAAGGTTGTCCAATATCCCGTTCATGAAGAAAGATGAACTCGGGTCGGATTCATATTCGCGCAGAAAATAGATCAGAAAATTGATGCGCTCATCGGAGGTTTCCAGGAGTTTGAACGATCGGATCGAGCTGAAATTTTGAGGGGTGGTAGATACAGAAATTACGCAGCTGATCAACGGTTGGATCTTCCAAAGGACGTCCGAGCTAGACGCTGGACTCTATGCCCTAAACTCGTCCAGATTCCCGTCCAGATTCGACAGGGGTCCGGTATATCGTAGATCGCCGGAGATTCCTCCATCGGAATACGATGAAATTTTACAGGGTTGTTATATACACAATTCCGCACTATGCCGCCAAAGCAATCGTCAAAGCGACACTCGAGGAAGCGGCGACAGCGAATACGATTCCGCTGTATAGAAAAACAGCACGGTCGCCCGAGGACAATGTTGAAGTTGAGCCCCCGAGCTATATGGATGATTCCTCCACGATCTTGATAGAGATCGGAGTTGATGTTGATGAATGCCCTCGTCCGATCATGACGATCTGAGGCGGAGCGCGGTCCTCGGTCGAGCCAAGGTGACCAGTCGAGCCGGCGACGAATACGCCGACGTCGCAGTTGATCTGCAAGCGAGCCATCGATCCATTGCCGATCACACAGCGGAACTCTCAATGAAAGCACCATTGTCGGTGTCAAAACCGGCAGATCTCGGGGTAGGGGGTCCCGAGCTGTGGATTCTTGGATCAATGATAACAGGAACGAAAGAGACGATGAACACGGTGTTTTACCCAGGTTCGGGCCCTCTCTATGGAGGTAAAACCCTACGTCCTGCTCTTGTTTTTATTGATGAAGTATCAAGGTACAGAGTTGATCTATCTCGAGATCATATGTTATGGTCTAAACCCTAGAGGTATGATGATTGATGTCATAATCCATCTATCAACGAGCCTGGCCTCGGCTTATATAATGTACCGGAGGCCTAGGATAACAAGAGTCCTAGTCGGCTACGTCGGTGGAGAGGAGTCCTTGTCCTGATCACCAAGTCTTGTGGAATCTTCCTCGTATATGTCATCGGCTGTCTGAACTGGCCCATTAGTGAACCTCCATGGGGGTCCTCGGCCCAACCCACTGGTCGGGGGAAGACATGGTGAGTACCCCCTAGTCCAGGACACCGTCAAACACGCCTTTCCATTTTTATTTTACAATAACCAGTGTACTTAGACCGGCACAATACCAGTTTGAATGACTATGTTTACTTGTTGTTAAATGTTAGGCCTGTTGCAGTTAACACACCTTTCCACTTGTTTTGCTTAACTAGCGTGCTTAAACCTGCACACTGAAGCTATCTTTTGGAGATTATTTTGTCTGCCATGGATATATTTGGTTGATGTTTAGCCTGTTGTGCTTAACATGCCTCTCGGTGTACGTACACCGAACAATTTTGGGAACGACTGATGTTTTCCATCGAGGTTAGTTTCATCTCATGGCTTATATATACTCACTGTTCAGGATATCGGTAGCTGATACCATATAGGCCGGGGCTGATAAGGGACTAATCGGTGAATCGGACTTTTAACTGAATATATCTGTAACCCATTTATCATTAGGTTAACTAGGGCCATATGTAATATATCTGAGGCAACATAGCAACATGCACTGTACTGAATGTCTAAATATGCAATCCTAGGTTACATAGCTACAAGGAAGAGTGTTACCTTAATGTTCTGATGATGTCTAGATATACGTAGAAGAGCAGCAGCAACAACAACAACGACACAGCAGCAGTTAATCAGCCAATAATTTGTAAAAATGCAATAAACTCCGTCCGGCCCATAATATAAGATGTTAATTCATCCAATATGTGAGTATATTGGATGTTATAAGATATTATATAATGGGACGGAGGGAGTGTTGTACTATATCATTGTGCAATTGTTGTTTAGCTTTTAATATTAACTTGGTGCTTTTAGGTACATATGTCATTGGTAAAGATCCGTGCTTCGACCCTTTCTGTGTGTATGAGGCAATGAGGTATTGATGAACCAGCATCAAGTGAGGAAGCTGATAAAGATTGTTAGTAAAACGGGTCAAAAGATGGCAATTAAACTATTTGTTTACACTTTATCCAAGACAATAGCGAACTGCAGGATGGTAAGTAAGAACTCTGCAGCCTTCTTTTTACTGCCCATAATGAGTTGTGTTAGATGACAATGTCTGAATATTTTTCCTTTGCAGTGGTTCCCAAAGCAGTTTACTCAAGATTACCTCTCAAACTACATGATTGGTGGGCATGCAAAGGTTAAAGTATTTCTACCAAAACACGATGATTATCTAGATGTTTTCATGAAGACAGTGAAGGATGGGCGGTCGGCCATCACAAGGAGTTGGACTAGAGTCGTGCGTGCCTTCTGCATGGAGGAGGGCACAATATGGGCATTCCGCTTCACCTTGTTCAGCAATCAGAATGTATTTCGCCTCTTTCTTTACCGTCTTTAATAGTACAAGTATACAACTGTGGTTCATCATTATTTATTTGGTGCTTATGTAATTCTTGAACATATGTACCTGTGAATTGAATAATACATTGGTTGTTTGAACCTAATGGATATGAATAAAGCTATAGCATACTTTCAAATTCAAATCCAGTACAATTTGAAATAGCAGCAATTAAATTATGGTAAAATTACGCTCTGCAGGTCGTTACGGCGCACACGATCAGTAAAACACAAACGTTTGTGATATACACCATAATCCGACACGGTTCACAGAGAGGAAATGTGTGCGAGCATGCACACAGTTGCCGTCTGCAAACCGTGTGTGATGTCAGACAATATCACAAACAGTGCGGGCAAACTAAACGGTTGTGATAGTTGCCTTATCGTACATGATTTGCAACCAAGAACTGTTTCTGATGTGGTACGCATCGTAAACGTTGCAGCATAGAATAGAGTGTGCGATAGTTATCATGTACGACGATGTTACGACGGTCCGACATTTCGTAATCCTATCCGACACTCGTACGATGATTAGCTAATCTTATTAATTAGTTATCGCATATGGTTTGGGAAAAGTGAATGTGTGTGATTGTCTGCTTATCATACACGTTCTATAATCATGAACAGTTTGTGATGGGTCGCGCATCGTAAACGTAGCACCACAGAATACCGACTGCGATGGCAATGCGAGCACAAATGAGTAGCAAGGATGAAGTTTTTGGGATATTCGAGATATCAGAAATAGTTTTATAGGGACAACTATATGCATCAAGGCTCCCTATCCCCGATGGTTTCTGGGTCGTGTGGGAAGGACCCCCATATCGCACACACTCACTTGGCGACGGTTCAAAACGCCATCGCGGAAAGGGGTTAAAAACCGTTTGTATAACACCTCGTTGTACTAGTGATACAAAAAGTACTGGAGCCAAGAACCACCGGAGGGGGGGCTGGTTGAGCACAACCCACCAGGGCGCGCCTAGGTGGGTTGTGCCCACCTGGTGGCCCTGCAGACCCTAATTCCAACTCCTTAAATACCTATTTTCAGAGAAAAAATCAAGGAGGAAGTTACATCGCGTTTCACGATACGAAGCCGCCGCCGCCTCCTGTTCTTCATCGGGAGGTCAGATCTGGAGCCTGTTCGGGGCTCCAGAGAGGGGAATCTTCGGTCTTCGTCATCACCAACCCTCCTTCATCACAAATTCCATGATGCTCCCCAACGGGAGTGAGTAATTCCTTCGTAGGCTCGCTGGTCGGTGAGGAGTTGGATGAGATTCATCATGTAATCGAGTTAGTTTGGTTAGGGCTTGATCCGTAGTATCCACTATGTTCTGGGATTGATGTTCTTATGACTTTGCCATGGTTAATGCTTGTCACTAGGGTCCGAGTGCCATGATTTCAGATCTGAACCGTTTATGTTTTCACCATTATATCTATGTTCTAGATCCGATCTTGCAAGTCATATTCACCTATTACGTGTTATGATCCGTAAACCCCGGGGTGACAATAGTTGGGATACTTTCCGGTGATGACCGTAGTTTGGGAAGTTCATGTATTCACTATGTGTTAATGCTTTGTTCCAGTTCTCTATTAAAAGGAGGCCTCAATATTCCTTAGTTTCCTTATGGACCCCGCTGCCACGGGAGGGTAGGACAAAAGATGTCATGCAAGTTCTTTCCGTAAGCACATATGACTATTTACGGAATACATGCCTACATTATATTTATGAACTGGAGCTAGTTTTGTATCACCCTAGGTTATGACTGTTATATGATGAATATAATCCAACGAATTCATCGATCCAATGCCTATGAATTTTCCACATATTGTTCTTACTAAGTTACTACTACTGTTGCTACTGTTACACTTGCTACAAAATCATTGCTATCACTGTTACCGTTGCTGCTACTATCATCACTACCATCAAAACTATCATATTACTGTGCTACTGATCATATTGCCACAGATATTTAATCTCCAGGTGTGGTTGAATTGACAACTCAACTGCTAATACTTGCAAATATTCTTTGGCTCCCCTTGTGTCGAATCTATAAATTTGGGTTGAATACTCTACCCTCGAAAACTATTGCGATCCCCTATACTTGTGGGTTATCAAGACCTTTTTCTGGCGTCATTGTCGGGGAGCATAGCTATATTTGTTGAGTCACTTGGGATTATTATCTATTTATCACTATGAAGAATCTGAAGGATACCAAGACTAAGTTTTTTCCCTCTAAGACGAGGGGAGGTAAGGAACTGCCATCTAGCCCTGCACTTGATTCACCTTCTATTTTGAGTAGACTTGCAACACCACCACATGCTATTAATCCTGATATGTCGCAAGTTATTGATGATGCTACTTCTGCTATGAATGCTACTCATGATGATGCTAGTACCTTGCTTGATGATAATATGCCACTAGGTGAATTTCTTGATGAACAAATTGCTAGAGCTAAAGATATTGAGAATGCTGAAACTGATGAAATTATTGAAACTGATGAAGTACTTGAAACTGAAAATCTTGAAACACCTATTAGGACTAGCTCTCCTAGATATGAATTGCCTAAGATACATGAAGGTTATGTTATGGATGAGGAGACAGCTAGAGATTTTCTTGCTTGAAATGATAGAGATGATCTTAAGAAATTATTATGCAAACTGAAAGAAAAATATTTGAATGCTAGAATGAAATGTGATCCTAAGTTTGCTACTTCACCTATCTTTGTTGATGATAAGGATTATGAATTCTCTGTCAACCCAGAGGTAATTACTTTGGTTGAATCTGATCATTTCCATGGCTATGAAACTGACACTATTGTGGCACACCTTACTAAATTAAATGATATAGCCACCCTTTTTGCTCATGATGAGAAGATTCGCTATTATTATATTCTCAAATTATTTCTGTTCTCGTTAAAGGGTGATGCTAAGATATGGTACAATACTCTTGCTCCTGGTTGTGTGCGTAGCCCCCAGGATATGATTTATTACTTCTCTGAAAAATATTTTCCTGCTCATAAGAAACAAGCTGCCTTACAGGAAATATTTAACTATGTGAAAATTGAAGAAGAGAGTCTCCCACAAGCTTGGGGGAGGCTTCTCCAATTGCTTAATGCTTTGCCTGATCATCCTCTTAAGAAAAATGAAATACTTGATATCTTCTATAATGGACTAACCGATGCATCTAGGGACTTTCTAGATAGTTGTGCTGGTTGTGTTTTCAGGGAACAAACTGTTGAACAAGCTGAGGAATTATTGAATAATATATTGAAACATTATGATGATTGGACTCCTCTTGAATCACCGCCTAAGCCCACTCTGAAGAAGAGGGATATCTTATATCTAAGTCCTGAAGATATGCAGGAGGCAAAGAAAAGTATGAAGGAAAAAGGTATTAAAGCTGAGGATGTTAAAAATTTACCTCGTATTGAAGAAATACATGGACTTGACACACCACCACCAAAGGTGGTAGAGGTAAACTATTTAATGAAATTTGATGAAAGTGACATCCCTTACAATAAACATCCTAGTCAATGCCTTTATGAGTTTGACAACTACATTAGAAAACAAGATCACTTCAATGAAAATGTTATGAAACAATTCAAATACATCTCCAATATGATTGGTCGCTTGAGTGACTTGTTATTTAGAATTACTAATGATGTAAGAGGTGTAGGGAAACATGCTTCTATGGTTCAAACACAACTAGAACAAGTTGCTAAATCTCAAAGAGAGTTGCTCAGTGAAATGAATAATAATATAAATGACTTTGATGTTAGAGTAGCAACTAGAGGAGGTAAAATGACTTAGGAACCACTTTATCCTAAGGGACACCCTAAAAGAATTGAACAAGACTCTCAAAGAATTAACACTGATGCACCTAGTCCTTCTAAAAAGAAGAAGAAAAAGAAAAATGATAGGACTTTGCATACCTCTAGTGAACCTGAGATAAAAAAAACCTCCTGAAGATAATAATGATGTTTCTATTTATGATGCTGAAACTCAATCTGGTAATGAACATTCACCTAGTGGTAATGAAAAAGATAATGATGATGTTCATGAAGACACTCAACCAGACAATGATAAACAACCAGATAATGATGTTGAAATAGAACCAGTTGTTGATCTTGATAACCCACAACCTAAGAATAAAAGATATGATAAAAGAGACTTTGTTGCTAGAAAAAATGGAAGTGAAAGAGAACCATGGGTTCAAAAACCCATGCCCTTTCCACCTAAATCAACTAAGAAAAAGGATGATGAAGAATTTGAACGCTTTGCTGAAATGCTTAGGCCAGTCATTTTGCGCACTCGCTTGACTGATATTTTAAAGATGGTCCCTTATGCAAAATATGAAAGACATCATCACTAATAAGAGAAAGATACCGGAAGCTGAAATCTCCACCATGCTTGCTAATTATTCTTTTAAGGATGGAGTACCTAAAAAACTTGGAGACCCAGGAATACCAACTATACCTTGCTCCATCAAAAGAAATTGTGTTAAAACTGCTTTGTGTGATTTAGGAGCTGGTGTTAGTGTTATGCCTTTCTCCTTATATAAAAGACTTGATTTGAATAAACTCACACCTACTGAAATATCTTTGCAAATGGCTGACAAATCAACTGCCATACCTATCGGTATTTGTGAGGATGTGCCCGTTGTTGTTGCAAATGTTACTATCTTAACTGACTTTGTTATACTTGAGATGCCCGAGGACGACAACATGTCGATTATCCTTGGTAGACCCTTCTTGAATACTGCAGGGGCTATTATTGATTGCAATAAAAGCAAGGTCACTTTTCATATCAATGGTAATGAGCATACGGTGCACTTTCCGAAGAAACAATTCCAAGTGAATGGTATTAATGTTATTGAAAAGTCTCCGACACTCACTATTAGAAGTTTTCAACTACCTCTGCCTACTGCCAAAAAGAAATATGAAATGCTTATTGTTGGGGACATTCATATCCCCGTTGAGGTAACTTAGTGTTTTACATAAGTTCTTCGATTTCATGCTAGTCGAAGGTGGTGGTTAATAAGACTTGATCAACCTTATTAATGGATCTTTTTTGAGAGGTATGAAGTTGATGAATTTAGTAAGCACAACCTTCTGCTTTCAACTTTTGTTTTTTGTTTTTCTTAGTTAAATAAAATAAAATGCCATGTTTTGTCTGTTTTCTGAATTTCCCATGCAATAAAAATTGACCCAAAAAAGTTCTCAGAATGCCCTGAAAATTTAGTATGATTTTTTTCTGAATTTTTGGTGCAAATAACATCAGAGGGGGGGGGGGGTGCACCTGGTGACCACAAGACACCAGGGTGCGGCAGCAGCCCCAGGCATGCCCTGGTGGGTTGTGGTCCCTACATGGGTCCCCTCACTTACTTCTTTAGCCCATGTCATCTCCTACCTCCAAAAAAAAATCACCATAGCTCTCTCTCTCTCGTGTTCTTGCTCTCAAACCCGTGGATTTCGATCTCTTTGCTCGAACCCCGTTTCTGAAACTGTTTTGGGGGATTGCTACTTGGTATGTGACTCCTCCATTGCTCCAATTAGTTTTTGCTTTAGTGGATTATATTTTGAATAATTAGCTACTCTTGGTGCTGCTGTAGATGAGCTTGCATGTTGAATTCTTAGAGTTCTAAGTAGTTTGAATGCTTAATATATCCTCTATGCCTCCTTATGAGTAGTTGCTATCAATCTTGCGAAGTTTTGTTGACAAAAATTTTGTGTCCAATTTTTTTTAGAAATTGTTCGCAAATAAAAATGCAATTCTGTAGGAGTTCTTCGAGGAAGAGGTCTACGGAGGCATCATCTAGTAGTAGCTCGATACGTCGGTCTTATGTTGAACCAAGCGCAAGCAAAATGCGGGATGTGGCTATCAAATCATCCCTATGGTCATGCAACAATTTCATGGTGAGCGCAGGTATTAAGGAAGAATTTGAGCAGTATGTTCACAACACCGAGCTCGGCCCCTACATAGAAGATAAGTGCTTGTCACTAGGGCCCGAATGCCATGATTTCAGATCTAAACCGTTTATGTTTTCACCATTATATCTATGTTCTAGATCCGATCATGCAAGTCATATTCAACTATTACGTGTTATGATCCGTAAACCCTGGGATGACAATAGTCAGGATACTTTTCGGTGATGACCGTAGTTTGAGGAGTTCATGTATTCACTATGTGTTAACACTGGTACAGCGAGGTGCTAGACAAACGGCTTTTAACCCCTTTCCGCGACGGCGTTCTGAACCGTCGCCTAGTGAGTGACTGCGATAGGGGGATCCTTCCCACACGACCCAGAAACCGTCGGGGATAGGCCCTCCTGGCACACACGCTCGGCAAAATGAGGTCATGTGCGACGGGCGAGCGATGAAATACGGTTATACGTACAATTGTGCTAAAAAAATACAATTATATAGGCCAAATCATTTCCGGTCGCAAGTATATCCCACATAGTCAGTCCCGGCTAAACGTTTTCGTTCGTATGTACATTCCACACAGTCAATCCAAGGAATACATTTCCGTTAGTATGTACATCCCACACAGTCAAACCAAGAAGTACGTTTCCGTTCGTATATACATCCCACACAGTCACTCCAAGAAAACGTTTTCGTTCGCAGGTACATCACACACAATTTTCCCCATTAAATCGTTTGTGATAGCGTGGCCATTACACACAATATTAACAATTTTATCATTTGCGTTATTGAATGCATCACACACGGTGCGTAGAAGAAACTGTGTGGCATAGGTTGTCCATCACACACGCTTTTTATGTGGTAAACGTTTGCGCAAGGTGGCCTAACGCAAACAGTTTTCAAGAGGATGTCGTGTGTGATTGTTCATTGATCCAACACGGTTTATTCCTAGAAACTGTGTGCGTTGCCTGGGGTCATCGCCCACGGTGTTTTCTCAATAACCGTTTGCAATAGAAAAACCAAATTAGCAGGCTAATTGGCCATTAGCAGGCTAATTGCCCTATTATTAATAATCCATTTATTAATCTAATTGACATTTCATATTAAGCACACAATATATTTCATTTCCATATTAAGGAAGCAGGATTTCATAATTGAAATACATCAGAGTACAACATCATATAGCTTCAGCACTCAGCTACCCCATTACACAACTGCACCAGCACCAAGTTTCACATGCAACATCTATAACCTTTCAAAATTAGCATCATAAATGGTACATAGATAGATGAATCTCATCTGGAAAACTGCTGAAGCGGAAGGCGAATATTGAGCCTTCATTGATGTTGAAGGTCTTTGCAACTTTAGGCCAGTGTCTGTGGATGATTGATCATCCATCCTTCGTCCTTGTCGGTGTTCTGGGAACCAGGGTACCCAGACTTGCCTGCCTGCGGCCCATGGCGTGGCTCCATCGACGGCCTGGTACGGCCCATCTACGACACCAACAAGACAAGACCCTCGCGAGGGGCCGAGCCTCGCGAGGCGGACGACGCCAAGACCTCCTGAGGAAGCGGCCACCCCTGGGCTGCTCCTGAGGAGCGGAGTTTCCTATGCAGGTGCCTAACCTCATGAGGTTGCGGTGATGCAAGCCATGACGACAAAGGCCAGGCGGGCGCCAGCGAGCGCAGAGGAGCAGGTTTCCTCTTTGGTGCTAAGGAGGCAAGCGCAGGCGCGGGGTGCAGAGAAATCAGCCAAAGGTTTCCATTCCCATGCAATGAGACCAAGACCGCCAGGATGGCAGGAAGGATGTCATCGCCGAGCCCACCGCAGCGTCACGACTAGAGCTTTGCAGCAAAAGACCACCTTTCGTCAGGATAAGATGTACTACTTGTCCCCTTTAAAATTGGCCGTTGTGGAATCCCTTCCCGCGTACATTTTCGGGGAAGAGGACTGAGACCACTATAAATATAGGTTAGCCACCACCATAGAGGGGGATCAGATCCTTTCCACCCACACCCAAGCGAGCCTCGCGAGCTTGTTCATCCTTTGTACTAGTTCATCCTCAGACCCTCATGAGGCCAATCCACCACAAAGCAGGAGTAGGGTTTTACACCGCAAGGTGGCCCGAACCTGGGTAAACTGCCACGTTCAGCTTCTTCCTTGTTCATCGAGCTAGGGCGTAGGGCAACGGGTTGGTTGGCTGGAGAGGTTGAGTTCTTCGCACACGCCCCAGAGTTCGAACCTTTCTTGGGTCTGCGAAGCCCTGAATCCGACATTTGGCGCGCCAGGTAGGGGTGTGTCGAAGCTCTACCCCTCTCATCAGCCAAGCGCCGCCTGCACTGCGTGCCTCCCATGGCAGGCACCGCCCCACTCCTCGAGCCGCTGGGCGCGCTCGGAGCCACGGCGGGCCACCGGGCCTTCTCCCCCGCCCTACAGCAGGTGTGGTGGCCGCCAAAGTTCAGGCCGACGCTGCCCCCGCAGTACATTGGCGCGGGGGACCCCATGGAGTTCCTTCGCCTGTACGAGCTGAGCATCGAGGCGGCAGGTGGCGACGAGAAGGTCATGGCGAACTGGCTCCCCATGGCTCTCATGGGCGTGCCGCGTTCCTGGATCCTTAGCCTGCCGGAGTTGTCGGTGGCCTCCTGGAAGGAGCTGCGTAGTCAGTTCATCGGGCGCTTCGCGGCGCCGACGCCCCATGCCGTTGTGGCCATCCTCGGTGGGTCGCAGGCACCGGCCTCGGGTCGCCACGTCAAGTAGTTCTGCTGGCAAATGGGGGCCGCCCAGCCACGACAGGGGGCTCTTTCGGGCCGGCTGGCACCTGAAACCGACATCACCTTCGACTCCAAGGATCACCCCAAGACTACGGTCGGCGCAGGCGTGCTTCCCTTGCTGTGCACGCACACCATCAGCAGCATCGCGGTCACCAGGACCCTCATTGACGGTGGCGCTGGCCTCAACATCCTCTCCGTGGAAGCCTTCAACCTGCTCCATGTGCCTTACGACCGGCTCGCCCCCACCAGACCCTTCTCAGGGGTGCTCGACGGCTCCATCGTCCCCCTGGGGCAGATTCGCCTCCCCGTCACATTCGGCACATGCTGCAACTACCACACCGAGCTCATTGACTTCGACGTCGCCTGCATTGGCCTCCGATACAATGCCATCCTTCGGTACCCAGCCCTTGCCAAGTTCATGGTGGCGACGCACCCCGGCTACAACGTCATCAAGATGCCGTGGAACAGCGGCATCCTTACTGTGGTGGGAGACACCAAGGTTTCCCTCTTGGCCCTCAAGCTCGCTTTCAAAGCCGCGACGGCCGCGCGACCGGAGGCGGAGAGCACTCCGGAGATCCCGGAGGCCGCGCCCGCAAAGAAGAAGCCTCTGTTCTCTCAGGACCGGGCCGAGATGAAGCAGGTGCGGGTCGACGATGGGGGCTCAAGCCTCACCTTCACCATAGGCGCCGGCCTCCCACCGGACCAGGAAGAAGCGCTGGTTGGCTTCCTCCGTGCGAACAAGGATGTGATTGCATGGGAGGCGACGGACCTGGTTGGCGTCCCGCGGGATGTGATTGAGCACCACTTGATGGTGTGCCCCAGCGTGCGCCCGGTGTAACAAAAGGCGCGGTGACTAGCCCCGGAGAAGCAATCGTTCATCGTCCAGGAGGTCCGCAGGCTGCAAGAAGCCGGTGTCATCCAAGAAGTGCAGCACCCGGATTGGCTGGCCAACCCAGTCATCATCCCCAAGAAGGGGGGAGAGGAGCGCATGTGTGTCGACTTCACGAGCCTCAACAAAGCTTGCCCTCAAGACCCTTTCCCTCTTCCGTGCATCGACCAGATCGTTGACTCCACCGCTGAGTGCGACCTACTGTGTTTTCTGGACGCCTTCTCAGGCTACCATCAGATCAAGATGGCGGTGCAAGACGTTGAAAAGACAACCTTCCTTTCCCCGTGCGGGGTGTACTGTTACACCTGCATGTCGTTCGGGTTGCGCAACACCGGCGCGACCTTCCAGCGATTGATGCACATCGCCTTGGGCAAGAAGCTCGGGAGGAATGCCGAGGCATACGTCGACGACATAGTGATCAAGTCACGGGAAGCAAGAACCCTCATCGAAGACCTGGAGGAAACATTTGCCAACTTACGCATAGTAAACCTGCGCCTCAACCCGGAGAAGTGCGTGTTCGGCGTTCCGTCTGAAAAGCTGCTGGGTTTCTTGGTGTCGCATAGAGGGATTGTGGCTAACCCAGAGAAGATCAAGGCGATAGAGAGGATGAGCCCACCGCAGACTCTCAAGGAAATGAAGAAGCTCGCGAGCTGCGTGACCTCGCTGGGGCGTTTCATCTCCAAGCTCGGTGAGCGCGCCCTCTTGTTTTTTAAGTTGATGAAGAAGAAGGGCCCGTTCGAATGGACTCCGGAGGCCAAGGAGGCCTTCCAGGACTTCAAGAGGTATCTCACCAGCCCTCCGGTGATGGTGGCACCTTAACCCCTTGAGCCCCTAGTGCTTTACCTGGCCGCCACATCCCACTTGGCGAGCGCAACACTCATGGTGGTCCGAGAAGAGCACGCGGGCGCAGGTGCGCGGCATAGTACCCCGTCTTCAGCCACGCCATCGCCACCTCAGGACGGCGCTCCTGAGGCATCGGTCACCCCGGCAGAGGGCGAGGCTCCTGAGGCCCCCACGCCTCAGGCAGGGCCGGACGCCATCAGCGCCACTTCTCTCGTCAAGCACCCTGTGTATTTCATCAGCACGGTGTTGCGCGATGCGCGCGCTATTCCATGCTGCAGAAGCTTCTGCTCGCGCTCCTCCTCGCCTCCAGGAAGTTGTGCCACTACTTCCAGGGCCACCCCATCAAGGTCGTCTCCGCGCTCTCCCTGGAGAGGGTGCTCCGGATCCCTAACGCTGCAGGCAGGGTTGCTGAATGGAACATCGAGCTGCAGGCGTTCCAGTTGGAGTTCAGCACCACCAGGGTCATCAAGGGCGTGGCCCTCGCTGACTTTGTGGCGGAATGGACTGACGCCCCCGACTGAGGGGTTAGTGAAACCCACTCCCTCGTGTCCAGAGATGAGACGCCTGATGGCTGGGTCATGTACTTTGACAGCGCAGTCGCACGCCGGGGCGCGGGGGCTGGAGCCGTGCTCGTCTCGCCTACTCAGGACAAGCTCTACTATGCCGTGCAGCTCTGCTTCCAGCATGGCGAGAAGGTCTCCAACAACATCGCGGAATACGAAGGCCTGATCGCAGGCCTCCGGGCCGCGACGGGCCTGGGGATCAAGCGCCTCACCATCATGGGCGATTCTCAGCTCCTCGTCAACTTCTCCAACAAGGAGTACACGCCCAAAGACGAGCACATGGAGGCATACTTGGAAGAGGTACGCAAAATTGAAAAACAGTTCTTGGGTTTGGAATTGCAGCACGTCCCGCGTGGCACGAACAAGGAGGCGGACGACATCGCCAAGAGGGCATCACGGCGCGAGCCCTAGAAGCCTGGCGTCTTCGAGGAGAGGCTCTTCAAGCCATCGGCGGCCCCCTCCGCTGCGAGCCCGGCATTGCTCTGGGAGGAACTACCCCTGGCCCCCTCCTCGGGTGCCCCGGCCTATGGTCCAACCTCCGGGGCCCGCCTTCTTCTGGCCCTTGAACCTCAGGAGGGGTGCTGGACCGAGGAATTCAAGGCGTACCTGCTCCAGGGCACCTTGCCAGAGAAGGAGGAAGAAGCAGAACGCGTGGCCCGCCAGGCCACCGCCTACTGCTTGTAGGATGGCGAGCTCTACCGAAGGCGCCCAAATGACGTCTCTCTGCGGTGCATCTCCAAGGAGCAGGGGTGCGAACTGCTGTCTGACATCCACACTGGGGACTGTGGGCATCACTCTTCGTCGCGCACCCTCGTGGTCAAGGCATTTCGCAGTGGGTTCTACTGGCCCACGGTGCTCAACGACGCCACTGAGCTGGTGAGATCCTGCGAGGCATGCCAATTCCACGCCAAACAGATCCACCAGCCCACTTAGGGCCTCCAGACCATCTCGCTCTCATGGCCGTTCGCGGTATGGGGGCTGGATATTCTGGGACCATTCCCTCGAGCAGCTGGGGGCTACCGCTACCTCTACGTCGCCATCGACAAGTTCACCAAGTGGGCGGAGGTGGAGCCCGTGCGCACCATCCCAGCTGGTTCGGCCGTAAAGTTCATCAAGGGTCTCGTGAGCTGCTTCGGGGTCCCCAACCATATGATCACCGACAATGGCTCTCAGTTCATGAGCAACCTTTTCAAAACATATTGTGTTAACCATGGAACGCAGATATGCTACGCTTCGGTGGCGCACCCACGGAGTAACGGCCAAGCCGAGCACGCCAATGTGGAGGTCTTGAGAGGCCTCAAGGTGAGGAGCTTCAAGAAGAAACTCGAGGCCAACGACAGGGGTTGGTTCGATGAGCTCCAATCCGTGTTGTGGTCCATCCGCACCACCGCGACCAAGCCTACCGGCGAGACCCCGTTCTTCCTCGTCTACGGGGCTGAGGCGGTCCTCTCGCATGAGGTCAGACATCGCTCCCCGTGGGTCTTGGCATTTGACGAGGCACACCAGGATGCCTCACGGAGTATGGACATCGTGCTCGGGGAGGAGGGCCGCCACCAGTCCTCGCTCCGTGTCGCGAGGTACCAGCAGGCGCTGCAGCGGTATCACCGCTGCAGCGTTCGCTCCAGGACCCTCGAGGTGGGTGACCTCGTCCTGAGGTAGGTGCTCTCCAGGGAGGGGCTTCACAAGCTCTAGCCCATGTGGGAGGGCCCGTTCAGGATTGCTCGTGTCTCCAGGCCTGGCGCCGCGCGCCTGGAGACGCTGGATGGGGTCCCCATCCAGAATGCCTGGAACATCCAGCACCTACAGAAGTTCTATCCGTGAACAAGGCCATGCGCCTTTCAAGTCTCCGCCCGTGACATTCTCACGTAATAATGAGTGGGGCTGTACATGCCCCGGAGTCTCCTGTGCATCGCCCTCGGGCCTCACGGGGGATCCCACCCACGTCCTAGTGGAAGCCCCAAGCTCTGCGCTGGCGGGAAGACCAGAAGACTAGTATAGGTGCCGAACACGGCTGTTCATTTGCTTGCTTTCTGTAGCTGATTTGCAACTTCTTGAAATGAAATTTGGAGTTCTCGTGTCTTTGTTTGAAAGGGTTGGGAATTTTTCTCCTTGCAGCACTCGCTTTTTCAGGCCTCGTTTTAGGAGAGTGACAGTTGCCCATCGCTCTTCCTCACGCGTCCCGCGCATGGGGGCTGGGCACGGTGTGTACGCTTGGGCCCGCCCATGAACGCACCTCGCCAAAGCCTTGGCCTTTGGCGTCTTAATCCTCGCGTGACGCCCTCAAACGAGCTAGCGGGCATGCACGCCCTCCTGAGTCCGTGCCTCCGGGCATCGCAACGCGGCGTACCAGCGACCCACACTCGGGGGCTCGCGCGGGGAACGACACCTCCAGAGGTCCCCTGACCCCATAACCGCAGGGTGTCTCCCGAGGCCTGAGGATCTTCGGGTCCACAAGAAGGAAATCTCTGTAGGACCTCTCCGGAACCAGGGACGTGCGGGAAGCCCAAAGCTCTAGGGAAGCTCGTCCTCACGGCACAGGAGTCTACCACAGGCACACTAAGCTAAGTCATTTCAATCACAATCAGTGGCAACACGGGTACCAGGATGCAATATAAAAACGATAACATAATGGCGCAAGCGCCGCGGTTCATTACATGCCCCGACAGGGCCTTCCACCTTTTTGATGCAGAAAAGAAAGAAGAAAGAGAAGCAAAAGCAGCCGCATGACTACAGCAGCTCCCGGGACCCGCCTCCGGCAATGCCCGCGCTCAGTCGGAGTCCTCCTCCTGCTTCACCAGGGTGCGGTGGTGAGGTGGCTCGTCTCCCTCTCTGGTCCCAGCTCGGCGGCGTGGTGGCTCATCATAGTCGCCGTCGCTCGTGCTCTCCCCGGAGGAGGAGCCACCGCTGCTGGAGGCGTCACGGCCGTCGCCAAGGGCAAGCTCACCACCGACGTCACCATCGCGGTTGCTCTCCGGGCAGCACCCCAGGCGCTGACCATCTTCCACGAAGACCCTGACGTAGAGGGTCGCGGCGCCGTCGTACCTGAAGTGGAGGGTACACCTCCCCTGCAGGCCGCGTGCGTGGGCGAACGTCTGCCACCCGCGGTTCAGGAACACGTTGTCGATGGGGGTGACCTCGACCATCACTCAGGAGGCCTTGATGCAGCAACCATCGGCCTGCAGCCAGAGGCCGCCAGGTCCCCCGGCCGGCAGCGCACCTGCAAAGAAGCGCGGAAGATGGAGCCAGGCGCTGGCGGCCTCTCCTCCCACACCACGAACTCCGAGGACACATCGGCCGAGTGGAGTCGCGGGCGCGTTGGCCGGACGGCTGCTGCGTGCCTTCCACCTTCGCTGCGGCTGCCCCGGCCGCGGCAGCTTCCGCCGCGGGAAGGAGCACTCCCGCGACTACCAGACGCAGCGCCAACCCTCGAGGGAGTGCGCCCACGCCCTCGGGGAGCCACCGCTGGCATCGCGGCGTGCTTGCGGGGGCGGCCGCGGCCTCTCTTGGGTGGCGGCGAGTCCGGTCCCTCCTTGGGAGCCTTTCCCTTCTCTACAACCGAGAACCTCCTCACTGGCGCCATGGAAGCTTTGGCAAGATGGCGGGGGAACGAAGAAGAAGAAGGGCAGGCGACGAGAAGATGAAGACGAGCTGGGGGCTCCGCCCCCTCTCCCATTTATAGGCGGAGGGAGGCCAACCACCGGCCTCCCATGCTCCGAGCAATGATGGCTGATCTGCGTGCGCCAGGCGGTTGTCAAGTCGTGCAGTTGCCGAGGCAGCATGGGGAAGTGGAGACGCCCATGTCCCATCAAAGCGCCATGCGTCAGCCTGGTCCGCAGGTGATTGGGGCCCGTGGCACTTCGCCCTTGCCCTTTGGCTTTGCCTCGAAGCCAAGTCCGAGCGCGCCTTGGGCCCGGGGGCTACTGTCAGTGTTCTGGGAACCAGGGTACCTAGACTTGCCTACCTGTGGCCCATGGCGTGTCTCCATCGACGGCCTGGTATGGCCCATCTATGACACCAACAAGACAAGACCCTCGTGAGGGGCCAAGCCTCACGAGGCGGACGACGCCAAGACCTCCTGAGGGAGCGGCCACCCTTGGGCTGCACCTAAGGAGCGGAGTTTCCTATGCAGGTGCCCAACCTCATTAGGTTGCGGTAACGCAAGCCATGACGACCAAGGCCAGGCGAGCGCCAGCGGGCGCAGAGGAGCAGGTTTCCTCTTTGGTGCTAAGGAGGCAAGCGCAGGCGCGGGGTCCTGAGGAATCAGCCAAAGGTTTCCATTCCCGTGCAACGAGACCAAGAACGCCAGAACGGTAGGACATATGTCATCGCCGAGCCCACCGCAGCGTCACGACCAGAGCTTTGCAGGAGAAGACCACCTTTTGTTAGGATAAGATGTACTACTTGTCCCCTTTCAAATTGGTCGTTGTGGAATCCCTTCCCGCCTACATTTTCGGGGAAGAGGACCGAGGCCACTATAAATATAGGTTAGCCACCACCATAGAGGGGGATTGAATCCTTTCCACCCACACCCGAGCGAGCCTCGCGAGCTTGTTCATCCTGTATACTAGTTCATCCTCAGCCCCTCGTGAGGCCAATCCACCACAAAGCAGGAGTAGGGTTTTACACCGCAAGGTGGCCCAAACCTGGGTAAACTATCGCGTTCATCTTCTTCCTTGTTCATCGAGCTAGGCTGTAGGGCGACGGGTTGGTTGGCTGGAGAGGTTGAGTTCTTCGCACACGCCCCAGAGTTTGAACCTTTCTTGGGTCTGCGGAGCCCTGAATCCGACAGTCCTCTTCAGGAACACTTCAATATTGAACCGTGGGTGTTGTGTGAATACCTTCCTCGCCTCCTGACCATACGGGTGGTTTGAGAGGTAATCATCAGTGAACTGCTTTGGAAAGGCCTGAAAATAAGGATGTGCATAAATATCTTCTCTAAATTGGAAATGGGGCAAAGGAATAAAAAAAAGGCAAGGTATAATAGTTAGTACCATCCTGTAGTGAACTGATGTCTTCTTCATTGTGTAGAAAAAGATCTTGTTGTTTTTTGTCGCTAATTTCTTTATTCTAACAATCTTTCTGAGTTTCTTGACTTGACTGATATTCATGGACAACTCATTTCCCCATATGCAAAAAGGATCGAACAGGTGGGTCAAAACCTCTGACAGTAGGACCTACATGTGCAAGACCAAATTGTTAAAAACCTAAATATTAGAATGGTTCCTACAATTGCACAATAATGTGCTATTAGACAAAGGACCATGCATGTGCAAACCTCGATTGTAAACCTCAGTGCCTCCCATTGTTTCCCTGCAACACATATAAGGTAGTTAGTGATCAGGTTAAGTGAGGGTTTGCATGCTATCAGTAAAATATGTTGATGCAAAAGAAGAACATTGCAGATTCATCAGATTAATTCGAGTCACATGGAAAACCCATTTATTCAAACCAAGCATGATTAAGAACTAGGAAATATAGCAATTGTATATGTTTCTCATGAATTAAGTGCAGCCAAATTCGATTTATTACTCACATGCACAACAATACAAATTCTACCCACGATAATTGGACATCGCATTGCAGAATTGAACCAAGCAGTTAACTAAACACCACAACAAATGAACCAAACATTAACTGAGAACCACATTGCACAATATAACATACTCCTAATAGAAGATCAGACACTTAACCAAACCAAGCATGCTTAACAACTTGGAAATATAGCAATTGTATTTGTTTCTCATGTATTTAGTACATCCAAATTCGATTTATTTCTCACATGGTATACAATAACAGCATGCACCCACAACAATTGAACATCGCATTGTAGAATTGAACCAAACAGTTAACTAAACACCACAACAAATGAACCAAACATTAACCGAGCACCGCATTGTAGAATGTATAACATACTAGTAGATCAGACAGTTAACCAAACCAAGCATGCTTGACAACTAGGAAATATAGCAATTGTATTTGTTTCTCATGTATTTTGTAAAGATAAATTTGATTTATTTCTCACATGGAAGACAATACAAAATTGCAGCCTGAAGAATTGAACATCACATTTGCAGAATTGAACCAAACAGTTAACTAAAGACGACAACTAATTAACCAAACTGTTAATAAGTGAGCACCACATTGCACGACATATAGAACATATAGACTAGAGCAACAGATTGCATGGTAAAAGTAGATAGGACAATTCACTAGAATTTGTTAAGGAAAGGCAGGAGCAGCACATGCAATGGGTAAACCGAGCATGCTTAACCGACGTAGCTAGCAAACTGAACATAGGTCCTTATAGTGAGCTAATAAGACAAGCTACTCCTCATCGTCGGAGATATCGATGATGATTGGCTCCCTGGACATGGAAGAGGGCGAGGCCTCCACATCGTGGGTGCCCTTGTCATAGTGGTGAGTTGCCTGAGCCGCTCCGGGAACCAACCTGCTGCCTCTTGAGTTGAGGTAAGCACGAGCACGCTAAGAAAACACCTCGTAGTCTTCGTCAAAGGCACCGACGGTGGCCTCGAGGAAATGCCACGAACTATCGTTTAAAGTAGCCAACCGTGTCGCGGCATCAGCGCGCGAGGCATCGACGGTGGCCTCGACGGCGAGATGCTCCTCCAATATCTGGGGGTCGGCACGAATGGCAGCCATCACGACCTCATCCGCGTGTGCGGCCGCAATTTGCTTCTCCGCTGCCAAATGCTCCTTGAGCTCCTGGCTATACTGCGTGCACCATGGCTTAGGGCGGCGCTTATTTGGGGGAGGGGTCGGTGATTTGGTGGAAGGTGTCACGTCGGCAGTCGGGGCATGTGGGATGTGGAAGGAGGAGGAGGATGGGGGTCGGGTGTGGATTACCTGCCTGGATCGACGCGACCGAGTAACATGAAGGAGGGTCGCCGGCGGGGAGGTAGATATTTCCGCAGAAGCCGAAAATTTTGGATCGGTGCAACGAAAAAACTGGCGCGCAAAGTGTCATCAGACCTGGTCCCTTATTCAGAACTGTGTACAATATGTGAACATCACAAACGATTCAGATAGCTTAACCCGTGTGTGATGAGTTTGAACGTCAAAAATTTTGGTTCAAATTTCCCTGGTTACAGTGGTTATCCATGTCATTGCATAATTTGGGTAGACAAAGGAGACTACAACACACCCACACTTCTTAATCGAGCAAGTTCAGCAATTAAACAGAGCTAGCTGACTTAAACATTACTCTAACAAATTAAAGACCGACGCTCTTAATTAAACAAAACAAAGAGTACTACTACGGCTGGTGCTCGTCGATCTCCGCTGCCTCCTCCATGTCCAGCTCGCGCCCGACGGTCTCCTGGGGAAGGGGCTCCATGGCATCCATCGCACCATTCTCGGCAAGCATCTCGCCATCCGCATCCACCAGCTCTTTGGAAAAGGCCACCACGAGCCGGGCATGGGCGGCCGCGATCTAGGCTTGGACGGGCTCCGTCCTGGAAAGGTATGCGGCGGAGGAATGGACAGCTGCTCGAACGCTCTCGGCGGTTGCCAACTCTTCGGCCGTGGGTTGCCGACCGTTGTCGGAGAAGCTTCGTTCGATTTGTGCGGTGACCGCCATGAGCTGGGCGTGGGTGGCCTCGACATGGTCGCGGGCGGCATCCATCAGGGCTAAGGCCGCCACTGTGGAACAGATAGCTGATGTGCCTCTCTCGCCAGTTGCTATCCCCGAGGCAGATGTTGCTGCCGCCACCTAAGAAGCAACAGCGGCCGTTTGGGCTGCCTTGGCCGCACGGTCACAGATTGCGGCCGCGCTCACGAACCTTGTTAGCACGTGCCTGGCGGCCGCGCTCTCGCCGAAGTGGGCCGCCGAAGTGGGCCGCCGGAGTCCACGCCCGCATCTTTCACCGGCGATGATTGAACAGTGAAATGATATTTGGGGAGCGAGCTAGTGTGCTTGACACACCGGCTGTGGACTGTAGCCGACACACCTTCTCGCGTAAGCCATATGCATACTATACTCCGACGGTGCTCCAAGATATTTTGTGCTGCATCTCACACGGTTGGTGATAATTAAATGTGTGCGATCTACTTGATTTTTCGTCTTGATTTGAATTACATAATGGGGTCACATCGGCAAAGGAGGGTGTTTGAATTGCTAGAACTTTTATCTGCAGTGAACATGCAACTATAGGTGTGTCATAAAAAATGGAATTATTTAGGGTTCATTTGGACATTGTTATACATTAACTTGGTTTTCTTGGCATTTCAGGTGCACAATTCAAAAATAAACTACATGCACATGCTCCGGTGCACCAAAATGGGTTGTAAAATCATATATGTGTCCATGGGTTGATGCTTATGTCCCATGCAAGAAATGGGGATGAATTTCAAACACCACGGCACCGTGGCTCTTCGGCAACGTTGAGGTACTTGCTTTTGTAATTCTCGTAAATCCAAAACTCGTATGAAATTCATGAACCTTGGCATGCTATCATGGAATGGCATCAACATGCTGGGGTAAAAAATATTGTCCCATTTGGGGTAGGTTATGGTATAAGCTTCTCACAAACCAGAGCTTCTCACAAGAAGCCTCATGGTTCCGGTAGGGAAACGTGTCACCTTTGTGGACGAAACGATATATGTTGCCTCTTCTTGATTTCAATTTTTTTCTAGTGTCAACGTAGAACAACAGGAGTATTGTGTCATTTTTTGGGAATTTTCGTGGTTCGCTAGGACATTTTTATACATTAACTGAGTTTTCTATGCATTTATGTGCATAATTCAAATTTGAACTACATGCACATGCTCCAGTGCATATAAATGGGTTGAAAAATCAAATGTGTGTCCTTGGTTGCAAGTGTAGGTCCCATGCAAGAAATGGGAATGAATGTCAAACACCTTTGCCACCGTCGCTCGGCCGCTAACATTGAGATACATGGTTTTGAAATTCTAGTAAATCAAAAACTCGTCTGAAATTCATGAAACTTGACATGATATCATGGAACGGCATCGACATGCCGTGGTAAAAATATTGTCCCATTTGGGGTAGGTTTGGGTATAAGCTTCTCACGAACCAGAGCTTCTCACAACAAGCCTCATGGTTACGTTGTGGAACGTTTCACCTTTCTGGACGAAACGATATCCGTTGCCACTTCTTGATTTCAAAAAAAAATTCTACTGTCAACATAGAACAACAGGAGTGTTGTGTTAAATTTTGGAATTTTTTGGGGTTCGTTTGGACAATTTTATACATTAACTGAGTTTTCTATGCATTTATGTGCATAATTCAAATTTGAACTATAGGCACATGCTCTAGTGCATGTAAATTGGCTGAAAAATCAAATCTATGTCCTTGGTTGCATGCTTAGGTCCCATGCAAGAAATGAGAATGAATGTCAAACACCTTGCCACCGTCGCTCGGCCGCAAACATTGAGATACATGGTTTTCAAATTCTAGTAAATCCAACACTCGTCTGAAATTCATGAAACTTGGCATGCTATCATGGAGCTGCACCAACATGCCGTGGTAAAATTTTTGTTCCATTTGGGGCAGGTTTGGGCATAAGCTTCTCACAATAAAGCCTGGTGGTTTCGGTAGGGAACATGCCACCTTTGGAGACGAAATGATATCCGTTGCCTCTTCTTGCTTTCAAATTTTTTCTAGTGTCAACATAGAACAACAGGAGTGCTGTGTTAAATTTTGGAATTTTTCGGGGTTTGTTTAGACATTTTTATACATTAACTGGGTTTTCCAGGTATTTTATGTGCATAATTCAAATTTGAACTACATGCACATGCTCCAGTGCATATAAATTGGTTGAAAAATCAAATCTGTGTCCTTGGTTGCATGCTTAGGTCCCATGCAAGAAATGGGAATGAATGTCAAGCACCTTGCCACCGTCGCTCGGCCACAAACATTGAGATACTTTGTTTTAAAATTCTAGTAAATCCAAAATTCGTCTGAAATTCATGAAACCTGGCATGCTATCATGTAGCGGCATCAACATGTTGTGGTAAAAAATTTGTCCCATTTGGGGCAGGTTTGGGTATAAGCTTCTCGCAAACCAGAGCTTCTCACAACAATCCTGGTGGTTTCGGTAGGGAACGTGCCACCTTTGGGGATGAAGCGATATCCGTTGCCTCGTCTTGCTTTCAAATTTTTTCTAGTGTCAACATAGAACAACAGGAGTGTTGTGTCAATTTTTGCGATTTTTCGGGGTTCGCTATGACATTTTTATATATTAACTGGGTTTTCTAGGCATTTTATGTGCATAATTCAAATTTGAACTACATGCACATGCTCCAGTGCAGAAAAATGGGTTGAAAAATCAAATGTGTGTCCTTGGGTGCATGCTTAGGTCCCATGCAAGAAATGGGAATGAATTTCAAACACCAGGGCACCGTTGATTGCCGGCAAAACATTGAGATACTTTGTTTTTAAATTCTAGTAAATCCAAAACTCGTCTGAAATTCATGAAACTTGGCATGCTATCATGGAATGGCACCCGACATGCTGTGGTATTTTTCGTGTCCATTTTGAGAGAAGGCGCACTCGAATAACAACCAACAAAGGCATTTTGAAACAAATAGCTTCCACTTTAACATCTCAAACATTTTGTATAATTTAAATCATGTGCGTTCTGTTAACCATTCACGTGACGCCACGCCTCACTCTTTTAATGGCTAGGAGGTGCCGTGCAGACAGGTGCTTGACTGAACGGAAGGCGTGCGAACTGTACTCCAATGCGCAGGCTCACCGGGAAGCGTGCGAGCTGTAGTGTTGTACGCCACGCATGCTCAAGGGGAAGCGAGCCCTTTGACTTCCTTGGCCGCCGCCCGCCTTGCTCGCATCCTCTCCATTAATGGCGCCCATGCCGCAGTTTAATACGGGCCATTCCCCTCCCACAGACCTCCACCAATGCCATGGCGCAGAAGGATCATCTGCCACTAGTCTTCCAGTTGGATTTAATATTGTATCTCGATCATATGAATATAAATTCTCAGTGTGACTGAATGAAAGATATGGTTTGAACGAACTTGCGTCTTTCTCTCTGAATGTACAGACTTATCAAATGATTTTCTTTGAAAAAAACATCAATGGTTTTTAAATATAAAACACTCATCACAAATGTTTTAGTTAGAACACCCGTATGCAAACCGACAGCTTCCCCGGGAAGCTAAGGGAAAATGTGCCGAGCAGGATTTGTGCACCTCTTGATCGCAAACATTTTAGATAGAACACCCGTATGTAAACCGACAGCTTCCCAGTAAGCCAAGGGAAAATGTGCCGAGAAGGATTTGTGCAGCTCTTGTTCGCAAACGTTTTAGATAGAACACCCGTATGCAAAGTGAGAGCTATGGTCTTCCCCAGTAAGCCAAGGGAAAATTTGCCGCGCAAGATTTGTGCATCTCTTCAACGCAAATGGTTCAGATTGAATACGGTATGCAAAGCGAGACTTCGGCGCTAAGCCAAGAGAAAATCTGGCAAGCAGAATTTGTACCTCCCTTCAATGCAAACATTTTTTTTGGATGACCCGTGTGCAACAGCACGTACAGACAATTTGGTAAGATTTGTATCTCTCATATTGGGTATATTCTATATTGCCATTTGTCAAACTGAAAAGATTGACATTTGTTGATCTAGTAACATTGCCATTTGTCAACCTTGTAACACTGCCATTTGTCAAAATATGCAGCTAAAAATCACCAACACTATCTAATTTTTGCAACTATAATTCAGTAATTAAGCATATATTTCATTCATAGATTAAGCAGTCGTTCTTTTATACAAACAATTCAACTTGACAGCTGAACCGACCAAACTTTTCCCCAATTGTTGCCAACCACGTACTGAAATAGCTAGTTCAGCTATATATACTAGCCAATTTTAAGTACGTTGTACAGTTCCACCACATCTATAGTCAGATGAACTGAACAAAATAGCCCCTAAATACTACTACTACGGAGGGGATTTGTACTACTTCCGGCAGCCTCTCCTCTGCCGAGCACGCTCAGTAAGAGGCAGAGGAGGACGAGTCTACCGACGAGCTGGACAACAGCAATATGGTGCCTGCCGCCACTGCACCTTCAGCGACGCTCACCTCGAACGCCCTCTGCCGCTCCAGACGACCCCTCTCGAAACGGCGGGACTCCTCGTAGATCTCCTGATTCCTCGCCTCTGCGTCGGCGTGTGCTGCGGCCACGACGGCGGTAAGGCTCTTTGCATGCTCGACGAGGCGCTCCTCCTCCTCCCACAGGAACTCGATGTAGCGCAGAAGGTCGCTGACGCACGTGCGGGCCTCCACCTCCGCCTCCTGCCTTTGGGCGGTGGTGGCAGAGCGGGTGATGACCCCGGCGGTCGACGGTGGGTTGGCGGCCATGGCGGCCGACGATGGGGTGGCGGCCACAACCACCACCCGCCATCGGGCCGCGGTGGCGGAGCGGGTGATGGCCATGATGGCCGGCAGTGGGGTGGCGGCCACGACGGCCACCTCCCGCCTTCGGGCCATGGTGGCGGAGCGGGCGATGGCCCTGGCTTTCGACGGTGGTGTGGCGGCCACGGCGGCAGACGATGGGGTGGCGGCAACGGCAGCCGGCAACAGCTGCCAACGGGCAGCGGCGGCGGAGTGTGTGGTGGGTGTTCTGCGCACAACCAACAGGAGGGACGCCACGCGCAGTACACTACGCCCAGGACTTAGCCGCCGCCATGGTGTAGCCTCCCAGCTGGAGCTGTCCTCTGATGACGGCGGAGTGGCTGAGCGACAACGACGGATCGGTGCCATTGGCGATTGTGGGAGAAGCAGACGAGATAAGCTACAGGGAGGGAGGGGAAAATGCGACGCAGGACTCGCCGCCCGTGAGGGTTTATATAGCAGGCT
Organism: Thinopyrum elongatum; assembly: GCA_011799875.1. NCBI lineage: Eukaryota > Viridiplantae > Streptophyta > Magnoliopsida > Poales > Poaceae > Thinopyrum > Thinopyrum elongatum. The sequence continues at coordinate 302,869,856 of CM022299.1, forward strand.
GGTAAGCATTGGGATTTTGGGGGATTTCACCGAGTCGGGCGGGAAGCTTGCGCGGGAACTTGCGTGGTTGTGCGAGAACGGGCTCACTACCGTTTGGCCAAAAGAACGCCCCCGCGCGCTGCTCAAGCTTGCGCTCGAAGCCGTCAGCGGCAGAGGGATGACAAGACGTGTGAGAGGAGGACGAAAGGACACGTACACATACGGTTAATAAAAAAACATTTGTGATTTTATTACCTACTACCTCGGCCCCGTCCTGGTTTATAAGTAGGATTTAACTAATAAAATACGAATGCATGTCGCCAAAGATTATATCGTTGGATTCGTATTTGAACATAGTTTCCAATTATATAATTTTAATAACATTCATTAACATTGTGTTGGTTAAATTTAAGGTTAAAATATGGCACAGAATATAAAAGGGACTAATAGACCAAGACGGAGGTAGTAGCACACGACCGCTCTCTACGCAGCGACGCAACTGCCGGCTGGCTTGTAGACGATCATTCCCTGCGTGTTCAACTGCTCTATGCATGTGGTTGCTCGCGGTTGAGGCGGCCGCGGCGCGCTCTGCTCACGTCCCGCCCAACTCGGTGTTAGCAGCAATCGTAGACAGAGCAAATCACACGGCTCATTAGCAGCAACCATCTGTGTTATTATTGGTCTTCGCACACATTTCAGATTACGGACCTGTTTGCCGCGTATAACACACATCTTGTTCAGGTGAGCTGTTTGTGTTGTCTTGGCTCATCGCAAACAGTTCATCCGAGTGAACTGTATGCCCTCCATCGCATACACCTTGATCTGGCTGACCATTTCTATTGTGTTGCCTAATCGCACACAGTTCATCCTAGTGAACTGTATGCCGTATATCACACACACCCCCATCTAGCTGCCCATTTCTGTTGTTCTGCCCCATCGCAAACAGTTCTGCTGGATTAACTGTTTGCCACGCATCGCACACGCAACTCTAATCTGAACCATGTTTGATGTGACCGCCATCGCAAACATTCTGCATCTTTTTTGATGGTTTTATTACATCACCGTTTGTGATTGATCCATCGCACACAGTTTCGTCGAAGGTTCTTTGATTGGACTATCGCGTTTGGACCATCCTGCAGTAGTGTAATGCTTTGTTCCAGTTCTCTATTAAAAGGAGGCCTTAATATCCCTTAGTTTCCTTATGGACCCCGCTGCCACGGGAGGGTAGGACAAAAGATGTCATGCAAGTTCTTTCCATAAGCACGTATGACTATTTACGTAATACATGCCTACATTATATTTATGAACTGGTGCTAGTTTTGTATCGCCCTAGGTTATGACTGTTATATGATGAATATCATCCAACGAATTCACCGATCCAATGCCTACGAATTTTCCACATATTGTTCTTGCTAAGTTACTACTGCTGTTGCTACTGTTACACTTGCTACAAAATCATTGCTATCACTGTTACCGTTACTGCTACTATCATCACTACTATCAAAACTATCATATTATTGTGCTACTGATCATATGGCTGCAGATATTTCATCTCTAGGTGTGGTTGAATTGACAACTCAACTGCTAATACTTGCAAATATTCTTTGGCTCCCCTTGTGTCGAATCTATAAATTTGGGTTGAATACTCTACCCTCGAAAACTATTGCGATCCCCTATACTTGTGGGTTATCAGGGTCACCACCGATCTGAGCCACCGCGCAGTGAGCAGGCCGCACCAGCCAGATCAGATCTATCTGGAGGCCAGACCATGCATGGCGCTGACCTGTCCACCAGGCCCTCCATGCCACCGCCGCCGATCCGAGGTCAGGTCGCCCGTCGCCGTAGGTCCGATTGCCGCCACCGAACACAGCCAACGCCACTACCCAAAGCAAGGCTGACCACCGCGCCCGCAACTATCACCGCCTGAGGCAAAGCCAGCCATCGCGCCACTGCCGGTCAAGGTAGGGACGCCCGCCACGCCGCCAAGGCTAGATTGGCCGTCCCTCCTCACGCCGCGGGGCTCCGCACCATTCCCATGGTGCGGGAGAGAGGGGGGCCCCTACCACCACCGTTGGCCCCTGGGCGGCCAACGGCGTCCTTCAGAGGCGGCGGAGGGAGAGAGGGAAGGAAGGAGAGCCCCCGGCGGCTAGGGTTTCGTCCCGCCCGAGTCATCCGAGCGGGGGCGACGTGGGGGGTGGGCGTGGGCATGGTACCTCACCACACACCCTTCTCTCTGAATTGGAAGAACTAATTGTCTATTTTGAATTTGTGGAGCTAGAACACCGGACTGGAGACTCGGACTGAAAACAGGCATGCTATGTGGTCTCCCTTGCAAGACCTGAAAGTGCACTCTTACTTGCCATGGTTAACTGTTGGGGACTTCGACGAAGCTTTGTGGAGCTTTGAGCATTTATCAAACACCCCAAGGCCGTTACAACAAATGCTTGATTTCTATGAGACACCTGAAACATGTGAGCTAGTGGATCTGGGATTCATCGGGGTTCCATATACTTATGACAACAAGTATTTTGGTGCAACTAATGTCAAAGTACGGCTAGACAGAGGGGCTGCTACAAATGATTGGCGCAATATTTATGGTTCAGTTATTGTCAAGCACCTAGCTACTGCCTGATCTGACCATTGCCCCCTCCTTGTTATGTGTGATCTAGAAGTGCGGTGGATGAGGGTCAGAACTCGTAGATACGAGATCATGTGGGAGCGAGAGCCAACCCTCCAGGAGGTAATTGAAAAAATTTGGGAGGAAGCAGGGCACAAACAGTCTTTTGGAGATATTCATCAGGCCCTTGGAAAAATTATACACAACCTTAATGCATGGAGTAAAAAAAAGTTTGGTAGTGTTATTAGAGAAATTGTAAAATCTCGCACCAGACTTGAAGAGTTAATGAATATCCATGCCGATCGTGCCGAACTAAGAAAGGAGGAGGATAGACTTAATGAGCTATTGTACCGTGAGAAATGATGTGGATGCAACAATCTAGAATCGCGTGGCTTAAAGAAGGGGATCACAACACAAAGTTTTTTCACTCAAAGGCAATATGGTGGACAAAGAAACATAATATAAAGCAGTTGGTGGATCCTCGCAGTGTAACTCATGTTGGAGCGGAGGCTATGGGCGTAGTAGCCGCATATTTTTTTAAAGGTCTTTTTCCAGGGAGATCAATCTCTAGACCCATCTCCTATTGTTGAGCTATTCCATGCCCAAGTTGATGATGATATGAGCATGCGGCTTTGCTTTGAGTTCTCTGATGAGGAAATTGCAAATGCAATGTTCCAAATCGGGCCCTTGAAGTCACCTGGACCAGACGGATTTCCTGCAATGTTTTTTCAAAGGAACTGGTGCATGGTAAAAGAAGAGGTAATTGGGGATGTTAAGGAATTCTTCTCCATATGTGTTATTCCTGAACATGTGAATGACACTATCATAGTCATGATCCCTAAAATTATGAATCCAGTGAAGTTGATGGATTTTGGCCCAATTAGCCTCTCTAATGTAACATATAAGGTTGTTGCAAAATGTCTAGTCAATAGACTAAGGCCCCTGCTGAATGGTATCGTCTCCTCGACTCAGAGTGCCTTCATACTAGGGAGAATGATTACTATTAGAGCATATTTCACCCTTAGTGGTTTTAGTGACCGATGACAATGCTTTTGCAGACTAATCGTGTGCATTGAGCATTTCAGATTATCTATCATATGGCACAAGACGATTCGTGCCCCTCGAAGCTTTAACGAAGACAGTGTTTTTCCTTCATTTTCATTTTCGGTGGATTTGAGTCGTAGGAACACCATACTATTAAGAGTGAGTCCGCTTCAGAAAGGTTTGGGTGGAATCAACATGTTGAAAGGATCGAGATGGACCTAGAGGGGGGGTGAATAGGTACAATTACAAATTTAATTCTTACTTAGCAATTTTTAGGCAATAATGCGGAATATGAATATGAGCCTAACAATTGCAAGTATGATGCTAAGAGCTAAGCAAGATAAGCAAGTACCACAAGTATGTAAGTAAGCAAGCACAATATGAGCAAATAAAGACTAAGAGACAAGTAACCACAAGTAGGGAGCTAGGGTTAGAAATAACCGCAACTCCGAGAGACGAGGATGTATGCCGATGTTCACTTCCTTGGAGGGAAGCTACGTCATCGTTTAGAGAGGTGGATGTTACCATGAAGGCACACCAACGCCATGAAGGCTCACCCTATTCTCTCTTTGAGATATCACCATGAAGGCGATTCTCAACCACTAGTGGTAGACCTTGGGGTGGTCTCCAAACCCTCACAAACTTTCCGGGGGAAATCACAATGGTTTGATTCCTCACCGAATGACTCCTACCGCCTAGGAGTCTCCAACCTCCAAGAGTAACAAGATCAAGGGAACCGCTCAAAACTTGCTCAAATCACGAATTCCTTTGGTTGGGAGGAGGAGAGAGGGACGATCTATCTTTTGATTGCAACAACACTCAAGAAACCTCACAAATGCTCTTGGGATCTAGGATTTGGTGAAAGCAAGAGAGAGTGAGAGAGAAAGGTGTTCTTGGAATTCTTGCACTGTGTTGGACAACCCCCACACGAGGTGGGAGAAGGATATTTATAGTCGTAGTACAAAAGTGGTCGTTGGAGGTCACTTATGTTGCACAGACGCCGGACGTCTGACAGGTACCGGATGACCGGACAGAAAAGTTGGACCGGACGTCCGACAGGCATCGGTCGTCCGGCAATCAGAAAAAGCAGTGGTCTAGCGCAGAAGTAGAGAGGAAAGACGCACAAGGAGCGGACGTCCGAGAGCGTCGGTCGTCCGAAGAGGACGGACTACCGTTAATTTCGGCTCTGTGAAGTGGCACCGGATGACCGGTCACCAACGGACGTCCAGAGGCCGGTCGTCTGGAAGGACCAGAAATCCGATAATTTCTTTTCTGTGGCAAGCCACCGGACATCCAGAGAACTGGGAATCACCGGACGTCCGGAGACCTTCGGTCGTCCGGACAAAACAGAGGCCAAAAAGCATAGCAAGACAGGAACTCCTCCTAAGAGATTTTTCCTAGATTTTGAGCAAGTCTTTTGCGAGAACCAGTGACCCCCTCTTAATAGTGCGGGGTCCCTATACTCAAACAAAAGTAAAACATAGAAGGATCTAAAGCTTTGTGTCTTGTTTCACCTTCCTTTGAGTATCTTGAATATGTCAGTTATGAACCACACTAATATCTTTCGGGAACAAAACCTGAGATGCACTTGATAGAATTGATTAGTTCCCTATATGTATGTTGTCAATAATATCAAAATATGATTAAGGGCATGATTGCACTTTCAATCTCCCCCTTTTTGGTAGTTGATGACAACATACATATAGCTCTCAAAATAAATAGACTTATGAAGCTTATGAGAGATTTGAACAGAGCTCCCCCTTATTGTATGCATAGTGAAACTGAATATGATCATGAGCTCGCAATTACTTGATAAAGGGCACATAATTTCATAGCTCAGAATGGCATCACACAAATAATACACAATAGATCTCATCTCAACATACATAGATAGCATAATGTTTGGAACACATATAACACAACATAGTGGTTCAACTAAAACATAACGGTCCAACGAGCTCAACATAGTGGTTCATCATACATAAATAGTAGAGAGGTAAAACAAGTCTATGATAAAACAAGTCTATGAAAAATCTCCTCCCCCTTGGCATCAAGTACCCAAAAGGGGAAGGCACCGAGATAGCAACCACACACTCAGAGATCAAACTGTCATCGTCGTCGCCATGGGCACCACTGCCTCCTGCCTCATCAAAGAAATCAGCCCATTCAGGGCAAGAAGGGAAACCAAAGTTGGAAGGAGGAGCCTCAGGAAGACACTCATCCTCACTCACATCTGTGGCTCCGGAGGCTCTCAGATGAGCCTTCAAAGCATTCTTAGATGAGACCATGCGAGTGACCAGATCGTGGTTTTGTGAACAGTGGAAGGAGAAGGCCTTCATCATGGCAGAATGGGCCTTCCCGAGAAAGTGAGCAATGCGACCGAAGGACCCCGAGCTCGGGGGAGCAGGTCAAGACTAAGCAGGAGACCGTCGAGCAGATGTGGATTTCTTGGGAGCCCAATCATCCGCCATATGAGGTGGAATGACCCACCGCGGATGGACATGAGTCCGAGCAATTGGAAAAGGAGCAATACTCTCAATGAAAGCCTGGAGAAAAGGAGCATGAGGAAAGGCCCGCTTGTACTGAAGACTAGCAAGACGAATCTCATGCCATAGGAAGTGAGGAACATTGATCTTTCCATTGGGATGCTCAAAGAGACGATACATGAGATCAATACAATAACCGTTACAAGACCCTTTGTCAACCAGCTTGGGATAGATGGTGCGAATGACACACTGATAGATAATGAAAAAGGGAGATCGCCAAATAGATACTTGATTGAGATAGTTTCCCTTTTCCACTTCATCAAGCTCACTAAGAGGTTTGAGAAGATAGCCACATGCCTCAATGTTTTTGGGTGCATGATTTGGGTCAGACTTATGGATTTTGAACCCAGTGTCAGGAAACCCAAGAGCGGCAACAAACTGAGCATAAGAGGTGGTGAGCTTGGTGTCAGAGGTCATCCAGGTGACGGTCTTGTCAGGACCAAAGAAACACGTGGCATAAAACTGATGAATAGCTGCATGATTGTAATCATGGTGAAAAGCAAACGAAGCAGCAAGACCAGAGGACTCGATGAGTTCAATGGCTCCCGGATATTTCACGGGGTGAGAACGGATATGCTCTAAGTCAACATAGTGATGAACAGATAGCCCCTTAGGAACAATGACCGTGGTGAAAATGTCTGCCTGAACATTGGTAGGAAAACGAGAATCCATCGAGTCATGCTCAACAAAGAACTGGTCAACATCACAACGAAACTTAAGGTAGGCAGGTTTGGAAACTAAAGTGAAATCTTTGATCTCGCGACCTAAAGACGGAGGAGGCTCAAAAGAAATGCGGCGAGCATCACCGGGAGGCTGATTCGGAAGTGGAGGAGGCATGCAGGAGGGCTTCCGAGTGTCAGGCTTTGGAACATTTGTCTGAACCGCAACATATTCTACCTATTCTTCGTATTCCATCTCCTCTTCATAGTCAGATCCTTCAGCTGATGTAGTATCCTCGTATACAGGTTGTTTCCCAACCTGCTTGCACGGACGAAGACGCTCTTGCGAGTCATCCGAGCCACCATGACGAGATGCTAAAAATCAGCATGACATGGGATACTAATTACCACAAGGAAACTAGGAATCGAGGGAATGAGAGACCACAGGGATATGAACAGGGCAAAAATATTACCGCGAGCCGAAGAGCCCCCGGTATTCTTGTGAGCGGTGTGCTTCACTTTTGGCATGGTTTGGTCAACCACACCTACATAGTCATCCACGATTCAAAAAGGGGATCACCGCAATGTGTGAGAATGAATGACGAAAGGAGACGGAGGACAAAGGAAGTGTCGAGCCGGATCGAGGAGAGGTAGGAACAGATCAGCGGAGGATCCGTCCAGCAGCGTCGAACTTTGGCGATAGGGAGGCACCTCGGCAGCGGCGCGACAAATCCGCCCCCAGGCGGCGCGGCGGCAGACAGAGGAAAGGGATGGGAAGGGGAGAAAAGTTAGGGTAATGGCCCGGTCAATCACCTTCCCCGGTTATATATGGGTCACAAATTTTACCGGACGACCGAAAGATGTCGGACGTCCGGGAGCTGATGGGAGCGCCAGATTAGTCAGGTAATGGACGACTGGAGAACCATGGATGTCCGAGACCTGGGGTGACTACTGAGGGACGACGAGGAAGGCTGCACAGCGACCGGACATCCGAGCGATGCCGGACGACCGGTATGCTGTGAGTCACCGGACGTCCGACATATGTGGAAAATCCTGTGTCAAATGACAATGATGGCATAATGTCGAATGAATCTCAGATAACTAAAAGATATATATATATATATATATATATAATGAAACTCACATAATTTTTAGCTAGACACGCAAATAGTGTTTTGATTATGAGATGTGGCACATAGAGCACAAAGAACATGATCATATGAAAAGGAAATGATGACCCGAGATAAACTAAGTAGGCTGCTCTAAATATTGGGTGGTGGCCTAGGCCACCATGTTTGAGTAACTGTGGTATGGTGCTGCAAGGATAAGAACCTTGAGCCCATCGTCACAACTCCATCATTTAAAGTACCATGGTCACATAGTGATGACATAGTGACTTTGAGAGTGTTTGATTTATTTGTGCATCATATAGGGTGAGAGAACTCATGAGTTGAATGTCTCCCCCTAAATACATGCCTACATCAAGACAAGGCATAAAGTAAATGCATGCATGGGTACAAGATTTCACATAATGTTACCAAGTTCCAAGATACCAAGTTCACGCCTAAGTTGACAAAACCTTGCTTCGTCCAATGGTTTGGTGAAAATATCGGCAAGTTGCATATCTGTACCAACATGAGCAATATCAATGTCACCCTTTTGCACACGGTCTCTCAAGAAGTGATACCTAATATCAATGTGCTTGGTGCGAGGATGATCAATGGGATTCTCAGCAATCTTGATGGCACTTTCATTATCGCATAGAAGAGGCACATGTCTATAGGTGATACCATAATCCTTCAAAGTTTGCCTCATCCATAGCAATTGAGTTGCACAGCTTGCGGTTGCAATGTATTCTGCTTCTGCGGTGGAGAGAGAGACACAATTATGTTTCTTTGAGGACCAACTTACCAAGGATCGTCCAAGAAATTGACATGCACGTGAGGTAGACTTCCGTCCCACTTTGTCACCGGCCCAATCCACATCCGTGTACCCAATGAGATCAAACTTTGCGTCCTTGGGGTACCATAGACCCAACTTTGTGGTGTGAACAAGGTATCTTAGAATATGCTTAACCACCTTATGATGACTTGCCCTAGGGGAAGCTTGAAATCTTGCACATATGCCTACACTTAACATGATGTTTGGTCTAGATGCACAAAGATAAAGCAATGAACCAATCATAGAGCGGTAAAGAGATGGGTCAAAAGGGATACCGTTGGTGTCTTCAGTGAGTACAAGTTTTGTTGGCATGGGTGTCTTACATGGGCTTGCATTTGTCATGTCAAACTTCTCTAGAATGTCCTTGAGGTATTTTGTTCGAGACAAGAAAATTCCTTCTTGAAATTGTTGAATTTGAAATCCAAGAAAGAACTTCAAGTCCGCATTGAGTGACATCTCAAAGGTCTTGGTCATGGAGGCCGCAAACTTCTTGCACAAATGAATGTTAGGAGAACCAAAAATGATGTCATCTACATAGATTTGGCATAAGATCAAATCACCCTTTTCCCTCTTAGTAAAAAGAGTGGGATCGATCACCCCTCTCACAAAACCATCATCGAGTAGAAACTTCTTAAGATGATCATACCAAGAACGAGGTGCTTGTTTGAGGACATACAAAGCCTTGTGAAGTTTATACACATAGTCTTTGTGATCGGGATCAACGAACCCAGGTGGTTGTGATACATATACTTCTTCTTGTAGAGGACCGTTAAGAAAATCACTCTTCACATCCATTTGATGTAACGTGAAGCCATTGAAAACAGCATAGGCAAGTAAGATGCGAATGGATTCAAGACGGGCAACGGGAGCAAAGGTCTCATCAAAGTCCAAACCTTCAACTTGTGAGTACCCTTGTGCCACTAACCTTGCCTTGTTGCGGATGATTACGCCATTCTCATCTTGCTTGTTCTTGAAAATCCATTTTGTTACAATGACATTGTGTTCCTTAGTTGGTCTCTTAACTAATGACCACACTTTGTTGCATTGAAAACTGTTCAACTCTTCTTGCATAGCAATGAGCCAATCATTGTCCATCAATGCATCTTGTACCTTGAGTGGCTCAACACTAGAGACAAATGAAAAGTGAGCACAAAAGTTTGTCAATTGTTTACGAGTGACTCTACCTTCCGATATGCCGTTAAGAATTTGATCAACATCAACACGACCGGCCACTCGTGGCATGATGGAGGTTTGGGTTTCACGAGGTTCAACTTCATTTCCATCATCCACATCCTCAACATATGGATTATTAATGTGTGGTGGAAGATCTTCTTCTTCATGTTGCATTTGTTGCGGTTCATCATCAATGATTGCACTTTCTTGTTCTTGCTCTTGGTGATGATCTTGTTCTTGAATGTGATCATGGTGAGGGACTTGCTCTCCTTGATCTTGAACAATTAGCATAGTTTGAGCAATAGGATCTTGTGGAGGTATGGGTGTTGAAGTGGCTTGAGGATGAGAGAAACTTCCATCTTCTTCTTCATCATCATGAGGTTCTTATTCCATTGGAAGAAGAGCACCAACACCCATGGTCAAAATATCTTGAGAGGGATCTTCTTCACCTACATCACTTAGATCAACTTGCTCCCCATGGGAGCCATTAAATTCATCAAACACCACGTCACAAGTTTCTACAACACATCCATTGGATTTGTTGTAAACTCTATAGGCATGAGAGTTTGATCCATAACCAACAAATATCCCCTCAATTGTTTTGGATTGAAATTTTCCTAACCGTTCTCTCTTGTTGAGGATGAAACACTTGCACCCAAATACACGAAAGTACTTGACATTTGGCTTGTTCCCGGTTAGGAGCTCATATGGAGTCTTCTCCAATATCGTACGGAGGAAAAGCCGGTTTGATGCTTGGCATGCGGTGTTGACAGCCTCGGCCCAAAAACTATGTGGTGACTTGTATTCATCCAACATGGACCTTGCCATTTCCACAAGTGTACGGTTCTTCCTCTCGGCTACACCATTTTGTTGAGTGTAGGGTGCGGAATATTGATGCTCAATCCCTTCATCACTAAGAAATTCTTCCAAGGTGTAGTTCTTGAAATCAGAGCCATTATCACTTCTTATTGCCAGTATTTCTTTGTCAAACTTGCATTGGGTTTGCTCGGCAAAATCAATGAAGGTAATCTTTGTCTCGTCCTTGGACTTGAGGAAAAACACCCATGTATATCTTGAGTAATCATCAACAATGATAAGTCCATACTTTTTCCCACCAAGACTATCCCATGAAGGAGGCCCAAAAAGATCCACATGAAGTAACTCCAAAGGCCTTGAGGTAGATACAATATTCTTGGGTGGGTGCTTTGATTGATGTTGCTTCCCGGCTATGCATGCACTACACACACGATCTTTCTCAAAAGAGACATTGGTTAGTCCAAGGATGTGATTACCCTTTAAGAGATCTTGAAGATTTCTCATGCTGACATGGGCTAGCCGGCGATGCCATAGCCACCCCTTGTCGGCCTTGGCCATTAGACAAGTTGCATGGAATGTGCTCTCTTTCGAGAAATCAACCGTGTAAAGGTTGCCATCCAACTCTCCAACAAAGGCCACTTCGAGAGTATCTCTCTTAAAGACTTTCACATTTGTTAGTCCAAATAGTGCATCATAACCAACAGAAGCCAATTGACGAATGGAAAGCAAATGGTATTTAAGGGATTGGACAAGCATGACATTTGCAAGAGACGTGTCATTTGTGAAAGCCACCTTGCCCAACCCGAGTACCAGTCCTTTTGATCCTCCACCAAACACAATGCTCATAAATGGTTGAATAGCTTCCATGAAGTCAAAAAGCAATTTTCTATCTCCGGTCATATGGTTGGTGCATCCGCTATCAATCAACCATTTGACTCCACCAGAGAAAGCAACCTACACACAATTTATGACTTGGTTAGAGGTACCCATTTTGCAATGGGACCTCTCAAGTTAGCCACAAGGGTCTTAGGGACCCAAATAGCTTAAAATCGGAATGCATTATGAGGACCAACAAATTTCGCATAAACTTCTCCCTCCTTTGTTTTACGAAGTACATAGGATGGAGGCATGAACTCTTTTGATTTGTTGAGAGTGGGCATGCCCCTAGTGGCCTTCCCACTCACAACCTTACCTTTCTCCTTGTGCCCTTCACGTACAAATGTCTCTTTGAGAGGGGTGGTGCACTTTTGAGAAGACATCTTCTTCTTGCTTATGCTTGGGTCAAACCCAAGCCCTTCCTTGGCAAACACCTCATTGTGTTGGCTCAATACCTCATTAAGGTTCCTTTGTCCTTGAGCACATGTCATGAGTCCTCTCTTGAGTTGTGCCTTTAGAAAGCGGTTTTTCTCAAGAACAGATGCTAGGTCACCACTAGAGTTAGTAGTACAAGCATCAACATTGATAATAGGTGAAGAGTAAGCCTTGGCTAGAGTTTCAAGATAAGTAAGCTTGAGCGTCTCAAATCTCTTTGTAAGAAGGGTGAGCTCCTCTTCCTTAGTATTGAGGGACACGGATAGAAGCTCACAATCCTTAGAGAGAGAAGCATGAGATTCCACAAGCTTACTTTTATCATTCATCAACTCCTTGCAAGAGTCCTTGGCCTTTTTCAAGGAGGCAAGTTTTTTTAGCATGAACATCAATGTTTGCACCAATTTTTATGTATAGTTCATCATTTCGTGCTTCCTCATATTGGACTTTACGCTCGAGGATTTCATACTTTCCTTTCCTCGGTGACGAGGGTTTCGAGTTCCTTAATGGTGATGGTGTGCTTACTCACCATCCTCATAAGCATACGAAACATAGTGAGCTTTTTTCTGTTAAGGGAGCACATGAACTTATTTAGTTTAGCAAGCATAGGATCATCTATATCATCATCATCATAATTATCCTTCGCATCAAGATACTCATCACAAGGAGTAGAAGGAGTGAAAAGAGGAGGATTTGAACATGGGGTTACCTTGACCTTGTCAGGAGAGTTTTGGTCCTCTTCATCTTCTACCACGGCTTTTGTCATTAAGCACTTGTGAGCGTTGCCCTTGTAGTCTTTCATATAGTTGTAGGTGACAACATCACCACTCTTGTTGACTAGCCTCAAGGTGTTTTGAGAATCTTGAGCTACTCTGGCAACACCACCAACATCATCCGGATCGGATTCTTCATGAGCAACCATTGCTTTCCCATCTCTCTTCTTGAGCTTGTAGTTCAAAGGATTTGGCAACTTCTTCTTGGGAAAGGTCTTGGGAAACCTTGGTTTATCTTCTCTCTTCTCATAAGGGCAATCGTTGGAGAAGTGGTTGGTTTCACAGTTGTAGCATTTTCTCACTTTCTTCTTCTAGAATCTTCCCTTGAATTTTCCCGCGCTAAACTTCTTGACAAAGAGGGCAATGTCTTCATATGAAGGGCTCTCATCGGAGTCAATCTCATCACCATCTTCATCATCATCTTCTTCTTCTTATTCACTTTGCTCTTCCTCACATACATGCTTGGCCTTCAAAGCAAGATTGATCTTTGATGTTGAGGTACCATGCATGGCAAGATGTTTTGTAGCATTTGCCGTTAACTCTTTGAATAGTTGGAAAGTGGATATGATGTCATCCCGAGTCATTTCTTTGAATCCATGATGTTGTCTTATGTCCCACACCATTTGGTGATGATATGGAGCAAGAGCATGAAGTAACTTGTCCACGAGAAACCGCTTAGTCAAGTTGAATCCATCTTGTGTATTGTCACAATCACAGGACTCAATGTTGGCGGTGAGAGTCATGAGACCCTCAAGGAGGTGCTTGGGGGATTCACCTTTCTCCATACAAAAGTTTTGCAATTGACCCTTGGCAATTTCATACTGAGCAAGCCGGAGAGTGGAGGTACCGGTCTTGGTCCTTACAATGATGTCCCATAATTCCTTGGCACTTGTGATGTGTATGTAAGATCTCCTTTTCTTATCATTCATTCCTTTTCTTATGCACATGATTGCGGTGTCGTTGAGATGCTTGTCATAAGTTTCTCTTGGAGTGAGATTCTATGGGTCAATAGGGTTGTAGCCATGCTCCAGGATGTCCAACATTTCATCATTGGCGTACCTAAGATGGTCCTGCATACCAACTCTCCACAAAGCAAAATCGGAACTGTCATCAAGCAAAGGAGGTTTTCCTCCAGGATTATACTTAGGTTTCTCAACTTGAGGTCTAGCATAAAGCCATGGAACACTAAATTGATCATTGTTAGGAGGTTGTTGGCCAAGTGAAGGAGTAGGCACAGTTGGCCTCGAGGCCGCACCACCCGAAAGTGGCGCGAGCATCGTGGTTAATGTGGCTAACCTCATTTGGATCAAGGCCTCAAGAGAAGCATCATGCTCCTCCTTTTTCTTAGCAAGGGCCCATTCCAGATCCTCAGAAGTGAAGGACTTGACTTCCGAAGAATCATTGCCCTTCTCCTCCAGATCTGCAACAAGGGGAGTCCCATCGGGGTTCATCTCGCTCTAGGGCGGTTAAGCCACAAGAATAGAGCACGAGGCTCTGATACCAATTGAAAGGATCGAGATGAACCTAGAGGGGGGTGAATAGGTACAATTACAATTTTAATTCTTACTTAGCAATTTTTAGGCAATAATGGGAATATGAATATGAGCCTAACAATTACAAGTATGATGCTAAGAGCTAAGCAAGATAAGCAAGTACCACAAGTATGTAAGTAAGCAAGCACAATATGAGCAAATAAAGACTAAGAGACAAGTAACCACAAGTAGGGAGCTAGGGTTAGAAATAACCACAACTCCGAGAGACGAGGATGTATGCCGATGTTCACTTCCTTGGAGGGAAGCTACGTCACCGTTTAGAGAGGTGGATGTTACCACGAAGGCACACTAATGCCACGAAGGCTCACCCTATTCTCTCTTTGAGATATCACCATGAAGGCGATTCTCAACCACTAGTGGTAGACCTTGGGGTGGTATCCAAACCCTCACAAACTTTCCGGGGGAAATCACAATGGTTTGATTCCTCACCGAATGACTCCTACCGCCTAGGAGTCTCCAACCTCCAAGAGTAACAAGATCAAGGGAATCACTCAAAACTTGCTCAAATCACGAATTCCTTTGGTTGAGAGGAGGAGAGAGGGACGATCTATCTTTTGATTGGAACAACACTCAAGAAACCTCACAAATGCTCTTGGGATCTAGGATTTGGTGAAAGCAAGAGAGAGTGAGAGAGAAAGGTGTTCTTGGAATTCTTGCACTGTGTTGGACAACCCCCACACGAGGTGGGAGAAGGATATTTATAGTCGTAGTACAAAAGTGGCCGTTGGAGGTCACTTATGCTGCACAGACACCGGACGTCCGACAGGTACCGGACGACCGGACAGAAAAGTTGGACCGGACGTCCGACAGGCGTCGGTCGTCCGGCAATCAGAAAAAGCAGTGGTCTAGCGTAGCAGTAGAGAGGAAAGACGCACAGGGAGCGGATGTCCGAGAGCGTCGGTCGTCCGGTGCACGGTCGTCCGGAGAGGACGGACTACCGTTAATTTCGGCTCTGTGAAGTGGCACCGGATGACCGGTCACCAACGGACGTCCGGAGGCCAGTCGTCCGGAAGGACCAGAAATCCGATAATTTCTTTTCTGTGGCAAGCCACCGGACATCCGGAGAACTGGGAAGCATCGGAGGTCCGGAGACCTTCGGTCGTCCGGACAAAACAGAGACCAAAAAGCATAGCAAGACAAGAACTCCTCCTAAGAGATTTTTCCTAGATTTTTGAGCAAGTCTTTTGCGAGAACCAGTGACCCCCTCTTAATAATGCGGGATCCCTACACTCAAACAAAAGGAAAACATAGAAGGATCTAAAGCTTTGTGTCTTGTTTCACCTTCCTTTGAGTATCTTGAATATGTCAGTTATGAACCACACTAATATCTTTCGGGAATAAAACCTGAGATGCACTTGACATAATTGATTAGTTCCCTATATGTATGTTGTCAACAATATCAAAATATGATTAAGGGCATGATTGCACTTTCACATGTACATAGTCTTTTCACACCCTCTTTCTTTCCCGTGCGGCACTACCGCCCTGCCTTTCTTTACTACCGCTGGTTCCTGCAGTTGCTCAACACTAAGCGGCAGTATAGTTGGGGGGAGTGGTAGTACTGCTCCGGCTGCACTGCCGCCTCCCTGACTTGCTTTATTTTATGCAACGGCCGGATCTTCCGTGCCAGCGGAAGTACCGCTCGCCTGAGCGGTACTACCACTTGTGCATTGGCTGTGGGTGAATAACGGTTGGATTCTATTCCCCACTATAAAAGAGAGTCATCTTTTCCAAGTTGACTTACCTCTTCCTCCCCCAAGCTCCATTGTTGCTCACAAGCTCATTCTTGCCCGATCTCTCTCCCTGGCCAATCAAACTTGTTGATTCTTTAGGGATTGCTTGAGAAGGCCTAGATCTACACTTCCACTAAGAGAAAATTGATTCCCCCCTAATCCCTTGCGGATCTTGTTATTCTTGGGTGTTTGAGCACCCTAGACGGTTGAGTCACCTCGGAGCCACATTCCATTGTGGTGAAGCTTCGTGGTAGTGTTGGGAGCCTCCAATTCGGTTGTAGATATTGCCCCAACCTTGTTTGTAAAGGTCCGGTTGCCGACTTCAAGGGCACCACTAGTGGAATCACGACATCTCGCATTGTGTGAGGGCGTGAGGAGAATACGATGGTCCTAGTGGCTTCTTGGGGAGCATTGTGCCTCCACACTGCTCCAACGGAGATGTACTTCCTCTCAAAAGGAAGGAACTTCGGTAACACATCCTCGTCTCCCCCGACTCCACTTATGGTTATCTATTACCTTTACTTTGTGCAAGCGTTACTTGTGTTGTATATCTTGCTTGCTTGTGTTGTCATTGTTTTTAGCATCATATATATTGCTCACCTAGTTGCATATCTAGACAACTGAAAGGATCGAGAAGAGGGGTCTAGAGGGGGGTGTTTAGACCCTTAACAAGTAAAAGTAGCAGTTTTTAATTTCCTCAAGTTAAGGTGGAGTTAGCACAAATTAAAGGGCATCCAATACATCTCAAGCAAGCATGACAAGAGTATAGGCAGCGGAAAGGGTAAAGCATGCAACTTGTAAGAATGTAAAGAGATGGGATTGGAGTGTGCAAACGCAATGGAGACGCGGAGAATTTTTGGCGTGGTTCCGATAGGTGGTGCTATCGTACGTCCATGTTGATGGAGACTTCAACCCACGAAGGGTAACGATTGTGCGGTCCATGGAGGGCTCCACCCATGAAGGGTCCACGAAGAAGCAACCTTGTCTATCCCACCATGTCCATCTCCCACGAAGGACTTGCCTCACTCGGGTAGATCTTCATGAAGTAGGCGATCTCCTTGCCCTTACAAACTTCTTGGTTCAACTCCACATCATGTCGGAGGCTCCCAAGCGACACCTAACCAATCTAGAAGACACCACTCTCCAAAAGGTAATAGACGGTGTGTTGATGATGAACTCCTTGCTCTTGTGCTTCAAATGATAGTCTCCTCAACACTCAACTCTCTCTCACAGATTTGGCTATGGTGGAAGAAGGATTTCAGCGGAAAGCAACTTGGGGAAGGCTAGAAATCAAGGTTCAAATGGTAGGAATGGAATCTCTTGATCTCAACACATGAGTAGGTGGTTCTCTCTCAGAAAATGAATGGTGGAAGTGTAGGCATGTTCTGATGGCTCTCCTCAATGAGGAAGAAGGGGTGGAGGGGTATATATAGCCTCCACACAAAATCCAACAGTTACACACTTTTGACCCATCTCGGTGGCACCGATCAGAAAAATCGGTGGCATCGATCAGAAAACTCGGTGGCACCTATCTGTACAAAAATATGAACGTTACGAATCTTGGTGGGACCGACGGGAACAACTTGATGGGACTGATGTATTAGGGCTTAGGGCAAACTTCATCTCGGTGGCACCGATTGCATCAACTCGGTGAGACCAAAGTGAGTGCAGTGAGCAACAGAGAATCAGTGAAGCCAACTCGGTGGGACCGATTGCAACATCTCGGTGAGACCAAAGTGATTGCAACAAGTCACAGAGTGCTGGCAAGGCCATCTCGGTGAGACTAAGATCCATATCAGTGTGACCAAACTGTTAGGGTTTTGGTAGTGGCTATGTCAAGATGAACTCGGTGGCTCCGGATGGAAATATCGGTGGGGCCGAGTTGGAGTTTAGGTTTTGGACATATTTGGATAGAGAAAGTGGCTAAGGGTTTTGGAGCAATATCACTAAGCACTTTGAGCAAGTAGACCATTAAGCAACACCTCATCCCCTTTTAATAGTATTGGCTTTCCTATGGACTCAATGTGATCTTGGATCACTTAAACAAAAAATGTAGAGTCTTGATCTTTTGCCAATCCTTGTCCTTCGCATTTTGAGGGGGTTCCACATCCTCTTGTCCTGGCCACTCAACTGTTGAACTTGTCTGAAATATACTAGATAAATCTATTAGTCCAACAAGAGATATGTTGACATTAATTACCAAAGTCACCCAGGGAGCACTTGTGCTTTCAACAACCTATTTATTGCTTAACCTAATTTGTTAAGAAAAGCTAAAAATTGGTAGTTGCCTATCCCCCCTCCCTAGTCAACCATATCGATCCTTTCAATTGGTATCAGAGCCTCATATCTTTATTAAGGGTTTCACCACCCGAAGAGTATGGTTGGCAATGGGGATGGGGATGAGGAAGTACCCGAGGTCGTGGAGTTGAACTCGATCACCCGAGATGACTTAAATGAAGCTATGGCTTCACTTAAGATGTCTATGACGGCCGAGGTCAAGTCCATGCTTAAATAACTTCTTGAGGGGTTGAAATATTCTCCCGATCCATTGCTTGTGGTTAATCCCACCGCTTCAGAGTCGGAGGCCAATTCTGGCAAGGAAGCGGCTAAAGGTACTCATACCTCTTCCCCTCATGGTAAGAATGGGACGGGAACCTATGCCTCGGTTCCTCCTGCCCCAGTATATGGAGGACCGGTCCCTACACCACATATTAACAACCTTGGTCCTCCTCCTAAGCTTGTGAAGGGTGATTTCGCTAATTGGTTTTTTTTGTATCAAGTCTCATTTGAATCACATCTCAACAAATCTTTGGAGAATCATCGAGCAAGGCTTCTACCCGCATGATCCAAACAATCTCACTCCAAGAGAAGAGACGGACAATCAATACAATCACTCTGCATTGTTCATCCTCCAATCCGCAGTGCCTCCCAAAGATCTATCTCACTTGCGTCCCTTCTCCCGTGTAAAGGATTGTTGGGAACATATTATATCTTTGTACAAGGGGAGCTCAACCATTCAAAGGTCCAACTTTGAGGTGGTTCTTGATGAGGTCGATGAGTTTGTGATGAATGAAGATGAGGATCCTCATGATCTCTATCGAAGATTCACAACTCTTGCAGTCGCTCTTCAAGATCATGGGAGCAAGGATACAGATGATAATTGGATCAAGCGCAAGTTTCTCAAGGCCATCATGCCATTCAACATGTCCATGTGCTCTGTGATTCGTCAAAGGCTGGACTTCCACACCTTGTCTTCAAGTGAGGTGTTGTATGAGTTTATTGTCATGAACATCATGAACAAGACCACCGACAACGCTCTAGCTCATGTCCAATGGTCAAAGAAGGCCTCACCCAACCTTTCTTTGAAGGTCAAGGCAATTGCAGAAGAAGAAGAAGAGGTGGAAGAAGAGAGTTGCCCGAAGACACCAAATATGCTTACCACGAGCACATGGCTCTTGCGTTAAGGCAATTTTGGGGTAACAAGAGAAACTCAAGTCCCAACTTCTCCAAAAACAACTCAATGGCCTCTAAGGGCAAGCAGCATGTGAGAACTTGCTACACTTGTGGCAATGTGAGTCACTTTGTGGTAGATTTCCCCTATGAGAAGAGGGAGGACAAAGGTGGCAAGCTTATCCGCAAGGACAAGGCCAAGTCCTTCCCAAACAAGAACAACTTCACCAAGAAAGTGCCTCAAAATGGGTTGGTGGCACAAGAAGAGTACCTCTCCGATGATGATGATGATGATGATGATGATACAAGTGGTGAAGGAATGGCAACAACCACCATAACCATTGCCACTTGTTCCCCAACCAAGGCATCTCTCTTCGATGCCCCCAACGAGAACCTCATTGCCAAGTGCCTCATGGCCAAAGGTACCAACAAGGTAACCTCCAACATCAAAACTTCCATCACTACTACTCCTTTGTTGTTGGATTGTGTGGATAATCATGTGGAGGCAAAGGTGGATGAGAATGAATTTGATAAGTTCTTGAGTAAGCTAAGAGGTGAGACCAAGAAGCACTTTGTTGCTCTCTTGGAGAAACTTGGTGAGGCCAATGATGTCATTGAGTCTCATGAGTATACCATATCTAAGTTAGAAGGGCATAGTTGTGACTATGCCGATGAGATTGCAGATCTATCCATTGCTCTTGAGGAAGTACGAGGTCTTTGTTTGACTCTTGAGGAGTCACACAATGTTGATCTTGCTAAATTGCAAAAAGGTCTTAATCATGCTATTGTTCTTACTCATGTGCTTAAATCCGAGAAGGTTGCACTTGGGGTTGGCCATGATAGACTCAGGTAAGAGTTTGACATACTTGACAAGGCTCACAAGGTCTTAAAGGGTGTTCATGCCTCTCTCAAGGAGTCTCATGATAAACTCCAAGTGAAACTAACCAAGGAGATTACGATGTGTCCTCCTTTTGTTTTAATTGATAACGCCCATGCTACTAACCCTTGTTGTGAGCATGTGCATCTTGTGGAGGAGAATGCCAAGTTGAAATAGCAACTTGAGAAGGGCCTTGTGACTTGCATACAAGGTGAGAAGAACCTGAATGACCTTTTGAGCAATCAAAAGGAAGTTCTGGCAAAGGAAGGACTTGGGTTTGCACCCAAGTCAAAGAATAAGAAGAAGTAGAACAAGACCAAGCAACCTCTCCCACTTAAGGAAGCCTTTGTCAAGGCCGGGGAGGGTGCTCATGAGAAGAAGAAGAAGAAGAAGAAGAAGGACAAGGAAGTGGTTGGTAATGCCAAGAAGGGCAAGACCACCCCTCCCAACAAAGCCGGCGATTTTAACCCTTCATATGTTTTATGTCGTGCTAGTGATGGGCATGTAATGCAAAATTTGTTGGTTCTTCTTATGAGTACATTGAGTGGTTTATTCGGGTTCCAAGGACCCTTGTTGCTAACATCAAAGGACCCATTCAAAAATGGGTACCTAAATCCAAGCATTAATCTCTTGTAGGAGTTTGCTTCTGGTGGGGTGTCATGGTTGCTCGATAGTGGTGCAACAAATCATATGACCGGGAGCAAGGACTTGGTGGTGGATGTGCAAGCAATTCCATCTATGCCCACCCATGTCCAATTCTGTGATGCATCAACTTCTAAGGTATTGGGTCTTGGCAAGGTGGTCATCTCTCAAGATTTATCTATTGAGAAGGTTATGCGTGTTGAGTCCCTTGCATACAATTTACTTTCCGTTCGTCAAATTGCACTCATGGGCTTTGCAAATTTCTTTGATCTTGATACTGTGGCCCTTATGTGGAGCAAGACTCTTAAAGTAGCCTTTGTTGGGCATGTCAAGAACAATCTCTATGTGGTTAACTTTTCGGAGCGACCCACTAAGACCGCGACGTGCCTAATGGCTAAAGTTGATGTGGGATGGCTTTGGCATCACCGACTAGCCCATGTCAATATGAGATTTTTGCAAAGTCTCCTCAAAGGGGATCACGTTCCTTGACTAACAAATTTGAGTTTTGCCAAAGATCGTGCTTGCAGTGCTTGTATTGAAGGAAAGCTACATGAGACGGCTCACTGACCCACGACTATCATCTACTCGAAGAAGCTCTTGGAGCTCCTTCACATGGATATCTTTGGCCCTCCATCCTTTGATAGTCTTGGGGTGAGAAAATATTGCTTGGTGATTGTGGATGATTACTCAAGATACACATGGGTATACTTCTTCCAGAGGAAGAGTGAGACCCGACAAACTGTCATCGACTTTGCAAATGAAGCTCAATGTCAACATGATTCAAAGATATTGATGATTAGAAGTGACAATGGCACCGAGTTCAAGAACTACACCTTGGTAGAGTTTCTTAGTGATTAGGAGATCAAGCACCAATATGCCGCACCCTATACCCCTCAACAAAATGGTGTTGTAGAGAGGAAGAACCGGACGTTGATGGATGCGACAAGGACCATGATGGCGGAATTTAAATCTTCATGCACCTTTTGGGCCGAAGCCATCAACACCGCATGTCATGAATCCAATCGGCTCTATCTCCACAAAGTCTTGAACAAGACTCCATATGAGATACTTACCGGTAACAAGCCCAACCTCAAGTATTTTCGGGTGTTCGGGTGTAAGTGTTTCATTCTCAAGAAAGGTGTCCGTTTGTCTAAATTTGAACCTAGAGCTCAAGAGGGCATATTTGTTGGTTATGCTACAAACTCTCATGCTTACCGTGTCCCCAACAAGTCCAATGGACTCATTGAGGAGACATGTAACGTGGAGTTTGATGAAAATAATGGCTCCCAAGTGGAGCAAAGTGGTCTTTGATGTCGCTTGAAACTGCGTCGGTATTTCCCCAAACAGGAAGGGATGATGCAGTATAGCTATGGTAGGTATTTCCCCCAGTTGTGAAACCAAGGTATCAATCTAGTAGGAGAACCAAGAAACACTATGTAAATGGTACCTGCACACAAAGAACAAATACTTGCAACCCGACGCGTAAGAGGGGTTGTCAATCCCTCCACGGTAAAAAGATAGATAAATTTGTGGTAGCTTGGATAAATAGCTCACGAAATAAAAGAAGTAATAAAAAAGTGCATCAAGGTATTTTTGGGTTTTTGGAATAATAGATCTGAAAATAAAAGCGAATAAAAATAGATCTCAAAGCAAATATGATAAAGAATAGACCCGGGGGCCGTAGATTTCACTAGTGGCTTCTCTCGAGAAAATAGCATACTGTGGGTAAAGAAATTACTGTTGGGCAATTGATAGAAGATCAAATAATTATGATGATATCCAAGGCAATGATCAATATATAGGCATCACGTCCAAGATTAGTAGACCGACTCCAGCCTGCATCTACTACTATTACTCCACACATCGACCGCTATCCAGCATGCATCTAGTGTATTAAGTTCATGCAGAAACGGAGTAATGCAATAAGAACGATGACATGATGTAGACGAGATCTATTCATGTAGGAATAGACCCCATCTTGTTATCCTTAATAGCAATGATACATGTGTGTCTTGCTGCCCCTTCTGTCACTGGGAAAGAACACCGCAAGATCGTACCCATCACAAAGCATCTCTTCCCATGGCAAGAAAAATCGATCTAGTTGGCCTAACTAAACCAAAGATTCGAAGAAAAAATACGAGGCTATAAATAATCATGCATATAAGAGATCAAAGAAAACTCAAATAATATTCATGGATATAGATCTGATCATAAACTCAAAGTTCATCGGATACCAACAAACACACCGCAAAAAGAGTTACATCAAATAGATCTCCAAGAGACCTTTGTATTGAGAATCAAAAAGAGAGAAGAAGCCATCTAGCTACTGCCTACGGACCCTAAGGTCTATGCTGGACTACTCACCCATCATCGGAGAGGTACCAATGAGGATGATGAACCCCTCCGTGATGGTGTCTAGATTGGATCTCATGATTCTGGAACTTGTGGATGCTGGAATTGTGTTTCGTCGACTCCCCTAGGGTTTCTGGAATATTTGGGAATTTATAGGGCGAAGAGGCGGTGCGGGAGGTCTCCGTGGGGGGGCACAACCCTCCTGGGCGTGCCTGGGCTCTTGGGCATGCCCTGGTGGGTTGTTCCCACCACGGGCCTCCCCTCTGGTACTTTCTTGGCCCACTGGGTGTCTTCTGGTCCAGAAAAAATCTCCAAAAAAGTTTCGCTGCATTTGGACTCCGTTTGGTACTGATATTCTGCGAAGTAAAAAACAAGCAAAAAACAACAACTGGCACTGGGCACTATGTCAATAGGTTAGTCCCAAAAAATGATATAAAGTTGCTATAAAATGATTATAAAACATCCAAGAATGATAATATAACAGCATGGAACAAGAAAAAATTATAGATACGTTGGAGACGTATCAGTCTTTGTGATGTAGGTGATGAAATCGTCCTCAAGCCATAAGAAGAATGGGATTGGTCAAATATTCCCTATTGTGGAACCCCTTGTGGCTGAAGGAGAAGGACAACGCTCTACTCAAGTGGAGCCATCACTGATGCTAGACCCACACGCTTTCGAAGAACAAATTGAAGGCCCTCAACCAAGTGAACAAGATCAAGGGCAAGATCAACCTCATGATGATGGTGATTCACCAAGTGATGCCCAAGATCAAGTTCATGACACCGAGCAAGCTCAAGATCAAGAGGATGCTCAAGATCAAGAGCAAGCTCAAGACGCTGCTCAAGATAATCAAGATGATGGTCCTCAAATGCCTATTGAGGACTTATTGGAGCGCCGAGCCGCCAAGATCTCCTCCACTCTCAAACGTCAAGATAATGTCATGGAGAATGTGCTTGGTAGCTTAAGAAAAGGGGTAACCACTCATAAACAATTAACAAACTTTTGTGAGCATCACACGTTTGTTTCTTGTATTGAACCCCAAAAGGTACATGAGGCGCTCGAGGACTCGGATTGGCTTGAAGCCATGCATGATGAACTAAACAACTTCGAGCGCAACAAGGTGTGGCAAATGGTGCCAAGGCTAAAGGACAATCATAATGTCATTGGAACCAAATGGATCTTCAAGAACAAGCAAGATGCAAACAGTGTAGTCACTCGCAACAAGGCAAGATTGGTGGCACAAGGCTAATCCCAAGTCGAGGGTATCGACTACGGTGAAACCTTCGCTCCCGTTGCTCACCTTGAATCTATTCGCATGTTGCTTGCATATGCATCTCATCATGATTTCAAATTACAACAAATGGATGTGAAGAGTGCATTTCTTAATGGTCCTCTTAATGAGTTGGTATATGTTAAGCAACCCCCGGGGTTCAAGGATCCCAAGTTCCCCAACCATGTATACAAGCTCGATAAGGCACTCTATGGCCTTAAACAAGCCCCACGTGCATGGTATGAGCACCTTACCAAGTTGTTGCAAGACCGTGGGTTTGAAATTGGGAAAATTGATCCCACTCTTTTCACGAAGAGGGTCAAAGGGGACTTATTTATATGCCAACTATATGTTGATGACATTATTTTTGGTTCTCCTAACAAAGCTTTCAATGATGAGTTTGCCACACTCATGACCGAGAAGTTTGAGATGTCTATGATGGGAGAGTTGAAGTTCTTTCTCGGGTTCGAAGTCAAGAAAATAAGAGAAGGGACTTTCATCAACCAAGCCAAATATACCCAAGACATGCTCAAGAGATTCAAGCTAGATGATGTCAAGCCGGCTAAGACTCCAATGCCAACCAAATGCAAGCTCAACATTGATCCCAATTGTAAAGCGGTGGATCAAAAGGTATATCGCTCCATGATTGGATCCTTGCTTTACCTTTGTGCATCTAGACCAGATATTATGTTGAGTGTGGGAATGTGTGCAAGGCTCCAAGCCACACCTAAGGAAAGTCACTATGTGGCGGTCAAGCGGATCTTTCGATATTTAGCTCATACCCCAAACTTTGGCTTATGGTACCCCAAAGGAGCAAGCTTTGATCACATGGGATATTCGGACTTGGATTGGGCGGGAGATGTTGTGGATAGGAAGTCAACTTCTGGAGGGTGCCAACTTCTTGGTCGCTCTTTGGTGAGTTGGTCTTCGAAGAAGCAAAACTGTCTATCTCTCTCCACCGCCGAGGCCGAGTATGTAGCCGCCGCAAGTTTTTGTGCACAATTGCTATGGGTGAGGCAAACTTTAAAGGATTATGGTGTCACTTGTGACAAAGTGCCTCTTCTATGTGACGATGAAAGTGCTATCAAGATCTCCTACAATCTGGTGCAACATAGCAAGACGAAGCATATTGAGATTCGTCATCATTTCATCCGGGATCACATCAAGCGTGGAGAGATTGAGATTATCTACGTCAACACTCAAGAGCAACTAGCGGATATTTTCACGATGCCTTTGGATGAAGCAAGATTTCGCGAGTTAAGGCATGAGCTAAATATCATTGATTCGAGCAATGTGGCTTGAATCTAGGCACACTCCACGGCATTCATCATGGTATCTTGTTCTAGGTGTAGGCATGGACATAGGGGGAGTGTTGTTCTCTCAATGAACTCTCCCTCCCCCCATTATGCATAAATTGATCAAGTCTTTCACATTAGCCATTCTTGATGGTACTTGTACTTCAAAGATGAGTTTTGGTCATAGGCCCAAGGTTAAAATCTTCGTGGTGCCATACCAATTAACTCAAACATAGGTGACTTCGGTCACCGCCCTCTCTTTGAGAGGCTTGGCTCCGTTTGGTTTGAGTTGTGCTTTCGTGTCTTAGGCTTTTTGGGTGTTGTATTACTCCATGTGTGGTCTTGGTTTAGTTACCTTTTGACCTTGGAGTATTCCTTTCCATTTGTGGTGTTTCCTTGTCTCCAACCCAATCCTTCCTTCTCTCAAACCTCTTATAATTGCATAAGCCCATACTCCCATAATTTGATCCTAGTAGTTTTTCTGGCAGCAAGCGGTACTACCGCTGATCGGCACGGTACTACCGCTCAGGCGGTACTACCGCGCAGGTTCACGGTACTACCGCTGAGTGCATTGTGCCGACCTCCTGTTGAAGCACTAGGGCGGTACTACTGCTCGAAGTGACCGGTACTACCGCTCAGGCGGTACTACCGCTGACTCCAGCGGTACTACCGCGAGGGGGTTAAGTGGTGGGCACAGGGAGTTCTAACTCCCCCATACCCATACACTTCCTCTCCTCTCGTGTTCTCTCTCTCTGGCGACCAAGAACTGCTCCAGAGGCCGGCTCCGGCCCTCTGATTTCGTACCGTCTTCTTTGTTTCCGACCGGTGGGATCGATCCCCACCTTCTTCTCTTGCCATGGATACCGGTATTGCCCTTGTTTTTCTCTCCTATGGTTCTATTTTTTGAATCTTGGTTCTAGGGAAATGCATGTGGTATTCATAGATTTTTGGCTAAATCTAAGCATGAGTAGGATGTGGGATGACTGCTAGATAGGAGTATAGTCATATTCGCCAAAATTTTGCACTTCTACGTCACAGGTACTACAGGATCCGGACCACAGAAGTTATCCCATCGGGTGGGCGGTACTACCGCTGGGACGTGGATGGTATTACCGCTCGCTGCGGTACTACCGCTTATCCCTTGGTCGTACTACCGCTGCTGGGCATGGTACTACCGCTGTGACCTAGTTTTTCAGAATTCCTGCACTTACTTCTATTCTCAGTTTGTATATCTTGGCTTATGCAATGGCTTTACACTTCCTTTTCCCTTGCTCTGTGTTTGTGGGTTCCAGGTGATGGTAGCTCTGCTCATCAAGCTCGTCACAAGAACCCGGATCATCATGGTGGCTCCAAGCGGTACCGCACTTCTGATGAGGCACCAGCCAGTTCTAGTGGGCCTCCCAAGCAACATGTGAAGAGGACCGCAAGCAAGCAGATGGAGAAGAGCACCCCACCTGATGAAATGACTGCCAAGGAGTTTGGTGCATTTCGTATTCATAATCCGTATCGCCGTCTTCAGGACGAGGCTCTTGTTGGTCGTCCCTTCTGGACTAAGGAGCAATCTCTGATCTATGTGGACATTCTGAAGGCCAAGAAGAACCTATATGTTTTGGTCAAGTCTATCGACATCACTCGAATGGAGAAGGACCCAGCTTACTTTTGAGAAGCTCTTGCTCTTTGTCACTAGTGGGGTCTTATTCCTATCATCGCATTCAACAAGGACTATGATGCAGAGATTGTGGCTCAATTCTATGCCACTATTCACTTTCATGCAAATGAGGAAAGATCCATGTCATGGATGACTGGTGGGAGGAGATTGAAGGTTGATTGGAAGGACTTCATGGATTGTTTGGGCATTGCTGATGAGGGGGGAAGACAACCCAGTTGGTCTCTGTCCTCACAAGCATACACCTGCTACACACAAGTCGAAGCTTATCCGTTACTCCGGGTCTATGACTACTGCCAAGGGGGCCACTCGCTCGGAGTGCTACTTCCTGAGCTTGCGTTGATTTTTCCCTTGAAAAGGAAAGGGTGATGCAGCAAAGTAGAGATTAGTATTTCCCTCAGTTAAGAACCAAGGTATCAATCCAGTAGGAGGCACAAGCAAGTCCCCAATATATGCACCTGCACAAACTAACAAACTCTTGCACACAACGCGAAAAAGGGGTTGTCAATCCCTTCACGGTCACTTGCAAGAGTGAGATCTAATAGAGATAGATATAAAAGATAAATAAAAGCAAAATAAAGTGAACACAAATAAATTGCAGCAAGGTATTTTTGGATTTTTAGTTTTATAGATCTGAAAATAATATGATGGAAAATAGACCCGGGGGCCATAGATTTCACTAGAGGCTTCTCTCTTGAATAAAGCATACGGTGGGTAAACAAATTACTGTTGAGCAATTGATAGAAAAGCGCAAAGTTATGACGATATCTAAGGCAATGATCATGAATATAGGCATCACGTCCGTGACAAGTAGACCGAAATGATTCTGCATCTACTACTATTACTCCACACATCGACCGACTCCTACCTGCATCTAGAGTATTAAGTTCAAAAGAATAGAGTAACGCCTTAAGCAAGATGACATGATGTAGAGCAATAAACTCAAGCAATATGATATAAACCCCATCTTTTCATCCATAATGGCAACAATACAATACGTGCCTCGCTGCCCCTTCTGTCACTGGGAGAGGACACCGCAAGATTGAACCCATCACAAAGCACTTCTCCCATTGCAAGAAAAACCAATCTAGTTGGCCAAACCAAATCGATAGATCAAAGAGAATTACTAAGTTATCTCAATCATGCATAAAAGAGTTTAGAGAAGACTCAAATAATATTCATAGATAATCTGATCATAAATCCACAATTCATCAGATCTCAACAAACGCACCGCA
This sequence comes from Thinopyrum elongatum, assembly GCA_011799875.1. NCBI lineage: Eukaryota > Viridiplantae > Streptophyta > Magnoliopsida > Poales > Poaceae > Thinopyrum > Thinopyrum elongatum. The sequence goes on from CM022299.1 coordinate 302,898,788, forward strand.
AAAGAAGATTACATCGAATAGATCTCCAAGAACATCGAGGAGAACATTGTATTGAAGAGCAAAGAGAGAGAAGAAGCCATCTAGCTACTAGCTATGGACCCTTAGGTCCGTGGTAAACTACTCACGCTTCATCGGAAGGGCAGCAAGGTTGGTGTAGAGGCCCTCCGTGATCGAATCCCCCTCTGACGGAGTGCCAGAAAAGGCCCCAAGATGGGATCTCACGGTAATAGAAGCTTGCAGCGGCGGGAAAAGTATTTTTCGTGTGCCCTCTGGCATAGGGGGAATATTTGAGGATTTATAGTGCTGGAATTAGGGTTGGAAGGGCTATGAGGGCCCCACAAGCCCTGGGGGCACGCCCCCACCCCGGGCGTGCGCCCCTACGGCTTGTGGCCGCCTCGTAGGTCTTCTATCCTCCTCTCCAAGTCTCGTAGGTTTCTTCTGGTCCAAGAAAAATCACCGTAAAGTTTTATTCCATTTGGACTCCATTTGATATTCCTTTTCTGTAAAAGTCAAAAACAAGGAAAAAAACAGAAGCTGGCACTGGGCACTAGGTTAATAGGTTAGTCCCAAAAATAATATAAAATAGCATATTAATGCATATAAAACATCCAAGATAGATAATATAATAGCATGGAATAATAAAAAATTATAGATACGTTGGAGACGTATCAAGCATCCCCAAGCTTAATTCCTGCTCGTCCTCGAGTAGGTAAATGATAAAAACAGAATTTTTGATGTGAAATGCTACCTAACATATTTATCAATGCAATTCTTCTTATTGTGGCATGAATGTTCAGATCCATAAGATTCAAAACAAAATTTTAATATTGACATAAAAACAATAATACTTCAAGCATACTAATAAAGCAATCATGTCTTCTCAAAATATCATGGCTAAAGAAAGTTATCCCTAAAAAATCATATAGTCTGGCTATGCTATATCTTCATCACACAAAGTATTTTATCATGCACAACCCCGATGACAAGCCAATCAATTGTTTCATACTTTTGGTGTTCTCAAGCTTTTTCAACTTTCATGCAATACATGAGCATGAGCCATGGATATAGCACTATAGGTGGAATAGAAGGTGGTTGTGAGGAGAAGACAAAAAAGGAGAAAGTCTCACATCAACTAGGCAAAGTAATGTGCTATGGAGATGCCCATCAATTGATATCGATGCAAATGAGTAGGGATTGCCATGCAACAGATGCACTAGAGCTATAAGTGTATGAAAGCTCAAAAGAAAACTAAGTGGGTGTGCACCCAACTTGCTTGCTCACGAAGACCTAGGCTAAATTGAGGAAGCTCATCATTGGAATATACAAGCCAAGTTCTATAATGAAATATTCCCACTGCTATATGAAAGTGACAAAATAGGAGACTCTCTATCATGAAGAACATGGTGCTAGTTTGAAGCACAAGTGTGGAAAAGGGTAGTAACATTGTCCCTTCTCTCTTTTCTCTTATTTTTTTTTGGCTCTTTGGCCTCTTTTTTTTATTGGGCTCTTTGGCCTATTTTATTTTTTTCAAAGTACGGACACTCATCCTAACTTGTGAGGGAATCATAGCTTCCATCATCCTTTCCTCACATGGGACAATGCTCTAATAATGATGATCATCACACTTTTATTTACTTACAAATCAAGAATTAAAACTCAATACTAGAACAAATACATGACTCTATATGAATGCCTCCGGCGATGTACCGGGATGTGCAATGATCTAGCGTAGCAACAATATCAAAAAATGGACAAGCCGTGAAAACATCATGCTAGCTATCTTACGATCATGCAAAGCAATATGACAATGATGGTGCGTGTCATAATAAATGGAATGGTGAAAGTTGCATGGCAATATATCTCGGAATGGCTATGGAAATGCCATAATAGGTAGGTATGGTGGCTGTTTTGAGGAAGGGTATATGGTGGGTTTAATGCACCGGCGAAAGTTGCACGGTACTAGAGAGGCTAGCAATGGTGGAAGGGTGAGAGTGCGTATAATCCATGGACTCAACATTAGTCATAAAGAACTCACCTACTTATTGCAAAAGTTTATTAGCCATCGAAACAAAGTACTAATATGCATGCTCCTAGGGGGATAGATTGGTAGGAAAAAACCATCGCTCGTCCCCGACCGCCACTCATAAGGAAGACAATCAAAAAATAAATCATGCTCCAACTTCATCACATAACGATTCACCATATGTGCATGCTTCGGGAATCACAAACTTTAACACAACTATTTCTACCAATCCACAGTTACTCACTAGCATGACTCTAATATCACCATCTTTATATCTCAAAACAAATGCAAAGAATCAAACTTCTCATATATTCAATGCTCTTTATATGAAAGTTTTTTATTATATCCCTCTTGGATGCCCATCATATTAGGACTAAATTCATAACCTAATAAAATTACCATGCTTTTTTAAGACTCTCAAAATAATATAAGTGAAGCATGAGAGTTCATCAATTTCTATAAAATAAAACCACCGCCGTGCTCTAAAAATATATAAGTGAAGTACTAGAGCAACTGCCTAGCTCAAAAGATATAAGTGAAGCACATAGAGTATTCTAATAAATTCTCGATTAATGCATGTCCCTCTAAAAAGGTGTGTACAAAAAGGATGATTGTGGAAAACTAAAAAGCAAAGACTCATATCATACAAGACGCTCCAAGCAAAACACATATCATGTGGTGAATAAAAATATAGCCTCAAGTAAATTTACCGATGGATTGAAGACAAAAGAGGGGATGCCATCCGGGGCATCCCCAAGCTTAGATGCTTAGTTGTCCTTTAATATTACCTTGGGGTGCCTTGGGAATCCCCAAGCTTAGGATCTTGCCACTTCTTATTCCGTAGTCCATCAAAACTTTACCCAAAACTTGAAAACTTCACAACACAAAACTCAATAGAAAACTCGTAAGATCCGTTAGTATAATAAAACAAATCACTACTTTAGGTACTGTTGTGAACTCATTTTTAATTTATATCAGTGTTATATATACTGTATTCCAACTTATCCATGGTTCATACCCCCCGATACTACCCATAGATTCATCAAAATAAGCAAACAACACATAGAAAACAGAATCTATCAAAAACAGAACAGTCTGTGGTAACCTAGAAATTTTGTATACTTATTTAACTCCAAAAATTCTGAAAAATTAGGAAAATCTAGGAAATTTGTGTAGAAATATTGTGTAAAAAATCAAATCAAAATCACACATCTGTGAATTTATAAAATTCTGGCAATGAGCACAAAAGTTTCTGTTTTTCAGCAAGATCAAATCAACTATCACCATAGACCATCCCAAAGGTCTTACTTGGCTCAAACACTAATTAAAACACTAAAACACAGTTAATAAAGAAGTAATAATGTTTATTTATTTAAAAACAGAAGAAAAACCAAAATAAAATTGGGTTGCCTCCCAACAAGCGCTATTTTTAACGCCCCTAGCTAGGCATATTGCATAGATCTAGGTATTGTCATCTTTGGTATTAAATCCATAAGTAGCCCTCATAATAGATTCATATGGTAACTTAATTTTATTTCTTGGAAAGTGTTCCATGCCCTTCCTTAACAGAAATTGAAATCTAATGTTTCTTTCTTTCATATCAATAATTGCACTAATCGTTCTAAGGAAAGGTCTACCAAGTATAATAGGGCATGAAGGATTGCAATCTATATCAAGCACAATAAAATCTATGGGCACATAATTCCTATTTGCAACAATAAGAACATCATTAATCCTTCCCATAGGTTTCTTAATAGTGGAATCCGCTAGATGCAAATTCAAAAAACAATCATCAAATTTATGGAAACCTAGCACAACACATAAAGGTTTCAGAATAGTGGAAACGCTAGCACCCAAATCACACAAAGCATTACACTCATAATATTTAATTTTAATCTTAATATTAGGTTCCCATTCATCATAAAGCTTTCTAGGGATTGAAACTTCCAACTCAAGTTTTTCTTCAAAAGATTTCATCATAGCATCAATGATATGTTTAGTAAAAGCCTTATTTTGATTATAAGCATGTGGTGAATTTAGCATGAATTGTAGCAAGGAAATACAATCAATCAAAGAAAAATTATCATAATTAAAGTCCTTGAAATCCAAAAGAGTGGGTTCATCACTACTTAAAGTTTTGACCTCGCCAATCCCAATTTTATCAATTTTTTCATTAAGATCATCACCCTCCAATTTATTGGGACGCCTTCTAGCTAAAGCTGACTCATCTCTAGTCCATCTTTATCAAGTTTTATATTAGCAAACAAAGCTTCAATAGGAGTCACACCAATAACTTTAAGATCTACATCATTATTATCACAAAAACTGGAAGAACATACTTTTACAAATCAATCTCTCTTAGCACTCATCCTAGCGGTTCTTTCTCTACTTTCATTAATAGAAACTTTAATAGCTTTTAGAGATTAATTAATATAAATCTTGGGTGGCACACATCTCATCTTCAAAGAATCAATCTCAAGAGAAATTCTATCAACGTTCCTAGCCAAATCATCAATCTTAAGCAATTTTTCTTCCACCATAGCATTAAAAATCTTTTGAGAATTAATGAAATCTTTAATATTGTTCTCAAGATCAGTAGGTATTTTATTATAATTTCCATAATAATTGTTGTAGGAATTACCATAATTATTAGAGGAATTACTAGGAAACGGCCTAGGGTTGAAATTTCCTCTATGCGCGTTATTACCAAAATTGTTCCTACCAAAAAATTCACATCCATAGATTCATTATTATTATCAATCAAAGTAGACAAAGGCATATCATTGGGATCAATAGGAGCACTCTTACTAGCAATCAATTTCATAAGTCCATCCATCTTTCCATTCAAAGTATTAATTTCTTCAATCGCATGCACCTTTTTACTAGTAGAAGATCATTCGGTATGCCATTGAGAGTAATTTGCCATAATATTATCTAGGAGTTTAGTAGCTTCTCCTATTGTGATATCCATAAAAGTACCTCCCGCGGCGGAATCTAAAAGATTTCTAGATGCAAAACTCAATCCGGCATAAAAAAATTGTATGATCATCCATAACTTAAACCATGAGTAGGGCAATTTCTTATCATCAATTTCATCCTCTCCCATGATTGTGCATCATGTTCATGATCTAGTTGCTTAAAATTCATTATATAGTTCCTAAGGGAGATGATCTTAGCGGGAGGAAAATACTTGGAAATAAAAGCATGTTTACACTTGTTTCATGAATCAATACTATTTTTAGGCAAAGATGAAAACCAAGTTTTAGCACGATCTCATAGTGAGAACGGAAATAGCTTCAATTTAACAATATCATTATCCACATATTTTTTCTTTTGCATATCACACAACTCAACAAAAGTATTTAGATAGGATGCAGCATCTTCATTAGGACTACCAGAAAATTGTTCTTTCATAACAAGATTCAACAAAGCGGCATTAATTTCATAAGATTCCGCACTAGTGGTGGGAGCAATCCAAGTACTAATAAAATCATTATTATTAGTGTTGGAAAAGTCACACAACTTGGTATTTTCTTGAGACATCGTGACAAAGCAAGCAATCTAGCACACAAGCAAACAAAAAGCAAACGATAAGACTAACGGAGAGAAGGCGAAAAAAGGCAAATATTTTTGTGTTTTTCTAAAATCGTTTTAGAAGTGGGGGAGAGGAAAATGAGAGGCAAATGGAGAATAATGTAAGTGCAAGAGATGAGAGTTTATGATAGGTACTTGGTAGGCTTGATCTAGAACCTCCCCGGCAATGGCGCCAGAAATTATTCCTGCTACTTCTTGAACTTGCGTTGATTTTTTCCTTGAAGAGGAAAGGGTGATGCAGCAAAGTAGAGATAAGTATTTTCCTCAGTTAAGAACCAAGGTATCAATCCAGTAGGAGGCACAAGCAAGTCCCCAATATATGCACCTGCAGAAACTAACAAACACTTGCACACAATGCGAAAAAGGGGTTGTCAATCCCTTCACGGTCACTTGCAAGAGTGAGATCTAATAGAGATAGATATAAAAGATAAATAAGCAAAATAAATTAAGCACAAATAAATTGCAGCAAGGTATTTTTGGATTTTTAGTTTTATAGATCTGAAAATAATATGATGGAAAATAGACCCGGGGGCATAGGTTTCACTAGAGGCTTCTCTCTTGAATAAAGCATACAATGGGTAAACAAATTACTGTTGAGCAATTGATAGAAAAGCGCAAAGTTATGAAGATATATAAGGCAATGATCATGAATATAGGCATCACGTCCGTGACAAGTAGACTGAAACGATTCTGCATCTACTACTATTACTCCACACATCGACCAAATCATGCCTGCATCTAGAGTATTAAGTTCAAAAGAACAGAGTAACGCCTTAAGCAAGATGACATGATGTAGAGGGATAAACTCAAACAATATGATATAAACCCCATCTTTTTATCCTTAATGGCAACAATACAATACGTGCCTCGCTGCCCCTTCTATCACTGGGAGAGGACACCGCAAGATTGAACCCATCACAAAGCACTTCTCCCATTGCAAGAAAAATCAATCTAGTTGGCCAAACCAAATAGATAGATTGAAGAGAATTACTAAGCTATCTCAACCATGCATAAAATAGTTCAGAGAAGACTCAAATAATATTCATAGATAATTTGATCATAAATCCACAATTCATCGGATCTCAACAAACGTGCCGCAGAAGAAGATTACATCGAATAGATCTCCAAGAACATCGAGGAGAACATTGTATTGAAGAGCAAAGAGAGAGAAGAAGCCATCTAGCTACTAGCTATGGACCCTTAGGTCTGTGGTAAACTACTCATGCTTCATCGGAAGGGCAACAAGGTTGGTGTCGAGGCCCTCCGTGATCGAATCCCCCTCCGGCGGAGTGCCGAAAATGGCCCCAAGATGGAATAATACGGGAACAGAAGCTTGCGGCTATGGAAAAGTATTTTTTGTGTGCCCTCTGGCATAGGGGGAATATTTGAGGATTTATAGTGCTAGAATTAGGGTTGGAAGGGCTACGAAGGGCCCACAAGCCCTGGGGGCGCGCCCCCACCCCTGGGGTGCGCCCCTACGTCTTGTGGCCGCCTCGTAGGTATTCTGGCCTCCTCTCCAAGTCTCGTAGGTTTCTTCGGGTCCAAGAAAAATCACCGTAAAGTTTTATTCCGTTTGGACTCCATTTGATATTCCTTTTCTGTAAAAGTCAAAAACAAGGAAAAAACGGAAACTGACATTGGGCATTAGGTTAATAGGTTAGTCCCAAAAATAATATAAAATAGCATATTAATGCATATAAAACATCCAAGATAGATAATATAAGGGATTTTTATTCCTGTGCCCCTGGTTCGTTAGTTCTACTCATTCATCCCCACGCTCTTAACTTTTGCTCACTTTTCCCCACTCCCTTGCCCGAAACCCTCAGAACTGGTCACAGCGGACGTTGCCGTCGGGTCAATGGCTTGACCATTAACTCTGACGAGTGGGGCCGCATAGGGTCGAGTCCACATTTTGACCGTTACGTGCTAACGAGTGGGGCCGCAAAACTGACACTCACTGTAACCTGAATCAGATCGAGTCGCTTCCGCGCCACCCCTCCACCGCCGTCGTGCCGCCTCGGCCACCGTCGTGCCGCCTCGGCCGCCGTCGTGCCGCCTCCGCCACATCTACCCTCTCTCCCCATCTAGGATTAGGAAGCGATGTCAGGGGAGCACCCCGTCCGGCCCATCGACCATGGAGATGATTGGGTCGAATCAGAGGTGGATAATTCATGGATTCCACCTGGGTAAGCATTGTTTTCCTCTCAAATTGATTAGGAGATCTATAAATTAGACTGTATTTGACCACCGTTGGCGTGAATCAGTGCAATTTTTCTGAAAATTTTCGGCCTAACTGCGCCCTTTATTTCAATCGAATAGGGTTGATCTTGCACTTGCTTTTCGGCTGGCGGTTAGAATGGAAACTAGCGAGCTGCGTGGAACTAAACCGTATCTGATTTCTGGTTTTTTCTATCTGAAAGTGGTAGAAACCAGCGTTTCGTTCACAGATTTCCGTGAGGCACTCTATTGTGAGTATCCGTGGAGCCCTGCCGATGCTGTTAAACTGAGATATTTCGACAGTACCGAGCAGAGATTTGTCCCATTAACTTGTGATGAGCATCTGGGATTGCTATTTAGTTTGAATGCTAATAGCCGTTTCGGTAAAATTCATATCGGTGTGCTTCAGGCACGCAAACAACATATCCTAAAGGGGAAGGGTGTTCAGACATCATCTGTCTCTGCTAATAGCGAGCGTCCTCGCATTCCTTGTAGGTCGAGACCAAGTAAACCCAGTGGTTATGAAAGCCACAACATGTCGGCTGCCGCTAATTCTGCCACTTCTCCTCTCCCTTCTGCACCTGATGTAGAAGTAGATGCAGAGCCTGACGAGGAAGTGCCTCAACATGATGATGAGGATGAGACTCTATTCCCTGAACTGGTAGATAGAGTCAGTCAGCAGGCAATGGAAGATGAATATCCAGAGGAGCCTAGCAGCCGTGCTAGATTTGATGACACTAACGATGAAGAGAGGGAGGAGAACATCGACTCCTTAGTTTTGAAAGAATATGATGGTGAGGACATGCCAACAATTGAGTGGAATAGGGAGAATCCTCAGCTTACTCCAGGAACCGTATTCGAATCGATGGTGGACTGTCATAATGCAGTGACTACATATTGCATTCTCACTGAAAACTCCTATGAGGTTGATAGGAGTGAGCCAAGAAGATTCACTGTTCATTGCCCTTATGATAGGTGTAGGTGGAGGTTGCATGCATCCACTATGCTAAAGAGCAAATTGATTCAGGTATTACAACTGAATCTTTTTTTCAGATTATTTATCCATTCTATATTCAGATCATGTGTACTGTTTCTTAATTGTATTTGACATCATTTTTCATTTTGTTTCAGATAAAAAAAAACACACGGGCACACTTGCCCACCTGGAGGGGGAGGGGGAAAGGACAAATCAAAGCTTGCAAAGACTAGGTGGGTGGCAGATGCAATCTTGGATTGGGTGAGGGAAACACCAACAATTGGTCCAACAGCACTCCATGGGAAGCTATTTGAGAAGTACAAGATTAATATACCTTACATGAAGATTTTCTATGCTAAGGAAAGGGCTCTTGATAGGATTAATGGTCCATGGAATGAGAGTTTTCAGTTGCTTTACACCTTCAAAGCTGAAGTGGAGACGGCTAGTCCAGGGAGTATTGTAGAGATTGACAAGCATACAGTTCAGTACAAATTAAAAGGGAAGACAGTGGAGAAGGAGTGCTTCATGAGGCTTTTGTTTGTTTCAAGGCTTGCTGGCAGGGGTATCTGAATGGTTGTAGGCCCTATTTGGCTGTCGATGCAACTGCTTTGAATGGAAGATGGAGAGGCCAGCTAGCAGCAGCTTCTGCAGTTGATGGACACAACTGGCTATTCCCAGTTGCATTTGGTGTGTTGGAGGCAGAGCCTGAGGAGAGTTGGGTCTGGTTTCTGCAGCAGTTGCGCAACATTATAGGTACACCCTCAGGTTTAGTTATACACACAGATGCTTGCAAGGGTTTAGAGAGTGCAGTAGAAATTGTATTCCCTGGAGTGGAACATAGGGAATGTATGCGACACCTAGCGCAAAATTTTAAAAAGAAATTCAAAGGCAAAGTTTATGATGAGAACCTATGGCCAGCATCATACACATGCAGCTTGAGGAAGCATGAGCACCATTTGAGAGTGTTGTATGCTCACAATCCTTTGGTGAAGGAGTACATGGATGAACATCATGGAAAGGTGTGGTCAAGAAGCAAATTCAATGAAATATGCAAAGTAGACTATGTGACCAATAACCTCGCTGAGTGTTTCAATGCAAAGTTCAAGTCAGTGAAAGGGCTTTTGTTGTGGCAAGCATTTGATAAGATCAGGCAGATGATCATGATAAAGATGGCTCTTCGTAAAAGAATTGCAGAAACACAATATGTTGGCCATCTTATGCTCCCATCTCTGATTAAGGCATTTCATGCCAAGGCAAGAGGACTAAGGATGAAATGCATTCGACCATCGACATACGAGGCTGAGGTGACATACACTGACAGAAAAATAGGGAATGGAGATATCCAGTGAACCTTGCAACTAAGGAATGCAGTTGTAGGCAATGGCAGATCCGCGGGAAGCCGTGCATACATGCCCTACATCTCATGACTGTTATTGGAGGTGAAGATGGTGAAGTTGATCAGTATTGTTCTGAATATTTCTCTGTTGCCAAATTTAAGGTTGCTTATGCTAAAAATGTGCCTGCACTCTTGAGAAAAGACCAATGGAACATAGTAGACCCAGGGTTCAAACTCCATTCTCCTGTACTGACTAGACCACCAGGAAGACCAAGGAAAAATAGGATAAGAGCTGGTGAAGAGGGTCGTGTAAAAAAACAGCGTAAGTGCAAAAAATGTGGTATCCTAGGGCATATTGCTAGGATTTGTACCAATACAGTTGATGCATTATTTGGAGAAGAGGAACAATGGGCAGCAGCAAATGCAGAGGAGAATGCAGCAGCAGAGGAGAATGCAGCAAGTTTAGAGGAGAATGAAGCAACTGAAGTAGCAGCTTGGTATGTGTGCAACCTTTCCCTTTTTTTGTATTTGTTCTCTTTTTTATCGATGGCTAAGCTTATTTATGTTTGACCCAGCTCTAGGATAATTAGAGGCACAGGACAGAAAAGACCTAGAGAGGAAGAAACTTCGGTTGAACCATCATCTGATGCAGAATTTGAAACCATGGCTTATGAAGGTTTTGAAGCTATAAGAGAGGAGGAAGTTATTTTGCCTGAAGTTCCTTTAAGGATTAGTGAACCCACAGATGACCATCAACTGGTCATCACTTGCTCAGTCAGTCAAAGCTCAACAAAACCGCCACCACCAGAAGTGAAGATCAGAAGCAACAAGACAAAGCTTTCAAAAGCACAAAATATCCCAGCTAGGGAAACCAGGAGCAAGACGGTTAACCCATCCCGGAACACAAGGAGCAAGGCAAATATTTGAATTTGAACTTGAATGCAAGTCATAAACTTTGAACTTTAAGGATTTGTAATAAGGATTCTATCGTCAATTTGAACTACTGTGAAAACTTGTAAGGTGTATTAATTCTATTTGTAATTTGAGGTAGAATACAAAACTGAGGCAAAATTTGAATTTTAGGCAAACTTTGAATTTGAACCAACACTTGAAGTCCATTGCCCTGTGGTGTGAGTTGCAAAGTTTGCTGAACTATTATAAACGTTAGGTGATCAATCCGATCTCTTTTGCGTGGTAAAACTTGTAGTCATGAGAAATGTGCTCCAAATGAGCTCCCAAGCTAGGGTAAACAGCCCCATTTGTAATCAAGTTTTTTTTGGACCTACTCTAAATGAGCCAAATATTTTTTATTAACACCTATTCAATCTATATAGTGTAGATTCGAAGTATCACTATTTATTGAATTAATCTTCATATTTTTACATTTTTTTGAAAAAAATATACTTTAATAGAAAACCATTAAAAAAACATTTAAAATATGAAAATGGAAAACTAAGTTCAGATCTTTCTTATTCACTTTGAAATCAAGCTTTGGTGATTTTTTTGATTTTTTTTTTATTTTCAAAAACCAAAGGGAACCTACCTCCTCTTCTTGGACTCTATGAAATGTTGTACATGATAGCTCATATGTGTGAAGGTTTTTTCATGAAAATGTCCATAGACAAAGTTTATGATTTTTGGTTGGTAACATGTCACACAAGACAACATTGTGCGCAGGTTTTATATTTTTTGATTTTTCTTAAATTAATGGTGCTCATTTGACCTCGATCGTGCGAGCTAGGTTTTTTTTTATAAATGTCTGTATACCAAGTTTAGTATTTTTCCTCGTTAGTGTGTCTTATAAAACGACGAACGGCGAAGGTTTCATATTTTTTTGATTTTTTTAATTAGTTATGCTCAGTCAAAGCCTTGGAAACCCCGTTGACCAACTCAAAACCCCTCTAAACCCCGCGAGGTTTCGCCTAACCCTAGCTCCGAACGTCAGCCGTCCGATCATACCCTAGCGCCAAGCGACAGCCCTCAGATGTGGTCTTCTAGAAGGAATTCCGAGGGCAGGCTACATGCAGGCTCCGCGCGTTGGATCACATGGACGGCTCCGCATCGTTGGATCGTGGGGCGATCTGCGAGAGGCGATCCGTGAGAGTTGTTGGTTGTGCTCGCCCACCCTTGCCTCCCCTTTCTTCGGCTGCTTATTTTGCGGCGACGAGAGGAGCCACTCCTCTGCTTCTTCTTCTCCGGCGACGAGAGGATCCACTCCTCTGCTTCTTCTTCTTCGGCGACTTTGGGCGATATGTCAAGCTCCACTTCAGCCTCCCACCCCTCGTGGACCCAGTATGGTCCACTTCCCATGGAGCGATGTCCTGACTGCCCACGCAGCGCGCCACTGATATGGTTGACTTCGAAGGAGATCAAGAAGGGCAACTATGGGCGCGAGTTCGTGAAATGCGAGAGCAAGCCAGAGGGGCAGGTTAGATCACATGATTTTTCTCTGATTTCTTTTTCTATTTGCTTTTAATTCTTTTTCCTTGGATCTGGGATTTAGGGTTCATGTTTTCGTTTCAGATCGTGAAGAAATGCACACATTTTGAATGGCTGGATGACTACGTTAAGCGGATTCAATTCAATGGGGCCCCAACCCGGGACCTCAATCTGCTGTCAGCACCAACGAATTTGGTCTCTGAAAGTGCTGCTCTGACAGTTGGGGATGCAGATCTGAAGGGGGAATTAAAGAAGATGAACAAGAAATTGAAGCAGATGATTCAATTGAACAAGCAGGCGAATCTGATAGCTTTAGGATTTTATTTTTGTATAGTTGCTCTAGGATTTGCTTACTTGCTGGTCATCACTCGTTAGAGATGTTATTAGTGTGGTGTCAATTGCTCTAGGATTTGGTTAAATTTGTGGATCATGTGCTCTAGGATTTGCTTAAATTTGTGGATCATGTGCTCTAGGATTTGCTTAAATTTGTGGATCATGTGCTCTATGCTCTGTGTTGCTTAATTTGTGGATCATGACAGTTTTGTCAGTTTTGTACACTTTCAGTTTCTTCAGTTTTGTCAGCCAACACCGACCGCAGAAGAAAAAAAAACGTAGTTCTAGGGCCCAAATTGAAACTAAGCTCTAGTTGGGCCATCGCATTGCGTTGAGTGTCGAAGGCCCACAAAGATAAAAGAGGCCTAGAAAATAGTGCACGCGCTGGCTCTATTTTTTCGCTTGATTATTGCCATGGTAAATCCATTTATTGACATGCCGAACAAAAATAGTGCATGATGGTAAATCGATTTATTGTTAGCAGTACAACTTTTATCCCACGGCATTTTTGTATAGATAATTGCCATGGCGAACTTAAGAATAACTTTTTCCATGTCATTGTTAGTGTAGATACCATGACAAATTCTTTATTGAACTTGCCCATGTCAAATTTATTTGTACATATCATGGCAATTTCCTTCTGTATATAGCCTAAGGCACAACACTTTGATTTTTTGACATGCGGGTATTATAAACATGTTTTTGTTGCAAGAAAAATATTGTATACATGATTTTTTGTTTTTGTTTTTGTTTTATACACGATTTTTTTTGTAGAACATGGCAAATTTATTATTAAGAGCATGTCAGATTTAATTATGTAGATCATGATATCCATCAGAAACCATGTCTAAAATAAAGTCCGGTGGCACCATTAGCCACCACATCCATCTAGAGAGCATGTCTAGGGCTCGCCTACGGCACCATATCCATCTACCGATATCTCACGTAGCAAGCATACATCCATAACATAGAAAGTAGCAAGCATAGCATAGTTCTTACATAAAACATAGGGTGCCCTAAAACATTTTTTTGCGGGTGAAATAATGTATTACTCATCATGAAAGGTTCAAACAATCAATGACAGCTAGCTCTGTCGCTACCAAAGGCCCCGACCCTATACAAGTCATTGTTCTGCCTTCTAAACGAGCAAACTTAGCTAAGCTATCACTAACTTTATTTTGGCTATGATTGATATGAGTAATACAAGATTCACGAAGAGACATAAAGTATCTAATCTCCTTAATAAGCGATGCGTAGATAGGTCTATCCACCTCTTTTGCCTGGATCAACTTCACTGCAACAAGGGAGTTCATCTGGATCATAACTAGAAGAGATAACGACAAACCCTCCATACACGCACATAGTTCAGCTTCGAGGGTAGCCAACGACATAACATAAAAATATATAACACGTTGTACATAAAAGAGTTCATGGTACAACCAATGACATAACATAAAAATATATAAAAAGCCCTAACGGGCAAGACAAGCTTCACGAGACCGGCCGGGCCTTCACCACCATCTTCACTGCACCTTCTCTTTAGTGCTCCTCCTCCATGCCGTCCTCGCCGAGGTAGTAGGGGAGGCTGTGCATACCGTCGCGGGTGGGGAAGATGCAGTCGAAGTTTGTGAAGATGTTGTGGGTTGTGAATGCGATGAATTCGCATCCACACCAAAACACCTTGCCGAGGAGGTAGTACGCATCAAATCTGTTGGTGAAGTTGACGATGAGCCCTATCGGCGGAGTGCTGGAGTTTGGACGCACTTCATCTAGTCGGAACATCACCGGCGAGCCCGCACCGAGGAACCACTGGGCAAACTCCCTTGCACCCCTCCAGCATGAGAATGCCCACACGCGGAGTGTTGTCTCCACGACGACGCCGGCCGGATACCGTCTCTCCGGCACGGTCGGTGGGAGCTCGAAGGTGGGGCCGTTGTACTGCATCCTCGCCTCGCTTTGAGAGTGCTCTGGGTTTGGGTCAAGAAGAGAAGGGGGGCGGCGCAAATGGATGTGTGGAGAATAGGTGAAGGGGTGGGTGGTTTAAATAGGGAAAGGGGAAGGGAAGGGGAGTGGCACCGGCCGCGCTTTGGATTTGCTACGTTCAAACGAGCCACGTCGATCGATATGCCACTTTAATTGCCAACAGGTTTTAATTGCCCCGTTGAATAGATGCGAGTGGATCGAAAAGTGTGAAACAATGATCTACATCAAGGAGACAAGCGTGCGAGATGAGACGAACCAGCGGCAGCGACCGTCCCTGCGTCCGTGGCGGCTCGCGTGAAGAAAGAGGCCGGTCAGCGTCCGTGGCGGCTCGCGTGCAGAAAGAGGCCGGTCAACGCATCGTGGCGGCGGGCAGCGGCGCATGCAGGTTGGCTAACTACGTGCATGCATAGCAGGCTAGCTGGACATGTCGTGCATGCATAACAGGCTTCTGTCGTTGCGGCGCGCGCAGGGCGCAATAGTCTAACCATGGCCCAACGGGCGAAGAGCGGCACCGTCCGACGCGACCCCACTCATCAGGTCCAACGGGCGACACAGTCAGCGCGGCCCCACTCATCAGAGTTAACGGTCAAAGCACTGACCCGACGGCATCCACCGTTTGTGACCATTTCTGAGGGTTTCAGACAAGAGAGTGGGGAAAAGTGAGCAAATGTTAAGAGCGTGGGGATGAATGAGTATGGCTAAGGAACCAGGGGCACAGATGTAAAAATCCCATAATATAATAGCATGGAACAATTAGAAATTATAGACACGTTGGAGACGTATCACGGAGCTCATTCCATTCTTGGACATCATGCACCATATCTTTCACAACACTCTTTTCCCTCGCATTGGGAATCTGGATCAGGTACACTCCTATTTGGTGGATCTTCTCTTGCTTTGCATCAAGGAGAAGGGCAGGACATCTACTTTGGACATCTCCCATATCATGTGGCGTGAGCTTCGTTCTGTCGTGCTTGACCAAAATGTGCCCATCTATGGCCCTTATCTGTACAAGCTGATTGAGGAGACATGGGCTGCTGAGTTTCCAGGGGAGGCTCTCCCTACTGAGCATATGGTATCTCATGGGGTCCCAGACTTGCGCCAAAAGGAGAACTGGGGGACTGCATCTACTGCCCCCGATGAGGAGATTGCCCCCACTGACTCCGATGATGAGCCTAAGCCTGATTATGAGTTTGTCGCTTCTCCAGAGAAGGTACCATCTTGGGCATCCAAGCTCAAGTCAAAGGTGAAGAAGCTCTTCTGCATGGAAGCCAAGGGTCAGTATAGGGCTCACGTGGCCGAGAAGGCGGCTCGCACGCGTCATAAGACCATGACGAGTCACCTGGGTCAGGAGATAACTAGTGGATCTGAGGAGAGGGTCACGGATGAGGAGACTTGGATCTCGTAGCACTGTCGTTGGTCAGACTCAGAGGCCGAGCATCAGCATGAGACAGCAGAGGAGTCTGAGGAGCATGAGGAGTACTGATGTTCTGGAGCATCTCGATCACCTTGGACTTGTTTAGTGCTCCTTGCCCTTTTGGTGTCTCGATGCCAAAGGGGGAGAGAGTTTAGGGATTTGCCGATTCACGAGTGTGTCTTCTTTGTCGTTGCTTTCATTCTCTTGTGAACACTTTCTCGTTTGGTTTGCTTTAATCAAGTTTGAGTGTGGAACCTTAAGTACCTATCATATGGTGTGAGACATATGCTACCCTATCTCTATCTTTATGTCAAGTACCGTATTAGCTTGTGAGATGTTATTCATCTTGTGACCTATCTTTATGCTCACATGCTATTTACTTACATCCTTGTATATCAATCTCATCTTGTTGATGCAAGTGTTGCCAGTCTATAAAATATAGGGGCAGTGTTAATCCTAGTGTGTGTGCTTTGCATTCCAAATGCATACTCAAATAGTGCACAGATCTAGGGGGTGCCCGTCTATATTTTGTAGATTTTGGGATTGCATATTTTCTTGCTCTATATTTGTGCAAATCCCGTGTTGTCATCAATCCACCAAAAAGGGGGAGATTGTTAGGGCATATTTCACCCTTAGTGGTTTTGGTGATTGATGACAGTGCTTTTGCGGACTAATCATGTGCATTGAGCATTTCAGATTATCTATCATATGGCACAAGACGATTCGTGGCCCTCAAAGCTTTAGCAAATACGGTGTTTTTCCCTCGTTTTCATTTTCGGTGGATTTGAGTCATAGGAACACCGTACTATTAAGAGGGGGTCCGCTTCGGAATGGTTTGGGTGGAATCAACACGTACACAGTCTTTTCACACCCTCTTTCTTTCCCGACATTTGAGCTTGTCCTCCCTTGTGCTTGGGCTTTCCATAAGCTCATAAGCGGTAGTACCGCTCCAGCGGTATTGCCACTGGTTAGTGCTACCGAGACTTCCGCTTGTTTTTGGGGTTCTGTAAATGGGCGGTAGTAAGGCGGTAGTTTAGCGTGGTAGTACCGCTCCAGCGCTGTTACGGCCCTGACCACCACTCTACTACCTCGGATCCACTGAGCTTCTAATAGCTAAGCGGAAGTACTGCCCATGCGGAGTGGTAGTACCGCTCCGGCTGAACTACCGCTACCTTCTACCGCGTGGAGTACCGCTTATTCTTTGTCTTCTCGAATGCTCTGTCCCTTGAGCGGAAGTAGAGCGGTAGTTGCCAGCGGTAGTACCGCCCCATGCGGCACTACCGCCCTGCCTTTCTCTACTACCGCTGGTTCCTGCAGTTGCTCAACACTAAGCGGTAGTACCACTGGGGGATATGCAATGGCCGGATCTTCCATGCCAGCGGAAGTACCGCTCGCCTGAGTGGTACTACCGCTTGTGCACGGGTTGTGGTGCATAAAGGTTGGATTCTATTCCCCACTATAAAAGAGAGTCATCTTCTCCAAGGTGACTTGCCTCTTCCTCCCCCAAGCTCCATTGTTGCTCACAAGCTCATTCTTGCCCGATCTCTCTCCCTAGCCAATCAAACTTGTTGATTCTTTAGGGATTGCTTGAGAAGGCCTACATCTACACTTCCACCAAGACAAATTTGATTCCCCCACCAATCTCTTGCAGATCTTGTTACTCTTGGGCGTTTGAGCACCCTAGACGGTTGAGGTCACCTCGGAGCCACATTCCATTGTGGTGAAGCTTCGTGGTGATGTTGGGAGCCTCCAATTCAGTTGTGGAGATTGCCCCAACCTTGTTTGTAAAGGTCTGGTTTCCGCTGAAGGGCACCACTAGTGGAATCACGGCATCTCGCATTGTGTGAGGGCGTGAGGAGAATACGGTGGACCTAGTGGCTTCTTGGGGAGCATTGTGCCTTCACACCGCTCCAACGGAGATGTACTTTCTCTCAAAGGGAAGGAACTTCGGTAACACATCCTCGTCTCCCCCGACTCCACTTGTGGTTATCTCTTACCTTTACTTTGTGCAAGCGTTACTTGTGTTGTATATCTTGCTTACTTGTGTTGTCATTGTTGTTAGCATCATATAGGTTGCTCACCTATTTGCATATCTAGACAACCTATTTGTTTGTTAACCTAATTTGTTAAGAAAAGCTAAAAATTGGTAGTTGCCTATTCACCCCCCCTCCCCCCCTCTAGTCAACCATATCGATCCATTCAATTACTGATAATGCACTTTTGGCTTTCGAGTACATTCATCATATAAAACATGAGAAGGATCTTATAAAGAGTTTTTGTGCTTATAAACTTGATCTCTCAAAAGCTTATGACAGGGTAGACTGGAGCTACTTGAAGCAGATGATGCAAAGCATTGGTTTTGCTCACAGATGGGTTGACTGGATTATGACATGTGTCACCACTGTGAGGTACTCTGTAAAACTCAACGGAACCATCCTAGGTTCATTTGCACTGTCGTGTGGGCTATGGTAAGGTGATCCACCCTTCCCATATTTGTTTCTCTTTGTTGCTGATGGCCTCTCTGCTTGAATAGACAAAGAAACTTCCATAGGCAGTGTAACAACAATTAAGGTGTGTCGGCGTGCTCCTGGCATATCTCATCTGTTGTTTGCGGATGACACACTTCTATTTTTTGAAGCTAAGCATGAGCAAGCAGTAAACGTTAAAAATATTCTGAATAAGTATGCTTTGGGCACGGGACAACTATTGAATACCAGTAAGTGCTCGATTCTCTTTGGCTCCTCATGTCCATTGGCTCAACAGATTGCTGTACGGGATACCCTAGGAGTGGAGACTATGGGTTTTGAGGAAAGGTATCTTGGCCTCCCCACCCCGGATGGGCACATGGTTAGAGGCGAGTTTCAAAATTTTCAGCAAAAGTTAACCAAGAGGATGCTTCTATGGGGTTGTCCTTCGCAAGCTGGTAAGGAGGTTTTTATAAAATCTATAGCTCAATCCATATGCACCTACATCATGAGTGTTTTCAAGCTTCCACTGGGTTTATGTGATGATCTGAACCAGATGGTTAGAAACTATTGGTGGGGCTCTGAAAAGGGGAAGAGGAAGACACACTTGAAATCTTGGGATGATCTTCTCAAACCAAAAAACATGGGTGCTATTGGGTTTCGAGACTTCTTGTGTGCAGGGTGCTGAGAGCAAAATACTAACACCCCCACCCCCACGCGGAGATTGGAGGACACCGTGTTCACTAGGAACCCATCATCCTCATGGCAAGGCATAGCACATGGACTGGAATTAATGAAAAAGGGTTTGGTTTGGCGCATTGGTTTGATGCATGGAAATTAGCTTCAAACTCACTGCCAACGATGGGAGATCAAACACTCAAGGAAACTTGAGCTTGATGATATATGCCCAATTTGTTCAGCTCACCAGGAGGATACCTTTCACGCCTTGTGTCCTTGTACTCTTGCAAGAGCACTTTGGAAGGAGATGGCGCTCACCTGGTTGCTACTGGACGTCTCGCGCATAGTGAACACGGGGACGGGATGGCTTTTTGACATGCTTCGTGATATGACAGAGAATATGCGGCTCAAGGTACTAATGGTGTTGTGGAGGATCTGGTATGTAAGGAAGGAGATAGTTCATGAGAAAACTGCACCCCCAACGAATGTTTCCAAAAGGTTCCTCTGCAGCTATGTCTCTTCAATACTTAACATCTCACAAAACTATGATTATGATCCAGTGAAGGGGAAGGGCCTGATTGGTGAAAACGAAATCTCTAGGGGGGATGTGACACATCCTGATCATGCGCTTATCAACCGCCGGTGGACAGCACCTGATATGGGTTGGGCCAAATTAAATACTGATGGTTCTTATCTTGTCAATGATGGATCCGCTGCAACTGGCATGGTGCTTAGAGATTCAGTGGGTGCGATCATCTTCACAACATGTCGCCACCTGCTTACTTGTGATAGTGCACTTGAGTCTGAACTGTCTGCCATCTCTGAAGGTGTGTCATTAGCCATGCAATGGAGTGATCTGCTTATTGCTGTTGAATCGGATTGCCTTGAGGCTGTTAGCTTGTTGAGGAATAAGGAAATTGATAGGTCAAAAAACTCTTTCTTGATCCGAGAGATTAAAAGCAAGCTACTCGAAGGAAATACTTGTATTACTCATGTACGCCGCAATCAAAACAATGTAAGCCATTTTATGGCTACTTATAGTAGGATTCAAAGCCGTACGGCGGTTTGGTTAGGTTCAGGGCCTGATGAGGTCATCAAACTCTGTGAATCTGATTGTAATCCTCCTGGTTGAGTAATACAAGTTTTCTACCGCAAAAAAAGAAAAGAAAAAAAAGCCAGGAAACCACTGTCATCCTCCAAAATGGTGTGCCAATGACATGTTCTTGGCTGACCCTCGCCATCATGCAACGCCCTCACAAACCAAATTCACTCAGCCGCTACTAAAAAACTGGACATCACGACAGGATTTAATAATAATACTCCCTCCGTCCCACAAAATAAGATCATTTTCAAGCTAACATAGCTTGCAAAACAATCTTATATTATGGGCCGGAGGGAGTAATTGGTAACAAACAATAAGACATGATTTCCTTCATATGATCTAGAACCAATAGTTTAAAGATACAATCTCACCTGTCAGATCAAATAAACATTTGTGCATGAAGTTCATATATCAGGTTGAGATTTTTTTTTTTAACATTACAAAATGCAAAGGTAATATATTGAACAAAATCCACAGGAAAGCTGATAAAATGCTCAACACACAGACTAGTAATCATGCGTATAAATTTGCTATATCAATTGCGAACATATTGATGGAAGACAGATCACAAAAATAACAGTGAGATAGGCCGACTCATTAATGACAAAATTGTTTTTTATTGATCTGTGTCCATCTCACAAAGCCATGAAGATGACAATGAGGATTCATAGCAATTTGAACAACAAAATGGTACAGCTTAAATGTTGCAGTAATACGCATGCAGCAACCACAAATTACGCTGTCAGTTGTTTAACCATTGTACACAACCAACGTGCATAATTAATCTGATGCCTCTTTATTAGTTCCTGATTCTTTTCTGTTTTCCAGTGCTGAGATCCGATGATTCAGTGCTTCATAGTGCTTTTCAGAAATTCTCTTGACATCCTCCACCTGGAAGTAAGCACATCAAAACTTAGCAAATATTCAGATGCATGCCAAGGTAGCAAGGTGTGTTGCATGGTCTTTCAACTTCATAAATTTTAAGATGTCCTGTCCCATGGGCAGGGTTGTACCATCATAATGCTCAATTTTCCATTATCACAAACCACAAGATAGGTATAATAGCTAATTCATCACATAGTTGCAACATCTTAATTCGCAAATAAAGCAGAAACATCACAATGATCAGAACTACCCCATAAGAGAAGCAAGTTCACAAATCATGAATGACATGATCAATTTACTTATTTGAATGTCTATCCCGGTTGGAAAAGTAAGTGCGAACAATATATCCAGGTTCGACTGCAATTGCTCAAACCACAGGAGCCTCTTTCCATTGATCCTCTTTGAGAAGAGCTTGTTGGGAGTTCATTGCACCCCATACAATAAGTTGGCAAACTAACGAAATGCATCAGGGTATAATGGATGTGAAGTTGTGAAGAAAGCCTCATTACCCTTAGCAGCTAGTTCAATCGTCTAATACAGGATATCCAGTACCACAATCACCACTAAACCTGCAAACCATACCGAGACTGGCATGCTATCTCCCACACGATGAATGGGTGATAAATAGTTTACACCCAGTCACTATCGTTTGTATTTTGTTGACAAATTAGACATGACAAATAGGTTATGACATCAGCTGAATCTTCATCCTGCCACATGGGCAATTGCTGGTTTGGATGAGAGAATAGAACCACTCTTAGAGCATCTACAACAGATGCCCTAAAATAGTAACCATGCCCATAAAACTGCCGTTTGGGGCATTTGGAGCCAAAAAAACGCCTCCAACAGATGCCCTATAGCTGTATGATGCCCAAAAAAAATTTACATCATGCCCAAACTTTTGCTACAAGTGATGCAAATATAAGCTGCTGCCTTAAAAGCAAAAACGATGTGGCGAGAACCCAACCGCCCGAAGCGAACATTCACCGATGCCGCGCTGCCTCACCCCCATCTCCATGCCAGCCGCCTCCGCCACCCCGCTGTTGGGGGGCCACCAACGCGACCCCCACGACTGCCACTGTCGCCCTGTCCCGCCCAATTTCGGCCATCCCACTGCGCTCCACACCATCGGATCTGACCCCGCCGCCTGCCCCAAGCTCCCGCCGTCGTCCCCGAGCATCGCGCCGCCGTCCCCGAGCTACCACCGCCGTCCCCATGCTACCCCGCCATCGGATCCGCCTCCTGGCATCCACGCCGTCGGATTGTCATGTTCCATGTGGCTCTCAAATTTAAGGGCATCAGTTTTAGGGCTGCTGGAAAAGCAAAACCTTTTATGGTGCCCAAAAACATTCTAATTCCTCACCTAAAACCATTTTTAGGGTACCAAATTTTTGAGCATCTGTTGGAGATGCTCTTAGTCAATAAAATCTTAAGAGTCGACCTTATTGTCTTTTCATGCCATCACATTTAATGCAAACTCTTTGTATACAATCAGCTTCAGACACACCCTACTGTACGAGTTATTTTATTCTCGATACTAGTCTACCAGATGACATGGAGAAACTGAAGTCTAAAACTGATTCTTCTTATCTTTTGGGATTACCTTACAAATACGTGACAAATACTCCCTCCGTTCACAAATATAAGATGTTTTGGATATTTCAATATAGACTACATACGGATTGAAATGAGTGAACAAACACACTAAAACGTGTCTGTATACATCCGATTCAGAAAAAAAGTTAGAACATCTTATATTTGTGAACAGGGGGAGTATATGCAAAGTCATCAGTACATAAAAATTCCTAGCTGAGAAGTGGCAAACTGCATGAAAATACAAAGAACATAAATCAATTTTGATTATCTCAAGCTGATGTCAATTCAGATGACGTATATAAAAGCACCCAGGTAAATCACAAGCAAGAATGGAGTTACACTACACCATCCTTTCCATAACAATCACAGTAGTTTTATTAGGAGTGATTTTCCGCGGGCTATAACAAATCATTCTCGATTCGCATCTACCTCCATGAGACCGCTATTCGTTCAGTGATTTCAATTAGGAAATGGAGTTCTGATACAACGAAGCGAAAGAATTTAACACCAGATAATTTGATTAACCAGCAACATCGCATCCAGACAAGATCACGATACATCAGAGATTCTAGGGAGCCGGCAAAATTGTCTATATCTAACCGTAAAGAAATGGCTACATCAAATCGGATGCTTTACCGATTTGCGCAAAACAAATTATGTTGATGAACTAGATCAGTCGATATAATCGCAAAAGGAGCCGGCTAAACGGCGATGCGGGTGCGGGTGCGGGGGCTCACCTGTCGGGCGATGGCGGCGCGGGCCAGGAGGTGGTCTTTGTAAAGGAGCAAGAACCCCACCGCTGAAGCCGTCGCCGCACCGGCCGCGAACGACGAGAGCCGCACCCGCCATAGGTAGCCCATCCTGCCCCTTCTTGGTCGCCGATTTGCTCGCCGGAGACGAAGAACTTATTATTATTATTATTTTTTGAGAAACGCCGGAGACGAAGATGACAGACAGCGCCCAGGATTGACGATTTTGCCTGCTCCTCGACGGCAAAGAGTGCTACCAGCTGGGCCTCGGAACGTTGGGCCATCCCAGCCCAGCCCACGTGCCTGAGACATAATTTAGAGAAAACAAATTGCAATCGTGATCATCTATCAAAAAACAAAAGTATTTCTTAAAAAAAACTAAAAACAAATTTTGCAATTGATGAGGGGGAAGCAAAAACCAGGAGTAGTCCATTACAATAGAATAAGGCCCTGTTCGGATCCTCTCCGCTCCACAATTGCAGCTCCCGGAGCGAAGGGAGCAACAGCACAATTGCAGGGATTGGCTCAAACCGAGCTCCACGCGCGGAACGGAGTTTCGAGACTGGAGAGCTTCCGAACAGGCACTAGGAGTATAGGACGATACACATATAGGGTTTACAGGGTCACGACATGGAAGAGTGTGGCGATAGTGTTTGGGAGGAAAAATATAAGCAATTTGGCAAGTGTGTGATAGCACAGAGGAGGTCCGTAGTCTATGTACTTATTTGGTTACCTGCATCGTTTTTGCGTCATGGTTATATCTCGCTTACAGAGAAATGTAACCTGGCCTCGCCTGAAGCTTCCTCGGATCGCTATAGTACAGGGCGGACTCGGTATGGTAGCGTTGTTTTTCAATGTTTTGCATAGTGTCTTTCTTTTTGGCTTTCCGTTTTTCGTTCTTTCTTTCGGTTTCTTTTCGTTTTTTCATTGGTTTTCTTTGCCTGTTTGTTTTATTTTTCATTTCTATTTGCTTTTTCTTTTGGTTATTTTGTTTCTTCAAGGTTTTTTTATTTTTCCTTTTGTTTTATTCCTGGTTATAACTGGTTTTTTCTTTTCTTTTTTTTCTTTTTCGTTTTTGTTCTTTCTCCGTTTTCATTTGTATTTTTACCTTTCCTATTTATCTTCGGTTTTCTTTCTTTCTTGGTTTTCATCGGCTTTCTATGTTTTTTCTTTTTTTTCTTGGTTTTCATTGCTTTAATTCTTTTGCATTGGTTTTCTTCAGTTTTCATTTTTCTTATTTTGGGTTTCTTTTTTTTTTACTTTCATCGGGGTTTTTAACACATGCCAACATTTTCAGTACACATTCTGCATTTTTGTTATACATTAGAAACATATTTTAACACAGTTTAAAGTATTTAAATATATGATTAACATTTTTTGAAAACTAATATTTTTCATACACATAAATTTGTGATATATATGTAATACATTTTTATATATGCGTTTAACATTTTGTAATACAAAATTAACATTTTTTGAATACATGGTTAACATTTTTAAATACACAGTGAACATTTTTTAATGGCAATAAACATTTTTTCGCACACAATTTATTTTTTTCCTACTCCTGGAACATTTTTTTTATACACATTTAACATTTTTTTAGAAAATGGTCAACATTTTTATACACATTGTATTTGTTTTCTATATAGTTTTCATATATATGACAAACATTTTTTCTATACACATTTAAATTGTTAAAATACTTGATTAACATTTTTTCAAATGCTTGATTAACATTTTTTAAATGCGCGGTCAACATTTTTCATACACATTGTATATCTTTTGTATAGATTTTCTAAATACGCGATCAACATTTTTCATACACATTGTATATATTTTTTATAAATTTCTCACATACAAGAGAAACATTTTCTTATACAAATGTAACATTTCTTAAACACATGATCAACATCTTTTTCATACACATTGTTTTTGTTTTGTATATATTTTCCGTATACATGACAAAAAAATCTATACACATTTAACATATTTGAAATGCTTAATTAACATTTTTTTCAAATGCTTGATTAAAAAACTACGTGATCAACATTTTTCGTACACATTGTATATTGTTTGTATACATTTTTCATATACATGAGAAACATTTCCTCTATACATATTTAACATTTTTCAAATGCTTGGTTAACATTTTTATAAAATGCTTTTATGTAAAGTGTTTTTTGTGATATATGTATTTAGAATAATTGGAAGTTTAGACAAAAAAGGGGTGAAGCAACGGCATGACGCGAGCGCAACCTACATCTTGCTATAAGCGAGACATATGCGCGCCATCATTATTGGGCACTTTGCATATTTGTTTCAGTTGGATCTGGTTGAGCAAATGCAGGCAAAAAACTAGCATCTGCACATTGTTTGGTTGCTTGCAAACTGATTTCGTGCATCGCAGCTCCCATTCTAGGCCTTGTATCTGGTTGTCTGCATTGGCTGGGCTCATACTACTGCATGTTATTTGGTTGCATACAAGAAGCGATGTTTTCTTACTAAAAGGATCGATATGATCGACTAGAGGGGGGGGGGGGGGGGGTGAATAGGCGACTAACAATTTTTTAACTTCTTTTACCAAATTAGGCTCAACGAGAAATTAAGTTGTCTAGATATACAACTAGGTGGACAACCTATATGACGAGCTCAACAATAACAAGTGCAAACACAAGATAGAAACACACAATAAGCTTGCACAAAGTAAAGGCAAGATATCACCGCAAGTGGAGTCGATGGAGACGAGGATGTATTACCGAAGTTCCCCTTTTGGGGGAGGTACGTCTCTATTGGAGCGGTGTGGAGGCACAATGCTCCCCAAGAAGCCACCAGGGACACCGTATTTTCCTCACGCCCTCCCACAATGCAAGATGTTGCGATTCCACTAGTGGTGCGCTTGAAGGCGACGATCAAACCTTTACAAACAAGGTCGGGGCTCTCTCCACAACTTAATTAGAGGCTCCTAACACCACCACGAAGATTCACCACAATGGAATGGGGCTCTGAGGTGAGCTCTTCCGTCTAGGGTGTCCAAACACCGAAGAGTAACAAGATCCACAAGGGGTTGTGAGGGGAATCAAATTTTCTCTTGGTGAAAGTGTAGATTGAGGCCTTCTCCTCCAAACCTTAGAGTATCAACAAGTTTTGATGGGTAGGGAGGGAGAACGGGCGTCTTTGAGCTACAGGGCAACAATGGAGCAGTGGGGAAAGAGGTGGGTCTTCTTGGGGAAGAAAACCCTCTTTTATAGTGTGTGTGGGGGGTTCAAATCCAACCTTTATGTGCACTGATCGTGCTCAAGCGGTACTACCGCTCGGGGGAGCAGTACTTCCGCTTAGCACGGTAGTTTCTCTGTGGCTCAACAAGTACTGAACCAATACTAGAACGGTAGTTCCGCCGGAGCGGTACTACCGCCGACTAGCGGTACTACCGCTAATTGCCGCAGGGTAACAGAGGAACCATCGGTAGCCAGCACGGCACCAGAGCGGAAGTTCCGCACAAAGAGGTACTATCGTTAGTGCGAGGGGTACTATCGCGAATTGTCAGAGGACATAAAGAAGACTCAACACCAAGCGGAAGTAGCCGCAATACTATCTAGCGGTACTAACGCGAAATGCTGATGGAGCAACAGAAGGCTAAACCCCAAGCGGAAGTAGCTGCGGTACTGACCAGTGGAAGTACCGCCTAAGCGGTACTACTGTGGATACCAGCGGTACTACCGCTTGGTCTCTACCAAACTGCCAATGCAACAATGGAAGGATGATCCAAAGTTGTGGGAAGGATATGTGGGTGTTGATTCCACCCATACCTTCCAATGCGGACCCCCTCTTTTTTTGAAATAGAGAGTTGTATTAATTAAAAGAAGAAACATTGTTCTTACAATCTTGCAAGGCCACGCTCAGCACGCAGGTTGGCACTGTCCCTTGCATAACACCACCACGCAACTCTCTACGCCCAAACTGGGCAAGACTATGGGCTAAACTATTGACCTTTCTATCTACTTTACAAACTTTAACTTCTCCGTTTCCATGCTTGATGGCATGAAATTCCTTCGAAATCACTCCAATTTCCGATCTATCTACACATGAGGGGTCGAGCGCCTTTGCCACTGAGATGTTGTCTGTCTCGACAACTAAATGGAGGTTAGTACATGACATCGCGTTTCGTAGTCCTTCAAGACAAGTAGTAGCTTCCGCGAAATCTGCTCCTTTGCATCGCGGGATATAGTCCCAGGAGGACAAAATAATTCTTCCATGGTGATCTCGGACCACAGCTCCCCATGCACCACTGCTACTCTCCTCCAAGAAACTTCCATCAACATTGACCTTGGCCCACCCTAGGTCAGGCTTTTGCCAACCCTTTTTGTTATCATGTTTTTCCAATCTTGGCATTTAAATCATAGGGCTTTTCCCTTTACGATCGATCTCTGAATTTCCGCTCTCAATCATGCGTAGGTTTACAAGGTAGTTTTCCTTTACCTTTTGCGAAGATTGCGTCATTTCTATGGTGCCAAACATGCCACCAAAAAAGCATAAATTTTTGTCTTAAGTCTTCACTCACCTTATCTAGCAGGACAAGAACCCAATCCTTTCCTTTCTAGTTTATTTCGTGTTCAGGGGACGGGTTCCAGACATCCTTCAGTTCATGCCAAAGGGCCCTTGCAAATGTACATCGTTGTACAACATGAAATCCCATTTCGTCATCAGCACCACAAATGTTACAAATTGGAGTGATGCCTGGTATACATCGAAATCTATTTGTTTGAACCGCAAGGGAATCAGTTGCTAATCTCCAAGTAAAATACACACCTTTTGGGGCACATTTGTTTTCCAAATAGTATCCCAAATAGTGCGGTCCGCTGAAATATTATGGCTGGATCCAATCATTTTAGAATTCTTCTCATCCATGGCTAGCCTGTACGCACTACGCACAGTGAAAATTCCATTCTTTTCCGGCTGCCAAGCAATATAATCATCTTCATCATAGTTTGGGAGTCGAGTGCTCAAAATATCATTCGCATCTTGTTGTGTAAATATACGCGTGATGTTGTCCTCCTTCCAAGAATGAGATTCTTGGTCAATGACATCCGCAACCCACTGTATTCGGGAGTATGTTGGGTTTACATTAATTTACATGTTTCCCCTCGGGATCCAATTGTCTCTCCAGACACGAACACTTTTTCCATTGCAGATGCGCCACACGCATCCTTTCTTGTGGAGTTCCAAACTGTGCATGATGCCCTGCCAACCTAGTGATGCATTATGAATAAACGTCGTGTCAAGCAGGTCAGCGCCATGATAATATTTTGCCTTAAGTACTCTCGCGCACAAACTAGCCGGATATGCAATAAGTTGCCAGGCTTGCCTCGCAAGCAGAGCCTGGTTAAAAACTTTAAGGTCCTCGAAACCCATACCTCCCTTTTAATAGTACGGATTTTCTATGATTCAAATCGAACGAAAAGAAATGCCGAAAACCCCATCTTTTCTCTTTCTTGCTCCGAGGGGAATAAAACTATCTTGTGCCATATACGAATATCTGAAATGCTCAATGCACATGGTTAGTCCACAAAGCACATTGTCATCAATCACCAAAACTAACTAGAGAGAGATATGCCCTAACAATCTCCCCCTTTTTGGTGAATTGATGAAAATATGAGATTTGCACAATAGATATCCAGGAATAGTATGCAAACCAACTATCTACAAAATATAGAAGGGTGATACGTCTCCAACGTATCTATAATTTTTGCTTGTTCCATGCTGTTATATTATCATTCTTGGATGTTTCATAATCATTTTATAGCAACTTTACACCATTTTTTGGGACTAACCAATTGACATAGTGCCCAGTGTCAGTTACTATTTTTTGCTTGTTTTTTACTTCACAGAATATCAGTACCAAACGAAGTCCAAATGCAGCAAAACTTTTTGGAGATTTTTTTTGGACCAGAAGACACCCAGTGGGCCAAGAAAGTACCAGAGGGGAGGCCCGTGGTGGGCACAACCCACCAGGGCGTGCCCAGATGGGTTGTGCCCTCCACGGAGATCTCCCGCACCGCCTCTTCGCCCTATAAATTCCCAAATATTCCAGAAACCCTAAAGGAGTCGACGAAACACAATTCCAGCCGCCGCAAGTTCCAGAACCACGAGATCCAATCTAGACACCATCACGGAGGGGTTCATCATCCTCATTGGTGCCTCTCCGATGATGCGTGAGTAGTCCACCATAGACCTAAGGGTCCATAGGCAGTAGCTAGATGGCTTCCTCTCTCTCTTTTGATTCTCAATACAATGGTCTCTTGGAGATCTATTTGATGTAACTCTTTTTGCGGTGTGTTTGTTGGGATCCGGTGAACTTTGAGTTTACGATCAGATCTATATCCATGAATATTATTTGAGTTTTCTTTGATCTCTTATATGCATGATTATTTATAGCCTCGTATTTCTTCTTCGAATCTTTGGTTTAGGTAGGCCAACTAGATCTATTTTTCATGCCATGGGAAGAGGTGTTTTGTGATGGGTTCGATCTTGCGGTATTCTTTCCCAATGACAGAAGGGGCAGCAAGACACGCATGTATCGTTGCTATTAAGGGTAACAAAATGGGGGCTATTCCTACATGAATAGATCTCGCCTACATCATGTCATCGTTCTTATTGCATTACTTCGTTTCTCCATGAACTTAATACACTAGATGCATGTTGGATAGCGGTCGATGTGTGGAGTAATAGTAGTAGATGCAGGCAGGAGTTGGTCTACTAATCTTGGACGTGATGCCTATATATTGATCATTGCCTTGGATATCGTCATAATTATTCGATCTTCTATCAATTGCCCAACAGTAATTTGTTTACCCACCGTGTGCTATTTTCTCGAGAGAAGCCACGAGTGAAGTCTACGCCCCCCTGGTATATTCTTTATCTTATTTGCTTTGAGATCTATTTTTATTCACTTTTATTTTCAGATCTATTATTCCAAAAACCCAAAAATACCTTGCTGCACTTTTTTATTACTTATTTTATTTCGCGTTTTATCGAGAACTATTTATCCAATCTACCACAAATTTATCTATCTTTTTACCATGGAGGGATTAACAACCCCTCTTAAACGTCGGGTTGCAAGTATTTATTCTTTGTGTGCAGGTACCGTTTACATAGTGTTGATTGGTTGTCCTACTGGATTGATACCTTAGTTTCACAACTGAGTGAAATACCTACCGTAGTTGTACTGCATCACCTCTTCCTCTTTGGGGAAATACCAACGCTGTTCAAGCAGCATCAAAAGGAATTTCTGGCGCCGTTGCCGGGGAGACATCATCAACATCTATCAGGTTCCTAATCACAAATCTCATCTCCTTGCAATTTACATTATTTGCCATTTGCCTCTCATTTTCATCTCCCCCACTTCATAAAAAATTGCCGTTTTATTCACCCTCTTTTTCGTTCGTCGTTTTTTTCGTCAGATCTATCTTTTTGTTTGCAATCTTGTTTGCGTAGTCATGGTGTCTCAAGAAAACACCAAGTTGTGTGATTTTTCCAATACAAATAATAATGATTTTATTAGCACTCCGATTGCTCCTCCCGCCACTAGTGTGGAATCTTGTGATATTAATGCCGCCTTGTTGAATCTTGTTATGAAAGATCAATTTTCTGGTACTCCTAATGAGGATGCCGCGTCCCATCTAAACACATCCGTAGAATTGTGTGATAGGCAAAAGAAAAAAGATGTGGACAATGATATTGTGAAGTTGAAATTTATTCCTTTCTCTTTGAGGGATCGTGCAAAAATTTGGTTTTCTTCTTTGCCTCGCAATAGTATCGATTCTTGGGATAAGTGCAAAGATGCTTTTATTACTAAGTATTTTCCGCCCGCAAAAATTATTTCCCTTAGGACTCAAATCATGAATTTTAAGCAACTTGAGCATGAACATGTTGCACAATCTTGGGAAAGAATGAAATTGATGCTAAGAAATTGTCCTACTCATGCTTTAAATCTTTGGATGATCATACAAAAATATTATGCGGGATTGAACTTTGTTTCTAGAAATCTTTTAGATTCCGCCGCGGGTGGTATTTTTATGGAAATTACTTTGGGTGAAACTACTAAATTGCTTGATAATATTATGACAAAATTTTCACAATGGCATACTGAAAGAGCACCTACTAGTAAAAAAGTTAATTCGGTTGAAGAAATTAGTACGTTGAGTGAAAAAGTTGATGCTCTTATGAAATAGGTTGCTAATAAAAGTGCTCCTATTGATCTTAATGATGTGCGTTTGTCTACTTTGATTGAGCAAAATAGTGATCCCGTAGATGTGAATTTTGTCTCGCGAAACAATTTTAATAATAATGCTTATAGAGGTAATTTTAATCCTAGGCCTTTTCTTGGGAATTCCTCTAATAATTATGGTAATTCTTCTTACAATAAAATAGGAACCCCTCTGATCTTGAGAATAGTATTAAAGAATTTATCAATGCTCAAAAAGTTTTCAATACTACGATAGAAGAAAAGTTGAATAAGATTGATGATATGTCTAGAAGCATTGATAGAATTTCCCATGATGTAGAAAATCTCAAGTTGAAAACCTTTTCACCCAAGGTTGAGGAATCAATTAAAGCTTTATATATTTCTATGGATGAAATTAAGAAAAGAACCGCTATGCTTAGAGCTAAAAGAGATTTTTTAGAAAGAGCATTTTCTAGTGATTGCTTTTATAAAAATGATGAAGATCTTAAAGTGATTGGTGTTTCTTCTATTGATTCCTTGTTTAGTAAAATTAAAATTGATGATAAAGGGACAGAAGAACAGTCAACTTTATCTACAGGGCGTCCCGATAATTCGAAGGGTGAAAATATTGATGAGAAAATTGATAAAAGTGGGTTTGGAGAGGTCAAAACTTTAACTAGTGACGTGCCCACTCTTTTGGATTACAAAGACTTTAATTATGATAATTGCTCTTTGATTTAATGTACTCCCTCCGTCCCAAAATTCTTGTCTTAGA
Organism: Thinopyrum elongatum; assembly: GCA_011799875.1. Classification (NCBI taxonomy): domain Eukaryota; kingdom Viridiplantae; phylum Streptophyta; class Magnoliopsida; order Poales; family Poaceae; genus Thinopyrum; species Thinopyrum elongatum. Next base: position 302,931,580 of record CM022299.1, read on the forward strand.
TTTATCTAGATACGGATGTATCTAACACTAAAACGTGAATAGATACATTTGTATGTAGACAAATCTAAGACAAGAATTTTGGGACGGAGGGAGTATTTCTTTGTTGCAATCCATGATAAATTCACCCCATGCTTATGTACAAAATAAAGGTTTTACTAAACATATCGTAGATGCCATGATGAAAGCTTTAGAAGAAAAATTGGAATTAGAAATTTCAATTCCTAGAAAATTACATGATGAATGGGAACCTACTATTAAAGTCAAGATTAAAAATTATGAGTGTTTTGCTTTATGTGATTTGGGTGCAAGTGTTTCCACAATTCCGAAATCTTTATGTGATGTGCTTGGTCTTACCGATATTGAAGAATGTTCTCTTAATTTGCACTTGGCGGATTCTACTATTAAAAAGCCTTTGGGAAGAATTAATGATGTTCTTATTATTGCAAATAGAAATTATGTGCCCATAGATTTTATTGTTCTTGATATTGATTGCAATCCGTTTTTACGCACTATTGGTGTCGTGATTGATATGAAAGAAGACAATATTAAATTTCAATTTCCACTAACAAAGGGGATGGAACACTTCCCTAGAACAAGAATTAAGCCACCATATGAATCAATCATGAGGGCATCCTATGGATCAAAAACTAAAGATGACAATACTTGAATCTATGCATTATGTCTAGCTAGGGGCATAAAACGATAGCGCTCGTTGGGAGGCAACCCAATGAATAAAATTTATTTTTGCCTTTTTATTTCTGTTCTTGAGTTTTTGCATGATTATGCCTCTGTTATGATTGTGATTTTTATGTTTTAATTAGTATTTGTGCCAAGTAAAGCCTTTGGGATAGTTTTGGTGATAGTTGATTTGATCCTGTTGAAAAACAGAAACTTTTGCGTCCAGTAACAGAATTGTTTAAATACACATAAGAGACTAAAAATTCTGAATTTTTTACACAAGATTTAAATACAAATTTTCTATGTTTTACTAATTTTTAAGTATTTTTGGAGTTATATAAATATCAGAACAATTCTCATCTTTACAGACTGTTCTGTTTTGGACAGATTCTGTTTTCTTTGCATTGTGTGCTTATTTTGATGAATCTATGAATTGTATCGGGGGGTATAAGCCATGGCAAAGTTAGAATACAGTAGATATAATGCAATCACAAAATTTCAATGGGTTGCAACAGTACTTAAAGTAAATATTGGTTTTCTTATACTAACGGATCTCACGAAGGTTTTGTTAAGTTTTGTGTGATTGAAATTTTCAAGTTTTGGGTGAGATCGCGATGGATGAAGGAATAAGGAGTGAAAAGAGCCTAAGCTTGGGGATGCCCCATGGCACCACAAGTTAATATTAAAGGATAACCAAGCAACTAAGCTTGGGGATGCCCCGGAAGGCATCCCCTCTTTCTTCTAACGACAATCGGTATTTTACTTGGAGCTATATTTTTATTCGTCACATATCATGAGTTTTGCTTGGAGCGTCTTGTATTATATGAGTCTTTGCTTGTTTTGCTTTTTAGTTTTTCACAAGTATCCTTGCTGGACACACCTATTTGAGACAGCCAAAATTATGCTATGATTTGTTAGAATTGCTCTTCATGCTTCACTTAAATTTTTTGAGCTATGGAATTGGTCTAGTGCTTCACTTATATCTTTTTGAGCACGGTGTGCTTTAATATTTTTGAAGAAATGCTCTCATGCTTCACTTAGATTTATTTGAGAGTTATTAAATTTTTGAGGAAATTCTCTCTTGCTTCACTTATATTATTTTGAGAGATGAAAAATTTTATGCTCATGTTCTTCACTTAGATTTATTTGAGCTTGTCAAAAGCAATTGCAATATATGAAAATAGTCCCAAAGTGATAGATATTCAAGAGGGATATAATAAAAACTTTCATGAAGATCATTGGACAAAATAAACTTGATTCTTTGTAATAGTTTTGAGATATGATGATAGTGATATGTGAGTCATGTTGGTGAGTAATTATGCTTTAGTAAGAATATTGGTGTTAAGGTTTGTGATTCCCTATGCAAGCACGAAAGTCAATAGTTATGCAATGAAATTACATCCTACTTATGGTGCATTATTCGGTGTTAGTTATGCTTAATGCTCGATTATGTGAATTTCGTTTCTTAGTTGGTTGCTTCTCAATCTTTTTGCTAGCCTCCACTTGTACTAAGTAGAAATACTACTTGTGCATCCAAAATCTTTAAACCCAGTTTTGCCATATGAGTTCACCATACCTACCTATATGCGGTATTTCCATGCCATTCTAAGCAAATTTGTATGTGCCATCTCTAATTTTCAAAATGAATTTCCTTTTTGTGTGCCCGTACCGCTCATGAAGCGGCAGGGGGTGGCCAATATTTTCCATGCTAGATGTGTTATTCTCAAGATGAGTGTTTATTCAATTGTCATTGCACGAAAGTACAGTGGTAATAGGGATGCCCAGTCCCGAAATGAAATAGAAATTTACTTTATGTCATCAAATAATAAATTCCATGGAAAGTGTTGGTATGGACGGTACCCGTGGATAAGGCTAGCCGTGGAATGTGAAAGTATGGTGGAAAAAGGAATAAACTTTATTTTATGTTTGTTAACCGCCTATGATATATCTAGCATGAAAAGTGTTGGGAATTACTCCGTCGTTTTCATTGACGGGAAAAGTATACCTCTCAAAAAAATTACCTCTCAATTTAAGCTTTGAGCTCTGGCACCTCTACAAATTCCTACTTCCCTCTGCGAAGGGCCTATCTATTTACTTTATGCAATTTTTATTTTTATTTGAGTCTCCATCTTCTCTTATAAAGCACCAACTAGGGAGCACTATGATCATACTTGAGCATTGGATGTAGCTAATATGCGAGTGTGTTTCATGAATGGATCAATGATTGAGCATGATGGGCTAGGGATAACTTTCTTTAGTGTGATATTTTGAAAGACATGGTTGCTTGTTGATATGCTTGAGTATTGAAATCTTCATGTCAAAACTAGACTATTTCTTTGAACCATATAAAAGTCCAAATGTCCATGCTACAAAAGAAAAGAATATGTGATGAACATGTTAGGCAGCATTCCACATCAAAAATTCTGTTTTTATCATTTACCTACTCGAGGACGAGTAGGAATTAAGCTTGGGGATGCTGATACGTCTCCAACATATCTATAATTTTTGCTTGTTCCATGCTGTTATATTATCATTCTTGGATGTTTTATAATCATTTTATAGCAACTTTATATCATTTTTTGGGACTAACCTATTGACATAGTGCCCAGTGCTAGTTGCTGTTTTTTGCTTCGCAGAATATCAGTACCAAACGGAGTCCAAATGCAGCGAAACTTTTTGGAGATTTTTCCTGGACCAGAAGACACCCAGTGGGCCAAGAAAATACCAGAGGGGAGGCCCGTGGTGGGCACAACCCACCAGGGCGCCCAGGAGCCCAGGCGCGCCCAGATGGGTTGTGCTCTCCACGGAGACCTCCCGCACCGCCTCTTCGCCCTATAAATTCCCAAATATTCCAGAAACCCTAAGAAACACAATTCCAGCCGCCGCAAGTTCCAGAACCACGAGATCCAATCTAGACACCATCACGGAGGGGTTCATCATCCTCATTGGTGCCTCTCCGATGATGCGTGAGTAGTCCACCTTAGACCTAAGGGTCCATAGGCAGTAGCTAAATGTCTTCCTCTCTCTCTTTTGATTCTCAATACAATGGTCTCTTGGAGATCTATTTGATGTAACTCTTTTTGCGGTGTGTTTGTTGGGATCCGATGAACTTTGAGTTTATGACCAGATCTATATCCATGAATATTATTTGAGTTTTCTTTGATCTCTTATATGCATGATTATTTATAGCCTCGTATTTCTTCTTCGAATCTTTGGTTTAGTTAGGCCAACTAGATCAATTTTTCTTGCCATGGGAAGAGGTGCTTTGTGATGGGTTCGATCTTGCGGTGTTCTTTCGCAGTGACAGAAGGGGCAGCAAGACACACAGGTATCGTTGCTATTAAGGGTAACAAGATGGGGGCTATTCCTACATGAATAGATCTCGTCTACATCATGTCATCGTTCTTATTGCATTACTCCGTTTCTCCATGAACTTAATACACTAGATGCATGTTGGATAGCGGTTGATGTGTGGAGTAATAGTAATAGATGTAGGCAGGAGTCGGTATACTAATCTTAGACATGATGCCTATATGTTGATCATTGCCTTGGATATCGTCATAATTATTCGATCTTCTATGAATTGCCCAACAGTAATTTGTTTACCCACCGTGTGCTATTTTCTCGAGAGAGGCCACTAGTGTAATCTACGGCCCCCGGGTCTATTCTTTATCATATTTGCTTTGAGATCTATTTTTATTCACTTTTATTTTCAGATCTATTATTCCAAAAACCCAAAAATACCTTGCTGCTCTTTTTATTACTTATTTTATTTCATGTTTTATCGAGAGCTATTTATCCAATCTACGACAAATTTATCTATCTTTTTACCGTGGAGGGATTGACAACCCCTCTTACGCGTCGGGTTGCAAGTATTTGTTGTTTGTGTGCAAGTACCGTTTACATAGTGTTGCTTGGTTCTCCTACTAGATTGATACCTTGGTTTCACAACTGAGGGAAATACCTACCATAGCTGTATTGCATCATCCCTTCCTCTTTGGGGAAATACCGACGCAGTTCAAGCGACATCAACGGGCTCCCCTTAGATGTGTGCGCTAATTATATATGCCTTTGGAATGCAAAGCACACACACTAGGACCAACATCCCCCCCTATATTTTATAGTCAAGGCACCACTTGCAACAAACGAGATAAACAAGATAGGCACACTTGCAAGCATATGTAGGAGAGCAAGAAGATATAGGGCAATGATAGGCACTTTCCCACTTGGGCCTTTTTGGCCCAAGTTGCCTTCCACCTCTTAGCCTTTTTAGGCCCGTTGATATTTAAATTAAATATAAAATGTTCTAAATATTTTCATACCATTATATATATATTTTAACATCCCCAGAAACATTTTGCACCTATATATAATTTATCGGTAATACCCGGTATTACCCGATACTCACCGAAACCCTTCCGGTGACTCCGAAACGCTTCTGCATCCTCTCGAAACTATTCCGAATATTCATGAAATAATTCCACAAATATATTCTCATGACTCCCATCCTACTAACACTAAGTAGATCGTTATTTCCTTAAGCTTGTGACCCCATAGGTTCGGTAACTCATAGACATGAACAAAACCGTTCGTTCAATGACTGATAGCGGGACCGTGGACGTCCATATCGATCCCTATGAGCACACGAATGATATTTGAGTGAACCTTTGGTTATCATGTGATGTTCCCTTTGCTTCGCGATACTTCAGAAAACCCGAGATGCATCGGTATCCTCCTGAGTCATCACCATCCTCACTATACCGAAATCCTCGTTACTGGTTTTGTTCTTCTTTCTCGTTATTGTGTTCCGGCATTCTCGTGACAAAGTCACCTGTGTCTGGCCAGACGATGATTGATTCTATCACATCGAGAGGGCCCTAAGAATATCTCTCCATCATCGGAGGAGCAAATCTCACTGTTGAGCTATCCAGCCTCTTGTCAAACTTTCCGATGAACCTGTAAGTTGTTGTTATGATCACCGTGTTACAGGTGACGTTTGAGAAACCCCAAAGCCCACCGTACGGTAAGAAGTGACCACGATACTCTCATGGTCTAAGGAGCAAAATCACACGTTAACACTCCATGTTATTACAATTGAATACAGACGATATTATCTCAATTCATAACAAAGAAGTTTGGGTCGATTCAATATGATCGTTCTTCCAACGTCATAATCTCAATGTTGTTTTAGGACTATCGTTACACTTAATGATATCCTAAGATCTGGAAAACATGATCACCAAAAACACTTGAGCTAGTCTTAGAGGTGAGACTAGGAACCTTTAGTTTATCCGTTTATCATTTCACACGTGCATATGAGTTTTCCACTAAATCGCATATTCCAGGATCATAGCAGTTATAGCATGAAATGTAAACACTTAATTATGAATATGAAAATATAACAATACAATATTATTGCCTCTAGTGCATATTTCCAACAGTCTCCCACTTGCACTAGAGTCAGTAATGTAGTTAGCACTTTCAACTGTTACACCAATGGCAATCCGGTGTCAGTCTTGTTAGAGTTATATTAGTGATGTCTTTTGGTCTTTTGTATTCTAGTCTCTTAGCATCCTCTTGTAGTCTTTTGGCATCATGTATGTGTATATATGCTGGCTTTGGCCTCCTAATAATATGAGTTTCATATTCATAACATGGTAACAGAGCTAGGACAAAAAAATCACCGTTGCAACTCCTGCTATTGATCCACCCCGCGTCGTTGCCATCCTCTATGGCCACCGCCGTTTTCCCTTGTCTCCTGTAGCCGCCGGCTCTCACGTCCGCTACTGCCGTCTAGGTTAACAGCCTACTAATCGAGCCGACCGTCTGTCACGTGCTCTGGATCGCGTAGCCCTCTACTGGTCCACCCCTGCTGGATCGAGCCGCTTGTCTGTGGTCCCTTTTCCTCTCGATCTCGCCCGCCAGCCCCCCTTGTTTGTTGCACTGGTGCTTGCTCGCATTGACTCCCTCGGCTAGGTGTTCCTATGTGTGAGTTGATACTCTAGATCAGTTTGTGATTAAAAAAAAAGAGGGAGAGTAAAAAAAGAGAGTAAAAAAAAGGAGAGAGAGATATAGAAAAGGAGCACCATGTCTTCATCGGGCTATGTCGCCATCCCTCGCTACCCGGTGGTCTTTGATGGGGCTAACTATGCTGAATTTGTTGCTTTTATGCGCATTCACATGCATGGCATTCATCTATGCGGTGCTCTTTCTGGTGAGGTCCCCTGTCCTCCGCGCCCAGTCCCTCTATGGCTCCTACTCCACCCCCGATGCCACCGGCTCTTGCCGTAGATGCTTCTGATGCTGATAGGGCTGCAGCCAGGTTTGCTGCTGATGATGTGGCTGCTGCTTATGACCAACACGTCTTGGATTACTTAGATTCTCTTACCGTTTATCTCGATGATCTGGCTGCTTACACTCAGTGTTGAGATGATGATGCTCGTGCTGCGGCTGTGCTCACCTCCAGTGTTCTACCTTAGTTTGCTTCTGAGTTTATGGGCCTCGTGATGCGGAGCATCCTTCCATCATCCCCATGGACTCTACACCAACACATCAAGCACCACGTGGACCTATGACAAGAGCTCGAGCACGTGCAATGGAAACTGAGGTGAACTCCTTCCTACTTGACATGCATATGGACACGAATGGAACTTGGTTGCTACCTCACCAAAATGCACTATGTATCATTAGGTACGAAGAGGAACACTCCCAAGGAGCTAAGGAGCATCACCAAGGAGTAGGAGAAGCACCCCAAGTCTTTGAGGAAGGAGAAGGAGTCCCAAAGGAGCAGGATAGGAAGTCCCACGCGACCCCGTGCGCATGGGTCCCCGAGACCCCGTGCCCACGGGCTACACAAGGAGCTACGGCTGTAGCACCCGTGCGCACGGGACCCCCGTGCACACGTGCCCAACTTACCCCGTGCGCACGGGCCCTACAGGATGGCCGGCTGAGATCTGGTTTTGGGCCTCCACTTCATCCACCTCGCCCCCAAGCCTATATATTCCGTACCTAGGGTTATGTTTAGACTTAGCAAAGTATATGTGAGATATCTGAGAGCTTTGCTCCTTCTACCACTCCATTGGAGATCTAGACCTCTTAGGAGAGGATCCACTTGTGGATTTCAAGACCTCCTTTTCGAGAAGACTATCATCAAGACCTCACCTCCTTAGGAGTGGGAAGAACTTTACCTAGTGCTTGTTTCCTTTGATTGTGCTTGTAGTCTTGTGGATCTATGTGTTTGCTATTCTAGAGGATGTGTGATTGGGTTTTGTTGGAGTGAATTCCTCTTTGTGTTCTTGGTGTTCATCCCTTTTCCCCCTCCAAGTGTGAAAAGATCCATCTTAGGGTTTCACCCTACAACATCTTGGTATCAGGAGCAAGGTTGATTCACACCTTGGAGTCCCTACTCCCCATTTGCTAGCTTGATTTTGTTGTTTTTCGTCCTAATTCAAAAATCCCTACCAAAAATAGCCCCAAAGTTTTTCTTGCAATTTGTTGGTTCTTGTGAGATTTGGTTGATTTGATTCACGAATTTGGTGTTTGACAAGTGGATCTACCCCTTACCACCTTTCCCAACCCACCAACCATCGATTTTGGCCGGAACCTTGAGAAATATCCACGGATCAGAGGTGTTCTTTGGTTTCCAGAACACCCCGTGCGCACGGGCCATCGGGACCCCGTGCACACGGGACTCACTTGCCCCATGCGGATGGACCATACAGAGCAGTTCGGCCATTTCCTTTTTCCTCCATTTTACCTTTCCACCACCACATTTGATCTTTCGCAAATACTTCTCGTGAGTGTTTGAGTTTTGGAGTTGCGGTTCTCAAGTGTCCTAAGGTGTTTCGGCTACTTAGGCGCGATTTGTCTTCTTCATCACCGCCACTCGTCATCGACTCGGACTCCACTTAGACATCGACCACTTCGTCTTCATACCAACCATAAGCAAGGACGGTAACCTCGACGATGCTTTGTTCATACCCTTGCCATTACCTTGATAGCCTCGAGCCTCTTTTGCGTTGCTTACCCATCGAGACTAGCAAGTTGAGAATTGCGGGGCCACGCCTTAGTGCACCTTAGTGTTACGTCTCTCCCGTGCATATACTACTTGTTACCTCGCATTGTGGCTCGCATATCAAGCTTTGTGGCATAGTAAAAAAAGCTTTTAAGCAAAAGAAGAGAGGAGAAGCAAAGAGCTTGTAAGCAATCGCATTGAGCCTCATACCATAGTCACACCATCTCGGTCCATACATACATAAGCATACTTGGGATAGTAGATGCCCCATTTCTCTCTTAGGTTGGTGCACTAGCGTATCTAGCCCATTAGAGCAATCAAGCTAGCATCTCTCTAGTATCCGTAAAACAAGAGCATTCTCATGGTTCCACCTCTTAGAGCTCATTCCTTGGTTGTGCGGATCCCATCTATATTCCGTGTGTGTGTTCCTAGTGATATACTTGGGTCTGATCTATTTGTCTTACTTGCAATTTGTGCATCTTTTCAACTTTTTCAACATGTTGACTAACATTTGCTTGAATTATTTGTGCCACTCCCTAACCGAGATCCTCCATAAGCCTTTTACTTGTAGGTGTGAGAAAACAAAACCCGATACCAATTCTACTATTATAGAATCACATGGGATCGTACTTGTTACATCCACAATCTTTGGAAAAGGTAACTTTGGTTTTGTTCTCCCATTTTCCTACTCACCACCACATCTACATGATGGATAGGCCTTCTTCTTCGGCGAACCCACTCTTCGAGGATCAAGATGACGAACGTGACTACGTCACCAAGAACCACTTCTTCATCGCACAACAAGCTCTACATCAAGAGAGTGAAGCTTTGGGTGATCGCATCGAGCAACTCGCCACCGACCTACGACAATCGGAAGCAAGACAACGGGACTACCTCGACGCGAAGCTCTCCAAACAAATGGATAAATTCCGCAACATGACCGTGAGCCACGCGTCTTCCTCAACCTCTTCACCAAGAAGGCATCACTCAAGTCGACACTCATCGTTATATTCTTCTTCTGATGCGAGTCCTCCTCGACGCGACGACACTCAAGACCGCCAAGAAAATCCGTTCCATGGCAATGGCCTACAAGACCGAGTTCAAGCACATGATAAGGCGCGACGCCAAGAACGAGAAGCCATAGATCAAGAGCAACTGCCACCACATCGGCCACGCCAAGCATCTCACGACAGTGATGCACTTCGACAAGAGAAACAAAGTCGTGAAGCTCAAGCGGCTCAAGACGCACTCCAAGAGTCCACTTGAACCGTTGCCCAACACAACCATCAAGTACGTGAGCAAGAGGAAGCACTTCGTCAAGCACGACAAGAAGAAGCCACCCAACGTGAAGAGCAACAAGAAAGGAGAAACCGGGCACACATGCCTCGCCCTCATCGTCCTCCTCGGCAAGAGCGACACCACGCAGAATGAGTGCTCGAAGACCCTCCCCCACGCCAAGAGCACCATCAAAACTGTCACTATGATGAAGAACTCGCTACGGCAAGCTCAAGTTCACCATGCCCAAGTTCTCCGGAAGCAACGATCCCGAGGAATACCTCTCATGGGCATTAAAGGTCGACAAAATCTTCCATCTTCACAACTACGACGAGGAAAAGAAGATCGCCATGGCATCTCTCGAGTTTCAAGACTACGTCCTCATTTGGTGGGAACAAGTGATCGAGCGACGTCGCGAGAAGGACAAGCCACCCATCATGACTTGGACACAAATGAAGGATGTCATGAGAGCTCCCTTCGTGCCTACATACTACATCCGAGATCTCTTCAAGAAGTTGCAACTCCTCAAGCAAGGCACGAAGACGGTGGAAGAATACTATCAAGAAATGGAGATTGCCATGATAAGAGCCAATGTCAAAGAAGATGATGAGAAAACAATGGCACGCTTCTTGAACGGCCTCAACCACCCAATAAGGAAGATCGTCGATTTCCAACCCTACTCCAACCTTCTCGAGCTAGTTCATCAAACGACCAAGGCGGAGCGACAAGTGCAAGAAGACTTCAAATACACCAAGTACTCATCCAAGACCTACGGCTCATACACTCAACCTACCTCTACTCCGACACCTCCTACCTCGAGTAGAGCATCACCAAGTACCGGCGACAAGTCAAGTTCCAAGCAAGCGACGCCTCCCTCAACTCGTCCTTCGGCAAGCAACTACAAGAACAAGACTACCTCTTCATCGGCACCATCGAATGACCCCGTCAAGACAAGTTCTCTCAAGTGCTTTACATGTGGTAGCCGTGGACACAAATCTTTCCAATGCATCAACCGGCGAACCATGATTGCCAACGATGATGGCACATACGACTCCATGAGTGAATACGAGATGGAAGCTCTCGAGCACGTCGCCATGCATCGTCAAGTGAATGAAGAAGAAGATGCTCAAGTCTATTGCAACAATGATTCAATTCCCGCTCTCGTGGTCTCCAAGGTCTTGACACTTCAACACCAACAAGACGAAGACCAAAGGTGTCACGTCTTCCACACCAAGGCCGGCATCAACGGGCGCTCCGTGAAAGTCATCATCGACAGAGGAAGTTGCCTCAACTTGGCAAGTGAAGAGCTATGTTCCAAGCTGCAATTGGTCAAGAAGAAGCACCCTCACCCCTACAAGGTACAATGGCTTAGCGACTCCGGCACCATTCAAGTGGAGCACACCGTGCAAGTCTCGTTCAAAATCGGCGCTTACGAGGACACCTTGGAGTGTTATGTAGTTCCCATGTCCGTGTGCCATCTTCTCTTGGGAAGACCTTGGCAATTTGACCGCGGAGTCATCCACAACGGGAGAACAAACCACTATAGCTTCAAGATGAAGGGAAGAGAATACCTGCTATGACCTATGTCACCAAGTCAAGTGATCACCGACAACCAAGCATCCACCCATCATGGAGAGACTAGTGCGAGAGTGAACCACCACAAAGAGAGTGAGAGCCACAAGCCCAAAATGAGTGACTACACATCAAGAGAGAAGAACTTGGTCATCCTAGCCACAAAAAGCGAGATGAGAGAAGTGTGTGAGAACCCATCGAGTGTCATACACTATGTCCTAGTGTGCAAATATGGGGTGGCAATGACTAACACTACTAATCCTCTTCCTCTAGTGTTGTCTAATTTGTTGCAGGAATTCGCGAATGTCTTCCCCGTTGAGCTACCTCCCGGTCTTCCTCCTCTACGTGGCATTGAACATCATATCGACCTCATCCCCGACGCACATCTTCCTAACAAGGCTCCATACCGCGTCAACCCTGAAGAAACCAAAGAAATACAAAGGCAAGTCCAACATCTCATAGACCATGGACATGTGCGTGAAAGTTTGAGTCCTTGTGCCGTGTTGGTCATTCTTGTGCCAAAAAGAGATGGTAGTTTTCGCATGTGTTTCGATTGTAGACCTATTAATGCCATCACCGTTCCCTATAGGCATCCCATTCCACGCCTTGATGATATGCTAGATGAGCTTAGTGACGCCACCATTTTCTCAAAAATTGATCTTAAAAGTGGCTACTATCAAATCCGCATACAAGAAGGTAACGAATGGAAAACCGCTTTCAAAACAAAATTTGGTTTGTACGAGTGGTTGGTTATGCCTATGGGTTTATCGGAAGCACCCGGTACTTTCATGCATGTTATGCATTATGTGCTTCGCCCTTATATTGGAGTGTTTGTTGTGGTCTACTTTGACGATATTCTTGTGTTTAGCAAATCACTCAAAGAGCATGTAAATCATCTTAGGGCCGTTTTGAAAACTCTTCGAAAAGAGTGACTTTATGCCAATAGGGAAAAATGCACTTTTGGTGTTCACAAGATTGTATTCTTGGGTTTTGTTGTGTCTTCAAAGGGTGTTCATGTTGACGAGTACAAAATTGAAGCAATTAAAACTTGGCCACAACCCACTAATTTGCAACAAGTGTGTAGTTTCCTTGGTATAGCGGGTTTTTATCGTTGCTTTGTGAAAGATTTTAGCACTATTGCCGCGCCTTTGCATGCTTTGAGTAAGAAGAATGCACCCTTTGTTTGGGGACCATCTCAATCTACCACATTTGATGAGCTCAAATATTTGCTTAGACATGCCCCAATTCTTGCATTGCCTAATTTCAACAAAACTTTTGAGGTTCATTGTGATGCTAGTGGTAATGGAATTGGTGGAGTTTTGATGCAAGAAAAGCGACCCATTGCATACTTTAGTGAAAAACTTTCCGGTGCTCAACTTAACTATCCCATCTATGACAAAGAATTGTATGCTTTAGTGCGAGTATTGCATGTTTGGGAGCATTACCTTCGCCCACATGAATTTGTCATACATACCGATCATGAGACACTAAAGTACCTTAAAGATCAAACCAAGTTGAATAAACGGCATGCTAAATGGAGTGAATTTATTGAATCTTTTCCTTATGTGATCAAGTACATTAAGGGTAAATAAAATGTTGTGGCGGATGCTCTTTCCCGCAAATGCATGTTAGTTACTCAACTTGAGTTGAATGTTATTGGCTTTGAGCATGTTAAAGACCTTTATGCGCATGATCCTACGTTTGTGATTCCTTATGCCAAATGTCTTGCTAACACTTGTTTGGAGAACTATTACCTCAAGAATGGCTACCTTATGCGCGCTAACAAGCTTTGTATACCCGAGTCTTCACTTCGTTTGTTACTTTTGCAAGAGGCTCATGGCGGAGGACTTATGGGACATTTTGGGCGCGACAAGCCCTTTGCCACACTCTCCTTCAAGTACTTTTGGCCAAAGATGTTCCGCGACGTGGCACATTTCACCAACCGTTGCTCTACATGCCGCAAAGCTAAGTCCAAAGCCCAATCTCATGGTTTACATATGCCACTTCCAATTCCATATCAACCATGGGAAGATATTAGTATGGATTTCGTGCTTGGTTTGCCTAGGACTCAAAATGGAAAGGATTCCGTCTTTGTTGTTGTGGACCGATTCTCAAAAATGGCACATTTCATCCCATGGAATAAGATAGACAATGCTTCACATATTGCAAATCTCTTTTGTAGGGAAATCTTGAGGTTGCATGGAGTGCCAAGGACCATCGTGTCGGACCGCGACATCAAGTTCCTAAGCTACTTTTGGAAGACAATATGCACCAAGCTCGACATCAAGCTACTATTCTCGACGGCCTATCATCCCCAAACCGATGGCCAAATGGAAGTCACCAACCGGACACTATCTACTCTCCTACGCGTGTTGATAAAGAAGAACATTAAGGAGTGGGAGGAGTGCTTACCTATCGCCGAGTACGCCTATAATCGAGGTCGACACTCTACTACTGGCAAGTCACCCTTCGAGGTTGTCTACGGCTTCAACCCATTGTCCCCATTGGAAATTTTACCTCTTCCGCTCCAAGAACGCACAAACATGGATGCGAGTGCAAGGGCAAGCTTTCTCAAGAAGATACATGAAGATACAAGGGCCAGGATCGAGCGTCAAGTACATCGCATCGCCACCAAGCTCAACTTCAACAAGACACCAATGGTGTTCCAACCGGGAGATCTCGTATGGCTCCATCTTTGCAAGGGCCGCTTCCCCAACGAGCGCAAGTCCAAGCTACTACCATGAGTCGATGGACCCTTCAAGGTGCTAGCATGCTAAAATGACAACGCCTACAAGATCGACATCCCACGCGACAAGTACAACGTAAGTGACATCTTCAATGTCAAGGACTTGGCCAAGTACCATGGTGATGAAGATCATGATCCGCGGATGGATCTCTCCCAAGGGGGAGATGATGCGGAGCATCCTTCCATCATCCCCATGGACTCTACACCAACACATCAAGCACCACGTGGACCTATGACAAGAGCTCGAGCACGCGCAATGGAAACTGAGGTGAACTCCTTCCTACTTGACATGCATATGGACACGAATGGAACTTGGTTGCTACCTCACCAAAATGCACCATGTATCATTAGGTACTAAGAGGAACACTCCCAAGGAGCTAAGGAGCATCCCCAAGGAGTAGGAGAAGCACCCCAAGTCTTAGAGGAAGGAGAAGGAGTCCCAAAGGAGCAGGACAGGAAGTCCCACACGACCCCGTGCACATGGGCCCTCGAGACCCCGTGCCCACGGGCTACACAGGGAGCTATGGCTGTAGCACCCCGTGCGCACGGGCCCAACTTACCCCGTGCGCACGGGCCCTACAGGATGGTTGTCGGTGTACTAAATATTGGGCCTTTATTACCCCATACTTGTGCACGGGCAGTTGTAGCCATACCTGCGGCAAGGCTTGTTAGGGGAATAGCTGAAGATTAATCCAAGGTTATCAAAGAGACATTCAAGCCAAGGATCAGAAGATAAGGAGAACTGGAGACCAGAGGCTCGGCTCCCGGCAAGATCTTGCCGGGGCAGCCTGCAGAGCCCGGCATGATTCGCACCCGACAAGGTTCCGCCACTGTGCCACCGCTCCAGCGCAGCGACCAACCTGGCATTCTGGTCCCCTCTCTGGATGCATGGCAAGGCACTAGTGGAGGCGAGCTTAAGCGGTGCTGATGGGATGGCCCCTTTTTCCATCCCCAAGAAAGTAAGGACACCTAAACGGACACCTCACGGTGCATTAAATGCATTTGTCCTAAACCGTCAGTGGTTAGGTATGATAACCCTGTAGCTACTTTACACCTCGCATATGAACAGTTTGCCACTGTGGTGACCCCTTTGAGCATATAAAAGGAGGCCCAAGGCAACTGCTACAGGAGGAGGACTCTAGAGAGAGCACTCTCGGCCCATTCTGCATGCGTAGCTGCTGCACGAACACACTGTTCATTGCAAGCGCTCCAAGAACTGGGACGAAAACACTGATAATAAACTAAAGCAGGAGTAGGGTTTTACGCTGATCAGCGGCCCGAACCTGGGTAAAAATCCCCTCGCGTTGATTATTGGTTCTGCTATTTGTGCATACCTCTCTCCCTGCCAAATCGTAAAGGGGTCCTTCGGATCCCATAGGTGTCGTACGCCGACATCTTTGGCACGTCAGTTTCTTCACCATCTTTGTCACCATGCCACCCAAGAAGAAGGGTGTGGCAGCGGTTGTTCTGTCTACATCCGTCTTGCCCGTGCCTACTCGGACGGGTGAGAGCGTCGATGCAGGAGGTGGAGGTTTAGAGCCTCCACGGCGTTCTGGTGATCCGAGCCAGGCGAGCGGCATCGTTCGCAGCGGCGACGGCAACCCGCACACCGCTAGATCCAGAGATGGAGCTGTGCTGCCTACGGGCAGCGCAGCGAACTCCAGAGATCGGAGGATGCCTTCTAGGATTGCCACGCCGGCGCAAGCGTCGCGGCCTTCCCAGGTCGCACGCGACGAGTAGCGTCGTGGCGTTGGTGGTTCTGAACGTCCCCATGGAAAGACTTCTGCGCATCGATCCCAAGGTGCGCAGGCCCAGCATGCACGCCAAACTGCCGGTGGAAGTGGCGCGCGGTCGCGTGATCGTGACGGTGCTCCTTCTAACACTGTTAGGAGTCAAAGCACCTCACGTACCTCGCACCTGTCGCCGCCGCCTACGCCAGCAGAAGCTTTGGCACGTGCGCAGCTGCTCCTTGATTTTCCTCCTGCTCCGGATAAGATGGAGGAGTGGCGATCTACTATCCAGAGCCTCATCGGCTTCGTCAACAAGGATGGGCCGTAGCAAGCGGGGCCCTCGCGGCAGCGGTCTATCGATCCGGCACGAGCCGATGGTGAGAAGACTGGAGGCGGTGCGACCACGGTGCACTCCCCTCCACGACAACAGTGGCGATCGTCAACCCGGCGGACCGACGGCCGTGATGACGATTCCACGGCATCGTCCGATCCGCGGATGCGCCGCGATCAGCGTCAAGTTCTTTGGGAACGAAGCAAAGAGGATGCTCGAACTACCATCGAGCGGCGATGGGAGGCGCGTCATCAGTCTGATAAACGCGCAGGGCCTACTGTCGACAAGCCTGCGCCGGGGGACGCAGGCGACTTGCCCTATGAGGTAGGTTGTCCAGCGTTTACCCGTGAGCTGTGGCGAGTCCAGTGGCCCAACTCCCGAATGTTCAAACCAGAGGTCCCGGAGAAATATGACGGCAAGACTCACCCCTCGGAGTTCCTGAGCATCTACACCATTATGGTGTAGGCTGCCGGAGGCTGAGATGACAAGATACTTGCCAACTACTTCCCGTTGGTACTCAAACCCAACGTCAGGTCGTGGTTGATGCATCTACCGGAGAATTCCATTTCTTCTTGGTCAGATCTGTGCTATCAGTTTGTTGGCGCCTTTGTTGGAGGCCACCAAGCTCCTGGCCAAGAAAGTGATTTGCATCTCCTCCCTCAAAAGGAGGGCGAGCCCCTGCGCAAGTTTATCCAGAGATTTAGCCGGGTGCAGTACAATATTCCAGACGTTCATCCTGCCTCTGTTGCTAGCACGTTTCATCAAAACGTGCGTAACCGCAAGATGCGCAAAGAGATGGTGATGAACAAGGTCAGGAGTATTGCCGAGCTTTACGCTTTGGCCGACAAGTGTGCTCGAGCTGAAGAGGAAACTCCCCGGCGAGGGTGTTGGCGCAAGGGGCGAATTTGAGGATGAAGATGCTGCAACCCTGTCAAAGAAAGGCTGGCGGCGGAACAAGAAGCACAAAGGCAAGGCCGTGCTTGCTGTCGAGGAATCCGGCAACCCCAGCACTGCCAAGAAGGCCAAGGTTGACGACCCCGACAAGGAAGTTGCCGGGTGCGCCTCCTGTCAGGCCTTGGCGGCTGCCGACAAGCCGGAAGGCTCCGGCAAACAGTATTGCAAGATCCATCGCACCAAGGGCCACGATCTCCAAAACTGCCGGCAAGTTGAGCAGCTTGTCGAGAAGCAGAGAGCTGAGTACGAAAGACGAGACAAGGAGAAGGCCCAGGACGGTGCTGAGGGATCTGGCAAGAAGCATGGCGGCCGAGGTGGCCGCCGCGGCAAGGCTAAGCAACAGAAGGATAGGCCCGCCCGAGGCCGCAACAAGGACGAGGGGGGCGATGATGATGAGGAAGACGACGAATCCAGTGAGCATGAGTTTCAGAAAGCCGCAGAGGCCATGTGTATTGACAGGGGCACCTCGTTGCATTCTTCTCACCGCTGACTTAAATAGTGGGTGCATGAGGTTAATGCAACGGAGCCATCGTTTGATGCACGGAAACCTTTGAAGTGGTCCAACACGCCTATCATTTTTGATGCCGAGGATCACCCTGATCGCACAACTGCAGTCGGGTGCTTGCCTTTGTTGGTCTCACCAACAATCCGCAACCTCAAGGTGACAAAAATGCTAGTTGACGGTGGGGCCGGGCTGAACTTAATCTCGCCAGACATGCTCAAGAAGCTGCAAATTCCTGATGAAGATCTCGAGGAAACGAGCACGTTTCAAGGGATCAATCCAGGAAGGACCCAGCCAAAAGGCAAGATTACGCTACCGCTAACATTTGGTAGCGAGCTCAACTACAGGACAGAGAAGGTAGTGTTTGATGTCGCCAAGATCCCCATGTCATACAATGGGATCCTTAGCCGCCCAGCGCTGGCCAAGTTCATGGCAGCATCACACTATGCGTATAATGTGTTGAAGATGCCCAGACCGATAAGTGTCATCACTATCCACTCCGACAAGAAGGATGCACTAATCTGCACCGACCAACTCTACCGGGAGGTAGCCGCAGCACCTGCCGTCAAGGCATCTGCTCCTACCGCTGGAACTTCCGGGGGGAAGAAGAAGAAGACCAGCAAGATCTCTGGCGCAAACCCTGGCAAGCGCACCTCCTCGGAGTGCTGTGCTTCCATTGAGGACGTACCAGAGAGTTCCACCGGCAAGAACAAGAAGTCCAAGGCTGCTCCACCAGAGACCAAGAAGGTGCCCATCAAGGAGGACGGAACGGGAGGAACTTTCACCATAAGTTCCACCCTAGATGACAAATAGGAAAGCACGCTCGTTGCCTTCCTGCGGGCGAATGTCGATGTGTTTGCATGGCAACCATCTGGCATCCCCGGTGTTCCCAGGGAGGTAATTGAGCACCACCTTGCTGTCTGTCCCCACGTGTGGCCCATCAAGCAGAGGGTGAGGAAGCAAGCCTTGGAGCGGCAAGAATTCATTGCCGAAGAAATCACGAAGTTAGAAGCGACAGGTTTGGTCAGAGGAGTGCTTCACCCAACGTGGTTGGCCAATCCGGTTGTAGTGCGCAAGGCGAATGGGAAATGGAGGCTGTGTATTGATTATACAGACATCAATAAAGCCTGTCCAAAAGATCCTTTCCCCTTGCCGCGCATCGACCAGATTGTGGACTCCACTACTGGTTGTGACCTACTGTCGTTCCTTGATGCCTACTCGGGATATCATCAGATCTTCATGGCAACAGAAGATGAAGAAAAGACCGCATTTATCACCCCATGTGGTACGTATTGTTTTATACGAATGCCTTTCGGGTTGAAAAGTGCTGGTTCTACATTTGCGAGAGCGGTCCAAATTGGTTTTGAGCCTCAGCTACATAGAAATATGGAAGCATACATGGATGACATAGTGGTCAAAACCAAAGATAAAGCGATGCTCATACAAGATCTAGAAGAAACATTTACAAATCGGCGCAAGATCAATTTAAAGCTCAATCCTGAGAAGTGTGTGTTTGGCGTCCCTTCCGGCGAGCTTCTCGGGTTCTTTGTATCTCAGCGAGGGATCGAGGCGAACCCCGACAAGATCAAAGCTATTGAGCATATCGAAGCGCCAAGACGTGTCAAGGATGTACGTCGTCTTGCCGGCTGCGTTGGTGCCTTAAGCAGGTTCATCTCCAAATCCGCCGACCGCACCCTGCCCTTTTTCAAAATTTTGAAGAAGGCAGGTCCAATGAGATGGACTCCAGAAGCGGAGGCAGCGCTGCAAGATTTGAAGAGGTACCTCTCCTCTCCGCTGACGCTAGTCGCACCTAGGCCACAAGAGCCGTTGCTGTTGTATCTAGCGGCAACAAATCAAGTGGTTAGTGCTGCGTTAGTGGCGCAGAGAGAAGCCGATGAGGAGGCAACGGCAGCGGCAGGACCGTCAAGTGGCGCACCAGGATTTTCCCCAGCAAGGTCTGGTGCCGGCAAGACAGGATCTGCGTAGTCAGAGGAATCCGTGCAAAATAAGAAGATGGTGCAGCGCCCAGTTTATTTTGTCAGCTCCTTTTTATAGGGAGCTAGGTCAAGATACTCTGGTGTGCAGAAGTTGCTCTTCGGCCTTCTCATGGCCTCGAGGAAGCTGCGCCATTATTTTCAAGCACATGAGATTACCGTCGTCACTCGCTTCCCGTTGCAGTGGATTTTGCAAAATCCAGAGGCAACCGGCAGGATTGTGGAGTGGGCGTTGGAACTGTCAAGCTTTGGTCTCAAGTTTGAAAGTACTTCAACAATTCAGAGCAGAGCCTTGGCGGAGTTCATTGCAGAATGGACCCCAACGCCAGACGAAGAGATTCAAGAAACGACTCTTCCCGACAAGGAAATAGATTGAGAATGGATTATGTACTTTGACGTGGCTTTCTTGCTGCAAGACGCCGGTGCTGGCGTGGTGCTTGTCGCACCCACCGGAGAGCACCTCAAGTATGTAATTCAGATGCATTTTCCCCGGAGAGCTCGACAAACAACACTGCGGAGTACGAAGGGCTGCTTGCCGGTCTCAGGATCGCGGCAGACCTTGGTATCAAGAAGCTCATCATCAGAGTCCATTGATGCAAGCCTATGTGGATGAAGTGAGAAAAATGGAAGAGCGCTTTGACAGTCTGCAAACAAAGCACATTCCTCGTGCCGAAAACAGTATTGCTGATGACCTGTCAAAGCGCGCTGCCCTCAAGTTACCCGTGGAACCAGGAACTTTTGTGCTCCATTTAACTCAGCCATCTGTAGCGCCATCAATGAGGCAAGAAAAGAGAAGGAAGTTGAATTCTGGTCAGTACTTTCCGGCAGAGCTCCCAGGAGCCGCCGGCAAGGAAGTCGCCGGGATCAGCGACAAGCCTGCCGGGGAACGACAGGCTTCGGCAGAGGCTCAGGCCCTTGCCGTCGAGACAAACGTTTCCTCGGCAGAAGAGATGCCTTTAGTCCTAGTTGTCGAGCCCCAGGCTCCAGCATGGGCACAACCCATTGTCCATTTTCTTCAGATAAGAGAACTCCCTGAGGAGCAGGAAGAAGCAGAAAAAGTAGCCCGTCAGTCTGGCATGTACTAGTTCGTCGATGGCGTTTTGTACAGGAAGAGACCGAACGGTGTGAAATTGAAGTGTATTCCTCGGGAGGATGGACTGGAGCTGTTGGTAGAGATACATGGAGGCATATGTGGCTCTCACATAGGATCAAGAGCGCTTGTCGGAAAGGCATTCCGACAAGGTTTCTTTTGGCCCACTGCTCTCCAGGATGCAGCTGCACTAGTAACCAAGAGTGAAGGGTGCCAATTTCATTCAAAGAAATCGCATCAGCCAGCTCAAGCCCTTCAGACAATCCCTCTCTCCTGGCCATTTTCGGTCTGGGGGCTCGACATACTGGGCCCTTTTCCCCGTGCCACTGGGGGCTTTGAGTACTTGTACGTTGCAATCAACAAGTTCACAAAGTGGCCGGAGGTGGAAGCGGTGAGGAAGGTGACAGCACAATCAGCCGTCAAGTTCTTTAAAGGAATAGTTTGCCATTTCGGTGTGCCCAACAGGATCATCACCGACAATGGCACACAATTCACAAGCCGCACCTTCATGCAATACGTCCAAGACCTTGGCGGCAAAATTTGTTTTGCCTCTGTTGCCCACCCGAGAAGCAAGGGCCAAGCGGAGAGGGCTAATGCTGAAGTGTTGCGCGGTCTCAGGACCAGAACTTTTGACAAGCTGAAAAAGTGCGGAAGGCACTGGATTGATGAGTTGCCGGCGGTTCTTTGGCCAATCAGAACGTCACCAAATCGAGCCACTGGCCAGACACCCTTCGCTCTAGTTTACGGAGCGGAGGCAGTTCTCCCCACGGAAGTCATACACAGGTCACCTCGAGTGCTCGCTTATGATGAGCTTGAGCAAGAGCAACTGCGGCAAGATGACGCTGTGCTCCTTGATGAGGATCGTCTTCGGGCTGCTGTGTGAGTTGCACGCTACCAGCAAGCTTTGCGCTGCTACCATAGCCGCAAAGTTTATGCCCGAAGTCTTGAGGAAGGCGACCTTGTTCTTCGGCAGATTCAGTCCGCCAAGAATTCAAACAAGTTGACGCCGAAGTGGGAAGGCCCTTATCGAGTAGTACGAGTCACTAGGCCCGGCGCTGTCTGCCTGGAGACCGAGGATGGCATTCCAGTGAGCAACTCTTGGAATGTCGAACAACTTCGCAAGTTCTACCCATAAGGCACGGTTGCCGGGGCCCCCTGACAACCTCCTTTTGTACGAGTCTTGTCGGCAAGGCATATAATCCTTTGTATAAAGCCAGGCGCATACCCTGTGCACAGTTGAATAAGCTTAAGTGTTGTACATTTCTTGTTGATCTCCATGTTTATATATATGCATGCTTGTCTGAGATATTGTATGACACTTGCTCCCGGTAAGCATTAACGAACCACCAAGGTTCCATATCTCTGTTTTCTCTTCTTTCTTTTTCTCAAGGGATAGAAAGTTCCCTCGCGCGCAAGTTTGCCGAGGGGAAGGAAGGTATGGATACCAATGGGCGATGTTCAGAATTGATGTCTTGCCGGAAGGAGTACAGCGACAGAAAGCTAAGTTGCGAAACTTTGAGCAAGTTTTTCAATTTTTACTATCAGGCTATTTTCTTTAGACGATTTCGGCCCTTGTATGGAAAACCTACACGCGAAGGAACCCTTGTCGTAATTGGTTGCGCCTTTATTTTGTTTCGAGTCCGCTCAACAGTCTAAGTGGCTGCACCAAGAACGCCAAGGTGTCTTGCCGGCTGCTGCACCTCCAGCAGGCTGCTGAAGTCCCGCACCCAGCGCTCGCGGCAGGTTGCGCACCGGCAAGTTTCCAGTAAGCGTAGGGTGTATACCATACGGAAAGAAATCGGACAGGGGAAATAGCATGCATGTACTCAATCATAGCAAGTTATATTACATCAATAGTTGCCGCAGTTCTAACTTAAGACTAAATTGTCCTTGGCATGGAATGGTGGCGGCAAGGAAAAGTGAGACGGCTAGTCCCTGCACTAGCCTTCAACCCTCTTGATTGAATCTACCTTCTCAAGGATGGGCGTGACAAGCTCCTCAAGTGCCTTGAGATCTGCATCCTTCGGCAAGCAGTCGAGCACATTGGTGAGGTCAATGCCAGGGTTCTTATGCACCACCTTGATGAGTACCTTGCGGAGGATGGCCCGGCAAAGCTTGCGGGATTCATTGGCCAGTTGGGTCGCTCAGTTGGACTGGAGCAGCTTCAGAGCATCAATGATGCTTTCGAAGAACATGGTCAGCCTGGCGCTCGGGGATATCCTTTCTTCAGTGGAATACCTGAAGTTTTGCAGGCCATCCCGGCCCATTGTTGACAGTTGTGCTGTGAGCTTCTCCGCGGTGTCGACAAGGCGATCAGTCCAGATTTTCACACCCTTCTCATAGTCAATTTGGGCGGCGGCAGCGCTCTTAAGCAAGTTCCTTTCATCCTGGAGATCTTTGCTCAGGGCCTTCTCGCGGGCCCTGCCGTCCTCAAGAGACTTTTCCAGCGTGGTCAGCTTTAGCCTCAGATCGGCAATGGCATCATTGGCTGAAGAGAGCTGCTTGGTCTTGTCGGATATAGCAATTTGCATCTCCGCCACACTGTGGAGAGTTTTCTCCCTGTCACCTTTGAGCGTCGAGAGCTCCTTGCTGTGTTCCTCAAGATCCGCCTCTAGCTTCTTCACTTTGTTGCTTAGCTCATTCTTGGCGGCCTCTGCGGCCTCGGCAGCATCGATGGTTTCCTTGAGCTTGCTGGCGTGATCTACAGTTAAAGCTTCGAGCGCCTCCTTGTGCTTCTGCTCCAGCTCCTGGGTCCTCTGCGCGACAAGCTTTTCAATTTCTTCGTCCTTGCCGCGGAGTTTGGCAGCAAGTGCCTGCTCGCGCGCGGCAAGATCTTCTTCATGAGCGTCAAGCCCAATGCGGCGCTCCGTCAAGAGAGCATCCTCAGCGGAAACCCTTTACGCAGCTTCCTCTTGCGCCTTCTCTATGTCAGGTTGCCTCAGGAGGAGCTCCGTCCAGCTTTGGCTCACTTGTTCCCGGCTGGCAGTCAACTCCTGAAGGGCTTCAGCGTACCAGATCTGCATTTGCTCAACGCGCTTCTGGAAATCCACCTCGGCTGCTTCGACAACTGCAACTCTAGAGTCTGCCTTCTCCTTTCGAGCACGGTGGAGCGCTTGGAGCTTGCAGAAATTATCGCCCATGGCCTGGAGGAGCTGATCTTCTTCAGATTTGTCGCTGCTGGCGCTTGGTTCATCGACGATCTCGAGCCCGGCAGCGGTGATGATTTCTTCATCAAAAGTTTCCCCTTCGGTCGGCGCTCCAATGCTTGCCGTCCCCGACAAGTTGACGAATAGGTTGTCGCCAACCTTGAGATATTTGCTCGATGAGGGAGCCTCGGATGTCGATGGTTGATCCTCGACAATTGTCTCATCGGTGGCTGGGGGCTCTGTGGCCGGTGTAGCGCCTGGCGCTCCTGCGGCAGAAATGCCGTCAGTCTGGTCATCAGTCTCCTCGCCGGCCCTCTCGGCAGATTCCTTGGCGGCTTCCTCGGCAGCAGCTTCGCTGACCTCGACAGTGGCGTCTTTGGCGGCCTCGCTAGCAGTGATCTTGTCAGCTTCGGTGGCAGCATCTCTGGCGGTCTCCTCGATGACAACGTCGACCTCCATGTGTTCCATCATAGGGAATTCTGAAGGACGAAGGAGGGAAACAAAATAAGATCAAGATTGAAGTTCAAGAAGACAAAGAGGGAGAAAGATAAAGGAAAGAATAACAAGTGCTCTGAGGCAAGCAGTCACCTGCATTGAGCTGTTGAGGGGTAGCTTCACCCCTCCCAGCAACATTGGTTGCCGAGAAAAGGTTGCCGGTGCCCATGTTTGCCGGCTCCTCCTCCACCAAGGTAGGCTTGTCAGTAGGAGCTCTTGCCGGAGATGCGCTTGCGGGCGGCGTGGTTAACGGAGGCGACACGACGGGGGCGTCCTCCAATGACTCTCCCTATTGCTTTTCTTCTCCTGCAAGCCCAAAGATATCAGCGGCAAAGGTAGAAACCTCAGCACCCGCCAGCGGAAAACGAGTAGTGGACTTACGCTGGGGGCTGCGCTGGGGGCTGCGTCGAGGGCTAAGCTTCGGGCCGATGATGATAGTTTCTGGCACACTTGTAGAGCTTGTCGGGGGCTTGTCGCCCATGGAAGTCTTCGCCCTCTTCGCCATCCTTTCCGCCAAAGTTTTTGCATCACTGCAGAGACAAGACAGAGCAAGGCAATGAGATCAATCGAATTCAGAATTTGGGAGATAAAGGCTGTGACAGGATACTTACTCTTCCTCTTCTCGTTCCGGGCTGAAACCAGAGATGTCGAAATCGACCCCCGTTGCAGTGTCTGTATGGGGAGGCGGAGGAGGGGTCCTGGGTCGCTTGGCTGCGGCAGGTGCAGGGGGTTGGCGTGACTCTGCCGCCTCAGCCTCCGGTGCTGTTGTGTGAAACGCCCCTGCCGCCCCAGTGGTTGCCACAGGTGTGTGTCTCGTGTGTCGCATGGGTTGCTGTCGAACTCCTTGCCGCGGTGCAGCCTTGCCGGCCGCCTTCTTGCCGGGAGCCTCGCTGTTCGAAGAAGGTTGGCTTGCTGGGACGCCAGAGGTGGCTTTCCGAACGACACGCTTTGCCTTCATTGGAGCTGGGGGCTCCTCCTACGGCTGTTCTTCAGCTGCGTCCTTGTCAGATGAGCTCTCGGTGGCTGCGCTGCTCTATTCCCCGGCAGCCTTATCCTCCCCGGCAGGATTCTCTTCCAATATGACTTCTGCATCGCTGGTTTCCCATTCCGTGAAGCCGACGCTGCCGGCCTGCGGCAAGATTCGCCTCTTCCACCCTAGTGGCAATATACGCCACTTCTTCATCAGTGGTGGCGCAGACGAGGTTTGTTTCTTCCCGGATGGCCCTCTCCGACAAGTCGTCGAAGAACTTTTGTGCCTGCTCCACAGATGGCTCGACCCAAGTCGCGTCAAGGCCATGGGCATTGAACATTGGCATTGTGGCGATGATTGACCCCAGGGCGGAGTTGTTGCACAAAGGGATAATTCCCGCCGGCAACTTATGCTTGTCCTCGCGCTGAAATAGCTTGTGGCGGAGAGCGCCAAGCTGCATGATTGTCAAGTTATTGTTTAGTTCGGGGCGCAGCCTCATGATGTCTGCCATGTTCTGGAACTCCCAAGCTGGTCTCCCCATATTCCGCAGAGGGGCAATGCGGCGACAAAGGAAGTCAGAGCCAATCATCTCTATTGTGAGCCCGTCAGCTTTCAAACGGAGGATCCTGGTGGTGGCGATCGTGAGCTTGTCATCTTGAGCATCGAAATCACTCCAGTCCTCGCCACGGACTGCCTTCTACTGTCGGGGCGAACAGAATGGATGGGGATATGCTTCCTTGATCCAGCACCACTCGGACCGCCATTCTTCCCACTTCTCGCGGTAAACCCCATCTGGATATATCTCCTTGTTCCATGCCCTTGGGATCCAGGCGATAGAACCGGAAAGGGCTTCCCCTTTTTGGATGCGAGGAATAAAGTAATGGCAGAAGAGGGCAGTGTTGGGAACTACCCCGGCAAAGTTTTCGCAAAGATGAGCAAAGACAGACATGCATGTTACTGCATTCGGTGTGAAATCCAGGAGATGGAAGCCGTATGTGTACATGATGTTAATAAGGAAATCGGAGAATGGAGGACAGAGCCCGCAATAAAAATAAGCGGCGAAGAAGGGATATCTATCTGGTCCGCCTTTGGAAGAAGAACCTGGAACCACGCGAGTCGTGGGGTGAGCCTTCGTCTCCCTCGCCCACATGCACTGGTACCGGTTCTTCAAGGCTTTCGCATCGAGCGTCGGAGCGAAGACGACGTACTTCTTCCGCATCTTCGCCAGCTCGCTCTCCGGGACATCACCTTTCGTCTCCTTGCCCTTGCCTTTGCCCTTGCTAGCCTTGGGCGGCATGGCGGTTGCAAAGGCGGAAGCCGAGGATAGAGCGGGTGCGGAGGCGGTGAGCGGATGAGGAGAAGTTCTGCTCTGGCCTCGGGAGAGAGAAGGTAATGGCGGTGAAAGTGCAACTATCCCTGGGTGGTTTTGGTAATTCCTAACAACATATAGCTCATTGAACTAATGCTATTTCAAGATGATTATTTCAGGAAGTTCAATGATTGGCATGGCATGGACTAGGAATGTGGACCCCTCAAAATGCTAAGGACACATATTGGCTAAAGCTCAAGACTCTACATTTTCATTTTAGTGATCCAAGATCACATTGAGTCCATAGGAAAAGCCAATACTATTAAAAGGGGATGAGGTGTTGCTTAATGGCTTGCTTGCTCAAAATGCTTAGTGATATGCTCCAAAAGCCCTCAACCACTTTCTCATATCCACATATGTCCCAAACCAAAAGTCAAACTCGGCCCCACCGATTTGATCTATCCGGCGCCACCGAGTTCATTTGACATAGCCACCGCCAGAAACCCTAGTCAGTTCGGTCTCACCGAGATGGGATTGCAAACTCTCTGTTTCCCTTCGTAACATTTCGGTCTAACCAAGATGAGCGATCGGTCCCACCGAGTTCGCAATGCAAACTCTCTATTTCCCTTTCATAACACTTCGGTCTCACCGAAATGAGCGAATCGGTCCCACCGAGTTTGCCTGACCAACTCTTTGTTTGCCTATTACAGAAATCAGTCCTACCGAGTTTATGTGATCGGTCTCACCGAGATTACGTTATGCCCTAACCCTAATGAAATCGGTCCCACCGAGTTGACATGTCGGTCCACCGAAAATCCTAACGTTCACATTTTGAACTAAATCGGTCTGACCGAGTTTTATGATTCGGTCCCACCGAGTTTGGTAAATTGTGTGTAACAGTTAGATTTTGTGTGGAGGCTATATATACCCCTCCACCCACTCTTCATTCGTGGAGAGAGCCATCAGAATGTGCCTACACTTCCAGTATACATTTTCTGAGAGAGAACCACCTACTCATGTGTTGAGACCAAGATATTCCATTCCAATCATATGAATCTTGATCTCTAGCCTTCCCCAAGCTGCTTTCCACTCAAATCATCTTTCCACCAAATCCAAATCCGTGAGAGAGAGTTGAGTGTTGGGGAGACTATCATTTGAAGCACAAGAGCAAGGAGTTCATCATCAACACACCATCTATTACCTTTTGGAGAGTGGTGTCTCCTAGATTGGTTAGGTGTCATTTGGGAGCCTCTGTCAAGATTGTGGAGTTGAACCAAGGAGTTTGTAAGGGCAAGGAGATCGCCTACTTAGTGAAGATCTACCCGAGTGAGGCAAGTCCTTCGTGGGCGATGGCCATGGTGGGATAGACAAGGTTGCTTCTTCGTGGACCCTTCATGGGTGGAGCCCTCCGTGGACTCGCGCAACCGTTACCCTTCGTGGGTTGAAGTCTCCATCAACGTGGATGTACGATAGCACCACCTATCGGAACCACGCCAAAAATCTCCGTGTCTACATTGTGTTTGCTCCCTCCAAACTCCTCCCTTTACCTTCATATGCAAATGTTTTACATTCCGCTGCTATACTCTTAGACTTGCATGTGTAGGTTGATTGCTTGACTTGTGCCAAGTTGCTAAAATCTGCCAAGACTTAAAATTAGGAAAAGGCTAGGTTTTTATTTGGTCAAGTAGTCTAATCACCCCCCCTCTAGACATACTTTCGATCCTACAGGCGGATTCCAAATTGGAAAGAAGAGGGGGTAAATGGGCAGCGCCTCTGCGGACTCCTTTTTATGGGGAAGGAGCGAGGCTGCCTCTTTTACTGCCCAATGTGAATACGCCTATACGAGCGTGCTGCGGCCGCGGCCGTTCAGCGCACGCTTCCCACGTCGCGCATTCAACGCGCGTAGTGGGGAAGCGCAGTAAGCGGAATAATTACAAGCAGTTAACCCCGGCCACACGTGCTCGCGCACTGTTAGGGCCTAGCCCAACAACGCCTTGCACTAGTTTGTGGCCTAGGCCCGGGGGCTCCTGTCGGTGTACTAAATATTGGGCCTTTAGTACCCCATACTTGTGCACGGGCAGTTGTAGCCATACCTGCGGCAAGGCTTGTGAGGAGAACAACTGAAGATTAATCCAAGGTTATCAAAGAGACATTCAAGCCAAGGATCAGAAGATAAGGAGAACTGGAGACCAGAGGCTCGGCTCCCGGCAAGATCTTGCCGGGGTAGCCTGCGGAGCCCGGCAAGATTCGCAGCCGATAAGGTTCCGCCACTGTGCCACCGCTCCAGCGTAGCAACCAGCCTGGCATTCTGGTCCCCTCTCTGGATGCATGGCAAGGCGCTAGTGGAGGCGAGCTTAAGCGGTGCTGATGGGATGGCCCCTTTTTCCATCCCCAAGAAAGTAAGGACACCTAAACGGACACCTCACGGTGCATTAAATGCATTTGTCCTAAACCGTCAGTGGTTAGGTATGATAACCCTGTAGCTACTTTACACCTCGCAGATGAACAGTTTGCCACTGTGGTGACCCCTTTGAGCATATAAAAGGAGGCCCAAGGCAACTGCTACAGGAGGAGGACTCTAGAGAGAGCACTCTCGGCCCATTCTGCATGCGTAGCTGCTGCACGAACACACTGTTCATTGCAAGCGCTCCAAGAACTGGGACGAAAACACTGATAATAAACTAAAGCAGGAGTAGGGTTTTACGCTGATCAGCGGCCCGAACCTGGGTAAAAATCCCCTCGCGTTGATCATTGGTTCTACTATTTGTGCATACCTCTCTCCCTGCCGAATTGTAAAGGGGTCCTTCGGATCCCATAGGTGTCGTACGCCGACATCTTTGGCGCGCCAGGTGTCGTACGCCGACATCTCTGCTATTTGTGCATACCTCTCTCCCTGCCGAATCATAAAGGGGTCCTTCGGATCCCATAGGTCCCATAGGTGTCGTACGCCGACAACTTGTGGATTTTAAGACCTCCTTTTGGAGAAGACTATCATCAAGACCACACCTCCTTAGGAGTGGGAAGAACTTTACCTAGTGCTTGTTTCCTTTGATTGTGCTTGTAGTCTTGTGGATCTATGTGTTTGCTATTCTAGTGGATGTGTGATTGGGTTTTGTTGGAGTGAATTCCTCTTTGTGTTCTTGGTGTTCATCCCTTTTCCCCCTCCAAGTGTGAAAAGATCCATCTTAGGTTTTCACCCTACAACACCTCGGTACTATCTTTGAGATGTGGACACATTTTCGCCAGTGTTATCAGCCCTCTGGTGATGCTCTCTACTTGTCTGTGGTCCGTTAGGAGCATGCTCTTCAGCAGGGAGACTCCACTATTGGTGAGTTCTACACTCAGAGTTCTGCTATCTGGCGCTAGCTTGACTCGCTTCGCTCTGCTGTTTGTGGCACTTGCCCATTGTGATGCCCCTGATTCAATCGCACACTAATCGTACACACAAACATGTACGATCAAGATCAAGTACTCACGGGAAGATATCACAACACAACTCTAGACACAAATTAAAGTCATACAAGCTTCATATTACAAGCCAGGGGCCACGAGGTCTCGAATACATAAGCTCTAATACAAATGAGTCAGCGGAAGCAACAATATCTGAGTACAGACATAAGGTAAACAAGTCCGTCTTAAGAAGGCTAGCACAAATAGCAACATCGATCGAAAAGGCAAGGCCTCCTGCCTGGGAGCCTCCTAACTACTCCTAGTTGTCGGCGACCTCCATGTAGTAGTCGGCACCCTCGGGGTAGTAGTAGTCGTCGGGGGTGGCATCTGGCTCTTGGGATCCGTCCTCTGATTGCAGCAATCGGGTATGGGGGAAAAGAGGTAGCAAAGCAACCATGAGTACT
Organism: Thinopyrum elongatum; assembly: GCA_011799875.1. Taxonomy (NCBI): domain Eukaryota; kingdom Viridiplantae; phylum Streptophyta; class Magnoliopsida; order Poales; family Poaceae; genus Thinopyrum; species Thinopyrum elongatum. The sequence continues at coordinate 302,962,240 of CM022299.1, forward strand.
CATCCAAAGTACTCGCAATACTTACATCAGATCTATGCTAAGTATGCATCGGTATAAAAGGAATGGGGTTATATCTTTGAACTGAACTGCAGAAATGCCAGAAGAGAAGGGAAAGCCTAGACTATCGAAGACTAGCATCTTGCAGCATTAGAAGAGATAAGAGTAACATATCATAATAGTAGTAAGTATGTTGTATCATTCACGCCCAGAGATCCTTTTTCAACTCCCTGCAAGAAAGGAATCCCGGATCCATCATATCCATTTCACATCTCCAGTATCCAATTCTAGTTGTATCGATCGGGATACAACTCCGAGCGTCCGTTACCGTGGACATGACTATTCGAATAGATATACTTCCCTGCAGAGGTGTACCAACTTACCCAACACGCTCGATCAACTCCGGCCGGACACACCATCAGGTCATGACCGGCCTCGAGCCGATCAACACGCCGTAGTCCTACCTAGGGTCAACAAAGTGGCAAGCACGCCGATCTACATCCTAAGCGCAGGGGTCTTGGGCCCATCGCCCTTTGCACTCTTGGATGTTGCGAGGGCGGTCGTTTGAGTAGACCTAGCCCCCTTATACAAGCACACGCATAACCAGTCCAACCCGGCGCGTGCCGCTCAGTCGCTAACATCCGAAGAGCTTTCGGCTGATACATACGATGCAGAGTGCCCATACTTATTCCCGCGTGGTGGTTAGTGCGAAAAGGCCAGAGGCCTACTAGGATCACATATCCAAACCGTTAGTGTCTTGGGAGCACGCGGAGATGATCAATGATCCACGATATGTGGTCCCGTCGCCCCGTCTCACGGACTTACGGCAAGGGCTAAGAATGCCCGGCCGTGCCTCGTAGAAATCTCGCGGGTACCCTCCAGGTCAACCCGACTACACATCAACTCGCGGGTACCCTTATGGTCAACCCGACTCGCAAGAGACTGTCGGGAACTCAGGTCCACCTCTATCGGGGTAGTACCACCTATCCCTTCAGTCCTGCAGTAACAGTAACTCTCGCGGGTACCCCTCGGGGCCGACCCGTCTTTAACATGGTTCTGGGGTAAAGTCAAAGTAACCATGTGTCCATAGCACCAAGGGGAATCCGAGGAATCACCCTCGATGGATTCCACTTGATGTAATTGTCAAGGTGAACTAGGAGGAATCACCCTCGAGGTTCACGTTTGAGCTGTTGCACGACAGAGTCGTATCGGGAGTGGTGAAGGAGGAATCACCCTTGATGACCATGACCGATTAGCTACACTACAGAGTTATCATCAGGAGTGCGTTACGAGGTATCACCGTCAGCACTCGATAGTAGCTATGCGGTCGTACAACTAAAGGGGGTGAGATGATGTGTCGGGCCCTGGACGTCGATCACGTTGATCGAGTCACTTGGTAATCCAGCGGGGGCAACTGGGACAAGGTGAGGGGTCACTGATGGATCACTAACCAACCTATACTAAGCATATAGGATAAGCAGGTAAGGTATAAAAGCAGGTTATGCATCAGAATAGGAGCAAACATTTATGGTAGCAAAATCTAATACAAGCAAGAGAGAATGGAATGGGCGATATCGGAATGATCAAGGGGGGTTGCTTGCCTGGAAGCTCTACTGAGAGGACTAGTCGTCAGCGGTGTAGTCGTACTCTGCAGCAGCGTCGGTCTCAGTGTCTACCAGAGAGAAGAGGGGGAAGAAACAATAAATATAAAGCAAACAGATGCATCACAATGCATGACATGGCAATATGCAGTGCTAGGGGTGACCTAACGCGGTACTACACATTACCCATGAAGCGGGAAACCATCAGGGAATGTTTCCCAGCGTTTGACACTTTTCAGACAGATGAATCGGAGGGGAAGGATCCATGTTCATCATGCAAGAGGCATGTGATAGATGAATGAATAGCATATTCAGATTCATTACATTTTTCTGAGCAACTTTCATATATAAATTATTTTCATCTGACTTATAGATTATTTTATATGATTTTTCAAAGTTTTAATGAATATTCTGAAATTTCTGGATTTATTTAATTCGAAAATGAACAGTGCATGGACCTTTTACACCCACTATGGGCTAGCCACAGTGGATGACAGGTGGGGTCAGGGGGCAGTCAACACCCAGTCAGTAGTCAACTAGGTTGACCACTAACTCGTCAAACAAACAGATGGGGCCGCCTGTTATACACAGTAGCTAAACAAATTATCTAACAGAGTTAATTAGATAGGTGGGACCCCATTATCAGTGGCTAAACTAATTACTAGATTAACTTAATTTGCAAAATAGTGATTAAGCGAGCGGGCCCTACATGTCAGTGGCTGGGGTGCACAGTCAGCATGTTGATTCGGGTCAACGCGGTCAACGGGGCCCACGGGACCCACCTGCAGTGACCCAGGGTGGGCCCCTTGGCCGGCCATGCCAGCGGCAGCACCGGAGCTAGCTCCGGCGACCATTTCAGCGGCGGCGCACGTCAGATCTCGTCAGGATTTCCATACGGGGGTCCATTTGGCGCATGCTTGGTCGCGTCCGAACGGCCATGATGATCCGCGCCGGGTGTTGGCAGTGGTTCGTCTGGAGGTGGCCGGAAATGACCAAGGCATTGACGGCCGACGGTGGCCGGAGTTGAAGCTCTTAGGCTCCGGTGTTTCAGCTCGACTTCGAGCGATCTAAGGCCACGAGCAGCTTCAGGGAGAAGGCCTGAGCACACTGGCATGCTCACCTGGCCAAGGAAGAGACGACAATGATGGGAGCAAGTGTGGCAGCGGCTACGAGCTCGGGCTACGCTTCTACGGTGGCTAGAGGGGATGCGGCAAGGGAAAAAATAGGGGGGGATGGCCACGGGCTCACATTGGTGCGGCTGGGGAGGTCAGTGAGGTCGGGGCAGCACCGGAGGTGGAGGATCGATGCGTTGAATGATGACGACCGGAGGTAGAAGGCGATGCTGATCCCGACGATGCGGCGGAGCCCGACTTGATCCGGTGCGCGAAGATGATGTAGCGGTCAGTGGAGAACCTCCCGGACAATGATGGGCGGCGATAAATGGCTCGTGGCCACGGTGGTGATGAGGTCCACGGCGACAACAGCGTCGGGTTCGAATGGGAGAGGGTGAAAACGGCGCGAGGAAGGGAGAGGAATGATGCTAGGGTTCGCTGACAGCATCGAGGGGGTATTTATGCGCTACGGGGGCCTCTGGATGGCCGACACGCAAGGCAGCCATGCCATGGACGACGCTCGGGCGTCCACCGCACCCTAGATGAACAGGGGAGGAAGAAAACCTCCCCGCGGGCTGGGCCGAGCACTGTGCTCATAGAACCCAAGTGCAAGTAAGTTTCTCTTCTTTTCTTTATTTATTTCTGCTTTATTTTTATTTTAAAAAGCAAATGACTTTTATTAAATATGAGACTTGGCCCAATATTCACAATGCAATTTTAGGCACTACCATAAAATGGTTTGGTGAGCATTTGAAAAAGTTTGGAATTCTTATAATTTTAAAAGAAATTATTGTTTTGACCCATGTTTTAAGGCCAGTACTACCCGTCATTCGGCTGATTTTCAGAAGGAAACCAGTCGCCTAATCAGCCATTCGATCGTACCAGATCGGACGTCTCTAGTGAGACAGCGATGTGATGATTTCTTTTTTCTTTAAAAAGGGCGACGTGATCATTTCTGAAACCCAGCGGTCCACACTGCCTACCAGCCTTCTTTTACATACATGGCCCACACACTTACCTTTTCAGCTTGTCATTTGAACGACTAGACTACTGAATTTGTTCCATGTTTTACATAGGCTGCTATGAATGGAAAACAAAGCATAAACATATGACCGACCCATGTCGTACTCAAGGGTTTGCAACATGATTCAAGTTGCACTTCAGTTGCGACCAATTGTTTGCAACATGATTCAAGTTGCGCTTGTGTTGTAAATACTCTTCCGCCATTCAGTCGCGTCCAATTGTTTGCAACATGACCCATGTTGAGCTTGCGTTAAGTGCGACCCATTCTTGCTACATGACCCATGTCACACTCAGGGGTTTGCAACATGATTCAAGTTGCGCTTGCATTGCAAATACTCCTCGGCCGTTCAGTTGCGTCCAATTGTTTGCAACATGACCCATGTTGCACTCGCGTTGACTGCTACCCACCATTTGCAACATGACCCATGTTGTGTTTAAAGGTTTGCAACATGACCCATGCTGCAAACACTCCTCGGCCATTCATCTATGACCCATCATTTGCAACATGACCCTTGTTGCACTCGCGTTGAAAACACTCCTCGATTGCGACTCATCGTTTGCAGCATGACTCATGTTGTGCTCGGATATTTGCGTAGCAGAAATAAGAAATATAGTTCAAGGCCAGTTTGTAGCATGGGCATGCTTCTCGCTTGACTATCACATGTCTCATGCCCGATAGCAACGACGGGCTTTCCAACAAAAAGAAAGTATGTGGCAGCTTGCAGTGTCACGCACTCCGCTCGCAGCTATGCAGCCATGGCGGTCTGGCTGCTTCAGTGATGCTGCGATGCCATGCTTCGTTGGTGGCGGTGGCAACATGAAGGACGCTACGTCCGAAGCAACGTTGACTCCGTGAGCTTGGTAATACCAAATCAAAACCAACGCCCGCGATCAACGTCCAGAACTACTTGTACTAACTGACCAAGGTCACGTCCACTGAAAAAGTTAAGCTAGCTACGTACAGGTTACAAAACTAACGAAGGGTAGGCTACTTTCTTATGTGGGGACATAGAGGCACGCGCCACACGATCGCATGGGATCATGCGGCACAGGACGCGGCTTACAAACGCGAGAAATCATCCGGCTTATTTTAAGCGTTTTCCATGTTTTAATTGTTCTAGGGCATTTAAATATTTTATAAAATGTTGGTTTCTCCACAACAATTACTCATTGATTAATTGCAATATCCTGAACATTTTTGTTCTAGTGTTTGGTTAAGTAATTTTTGGACTTTATATTTGAATTGAATTCAGAGGGGACTTTGAAATGAGATTTGAATCACAGTGATCAAGCACTACTTAGCAAAGTGTCTTAGCATAATCAGAGAGGGTTACTGTAGCATGACACTGGGGGTGTTACAAATCTCCTCCACTACAAGAAATCTTGTCCCGAGATTTAAGGTGTGGAGTAAGGGGGAAAGTTTTGGTTACGAAATTCTAACGGATCTTCTCGGTCTTGGTTGCTCTCCTCGAAGAGGTCGATCCATTACACTGATGTCTTCATTTCTCTGCTTCAGGTCATCACGATGAAGTCGTCATCCTTTCTTCGGAACTCCGTCGTACTTACGAAAGGGATAAGGGGTAACTTCGGAAGAACGAACCTCTACAAGGTTGCTTATCTGGTAGATAACATCAGGGAAGGTGGCGGAATGTAACTCTCAAACTGAAACTTAAGAAAATATCGAGAGGAAAGTAAGAAGGTACCATGAGAAGTTGCGAACGGGTAGACAGTCATTCGATGCCTAATCAGAAGGTGAAAGGGGTTCAGAGCAACAAAAATAAATATTGCGTTTGATACTAGAGTATATCATCTCTAGGAAGGTGGCTCGTGATCTACATGTGAAGCCAAGCATGAGGAATAACTTTGGAAATAGGGGATATACAGGAGAGTCAGGTTTCGATCCTGTGGAACTGTGGGTTATGGGCCCACCATGTGGGTTAAAAGTAGAAAGGGTGCTGACATCTTGCACGGTCATGATAGCAAGGCATGTCAGAGGATAGCATGTCGGTTATGTTGGCAACAACGTTGGTACAAAGGGCGAGGGACAAAGAGAACCATTTTCCTGCTCGTTAAGACGAGGCGGACCAATAGGCAAAGTTCTCGTCCACCGGGGTTACCGGAATGTCATCAACAATAGTAACAGAGTTATACTTGACAGGGTTGTAAACCGAGGTGTTTACCTAAGCAGGGAAATATTACCGCTTATATCATATAGATCACAAGAAAGGTTAAACAAAACAATGGAAAATAAAAGTGATTATCAGATTAAACAGAACAATGGAAAGGAAAATGTGTATACATGAGTATTGGGTGTATCTCCTTCCCAAGAGCAAGCAGAGAGGGATAATCATGACAGGATTGCAAGTAGATAACCATCTAGGGAAAGGGGCGATGAAACTCATGAGGTTACCCAAACAATGGCGTTTGGATAATTGATCAAGAAACAATTAGCATTATGCTTCCAATGTTCTTGTTGAGGTTTGAGTACCACAATCATGCTTCAGGATAGCATTGACCTGGTCATCAGGTAAAGGTCAGACTTTGGATACACAAAGGATCAACTGGAAACAACTTATAAAATAAGCCATACAATTTCAGCAAGGAAAGGATGAGGATGTGGCCGACGGGCTCAGCAATAATTCATCGAGATTTCCATAAACATGGATTTTCACAATTAAGTGAACAAGATGATAGCATTGGACACACCAAAGTATATAATGAAGTATGTTCGAGGAGACCATCCACAATTAAACATTGAACGAAAATGCACCTGGAAATATGGACCAAGTAGCACAATCAATGTTAGAATGGTGATTCAATAACCAAAAGTCCTAGAATGAAACTATCGGCCATTCACTTCAAAGCAATAGGGTTGCTAGAAGTTTTGAATTCACACATCATAGTTCAATTATTGGTATTCTGGTTAGAAACAACACGGGGACCAAGAAATGAACAGAGATGGCGAGAAGTATTACTATATCAAGAATTAATAGGTGGAGCAATTTTCACAACATCCTTGACATAAAAGATGGTAATACTCCAAGGTAGAACATAACAGAAGCTGGATAGCAAAGAGCTCCATAACATGAACAAGTTTGTGTTGGAAAGAAGGTAAGGATATTGTCGATGATAACACAAATCATCGAGGGGAAAGGATGGTATTTATCATCATGAATACAATTGATATCCTGGAAGAGTTCATAAGGTTGATGATGATCATGACACATTTGTCGAGAGATTTCATGAAGATGAAATTGATCAGCGATGACATCAAGCAAAAGGAATTGGTGAATCGAAAGGTTATCAGAAACCACAGATAAGATGCAATCTCAGAATCAGAGTTGCCTCTCAAGACAAACAATATGATGTTGAAAGCTCAATGTAAGCTTAGCGCAGTGTTGGGATTGCGTCCTGGGGATGAAGGACATAGGTAGCATGGTAAAGCTTTGATGTCTACTACGCAACCTTCTTCTTGTAGACTCGTGTTGGGCCTCCAAGCGCAGAGTTTTGTAGGACAGTAGCAATTTTCCCTCGAGTGGGTGACCTAAGGTTTATCAATCCGTGGGAGGCGTAGGATGAAGATGGTCTCTCTCAAACAACCCTGCAACCAAATAACAAAGAGTCTCTTGTGTCCCCAACACACCAAATACAATGGTAAATTGTATAGGTGCACTAGTTCGGCAAAGAGATGGTGATACAAGTGTAATATGGATAGTAGATATAGGTTTTTGTAATCTGAAAATATAAAAACAGCAAGGTAACTAGTAACAAAAGTGAGCAAAAAACGATATTGCAATGCTTGGAAACAAGGCATAGGGTTCATACTTTCACTAGTGCAAATTCTCTCAACAATGATAACATAATTCGATCATATAACAATCCCTCAACATGCAACAAAGAATCACTCCAAAGTTTCGATCGGAGAACGTAGGACGAAAACGTGCATCAACCCTATGCATAGATTAACCCAATGTCACCTCGGGAATCCATGAGTTGAGTGCCAAAACATACATCAAGTGAATCAATAGAACATCCCATTGTCACCACAGATATCCCATCGCAAGACATACATCAAGTGTTCTCAAATCCAATACTCAATCCAACATAACAAAACCTCAAAGAGCAAGACTCAATTCATCACAAGAAGGTAGAGGGGGAAGAACACCATATGATCCAACTATAATAACAAAGCTTGCGATACATCAAGATCGTGCCAAATAAAGAACATGAGAGAGAGATCAAACACATAGCTACTGGTACATACCCTCAGGCCCCGAGGGTGAACCACTCCCTCTTCATCATGGAGACCGCCGAGATGATGAAGATGGTCTCCGGTGATGATTTCCCCCTCCGGCAGGGTGCCAGAACATGCTCCCGATTGGTTTTTCGTGGTTACAGAGGCTTGCGGCGGAACTTCCGATCTAGGGTTCTTTTCAGAGGTTTCTATATTTATAAGAACTTTTGGCGTCGGAAACAAGTCAAGGAGGTGCCCGAGGGGCCCACAAGCCCTCAAGGCGTGCCCTGGGGGGTAGGGCGCGCCCCCTGGCTTGTGGACTCCTCGGGACTCTTCTGGTCCAGCTCCGGTGCTTCGGGGGTCTCTTTTGGTCCATAAAAAATCATCGTAAATTTTCAGCCCATTTCGAGAACTTTTATTTCTGCACAAAAAACGACACCACAGTAGTTCTGCTGAAAACAGCTTCAGTTCGGGTTAGTTCTAATAAAATCATACCAAAACCATATAAAATTGTTGTAAACATGGCATGAATACTTCATAAATTATAGATACGTTGGAGACGTATCAGCATCCCCAAGCTTAATTCCTGCTCGTCCTCGAGTAGGTAAATGATAAAAGAAAGAATTTATGAAGTATGAATGCTACCTAGCAAAATTATCAATGTAATCTTCTTCATTGTGGCATGAATGTTCAGATCCATAAGATTCAAAACAAAAGTTTAATATTGACATAAAAGCAATAATACTTCAAGCATACTAATAAAGCAATCATGTCTTCTCAAAATATCAAGGCCAAAGAAAGTTATCCCTACAAAATCATATAGTCTGTCTATGCTCTATCTTCATCACACAAAATATTTCATCATGCACAACCCCGATGACAAGCCAAGCAATGATTTCATACTTTTAATGTTCTCAAGCTTTTTCAACTTTCACGCAATACATGAGCGTGAGCCATGGATATAGCACTATAAGTGGAATAGAGTATGGTGGAGGTTGTGAGGAGAAGACAAAAAAGGAGAAAGTCTCACATCAACTAGGCAAATTAATGGGCTATGGAGATGCCCATCAATTGGTATCGATGCAAGTGAGTAGGGATTGCCATGCAACGGATGCACTAGAGCTATAAGTGTATGAAAGCTCAAAAGAAAACTAAGTGGGTGTGCATCCAACTTGCTTGCTCATGAAGACCTAGGGCAATTTGAGGAAGCCCATCATTGGAATATACAAGCCAAGTTCTATGATGAAAAATTCCCACTAGTATATGAAAGTGACAAAATAGGAGACTCTCTATTATGAAGATCATGGTGCTACTTTGAAGCACAAGTGTGGAAAAAGGATAGTAACATTGTCCCTTCTCTCTTTTTCTCTCATTTTTTTGTTTTTTTGTTTGGGCTCTTTGGCCTCTTTTATTTTTTTGTAAGTCCAGAGTCGCATCCCAACTTGTGAGGGAATCATAGCTTCCATCATCCTTTCCTCACATGGGACAATGCTCTAATAATGATGATCATCACACTTCTATTTACTTACAACTCAAGAATTACAACTCGATACTAGAACAAGATATGACTCTATATGAATGCCTCCGGCGGTGTACCGGGATGTGCAATGATCAATAGTGACATGTATAAAAAATAAGAACGGTGGCCTTGCCACAAATACTATGACAACTACATGATCATGCAAAGCAATATGACAATGATGGTGCGTGTCATAATAAACGGAACGGTGGAAATTGCATGGCAATATATCTCAGAATGGCTATGAAAATGCCATAATTGGTAGGTATGGTGGCTGTTTTGAGGAAGGTATATGGTGGGTTTAATGCACCGGCGAAAGTTGCGCGGTACTAGAGAGGCTAGCAATGGTGGAAGGGTGAGAGTGCGTATAATCCATGGACTCAATATTAGTCATAAAGAACTCACATACTTATTGCAAAAATTTATTATCCATCGAAATAAAGTACTACACGAATGCTCCTAGGGGGATATATTGTTAGGAAAAGACCATCGCTCGTCCCCGACCGCCACTCATAAGGAAGACAATCAAAAAATAAATCATGCTCCGACTTCATCACATAACGGTTCACCATACGTGCATGCTTCGGGAATCACAAACTTTAACACAAGTATTTCTACCAATCCACAATTACTCACTAGCATGACTTTAATATCACCATCTTTATATCTCAAAACAAATGAAAGTAATCAAACTTCTCATAGTATTCAACACTCTTTATATGATAGTTTTTATTATATCCCTCTTGGATGCCCATCATATTAGGACTAAATTCATAACCTAAGCAAATTACCATGCTGTTTAGAGACTCTCAAAATAATATAAGTGAAGCATGAGAGTTCATCAATTTCTTCAAAATAAAACCACCGCCGTGCTCGAAAAAGATATAAGTGAAGCACTAGAGCAACTACTTAGCTCAAAAGATATAAATGTAGCACATAGGGTATTCTAATAAATTCACGATTAATGTGTGTCCCTCTCAAAAGGTGTGTCCAGAAAGGATGATTGTGGCAAAATAAAAAGCAAAGACTCATATCATACAAGACGCTCCAAGCAAAACACATATCATGTGGTGAATAAAAATATAGCCTCAAGTAAATTTACCGATGGATTGAAGACGAAAGAGGGGATGCCATCCGGGGCATCCCCAAGCTTAGATGCTTGGTTGTCCTTGAATATTACCTTGGGGTGCCTTGGGCATCCCCAAGCTTAGGCTCTTGCCACTCCTTATTCCATAGTCCATCAAATCTTTACCCAAAACTTGAAAACTTCACAACACAAAACTCAACAGAAAACTCATAAGATCCGTTAGTATAATAAAATAAATCACCACTTTAGGTACTGTTGTGAACTCATTATTTATTTATATTGGTGTAATATCTACTGTATTCCAACTTCTCCATGGTTCATATCCTCCGATATTACTCATAGATTCATCAAAATAAGCAAACAACACAATGAAAACAGAATCTGTCAAAAACAGAACAGTCTGTGAAGATCTGAATTGAAATCATACTTATGTTACTCCAAAAATCCTGAAAAATTAGGAAAACGTAGAAAATTTGTATATAAATCCTCTGTAAAAAATCCAGAGTTTTTCCTCGTACCTGTGAATTCTAACAATTCTGTTACTAGACGCAAAAGTTTCTGTTTTTGCAGAGAATCAAATCAACTATCGACCACACTATCCCAAAGTCTTTACTTGGCACTTTATTCAAACAAAAGCTATAAAACATGATTACTACAGTATATTAATCATGTGAACACACAAAAACAGTAGGGGTAAATATTGAGTTGTCTCCCAACAAGCGCTTTTCTTTAATGCCTTTTAAGCTAGGCATGATGATTTCAATGATGCTAACATAAAAGGTAAGAATTGAAACAAAATGGGAGCATCATGAAGCATATGACTAGCACATTTAAGTCTAACCCACTTCCTATGCATAGGGATTTTTTGAGTAAACAATTCATGGGAACAACAATCAACTAGCATAGGAAGGAAAAACAAGCAAAACTTCAAGATTTTTAACACATAGAGAGGAAACTTGATATTAGTGAGACATGTAAAAGCATATATTCCTATCTCATAATAATTTTCAGTACCATCATGAATGAATTCAACAATATAACTATCACATAAAGCATTCTTTTCATGATCCACAAGCATAGAAATTTTATTACTCTCCACATAAGCAAATTTATTCTCATGAATAGTAGTGGGAGCAAACTCAACAAAATAACTATCATGTGAGGCATAATCCAATTGAAAATTAAAATCATGATGACAAGTTTCATGGTTATCATTATTCTTTATAGCATACATGTCATCACAATAATCATCATAGATAGCAACTTTGTTCTCATAATCAATTGGAACCTCTTCCAAAATAGTGGATTCATCACTAAATAAAGTCATGACCTCTCCAAATCCACTTTTATCAATATTGTGAAAAGATTCAACACCCTCCAAAATAGTGGGATCATTAACTAGAGTTGACACTCTTCCAAACCCACTTTCATCAACATAATCATCATAAATAGGAGGCATGTTATCATCATAGTAAATTTTCTCATCAAAACTTGGGGGACTAAAAATATCATCTTCATCAAATATAGAATCCCCAAGCTTATGGCTTTGCATATCATTAGCATCATGGATATTCAAGGAATTCATACTAACAACATTGCAATCATGCTCATCATTCAAAGATTTTATGCCAAACATTTTATTGAGTTCTTCTTCTAACACTTGAGCACAATTTTCCTTTCCATCATTTTCACGAAAGACATTATAAAGATGAATAATATGTGGCAACCTCAATTCTATTTTTTGTAGTTTTCTTTTATAGACTAAACTAGTGATAAAACAAGACACTAAAAGATTCAATTGCAAGATCTAAAGATATACCTTCAAGCACTCACCTCCCCAGCAACGACGCCAGAAAAGAGCTTGATGTCTACTACGCAACCTTCTTCTTGTAGACTCGTGTTGGGCCTCCAAGCACAGAGTTTTGTAGGACAGTAGAAATTTTCCCTCAAGTGGGTGACCTAAGGTTTATCTATCCGTGCGAGGTGTAGGATGAAGATGGTCTCTCTCAAACAACCCTGCAACCAAATAACAAAGAGTCTCTTGTGTCCCCAACACAGCAAATACAATGGTAAATTGTATAGGTGTCCTAGTTCGGCGAAGAGATGGTGATACAAGTGTAATATGGATAGTAGATATAGGTTTTTGTAATCTAAAAATATAAAAACAGCAAGGTAACTAGTAACAAAAGTGAGCAAAAACGATATTGCAATGCTTGGAAACAAGGCCTAGGGTTCATACTTTCACTAGTGCAAATTCTCTCAACAATGATAACATAATTCGATCATATAACAATCCCTCAATGTGCAACAAAGAATCACTCCAAAGTTTCGATCGGAGAACGTAAGACGAAAATGTGCATCAACCCCTATGCATAGATTACCCCAATGTCACCTCGGGAATCCGCGAGTTGAGTGCCAAAACATACATCAAGTGAATCAATAGAACATCCCATTGTCACCATAGATATCCCATCGCAAGACATACATCAAGTGTTCTCAAATCCAATACTCAATCCAACATAACAAAACCTCAAAGAGCAAGACTCAATTCATCACAAGAAGGTAGAGGGGGAAGAACACCATATGATCCAACTACAATAACAAAGCTCGCGATACATCAAGATCGTGCCAAATCAAGAACACGTGAGAGAGAGAGAGAGAGATCAAACACATAGCTACTGGTACATACCCTCAGGCCCCGACGGTGAACTACTCCCTCCTTGTCATGGAGACTGCCGAGATGATGAAGATGGCCTCCAGTGATGATTTCCCCTTCGGCAGGGTGCCGGAACAGGCTCCCGATTGGTTTTTTGATCTAGAATGAGGGGATCTCCGGGAGGAAGTAGTTAGCATAACCTAATGTTAGAGTTAGCAAAACCTTTAACGCGAATAGAAGACAGATCAGAATCCCAGAGTAAAGACGAGGAATAAAAGATCCTAATACCACCCAATTGAGATGTGGGCCTGTAAGCCACACAAAATGTTAGTAAAGATTTTCAATGACTAGACTCAACTTCGGCCAAGGAGTTGGAAAGGGGGCTACCTATAGGCAGTTGGCTCTCATACCAACTTGTGATGCCCCCGATTCAATCGTACACTCATCATACACGCAAATGTGTACGATCAAGATCAGAGACTCAGGGGAAGATATCACAACACAACTCTAGACACAAATTAAAGTCATACAAGCTTCATATTACAAGCCAGGGGCCTGGAGGGCTCGAATACATAAGCTTGAATACAAACGAGTCAACGGAAGCAAGAATATCTGAGTACAGACATAAGTTAAACAAGTCTGCCTTAAGAAGGCTAGCACAAACAACAACATCAATCAAAAAGGCAAGGCCTCTTTCCTGGGAGCCTCCTAACTACTCCAGGTCATCGGCGGCCTCCACGTAGTAGTAGGCACCCTCGGGGTAGTAGTAGTAGTCGTTGGGGGTGGCATCTGGCTCCTGGGATCCGTCCTTTGATCACAACAATCGGGTATGGGGGAAAAGAGGTAGCAAAGCAACCGTGAGTACTCATCCAAAGTACTCGCAAGACACATATCAGATCTATGCTAAGTATGCATCGGTATCAAAGGAATGGGGTTATATCTTTGGACTAAACTGCAGAAATGCCAGAAAAGAAGGGAATGCCTAGCCTATGGAAGACTAGCATCTTCAAGCATCTTGCAGCATCACAAGAGATAAGAGTAGCATATCATAATAGTATTAAGTATGTTGTATCATTCATGCCCAGAGATCCTTTCTCGACTCCCTGTGAGAAAGCAATCCCGGAGCCATCATATCCATTTCACATCTCCAGTATCCAATTCTAGTTGTTTCGATCGGGATACAACTCCGAGCGTTCATTACCGTGGACACGGCTATTCGAATAGATATAGTTCCCTGCAGGGGTGCACCAACTTACCCAACACGCTTGATCAACTCCGGCCAGACACACCATCAGGTCATGACTGGCCTCAGCCGATCAACACGCCGTAGTCCTACCTAGGCTCAACAGAGAGGCCAGCACGCCGGTCTACATCCTACACGCAGGGGTCTTGGGCCCATTGCCCTTTGCACTCCTGCACATCGCGAGGGCGGCCGGTGAGTAGACCTAGCCCCCTTATACAAGCGCAGGAATAACCAGTCCAACCCGGCACGCGCCGCTCAGTCGCTGACGTCCGAAGAGCTTTCGACTGATACATACGACGCAGAGTGCCCATACTTATTCCCGCGTGGTGGTTAGTGCGAAAAGGCCAGAGGCCTACTCGGATCACATATCCAAACCGTTAGTGTCTTGGGAGCGTGCGGAGACGATCAATGATCTATGATATGTGGTCTCGTCGCCCCGTCTCACGGACTTACGGCAATGGCTAAGAATGCCGGGCCGTACCGCGTAGAAATCTCGCGGGTACCCTCCAGGTCAACCCGACTACACATCAACTCGCGGGTACCCTCATGGTCAATCTGACTCGAAAGAGACTGTCAGGAACTCAGGTCCACCTCTACCGGGGTGGTACCGCCTATCCCTTCAGTCCTGCAGAAACAGTAACTCTCGCGGGTACCCCTCGGGGCCGACCCGTCTTTAACATGGTTTTGGGGTAAAGTCAAAGTAACTGTGTGTCCATAACACCAAGGGGGAATCCGAGGAATCACCCTCGATGGATTCGACTTGATGTAATCGTCAAGGTGAACTAGGAGGAATCACCCTCGAGGTTCACGCTTGAGGTGTTGCACAACAGAGTCGTATCGGGAGTGGTGAAGGAGGAATCACCCTCGATGACCACGACCGATTAGCTACACTATAGAGTTATCATCAGGAGTGCGTTAAGAGGTATCACCGTCGGCACTCGATAGGAGCTATGCAGTCGTACTACTAAAGGGGGTGAGGTGATGTGTCGGGCACTGGACGTCGATCACGTTGATCGAGTCACCTGGTAATCTAGCGGGGCAACAGGGACAAGATGAGGGGTCACTGATGGATCACTAACCAACCTATACTAAGCATATAGTATAAGCAGGTAAGGTACAAAAGTAGGTTACAAAAGCAAGCTATGCATCAGAATAGGAGCAAACATTTATGGTAGCAAAATCTAATGCAAGCAAGAGAGAACGGAATGGGCGATATCGAAATGATCAAGGGGGGTTTGCTTGCCTGGAAGCTCTGCTGAAAGGACTAGTCGTTAGGGGTGTAGTCGTACTCTGCAGCAGCGTCGGTCTCGGTGTCTACCAGAGAGAAGAGGGGGAAGAAACAATAAATATAAAGCAAACAGATGCATCACAATGCATGACATGGCAATATGCAGTGCTAGGGGTACTACACGTTACCGATGAAGCGTGAAAACATTAGGGAATGTTTCCCAACGTTTGGCATTTTTCGGACAGATGAATCGGAGGGGAAGGATCCATGTTCATCATGCGAGAGGCATGTGACAGATGAACGGAATGCATATTCAGATTCATTACATTTTTCTGAGCAACTTTCATAAATAAATTTTTTCTATCTGACTTATAGATTATTTTATATGATTTTTCAAAGTTTTAAACAATATTCTGAAAATTTTGGATTTATTTAATTCGAAAATGAACAGTGTTGGGACCTTTTACACCCACTGTGGGCTAGCCATAGTGGCTGACAGGTGGGGTCAGGGGGCAGTCAACACCTAGTCAATAGTCAACTGGGTTGACCACTAACTGGTCAAACTGACAGATGGGGCCGCCTGTCATGCACAGTAGCTAAACTAATTATCTAGCTGAGTTAATTAGCTAGGTGGGACCCCATTGTCAGTGGCTAAACTAATTACCAGATTAACTTAATTAGGAAAATAGTGATTAAGCGAGCGGGCCCTACATGTAAGTGGCTGGGGTGCACAGTCAGCACGTTGACTCTGGTCAATGATACGTCCATTTTGCATCATGTTTTCCTACTGTTATTTATAAAGTTTTTATGCATAATAAAGCTTTTGGGAGTATTTCTAATGTCTTTTCTCTCATAATATGCAAGGTTTACACAAAGAGGGAGAATACCGGCAGCTGGAATTCTGGACCTGAAAAAGCTACGTCAGAGTTACCTATTCTGCACATCTCCAACTGAGCTGAAAGTTTACGGAGAATTGTTTTGCAATATATGAAGAATATTGGAGCAAATAACTACCAGAGGGGGCCCACTAGGTGGGCACAACCCACCTGGGTGCGCCAGGGAGCCCAGGCGCGCTATGGTGGGTTGTGCCCTCCTCGGCCCACCTCCGGTGCCCCTCTTATGGTATATGAGTCATTTTGACCTAGAAAAAAAAGGAGAGGACTTTCGAGATGAAGCGCCGCCGTCTTGAGGCGGAACTTGGGCAGGAGCACTTTTGCCCTACGGCGGAGCGATTCCGCCAGGGGAACTTCCCTCCCGAAGGGGGAAATCATCGCCATCGTCATCACCAACAACTCTCCCATCTTTGGGAGGGCCATCTCCATCAACATCTTCAACAACACCATCTCCTCTCAAACCCTAGTTCATCTCTTGTGTTCAATCTTTGTACCGGAACCTTAGATTGGTGCTTATGGGTGATTAGTAGTGTTGATTACATCTTGTAGTTGATTACTATATGGTTTATTTGGTGGAAGATTATATGTTCAGATCCATTATGCTATTTAATACCCCTCTGATCTTGAGCATGATTATTATTTGTGAGTAGTTACTTTTGTTCTTGAGGTCACGGGAGAAGTCATGTTGCAAGTAATCATGTGAACTTGATATGTGTTCGATATTTTGATGATATGTATGTTGTGATTCCCTTGGTGGTGTCATGTGAACGTCGACTACATGGTACTTCACCATATTTGGGCCTAAGGGAATGCATTGTGGAGTAGTTATTAGATGATGGGTTGCTAGAGTGACAGAAGCTTAAACCCTAGTTTATGCGCTACTTCGCAAGGGACCGATTTGGATCCAAAAGTTTAATGCTATGGTTAGATTTTATCTTAATACTTTTCTCGTAGTTGCAGATGCTTGCGAGCGGGTTAATCATAAGTAGGAGGTTTGTTCAAGTAAGAATAGCACCTAAGCACCAGTCCACCCACATATCAAATTATCAAAGTAGCGAACACGAATCAAACCAACATGATGAAAGTGATAGGATGAAATTCCCGTGTACCCTCAAGAACGCTTTGCTTATTATAAGAGACCGTTTTGGCCTGTCCTTTGCCACAAAAGGATTGGGCTACCTTGCTGCACTTTATTTACCGTTACCGTTACTTGCTCGTTACAAATTATCTTGCTATCAAACTACTCGTTACCGACTATTTCAGTCCTTAAAGAAAATACCTTGCTGAAAACCACTTGTCATTTCCTTCTGCTCCTCGTTGGGTTTGACACTCTTACTTATCGAAAGGACTACAATTGATCCCCTATACTTGTGTCTCATCAAGGCTCTTTTCTGGCGCCGTTGCTGGGGAGTGAAGCACTCTTGGTAAGGAAAAATTATTACTACGTGCTGAAATTTATTGTCACTTGTTACTATGGAGAATCATCCTTTGAGGGGTTTGTTCGGGGTATCTTCACCTCGACCAGAATCACAATTAGCTACCCCTCAACCTACTGCACCTACTGAAAATATTGGTTATGAAATTCCTTCGGGTATGATAGAACAACTGCTAGCTAATCCTTATGCAGGAGATGGAATCGAACATCATGATATGCACTTGATATATGTGGATGAAATTTGTGGATTATTTAAGCTTGCAGGTATGCCCGGAGATGAAGCTAATAAGAAGGTTTTCCCTTTATCTATGAAGGGAAAAGCATTGACATGGTATAGGCTATGCGATGATATTGGATCTTGGAACTGGAATCGATTGAAATTGGAATTTCACCAAAAAAATTATCCTATGCATCTAGTTCATCGTGATCGGAATTATATATATAATTTTTGGCCTCGTGAAGGAGAATGTATCGCTCTAGCTTGGGGGAGGCTTAAGTCAATGTTATATTCATGCCCCAATCATGAGCTCTAGAGAGAAATTATCATTCAGAATTTTTATGCTCGGCTTTCTCGTGATGATCAATCCATGCTCGATACTTCTTGTACTAGTTCTTTTATGAAGAAGACTATTGAATTCAGGTGGGATCTTTTAGAAAGAATTAAACGCAACTCTGAAGATTGGGAACTCGATGAAGGTAAAGATTCAGTTATTAAGCTTGAATTTGATTGTGTTAAATCTTTTATGAATACCGATGCTTTTCACAAGTTTAGCACTAAATATGGACTTGACTCTGAGATAGTAGCCTCTTTCTGTGAATCATTTGCTACTCATGTTGATCTCCCTAAGGAGAAGTGGTTCAAATATCACCACCCTATCAAAGAAGAAATTAAAAAACCCGACATAGTTAAAGATGAAACTATTATTTACAATGTTGATCTAGTTGTCCCTACTACTTATATTGAAAAACCACAATTCCCTGTTAGGATAAAGGAACATGCTAAGGTTTCAACTATGGTTCACAAAGTAATATTAGAGCACCTAAACCTGCTGAACAAATTAAAGTAGAACCTAGTGTTGCTATGGTTAAAGATCTCTTGGTAGAAAATATTGATGGGCATGTTATTTACTTCTGTGATGAAGCTGCTAGAATTGCCAAACCCGATGAAAAAGATAAACATAGACCTGTTGTTGGCATGCCTATTGTCTCAGTTAAAATAGGAGATCATTGTTATCATGGTTTATGTGATTTAGGTGCTAGCATGAGTGCTATTCCTTTTACCTTATACCAAGAAATTATGAATGACATAGCACCCGCTGAAATAGAAGACATAGATGTTACTATTAAACTTGCTAATAGAGACACCATCACACCACTTGGGATTGTTAGAGATGTTGAAGTATTGTGTGGGAAAATAAAATACCCTACTGATTTTCTAGTCCTTGGTTCCCCACAAGATGATTTTTGTCCCATTATCTTTGGTAGACCTTTCTTGAACACTGTCAATGCCACTATAGATTGTCATAAACAAACTGTCAGTGTTAGCTTTGGTGATGAGATTCATGATTTCAATTTTTCTAAGTTTAATAGAAAACCTCATAAGAAAGAATTACCTAGTAAGGATGAAATAATTGGTCTTGCTTCTATTGCCGTGCCTCCTACAGATCCACTAGAACAATATTTGCTAGACCATGAAAATGATATGCACATGCATGAAAGAAATGAAATAGATAAAAATTTCTTTGAACAACGACCTCTGCTTAAACACAATTTGCCTATTGAAACTCTAGGAGGTCCTCCTCCACCTAAAGGTGATCCAGTGTTTGAATTAAAACAATTGCCCGACACTTTAAAATATGCTTATCTTGATGAGAAAAAGATATATCCTGTTATTATTAGTGCTAACCTTTCAGAACATGAAGAAGAAAGATTATTGAAAATTCTGAAGAAGCACCGAGCTGCTATTGGATATACTCTTGATGATCTTAAGGGCATTAGTTCCACTCTCTGTCAGCACAAGATTAATATGGAACCTGATGCTAAACCCGTTGTTGATCATCAACGACGTTTGAATCCTAAGATGAAAGAAGTGGTAAGAACTGAAATACTAAAGCTTCTGAAAGCACGTATAATATATCCCATAGCTGATAGTAGATGGGTAAGTCCCGTTCATTGTGTCCCTAAGAAGGGAGGTATTATTGTTGTTCCTAATGATAAAAATGAACTCATTCCACAAAGAATTGTTACTGGCTATAGAATGGTAATTGATTTTAGAAAATTAAATAAAGCAACTAGAAAAGATCATTACCCTTTGCCTTTTATTGATCAAATGCTAGAAAGATTATCAAAGCACACACACTTTTGTTTTCTTGATGGATATTCTGGTTTTTCTCAAATACCTGTTTCACAACCCAATCAAGAGAAAACCACCTTTACTTGTCCTTTTGGAACTTATGCTTATAGACGTATGCCTTTCGGTTTATGCAATGCACCTGCTACTTTTCAAAGATGTATGACTGCTATATTCTCTAATTTTTGTGAAAAGATTGTTGAGGTTTTCATGGATGATTTTTTTGTTTATGGAACTTCTTTTGATGATTGCTTGAGCAACCTTGATCGAGTTTTGCAGAGATGTGAGCAAACTAATCTTGTCTTGAATTGGGAGAAGTGCCACTTTATGGTTAATGAAGGTAATGTTTTGGGGCATAAAATTTCTGAACGAGGTATTGAGGTGGACCAAGCTAAAGTTGATGCAATTGAGAAAATGCAATGTCCTAAAGATATTAAAGGTGTTCGTAGTTTTCTCAGTCATGCTGGTTTCTATAGGAGGTTTATTAAAGACTTATCTAAAATTTCTAGGCCTCTTACAAATCTTTTACAAAAGGATGTTCCATTTGTTTTTTATGACGATTGTGTGGAAGCCTTTGAAACACTTAAGAAAGCCTTAACTTCTGCAGCTATTGTTCAACCACCTGATTGGAACTTGCCTTTTGAACTCATGTGTGATGCTAGTGGTTATGCTGTTGGTGCTGTTCTAGGACAAAGAGTTGATAAGAAATTAAATGTTATCCATTATGCTAGCAAAATTCTAGACAGTGCCCAAAGAAATTATGCTACTACTGAAAAAGAATATTTAGCAGGTGTGTTTGCTTGTGATAAATTCAGATCTTACATTGTTGATTCTAAAGTTATTGTTCACACCGATCATGCTGCTATTAAATATCTTATGGAAAAGAAAGATGCTAAACCTAGACTCATTAGGTGGGTTCTCTTGCTACAAGAATTTGATTTACATATAACTGAAAGAAAAGGAGCTGAGAATCCCATAGCTGATAACTTGTCTAGGTTAGAAAATATCCTTGATGACCCACTACCTATTGATGATAGCTTTCCTGATGAACAACTAGCTGCAATAAATGTTTCTCATAATACTCCTTGGTATGCTGACTATGCTAATTATATTGTTGCTAAATACATACCACCTAGTTTCACATACCAACAAAAGAAAAAAATTCTTCTATGATTTAAGACATTACTTTTGGGATGACCCACATCTTTATAAAGAAGGAGTAGATGGTATTATTAGACGTTGTGTACCTGAGCATGAACAGGAACAAATCCTACGGAAATGTCATTCCGAAGCTTACGGAGGACATCATGCGGGAGATAGGACTGCTCATAAGGTATTGCAATCTGGTTTTTATTGGCCTACTCTCTTCAAGGATGCCCGTAAGTTTGTTTTATCTTGTGATGAATGTCAACGAATTGGTAATATCGGTAAGCGTCAAGAAATGCCTATGAATTATTCACTTGCTGTTGAACCATTTGATGTTTGGGGTTTTGATTATATGGGGCCTTTTCCTTCCTCTAATGGGTATACACATACTTTGGTTGCTATTGATTATGTTACTAAGTGGGTAGAAGCTATTCCAACTAGTAGTGCTGATCATAACACTTCCATTAAAATGCTTAAAGAAGTTATTTTCCCGAGGTTTGGAGTCCCTAGATATTTAATGAATGATGGTGGTTCACACTTTATTCATGGTGCTTTCCGTAAAATGCTTGCTAAATATGATGTTAACCATAGAATTGCATCACCCTATCATCCTCAATCTAGTGGTCAAGTTGAACTTAGCAATAGAGAAATAAAACTTATATTACAAAAAACTGTTAATAGGGCCCGGAAGATTTGGTCTAAGAAATTGGATGATGCACTTTGGGCCTACAGAACAACATATAAAAATCCTATGGGTATGTCTCCCTATAAAATGGTTTATGGAAAAGCTTGTCATTTACCTCTTGAGTTAGAACATAAAGCATATTGGGCAATTAAAGAACTCAGCTATGATTTCAAACTTGCCGGTGAAAAGAGGTTATTTGATATTAGCTCACTAGATGAATGGAGAACCCAAGCCTATGAAAATGCCAAGTTATTTAAAGAAAAAGTTAAAGGATGGCATGACAAAAGAATCCAAAAGAGGGAATTCAAAGTTGGAGAATATGTTCTTTTGTACAACTCTCGTTTCAAATTCTTTGCAAGAAAACTTCTCTCTAAATGGGAAGGACCATATATCATGGAGGAGGTTTATCGCTCTAGAGCTATCAAAATAAATAATGCCGAAGGTACTAACCCGAAGGTGGTCAATGGCAAAGAATTAAACACTATATCTCAGGTACCCTATTAATGTCGAAAGTAATATTATTCAAACGATGACACCGGAGGAACACATAAAGGAAACCTTTCGGAACACTCCAGAATCCCTAAAAAGAGGAGGTACGTGATACGATAAGTAAACGGACTCCGAAAAATCCGCAAAAATATTTTCTGTCGGTTTTGGAATATTACAAAAATTAGGAAAACAAGAAACAACCAGGAAGGCACCCAAGGGGGGGCACAAGACACCAGGGCGCGCCAGGGCCCCCTGCCGCGCCCAGGTGGGTTGTGCCCACCTCGGGAACCTCCTCGACTCCGTTTTCCTCCCGTTTGCTTGTTTCCCAAGATAAAAAAATCTTTATATACCCCCCGAATGTATTGACCATCGTATCTCGGAGAAATATTCTGTCTCTCTTTCTTTCTGTTTTTCTGGCAGATATGATAATATGTCGTATCAAGATTCGAATGGAGAGAGCTATGTCGCTGATTATATTGCAAACACCAAGGTTTACAGAGATGTGGAACATTGTGGTTGGACCATGGAGGAAGAAGAATACTATGATCCGAAGGGGAAAGAAGAGACAAGCTCAGATGAAGATGAAGTTCCATTGCCTCAACCTAGGGACATGCACGTGGAGTTCAAGAAGTCAAGTCTCCCTAACAAAGCAAAGAAACCTAAGATCCAGTTTATCCCTTTTCGTCTCTTGCAGGAAAACAAGCAGGAATTATGCAAAAAGGTACTAAGGCTTGAGCAGAGATCGATGACTTGAGGGAGGAAAATTCCATCCTCAAGCGTAAGCTAAGGAAGAAGAACACTCATACTACATCACCACCACCTTCATCATCTTCTCCAACAAAATAAACTTGATTTCATGGTATGGGCACTCCCCTTGTCTTGTGCCAAGCTTGGGGGAGGTGCCCCGGTATCGTATCATCACCACTATCTTTGCTTTCATCTATTTTAGTTCGATCTTTAGTTATCCTATGATTTAGTTGAATAAAAGTTTAGTTCGATCCTTTCTTTTTGAGTGCTTGCTTAGTGATCTATCTAAGTAATCGTGTGCAAGATATATAATAAAGAGCATTTTGAGTTTTGTTTCTTTACTCTTTAATGTTTCAATAAAAGAAAGGAAAATAAAAGAATAAGATCATATGCTAATCTTATGGTAAGTAATGACATCACATAAGGAAAAGTATAAGTGGTAAAATTTATTAGAGATTGACAAACATATCATTGGTCAATGATGCAATTCATGAAAGAATTAATAAGGGAAGAGAAGATTCACATGCAAATACACTATCTTGGACATCTTTTATGATTGTGAGCCCCCATTAAATATTTTGTGTCAAAATAGTTGATGTTGGACAAGGAAGACAATGTAATGATTTATGTTTGTTCATATTCACATAGAAGTTATATTGTCATAGATCCTTTAACATGTGGTGCTTGCTCAATATCTTTTCTAGCCAAAATTTCCGCACTAAGTAGAGATACTACTTGTGCATCCAAAAACCTTAAACCCAAATCTTATTTTGAGAGTCCACCATACCTACCTATGGATTGAGTAAGATCCTTCAAGTAAGTTGTCATTGGTGCAATAAGGCAATAAAAATTGCTTCTAAATGTGTTGGATCATTTAGTGTAAGAGAAAATTGAGCGTTGTACGAACTTGTGATGGCAAAGTAATAAAGGCGACAGACTGCATAATAAAGGTTGCTATCGTAAGGGGCAATATAACATGATGTTCTTTTGCATTAAGGGATTTGGCATACAAACAAATAAGCGCATGACAACCTCTGCTTCCCTCTGCGAAGGGCCTATCTTTTACTTTTATGCATTTACTTTTATGTAGAGTCAAAGTTTTTTCCCTATTCTTTTTTTTATTTTTGCAAGCATCATGTGGTGAGGAAAGATCTAGGCACATATATCCAGTTGGATATGAGTGGGCATGAGTTATTATTGTTGACATCACCCTTGAGGTGAATACGTTGGGAGGCGAAACTATAAGCCTCTATCTTTCTATGTGTCCGGTTGAAACTTTTTGTTCATGGGTACGCTGTGAGTGTTAGCAATCGTAGAAGATTAAATGATGGTTGAGTATGTGGACTTGCCTAAAGGCTCCGATACGTGACCCTTCCTAAAAATATGATGAATTGTAGTTGCAAAGTTGACTAAGAACATAGTTTGTTGGTTTTCAATAAGGTTTATGCATTATACTTCAATGTTGTGATGAATTGTTACTTCTTCATGGGAAGTTATATGATAAAAGTTATTTGATAAAGTTTTATGTTAAAGTTCCTTGCTGTTATAATAATATGCATGATGCTTCTATGTTCGTATTCTGTTTTTATCGACACCTCTCTCTCAAAGCATGTGGACATGTTTTTCGATTTCGGTTTTTCGCTTGAGGACAAGCGAGGTCTAAGCTTGGGGGAGTTGATACGTCCATTTTGCATCATGTTTTCCTACAGTTATTTATAATGTTTTTATGCATAATAATGTTTTTGGGAGTATTTCTAATGCCTTTTCTCTCATAATATGCAAGGTTTACACAAAGAGGGAGAATACCGGCAGCTAGAATTCCGGACCTGAAAAAGCTACGTTAGAGTTACCTATTCTAAACATCTCCAAATGAGCTGAAAATTTACGGAGAATTGTTTTGCAATATATGAAGAATATTGGAGCAACTAACTACCAGAGGGGGCCCACCAGGTGGGCACAACCCACTTGGCGCGCCCGGGTGGGTTGTGCCCTCCTCGGCCCACCTCCGGTGCCCCTCTTCTGGTATATAAGTCATTTTGACCTAGAAAAAATAAGGAGAGGACTTTCAGGACGAAGCGTCGCCGTCTCGAGGCGGAACTTGGGCAGGAGCACTTTTGCCCTACGGCGGAGCGATTCCACCAGGGGAACTTCCCTCCCAGAGGGGGAAATCATCGCCATCGTCATCACCAACAACTCTCCCATCTTTGGGAGGGCCATCTTCATCAACATCTTGAACAACACCATCTCCTCTCAAACCCTAGTTCATCTCTTGTGTTCAATCTTTGTACCGGAACCTTAGATTGGTGCTTGTGGGTGACTAGTAGTGTTGATTACATCTTGTAGTTGATTACTATATGGTTTATTTGGTGGAATATTTTATGTTCAGATCCGTTATGCTATTTAATACCCCTCTGATCTTGAGCATGATTATTATTTGTGAGTAGTTACTTTTGTTCTTGAGGTCATGGGAGAAGTCATGTTGCAAGTAATCATGTGAACTTGGTATGTGTTCGATATTTTGATAATATGTATGTTGTGATTCCCTTAGTGGTGTCATGTGAACGTCGACTACATGGCACTTCACCATATTTGGGCCTAAGGGAATGCATTATGGAGTAGTTATTAGATGATGGGTTGCTAGAGTGACAGAAGCTTAAACCCTAGTTTATGCGCTACTTCGTAAGGGACCGATTTGGATCCAAAAGTTTAATGCTATGGTTAGATTTTATCTTAATACTTTTCTCTTATAGTTGCGGATGCTTGTGAGGGGGTTAATCATAAGTAGGAGGTTTTTTCAAGTAAGAATAGCACCTAAGCACCGGTCCACCCACATATCAAATTATCAAAGTAGCGAACACGAATCAAACCAACATGATGAAAGTGATAGGATGAAATTCCCGTGTACCGTCAAGAACGCTTTGCTTATTATAAGAGACCGTTTTGGCCTATCCTTTGCCACAAAATGATTGGGCTACCTTGCTGCACTTTATTTACCATTACCGTTACTTGCTCGTTACAAATTATCTTGCTATCAAACTACTCGTTACTGACTATTTCAGTGCTTGCAGAAAATACCTTGCTGAAAACCACTTGTCATTTCCTTCTGCTCCTCGTTGGGTTCGACACTCTTACTTGTCGAAAGGACTACGATTGATCCCCTATACTTGTGGGTCATCAGTCAACATGGTCAACGGGCCCCACGGGACCCACCTGTAGTGACCCAGGGCGGGCCCCTTGGCCGGCCACGCTAGCGGCGACACCGGAGCTTGCTCTAGCGACCATTTCAGCGGCGGCGCACATCAGATCTCGTCGGGATTTCCATACGGGGGTCCATTTGGTGCGTGCTTGGTCGCGTCCGAACGGCCGTGACGATCCATGCCAGGTGGTGGCTGTAGTTCGTCCGGAGGTGGCCGGAAACGACCAAGGCATCGGCGACCGACGGTGACCGGAGTTGAAGCTATTAGGCTTCAGTGTTTCAGCTTGACTTCAAGCGATCTAAGGTCACGAGCAGCTTCAGGGAGAAGGCCTGAGCACACTGGCGTGCTCACCTGGCCAAGGAAGAGATGACAACGACGGGATCAAGGGCAGCGGCGGGGACGAGCTCGGGCTACGCGACTACGATGGCTATAGGGGACACGACAGGGGGAAAAGCATGGGGGAACGGCCAGGGGCTCACATTGGTGTGGCTGGGGAGGTTAGTGAGGTCGGGGGAGCACTGGAGGCGGCAGATCGATGCGTTGAACGACGACGACCGGAGGTAGAAGACGATGTCGATCCTGACGATGCGGCGGAGTCCGACTTGACCCGGTGCGCGAAGATGATGTAGCGGTCGGCGGAGAACCTCCCGGAAAAGGACGAGCGGCGATAAACAGCCCGTGGCCACGGTGGCGATGAGGTCCATGACGACAGCAGCGTAGAGTTCGAACGGGAGAGGGTGAAAATGGCGCAAGGAAGGGGGAGGAATGATGCTAGGGTTCGTCGGCGACGTCGAGGGGGGTATTTATGCACTGCGGGGGCCTCTGGATGGCCGACACGCAAGGTAGCCATGCCATGGACGACGCTCGGGCGTCCACCGTGCCCTGGATGAACAGGGGAGGAAGAAAACCTCCCCGCGGGCTGGGCCGAGCACTGTGCTCATAGAGCCCAGGTGCAAGTAAATTTCTTTTCTTTTCTTTATTCTTTTATTTATCCTTTATTTTTATTTTAAAAAGAAAATGACTTTTATTAGATATGAGACTTAGCCCAATATTCATAATGCAATTTTAGGCACTGCCATAAAAAGGTTTGGTGAGCATTTGAAAAAGTTTGGTATTCTTTTAATTTTAAAAGCAATTATTGTTTTGGCCCCTGTTTTATTTGTTTTAGGGGATTTAAATATTTTGTAAAATGTTGGTTTCTCCAAAAAAATTACTCATTGATTAATTGCAATATCCTGAACATTTTTGTTCTAGTGTTTGGTTAAGTAATTTTTGGACTTTATATTTGAATTGAATTCAGAGGGGAATTTGAAATGAGATTTGAATCACAGTGATCAAGCACTTCGTAGAAATGTGTCTTAGCATAATCAAAGAGGGTTACTATAGCATGACAATGGGGGTGTTACACCCATGTTGCCAGACTGTGAGGTCAGACTTGGAGTTTCAGCGCGTCTATGAGTTCTTATCGTGGCTCCGTGGAGAGTTTGAGCCTCGACATGCTCAGTTGTTTGCTCATGGGTGTATTCCTATTTCTGAGGTGCTTTTTGAGCTTCGTGCTTGATAACCCACAAGTATAGGGTATTGCAACAATTTTCGAGGGTAGAGTATTCAACCCAAATTTATTGATTCGACACAAGGGGAGCCGAAGAATATTCGCAAGTATTAGCAGTTGAGTTGTCAATTCAACCACACCTAAAATACTTAATATATGAAGCAAAGTGATCAGTAGCAAAGTAGTATGATAGTAACAATAACAGTAGCAATAGTAACAGTAGCAGTTTTGTAGTGATTGTAACAGTAGCAACGAAAGTAACTTAGCAAAGATCAATATGTGAAGAGCTCGTAGGCATTGGATCATCGATGGATAATTGTGTTGGATAATATTCATCATGTAGCAGTCATAACCTAGGGTGACACAGAACTAGCTCCAATTAATCAATGTAATGTAGGCATGTATTCTGTATATAGTCATACGTGCTTATGGAAAATAACTTGCATGACATCTTTTATCCAACCCTCCCATGGCAGTGGAGTCCATAAGGAAACTAAGGGATATTAAGGCCTACTTTTAATAGAGAGCCGGAACAAAGCATTAGCACCTAGTGAATACATGAACTCCTCAAACTACTGTAATCACCGGAAAGAATCCCAATTATTGTCACCTTGGGGTATGTGGATCATAACTCGTAATAGGTGCGTATAACTTGCAAGATAGGATCAAGAACACAAATATATTCATGTAAACATAATAGGTTCAGATGTGTAATCATGGCACTCGGGCCCTAGTGACAAGCATTAAGCATAGCAAACTCACAACAACATCAACCTGAGAACATAGTGGATACTAGGGATCAAGCCCTAACAAAACTAACTCGATTACATGATAAATCTCATCCAACCCATCACCGTCCAGCAAGCCTATGAAGGAATTACTCACTCCCAGCGGTGAGCATCATGAAATTGGCGATGAAGGAAGGTTCATGATGACGATGGCGATGGATTCCACCCTCCGGAGCCCCGAACGGACTCCAGATTAGCCCTCCCGATGAAGAACAAGAGGTGGTGGCGGCTCCGTATCGTAAAACACGATGAATCCTTCTCTCTGATTTTTTCTTGGCGAATAGGTATATATGGAGTCGGAGTTAGGGTTGCCGGAGGTCCAGGGGGCCCACAAGCCTGGGAGGCAAGCCCTGGGGGGTGGGCGCGCCCCCTGAGCTTGTGTCTCCTGGGTGGCCCCCTCCTGGTATCTTTTTCCGCCAGTATTTTTTATATATTCCACAAAAATTCTCCTTAAATTTTTAGGTCAATCCGAGAACTTTGATTTTTGCACAAAAATAACACCATGGCAATTCTGCTGAAAACAACGCCAGTCCGGTTTAGTTCCATTCAAATCATGCAAATTAGAGTCCAAAACAAGGGCAAAAGAGTTTGGAAAAGTAGATACGATGGAGACATATCAACTCCCCCAAGCTTAGCCCATTGCTTGTCCTCAAGCAATTCAGTTGACAAACTGAAAGTGACAAAGAAAAACTTTTACAAACTTTGTTTGATCTTGTTGTTGCAAATATGTCTAACCAATGTTCTGGTTTTCAGCAAAGATTATGAACTAACCACATTCACAATAACATTTAGGTCTCACATTTACTCATATCAATAGCATAACTAACTAGCAAGCAATAATAAGATATCTCGGATGTCAACACTTTTTCAAAACAATCATGATACAATATGATATAATGGTATCTCGCTAGCCCTTTCCGAGACCGCAAAACATAAATGCAGAGCACCCCTGAAGTTCAAGCACTGACTAGACATTGTAATTCATGGAAAAAGAGATCCAGTCATACTCATACTCAACATCGACTAAAAACAAAGCATATAAATGGCAGTAGTGCTCTCCAGTTGGTGCTTTAATAAGAAGATGATGACTCAACAATAAAAGTAAATGGATAGGCCCTTCGCAGAGGGAGCAGGGATTTGCAGAGGTGCCAGAGCTCGAAGCTTTTAAAACAGAGATGAATATAATTTTGGGAGATATGCTTTCATTGTCAATGTAACGACCGAGAGTTTTCACCATCTTCCATGCTAGACACATTATAGGCGGTTCCCAAACAAAATGGTAAAGTTTTACTCCCCCACCACCAACAAACACAAGCCATGGCTAGCCAAATCCTCGTGTGCCCTCCATACCAACAACAATCCCGGGGAGTTTTGTTTCATTATTATATTTTGATTTTGATCATAGGACTGGGCATCCCGATTACCAGCCACTTTCTCGTGAATGACAAGCGAATAAACACTCATCGTGAGAATAACCCACCTAGCATGGAAGATACTGACAGCCCCCTGTCGCTACATGAGCGATTTGGGCATACAAAACAAATTATTATTTGAAGATTTAGAGTTTGGCACATGCAAATTTACTTGGAACGGCAGGTAAATACCGTGTATAGGTAGGTATGGTGGACTCATATGGCATAACTTTGGGTTTAAGGAAGTGGATGCACAAGCAGTATTCACGCTTAGTACAAGTGAAGGCTAGCAAATAGATTGAGGAGTGACCAACTAGAGAGTGACAACGGTCATAAACATGCATTGAGATTAATCAACATTGGGTACAAGCATGAGTAGGATATAAATCACCATGAACATAAATATCGTGGAGGCTATGTTGGTTTTGATTCAACTACATGTGTGAACATGTGCCAGGTCAAGCCACTTGAGTTATTCAGAAGAGGATACCATCCTATCATACCACATCATAACCATTTTAAATGGATGTTGACACGCAAGATAAACCATTATCCACTCCTAGCTATTTAAGCATGGCATGAATAACTATGATCTCTAATTGTCATTGCAAACATGTTTCATTCATAATAGGCTGAATCAAGAACGATGAGCTAATCATATTTACAAAAAAATAGGTCGAGTTCATACCAGCTTTGCTTCATCTCAATCATTAATCAAATTTCGTCATTATTGCCTTTCACTTGCATGACCAAACGATGTGAATAATAATAAGAGTGCACGTGCCGTGGACTAAGCTGGAATCTGCAAACATTTATTCAAAGGAGAAGACAAGGTAATATGGGCTCTTTGTTAGATAAACAATAATGCATATGAGAGCCACTCAACATTTTCATCGTGGTCTTCTCCTTACGACCCAAAGAAAAGAAAAGAATTTCAAAGAAACACACTAAAATATTTTTGGAGTTTTTGTTTTTCCTCTTGAAGAAGTGAAACGAAAGAAAAATGAAAATGAGAAAAACTATTTACACGAGAAAGCTCCCAACAAACAAAAGAAGAACGAGAAATCTTTTTGGGTTTTCTTTTAATACTACAACTAATTAAACTAGAAAGAAAAACTAAAAAGAAGAAAGAAATATTTTTGCATTTTATCAAAGTTTTTCACACACACAAGAAGAAAGCGAGAAAAATAAACTAACATGGATTATACAATGAAAAAGGATGAACACCGACAACTGGAATGAATGTGCGATGCATGAATGTAATGTTGGTGAGAAATACGTACTCCCCCAAGCTTAGGATTTTGGCCTAAGTTGGTCTATGGCCACGGCTCGTAGTAACCCTCTCCTGGATACTGCGAAGGGTCCAGAGGGTCCCACTGGTTGGCGAGCTCCTGTGGCTCCCACTGATAAACATGCTCCTGATATGGCTCAGGGGCTGGTGCTGGCTCAGGTACTGGGGGTTGTATCAGACCCCAGCATTTGTAGATGTCATCGGGCATAATAGTGTACCTACCTGAATAAAGATCGAACAAAAACGGCGCAGGAAAAGTAATAATCTCACAAGTACCTTGACTGAATACCAAGTTGTACAGGAGTCGCTTTTGCTTATCATTGTTAATAAAGTGATGCGCTACCATACTAGCATAATCTAAATATTTAGTGGGTAGCAGCATCTCCTCCTCCTCCTCAAGTCTAATAGGAATCTCAAAATGTGCAGCAAGGTGGGTGGCATAGATACCACCATAAATGGTACCTTTCGAACGGTTTGTGTGCAACCGCCGAGCAACCATGGAACCCAGGCTAAAAGTTCTATCAGCATATAAGGCATGGCACAAAATAGCAAGGTCTAGTGTTCTCAGAGTTCCACCTCTCCCCACGACCAGTCAAACATCTCCCGACAAATAATGCATAGTAATGTAAAACAGGAAAAATGTAAACTAGCCACTCTCACTTCCGACACTCCTCTCTCTCCCCCCACAGTAGTTTCAGAGATGAAATCCTCCATGTCTCTAGGACATGGATCACTGAGACTGCCCTCATAAGGTATTTTGCAAACATTGCAAAAATCATATAATGCCATTTCCTTAGGCACATCATACAAGTTAAATTCTACCATAGGTGGTTCCTTGCCAGAATAAAAGCGAAAGTTTTGCACGAAGGTATTACTGAGTAGGAGGTATCAGTCGCACTTATCTTGGAGGAAGGGGATGATGCCGGCATTGTCCGCCAAAAAATAGAAATCTTCGTAAATTCCCGCCTCCTTCAAGAATGTGTCACACGGCCACTCACACGGCCGAACCTCCGCCGCACGTGGAAGATGGTATTTGGGCTTGTCCTCCGGAGTTTCCTCCGAATTATGACTTGATGAGCCCCTTAACCACCTCCTCATGGCTTTTCTTTTCTCTGAAATTTTCTGAAATTTTTAGTGACTCAAAATAAAACTGAACAAAACTCAACAAAATCGATAGCAACTACTCCTACAAGTGCCTAGAGGCCATATCAAGCACCAAAACTAGTTTGAACGATATAAATTTGACATGTAAGCTCAAGGACATGGTCACCAATAGTTGCTAAATGTGCAAATAATAAACCACTAGAAAAAAAAACTAATTGGACCAACGGAGGAGTCACATACCGATGAACAATCCCCCAAAACAGTTTCAGAAATGGAGTTCTGAGCAAGGAGATAAAAAATGGCAGCAAGATGAGCAAGAACACGGGTTTGAACAAGGGAGTAATTTTTCTAGAGGAAGAAGAAGAGCATGGGTGGCAGCAATAAGTGAGGGGTCCTACATGGGCCCCACAAGCTTGCTAGGCGCACCCAGGGGGGTGGGCGTGCCCTGTGAGCTTGTGGCTCACAGGTGCACCCCCCTGGGGTGTGTTCAGTGCCAATTTTTTTCAAATATTACAGAAAAAATCATATTAAATTTTTAGGGCATTTGGAGAACTTTTATTTTCTGGTCATTTTTTATTGCACGAAAAATTCAGAAAACTGTAAAATCAGGGTACTTCTACTTTATTAATTCTAAATAACAGAAAGTAAAAACTGGGTACAGAGAGTTGTGTTTACTAAATTCATTGACCACATGCCCGTCAAAAGGAATCCATTAATAAGGTTGATCAAGTCTTATTAACGAAGTTCTTCCGAATGAAATGAAACCAGAGAATTTTTGTATAGCACTAGGTTACCTCAATGGGGATATGCATGTCCCCAACAATAATAATTTCATATTTCTTTTTGACAGTAGGAATAGGGAATTCAAAACCTCCAGTAGTAATTGTCGATTTTTTTCCAATAGAGTTGATACTGTTCACTTGAGGTTGTTTCTTCGGAAACTGTACCGTGTGCTCATTACCATTGACATGAAAAGTGACATTGCCCTTATTGCAATCAATAACAGCCCCTGCAGTATTCAAAAAGGGTCTACCAAGGATGATCGACATACTATCGTCCTCGGGTATATCAAGAATAACAAGTCCGTTAAGATAGTAACATTTGCCACAATGACAGGCACATCCTCAAAAATACCGATGGGTATAGCAGTTGATTTATCAGTCATTTGCAAACAAATTTCAGTTGGTGTCAACTTATTCAAATCAAGTCTTCGGTACAAAGAGAAAGACATAACACTAACACCGGCTCCTAGATCACATAAAGCAGTTTTAACATAGTTTGTTTTAATAGAGCATGGTATAGTTGGTATTCCTGGGTCTCCTAGTTTCTTTGGTATTCCACCTTTAAATGTGTAATTAGCAAGCATGGTGGAAATTTCAGCTACCGGTATCTTTCTTTTATTTGTAACAATATCTTTCATATACTTAGCATAAGGAGACATTTTCAGAATATCAGTCAAATAAAGACGCAAAAAGACAGGTCTAAGCATTTCAACAAAGCGCTCAAATTCTTCATCATCTTTATTCTTTGAAGATTTAGGAGGAAAAGGCATGGGTTTCTGAACCCATGGTTCTCTTTCTTTACCATATTTCTAGCAATGAAGTCTCTCTTATCATATCTTTTATTCTTAGGTTGTGGGTTATCAAGATCAATAGCAGGTTCTATTTCCATATCATTATCATTATTAGGCTAAGCATCTACATGAACATCATCATTATCATTGTTACTAGGTTCATGTTCATCACCAGATTGTGTTTTAGCATCGGAAATAGAAATATCATTTGGATTCTCGGGTGTGTCTACAGTAGGTTCACTAGAAGCATGCAAAGTCCTATAATCTTTATTTTTATTTTTAGAAGGACTAGGTGCATCGGTATTAATTTTTTGAGAGTCTTGTTCAATTCTTTTAGGATGGCCTTCAGGATACAAAGGTTCCCGAGTCATTTTACCACCCCTAGTCATAACTCTAACAGCATGATCATTCATCTTATTGTTCATCTCATTAAGCAAATCATTTTGTGCTTGGAGGACTTGTTCTACTTGAGTTTTTATCATGGATGCATGTTTACTCACACCCTTGACATCATTAACAGTTCTAAACATATAGTCACTCAAGCGTTCAATCATATAAGCATTCCGTTTCAATTGTCAACTAACATATGCATTGAGGTTTTCTTGTTTAACAATAAAGTTGTCAAATTCATCTAAGCATTGACTAGCAGATTTAGTATAAGGAATATCACCTTCATCAAATCTATAGAGAGAATTTACCTCTACTACCTGTGTCGGGGTATGGAGACCATGTATTTCTTCAATTGGTGGTAAATTCTTAACATCTTCAGCTTTAATACCTTTTTCTTTCATATATTTCTTTGCCTCTTGCATATCTTCAGGACTGAGAAATAGAATACCTCTTTTCTTCGGAGTAGGTTTGGGCGGTGGTTCGGGAAGAGTCCAATCATTATCATTACTCAATATATTATTCAATAGTTCTTCAGCTTGTTCAACAGTTTGTTCCCTGAAAACACAACCGACACAACTATCCAGGTGGTCCCTAGAAGCATCGGTTAGTCCATTATAAAAGATATCAAGTATTTCATTTTTCTTGAGAGGATGATCAGGCAAATCATTAA
This sequence comes from Thinopyrum elongatum, assembly GCA_011799875.1. Taxonomy (NCBI): domain Eukaryota; kingdom Viridiplantae; phylum Streptophyta; class Magnoliopsida; order Poales; family Poaceae; genus Thinopyrum; species Thinopyrum elongatum. The sequence continues at coordinate 302,997,662 of CM022299.1, forward strand.
GTAATTGGAGAAGCCTCCCCCAAGCTTGTGGGAGACTCTCTTCTTCAGTTTGCACAAAGTTAAATATTTCCTGTAAAGCAGCTTGTTTCTTATGAGCAAGGAAATATTTTTCAGAGAAGTAATATATCATATCCTGGGGATTACACACACAACCAGGAGCAAGAGAATTATACCATATCTTAGCATCACCCTTTAATGAGAAAGGAAACAACTTAAGAATATTGTAGTAGCAAATTTTTTCCTCATGAGCAAATAGGGTGGCTATATCATTTAATTTAGTAAGATGTGCCACAACAATTTCAGATTCATAACCATGAAAAGGATCAGATTCAACCAAAGTAATTAACTCAGGATCGATAGAGAATTCATAATCCTTATCAGTAACAAAGATAGGTGAAGTAGCAAACTCAGGATCATATTTCATTCTAGCATTCAATGATTTTTCTCTCAACTTGACTAGTAATTTCTTAAGATCCTCTCTATCCTTACAAGAAAGAAAGTCCCTAGCTACCTCTCCATCCATAACATAACCCTCAGGTATATCAGACAATTCATATCTAGGATAGCTAGGTCTAATAGTGTTTCAAAAGTATCAGTTTTAATAATTTCATCAATCTCATCAGTTTCAACATTCTCATTTTCTTTAGCTCTAGCAAGTCGTTCATCAAGAAATTCACCAAGTGGCACAGTCTTATCAAGCAAAGTACCAGCATCATCATAAACATCATTCATAGCAGAAGTAGGATCATCAATTACTTGCAACATATCAGGATTAATAGCAGGTGGTGGAGTCGCAAGCTTACTCAAAACAGAAGGTGAATCAAGTGCATAGCTAGATGGCAGTTCCTTACCTCCCCTCGTCCTAGAGGGAACATTCTTGGTTCTGGTATCCTTCAGATTCTTCATAGTGATCAACAGATATAAATCCCAAGTGACTCAGCAAATAGAGCTATGCTCCCCGGCAACGGCGCCAGAAAAATGTCTTGATAACCCACAAGTATAGGGGATCGTAACAGTTTTCGAGGGTAGAGTATTCAACCCAAATTTATTGATTCGACACAAGGGGAGCCAAAGAATATTCGCAAGTATTAGCAGCTGAGTTGTCAATTTAACCACACCTGAAAGACTTAATATATGCAGCAAAGTGATCAGTAGCAAAGTAGTATGATAGTAACAGTAACAATAGCAATAGTAACAGTAGCAGTTTTGTAGTGATTGTAACAGTAGCAACGAAAGTAACTTAGCAAAGATCAATATGTGAAGAGCTCATAGGCATTGGATCATCGAAGGATAATTGTGTTGGATAATATTCATCATGTAGCTGTCATAACCTAGGGTGACACAGAACTAGCTCCAATTAATCAATGTAATGTAGGCATGTATTCCGTATATAGTCATACGTGCTTATGGAAAAGAACTTGCATGACATCTTTTGTCCAACCCTCCCATGGCAGCGGGGTCCATAAGGAAACTAAGGGATATTAAGGCCTCCTTTTAATAGAAAACCGGAACAAAGCGTTAGGACTTAGTGAATACATAGGGAAAGAACATCACTCTCCCCGGATCCTTGAGATCATTGTTCATTACAGAACCCGCAAGTTCTTAGTGCCCGCAGCACCCACAAACTTATTTTCAGCTAGCACACCAAATGGGATGTAATTCTTTATAAGAAAAGCTGCATGGTAGTGACATATTTTGATTCTGACATTTGGGACCCACAAGGAAAAAGCCTATCCAAGGCGGTGTCGACTCGATAGTAAACATTGAGAAACCTGGTTTTAAAATTACTGTAAATCCAAAACTCGCCTGAAAATCATGAAACTTGGCATGGTATTATGACATGGCACTAACATGCTGCGGAAAAAATTAGTCCAATTTGGGACAAGTTTTGGTATAAACTTCTTACAAACCGGAGCTTCTATCAAAAAGGCTCATGGTTCCGAGAGGGAGCTTGTCACCTATGTGTGCGAAACGACATACGCTGTCTCTTCCCGCCTTGATTTATTTTATAGAGGCAACATGCAACTATAGGAGCGCCGTCCTAAAAATATGAAATTATTTAGGGTTTGTTTTGCCTTTTTATACATTATTTGAGTTTTCTAGGCATTTTGGAACATACTTTGGTGTGTGCAAAGGTCATGTGTGTACTAGCCACCTATGTAATTGGATGTTCAATCTGTTTATGGAATCAAGTCCTTATAAGTTATAAGTATATATGTTGTTGTTCTGTGTGCAATGACATCGCACACAGACCATACTAGGGAACCCGTTGGTGATGATTTCATCAATCGCTAACAATTGTATACCAGCAAGCGTTTGCCCACAACACACATGGCTTATTAGCAACAATCGTCTGTGTTACTATCGGTTGTCGCACACATTTATGATTACGGACCTGTTTGCCGCATATCACACACATCTTGTTAAGTTGAACCATTTCTGTTCTCTTGGCTGAACGCAAACAGTTCACCGGAATGAACTGTATGTCCTCTATTGCACAGACCTTGATCTGGCTAACCATTTTTGTTGTGTTGCCTAATCAAACACAGTTCATCCGAGTGAACTGTATGCCATATATCGCACACACCTTGATCTGGCTGACCATTTCTGTTGTCTTTGCTCATCACAAACAGTTCATCGGGATGAACTGTATGCCGTATCTCGCACACACCTTCATCTGGCTGCCCGTTTCTGTTGTTAAGCTCATCGCAAACAGTTCATTTGAGTGAACTGTATGCCCCGCATCACACACGCAACTAAAATCTGAACCGTGTTTGATGTATCCGTCATCGCAAACGTTTTGCATCATTTTTTGACAGTTTTTTACATCACCGTTTGCGATTAATGCATCACACACAGTTTCGTCGAAGTTCTCTGATTGTAGTGTCGCGTTAGTAGCATCTTGCAGTAGTGGGTGCGACGCGAACGCGCAGTCCTTTTTCTTTTAAACATGTATAAATTGTAACATTTGGTTCTGCTCTTTGGTGCGATCGATAGATAGAAATAACGATTGGAAACGCTAGGGCGGGGCTTTTCCCGCCCCATAAGCGGGGTAGTAGCTAGGTTGGCACATCGTCGGTTTGGTCACATGCGGTCCCACATGTTGTAGTGATATAAATCCTAGTCAATGCACATTGACCGGAGGGCCGGAACGACAATGTGGTATGCGACGCGAATGGGACATGCTTCATGTATGTGTTCTAGTTTCTCGTTTTGAACTTGTGAACGTGACAGGCGTGCTGCATGAGTAGTTTTGAATTTATAAGTTCGGTCATAGTTTTGAATTTAAGAGTAGTTCGTAGGTCGGGTCAAGCATCGTACGTAAATTACAAAGTTGATACAAAAGGTAAGCACAAAGTTCGTCATGGTTTGTTGGTCTCCTTCATGTGTTGGCGGAGGGAGTACTAGTTACAGTGACGAATATAATTGACCCCAAATGTGAGCAAAGGGATCACACATGTCTTTATCGACTGGAACGAGAATGCAATAGTACAATAAGAATTAAGGCCACGACGACGCGATCGCAGTGGTGGTTACAGGAGGCAAGAAGAAGGATGCATCCATCAACGACCTCCTCCTCCTCCTCTACTCAGTGCGCTCGGCCACCGACCGGCGACCGAGGAGCGGCGGCTTTTATGGCGAGGTCAAGGTGCTTCTCAACAAAGGCGTCCAAGGCTTCCAGCTGGTTGACGAAGGCCAACATCGTGGCGTCCTCACCGGCCTTGTAGATGCCTATGTACACGACTTCCTCGTACACATGGATGTGTAGGTTGATGAATTCTTGCAGGTCGAGGCGCCTAGCAGTGAGCGCGACCTCGAGGTGGATATTCTTTGTTCCGTCGGTGGGTAGTCGTAGGGCCACCAGTGCTTGAAAGAGGTACTCAGCATGGAGGCCGATTAGGATGGTAGGTAATGAGGAGCCTGGGCGCGCAGGCTGGAGGAGTACGGCAATATCGTCCGCGAGCTTCTTCACGATGGTGAACTTGTTGATGGTGGCAACGATCATCTTGTCCAACTGAGAGTCGTAGCTAGCGTCGACGATGGCCATGAACCAGCCGGTCGCCAACACCCTCTGGAGACGATCCTCAGTGCCATGCTGCAGGCCGGCGTCGTGGACCATCTGGCACAGCCGCTGGCCGCTTGATCGTATCACCGCTATGGGTCTGAAGTGAGAACTGTTGCGTTTAGTGTAGGTGCGTAGGTGCGTATGATGTGGTAGATGCATTGGAATGAAGGGGCACCTTTATATGAGTGCAAACTGCATTGCATTCACATCGTGCTGCCTCCTTTCTGCGTCCTCCTCCCTACTTCCCTCAGCATGCTACTAATTGAAGGAGGATGCACCATTGGCCATTCAACATTTCGGGAACCACTACCCTCTCCCTCGTCTGCATTAAAGCCGTATCGAGAACTGTCCTGGTTTACTAGTTTACCGTCCATTTCTCAATTTTTTTACCGTCCTGGTTTACTAGCTGTCAAATCAAATACTAGTATACTACTAGTAGGGAGTGCTTCGTCGCCCGTTGCACGCCCGGATGAACACGCCTCCTCGCCGCCATCAAACGCCACCATTAAACCCGCATGGAAACCGAGAAACCTACTCCGGCCACACGTCCGTTCATGAGCGGGGCGGAATGAAACACAACGCTGGCCAAGCTTCTCCCGTCCGCCCTCTGTTTAAATGAGGCCAGACACCAGCCAAGCTCCTACCGTCCGCCCTCTATTTAAACGAGGCCAGACGCCAGGCAAGAATCGCACCCCTCCGCCGCTCCCCCATCTCCTCCTTCACCATTTTCTCCACTGTTTCGATGGCTCCCGAGGAGCTGTTCTCCGTAATACTAGCCGGTTGGGTGGCTCGTCGAGCTCTCCGGATACGAGCGAGGCCGCTCGGTGCTTCACCTACCTCACCTAGCCCGACGGAGCCAGTTGCTGCCCCAAGCCGGCGCGTGGTTCAGCAACTCGCCGCTCCAGTTCAGCTTGATGAGGAGTGGCGAGTTGCTCCACGCTGGCATGGTGGCGAGCACGGCGGCATGGGCGTCGTCTCTGCCGCATCGTACCGCGCCACCAGTGTCTGCGGTCGCGCCTCCCGTGTCTGTGGTCGCGCCTCCCGTGCCTGCGGTAGCGCCATGCAGGCAGAGACAGAAGCCGGGTGCGCGGAGAGCGACGAGTCGGTGGCTAGCTTCTCCGTGTCCGCCGCCATCATCGAGGAGAAGTAGAAAACGGGAGGCCGCTGCCGCTTGGGTCCCATGAAGGCCACCGCCGAGGAGACGACTTCGTACACAGGCGGTATCTTGCCCGGTTTGTCTCTTGCGAGGACCTTCGTCGACCCCGCAAGTGTCTACCGGACATGAGGAAGATCCCATGAAGGCCACCATCGAAGCGACGACTACGTACACAGGCGATGTCTTGCCCGGTTCATCTTTTGTGAGGACCTTCATCGACCCCGCAAGTGTCTGCCGGACATGAGGAAGACAAAGGGATCCGCGAGCGGCCATTTAGATTAGGTATTAATTATACCTCCAGAGCCAGATGAGCACCGCTTAGTTGATGTTAATGTAATGAAATCCGTCATGTTTATATGAAAAAATCCGGCATTTTTATACGAAATTCTTCATGTTTATATGAAATCCGTCTGTGTTTGCATGAATTTCGTTTGGTTAGTTAGAGTTGTGAAAATGTATGCCGCTGGCGTTGGATGTCATCCTCCACGGGCGGAAGCGGGAGGAAATTTGCCGGTTGCCGTTGGAGATGCTCTTATGCTGGAAATAATAGAATCACATCAAATCCATTTGAGTTAATTGCGTGTATGATTCTCAAAGATAAAAAGTTAATTGCATGTATAGTACTTCCTCTGTTCCTAAATATAAGTCTTTTTAGAGGTTTCAATAAGAACTACATACGGATGTATATAGGCATATTTTAGAGTGCATATTCACTCATTTTTCTTGGTATGTAGTCTCAATTGGAATCTCTGAAAAACTTTTAGGAAAGGAGGGAGTACATGACTTGCAGGGTGGCTACAGATACGTACAGAATCTTAAAAAGAAACAAATCAATCCTTAATCTTGTATTCTAAGTACTCTGTGGGTTCCACTGTCAGTAGAGTAGATAAAGAAGTATATATTAAAAATATATAAAAAACTAAAGTTTAAGACAGAATTCGAACCCAGGTCATCGCGTTGCGAGCATCCGGCGCTAACCAGTCCACCAGATGTTCTTTCTAGACGATGCAAGAGATATGTTTCTTTATAAATAGTTACTGCGATAATTGGTTTAAAGTGATATATTTTATGTCTACCCCGAATGATCTCAAATTCACTAGTAGTAACAAAGAAAATGTTGCCTTGTTAATTAACAGAAAACTGGGCGAAAACTGTCACATGAGGCCGGTAAAAACAAGGCACACTGAGTTCAGCGTAATCGGCGCTACAGCTGTGCGTGCGCGAGAAATCTACATATCGAGGGGGGCTATGTAGAGAAAGACATATCGAGTGTGTGTGAGCGAGGCACAGAGATACAACTAGCGAGTGTGTGTGTTTGAGGGAGAAGCCAATAGATAGATTAAGCTCACGATCGAGGTGTCACCCTTCTCCTGTCATTGTTGGGGGCGAGGGGGAGGGAGAGATAGACGTACCGAGAGTGTGTGCACGCTAGGCACAACTAGCGAGTGTGTGTGTGTGTGTTTGAGAGAGAAGCCAGTAGATAGATTAATATCAAGATCGAGGTGTCACCATGCTCCTTCGGTGTCGAGAAGGGGGGGTGCCAGTGACACTTAGAGATAGAGAGAGGGAGTTTGTGTGTTACGTATCTATATTAAGGGATAGATAGATAGCATGTGTGCGAGGCATATTTAAAGCATCAACAAGCGGTGTGCATGCAAGTGCCGGAAATAAATGAAGATAGAAACAATGTGTGTGTGTGAGCGAAATCTTAAAACAAAAGGTGTTCTGCTGGAATCCCATTGTATGGATTCATATGGTTCCGGGACTCGAGTTAACCTTACGGATATGTGTGCGAGACATAGTTATACTTTGAGACATGAGTGGCGGTGGGTGGGCGGAATTAAAGGGGTGGGCGTGTTTGACAGAGAGAGTGTGTGTGTTTTTGTGTGAGAGACTTGTAGGACGGGGTAGAAAGATGAATTCTAACCTTGACAGAGGGGAGAAATACATGAAGTGCGTGTATGTGATTGAGATGCCCACGGAGAAATGAGATTTGTATGTGTGTGAGAGAGATTGCACAATTCATTCACGTATCACTATCTAACGATCGTGGATGTGCCTCGCTTGAACATAATCAATATCTACTTCGTATCGTGGCCGAAGATACAATATCGATTCAACGCTATAAAGATTGGACACTCACATATCAAAAAAATTTAAATAGTCTTTTTCAATCGTGCATGCCAAAATTATAGTGATATTTCTTCAAACAACCACTGTAGTTATCATGTACATGCACCATTGTTAGTTTTGCATTCAAATTCATTAGTGTTGGATGATCTAAGGTTCTATTATGAAGTAATATATGTAATATTAATACTAGCAAACATGCCCGTGCGTTGCAACGGGAAAAGGCCCCCTTCCTTTCCCCTAGCTTATATGGACCTTATGTTGCAACATCATAAGAGAAAGAGAAAAAAGCGTTTAATTTTACATTTCCATATATTTTTTGTTTACTTGTATACACTATATCATATAAGGGGTATCACAAAATAGCACTGTAATAAGGAATCGGGTTTACTAAGGTAGTGCTGCATTAGAATCATTAAATAATTCATAAATAAGATTGATGCTGCATTGGATTCATTAAATAATCCATAAGTCAAAGACAATACAGGTCCAGAAATAACCCATATGTCAACATGAGCTAAATGCAAATATATTCAGTTAGCAGTTCTCATACCAAAAGTAGTTGGGCAAATGGATGCATCTTTACCATAGAAATTTTTACATGAATCTGATCTTTGTTTTTTATTATCCAAGATTACCACCACTGACATCATAATTCTTCTGCCCATCGATAATCTTCACCACATGATTCTTCAGGACTGGACACTACGATATCAAGTTTACACACGTGCACAATATTGGCATGCCTTTATGCATACTCTTAACATATTTAAGGATGGAACATTCAAAGATTAAAATAATATGCTATGGCTATGTCTTTTGCTCAGATTATAGGCATTCATGGTCGAAATAGGAAGAAAACAACATATATCTAACACCATACACTTCAAGGCAATGGCATAGTTCACTATCTGGAAAAATAATGCATTACATTATATATTTGCCAAGTATGAGTAGTTGTTGTGTGAAGTTTTTGTTGCTCCTCTAGAAGCTACTCTCTCAGCTTGTAAAAACATCTTACATTATGGGAGGGAGGGAGTACTATTTTTATCAATCTTATCGCTACAGTAACACTGAAATTGTAATACTCATGTTTATTTATCATTAGGGGAATACACAGTTTCATATATTACTTGAAGGTATGCAACGTAAATCTTGCATGTTCCATCCTTAAATATGTTCAGAGTATGCATAAAGGCATGCCAATATCTTCACAGCCACGCTCCTTCTACACATCCTACATGGGAAGACGATCCAGCAGCCGCCCATCTTCTACCGGCGCTGCTGCTTAGATGTGATCTTCTACCAAAAGCTAATCGATCTTGCTCCTTCGCAAAGCTAGCTCTCCCGTAGATGATTGATTCCTCGCAGTACGCACCGATATGGGAACCATGTGATTGGCAAAGTGCTTGTGTTGCTTTGATGGAATAAATTACCAGATAAATTTTGAAACCACTGCATTTATTTTCCATTGCCCAACGGAAGCCACCATATGGTGTGCAGTCACGTCACATACCAGTTCTTCAATACTCTTGATCTCAAATCGCCCATATCACAACAGCTAGATATATCAACTCCATCCAGTTAAAAAAAAAAAATCCATCTTCAAGGCTACAAAGCGGCAGTGACTTGGGACGATATTCCTAACGCTGATGAACTCCACCATGAGGATAGGAAACGCCGCCATAGCCTCCGGCTCACGTCATGCCATATCTTGCATAGGTGCTGCTGAGTGCTGCGCTTGCAGGGATTCCACTGGGAGCATGACGACCGGCATCGAAGTCTTCCCCAGGCCACAGTGTGGCCGCACAGGGGTTCATCATCGTCCCCAATCATCTCTAGTGCGGTGGCTCGGCGCGTCGTCCCTGAGCGCTGGCTCTGCGGGGCAGCATGGGGCGACGGCAACCAACGCACAACCAACCAAACAGGGCCACTGGCGACGACTGCAGCGAGATGCAAGAGAAGAAGGCTGCATGCATTCAGTGGCGGAGTCAGGAAAATCAAATTGGGAGGGCCAAGCGATTGCTCAACCTTGTTTGGGAGGACCAGATCATTAAAATGCATTGTTTTAACAGCAAAAAAGTCAATGTTTACACTAGTATTAGGCCTAAACCAGTGACATTAGGGTCCCCCTGTCTCCGCCACTGCATGCATTGAGCCACTATGCACCGCCGGCAAGGAGCGGAGGCCAGGCCGAAGCACTGTCTGTGATGTCGGTGAGGACCGTGACGTACTCGCGTATAAATGGGCACTCGTCGTCCTGGCTCTGTGGCATCACGTACAGCTCCGATAGCGGCTATAACATGCTGGCGGCGGCATCGTCTTCAAGCATGGCATCGCAGGTCCCGCTGCGAGCGTTGAGATGTCTTGCACCCGATCCCCTGTGCCCCCGCTGAGTGTGATTCTCGCGGCGAGCCAGGTCGACGTGGTGGCCGCCGGCCTCTTCGGTGCAAACGACGTCGACGAAGGGCCGTAGCATGGTGACCGGGAGCTAGGAGGAGACGGCCGTGACGGCGGAGAAGCGAGGCTGGGGAAGCGGAATCCAGCGGGCGGCCTGGTGCACGCCGGAGGTCAAGTGTGATTCCGACAGAACGACAACTCAAGACGATGATACGGAGACGCATGTGCAGCGAAAAAATTGCGTCCATGGGTTCCAATTGTAGAAGGAGACGGGATTGGATATGGGCTGATGCAATCGAGGAAGGTTTCTTTCTGGTCTAATCAATCGGGCGTGAGTTGTTATGTTTCTTATTACGGACTGCGGGCTTCCCAGCCTCGCTTCAGTAGCAGTTTGGCCTGCGAACGCTTTGATGTAGAAAAAAAAGGTTCGGGTCTTTTTAAATCTCAGCCGTCAATCTTTATGTTTAACATAAAATCAACGGATATAAAGAGATGATGTATGAAGAACTATGAAAGTCTCTTTCTTTTAATATTAGGCATAGATATGAATTCAACGAGTACAACAATTTATGAAATGGAGGCCATGTAATCATATGAGGCAACACTTTTAAGTAGCGGATTATAATATCCATTTCTTTTGCGCATTTATATTATCCATTTGTTACTGTCTAATATAATTAAAATTAACACGTCAATGCATTGTGTATAAAATAAATAACCAATGACACAAAATTATATGTTTACACGAGAAATACATAGGTTGAGCGTTTGCTCCGTTTTTTATGAACGCACCTTAGTTACACCCGTACGATCGGCCGCGCCTGTGTGATAGTAACAGCTTATCGTTGCATCATCCGAATTATTGTCTTTTTTTCTGGGGTAGACTTCATACCAGTCTTTAACTGCTCACGTGTGACCGTGTACACAGTCTCGCATGACCGGCTTCCCGCTAGCACTGTCCAAAATTAGTTGAAACTGGATGCGAACGATCCCGCGGGCAGCAAAATCTCCCGCCTCCTTCTAAAATTTCCGTGACCAAGTCTGTAGCATGTGAAATTCCCCTTTTGTCCTTGGTGCACGCAGAACAATAGTTACGATACGACCCTCATTTACATAATAGGTCGGGGTTGCTTTGGTAACTTCTGGTTCCCCCACCACATGGCACCCCCATTTCCTCTCCCCTTCCGCAAAAACGACTACTCCACAGCACCAGAGCATCTTACATCACACCGTCCGTACTTCATCGGCCATTCTACCCCTTCCCTCTCGAAACCCTAGACTACTCATCCACCGGCGTACCAGAGCCCATTCACTGCCGGCATCGTCCACCTTGCCAGATCTGCTTCTGCGGCCACATCTACCCCTCCCACCTCCCCTAGAAAACAGTAGACTGCTCATCCACCACTGTACCACAGCCAATTCAGTGCCGTCCTTGTCCACGGCGCTGGATCTGCTTCGCCGGTACTCTCTGAGGGAGTTCTGGATTAAGGAGTCCTCGGGCCGCCGGCCCGTTGCTTATGGGCCGGACTGATGGGCTACTATGGAGCCAAGCTAGGGTGTGGACCAGTGACCGGATAGGAGATCTTCAAAGCCGTGGTGTGCCCTCCAAGTCAAGATTTAGAGTGATCTTTCCTTTATTGTAACTGACTGTATGTAACCCTAACCCTACTGGTGTCTATATAAACCGGAGGGTTTTAGTCTTTAGGGTTAGAGCAACATCCAATCCCCCATCAACCTAGGGTTTAGCTCGCCTGATCTCGAGGTCGATTGACTCTGTAATCATACCATACACATCAAATACAATCAAGCAGGACGTAGGGTTTTACCTCCTAGAGAGGGCTCGAACCTGGGTAAACACCGTGTTCTTTGTCCCCTGTTCCCCATTGATCCTAGATCCACAGCTCGGGACCCCCTACCCGAGATCCGCCGGTCTTGACACCGACATTGGTGCTTTCATTGAGAGTTCCGCTGTTGGGTCACCGAAGGATCGATGGCTCGCCTGATCATCGGAGATGGCGTCAGATCCGGGGACCTCTTTGTCCCCGGCCAGCTCTTCGCGTTCGGCAACATCGTGCTGCACGCCAACCCAACTGGTCATCTAGACCAAATCAACGATTTCGCCCCAAGCACAGGATTAGATTCAGCAACCTGGAGTACATCACGGACGCTCGAGGCGATCTGGTCTTTGCCGGATTCGCGGCCTCACCTGGTACCCCTATGGGCCCCATAGTACCTACTCCGGAGCTTTCCCCCGATCCGATCTACGGATCGGCCACAACCCCTCAGCCGACCTCGAGCTCGGACAGCTCCACCCTGTCCGGAGGCCAGGAATCCCCTTCAACCACGCCAATGATGCCCGCCGAGGACCCAACTTCAGGCCTCAGCGTAGAAACGATGTTCAGACGCCAAGAGTCACCCTCGGGCGAACCCTCTCCTCACGAAGCAGATCTGGCCTTGAGCCCCAGTGATGGGTCGACGTTCGGAAATCAGGAATCATCCCTGGCCGAACTCCCCCTCACCCACTTGGCCTCGAGCCCCAGTACGGAGATAGCATCCGAAGACCAGGTTTCATCCTCGGTCTCTCATACCTATCCGGCCGTGAGCCCAACCCCGGGTCTCGAGGTCAACTCGGCCCTGGAAGACCAGGATTCAGTTCGGTCCTGGATCACTCCTCGCCCCACCATAACGGAGACCGGTCCTTAACGGCCGCCACATGCCATCTTGACAAGCCTCGCCTTGTTAAACGAGGCGCTTGACCGAATCCGGATGATGGCTATTCGAGATGACTCGCCCTCGGCCTGCGTTAAGCAGCCCCTCGAGGTGAATTGCAGGGAATTTTTGTGACGCCTTCGGCTCAATTGTGCACTAATCATACACGCAAATGCACACGATCAAGCCTAAGGACTCACAGGAAGATATCACAACACAACTCTAAAACATAAATAAAGTGATACAAGCTTTATATTACAAGCCAGGGGCCTCGAGGGCTCAAAAACATAAGCTCGCATACAAGCGTCAGCGGAAGCATTAGATATCTGAGTACAGATATAAAAGAAAATACAGATAGGTCCTTAGAAGGCGGGGCAAAAGAAAACACTACGATCGAAAGGCGCGGGCCTCCTGCCTGGGACCCTCCGATCCTACTCCTGGTCGTCGACCAACTCGTAGAAGTATCCACCCTCGGGGTAGTAGTAGCGATCGTCGGCGGGGGCAGCTGTATCCGGGGCTCCATCATCTGGATTGCACCAAAAGGATATGGGGGAAAAAGAAAGCAAAGCAACCGTGAGTACTCATCCGAAGTACTCAGCAAGCAAGGATCTACACTACATATGCAACATTATCAAAGGGAGGCTGTATATGTGGACTGGGCTGCAGAAATGCCAGAATAGAGAGAAGGCCTAGTCCTATCGAAGACTAGCATCTTCAGTGGTCTTGCAGCATTAGAAGAGTGTAGATTAGTACATCATAAGGTAGTAGTATCATTAAGTCTCAACCTCACCCAGAGATCCTTTCTCGACTCCCTGCGAGAAAGCAATCCCGGAGCCATAATATCCAAGTATCAACCTCGGCCAGAGATCCTTTCTCGACTCCCTGCGAGAAAGTAATCCCAGAGCCATACTCATCACAAGTATCTAGTTCTAGTTGTATCGATCGGGATACAACTCCGAGCGTCCGTTACCGAGGATCCGGCTATGCATAGATTAGTTCTTCCCTGCTGGGGTGCACCAACTTACCCACCACGCTCGCTTAACTCCGGCCGGACACACTTTTTCGGGTCATGCCCGGCCTCGGTCAAACAACACACCGCAGCCCTACCTAGAGCTCAGCAGAGAGGTCCCCGCCGGTCTACATCCTAAGCGCTCAGGGGTCTTGGGCCGTCGCCCTGTGCACTCCGGGTCGTTGCGAGCAGGGTGGATACCAGCGCCAACGGCACGATCCGACCCGGCCACAATGCTGAACTGGACGTCTGACAGAGCTGTCGGCTGATACCACGATGCAGAGTACCCATATTTATTCTCGCGTGATGGTTAGTGCTATCGGGCCAGAGGCCCACACAGATCAAATATCCAAATCGTAGTGTGTTGGTAGTGCGGTAACGAGCAGAGACTCACGATCGATGTGACCCATCGCCCCGTCTCGAGGACTTGCGGCAAGGGCCAAGAATGCCCGGCCACGCCTCGTATTCATCACTCGGGCACCATCCAGGTCAACCCGTCTCGCAAAAGACTGTCGGGAACTCAGGTCCACCTCTACTGGGCGGTACCGCCTGTCCCTCCAGTCCTGCAGTAAAAGTAACTCCCTCGGTTCCCCCCTCGGGGCCGACCCGTTTCTAACAAGGTTCAGGGGTAAAGTCACGATAACCGTGTGTCCATAACATCAGGGGAATCCGAGGTATCACCCTCGACGGATGCCCACTCGATGTAACCGTCAAGTTGAACTTAGGAGGAATCACCCTCGAGGTCCACACTTGAAGTGTTGCGCGACAGGGTCGTATCGGAAGTGGAGAAGGAGGAATCACCCTCGATGACCATGACCAAATAGCTACTCTACAGAGTTCACATCAGGAGTGCTAAACAAGGTATCACCCTCGGCACTAGATGGTGACGCTGCAGTGTCGTACAACTAAGGGGGGTGTTGTGCAGTGCCGGGGTCTGGCTGTCGACCCCGTTGATCGAGTCATCTGATATTCCAGCGGGCAACTGGGGACAAAGTGGGGTCTCTGGTAGGTCTCTACCCAGCCTATACTAGATAGTTTAGGATAAGCAGGTAAGTATCAACAGCATTTACAAGAACAGGCTATGCATCAGAATAGGATAAACAGTAGCAGCAGCAATTCTAATGCAAGCATAAGAGAGATAGAATAGGCGATATAGACATGCTCAAGGGGGGGGTGCTTGCCTGGTTGCTCGGCAGCAAAGGCAAGGTCGTCAATGGTGTCGTCGGGCACCTGAGCTGCGTCGATCTCGGGGACTGCGTCGGTGTCAGGGTCTACCGAGAGAGAAGAGGGGGAGGAAACAGATAAATACATGGCAAACATACGCAACATAGAGCAGGCTATGCTAACGTGCAGTGCAGGGTTACCTAAAAACATATCTAAATCATATTAGTTATTTTAGGATTTAAGTTGGATTTATTAACCGGTGTATAAGCACTATTCATCTACCGGAAACAGGCTAAAAGTTGTGGGTTCACCTCCGTAGAGAGTTGCAACATGGAAATAGGTGGCACGGACAGATTCGTCTCGTCGTTATGATCAACTTTCATGTAGAAAGTTTTTCGATCCGAGCTACGGTTTATTTTATATGAATTTCTAAAGATTTTTAGCATTTTTTGGAATTATTTTATTTATCAGAAATAAGTTAATACGTCATCCTGATGTCACTGTGAGGTCAGCGAGTCAAACCGCCTGGTCAAGGTCAAACCTGACCTGCGGGACCCACCTGTCATAGACAGTGAGTTAACTGAACTAATTTGCAGAGTTAATTAGCTAAGTGGGATACCACTGTCAGTATAATTAGTAGTTGATTAGCACTAACTAAACTAACTGACACGCGGGACCCACCTGACAGAGTCAACGGTGAACAATAAAAGGGTTGACCTGGTAAACTGGTCAACGGGACCCACCGGGCCCACCCGTCAGCCTCACAGGGGAGGCTACGTGGGCGCCACGTCGGCCGACCGGCGTTCAAACGCCGGCGGGCGCGTTTTTGCGGCGGCGCGGCTCGGGAGGTGGTCGGGATCGTGCCTCTGGCCACCGTTTGGCACGCGGAGTGGCGCGTTCGATGCGGCCCGTCGTCGCGCGCACGTTCGTGCCCTCAGCAGGCGCCGGAGATGGCCGGAACGACGCCGGCGTCGAGCTTTGGCGGCGGTCACTCTCGTACCAGAACCGGCGTGCGCCTACGTAGTGCTAACGAGCAAAGCAAATGGCGGGGCGGCTTCTGCAGCTCGCCAGGAGCACGTTGGTGCTGTTGGAACGAGTCGAGCGGCTCTGGGAGCGCGGTGCTCATGGCCACGGCGGCAGCTAGAACACTGTACGGTGGCGGCGCGACCTAGGCTGTACAGCGAGCGGAGAAGGGGAAGGAGGGGAAACGGAGCTCACCGGGCGGCTCAGGGAGGCCGGCGACAAGCTTAGTAGCTGCAGACCGGCGACGAATCGCGGCGGAGAGGTTGCGGTGGCCGGGGATGGGGAAGAAGCTCGATGCGGTCGTCGTGTTACTCCCCGAGATGACCCAGAGCACCAGGACGATGGAGTCGACCACGGGGAAGCCGCCGGACAGCTTGGAACGGCGAGACGAGGTCGGGGGCCGCGTCGTTTATGGTGGCGCGGCCATGGCTGCGTTCGATGCGGTGGGGAAATGAGGGAGAGAGGGAGAGTGATGGCTTGGGGAAGCTCAGTGGGGCGCGGGCAAGGTCAAGTGGCTGACGCGGGCGCCTGTAGCGGCCGTTGTCGCGCGAGGAGGAGGGGGGGCCGGCTGCGCGCGCGCTGCGTGCTCGACAGCGGCGCGGCGATGAACAGAGGAGGAAGGAGGGGACATGCGCGGGCTGGGCTGCACTGTGGCACTTAGGCCCAGTAGCACGGGCCTTTTTCTTTTCTTTCTGTTTTCTTTTGTTTTTCTTTTTGCAAAATGTGTGGATCCAAATACAGTTTTGTAAAATATATGACTTAGCCCAATAAATACAGTGCATTACTTAACACTGTTATAAAAGGGTTTGGAGTCCATATAATTTCGTTTGGATTTTAATTAAATGAATATGGATTAAATATCTCTGTTTTGTTGCTGTTAGAGTCACTTAATTAGTTTAGTAAATGTTGATTACAATTTTAGAATTGTCTCTGGATTATTTACAATATTATGAACATTTTAGTTTTCAAATTTGAACAACTTTTATTTTCACTTTTAGTTTGAATTTCCATTTGAATTTGAATTTGAAAAGAGATAGGATCCAAATGATGTTTAAGCACTGATGATCATGTTGACATGGCATTATCAAAAGGGGGATTACTGTAGCTAACCACTGGGGGTGTTACAAATCTCCTCCACTAATAAGAATTCTCGTCTCGAGAATTAAGAGGAAGACTGAAAGAAAGCGGGGTATTCTGGGAAGTTCTTTCGAAGAAATGTCCGGAGAATCTCGAACGACTGGAATGTTTTCGATCCCCTCAAGCGGAGAAGCGTCCAACGCATTCAAGGTGTATATTTTAGCCTCAACATTTTGAGTTATCTGGGCACGGTAATTCACTAGCCCAGCTGTTGGGTGCATGAGGTGTACAACTTTAGTGGCACAATTGATTGAGGTGTAGTGAGCCTTGAACCAATCCATTTCGAGGATGATGTCTATGGTGGGAGATTTGAAGATGACGGGTGAGGCAAGGAATTCCAATCCTTTAATTTCGACGGTAACGTTAGGTGCTATCACGTCAGCATGATAGTGACCTCCAGAAGTTTTAACGACTAACGGAGTATGCATCTTCCCATAATGGGTGCCATGCACGAATGCAAATTTTGCAGAGATGAATGAATGTGATGCTCCTGAATCAAATAAAACAGAAGCAGGTATTGAGTTAACGAGAAGGGTACCCATCACAGTGGCAGATTGATCCTGGACTTGTTCAATATCAATGTTGTAAGCGTGTCCACGACCATGAGCAGCAGGCCCAGTATTATAGTTGCGGGCCTGACCGTTGCCACGACCATTGCCACAGCCAGTACGAGGGAAAGCCAACTGATTCTGAGTCTGGGGGCAGTCCTTAGCAAGGTGGCCTGGTTTGCGACACTTGAAGCACAGTCCATCTTCAGGACGAAGAGGGGCATTGGGTGGAATACGTGGTGCTGTATAGTTGTTACTTGGGGCAGGGGCAGGGGCAGCTTGACGGAACACGTTGTTGGGAATCCAGACTCGATGCTTCTGTGTTGAGCCCGAAGATGAGCCAACATCACGATAGCGCTTCTGCGACTCCTTATGCTTCATTTGAGCAGTCTCAAGCAGAATAGCCTTGTTCACAAGATTAGTAAAGTCGGTGAAGTCTTGAGCAGCAAGTGCAAGCTCGATGTCTAGGTGGAGTCCATTACGGAACTTCTCTTGTCTACGGACATCAGTGGCGATGTCTTCTTCAGCATAGCGGGACAGGTCAAGGAATTCCCGCTGATAAGCTTCGACAGTCTTATTGCCCTGAGCGAGGTTGCGAAACTGAGTTTTCATCCGGTCCATGATTCCTTGAGGAATATATCGGGCACGAAAGGCAGCCTGGAACTCAGGCCAAGTAACGGCTGTTCCAGCAGGCAGTGTATGTTTGTGGGTGTCCCACCATTGAGCAGCGGGACCCTTTAAGAAAAAGGACGCGAAGGCGACAAAGTTGGCAGGGGAGACATTTGCAGACTCCATCTCGTGAGTGATATCGCGAATCCAGTCATCAGCATCCAGTGGCTTCTCAGAGTTGCGGAACTGAGAGGGGTTAAGACGCATAAATTCCGGCAGAGTTATTGAAGGAGGGTTCTAGTTCTGGTTGTTCTGATGCGGAAACTGAGTCATAATCCCAGTCATGAACTGGCGGTTAAGCTCGAATTGTTGCATCATAGCTGCCATATAGTCTGGCGGTGGTGGGTGTTCAGGGGCACGACCACGACCACGACCACCTGGTCTAACCATCCTGCTACATTTCAACAGGGGTAGTTCAGTAAAAGCATTTGCGGGTGTTTAGAGACAAGCATGATGTAATATGACAATAATTAAGCAGTGTACTAGATACTTAACAGTAGTCAATTAAGACATACAGATCCATACATAGAGTCGGGTACATGCGAATAGCATAATGGCGCAAATTCAAAAGCTAGACATGGTAGGCGGCGCGAAGACACGCGGTAAGGAAGTACACCACGAGACATAGCAAAGGCTACATCAACGTCGGGAAGATCCACTGAAATGGGGTAGTTGCATGTGCGGACGATGAGTGTTCGTTGCGGAAGGATCCTGCGCTCCATGTGCACTCTGATGCAGAATCCAGTCTCGAGCTGAAAGAAGAGGTCCACGTGCAGGTGTGTGACCTCCAACAGTAGGCCAATCAATACCGGTATACATCTGAGTCCTGCGCGGGTAAAGGATGTGCTCCAGATGTATTCCTGCATGAACAGCTGGTAGCAACTGTGCCATAGCATCGTAGAGGCATGCTCGAGTGGCAACCAACTCGACGGCAAGAGCCCGAACAGTACGATCCAGAGCCTGAGTGCACTGAATCAGAACATGCGGGTCGTATCGACAACGCTCGTACGGGGCACAGATAGCTGTGTAGTATCCAGTAGTATCTCCAGTAGGGGCATACGGCATGTATCGGAACTCAGAGGCATCCAAGCTATCGCTGAACTCTCCTCGGAGACGTGCGACAGCAGAGTAGGCGGCATCATGGACTGCCATCTTAATCGTCACGCCGATACCATGGAAAAGGTGCAACTCAGTGTCTGAGTCATCGCGCTGATCATAGATACGAACATCAGCATGGTACTGCTGCTGGTTGAACTCGCGGTAATCATCGTAGACCATGTACTCGGGGTACCAGCGGTAGCCCAGTCTGGTCAGGAGGGCGATCAGGACAGCTAGAAAACCAGGGGCACCACGAGCCCAAGTGCGAAGCACAAGCTGCGTCGTAGGGTGTGGTGGAAACAAACGATCCATCTGAAACAGAGGAAATTCAGGATTGTCAAATGACAATGAGAAGTATAATATAACTCGGAGAGAAATGTTAAACAAAACAACGGAAAGGAAAATGATTATCAGACTAATCAGATCAATGGTAAGGAATTAAGCATAGATATCCAGCTCTCCGGGTAGACGAGATTTACGAGATCCTAAGTGTCGGCGTTTGTAAAACTCATTTAACCCGAATAGAAGAGTGGTCAGAGTCCCAGAGTAAAGACGAGGAATAAAAGATCCTAATACTACCCAATTGGCGACGTGGGCCCGTAAGCCACACAGCCAAGTTAGTAAAACAATTTTTGAAGTCTAGACTCAACTTCGGCCAAGGAGTTGGAAAGGGGGATTCCTACAGGCAGTCGGCTCTGATACCAACTTGTGACGCCTCCGGCTCAATTGTGCACTAATCATACACGCAAATGCACACGATCAAGCCTAAGGACTCACGGGAAGATATCACAACACAACTCTAAAACATAAATAAAGTCATACAAGCTTTATATTACAAGCCAGGGGCCTCAAGGGCTCGAAAACATAAGCTCGCATACAAGCGTCAGTGGAAGCATCAGATATCTGAGTACAGATATAAAAGAAAACACAGATAGGCCCTTATAAGGCGGGGCAAAAGAAAACACTACGATCCAAAGGCACAGGCCTCCTGCCTGGGACCCTCCGATCCTACTCCTGGTCGTCGACCAACTCGTAGAAGTATCCACCCTCGGGGTAGTAGTAGCGATCATCGGCGGGGGCAGCTGTATCCGGGGCTCCGTCATCTGGATTGCACCAAAAGGATATGGGGGAAAAAGAAAGCAAAGCAACCGTGAGTACTCATCCGAAGTACTCAGCAAGCAAGAATCTACACTACATATGCAACATTATCAAAGGGAGGCTGTATATGTGGACTGGGCTGCAGAAATGCCAGAATAGAGAGACGGCCTAGTCCTATCGAAGACTAGCATCTTCAGCGGTCTTGCAGCATTAGAAGAGTGTAGATTAGTACAGCATAAGGTAGTAGTATCATTAAGTCTCAACCTCACCCAGAGATCCTTTCTCGACTCCCTGCGAGAAAGCAATCCCGGAACCATAATATCCAAGTATCAACCTCGGCCAGAGATCCTTTCTCGACTCCCTGCGAGAAAGTAATCCCAGAGCCATACTCATCACAAGTATCCAGTTCTAGTTGTATCGATCGGGATACAACTCCGAGCGTCCGTTACCGAGGATCCGGCTATGCATAGATTAGTTCTTCCCTGCAGGGGTGCACCAACTTACCCACCATGCTCGCTTAACTCCGGCCGGACACACTTTTCCAGGTCATGCCTGGCCTCGGTCAAACGACACACCGCAGCCCTACCTAGAGCTCAGCTGAGAGGTCCCCGCCAGTCTACATCCTAAGCGCTCAGGGGTCTTGGGCCGTCGCCCTGTGCACTCCGGGTCGTTGCGAGCAGGGTGGATACCAGCGCCAATGGCATGATCCGACCCAGCCACAATGCTGAACTGGACGTCTGACAGAGCTGTCGGCTGATACCATGATGCAGAGTACCCATATGTATTCCCGCGTGATGGTTAGTGCTATCGGGCCAGAGGCCCACTCAGATCAAATATCCAAATCGTAGTGTGTTGGTAGTGCGGTAACGAGCAGAGACTCACGATCGATGTGACCCCATCGCCCCATCTCGAGGACTTGCGGCAAGGGCCAAGAATGCCCGGCCATGCCTCGTATTCATCACTCGGGCACCATCTAGGTCAACTCATCTCGCAAAAGACTGTCAGGAACTCAGGTCCACCTCTACTTGGCGGTACCGCCTGTCCCTCCAGTCCTGCAGTAAAAGTAACTCCCTCGGGTCCCCCCTCGGGGCCGACCCATTTCTAACAAGGTTCAGGGGTAAAGTCACGGTAACCGTGTGTCCATAACATCAGGGGAATCCGAGGTATCACCCTCGACGGATGCCCACTCGATGTAACCGTCAAGTTGAACTTAGTAGGAATCACCCTCGAGGTCCACACTTGAAGTGTTGCGCGACAGGGTCGTATCGGAAGTGGAGAAGGAGGAATCACCCTCGATGACCATGGCCAAATAGCTACTCTACAGAGTTCACATCAGGAGTGCTAAACAAGGTATCACCCTCGGCAGTCGATGGTGACACTGCAGTGTCGTACAACTAAGGGGGGGGGGGGGGTGTTGTGCAGTGCCGGGGTCTGGCTGTCGACCCCATTGATCGAGTCATCTGATATTCCAGCGGGCAACTGGGGACAAAGTGGGGTCTCTGGTAGGTCTCTACACAGCCTATACTATACAGTTTAGGATAAGCAGGTAAGTATCAACAGCATTTACAAGAACAGGCTATGCATCAGAATAGGATAAACAGTAGCAGCAGCAATTCTAATGCAAGCATAAGAGAGATAGAATAGGCGATATAGGCATGCTCAAGGGGGGGGGCTGCTTGCCTGGTTGCTCGGCGGCAAAGGCAAGGTCGTCAACGGTGTCGTCGGGCTCCTGATCTGCGTCGGTCTCGGGGACTGCGTCGGTCTCGGGGTCTACCGAGAGAGAAGAGGCGGAGGAAACAGATAAATACATGTCAAACATATGCAACACAGAGCAGGCTATGCTAACGTGCAGTGCAGGGTTGCCTAAAAACATATCTAAATCATATTAGTTATTTTAGGATTTAAGTTGGATTTATTAACCGGTGTATAAGCACTATTCATCTACCGAAAACAGGCTAAAAGTTGCGGGTTCACCTCCGTATAGGGTTCCGACATGGAAACAGATGGCATGGTCGGATTCGTCTCGTCGTTCTGATCAACTTTCATGTAGAAAGTTTTTCGATCCGAGCTACGGTTTATTTTATATGAATTTCTAAAGATTTTAAGCATTTTCTATAATTATTTTATTTATCAGAAATAATTTAATACGTCATCCTGATGTCACTGTGAGGTCAGCGAGTCAAACCTCCTGGTCCAGGTCAAACCTGACCTACGGGACCCACCTGTCATAGACAGTGAGTTAACTGAACTAATTTGCAGAGTTAATTAGCTAAGTGGGACCCCACTGTCAGTGTAATTAGTAGTTGATTAGCACTAACTAAACTAACTGACACGCGGGACCCACCTGACAGAGTCAACGGTGAACAATAAAAGGGTTGACCTGGTCAACTGGTCAACGGGACCCATCGGGCCCACCCGTCAGCCTCACAGGGGAGGCCACGTGGGCGCCACGTCTGCCGGCCGGCGTTCAAACATCGGCAGGCGCGTTTTTGCGGTGGCGCGGCTCGGGAGGTGGTCGGGATCACGCCTCCAGCCACCGTTTGGCGCGCGGAGTGGCGCGCTCGACGCGGCCCGTTGTCGCGCGCGTGTTGGTGCCCTCAGCAGGCGCCGGAGATGGCCGGAACGACGCCGGCGTCGAGCTTTGGAGGCGGTTGCTCTTGGACCGGAACGGGCGCGTGCCTACGTTGTGCTAACGAGCAAAGCAAAGGGCAGGGTGGCTTCTGCAGCTCGCCAGGAGCACATCGGTGCTGTTGGAACGAACCGAGCGGCTCTGGGGGCGCGGTGCTCATGGTCACGGCGGCGGCGAGAACACGGTACGGTGGCAGCGCGACCTAGGCTCTACAGTGAGCGGAGAAGGGGAAGGAGGGGAAACGGAGCTCACCGGGCTGCTCAGGGAGGCCAGCGACAAGCTTAGTAGCTCCAGACCGGCGACGAATCGCGACGGAGAGGTTGCGGTGGCCGGGGATGGGGAAGAAGCTCGATGCGGTCGTCGTGTTACTCCCCGAGACGACCCAGAGCACCAGGACGATGGTGTCGACCACGGGGAAGCCGCCGGACAGCTTGGAATGGCGAGACGAGGTCGGGGGCCGCATCGTTTATGGTGGCGCGGCCATGGCTGTGTTCGGTGCGGTGGGGAAACGAGGGAGAGAGGGAGAGTGATGGCTTGGGGAAGCTCAGTGGGGCGCGGGCGAGGTCAAGTGGCTGACGCGGGCGCCTGTAGCGGCCGTTGTCGCGCGAGGAGGAGGGGGGGCCGGCTGCGCGTGTGCTGCGTGCTCGACAGCGGCGCGGAGATGAACAGAGGAGGAAGGAGGGGACAGGCGCGGGCTGGGCTGCACTGTGGCACTTAGGCCCAGTAGCACAGGCCTTTTTCTTTTCTTTCTGTTTTCTTTTTTTTTTCTTTTTGCAAAATGTGTGGATCCAAATACAGTTTTGTAAAATATATGACTTAGCCCAATAAATACAGTGCATTACTTAACACTGTTATAAAAGGGTTTGGAGTCCATATAACTTCGTTTGGATTTTAATTAAATGAATATGGATTAAATATCTTTGTTTTGTTGCTGTTAGAGTCACTTAATTAATTTAGTAAATGTTGATTACAATTTTAGAATTGTCTCTGGATTATTTACAATATTATGAACATTTTAGTTTTGAAATTTGAACAACTTTTATTTTCACTTTTAGTTTGAATTTCCATTTGAATTTGAATTTGAAAAGTGATATGATCCAAATGATGTTTAAGCACTGATGATCATGTTGACATGGCATTATCAAAAGGGGGATTACTGTAGCTAACCACTGGGGGTGTTACAATTTTACGACCCACCCACCACCCACCTAGTATCCACAGTCGAGGACTTAACCAACATGTTGGATTACACCTCCGAAAACGCTGATTCCATGGATGAAGACAATGGAGCCACGGCCAATGCCGGCGCCGCTCCACCCATCACCGGCCACTGGACGGCCATGTCCACTTACGACGTCTACATGGTGGACACTCCAAAAGACGGTGACGGCACCCCCGGGAAGGATAACGACAGGCCCAGCGATGAGTCGCCAAAACACCACAGACAACCCCGTTGATCCAAAGCACGTCGTAGCCATGCGAGAAACACGGACACCTTAGAGAACGGCACTTCGGACAATGCTGACAACCTTGGCGACCCCGGTGCCGACGAAAAACCACAAGACGACAATGAGGAGCATGAGGAGCCGCTCAATCTTGAAGACCTCAATGACTCCGAAGACAGTAACTACCTCCCCCTTTCCAAAGAGGAGGTCATTTTGGGTGACGAATATTTCATCGTCCCCGAAGACCCATTGGATCAAGAGTAGTTCAAACGGCAGCTCATTGCCACTGCGTGTAGCCTGAAGAAATAGCGGCAAAAAATAAAAGCCGAACAGGACACCCTCAATGACAGATGGACTAAGGTCCTAATTGCCGAAGAGGAGTACGGCCACGAACGACAGACCAAGAGCTATCCGAAGCGAAGACTACTGCCGCAATTCGATGACGAGGCCATAGAGCAGGCACCTCCAAGGCACACTTAGGCAGAACAGTCGGACCGCCCCCCTCGAGGACGGGATAGGACAGCTGATAAAGCCGAACAGCCTCCCGCTCCACCTCGCCGTCAAGGCAAGGAGCTATTACGGCCAGTTTATGAGTACGACCTACGCCGCGACCTGGATGCTCGGGCAGGTCTAACGAGGTCCATTTATAGACCCAAATGAAATCCTCCTGTTAGACGGGACGAATACCAAGCCTGGCTAAACCAAAATGACAAAGCTCGGGCGCTACAATGAGCCCGGATGACAGATGATCTCCGGCGTGACGTAGCCCGAGTCAGGGGCGCCGCTCATCCTCTATGCTTCTGCTACTTCTTGAGCTTGCGTTGGTTTTTCCCTTGAAGAGGAAAGGGTGATGCAGCAAAGTAGAGATAAGTATTTCCCTCGGTTTGAGAACCAAGGTATCAATCCAGTAGGAGACAATGCACAAATCACCGAATACCTGCACAAACAATCAAACAACTTGCACCCAACGCGATAAAGGGGTTGTCAATCCCTTCACGGTTACTTGCAAAAGTGAGATCTGATAGATATAGGTGAAACTAAATAAAAGATAAAGCAAATATTTTTGGTATATTTGGTTTATAGATCGGAAAGTAAAAGATTGCAAAATAGTAGATCGAAAACTTATATGATGGAAAATAGACCCGGGGGCCATAGGTTTCACTAGAGGCTTCTCTCAAGATAGCAAATAATATGGTGGGTGAACAAATTACTACCGAGCAATTGATAGAAAAGCGCAAAGTTATGACGATATCTAAGGCAATGATCATGAATATAGGCATCACGTCCGTGTCAAGTAGACCGAAACGATTCTGCATCTACTACTATTACTCCACACATCGACTGACTCCTGCCTGCATCTAGAGTATTAAGTTCATGACGAAAAGAGTAACGCATTAACTAAGATGACATGATGTAGAGGAATAAACTCAAGCAATATGATGTAAACCCCTTCTTTTTATCCTCGATGGCAACAATACAATACGTGCCTTGCTGCCCCTACTGTCACTGGGAAAGGACACCGCAAGATTGAACCCAAAGCTAAGCACTTCTTCCATTGCAATAAAAACCAATCTAGTTGGCCAAACCAAACCGATAGTTCGAAGAGAATTACAAAGATATCAAATCATGCATAAAAGAATTCAGAGAAGATTCAAATAATATTCATAGATAATCTGATCATAAATCCACAATTCATCGGATCTCGGCAAACACACCGCAAAAAAGTATTACATCTAATAGATCTCCAAGAACATCGAGGAGAACATGGTATTGAGAATCAAAGAGAGAGAAGAAGCCATCTAGCTACTAGCTATGGACCCGTAGGTCTGAGGTAAACTACTCACGATTCATCAGAAGGGCAATGGGGTTGATGTATAAGCCCTCCGTGATCGAATCCCCCTCCGGCAGGGTGCTGGAAAAGGTCCCTAGATGGGATCTCACGGGTACAAAAGGTTGCGGCGGTGGAAAATTGTTTTCGTGGATGCCTATCGTGGTTTGGGAACATATGTGAATATATAGGCGAAAGAATTAGGTCAGGAGGATCACGGGGGGCCCACAAGGCAGGGGTGCGTCCTACCCCCTGGGCGCGCCCTCCACCCTTGTGGCCGCCTCGTGGCTCCTCCAACTTCATCTCCAAGTCTCCTGGGTGTCTTCTGGACCAAGAAAAATCACCACGGAGATTTTATTCCGTTTGGACTCTGTTTGGTATTCCTTTTCCACGAAGCTAAAAAAACAAGGAAAAAACAGAAACTGGCACTAGGCTCTAGGTTAATAGGTTAGTCCCAAAAATAATATAAAATAGCATATTAATGCATATAAAACATCCAAAACAGATAATATAATAGCACGGAACAATAAAAAATTATAGATACGTTGGAGACGTATCAGCTTCACAGACAGGGTGATGCAGCACCAATTCCCGGAAGGATTCAACCATGTAAATATCGAGCCATATGATGGGACAACAGATCCGGCCGTATGGATTGAAGATATCCTGCTACACATTCATATGGCACAAGGAGACGACCTCCATGCCATCAAGTACCTACCGTTAAAGCTCAAGGGTCCATCCAGACACTGGTTAAATAGCCTCCCCGAAGACTCCATAGGATGTTGGGAGCAGCTCGAGGATGCCTTCCGAGCTAACTTTCAGGGCACTTATGTCCGCCTCCCGGATGCTGATGATTTGAGCCATGTAATCCAGCAGCCCGGCGAGTCAGCCCGGCAATTTTGGAACCGGGTTTTGACCAAGAAAAACCAGACTGTTGACTGTCCGGACGCCGAAGCTATAGCCGCCTTTAAGCATAGTATTCGAGATGAATGGCTAGCACGTCAGCTCGGCCAGGACAAGCCAAGGACGATGGCAGCGCTTACCTCCCTGATGACCCGCTTCTGCGCTGGAGAGGATAGTTGGTTGGCTCATAGAAGTACTAACCCAGAAGCCCCCGGCACCTCTGAAGTCCGGGACAGGAATGGAAATCCACGGCGTAACAAGAACAAGCGTCGCCACAACGACGGAGAAGTCGATGAGCCAACAGTAAATGCCGGATTCCGTAATCCAAAGTACGGGTCACGGAAAAAGCCTTCTAAAGGCAACCAGGATGGACCAACCAAGTTGGATGCAATCCTGGACAGGCCCTGCCAGATCCATGGCACCCCTGAGAAGCTTGCCAACCACACCAACCATAACTGTTGGGTGATAAAACAGGCTGGCAAGCTCACAGCCGAGGACTCCGGCAAAATCCCTCGAAGCGAGGATGATGAGGAGCCCCGCAGGCTGAACAGTGGAGGCCAAAAACCCTTCCCTCCTGAGGTCAAGACGGTGAACATGATCTACGCCACCCATATACCAAGAAAGGAGAGGAAACATGCACTACGAGATGTTTACGCCGTCGAGCCCGTAGTGCCAAAGTTTAACCCATGGTCGGCTTGTCCGATCACCTTTGACCGCAGGGACCACCCGACAAGTATCCGTCATGGAGGATCGGTGGCCCTGGTACTCGACCCCATTGTCGATGGGTACCACCTCACGAGAGTCCTTATGGATGGAGGCAGTAGCCTCAATCTGATTTATGCAGACATAGTGAGGAAAATGGGGATCAATCCGTCAAGGATCAAACCCAGTAACACCACCTTCAAGGGGGTTATTTTGGGCGTAGAGGCCCGCTGCTCAGGCACGATGACTCCGGAAGTGGTATTCGGCTCGCCAGACAACTTCCACAGCGAAGACTTGATCTTCGATATTGCCCCGTTCCGTAGTGGCTACCATGCCCTCGTCGGCCGAATGGCGTTTGCCATATTCAACACCGTCCCGCATTATGCATACCTCAAACTGAAGATGCTTGGTCCTTTGGGCGTCATAACGATCAACGGCAACACGGAGCGCTTGCTCCGGACCAAGGAACATATTGTGGCCCTGGCCGGCGAAGACCAAGCCGTCGCCAACGGGCCTAGGTATCAGCCCGCCATAAAGGCCAGAGATACAACTAAACGGGCTCGAGCCCGGTCCCCGTCATGGGAGCCAGCCTGCGTTCGTCGCAAATAGGGAAACACGCCTCAAGGCACGACCAACATATTCGCGCTCTACGTGCCTCGTTAGCACAACTTCGCGCTCAAGATACCCTGGGTAGCCGTGGGGCCTACATCAAACAACAACACCGCGTGTTCGGCTTGACCGAACTATGGGATAACCGTGTCCTCGGACGGCAGCGGGTATGACTCTCGGGGCTCTCCCCGCATCAAGCTGTGATGACATGACTACCTCTCAAGGCTACTGTTCAAGGCCCCCAGCATCGGCATGCATTTTTGTACATGGACGTCCCCCTCCCCTACCTAGCAGAAGCAAAGGCGCAGACGTGCAACACGGCATAGATGAGGCTTCGACCCATGCATCAAGGCCCTGTGTAAACCTTTCGTCTATAAAATTCTCTTTTCTTACTTATAATAAATGCCTCAGCAGTTTGAATTGTACGAATAGACGTCCCGAGTTTATGGAAAATAAAAACACCTTTTACGGTGTTCAGGCATCCGTATTGTCTAGCCCTTTCCTTTTTCTTTTTCCCGCTGTTTGAGCAGCTTGGCATGCACACATAGTGTAACAAATACAAATCGGTTAATTGACCAAGAGCTTGATCTCTTCATCAGCTCCACATACCAAGTCTGGCACCACTTTCCGCTGTGTGTTCGGCATCTCGGATATTGCACTATATGCATCAGTTCCGAACTATGTCTTGGGTCAATAGTTTGGTTGCCCGGCTCCTATGTTTACCTTCTTACGTTCTGCACGTTAAGCTAAGAAGGTAAAGGGAGAACCCCTGCGATTGCACTTCTGGCTAGCCCAGCTAAGCACCTCAGGGGAGAAAGCCGAAAACTGACCATCATAGTAAGCGTGAACTGATCGGCGATCTGATGACAAGTGTTAAACTCAAAAAACGTTGGCGATTTATCCATGTCATACGCAGGGTTCGTCCTAGCACAAACCACGTGATTACAAAGGCATTCCTCGGCTCCCCTGTACATCACAAAAGCATTGGGGGCTAGTCATTAGCTCCCGTAGTCAAGCTCCTATGGCTAAGTGAAAGCAATAAAGCCGCATAGTCCGATTGCCTAGTTTCTCTCACGCACTACCACCTTCGAGCACCGAGACGTCGGCTAAGGGCAATAGTGCAGAGACAAAACACCCCTTGTATTATTCACTTGGGGGCTGAAGCCGACGACCGGTAACTTTTAGAATAAACAAACGGCCGCACATGAGTCAAAATAAAATCACCATAGTATAGAACACACACACGGGCCGCATTATAAAGCACAAGGTCCAGTTGACAACTTCATACAATCAGTCAATGATTACATCTTTGGAACATTGGCCCTCTATCGCCCGAGCACCATCCATAACTTAGCGGGGCGGCAATGCTCTTTTCCAACTGGCGGGGGACCAGTGGCCATATCCATTGGCTTGATCTTAGGCCAATAAACCATGGTCTTCGCAAAGGCCAGCCTAGCTCCCTCGAGGCACGCAGAGTGCTTCATTGCATCAATCCGGGGTGACGCGTCACACAACTTCTACACCAAGCCAAAGTAGCTGCTCGGAATCAGCTCTAAGGGCCACCGCTAGACACAAAGGTCCTTCATGGCCAGCCTGGTCATCCGATGCAGCTCCATTAGCTGCTTCATCTGGTTGCTGAGGAGTGCTCGGGCGCCTAGAACTACGCCCAGAACAGCCACTGCTCGGTGTCCCCCTCCCGCGTGGCGTAGTGCTCCGTCGCATCTGCCACACTCCTTGGAAGCTCGGCGAAAATGCCTGCGGAGCGCCAGACCCGCATCAGCAATGCGAACCTGTTCCCGCCAAAAACACTCTACAGTAAGTATGGCTTACCATCTGCGATCTGCCTCACTTGCCGGAGCTCCTCTCGGGCACCCCGCACTTCGGTACTAGTCTCCTGGAGCTCTTTTTCTGCCTTGGAAAGCTCGGTGGACTATTTTATCTGTTTCTGCTCAAGGTCCTCACACTTCGTGATGACATCCTTGAGCTCCAATTGCACTTTGGTCACTCGAGCCTCGTGCTTCTCGCTGGCGGTCATCACCATCTCGAGTTCGGCCACCACCTTTTCGGCAGCCGCCTTCTTTTCGGCCACCTCAGCCTCGGCCTCTTCAGCGCAACCTTGAGGCCCTCGACCTCCGCGGCGGCAGCTGCAGTCACCAAACACCACGTGCTCAGCATACAATCCGGAACGTAACTGTCCAGCGGTGTTAACTATGCATTTCAATAGGGGCTTACCTTGCACCTCATCAAGCCGTTTGTTGACAAGGTCAAGCTCTACATCGGAGCGTTTAAGCTTTCGATCCATCTCCTCCAGCGCAGCGGCATTAGCAGCCACGGCCAAGGACGATGCCTGCGATATCAAATCAATCATGATAGTTTAATTACTGTCCTACGGACATTTGATCCTCTGTAAGGTTTCCGCAAACCTCACAGAGTCTCGGGGGCTGTTATGCATAAGGCCTGCTCAAACTCTAAGCTAAAAGCTAAATCTGTTCTGCGGGGAAAAAGCATTACTTGACTCACCTCGAAGCCTGTTAAAAGGCCCTGGATGGCATCATTCAGTCCGGTGTTGACAGGCCGAACACTTTGTAGAACTGCACCCATAAGGGTGCGGTGTTCGGCGATGATGACGAAGCTGTTCACCAACTCCTCCATCGCATCCGGCCAGCCTGCTGCCGCCTGGTTGCTGGTGTTCGGCGCAAGCGGCGGGACCTTGGCTCCCCCTTTGTTGGAAGGCGGGATCGGCACCTACGAGTGCCTTGGGGGCTCCGATGCGGGTGGTTGGGAGGGCCCGGACGGTCCGAACTCCCCTCCCGTGTTCGCCAGGAGGGATGCATCCTCCTGGTCTTTGGTGACCGAGGCATCGGCCTCGGCCATGATCTTGTCGCCGCCCTCTCCCGTGTTCTGACGGGGAGGGGTCCTTCGGGACAGCACCTCCCCGGCCTTTTCAGGGACCAGGGGAGGCGCGAAACGCAACGCTGATCCGCTGTCCGCCAACTCGGCGGGCGGAGAGGTCCCCTCCGAGGTCGGCTTGGCAGGGGTGGCCGCGTGGTGGGCTATGATATCATGTGATCAGATTCCATCAATAAAAGACTGGTTAAATGAAGTAAGCAAGAAGTGTTGAGGTTCATACCTCGTGGCGGGGGGTTGACCCTGAGGTCCTTCTCTACAACCTCTTCAGATGCCGCAGACTCCTCATCGGAGTCCGAGTTATCGGGCAGGACCAACTTGGGTCTGCATTGCCTCTTCGGGGCCCGAAGAGGTTGCCCCCCGCCAGTCAACCATAGTGCATCTGCAGTGGCTCCTTCATACACCGCACCGGAGCCGCTTCGTCCACACCCCCGGAGCCGCCCCACCGACGCCCCCGTCGACGGCCTCTGATCCTCTTTGCCGACACCGTCCTCAACCGTACCGGAGCCGCTTTGCCGACACCATCCTCAACCCTACCGGAGTAGCTTCGCCGATACCATTCTCAACCCTACCGGAGCCGCTTTGCCAATGCCCAAGTCCACAGCCTCAGATCCGCTTTGTCGACAGCCTCGTCCAACCTACCGGAGCAGCTTCTGACCCCCTCGTCCACGGCCGCAGATCCGCATCGTCGACACCATCCTGAACCCAACCAGCAAAGCAGCTTCATTGACGCCCTCATCCACGGCCTCATATCTGCTTCGTCCACACCGTAGTCGACCCTACCGGAGCCGCTTCACAAACACCCTCCTCCACGGTCCTAGATCTCCTTACCGGACCCCGACAACCAGCGCAACGTCATCGCCCTTGACATTTCTAACCTAATTCTCACCGTCTGGCATGCTGCCAAGCACCCGCCGCGGCCTAGGTACTTGTCACCTTTAAACCCATCCAGCATCACCTACCAGATGTACTTCAAATATACTAACAGGTCGCTGTTACATGTTATGGAGCTGGCAAGAGCTACAAGGATGTTGTGATCTAACATATTGGCCAACCAATATCCTGGACCGAGGCATTGCTATGATCTTTTTAGTGCATCTCTCTCTTGTATTATTGTGTGCTTGCCAGCGTGCTTTACTAGGATTTTTGACCAGCAATCCCTTTGTGTAGCCAATGATTTCCACTATTGGCTGCTAAATTAGAGATGTAGACGTCATACATGATACATTACACAAAATCATAGGTGGCATGTAGGAATTCCATTGCACTAAATTAGGCTCCCTTAGAGTGCCTGCTAGTCCAGTACACTGAGTCATGGCTAGTTTATGCTACGCACACAATCGTTAATTGGTGGTTTAAATATGTGCAAGGGATGTGCAATATACTATCATGAAGAGATATCTCAAATTAGCCGTGTGTCAACTTGCAGATGGGGTTCCGCAATGAAAAAGTACAAGATTTCTTAGTACAAGATGTATGTGGCATTTTCATGGAACATCGCAAAAAAAGGAGG
Organism: Thinopyrum elongatum; assembly: GCA_011799875.1. Classification (NCBI taxonomy): domain Eukaryota; kingdom Viridiplantae; phylum Streptophyta; class Magnoliopsida; order Poales; family Poaceae; genus Thinopyrum; species Thinopyrum elongatum. The sequence goes on from CM022299.1 coordinate 303,030,408, forward strand.
GGGTAGCAGTGAGCCTATACAGTGTGGTATGGTAGGTCACTCCATTGCAATCATCATGACATGTTATTTGTATGTCAGTGTTGTGGGCCAGGGTTATTAGGTTAGGGACAGTTATTTCGAGTTATCCTCAGAAAATGAGCTCCTTTGAATATAAGCTCCACATAATAAGCCAACCAGTTCTTTTCATTGCCTGCTTTTTCAGATTATCCGTGGTATGATTAGTGAAAAGTCTAGATTGCATTATATTTTGTCATTTTTCTGCCCATATGAAAATTAATTTTACTTGCAAACATCACGAATTGAACCCATTGCAGTAATTAATATGATAGCAAAACATCCCATCAATATTTGTTCAAAATGCAAATACAAAGATACCATCTACTTGACATAATCTACTTTGCACTGGTACAGTGAGGTGCTATACAAACGGTTTTTAACCCCTTTCTGCGATGGCATTCTGAACCGTCATCAAGTGAGTGACTGCGATAGGGGGGTCCTTCCCACACGACCCAGAAACCGTCGGGGATAGGCCCTCCTGGTACACATGCTCGGCAAAATGAGGTCGTGTCTGACGGGCGAATGATCAAATATGGTTATACGTACAGTTGTGCTAAAAAATACAATTATACAGGCCAAATCGTTTCCGGTTGTAAGTACATCCCACATAGTCAGTCCCGGCTAAACATTTCCGTTCGTATGTACATTCCACACAGTCAATCCAAGAAGTACGTTTCCATTCGTATATACATCCCACACAGTCACTCCAAGGAAAACATTTCCGTTCGCAGGTCCATCACACACAATTTTCCCCATTAAATCGTTTGTGATAGAGTTGCCATTGCACACGATATTAACAATTTTATCGTTTGCGTTATTGAATGCATCACACAAGGTGCGTAGAAGAAACTGTGTGGCAAAGGCTGTCCATCACACATACTTTTTATGTGGTAAACGTTTGCACAAGGTGGCCTAACGCAAACAGTTTTCAAGAGGATGTCGTGTGTGATTGTTCATTGATCCAACACGGTTTATTCCTAGAAACTGTGTGTGTTGCCTGAGGTCATCGCCGACGGTGTTTTCTCAATAACCGTTTGCAATAGAAAAACCCAATTAGCAGGCTAATTGCCCTATTATTAATAATCCATTTATTAATCTAATTGACATTTCATATTAAGCACACAATATATTTCATTTTCATATTAAGGAAGTAGGATTTCATAATTGAAATACATGAGAGTACAACATCATATAGCTTCAGCACTCAGCTACCCCATTACACAACTACACCAGCACCAAGTTTCACATGCAACATCTATAACCTTTCGAAATTAGCATCATAGATGGTACATAGGCAAATGGATCTCATCTGAAAAACTGCTGAAGCGGAAGGCGAATATTGAGCCTTCATTGATGTTGAAGGTCTTCGCAACTTTAGGCCAGTGCCTATCCATCCTTCGTCCTCTTCAGGAACACTTCAATATTGGACCGTGGGTGTTGTATGAATACCTTCCTCGCCTCCTGACCATACAGGTGGTTCGAGAGGTAATCATTAGTGAGCTGCTTTGGAAAGGCCTGAACACAAGGATATGCATAAATATCTTCTCTAGATTTGAAATGGCGCAAAGGAATTGAAAAGACAAGGTATAGCAGTTAGTACCATCCTGTAGTGAACTGATGTCTTCTTCATTGTGCAGACAAAGATCATGTTGTTTTTTGTCGCTAATTTCTTTATCGTAACAATCTTTCTGAGTTTCTTGACTTGACTGATATTCATGGACAACTCATTTCCACATATGCAAAAAGGGTCAAACAGTGGGTCAAAACCTCTGACAGCAGGACCTACATGTGCAAGACCAAATTGTTAAAAACCTAATATTTAAAAACAAGAAGTTGAAAGGTGTGTTATGAACTGCAACAGGCCTAATATTTAAAAACAAGCAAACATAGTCATTCGAACTTGTATTGTGCAGGTCTAAGTACACTAGTTATTGGCCCTGTTTGGATCCATGGGTTAGAGTTAGTTTGAGCTAGTTTGGGCCCAAATAGCCCTAATGTATCCAAACATGAGGGCTAGTTTGAGCTAGTTGCGTCTAACCCACCCAAAACAACTATCCCACCCAAGAGGTGCTGATTGGGGCTAGTTCTCCTAGTGCATTTATTGTCAATCTAAAACTGTCATCCAAACACCTCTTTGGCTAGAGTTAGTTCAGGGTTAGTCATTGTTGAGTATCATTGTTATTTAGGAAACGTAGGATAGCGTAGGATTTATTCTACCTTGACTTGTACTCCAAGATGACCATGTACTCCTATATATATGCCCACGAGGCTCAAGCAATACAATCAACTATTCCACCAATCTCTCTCTCTCCCTTTTAACTGTCATGAGTTAGAAACTAACTCTAACCTCTAGCTAAGTTAGAGTATCCAAACAGTGCCATTGCTAAATCAAATGGAATGATGTGGTAAATACTCCCTCCAGTCCTTTTTTACTCTGCATATAAGAATTGTCTGAAGTCAAACTTCATAAAGTTTGACCTTATTTATATGAAAAATATCAACATGTACCATGCTAAATTTATAAAATATGAAAATTTAAGTCATGACACATGTACTGATATTGATTTCACATTGTGAATGTTGGTATTTTTTTCTATAAAGTTGGTCAAACTTTACAAGGCTTGACTTTAGACAAATCTTATATGCGAACTAAAAAGATTCGGAGGGAGTTCAACATGCTTAACATCAACCAAATATAGTCATTCATAGAGCTATTGTTAAAATTGGTATTGATGAAATTGAACTGCACAGTTCATACTAGCACATATAGAACATCATACTGTTAATAGCTGAAATAAACAAGTCATACTATGAACAACCAAAGATGGCAATTGAAACTGGACATATGCTAACTACAAACAACCGAACAACCATAAACCGTAGAAATAAACAAGGTGTAATGCAAACAATCAAATATAGCAATAAATACTGGACAGGTTCTCACTACAAAAGGGGTTCGAGAAAATAAATCATGGGTTTTCTCACTTGTCACACTTTGGCTCCTCCTCGTGGTCGCCGTCGATGAGTTCTGACTTGCCAGCTGAGGATCCCAAGCCAGCGTCACAGAACGTGTCCTTCAGAAATGACAAAAGGGGCTCCATGGCAATGAAGGATGGCAAATTGTTCATAATGAGCCGCAGGAAATCAGCGGCAGGGCCATCGATGAGATCGACGGTTGTCAAACCCGAAGGGTTGGGGGTGGGCAACTTAACCTATGACATAACCCGCGTCAAGCCGTCGGTGTCGACGACCTCGATGTCATAGCCAGCGTCCGCGACATGCCAGAATACTCTAGCCCGCTGATTGAAAGGCTCAATCCAGGTCCAGTCATCGTCATCAGCTTCCTCGGTGGCCACCTCGCCGACGTCAGGCGAAAAGGCCGTGGTAAAGCTCTTTTGGGCCATTCACTCCTCGAGCTCCCCGGGAAGCGTAGCCGGGCTTAGGCTGCGACGCTCTGGAGTGGGGGAAGGGGGTGGGGATGGGGATCTCTGGGAAAGGGGGCATTTCGCAGGCGTCATCTAAGAAACTCAGGGCGGCGAGGGTATTTATATTGGTGGGTAAACTGCACGGGCAGACCGCCAGAGGTTGACGATGGAGGCGGCACGGCGGCGGCGACCTAGCTAGGTTTGGAGTGAGGGAGGGGTGGTGTGTATGTGTGTGAGCGGGGGATTTGTGGTGAGCGAAGGATTTGGGGTGTGTGTGTTGAGGGGGCCCAAGGTGGTGTTTGAGGAAATGTCGCGGGTACTGAAATTTTTACTAGGCGGGAGTAAAATGGTCGGGCTACCGAAAATTTGGATCAAGGGATTGAAGCAGAGCAGGGCGGGAATAACGAACATCACACACGGTTAAAACATAATAATCGTGTGCTATCAAACAGAAAAACACTCCAGCTGAGCAGATATTTTTTAGATTGCAAGGGATGCAGGTGGGAGTAAAATGCCGGGGCTACTGAAAATTTGGATCTACTGATTGAAGCAGAGCAGGAGTAACAGACATCGCACATGGTCCAGACATACTAATCGTGTGCTATCAAACAGAAAAACCATCTACGCGGGTAGATATTTTCGAGATTGCGAGGGGGTAGATATTTTCGAGAGGGGGAGGGAAGCCTCTGGAGCCCAATCTACTGTGATCATGTGGGTGACAGGGGCAGGGGCGCGGCACATGGGTAGTCGTAGGGAACTGTGTCTGTTTCGTACCCGATCGCAGATGATTGCTGCGTTCGACTCGTCTGCTATTTATAAATTTGGCCAAAAAAAACGCGGGAAAGGGTCAGAACACGAACACACTTGCATGTGGACCAAATATATGTATGAAAAGGGTGGTTTGATGTTCAAATACCCAATGCACAACTTTGATGTGGCACCTGTCGCACAAAGCGCATGCTATTATTGCTAGCCCCCCCCCCCCCCCCCCCCCCCCCACACACACTTCGTGTTGCCGGGAGGGGAATCCTAGCTATGAATGCATGCCCCCAAATAGCTAGGTCTGACATCTCACCCTACCGTAACACAAAACCGAAAGGAGTACATCATAGTCAACCCCCTCCCCCCTTTGCTTCCGATCAAATGTGGACCGTGTGCGGGCCCACATATGTGTTCTTCTAGCGTTAGATGGGTGAGATCACATACGAACCACACCTGCGGGTGGCCCGATGTGTGTGTGTGTGTGAAAATGATGTGGTATGATATTTAAATAACCAAATCACAAATTTGATGTGGCACATGTGCATCGCAAATTAACCGGACATCCCCGACCCCACGGAGGTTCATCTAGTACAAAGTAGTACTGTGCCCCCCCACACACACACTTTGAGTCGGTGGGAGGGGTATCTCACCAAGGCGTATTGTAAGACTGACCAAGAAGAATCACCACCTTGGTCGTATAAGCTCTCTTTTTTGTTGGGTCAAAGTCATGCATTGACGTTCCACACGCGGCCCCATAAAATAGGCTAGCTTGTCGCCGATAACCACACGAGGGAGTGCCTGAAGACAACCACTGCGTGCATGTGGCCCAAACATATGTATGAAGTGTCATGTGGTGTTTGAATATACCCAATGCACAACTTTGATGTGGCAGCGTGCTTTTGGAACCGGAAAGTACCCACACGGAGCGAGGGTTCACGACGCGTAGTATACTATATATATAGGGATTCATGTGTATGCGAGCCCTTGAACTTAGGTCTCGAATCTCACCATGATCGACGTACGACTATACAGTAACGCGAACCAAGAGAAGAAGAATCCACCCTGGTAACATCTCTCGCATTGTTGGTCGAAGTGATGGACGTCCACGCAGGCCCACGAATATATAGGCCGTCAATGATAACCAAGCGAGGGAGAGTGTCCAAAGACAACCACTGCATGTATGTGCCCCAAACATATGTATGGACATGCGTGATGCATGCATATATGTTTGAATACCAAAAGCACAACATTTTGATGTGGAGCATGCATGCGTCGAAAATCGCACAGTCCCCAACCAGATCTGGTTCATGACGCATCGCGTGCTCCCCCCCACTTCGACCCGGTGGGAGGGATTCGTGTGTACACATGTGCGTGAAGTATAGTTGCATGTACCGAACCTTATAAGACGAACAAAAATTTAATCCCTTCCTAATTATAAGTCAAATTAACCTCTATCACTGTCGGACGAAGTGATTGACCAAGCGGGCACACAGAGACGATGGACGAAGCATCTCGTCGATAACCCCATGAGTGAGTGCTAGAGGACAACCGCCATCGCTTGCTTGTGGGCCAAACACATGTATGGAGATGTGTGGTTGTGATGTTTGAATACCTAATATGTATGCAGAACTTTGATGTGGCACCTGCCTCGGAAACCTTTAAGTTCCCGACACGAACCGAGGTTCATGACACGTAGTATATATATGTTGCCCCCCTCCCCTCTTCGACGCATAATATATACTCGTACGTACCGTACCACAACCCAAAAATAATCCTCCTTGTTCGTCAAATTACCTTTCTCATTGTGTCATATATTAGATGGACGACGACCTCATGGACCATGGAGGCAAGAGTCGCAGGCGAATGAGTGACAACCATCGTCTGCACGTGGCCCAATGTGTTGGTGATGTTTTTAATACCCAATATGCAAAACTTCTTTGCGGCACTTGCCTCGGAAACCGAAAAGTCCCCACATGGAGCGAGATCGATTCATGACGTGTGTGTAGTATGTGCTGCCCCGGCCCCCTCCTCCCCTCTTCGACGCGTACTATATATACTCCTACCGCAACACAACCCAAAAAGAAACCTCCTTGCTGGGTCAAAGTGATGGAGGACAACCTCGCGGGCCCACGGATGTAAGCATCGCACGCGAGTGAGTGTCCTATATGACGCGTAGTATTGCCCCCGGTCACCCTCTTAAACGCGTAATATATATATACTCCTACCGTACGTATAACAAAAACCAAAAAATGACCATCCTTGTTGGTCAAATTAACCTCTGTCATCGCATGTCATAGTGCTGGACGGCGACCTCGCGGGCCCATGCTAGTGAGTGTCCTAGGACCACTGCGTGCATGTGGCCCAAAGATGCATGTCAAACTTTTTCTGCAGCGAACATGCGACCAAAGGAGTTTAGTGTTGAAAATTGAAAAAAATAGATAACATTTGTCCGTTTTCTATACATTGATTGATTTCCCAGGGATTTAAATGTGCAAAAATCAAATTTAATCTACATGAGACCCGTGATAGTGCACGAAAATGGATTGCAAAATCATATGTGTACGTGTCCCTGGGTGCATGTTTAGTCCCCATGCAAGAAATTTCTATCACCGAGAATCTTGATTTTAAAATCCAATCATTCCAAAACTAAGTTGAAATTCATGAAACTTATCGTGGTGTCATATGGACAACAATAGACTGTGATATTTTTTTTTTTCAAATTTGAGACAAGTTTTGATATAATCTTCTTACATACAGGAAATTATAAATAATTATCAACCAATATCGCAAACGAACTCTTTATTCGAACCGTGTGCGTTAGACCAACAATGTAAGTGTCGTGATTCGGTTAAGCAATAAAGCGGCAGAATTAATCATCAAAAAGGAAAAATCAATATAATACGTGCCGCGCACGCGTCCCGTGTGCCGTACGAGCATGTGTGAGTTGACGAGATGCATGCTAGCAGGCAGACCGGGAGGCCGAGGCATGCGCGTGTTCGCTACGCACTCACCATGGGGCGTACTAGTAGCTGTGTGAAATGACGGTAGGCGTGCCAGCAGTCCGCTGCGCAGGCTCACAGGGAGGCGCGCCAGCCCTTTGACCGCCGCCCACCTCGCTCCCACTGCTCCATATTAATGGCGCGCCCGATACGCTGGTCATAATAGGCGGCCGCACACCCCGTCCACAGTTGTCACCGCCGCATGGAGTGTATTAGAATTTTGCCGAAGCGCACCATCGGTGGGAGTGGCCACGTCGGGGCTAGTGAAGCACCCGCGCAACGCATGAAGCTGGGCGCAGAGGTTGCTGTCGCCGCCGACGAGGTCTCGCGCGGGTAGCTGGGCGACCTTGACTTTGTCGCCGTCGTCGTGCCTCCCCAGCCAAAGCCGGAGGTCCACAGCTACTCCGACAACGACTCCGACTTCGACGGAAAACCGGTTAGTCCCCTCCCCCCCTTTGTTGGGAACAGAAACCCTTGGTTATGTTCACCCAGTCCATGAAATCAGAGTAAGATTCGTTAGATCCGTGTAGTGTATTGACTGTTTGAATGGTATCTATGGTTAGCGATTAATTGTTTGTTCTGTACAAATGATTTTTTTGCTAATAATCCGACTAGGGTTAGCGTGCGTGCTAATAATTCATAGCCAGATCTTGAGAATTGATTTTGAATGTCCTACATATATGTTTGTGCCCTTTTTTTCTTCCAGATATTGAGAATTGATTTTGAATGTCCTACATGTATGTTTCTGCCTTTTTTTTCTTCCAGATTGCTATGTACACAGATGAGGACAATAACGCTGGAAGGATATGCATCCAACCATGCAAACACTAGCTTTGTCACATTCTTCCTGCTGAATGTGAGAGTACTATTGTCCATGAGGATTAAGTTTTTTAACAAAAACTTTCTCAGAGATGGACATGTTGAACAGCATAAAAAGAAGTTTCAGGTGGACAAAAGGGCTTCTGAACATGCTCGGCTTCTATTTACAACAACTTGTCTTCATGTACCAGTAGATTTTCTGGTCCAGGATCTTGATTTTATGGATCAGACCGATCCATTTATTGTGACTGCCGAAAACTTTGGTTGAGTTAATTGTTATTGTCCTGTTCAATCTGGATTTTGTGTAAACCTGATGAACAATTAATCATCGTGCTTTTGTACCTTCTGTAAGCTGGGGTTAGATATTGCTGCCCTTTTCAACTACAATTTGATCCATATTTTCTTTCATACAAACCGGAGCTTCTCTCAAGAAGCCTCATGGTTCTGAGAGGGAACTTGGTCACATGATCTGTGTGCGAAACAACATACGTTGTATCTTCCCACCTTGATTTATTTTACAGAGCCAACATGCAACTGTGCTAAACATATGAAATTATTCAGGGTTCATTTCACCTTTTTATACATTTATTTTCCTAGGCATTTTTAACAAATAGCCACCACATTATTATCGCAAACGGTCATATTAGTTCAACCGTGGGCGTTCAACTAACCATTTACTACCGCGGGCAGCTGTTTGATTAGACGGGACGACTGTGAGCAGTCCGCCGGGCACGCCGTGAGCGCTGCAATTTATAGATGGTTTTGGACTTTTGTTTCAGCCACCTCGGGATGCTACGTAGACAGTCCTCCGTTCTCATCTACAAGCACCGCTGTCGAGGATCGCCGCCTACGAGCCGGCTAACAAGCGGGGGCGGGTCGAGGCAGAACCGCAAGAGCCTCCGACGAACGTGGACTTCATCAGCAGCCTCCCCGACGAGATGTTGGTAACCATCATATCCCACCTCCCTATCAAATATAGCGTGCGGAACACTGTCCTCTCGTAGTGGTGGCGCCCCCACTTGCATACCACCCCCCTTGACATCATCATCGACCAAGAGTTCTGCAACGGGGAGCAGCAACGCCTGGACGCATTGTCCCACATCCTCGCCGTGCACCCTGGGCCGGTCAGACGCCTTACTATCGGCAGGCTCAATCCCCACAACAAGACCGAACCCAGGTTGCACTATTAGTTCCTATCCCCAGCCCTGGATCGGCTCGAGGAGCTCAGCCTTCATGCTAGACGTCCTTGCTCGCTACCGCCGTCCGTGCTCCGCCTCGCGCCCACGCTGCGTCGCGCTACATTCTGGCGGTGCATTTTCCCCCGTATCGATGCCGCGCGTGCTCTTCATCTCCCTAAACTTAAGTACTTCGAGCTCATTGCCGTCCGCATCTCGAAGGAGGATTTGGAGCGCCTGCTCATCGGCTGTACAGTGCTCGAGTACCTTCGTCTTCATGCAATGGATGGGTTCAGTAGCCTCCACATCACCTAGACGAATGTCCATGTGATTTATGTGCATTGCTGGCACCGCCCAAGGCTGTCAGTTGAGGTGTTTCACGATATTGTCATTGAGAATGCGCCTTTCCTCGAGAGATTGTATGTACTTGATAAATTAGGTCCAGCAAGTATCAGGGTCATTCACGCACCGAAATTGACAGTGTTGGGCTATTCGTGTGCTGAATTCAATGAACTTGTTACTGGATCATTATCCGTTCAGGTACAACAGTCTTCTTCTTCTCCTTCTTATATATTATTGGACAACACATTTTATCTAATTGTTGTTGATCTATATGTTCGCCTGTCATCCAGAAAATGATTCCCACAAGCTTAACCCGGCCTCTGCGCACAGTGAAGATCTTGGCACTACAATCTGTCGGCCCCGATCTGGATGAAGTTGTTAGATTCCTTAGATGCTTTCCTTGCACGGAGAAGCTATACATCGAGGTGATGCTCCTTTCTTGCTAATTGTTAACCACAATGGAGCTCAATTTTTTGTTACGTTTACCCATGATTACAATGACAAATGTAGAATGATTTCTAAAGGAAATTTGGAGGATTTCAATACATATATTTTTTGAGATGCTAGTGTTGTACGCGTTTTATTCCTTCGCCCGACATGCTTTCATGATAAAAGTTTATCATGAAAGATTGAAGGTGGCATTTCACTCTTTTCGTGTATTTTAGAAATCCTGCAAATCAAAGAGGCCCGAGGTGTTCAAATCTGTAGCTATGCACTAATATGTTATCTTCGTTTGCAGATACTAGCAGGCCCGAAAGTAGAAAATGTTGGGGAATATAACAATCCCATTGAATGCCTTGATCTTCATCTCACATAAATTACTTTTAATGAGTACCGAGGCACCACACCAGAAATTAAATTCACCAGGTTCTTTGTTGAGAAAGCATGGTTGCTCAAGGTAATGAAGTTTGCCCTATATTTACTGCGCAGAAGTGAATGGATTGCTAAAGAGCGCAGGCATCTACAGCTGAATGGAAAAGGCTCTGCACAAGCTGAATTTCAGTTTGTAACTTCATATGACAGATTATTCGGAAGTCACTATATCAAGCCGCTATATGACTTCTCGGTGGGTGATCCTTTCGCAGAAATAATGCATGAAAAAGATTCCGAAGAAGATGAATTTTATGTGTCTGAATAGTTTGAACCTTGTAATCTTTGAATTTGGGCCTTGTAATGCTGGAATTTGAACCTTGCAATATTTATGGAATTTGTTATATAACATAATTGGATGTTTAATTTGGTCTTGCAATCATGTCCTGTTACAAGTATAGATGTTCTTCTGTACACAGAGCATAGATGTTCTGCAGACAAAGCATATCACATCGTACACGGACCACACTAGGTAACCCGTCAGTGATGAATTCATCAATCGCAAACGGTTATATACCAGCAAACGTTTGCCCACAACACACACGGCTTATTCCATCACAAACAGCTCGGATGGATCAACTGTATGCCACGTATCGCACACGCAACTCTAATCTGATTCGTGCTTGATGTCTCCGCCATCGCTCGCACAGTTCATCTTATTTGCCATGTATCACTGTGCCGGCCTCTGCTCGCGTCCCTCGGCGCGCTCTGCTCACGTCCGTCGATGCGCTCTGCTTGTGTACCTCCATGCGCTCGGCTTGTGGACAACTTTTCCTTGCATGTTCAACTGCTATATGCATATATATGGTTGCTCGCCGTTGAGGCGCCGCGGAGCGCTCTGCTCGCGTCCGTGCGTGCGCGCTCTACCAGCGGTTGGGGCCTGCGCACGATCACGTTGGGGGCCCATATGCATGCGGTTGCGCTGCGCGCGTCGCCACGATGCAGTTACGTGCGGCACGATGGAGTTACGCGCTGCAAATTAGAACTGCCATCTGGGCGTGCGAATATTCTAGTCCATCCGGCTTTCCCATTAATTGCCGCGGCCATTATAACCTTAGTCTCTTCAACCTTTCGATCTCGCCCCACAACACAACAAGCACACCCACGACGACACATATAGAGAGGATATCTAGCGGCGCTCCAATGGAGTTCGGCGAGCATAAAGTCGAGACCCACGTGAGGGAGATGGATCTCACGGTGGTGTACACCATCGACCCGGCCGTGGTGGAGGACTACATCAACACCGTGGAGCAGTTGCTTGCTGGAGACAAGTACAAGGTGGTCGGCATCGACCTCCAGTACACCGCCGGTCTTCCCGGCAAAGATCAGAAGGTTGCCGTCACCCAGTTGTGCATGCGCCATCATGTCCTCATCTATCACTACTGCATGGCCAGAGAGCCTTGCGACCATTTTGCCAGGTTTGTCAACAGCACCGACTACAAGTTCACTACGGTGGAAACCACCGACGATGTAAAAGCACTCAGGGTTACGGGCTTGGCCTGCAAGAACCTTGTCAAAATCTGTGAGCACTACAGGGTCTGGGGCAGCACGAAGAAGGACTCCCTGGTTGAACTCACCTCGGCCATCATCGACCCCTACTACGAAAAGATGAAGCAGGATGCCAAGAGAACAAGTCCCGTATCCTGGCACGGGGCCTGGATGCGGCAACTGAATGAACCTCACCTCAGGTTCGCGGCCAAGAGCATGTACACATGCTACGAGATGCACAGGCGAATCGTTGACATGAGGAAGTGCCTCGTTACCAAAATCAACGAGGCCGGATCGAGCCACAAGCAGAGCAGTAGCGGCAAGCGTCACAAGAAGTAGATGATGATCAGATGATCATTTATCCTAGTTAATTATGCATGTAATATATAGTTGACTTTGGTGTGTGGTCATGTGTGTAGTAGCCACCTATGTAATTATGCATGTAATAGTTTACTTTGGTGTGTGCAAATGTCATGTGTGTAGTAGCCACCTATGTAATTGGATGTTTAATTTGGTTATGCAACCATGTCCTTATAAGTGTGTGTATATATATGTTGTTGTTCTGTATGCAATCCCAACGCACAACACTCATGTCTTATTAGCAGCAATCATCTGTGTTATTATCGGTCTTCGCACACATTTCTGATTACAAACCTCTTTGCCGCATATCACACACATCTTGTGAAATTGAACCATTTCTGTTGTCTTGGCTCAACGCAAATAATTCATCCGAGTGAACCGTTTGCCCTCTATCACACACACCTTGATCTGGCTGACCGTTTCTTTTGTTTCGCCTAATCACAAACAGTTCATCCGAGTGAACCGTATGCTGTATATCGCACACACCTTCATCTGGCTGCCCATTTCTGTTCTTCTGCCTCATCACAAATAGTTCATTGAACTGAACCGTATGCCCCGCATCGCACACGCAACTAAATTCAGAACCGTGTTCGATGTATCCGCCATCACAAATGTTTTGCATCTTTTTTGAGGGTTTTTTTACATCACCATTTGCGATTATTGTATCGCACACAGTTTCGTCGAAGGGTCTCTGATTGTAGTGTCATGTTAGCAGCATCCTGCAGTAGTGTTGGTCAATGTCTTCCAAAGAGAGCCCATTGCCTAAATTTAACTGAAGAACCCATTGCCTAAATTTAAATGAAGAACTGTAGGAACAAAGTATGTCTACCAGAGGGGGGGGTGAATGGGAGTTTTTAAAATTTCTTCGAAAATCTCAAAACTCTCGGAACCCAGCAGCGGAGCGAACGAAAAACAAACTACAGCGAGCAATAACTAAGTACCGAATGGAAACTAAAACATGCATCGAGACAAATGAAACGAAGGAAAACTGATCGAATGTAAGTATGGGTAGGAGAGGTAACCAATGATGCTCGATGGCGACATGGTATTTGTTCGACTAGTTCATCCTTCTACACAAGGACTACGTCTGGTTGGAGGGGTTGTGACGTAACACGAAAGGTAAACTCTCTTCACCCCATTCTCCTCGACAATTGGTTCATCAACCAATGCCGATCACTCATGGTAGATACTTGAGGCGATCTCCAAACCTTTACAGACTTCTTCTTAGAGAACCACAATCAATCTTCATCTCAGAAGAAATTGACACCTAACCGTCTAGAGAGTTTGCAGCTCTCAAGAGTAATAGGTGGAGCGTACTGGACTTAGATTCGAGTGATGCTGAACCACTATCTAATTCTTCGGCTCTAGGGGTTTTCTCTCAGTGGATTTTAAACTCAAATCGCTCAGAGAGGGGGTTGCTCAACAATCTTCTCAGAATCAAATGGAGCAGCCACCGGACAAAGCGGGCGCGTGGTGGCTATTTATAGCCGTAGCCTTCCCTGGTGAGAAATGACCATTTTGGACATGCGGTCCAGCCAATAGCCAACCGACACGTTTACAACGATCGGATTTTGGAGCAACGGTAACATTACTTGAGGAACAAGCAATGCTACCTCCCCGGTCTGAGATAAATCTCTCGCAATGATGAAGATCACAGTCTCTTGTTGGCAAGTATTTGCTCGGAACACAAGGAGACTTCTCTCACAACTTTCATAGGATTTGGGTTTAGCATCAGAGAATCAAAGTTTCGAACGCTACACCCCTCTTAATAGTACGGTGGTCCTATGACTCAATAAAGAGAAGAAGTCATTTTCCTCGGACAGGCACCGAACCAATTGCTTCACTTCAGCAATTTTGAGGGGCCACTCTTGTTATCATAATCTTCGATGATAACCTTCACTGTAGCACTGGGAGATTACCTTCGATGTTTAACTCAAAGTCCTCATGATCTCAGGGACCTGTTACTCTGTGTGCACTAGCAAACACATAAGTCCCATATTGTTTATGTCAACAAACTCCAAAACATAAGGGGCCTACCATTGCACCAACAATCTCCCCCTTTTTGGACGGTTGTTGACAAAACAGATAATCATCGAAGTGAAGATAGATAAGTGGAAAGTAATTCGAGCAAGAGTGAATTTGTGTTACTTGACTCGATGATGAAATAGACTCCCCCTAGATGTATGCAGGGTAATAGATATGAGATAAAATTCTCCTGCAATTCATTGAAGTATATAGATGAAGTTTCAATCATTCAAGATAATGATCGCACTGATGATATATAATCCATCTAGATTGTAGTGAAATCATTCATAACTACTGATAATAATTCCACCTGCAAAACAAATGCTTCGAGAGAAATAGTGCAGCAGGCGGGGTTATTAACATTACAACACAGAAGTTTTACATAAGAGAGCAGATAGTCTTAAATGCATAAGTTCAAATCTCATACGAAACCAAACCAATGAAGCTCTAAAAAGCAAATCTATCAAAACTCGATGTAATTATCCCCCTTTTGTTAACTAGTGTCAAAAAGGTGACGAAGAACATGAGTGCAAAAGCTATGAACTTGATTCACTCGGTGGCATCTCCAGAAGAACTGTCCGAGGATACTTCTGCTTCGGAAGTAACTGGAATATCTTCATCTTCAATGGCAACAAATTTTTCTTCAGGAATAGAATCTTGAGGCTGAGATGATGAAGGCACATTTGGATCAGCCACTGGAGTAACACGAGATAACACATTTCCTTCAGCTGGTTTCTCTGTTGGTGAGGTAGCTTCAGATTCTTTGAGCAATTTTTGCAGCTTGAGATGAAGTAGATCAGTTGTTGGCTCACGAGCAGGCAGAGGAGGAGTAATGCGATCTTGAAAATCTTCAACAGAAAAACCTTGGTCAAGATAATCATAAAGTTCTTTGAGATTGACAGTCAGGAGTTGTTTTTCGGTGAAGAACTTGCGAAGCAATTTCCAGAGACGCTTCTTGTTCTCGGCCGCAATCATGTGCACTACTTTGGTTTGATTGTTGATTGCATTTAGCTCAGCAGCCAGATGTTCTTTCTCTCGGTGGTCCTCAGCCATGTGCTGCAACAGCAGCTGTTGTGTGCGCAAACTCACTTCCAGGTGCGATGGAGGTTGATGAGATATTTTTCGATCGGGCTGAGGCAGCCGTGGCCCATCGAATGCATTGTGATAATCTTTAGGGCTAGATACGGGTACTTTACCCGAAGAAATATCTTCCATAACTTGCATTGTATCATGCACTGGAGGAATGAAGCTTTTATGACTAACTTTTGCCAAGTATTTTGTGCGCATTGTATGATCAACCACTTTCTAGATCCATGGCGCATAAACTTTGAGGCACTTTGGATGCTGAGCAGAATCCTTCAAGATACGCAAAAACATGTCCTCGACATCAAAGATATATCACTCAGAGATTGCATAGATGGCATTTCGAAGAACATCAGA
The DNA here is from genome assembly GCA_011799875.1 of Thinopyrum elongatum. Taxonomy (NCBI): domain Eukaryota; kingdom Viridiplantae; phylum Streptophyta; class Magnoliopsida; order Poales; family Poaceae; genus Thinopyrum; species Thinopyrum elongatum. The sequence goes on from CM022299.1 coordinate 303,046,170, forward strand.
GATGACATTATCTGTATTCACCCCGGCTAGAGGGCAAATGGTATAGGTGAGAAATTGCTATAAAGTCTGATTCTCGAATGTCAAATCCTCAGGCAAGGGAGGACCATTGTAGTCACGAATCTTTTCTTTATCCATGGTGCATCGAAAGATTTCATCTGAAATGACATCAATGTTGTGCACTCTAATTTCAGTCTTGCCATGCTTGAACCGAGGGAAATGAAAATGTGAGACAAAATCTATTGAAGTGCATTTTATGTGTTTCCCTTCGGTCATCCACTCCATGATCCACTTTGAGCTATCAGTCTCATCACCAGAGATGTACAGGGTTGCATAGAACTGAAGTATGATTTCTCTGTTCCACGGATGTTTGAATGCAAAGACATTTGTGAGGAAAAAATCTTCCAGATCTTGCAGTAATTGATCAAAACAGCCAATACTCTTCATAGCTGAGATGTCTAGGAACTCATGAGGAAATATCTTTCGGCTGTCATAGAGAATCCGACAATAATAGATGGCATGTTATTTTGTCCATAAATGAGGCGAATCAGAGGTGTGTGGCCCTTTATACGGACTTTCTTGAAAGAATTGGGGATGTGTGTTCCGATTGAAAAGCGGCCCTTTGACGCCAACACTAGTCAAGAACAAAGGCAGTTGTTCATGAGGATATGGATATTTGAGTTCATCTTTGAGTGAAATCACTTCATCTCCATATACTACGAAGTCTGTATGACGAGCAGAAATAGATCTAATTGTAGATGGACCAACATCTGAAATTCTTTGTGTTGTGTCGATTGAAAATTGCACATGTGATGGAGCAGATGGCACATCGGTTGGAGCTACAGAAATAGGGGGAAACAGAGCAGATTCCTTTTCTGTAGGCACTGGAGGTGGTTGCGATTGATCTTCGGGAATCTGTGTTTGTTGAATAGTTGGAGGAGCCAAAACATTTGGTGATGCACGAGCGGGTGAAGCTTGGGGTTCGGAGTGAGGGATTTCACCTTCTTCAGAAACAACTTGCTGAGATGGAATATCAACTCTGACAGGGGAGGCCACAAGCACTGGTTCAGTTAGCCTTGGCGAGGGAGGTGCATCGGTGACTTGAACAGTGGGTTGCGAAGGAATTGCTGGATCGGGAGATCTTTCCTTCTGGGGCTGAGCATCGGTGTGATCAGGTGACATTTCTGTCGTAGCAGGAGGAGCATTTTTCTTTCGTCTCTTTTGTGTCTGCTGAGTAGTTTGATCAATGTGTCCCTTGACAAGATCATTATAGCCAGTGGCCTGTGCTTGATGCTCAAGACAGATCTTTCAAACAATATCATCAAGATCCAAGTGAAAGCCCAATCTTCTGCCGCGGAGGATTGTCAAGGCTCGATTGATATCCATGTAAGATTCTTCAAGTTGTTTAATGACAAACTTGGAAGATGCAGTTTTCATTCGACCATCAAGGTCATTGAGTTCGGCAGTGAGGGTGTTGATTTCAACATAATCTTCTCTCATGTCTCGAACAACATCAGATGCTTGTGAAATAACTTTAGAAGGAATTGGCAAAGATGCCACTTCACCATCGAATGGATTTTCCATGAACTTGTCAAGCTGCTCCATGATGAATACATGATTGTAATAATGTGGAGCATCAGATCGGACATCAGTCTGTGCAACCGGAGCAGTTTGCACTAGAACTTGCTCGGATGGAGGCATAGAAGCCAATGGTTGTGTCAAAGTAGTAGCAAACTGAGCTACCTTTTCCTTCGGTGCAGCATCTTGAGGAGCTGTTTGCTTGGTGGTTGGAGCCTTGATTTTCTTCAATTTCAGCTTTGGAATTGGTTCGCCTGGCTTGGCAGTGCCGACAGGAGCATCAACTACCACATCCTTCATGTTTATTGCCTTAGGATGAGGATTGTATCCACAAAATCCTTCATGGTGACTGTGGTCGGTGGAGTTTTACGAGCCTTCTTCGGAGGTGCTATTGGAACTGTACGAGCCCGAATATCAGGCAGCACCATAGAAGTTGTGATGTTCACTTGCTCGCTGAGAGTAGCATCAACTTCCTCTCTTGTTGGTGGTGGATCATCTTTATCGGAAGAATTGCTTTCGGCATTTCTGTCGGTTGGTTCATCCGGCCTCTTCTTCGGTGCGCTCTTGCGCCTTGCATTGGGATCATGTTTGTGTTTGGAGCGACCTTTAGATTTTCCTTCAGCCTTTTTCTTCTCACCATCATCTTTGAGAAGGCGACGATTTTCTTCTTCACGAGCTTTATCCTTTTCAGCCTTCTTGGCTCTCTTGAGGGCATTCTTTTGGCGCTTAGCCAGTTCATCAGGATAGGATTCAGGAGTGCGAAGGGATGACTTATCAGCATTTGGTGGTGGCGGTGGTCTCTCCTGGGGATCACTTGCTCAAATGAGATCAATTTCACGACAGTCACCCCATGGAGGATGAAAGTTAAAGTTCTTCACAAACCGAGGATGAATCATTTCATAGTTGAACCACTTGCGCACCCAGTGGCGTTGAATCCTTTGCAGACGCTTGTCTCTTTCTTGTTTTGACTCTCCTAGAACTGTGATATAATTATCATGGGAGATATATTCAGCTGAATTTGCGTATGGTTGTCTGCCACCCTTCTTTTTCTTCGGAGCATCTTCTTCTTGTTCGTCAGCACTTGGCGCATTTCTTTTTCTCTTGCCAGTTGCTGGGCCTACCGTTGGGCCCTTTGCATTCGGTGTTTTTGACTCATCTGTTGTACCCAAAAGAATATCTTCTTCATCAGCCATGCTCATTGGTCGAGCAGAATCTTCAATAGACTGCATACACATGTGAATAAGAATAGATGCGAGGGGAAATGGGGACAGGGTTACGAATGCTCACACCAAAGATTTTTTGAACGAAAATGTTTTGATGAGGGATTAGATGCAGACTTTGAGAAATGTTTCGAATGAAAGAAATGTATAGGATGAACTAGTAGGTCCGAAGAATATACTAGTCAGCGTGCTAAGCATTCCATTCGTACGAGACATAACACAAACCCTAGATCTGAAATTTTTCGGATGCAAGGAACAACTACAAACAACATCCGCACAAGATACCTAAGCAGTAAAGATCTGAGATATGTGGTAAAAAATGGAAAATTTTAATCGCAGATGAACTCGAATAAGAAGAACGGAAGATCGAGTTCGCACCACACATACCCTAGCTTGGTGATGTGCAACAGCTACGGCGGTGCAGGGAAGAAGATGTCCCGCGGCGGCGAGGAAGGACTCCGGCGACCGCTTTTCGGCAATGAAGCGGCGAAGAGATCATCGGCGTCGAGCTCAAGGAGGAGCATTATGGTAGGGCTTTGGAGGAGACGGTGGCGAGGAGGAAGAGAAGTGGATGAGGGGGCAGTGGTGCTGCGGTATTTATATGCGAGGGAAAATAACCGTGTCGAGTGAATCCGATCGAACGGCCACTATCGAGAGACTATTGCTATTCAACGGACATGATGGGGTGGCAGTTGATGGATTGCGCATGGCAACCATCATAAAAGATCATGGTCCTGACTTGGGCGGGAAACCCCAAATTTTGGACAGCTTTCGCCAAAACAAATTAAAGTCTGGACCTAATCTTTATCGTGGTCAAGGACACCAGATAAAGTTTCGGTACCAGATGAATTTGAGCATTCATAACGAAATAGCATAGATTGGAAGAGATAGAACAGAGGGAAAACAGGGTCCTAGGCATTTCACTCAGACAATGAAACACAAACACCCGAAAGAATAGCTATGAGAGAAATGCAATCGGACTGACACAAAATATTTCATTCGAAAAGAAACTCAACGAAAGAGAATTGTGGTGGCGTGACCCATCGTATAAGAACTGTATGACCCCGAGCGTCACACAATTATCGGGGCACCCGGTTAGTCTAGTTCTTTGTTAATGTATTCACTCTTAGAAAGAAATTTTCACTTTGTCGAAATTTTCAAACTCTTCGAGTGTTGTGCACCCATTCCTTCTAAGATGTGGAAGTGTTGGCACGGGTGCCAAGTCCAGCTTACTGCACGTTTGCAAAGTCCAGGATATTGAGCTCACACCGTAACACACAGAATCTTTTCTCATCAAGAGGCTTGGTGAAAATATCAGCAAGATTGTCTTCGGTATTGACATGATTGATGACAATATCCTCTCGAGCAACATGATCGCGAATGAAATGATGTCTAATGGCAATGTGCTTGGTGTGAGAATACTGCACTGGATTATGTGCAATTTTGATAGCACTCTCATTGTCTCAGTATAAAGGAATCTTCTTGACCTTGATGCCATAATCCTTCAAAGTTTGCTTCATCAGCAATAACTGAGTGCAACAAGCATCAGCAGCAATATATTCAGCCTCAGCCGTAGAGAGAGATACACAATTCTGCTTCCTTGATGACTAACATACCAATGATCTACCGAGGAAATGGCATGTCCTCGAAGTAGATTTCCTGTCAACCAGGTCACCTGCGTAATCTGAGTCTGAATAGCCAACGAGATCAAACTGTGCTCCCTTAGGATACCATAAGCCTAAGGTGGGGGTGTGAGCCAAATATCTCAGAAGCCCTTGACCGCTTGGTGATGCGATTCTTTCGGTGTAGCTTGATAGCGGGCACACATGCAAACACTCAACATAACATCAGGTCTGGATGCACATAGGTAAAGAAGAGAACCAATCATCAAATGATAAGCCTTCTGATCGTAATCCTTACCGTACACATCTGTGTCCAGCTTACCATTCATGGGCATTGGAGTTTTGTAGCCCTTCATTTTGGAATTTTGCATTTTGAACTTATTCAGACATTCTCTCAGATATTTCTCCTGAGATATGAAGATTCCATTTTCCTGTTGACGTATTTGTAGTCCGAGAAAGAACTTAAGTTCACCCATCATAGACATTTGATATTTCTCAGACATCATTTTCCTGAACTCTAAGCTGCAAGCATTGTTAGTACAGCTGAAGATAATATCATCCACATAAATTTGACATACGAATAGATCATTATCAACAACACGAGTGAAAAGTGTGGGATCAGTGGATCCTGGCTTGAACCCTTTATCGAGCAAAAACTTCTTCAAGGTATCATACCATGCTCGAGGGGCTTGCTTCAGCCCATATAGAGACTTTTTCAACCTGAAAACTTTGTTAGGAAACTTAGGGTGTTCAAAGCCAAGTGGTTGTCTAACATAAACTTCCTCATCAATTTCACCATTGAGGAAGGCACTTTTCACATCGATTTGATAAACCAAGATATCATTGTAATTTGCATAAGCGAGAAGAATATGAATTGCCTCAAGGCGAGCAACAGGAGCATATGCTCCACTGAAATCAATACCTTCTACCTGAGTATACCGTTGCGCGACAAGATGTGCTTTGTTTCTCACAACAATGCCATTTTCATCTTGCTTGTTCCGGAATATCCATTAGGTGCTGATGATATTATGCTTCTTAGGATTCGGCTTGTCAACCAATTCCCAAACATTATTCAGTTTGAATTGCACCAACTCCTCCTGCATTACATTCATCCAATCTGGATTATTCATGGCTTCCTCATACTTGGTAGGTTTTACCAATGAAACAAAGGAGAAACTGCCACAATAGTTAGCCAAACGAGTGTGTGAACGAGTTACGGGTCGATAACCTAGATTCTCGAGTTCATCGAGAATTAATGAGGGATCAACTTGATTAGCCACTCTAAGGTGAGGATTTTCATCTTGATGATCATTATCATTTTCATCAGTATAAGCATTTGTATCGCCATTCCCTTCAGGATTGCCATTTTGCTCGGCATTTGGATTCGGGTTGCCATTAGTATTAGGAGTGGCATTTTCTTCCGCAGTGGCTTAGCGAGTTCTGTTTCGAGTCATAGGAGCATCATCATCGGAAGACTCAGGTGCATTTTCTTCAACTGGCTTGACACTCCCAATAGCCATTTCCCGAATAGCATCCGAGATCGGTGGTTCATCTATCACATTTGGCAGGTGCTCCTTTTGGGAGCCATTAGATTCATCAAACCGCACATTTACCATTTCCACAACTTTCCCATGGTGGGAGTTATAGACACGATAAGTATGCGAGTTCGAGCCATAACCAAGAAGAAAACCTTCATGTGTCTTAGGTGCAAACTTGGAAGAATGATTCATATCATGAATGTAACAAGGTGCACCAAAAACACGTAAATAAGAAACATTTTGTTTCTTGCCAGAGATAAGCTCATATGAAGTTTTCTTAAGGAACTTGTGAAGATAAACACGATTGATAACATGACAAGCAGTATTAATAGCATCAGCCCAGAAGCGAATACGAGTTTTATACTCACTGAGCATTGTTCTCGGCATTTCGATGAGAGTTCTATTCTTTTGTTCAACAACTCCATTCTATTGGGGAGTGTAAGAGGCAGAGAACTCATGAGTGATACAATTTTCATCGATAAAATCATCGATATGAGTATTTTTTAACTCAGTCCCATTGTCACTTCTGACATGCTTAATTCGCACATCATATTCATTTTGGGCCTTCTTAGTGAAGCTTTTGAAGATATCTTGGCTGCAGGTTTTGTCTTCAAGAAAGAATACCCAAGTGTAATGAGAGAAATCATCAACAATGACCAGGCCATAATGACTGCCACCGAAACTTGCATAGTTTTGAGGACCGAATAAATCCATATGAAGAATTTCCAGAGGTCTTGTTGTGGTCATAACAGTCTTTGATGAATGATGCTTCTTGGCCAATTTACTAGCCTCACATGTAGCACAAAGATGATCCTTGTCGAATTTCACATCAGGAATGCCACGAAGATGATTTTTCTTCACTGGAGTCTACAAATTTCTCATACCTCCATGGCCAAGCCTTCGGTGCAACAGCCAACCTTTGGTTGCTTTTGCAAGCAAACAAGTTTGGACTGAGGGACCCTTAGAGAAATCCACAATATATAGATCACCTTTTCTAATTCCCTCGAAGACGAAGGAATTGTCAGAGTCCATAAAGACAATGCATTTGGATATGGAAAATAGAACTAGCATGCCTAGATCACAAAGCTTGCCAACGGACATAAGATTGAATCCAAGAGACTGAACAAGTAAAACATCATCAATGGACTTGTCTTTGGATATGGCAATTTTACCTAGCCCAATTACCTTTCCTTTGTTGTTGTCGCCAAAAGTGATATACTTCAGAGGTGAAGCAATTAAGTTGGGGTCGACAAACAACGACTTGTCTCCGGTCATATGACTAGTGCATCCACTATCCATTATCCATTCTGTACACCCGGAGACATAGTCCTGCAGAAGAATTAGGCTTTCTTAACCACCCACATCTTTGCAGGTGGCTTCGAAACGTATAGCGAGCAGGATATGATTTCTTTTGGTAAACATAATTATTGCTCGTGGAGGTGCGAGCATAATCAAAAGAATAAGCATTGAACTTCCTTCCAGACGAATGAGTATAGTGATTGAATGAGGCATGCATGTACTCATTCTGTCAAACTTTTTCAAGGAAGTAGCGAGCATTTTGAGCCTGCATGGTTAGTAATGTGGCAACAGGTAATGCTTCAATAGTTTTCTTAGGCACCCATATAGCTTTCTTTGGGGGGCCATTCCTGTAGTTTGGTCCAACATAGCGAGCAACAGCCTCACCATATTGTTTTTTGAACAACTTATAGTTGTCCAGAGAATCATTATCAGGATATTCAGGGATGGGAGAGTTGTATCCCGAAAGCAAAGCTGGATCAAGCATTTTGCTCTTGCCAGGCACCCATACAGTGCGAGGATATTGATCAGGTTCCTAGTAGGATCCATTTTCATTCAGTTTGCTTTCGAAACCGATGCCTTCTTTCCTGGGATTTTTGTGAAGAATGGATTCTTTTAGAACATCACAAAGGGTTTGATGCCCTTTGAGAGATCTGAACATTCCTGTCTAAAGAAGATCCTTCAACCTAGCATTTTCATCAGAAACAGAACCATTTTCCTCGACAGAGGGGTTAGCATTCACAGATAATTCAGCATTGGTTCGTTCAAGGAATTTTAAGCAAGGTGGAACAAACACTTCAGGTTTCTCTTTAAGTTGTTGGGTGAGAAGAGAATTTTCTCTGATCAAATCCTCATGAGCCTCTCTCAATGGCTCGAGTTCCTGTTTTCTTTTTAGGTAATCATAGGTCAATCTTTTGTGGTCGGCTGAGAGAAAATCATGATGATTTGACAGTTCTTCCATTTGTGACTTTAGAGTGGAATACTCTTTGGTCAACGAAATCTTTCTCCATCTCCTCAACCAACAATCCTTCAGGTTTCCTGAGGGTTTTCTCAATTTTCTCAAGATAGTTTTGTTGAATATTAGCAATTTTGATCAATTTAGCATGGTCATCCTCATCAGAAGAATATTGATCACTGGAGTGAACCTTGTGATGTTTGGAGGATACATTTTCTTTCGAGGCTTTGGCCATGAAGCAGTAGGGAGGAGATTCGTCATCGCTTGACAGATTCCCAAAGAAGTTTGTTGCAGGGGAGGAAGAATATGCAATGCCAACCATGCCAGAGTCGGAATCCTCATCGGATTCAGCTTCTTCAAAGTCTGACGATTCTTCTTCATCAGAATCCATTTCCTTGCTGATGTATGCCTTGGCCTTGCGAGAGTTATTCTTGTGGTTGGAGGAGGACTTGGAAGGATTCCTTGAGGAAGATCTTGATGAAGATTTTGATGAGGAGTTTTCCTTCTCCTTCAAGAACTTGTTCGTTTTCTTCTCATCATCGGAGTCATAGTTCTTGCTCTTGCTTTTGCCTCGATAGTTGCCAGAATCATATCTTCCACTAGCATGGATTTTAGCTTCCTAGAGAGGGCAGTCTAAAATGAAGTGTCCAGGCTTTTTACACTTGAAGTAGGTGTATTCTCCAGTTGGTTTTGATGAAGATTTTGAACCGCCAGTGTTGCTTGAACCTTTCTTCTGGAACTGGCTCTTCCTGTGAAAGCGCTGGAATCTTTTCGTGATTAATGCAAGATCCTTGCTGATCCTTTTTGGGTTATCTGAATGTTCTTCGGCATTTCCTTCGGAGGAAGAATCAGCCATAGCCTTGAGAGCATGGCTTTTGCGATGGCTTGAACCATATAGATCTTTGTTCTCTTCTTCTTGTTCCTTATGGGTGTTTAGCCTTTCCATGATATCAGCAGAGTCGAGATCTTTGAAATCAGCTCGTTCCCTGATCATCAGAACTAGTGTGTTGAATGAACTATCAAGTGATCGGAGCAGCTTCTTCACAATTTCATGGTTAGTGATGTCTTTGGCGCCGAGGCCGTGCAACTCATTTGTGATGTCACTCAGACGATCGAAGGTTTGTTGACAGCTTTCATTTTCAATGCGCTTGAACCGATTAAACTTTGCTCGAAGAGTATCAATGTGAGCTTCTTTCTGAGTTGAAACACCCTCATTTATCTTCTCGAGGATGTCCCACAGTTCCTTCGCGGTTTCACACTATCGATAGCGAAGAAATTGAGCCCAAGAGAGATGGCCACCAATTTCATCTTTAGCTTGGGCGTCCATCTGAATGAGTTTCTTCTCGGCATTAGTGGGGGCTTGAGGTATTTCAATCGTGAATCCAAACTGCACCACGTTCCACATGTCATCGTCAATGGCTCGGAGACGGATCTTCATCTTCTCCTTCCAGAAGGGATAGTCTATCCCATCGAATATGGGAATCTTGAGATGCGACTTGTAGCTCACTAAAGACATACTTAAACTCCAAGGTTGTTAGACCAAAATGAGCAGAGTCAAGGAGAACCTTGCTCTAATACCAATTGTAGGAACAAAGTATGTCTACCAGAGGGGGGTGAATGGGAGTTTCTAAAATTTCTTCAAAAATCTCAAAACTCTCGGAACCCAGCAGCGGAGCGAATGAAAAACAAACTACAGCGAGCTATAACTAAGTACCGAATGGAAACTAAAACATACATCGAGAAAAATGAAATGAAGAAAAACCGATCGAATGTAAATATGGGTAGTAGAGGTAACCAGTGATGCTCAATGGAGACAAGGTATTTGTTCGACTAGTGCGTCCTTCTGCACAAGGACTATGTCTGGTTGGAGGGGTTGTGACTTAACACAGAAGATAAACTCTCTTCACCCTATTCTCCTCGACAATTGGTTCATCAACCAATGTCAATCACTCATGGTAGATACTTGAGGCGATCTCCGAACCTTTACAGACTTCTTCTTCGAAAACCACAATCACTCCTGGTCTCAGAAGAAATTGACACCTAACCATCTAGAGAGTTTGCAGCTCTCAAGAGTAATAGGCAGAGCATACTGGACATAGATTCGAGTGATGCTGAAGCACTATCTAATTCTTTGGCTCTAGGGGTTTTCTCTTGGTGGATTTTAAACTCAAATCGCTCAGAGAGGGGGTTGCTCAACAATCTTCTCAGAATCAAACGGAGCAGGCACCAGACAAAGTGGGCGCGGGGTGGCTATTTATAGCCACAGCCTTCCCTGGTGGGAAATGACCATTTTGGACACGCGGTCCAGCCAATGGCCAACCGACACGTTTACAACGGTCGGATTTTGGAGCAACGGTAACATTACTTGAGGAACAAGCAATGCTAACTCCTCGGTCTGAGACAAATCTCTCGAAGCGAAGAAGATCACAGTCTCTTGCTGGCAAGTATTTGCTCGGAACACAAAGAGATTTCTCTCGCAACTTTCATAGGATTTGGGTTTAGCATCAGAGAATCGAAGTTTCGAACGCTACACCCCTCTTAATAGTATGGTGGTCTTATGACTCAATAAAGAGAAGAAGAACAACGAAATAAATGCTACGTCTTCACATCGTCTTCAATCTCCTCGGATGCAGTCATTTTCCTCGAATAGGCACCGAATCAATTGCTTCACTTCAGCAATTTTGAGGAGTCACTCTTATTATCATAATCTTCGGTGATAACCTTCACTGCAGCACAGGGAGATTACCTTCGTTGTTTAACTCAAACTCCTCATGATCTCGGGGACCTGTTACTCTATGTGCACTAGCAAACACATAAGCCCCATACCTTTTATGTCGGGCCTATCATTGCACCAACAAGAACCATTATTTATCAAAATTCCATGGTCCAAGTGGCTGGTTATTATCACATAGCAGCAGCACCTGAAAGCATCATATAGCAGCAACAACAGCTCATAGCAACTCATCATACAACAACAGCATCAGCTCATAGCAATTCATCATATAGCAGCATCAACTCATAGCAATTCATCATATAGCAGCAAGAGGAGCAGCTCATAGCAATTCATCATATAGTAGCAACAGCTCATAGCATTACATCATATAGCAGTAGCAGCTCATAGCAATTCATCATACAGATGCAGCAGCAACTCATAGCAATTCATCATACAACTGCAGTAGCAGCTCATAGCAATTCATCATATAGCAGCGGCAGCTCATAGCAATTCATCGTATACAGCAGCAGCTCATAGCAATTCATCGTATAGCATATCAGAATGAAAATTTGGCAAAAAAACAGAGGAGATCCTCACCTTGTTGGATGAACTCATCCTTCAAAAGCGCCTCGAGGCCACGGCCTGGGAGGAGGGGAGGGGGAACGAGGTGCCTTCTGCCAGAGTGGGGCGTCGGCCGTAGTTGTGTGGTGACCGCCGGAGTAGAGTGTTGGATGGACCATAGCGGAGCAGCTGCTGGAGACCATGAGAGTGAGGGGCAGCGCCAGAGGGAGGAGCAGCCGGAGAGATTGGGCCCTACCCGCCGGCCATATAGCCTAGCTGGACAGAGCATAGTCGAGGAGCAGGCCGGATGGGACCTGTGGCGGCGGCTCGCTGGAGGAACCCTAGCGTTGCAGGCAGGGGATCCAGGTAGAGGGAAAGGGGAGAGGAGATGCAAGCGGGCATGGCAATGAACGCTTGCGTGTTTGTTTTTACTTGGGGGTCAGGTCTGACGCGGGCATGAGCAGTGGCATTTTGAGTGTAATATAGGCAAACAACAGAGTCATTTCAATATTCCCCTTCCCTTCAATTTTTAATGAGCTTCTACGCGAAGCACCCCCAAGCTTTTTCTCATTGTGAAGGAATGGGTGGTGGAAATAAGTTAATCGCAAGCCCATAACTCAAAAATGAGTTCCTTACATATTTTATGGCTTATTTTGATAATAAGCTCTCAAAAGGTGGAATAGAACTGGCCCTTAACCTGAAATTCAATTGTGTGTGCAATGATGAATCACTCCTGCCTGCTATAGTGTACATTTAGGCATCATACATGGCATAACCTAATACATGTGCATTTCATTATAGAATCTTAAATATGCAATGTTTATTTTAGTTCATACGTTGCACATGATGTTTAAATGCCTCTTAAATCTAGTCAGTCAAGTGATGGTCTTTAAGCCTCCTTCTGTGCTTGTTTTCTTGATATGTAATTCAGTGTTGTGCAAGATTTGCTCACACATGTGTTCAATTGCTTTTTTGTATCAGCCAACCATACTAGAACTATTTGCTTTGATTACTTGTTGTTCTTGACCTAACAAAGCTTGTCAACGATTTAAACACTAAGGGCTGCTGTACTGGGGGCTTGTATAACTCATAGGTGGCGTAAAGGTTTGCCTATACACTAAACTAGGCTCTCCAAGAGTACCTGGAGGTCCAGTACGAAGGTATGCCTAGTTTTTACATAGCACACACATAGTAAATGTTCATTTGATTGTGTGCAAGAGATGTGGCATGTTTCATTATGTGGTGTTGTTTTGTTATAATCTCGTGCTTTGGTGTTGTTCAAAGACTGGAAAGTATGCATATTTATCTTCCATGTAAGGATACCAGTAACTAGTTTGTGTCACCTTGCAGAGGGGGTGCAATGAAGTAAAGATTCAGGATTTCCAAGTACAAGATGTTAGGAAGGAGCCTTGCGAGAGAAGGAGGAGCAGCGCTGAGCCTGTTCAACCAGTTATGGTAAGTCACTGTATTACAATTACCAGGATATCCTATTTGTCTGACTTTGTGCTTGCGTAGGGTTCTTCACTTGTAACCCATTGGGCCATTGATTAAAACTCCCTCCACTCACTACTATATGATGTTCTAACTTTTTTGTAAATCAGATGTATGTAAACACATTTTAATGTGTCTGCTCACTCATTTCAGTACGGATGTAGTCTACATTTAAATATCTAAAACATCTTATATTAGTGAACAGTGAGAAACTGCTTCCTACTATGGTAGAGTTGTCGATGTCATAAATGTCATAACCAGACGCATGTTCACATCATTAGCCTTCCTATCACTACTAGGATCTTGATTACATACTAGTCGAGATACTTGATAGGGGGAAAACAATGTTACATTACTTGTTCCTTTATATAGATGATACATCAGTTGATTCAAATGTAGCTGGGCCAAGGATGTTATTAAGGCGTGCATGTATGCATGCTGCCAACTCAACCGTTCAATTGCTTGTTTGTTCCAGGCATAGCTAAATTGCTCTTTTCAATTCCTTTATCTATCCTCAGTTAATGAGATGCCCAAACAATGATGCCTGATGTCGGGACTTGTATAACTATTAGTTGACATAATTAAATGCCTTACCATTTAATTACTCTGGCAAAGTGTGCCTGAAGCTTTGAAGTCTATTAACCAACTATTACTGCATGAGGCTCACAATCTAGTTTATACGAGGTTAATGATTGCATAGTTTTGCTTGTTGTAGTAGGTTTGTATGAATCCCTCTACAATTCATTATGCTCCCTAAGACTCATATGGAACATGGCACACAATGTTCCAGCTAGTTAATACGAGCTACAGAATGGCTAACTGCTTGCTTACTTATACACAAGATATATGTAATGTTCAATAGCTATGTGTGGTCTAAATTTGTAACCTGTCTATGTTTTGGATTTGGCCCCAACATTATGCTCCTTTTGTTTGCTAAGAGAGATTTCTGTATGCGGGCTGCACAGACAACCATTTTATAATTTTTAAAATATTTCCTGCTTATGCTTCATCACGTGTACATTATTGTTAGTCCTGTTTTGCCATGTACAAGATAGTCTGTCTTGCTCACTTCACTGTTGTAACTATCACTACTGCAGGATGGTCCAAACGCGACAGTCCAATCAGTGACCATTCGACGAAACTGTGTGCGATGGATCAATCACAAACGGTGATGTAATAAAACCGTCAAAAAAGATGCAAAATGTTTGCGATGGCGATGACATCAAACACGGTTCAGATTAGAGTTGTGTGTGCGATGCGTGGCAAATGGTTAATCCAGCAGAACTGTTTGCGATGAGGCAGAACAACAGAAACGGGCAGCCAGATGAGGGTGTGTGCGATATACGGCATGCAGTTCACTAGGATGAACTGTGTGCGATTAGGCAACACAATAGAAACGGTCAGCCAGATCAAGGTGTGTGCGATGGAGGGCATACAGTTCACTCGGATGAACTGTTTGCGATGAGCCAAGACAACAGAAACAGTTCAACTAAACAAGATGTGTGTGATACATGGCAAATAGGTTCGTAATCATAAATATGTGCGAAGACCAATAATAACACAGACGATTGCTGCTAATGAGCCGTGTGATTTGCTCTGTCTACGATTGCTGCTAACACTGAGTCAGGCGGGACGCGAGCAGAGCGCGCTGCGGCCGCCTCAACCGCGAGCAACCACATGCATAGAGCAATTGAACACGCAGGGAATGATCGTCTACAAGCCGGCCGGCAGTTGCGTCGCTGCGTAGAGAGCGGCCGTGTGCTACTACCTCCGTCTTGGTCTATTAGTCCTCTTTATATCCTGTGCCATATTTTGACCTTAAATTTAACCAACAAAATGTTAATCATGTTATTAAAATTATATAATTGGAAACTATGTTCAAAGACGAATCCAACGATATAATCTTTGGCGACATGCATTCGTATTTTATTAGTTAAATCCTACTTATAAACCAGGACGGGGCCGGGGTAGTAGGTAATAAAATCGCAAACATTTTTTTATTAACCGTATGTGTACGTGTCCTTTCATCCTCCTCTCGCATGTCTTGTCACCTCGCTGCTGCAGACGGCTTCGAGCGCAAGCTTGAGCAGCGCGCGGGGGCGTTCTTTTGGCCAAATGGTGGTGAGCCCATTCCCGCGCAACCCTGCAGGTTCCCGCGCAAGCTTCCCGCCCAACTCGATGAAATCGCCCAAAATCCCAATGCTTATTAGCCTGCTATATAAACCCTCACGGCCGGCGAGTCCCGCGTCGCATTTTCCCTCCCTCCCTGTAGCTTATCTTGTCTGCTTCACCCACAATCGCCAATGGCACTGGTCCATCGTCGTCGCTCTGCCACTCCGCCGTCATTAGAGGACAGCTCCAGCTGGGAGGCTACACCATGGCCGCTCAGTCCTGGGCGTAGTGTAGTGCGCGTGGCATCCCTCCTATTGGTTGTGCGTGGAACACCCACCACACGCTCCGCCGCCGCTGCCCTCGGCAGCTGTTGCCGGCCGCCGTTGCCGCCACCCACCGTCTGCCGCCGTGGCCGCCACACCACCGTCGAAAGCTAGGGCCATCGCCCGCTCCGCCGCCGCAGCCCGAAGGCGGGAGGTGGCCGTCGTGGCCGCCACCCCACTGCCGGCCACCATCGCCAGCACCCGCTCCGCCACCGCGGCTCGAAGGCGGGAGGTGGTGGTCATGGCCGCCACCCCATCGTCGGCCGCCGTGGCCGCCAGCCCATCGTCGACCGCCGGGTTCATCACCCGCTCCGCCATCGCCGCTCGAAGGCGGGAGGCGGAGGTGGAGGCCTGCACATCCGTCAGCGACCTTGCGCGCTACATCGAGTTCCTGCGGGAGGAGGAGGAGCGCCTCATCGAGCATGCAAACAGCCTTACCGCCGCCGTGGCCGCAGCACACGCCGACGCAGAGGCGAGGAATTAGGAGATCTACGAGGAGCCCCGCCGCTTCAAGAGGGGTCGTCTGGAGCGGCAGAGGGCGTTCGAGGTGAGCGTCGCTGAAGGTGCAGCAGCGGCAGGCGCCATATTGCAGTTGTCCATCTCGTCGGTAGACTCGTCCTCCTCTGCCTCTTACTGAGTGCGCTCGACAGAGGAGAGGCTGCCGAAAGTAGTACAAAGCCTTGGCTTACTGGGGAAGACCATAGCTCTTACTTTGCATACGGGTGTTCTATCTAAAACGTTTGCGGACAAGAGCTGCACAAATCCTGCTCGGCACATTTTCCCTTGGCTTCCTGGGGAAGCTGTCGGTTTACATACGGGTGTTCTATCTAAAATGTTTGCGATCAAGAGCTGCACAAATCCTGCTCGGCACATTTTCCCTTGGCTTCCTGGGGAAGCTGTCGGTTTGCATATGGGTGTTCTAACTAAAATGTTTGCGATGAGTGTTTATATTTAAAAACCATTGATGTTGTTTTAAAGAAAATCATTTGATAAGTCTGTACATTCAGAGAGAAAGATGCAAGTTCATTCAAACCATATCTTTCATTCAGTCACACTGCAAATTTATATTCATATGATCGAGATACAATATTAAACCCAACTAGAAGACTAGTGGCAGATGATCCTTCTGCGCCATGGCGTTGGTGGAGGTCCGTGGGACGGGAATGGCCAGTATTAAACTATGGCTTGGGCGCCATTAATGGAGAGGATGCGAGCAAGGCGGGCGGCGGCCATGGAAGTCAAAGGGCTCCTTACCCTTGAGCCTACGAGGCGTACAACACTATAGCTCGCACGCTTCCTGGTGAGCTTACGCATTGGAGTACAGCTCTCACGCCTCCTGTTTAGTCAAGCACCTGTCTGCCGGCACCTCCTAACCATTAAAAGAGTGAGCCGTGGCGTCACGTGAATGGTTAACAGAATGCACACGATTTAAATTATACAAAACATTTGAGATGTTAAAGTGGCAGCTATTTGTTTCAGAATGCCTTGTTGGCTGTTATTTGAGTGCGCCGTCTCTCAAAATGGACATGAAAAATACCACAGCATGTCGGGTGCCATTCCATGATAGCATGCCAAGTTTCATGAATTTCCGACGAGTTTTGGATTTACTAGAATTTAAAAACAAAGTATCTCAACGTTTTGCCGGCAATCAACGGTGCCCTGGTGTTTGAAATTCATTCCCATTTCTTGCATGGGACCTAAGCATGCACCCAAGGACACACATTTGGTTTTTCAACCCATTTTTCTGCACTGGAGCATGTGCATGTAGTTCAAATTTAATTATGCACATAAAATGCCTAGAAAACCCAGTTAATGTATAAAAATTTCGTAGCGAACCCCGAAAAATCCAAAAAATTGACACAACACTCCTGTTGTTCTATGTTGACACTAGAAAAATTTTGAAAGCAAGAAGAGGCAATGGATATCGTTTCGTCCCCAAAGGTGGCATTGTCCCTACCGAAACCATCAGGATTGTTGTGAGAAGCTCTGATTTGCGAGAAGCTTATACCCAAACCTGCCCCAAATGGGACAAAAATTTTACCACAGCATGTTGATGCCGCTACATGATAGCATGCCAAGTTTCATGAATTTCAGACGAGTTTTGGATTTACTAGAATTTTAAAACAAAGTATCTCAACATTTGCGGCCGAGCGACTGTGGCAAGGTGCTTGACATTCATTCCCATTTCTTGTATGGGACCTAAGCATGCACCCAAGGACACATATTTTATTTTTCAACCAATTTATATGCAATGGAGCATGTGCATGTAGTTCAAATTTGAATTATGCACATAAAATGCCTGGAAAACCTAGTTAATGTATAAAAATGTCTAAACAATCCCCGAAAAATTCCAAAATTTAACACAGCACTCCTGTTGTTCTATGTTGACACTAGAAAAATTTTGAAAGCAAGAAGAGGCAATGGATATCGTTTCGTCCCCAAAGGTGGCACGTTCCCTACCGAAACCACCAGGATTTGTTGTGAGAAGCTCTGGTTTGTGAGAACCTTATACCCAAACCTACCCCAAATGGGACAAAAAAATTACCACCGCATGTTGGTGCCGCTCCATGATAGCATGCCAAGTTTCATGAATTTCAGACGAGTTTTGTATTTAATAGAATTTGAAAACCATGTATCTCAATGTTTGCGGCCGAGCGACGGTGGCAAGGTGTTTGACATTCATTCCCATTTCTTGCATGGGACCTAAGCATGCAACAAAGGACACAAATTATATTTTCAGCCAATTTATATGCATTGGAGAATGTGCCTGTAGTTTAAATTTGAATTATGCACATAAATGTGTAGAAAACTAAGTTAACATATAAAAATGTCCAAACGAACCCCGAAAAATTCCAAAATTTAACACAACACTCCTGTTGTTCTATGTTGACAGTAGAATTTTTTTTTGAAATCAAGAAGAGGCAACATATATCGTTTCATCCAGAAAGGTGAAACGTTCCATAACGTAACCATGAGGCTTGTTGTGAGAAGCTCTGGTTTGTGAGAAGCTTATACCCAAACCTGCCCCAAATGGGACAATATTTTTACCACGGCAAGTTGATACCGTTCCATGATATCATGTCAAGTTTCATGAATTTCAGACGAGTTTTTGATTTACTAGAATTTTAAAATCATGTATCTCTATATTAGCAGCCGAGCAACGGTGGCAAAGATGTTTGACATTCATTCCCATTTCTTGCATGGGACCTACGCTTGCAACCAAGGACACACATTTGATTTTTCAACCCGTTTATATGCACTGGAGCGTGTGCATGTAGTTCAAATTTGAATTATGCACATAAATGCATAGAAAACTCAGTTAATGTATAAAAATGTCCTAGCGAACCATGAAAAATCCCAAAAAATGACACAATACTCCTGTTGTTCTACGTTGACACTAGAAATTTTTTGAAATTAAGAAGAGGCAACAGATATCGTTTCGTCCACAAAGGTGACACGTTTCCCTACCGGAACCATGAGGCTTCTTGTGAGAAGCTTATACCATAACCTACCCAAAATGGGACAATATTTTTTACCCCAGCATGTTGATGCCATTCCATGATAGCATGCCAAGGTTCATGAATTTCAGACGGGTTTTGGATTTACGAGAATTACAAAAGCAAGTACCTCAACGTTGCCGGAGAGCCACGGTGCCGTGGTGTTTGAAATTCATCCCCATTTCTTGCATGGGACATAAGCATCAACCCATGGACACATATATGATTTTACAACCCATTTTGGTGCACCGGAGCATGTGCATGTAGTTTAATTTTGAATTGTGCACCTGAAATGCCTAGAAAACCAAGTTAATGTATAAAAATGTCCAAACGAACCCTAAATAATTCCATTTTTTTTACGACACACCTATAGTTGCATGTTCACTGCAGATAAAAGTTCTAGCAATTCAAACACCCTCCTTTGCCGCTGTGACCCCACTACGTAATTCAAATCAAGACAGAAAATCAAGTGGATCACACACATTTAATTATCACCAACCGTGTGAGATGCAGCACAAAATATCTTGGAGCACCGTCAGAGTATAGTACGCATATGGCTTACACGAGAAGGTACGTCGGCTACGGTCCACAGCCGGCGTGTCAAGCACACTAGCTCGCTCCCCAAATATCATTTCACTGTTCAATCATCGCCGGTGAAAGATGGGGATGTGGACCCGCTTCGTCAGGGCAACTCCAGCGGCCCACTCCGGCGAGAGCGCGGCCACAGCCACTAGGCGCGTGCTAACAAGGTTCATGAGCACGGCCGCAATCTGCGACTGGGCAGCCAAGGCAGCCCAAACGGCCGCTGTTGCTTCTCAGGTAGCGGCGGCAACATCTGCCTTGGGGATAGCAACTGGCAAGAGCGGCACAGCAGCTGTCTGTTCCACAGCGGCAGCCTTAGCCCTGATGGATGCCGCCCACGACCATGTCAAGGCCACCCACGCCCAGCTCGTGGCGGTCACCGCACAAATCGAACGAAGCTTCTCCGACAACGGTCGGCAACCCACGGCCGAAGAGTTGGCAATCGCCGAGAGCGTTCGAGCAGCCGTCCGTTCCTCCGCCGCATACCTTGCCACGATGAAGCCCGTCCAAGCCCAGATCGCGGCCGCCCATGCCCAGCTCGTGGCGGCCTTTTCCAAAGAGATCGCGGACGCGGATGGCGAGATGCTTGCCGAGTATGGTGCGATGGATGCCATGGTGCCCCTTCCCCAGGAGACCATCGGGCGCGAGCTAGACATGGAGGAGGCGGC
Organism: Thinopyrum elongatum; assembly: GCA_011799875.1. Classification (NCBI taxonomy): domain Eukaryota; kingdom Viridiplantae; phylum Streptophyta; class Magnoliopsida; order Poales; family Poaceae; genus Thinopyrum; species Thinopyrum elongatum. The sequence goes on from CM022299.1 coordinate 303,066,323, forward strand.
GGAGATCGACGAGCACCAGCCGTAGTAGTACTCTTTGTTTTGTTTAATTAAGAGCGCCGGTCTTTAATTTGTTAGAGTAATGTTTAGGTCAGTTAGCTCTGTTTAATTGCTGAACTTGCTCGATTAAGAAGTGTGGGTGTGCTGTAGTCTCCTTTGTGTACCCAAATTATGCAATGGCATGGATGACCACTGTAACCAGGGAAATTCGAACCAGAATTTTTGACATTCAAACTCATCACACACGGGTTAAGCTATCTGAATTGTTTGTGATGTTCACATATCGTACACAGTTCTGAATAAGGGACCATGTCTGATGACACTTTGCGCGCCAGTTTTTTCGCTGCATCGATCCAAAATTTTCGGCTTCCGTAGAAATATCTACCTCCCCGCTCCCTCCCACTTACCAAAAGCCACATTTCCCCTGTTTCCGCCTTCCTTTCCAAATTGAAACCTTCACTCCTTGCTTGCAGCGCCGCCTCCTCGCCGGCGACCCTCCTTCACGCTGCTCGGCCTCGTCGATCCAAGCAGGTAATCCACACCCGACCCCCATCCTCCTCCTCCTTCCACATCCCACATGCCCCGACCGCCGGCGCGACACCTTCCACCCAAATCACCGACCCCTCCCCCAAATAAGCGCCACCCTAAGCCATGGTGCACGCAGTATGGCCAGAAGCTCAAGGAGCATTTGGCAGCGGAGAAGCAAATCGCGGTGCCGCATGCGCGGATGAGGTCGCGATGGCTGCCATTCATGCCGACGCCCAGATATTGGAGGAGCACCTCGCCATTGAGGCCACCATCGATGCCTCGCGCGCCGACGCCGCGACACGGTTGGCAGCTTTAAACGACAGTTAATGGCATTTCCTCGAGGCCACCGTCGATGCCTTCGACGAAGACTACGAGGTGTTTTCTCAGCGTGCCCGTGCTTACCTCAACTCGAGAGGCAGCATGTTGGTGCTCGGAGCGGCTCGGGCAACTCACCACTACGACGAGTGTCATGGGAAACCACGACCACCTATGGGGCCATCAGCCCCTTGTGGTTCGGCAGGGGGGATGAGCATATTGCACAAAGAGCGAAGGAACGTAGCGCGGCATGGCAGAGATCACACAGGCTGTTTTACTCAGGTTCGGGCCGCTGCGAGGCATAAAACCCTACTCCTGCTTTGGTGGATTGATGGTGGATTGTGGTGGAGATGCAGCGCTCTTGCCCGGCAGGGTTGCCTCAGGGCGAGGGCAGCTATGCGCGTACGAGTGTACAAGGGTCCGAATCCTCTCTATGGTTGCCACGGCCCTCCTTTTATAGATCAAGGGGTCACCACAGTGGCAAATCAGTCATTGTGTACAGATTAGATAGCGAACAGTGCTATCATACCTAACTCTTCAGTCAGAGCAGGGCGCATTAAATGCGCCGCTTAGTGTCACATCGTGGCATGCCCGGCAAGCCTTGCCGGGCTGATCGGCCACCTCCTCGTCTGCCTGCTTGACACGTCTCTGGACGGGTGTCATTTGGAGGTGATTTCCATAGGAAGTGGCTGCCACGTGCCAAATAAGAGCCACTTAGTCACTTGGGGGCTTGACACTGCTCCGATCGATGACTTACGTCGCTGTGAGGTGGAGCGGTGGAGCCTTGGCAGGGCAGTTTGCCCTCGTAGCGCCCGGCAGGCCTGCCGGGACGGTCTTGAGGCTTGTCTTCGGGGCCACCTCGTCCTTGCCAGGCTCGCCTGCCTAGCAGGGGAGGTTTCTCCTTAGTGGTGTCTTGCTCATTTAGCTTGTCTTTGTCCTCTTGACCTGCCCTTTGATTCCTCAAAGAGCTGATCTCCTTGCTTGGTCTGGACTTGGATGTTGCAGGTTGCCGGGCCGGCGATTTATTGTCCGTGCACAAGTCAGGGGGAAACATACACCCCTGTTTGTGTACCCTGACAGAAGCCCCCGGGCCTGAGCCATACGTGTCGCTGGGCACGTTGGGTTAGGCCCCAAACAGTGCACGGACACGTGGCGAGAAGGTGCTGCATGTGCAGTGTTTGTCATGATGACCAGTCAATCCAACGTCCACTTCACGTAAATATCGTGGGTCGTGGGGTCGTGGGACTGCAGTAGTTAATGTGAAACGGTAACTTTTTGAAGAGTCGCGCCCTCCCCCACGTCCTTTCCCATAAGAGAGAAAAACGCGGAAGGGCTATGCTCATTCATCGTCTTCCTTGCCCCTCCATCATCTTCTTCCGCAAGCCAAGCGATAGTTCTTCCGCCGCCGATCCTCGCCCAATTTTCTTCCCGTCTCCGCTGTAGTTCGAAGAGATGGGGAAGAAAACCGCTGCTTCAAAGAGGAAGCAGACGACCGCCGCGAAGGAGGTGGCCGCCGAGGGGAGCAAGAGAGCATTAGAGCTGGATAGGAAGCGAAGGGCAGACGTTGTCTTCTTCCCGTCGAACCTGGACGGTGACGTGCTAAAAGCAAGGTACGGATATCTGTGGGGGCGGGAGGTCCCAAAGGGGCATGGTGCTCCCAAGGTTCTGGCGGAGGGAAAAAAGGATCCGCCAGATTCATATCGATTTTTCTGCGCATACTTCATTTGCGGCCTCTGTCCTCCTTTCTCGGATTTTCTTGAGCCAATGATGGTGATCTATGGATTCCATCTTCTGGACTTTACGCCAAATGCAATGGCGTGCATGGCGATTTTTGCTCATCTGTGTGAGAACTTCGTCGAAGTCACCCCCAACGTTGATTTGTTCAGACACTATTTTGTCCCGTGGGTGGAGAACAAACACCACCGTCCTGGGAACATAAGTTGGATGCCACGGGTGCCAAGGGAGAACTGGGATTACCTCCCTGGTCAATAGCACGGCATATGGGAAGAGTGGAGGGGAGATTGGTGCTGGATCCAGGACGAGAAGGCCCCAGATTTCTGCCAGGCACGGGCAGAGTGCCTCGAGCGCGGCAATGATTGGAGGGAAACCGGCCTTACCGATGATAGGCTCTGCCCGGCAATAAACAGGATCACCCGCCTAAAGGTTGCCGGGCTAACCAGCGGGCACGTGGGGGCCGACTTCCTCCTTCGTCGTATTGCGCCATTGCAGAAGAGGGATAGGTTTTCCTAGCGGTATGGGGATGCCGCAGACAGGATGAGGCTGCTTCCTGGCCTGGCCAACAATTTGTCAGTCTATGGCCATGCTTGGTTGTGCGAACAACTGTTCGGCAGCCTTGGGCCATTCAAGTTGCCAGCAAATGTCATCCCACTGAACATCATCTCCGCCAGGGACAAAATCCTGAAATGGATGCCAGACTGCAACGCACAGGGAGTCTCGGGCGATTGGCAGCTGCTCGGGCTCGACGAAGAGCTTGCGTGGTCCTCCACCTTGGTGGAAAGGGCTACAAAGGTGGAGGCCAACATGTACAAGCGCACCTCCAAGGCGGAGGAGGCATACATCAAGAGGCGGCTCGAGGAGGACAGAGCACTCCATGCTGCTGCGATGGCGAAGGCCAGGAAGGCAACAAAGGGGAAGGAGGGAGGCTAAAGGCGAAAGCTCTTCCCACGGCAGGAGCGAGGCACAAACCATGGAAGGGGCTGCCGAGGATTAGCCTGCCGGGATTGAGGCTCTATATGCCACAGCAACGGAGGCTCTAGAGGAAGAGGGGGTTGAGGAGGCGGAGCAACCTGAGGAGGAGTGGATCGCGGAAGGCCCTCAAGCCCCCGAGCCAGACCTGGAACAGCGCCCTCGCAGGCAAGCGGCTAGTCGGGGAGCAGCAGTTCCTGACCCCGTGCCTGCCGCCAAGAAAGTGAAGAAGACCACCTCCAGGAGCAGCGTCCCCGATGCAGTGCGCCGGCAGTCCCCACAGCTTTCTGGGGCTAAGGCTTCTCCCGCCAAGCGACTGGCAGCTGCTGGAGGCGACTCCAGCTCCTAGTCCAGCTCGAGTTTTTCACAGAGTTCTTCCTCGACGGAGCCCCCTGCGCCTCAGCAAGGCTTGAAGTTGCCAGGGAGCTCCGTTCCGCCACCCCAGAAGAGGAGCAGGTCGCCCTCGCCACCCATGGAGTTTGAGCTGAGCTCCATGCTCATCGATGAAGAGTAAGAAAGAGCAACTTCCTTTCCTCTTCGCCGTTTCAGCATATCATCTTGCCTACTTAACTGATCTTTACTTGCCGCCTTTGTCAAGGAGGAGGAGGAAGAAGGCGAGACCCTCATCCACCGGACCAAGCGGCTAAGGCGCGTGGGGCTGCCAAGGACTGTGGAAGGCGCGGGCCCGGCAGGGAGCAGCGTGGATGACCCGGCACCAAACCCCCAGCCCAGCCCTCGGCCTGAGAGTGCAAAACTGGCTCCTCCCTCCGGAGGTGATGGCGGAGAATTCCCCACCCCTGGAGCCAGAGAAGGGGAGGGGACTACCCCGGGCGAGTCCTTCCAGGAGGGACCCACTCTACTCGTCGATCGAGTCGAGGGATCCCCGCCCAAGATTTCCACGGAAGGGTCCGCCCCGGGCAGCGTCGTGGTTTCCCAGGGAGGGGATGGAGATCTTGGCCCGGCAACCGAAGTTGCCGAGGAAACTGAAGCTCCTCCACGGCATGCATCTCCAGGTAATCCATTTATTCCTTCCCTGCCGTGCTACCCTTATCATTCTGCCCCAGGCTCTTGTCTCATTAAAAATTCTGCATTCTTGTCATTGATTTCTGATTCTGCTTATAGCCCTTTTGAGTGAAGAGCCAGATCTGCTGGATGAGGTGGCCAGCATAGGGAAAATCGCTGCAGAAGAAGCTGCCAAGATTGCTGCCGCTGAGGGGCAGGAATGTGCTGTCAGGTGTGTCCAAGAATTCTTGGCGGGATCAGAAAAAACCCTTGGCAGCACGTCAGGGTCGGGGGTTGTGGTCGAAGGGAAAATCCCCCTTCAAACCATGGACCCTCTTCCCTTATTCGGCACTTCGGTAGGGGCCCCGCCGCCAACTTCGAGTCAACTGGCGCTGGTACTTGCGCAGCCTGGTCTCGGAGCTCCTGGCTTGTCAGCGGCGACGAGCGCGGAACTCGACGGTGAGCTCCAATGCATCCTCGCGTCACTGTACCAGGGGGTCAAAGAGATAGATGACTCCGCTACTGTCGCCATGGATTTGTCTTTCCTGGAGTCCATGGAGGTGGGCATTAAGGAGATGCAAGCTCGGCACACCCAGAAATGGCATGCGCTCAAGGAGCAGCGTGAGTCCGCCAACAAGGTTGACCAGAAGCTGAGGGACAAGGGCACCGAGCTACATGAATGGCACGGCAAGCAGTTCCAGGTCCTCATGAGGCAACAAGAGACCATCTCGATGGCGCGGGAGGATGTCATTGCCCGGGAGGCTCGCTTGGCAGACCGCAAGGTACTTCTAGACACCAGGGAGCAGGATATTTCTCTCCGAGAGGAGAGGCTTGAGGCCACCCTCCGCGCCAAGGACGATAATCTAGAGGCCCTCGTGCTGCAGCGCACTAAGGAGCTGGAGGACAGGCATAAGGCTGCCCTGGCTGCCCTCTCTACCAATTTAGCTACCCAACTGAAGAGGCTCGCTGATGATCTTGCCGCTGCCTCTTCTGCCAAGGTTGATCTCGACCAGTAGGTGGCCAAGCTGACTGAGGAGCTTGCTAGGAGTGTCATGGAGGTCGAGGCCCTCAAGGAAGAGGCGTGAAAAGCAGAAATCTTTTTGAAGGAGGTGCAATCGCAGCTCTCCTCCAAGAGCCAAGGCCTCGAGACTACCAATGGCACCATTGAAGATCTGAAGGCAAGGATTGGCACCTTGGAGAGCTTGGTAGAGTCCAGCGGGGCCCGTGTGCAGCAGCCGACAAAGGACCTGGATACCGCAAGGCGTCTTCGAAAGGATGCAGAGGATAAGCTAGTGAATCATTCTGAGCAGGTCGACCTCTGGATCAAGAGTTTGATCGACATTGCCGAGCGTCTCATTGCTCAGACTGCAGCAATGGGCATGGAAGGGCCAGTCAACTCAGCCAGCAAGCACGAAGTCCCCAGCGTCAAGCTAGGGGTCTTCTTCAATGAGTTGATCGAGAAGCTGAAGGCACATGAAGAGGGAAGGGCCGGCCGCTTCACGACTGAATCTCGGAAGCTTGCCCATAATGCCCTCTTCATGGTTCTGAGCAACATCGCCTGCCACCACCTGGACCTCAATCTCGCCGATGGCTTCAAGAAGCCGCCGGAGGGTGCAGACATTTTGGCTGCCGAAGAGAAGGCTGCCCCTCTCGCTGACAAGGTCCTTGGCATCCCTACCGCTCCACGAGGTCGCCAGGCCCGGCCTTGAATTATCCTTGCCGCTGCGCTATCCTGTAACAAAACATGATGTATGTCTTGTGTTTAGACACCGTATAGCGTATGTTTGTGTGAAACTAATGTTTTTACTTAATTTCGATTGCATGTTCATCCCTTTAGAGTTCACCCATTGGTGCCCGTATGATTAGTCTCCGTGCGTATTTCAGCTGCCTGCCGGTATCATACTGCCGGGATTGTTGCAAGGGTCGGGCCCTTAGTAGTTATCTTGCTGAAGATACGTCCCGGCAGGTTTTTCCTTGACAGTTTTGACATTGCTACCCATTCTGCGAGCAGGCTCGGAACAGAGTGAGGGTGTAGACAAAAACTGATAAGGTGCCATCCATACGACAGATTTCCTCATACGAACACCTTGGTATCCAAGGGATAAACAAATACAAAATCTTGAGGTCATGACTGAGCAAGGATGGCGTAAACTTAGCTTATTTCTTCACTTCCTTCTACCCCTTTTATCCATGGCCGCTCGTCGCATTCGCATGCTTTGGGAAGGATAGCTATCATGTGTGTTGTTCTCCGGTTCCTGGCAGGGACCGGTAAAGGATCACTTGTATCTTGTAGGCGGCAGGACACGGTGTAAGGCACGGCCGGCTTCTGTCTCCTCCTCTTCACACACTTTAGACAACCTGTGGCAGCTGGCATGAAAAGTCATGCTAACGCGGACTTCCTTGCCGGGCACACTTGTCGGGGCGCCGATCAATGGATTCGCACTAGCGCTCCACTCGGGATTTTCCTAAGCAGGGTAAATGTTGAACCGAGTTTCGCGCAGTGCTCATCAACATTAACGATGCTAAAACCTAGAGTGGATCGATTGTCAATAAGTGGGAGTGGTGGAGAGAGAAACCTTGTACCCGTACACTTTGTTCCTTTCCCCTGGGCGGGGTATGCATGGTGATCATGTTGCCCGATCCATTGGGGTTGGCTCGCCGTTGTCATTACTGGCTTTCGCCGCTGCAGCGGCCGCTGCGGAGGGAGGCGGTGGAAGTCGAACAGGGGGTGGGGGAAGCGATATCGGTTCCTCCCTCCGTTCTCACCATCCCCCTGCCTTAGCCTGGGCGTCACGGATGATGAAGCTGTTGATGACGAAGATGATGAAGATGACGCGCTGCGTACGCTTCTCGGGTTCACGCAAGCGCTTCCCCCTACCTGGCGCGCCAAAGATGTCATGGGAAACCACGGCCACCTATGGGTCCACCATCCCCTTGTGGTTCGACAGGGGGGATGAGCACATTGCACAAAGAGCGGAGGAACGTAGCGCGGCACAGCAGAGATCACACAGGCAGTTTTACCCAGGTTCGGGCCACCGCGAGGCGTAAAACCCTACTCCTGCTTTGGTGGATTGATGGTGGATTGTGGTGGAAACACAGTGCTCTTGCCCGACAGGGTTGCCTCGGGGCGAGGGCAGCTACACGTGTACAAGTGTACAAGGGTCCGAATCCTCTCTATGGTTGCTACGGCCCTCCTTTTATAGATCAAGGGGTCACCACAGTGGCAAATCAGTCATTATGTACTGATTAGATAGCGAACAGTGCTATCATACCTAACTTTGCAGTCAGAGCAGGGCGCATTAAATGCGCCGCTTAGTGTCACATCGTGGCATGCCCGGCAAGCCTTGCCGGGCTGATCGGCCACCTCCTCGTCTGTCTGCTTGACACGTCTCTGGACGGGTGTCATTTGGAGGTGATTTCCATAGGAAGTGGCTGCCATGTGCCAAATAACAGCCACTTAGTCACTTGGGGGCTTGACACCGCACCGATCGATGACTTGCGTCGCTGTGAGGTGGAGCGGTGGAGCCTTGGCGGGGTAGTTTGCCCTCGTAGCGCCTGGCAGGCCTGCTGGGACGGTCTTGAGGCTTGTCTTCAGGGCCACCTCGTCCTTGCCAGGCTCGCCTGGCCGGCAAGGGAGGTTTCTCCTTAGTGGTGTCTTGCTCATTTAGCTTGTCTTGGTCCTCTTAATCTGCCATTTGATTCCTCAAAGAGCTGATCTCCTTGCTTGGTCTTGACTTGGATGTTGCAGGTTGCCGGGCCGGCGATTTGCTGTCCATGCACAAGTCAGGGGGAAACATACACCCCTATTTGTGTACCCCGACAATGAGGGCACCCATGATGTGGAGGCCTCGCCCTCTTCCATGTCCAGGGAGCCAATCATCATCGATATCTCCGATGATGAGGAGTAGCTTGTCTTATTAGCTCACTATAAGGACCTATGTTCAGTTTGCTAGCTACGCCGGTTAAGCATGCTTGGTTTACCCATTGCATGTGCTGCTCCTGCCTTTCCTTAACAAATTCTAGTGAATTGTCCTATCTACTTTTACCATGTAATCTTTTGCTCTAGTCTATATGTTCTATATGTCGTGCAATGTGGTGCTCACTTATTAACTGTTTGGTTAATTAGTTGTCGTCTTCAGTTAACTGTTTGGTTCAATTCTGCAAATGTGATGTTCAATTCTTCAGGCTACAATTTTGTATTCTCTTCCATGTGAGAAATAAATCAAATTTATCTTTACAAAATACATGAGAAACAAATACAATTGCTACATTTCCTAGTTGTCAAGCATGCTTGGTTTGGTTAACTATCTGATCTTCTACTATATTATACATTATGCAATGCGGTGCTCAGTTAACGTTTGGTTCATTTTTTGTGGTGTTTAGTTAACTGTTTGGTTCAATTCTGCAATGTGATACGTCTCCAACGTATCTATAATTTTTTATTGTTCCATGCTATTATATTATCTGTTTTGGATGTTTTATATGCATTAATATGCTATTTTATATTATTTTTGGGACTAGCCTATTAACCTAGAGCCTAGTGCCAATTTCTGTTTTTTCTTGTTTTTGAGCCTCGCAGAAAAGGAATACCAAACGGAATAAAACTTCACGATAATTTTTCTTGGACCAGAAGACACCCAGGGGACTTGGAGTCCAAGTCAGAAGAGCCACGAGGCGGCGACAAGGGTGGAGGGCGCCCTGGGGGGGGCTACCATGTGGGCCCCTCGGTGACCTCCTCACCTAGCTCTTCCTCCTGTATATTCACAAATATTCCAGAACCACCAGAGGCATCCACGAAAACACTTTTCCACCACCGCAACCTTCTGTTCCCGTGAGATCCCATCTTGGGGCCTTTTCCGGCATCCCGCCGGAGGGGGAATCAATCACGGAGGGCTTCTACATCAACTCCATTGCCCTTGCGATGGTGCGTGAGTAGTTTACCTCAGACCTACGGGTCCATAGCTAGTAGCTAGATGGCTTCTTCTCTCTCTTTGATTCTCAATACAATGTTCTCCTTGATGTTCTTGGAGATCTATCCAATGTAATCTTCTTTTGCGGTGTGTTTGTCGAGATCCGATGAATCATGGATTTATGATCAACTTATCTATGAATATTATTTGAATCTTCTCTGAATTCTTTTATGCATGATTTAATATCTTTGTATTTCTCTTTGAATTATCGATTTGGTTTGGCCAACTAGATTGGTTTTTCTTGCAATGGGAGAGATGCTTAGCTTTGGGTTCAATCCTGCGTGATTTTACTTAGTGACAAAGTAGGGGTAGCGAGACACGTATTGCATTGTTGCCATCGAGGATAAAAAGATGGGGTTTTCATCATATTGCTTGAGTTAATTCCTCTACATTATGTCATCTTACTTAAGGCGTTAATCCGTTCTTTATGAACTTAATACTCTAGATGCATGCTGGATTGCGGTCGATGTGTGGAGTAATAGTAGTAGATGCAGGTAGGAGTCGGTCTACTTGACACGGACATGATGCCTATATGCATAATCATTGCCTTGGATATCGTCGTAACTTTGCGCTTTTCTATCAATTGCTCGACAGTAATTTGTTCACCTACCATATTATTTGGCTTCATGAGAGAAGCCTCTAGTGAAACCTATGTCCACCGGGTCTATTTTCCATCATATCACTTTCCGATCTACTATTTTGCAATCTTTTATTTTCAGATCTATATACCAAAAAAACCCAAAAATATTTTATCTTTTGTTTATCTATTTCTATCAGATCTCACCTTTGCAATTGACCGTGAAGGGATTGACAACCCCTTTATCGCATTGGGTGCAAGTGTTTGATTGTTTGTGCAGGTGTTGGTGATTTGTGCGTTCTTCTCCTATTGGATTGATACCTTGGTTCTTAACTGAGGGAAATACTTACCTCTACTGTGTTGCATCTCCCTTTCCTCTTCAAGGGAAAAACCAACGCAAGCTCAAGAAGTAGCATAATGCAATGTTCAATTGTTGTGGGTGTATTCTGTTATTGTATACCATGTGAGAAATAAATCGAATTTGGCTGTACTAAATACATGAGAAACAAATGCAATTGCTATATCTCCAAGTTGTTAAGCATGCTTGGTTTGGTTAACTGTCTGATCTTCTATTAGCAGTATGTTATATTGTGCAATGTGGTTCTCAGTTATTGTTTAGTTCATTTGTTGTGGTGTTTAGTTAACTGCTTGGTTCAATTCTGCAATGCGATGACCAATTGTCGTGGGTAGAATTTTGTATTGTTGTGCATGTGAGGAATAAATTGAATTTGGCTGCACTTAATACATGAGAAACATATACAATTGCTATATTTCCTAGTTCTTAATCATGCTCGGTTTGAATAAATGGGTTTTCCATGTGGCTCAAATTAATCTGATGAATCTGCAATGTTCTTATTTTTCATCAACATATTTTACTGATAGCATGCGAACCCTCACTTAACCTGATCACTAACTACCTTATATGTGTTGCAGGGAAACAATGGGAGGCATTGAGGTTTACAATCAAGGTTTGCACATGCATGGTCCTTTGTCTAATAGCACATTATTGTGCAATTGCAGGAACCATTCTAATATTTAGGTTTTTAACAATTTGGTCTTGCACATGTAGGTCCTGCTGTCAGAGGTTTTGACCCACTGTTCGACCCTTTTTGCATATGGGGAAATGAGTTGTCCATGAATATCAGTCAAGTCAAGAAACTCAGAAAGATTGTTAGGATAAAGAAATTAGCGACAAAAAACAACAAGATCTTTATCTGCACAATGAAGAAGACATCAGTTCACTACAGGATGGTACTAACTATTATACCTTGCCTTTTTTTATTCCTTTGCCCCATTTCCAATTTAGAGAAGATATTTATGCACATCCTTGTTTTTAGGACTTTCCAAAGCAGTTCACTGATGATTACCTCTCAAACCACCTGTATGGTCAGGAGGCGAGGAAGGTATTCATAGAACACCCACGGTTCAATATTGAAGTGTTCCTGAAGAGGACGAAGGATGTACGGTCAATCATCCACAGGCACTGGCCTAAAGTTGCAAAGACATTCAACATCAATGGAGGCTCAATATTCGCCTTCCGCTTCAGCAGTTTTCCAGATGAGATTCATATGTCTATGTACCATCTATGATGCTAATTTCAAAAGGTTATAGATGTTGCATGTGAAACTTGGTGCTGGTGCTGTTGTGTAATGGGGTAGCTGAGTGCTGAAGCTATATGATGTTGTACTCTGATGTATTTCAATTATGAAATCCTACTTCCTTAATATGGAAATGAAATATATTGTGTGCTTAATATGAAATGTCAATTAGATTAATAAATGGATTATTAATAATAGTGCAATTAGCCTGCTACTAGCCAATTAGCCTGCTAATTGGGTTTTTCTATTGCAAACGGTTATTAAGAAAACACCGTGGGCGATGACCTCAGGCAACGCACACAGTTTCTAGGAATAAACCGTGTTGGATCAATGAACAATCACACATGACATCCTCTTGAAAATTGTTTGCGTTAGGCCACCATGCGCAAATGTTTACCACATAAAAAGTGTGTGTGATGGACAGCCTTTGCCACACAGTTTCTTCTACGCACCATGTGTGATGCATTGCATAACGCAAACGATAAAATTGTTAATATCGTGTGCAATGGCAACGCTATCACAAACGATTTAATGGGGAAAATTGTGTGTGATGTACCTGCGAACGGAAACGTTTTCCTTGGAGTGACTATGTGGGATGTATATACGAACGGAAACGTACTTCTTGGATTAACTGTGTGGGATGTACATACTAATGAAAACGTATTCCTTGGATTGACTGTGTGGAATGTACATATGAATGGAAACGTTTAGCCGGGACTAACTGTGTGGGATGTACTTACGACTGGAAATGATTTGGCCTGTATAATTGTATTTTTTTAGCACAACTGTACGCATAACCGTATTTGATCGCTCGCCGGTCGCACACGACCTCATTTTGCCGAGCGTGTGTGCCAGGAGGGCATATCCCTGACGGTTTCTGGGTCGTGTGGGAAGGACCCCCCCCCCCCTATCGCAGTCACTCACTTGGCGATGGTTCGAAACGCCGTCGCGGAAAGGGGTTAAAAACCGTTTGTATAGCACCTCGCTGTACCAGTGTATAATTTTGCCCTAGTGATGTGTACTTATAGAAACATTTCAGGGTGAAGTGACATCAACAGAAAGATCTAAGAGCAGTGCGGCATGGCCGTTACCAAATGATTATGGATTGGAATTGGAATGTGCTGATGTTCTAGAGCATCAACTAGAGGTGGCAAGACAACGTGTATATGAGTCTCAACATGTAATCAACACGTTGAGACTGGAGGTGCGGGTATTAGATGCACGAGTCAAAAAATGAAAAAAGACACTTATGTAACCACAAAGGAATTGGAGATTTTGCAGACTGAAATTTGTGCTATTTAAATCCGGCCAATCCTATTTTCTGAAGAGATTATAGTTAAAATGGTAAGTTATGTTTATGCGCATCCATGATGTATGAGCTTTATTTGCCTAGTGTATGTAATTTGATGTTTGTGTACGCTTTATTATTACTAGTGGCGAACTATAATGCCCAGTGGATTTAATCTATTGTAAATTCTTTATTGTATAGTGTAGGATTATTCTTATATGCTATCATTGAAACAGGGGCCAACACACCCAAACATTACCTGGACGCCATCCGAACGAACATGTGTAGTCAAAGTGAGCCTTAATTGGGCTGGTCAACTAATATTTAGTGGATCCTAATCAGTGTGGGCTCATAATGGCTCAGATGGCCCAATCAATAAGGCCCGTTACAATTAGTGGATTTCGGCCTTGTGGGCCCATCGTAACAAGGGCTCTTACCAGACCGTTAACAGGCTGAAAGCATGATAGGGACGAAGAAATGGAAACGGCCCGCGGGCCTCTAGCAGGCCAAAATAAACCTCAATTTTGTCTCGGCCCGCCCGTTTCCTTTTCGGGACATTAAGAGGCCGAAAGTGTTTTGGGCCAAAAGAGGCCCAATGTACAAAATAGGCTTTTAACAGGCCAAAAGTCAGGTCGGGCTGGAATTGTGCCTTGGAGAACGTGGGCCGCTAATGGACCCAAAGTGAGGTGGGACCGTTGAAGGCCCAACTGTTGTGCGGGTCGTTAAGGGGCCGAAAGACACAACGGGCTAGAAGTTGGCCCAACTACAGAATGGGCCGAGAAAAGGCCGAAAGACACAATGGGCTAGAAGTTTTCCCAACTAAAGAATGGGCCGACAAAAGGCCGAAATACGTACCGGCGGGATATTGGCCCATATCTATAATGGGCTGCTAACATGCCGAAAGAAGGTCGGGCCGCAATTGAGCCCAAAGACGTAGCGGGCTGTTAACGGGCTGGAACTAACAATGGGCTGGAATTTGTCAAAACTATAATGGGCCTTTGACGGGCCAATTTTGTGTAACTCGTACGGGCCTGACGAAAGTAGGCCGCTAATGGGCTGGCCAGCTTATTTTGACAGGCCCGACCTTTTAACGTAAACAGGCCACTATTGGGACATGCCACGTATCGACGTACCATAGGCGCCTGTTGTCTATTGGACGGCTGGCATCTGTCGCGGCGAGGAGCTGACACGTGGTTCCCTCGGCCAATGAGAATTTTACACGTGGAAAACCGCCATTGGCCCGTGCTGTTAGCGGGTTATCGGATCCAAAACCAGACCCGATAGCTTAACAGCGACCCGTTACGGTGGAGGCCACGTGTCGGTTACCCTTGATGAAAACACTTCCATGACGCGTCATTTATCATCTTGGAAGTGGACACTTCCGTGATGATAATTTGAGTATTGTCATGGAACACTTCTACGACAGCACATGTATGACTATCTTGATTCTGTCATAAAATCATCACGGATGTACATGCATGACAGAAAACATGACCTACTGTGACAAACATGTATCATCACAGAAGTGTTTTTTTTGTAGTGATGGCAAGGACTAGAGATGTGGACCGCTCAAAATGCTAAGGACAAGGATTGGCAAAAGCTCAAGACTCTACATTTTTGGTTAAGTGATCCAAGATCACATTGAGTCCATAGGAAAGCCAATACTATAAAAAGGGGATGAGGTGTTGCTTAATGATCTATTTGCTCAAAGTGCTTAGTGATATTGCTCCAAAATCCTCAACCGCTTTCTCTATCCAAATATGTCCAAACCCTAAATTCCAATTCGGCCCCACCGATATCTCCTACTCGGAGCCACCGAGTTCATCTGGACTTAGCCACTGCCAAAAACCTAACAATTCCGATCCACCTATATGGATCTCGATCCCACCGAGATGGCCTAGCCAGCTCTCTGTTGCTTGTTGCAATTGTTTCGGTCCCACCAAGAATTGTAATCGGTCCCACCAAGATTGCTTCACCAACTCTCTGTTGCCTTATTGCTTCACTTCAGTCCCACCGAGATGATGCAATCGTTGCCACCAAGATGAGGTTTGCCCTAAGCCGTTTCACATTGGTCCCTCCGAGTTGTTCTGTTAGTCCCACCGAGATTCCTAACATTCATATTTTTACACAGATCGGTGCCACCGAGTTTTCTGATCGGTGCCACTGAGATGGGTCAAAAGTGTGTAACGGTTGGATTTTCCGTGGAGGCTATATATACCCCTCCACCCCTTCTTCCTCATCGAGGAGAGCCATCAGAATGTTCCTACATTTCCACCATTCATTTTCTGAGAGAGAACCACCTACTCATGTGTTGAGATCAAGAGATTCCAATCCTACCATTTGAACCTTGATTTCTAGCCTTCCCCAAGTTGCTTTCCACTCAAATCCTTCTTCCACCATAGCCAAATATGTGAGAGAGAGTTCAGTGTTGGGGAGACTATCATTTGAAGCACAAGAGCAAGGAGTTCATCATCAACAAACCGTCTATTACCTTTGGGAGAGTGGTGTCCCCTAGATTGGTTAGGTGTCGCTTGGGAGCCTCTGACATGATGTTGAGTTGAACCAAGAAGTTTGTAAGGGTAAGGAGATTGCATACTTCGTGAAGATCTACCCGAGTGAGGCAAGTCCTTCATGGACGATGGTCATGGTGGGATAGAAAAGGTTGCTTCTTCGTGGACCCTTCATGGGTGGAGCCCTCCGTGGACTCGCGCAGTCGTTACCCTTCGTGGGCTGAAGTCTCCATCAACGTCGACGTACGATAGCACCACCTATCGGAACCACCCCAAAAATCTTTGTGTCCCCATTGTGTTTGCCTTCTCCAAAGCCTTCCCTTTACTTACATGTGCAATGTTCTACATTCCACTACTATACTCTTAGAATTGCATGTGTAGGGTGTTGCTTGACTTATCATAATTGCTAAAATCTGCCTACAACTAAAATCGGGAAAAGGATAATTTTTATTTGGTCAAGTAGTCTAATCACCCCCCTCTAGACATACTTTCGATCCTACAAGTGGTATCAGAGCATTGGTCTCCGTAAGCTTTGCTTTCCATTTCTTTGGTTTCAGAGTATGGCGTCTAGTGAGGGTAACTATCACCATAGAGGTCCTTACTTTGATGGTACAAATTTTGCTAGTTGGAAGCATAAGATGAAAGTGCATATTCTTGGTCATAACCCCGCCATTTGGGCTGTTGTTCGTATTGGCTTGCAAGGTGAATTCTTTGAGGATGGAAGAAAACCGGATCGTGAAGCGACCGCGGAAGAATTGAAGATGTTACAATACAATGCTCAAGCTTGTGATATTCTCTTCAATGGATTGTGCCCCGTGGAATTCAACAAAATCATCCTTCTTGAGAACGCAAAGGAAATTTGGGATACTTTGGTTGATATGCACAAAGGTACCGAGTTCGTCAAGGAATCCAAGTTGGATGTGCTTCAAAGTCAACTTGACAAGTTCAAGATGAAGGATGGTGAAGGATTCGCCAAAATGTACTCTAGGCTTGCTCTCATCACAAATGAGATTACCGGCTTAGGAGGTGAAGATATGACCGACAAGTTCATCATCAAGAAGATCCTTAGAGCTTTGGATGGAAAATATGATACCGTTTGCACATTGATCCAAATGATGCCCAATTACAAAGATCTCAAGCCCACAGAAGTCATTGGTAGAATTGTTGCTCATGAGATGTCACTCAAGGATAAAGAAGAGCTCCACAACAAGTCAAGTGGTGCTTACAAAGCTTCAAGTGAAGATGGTCTCTCTCAAACAACCCTGCAACCAAATAACAAAGAGTCTCTTGTGTCCCCAACACACCAAATACAATGGTAAATTGTATAGGTGCACTAGTTCGGCGAAGAGATGGTGATACAAGTGTAGTAATGATAGTAGATATTGATTTTTGTAATAGGAACAATAAAAAACAGCAAGGTAGCAAGTAAAAAAAGTGAGCACAAATCGTATTGCAATGCTTGAAAATAAGGCCAAGGGTTCATACTTTCACTAGTGCAATCTCTCAACAGTGCTAACATAATTAGATCATATGGCAATCCCTCAACGTGCGATAAAGAATCACTCCAAAGTTCTTATCTAGCGGAGAACATAAGACGAAATTTCTTGTAGGGTACAAAACCACCTCAAAGTTATCCTTTTTGATTGATCTATCGAGCAATTACTATCATTTTCACAAACAGCCCAAGAGTTCGTACTAAAATAACACCATATGATACACATCAACCAACTCTAATGTCACATATACTCCAATGTCACCACAA
Source organism: Thinopyrum elongatum (assembly GCA_011799875.1). Lineage (NCBI taxonomy): Eukaryota > Viridiplantae > Streptophyta > Magnoliopsida > Poales > Poaceae > Thinopyrum > Thinopyrum elongatum. Next base: position 303,083,576 of record CM022299.1, read on the forward strand.
GTATCCGTGAGTTGATTATACGATATGCATCAAACAACTTCAGATTCATAATATTCAATCCAACACAAAGAACCTCAAAGAGTTGTAACACCCCAAAAATTTAACCATATTCTTAGTAAGTAAAATTTCGCCAGATTTGTTTTTTGAATTATACTAGGTCATTTCTTAATTTCAGAGCCTTTTCTGTTCTCTGCTTTCCAAAATTCTTCCCTCCATATAATTTTTTTTATTATGGTCTTTGGTTGTTTTCTTAAGTCATTCCATTTATATTTTAAATAACAGTAGGAAATATTTTCATAATAAAATTTTCCACAAAATAATTCTTTTAAAAGCATTTTCAATCTCTGAAATACTTCTGTTGCACTAAGACCCTTTTAAATAATTCTTTCAAAATTCCAGAAATTTTTTGAGAGGTCCTCTGATGCCTACAGAGCAATTTTATGCAAAAACCCAACTTGGTGTGGCACCCCGGCTAAGAGAGACCGGAACGCCCCGTATTCCAGCCCAGAGATCAAGTCTTGCGGAATACGGCACTGCTTGGCATAGAACAAATCAGCTCTTATTACAAAGAATATGGGTACAAGGGTTCTGAAGATGCAAGGATTACATCGCCACGGCGACACTACGCCTGCTAAGGTAGCTCTATGCTAGCAGCGGAACAACTCATGGAAGCGGAATAAATTCTAGCAGCGGAACAACGACGATGGTGGTTAACTCCACTCCGCAGGGACTCTGGCTGGAACGCATATCCCAGCTCGCAAACTCGGGATCCTCGACAAGTATGAGAGAATTTCTTCAAAATTTTACTAACTCTAAAATTAATCTAAGTGAAGCATGAGAGTATTTCTTCAAAAATATTAAAGTGCACCGTGCTCAAAAGGATATAAGTGAAGCACTAGAGCAATTCCATAGCTCAAAAAATTTAAGTGAAGCATAAAGAGCAATTCTAACAAATCATAGCATAATTTTGGCTCTCTAAAATAGGTGTGTCCAGCAAGGATACTTGTGACAAACTAACAAGCAAAGACTCATATAATACAAGATGCTCCAAGCAAAACTCATGATATGTGACGAATAAAAATATAGCTCCAAGTAAAATACCGATGGTCGTTAGAAGAAAGAGGGGATGCCTTCCGGGGCATCCCCAAGCTTAGTTGCTTTGTTCTCCTTGAATATTAACTTGGGGTGCCATGGGGCATCCCCAATCTTAGGCTCTTGCCACTCCTTATTCCTTCACTCATCGTGATCTCAACCAAAACTTGAAAACTTCAATCACACAGAAGTTAACAAAACCTTCATGAGATCCGTTAGTATAAGAAAACCAATCTTTACTTTAAGTACTGTTGCAAAACCAATCAAATTTTGTTATTGCATTATATCTACTTTATTCTAACTTTGCCATCGCTATACCCCCCGATACAATCCATAGATTCATCAAAATAAGCACACAATGCAAAGAAAACAGAATCTGTCAATAACAGAACAGTCTGTAAAGATGCGAATTGTTCTCATATTTCTGTAACTCCAAAAATTCTGAAAAATTATTACAACAGAGGAAATTTGTATATAAATATTGTGTAAAACATTCAGAATTTTTCGTTTCTTCTGTAAATTCAAACAATTCTGTTACTGGACGCAAAAAATTCTGTTTTTCTACAGGATCAAATCAACTATCACCAAAGCTATCCCAAAGGCTTTACTTGGCACAAATACCAATTAAAACATAAAAAAAATCATAACAGAGGCATAATTGTGAAAACTCTCAAAAGGCAAAAATAAATTGTATTCATTGGGTTGCCTCCCAACAAGCGCTATCGTTTTATTCCCCTAGCTAGGCATAACGCATAGGTTCAAGTATTGTCATCTTTCTTCTTATTTTTCATAGATGTGTTTTTGTCAGGAGGTTTTGCAAATATAACTTGAAACACATTATCCATAGAAATTTTAGCATTATCAAGTTGTCCATCTACGTAACCTCTTTGATTTCCGGCTACGATCCAAGAATATTGTTGATTGACATCATTGAAAACTTCTTGGATCACATCTAAAACGGGGATTTCCTTTTTAAGGTTATCATAAAAAAATTGATTATTTCCAAGAAAATGTCTCAACATATAGTCACTATTGTAAAGGATCTCATCTATCACCGGTTTTTCATGACTCATACCATAAAAATCAAAAATTTCGCTAACTTCCCGTATTATGTGATCAAATTCTTTCATAAGAACATGGGTGGCTATTTTTTTAGCTTTTGGATCTTTTATAACGGCAGCTCATAAAACAATCTTTGTAAGGTAGGATGATTATGGATAAATCTATTTTCAAGTTTCAGAACTAGTGTTGAAATTGCCTCCGCATAAGTTTTAGTTCTTTTAAGTATGGGGGCATCGTCAAAAGTCAAATTCCCAACACAATTAAAAAAATCTTGGATATGTTCTTTTCCCATAACATTCCCTTGCCCCAAGACAAAAGTTTTAGCATCCAGATTGCCAGATCATCCAATTTTAGGAGTTAGGCCATCATCTGTTTCTGTCATACCAAAGTCACCCATGATGATGAGTTCAAGCAAACAAAAGATCTGACGAGAAAAAGGCGAACAAAAAAGAGAAGGCAAATAAAACAGCAAACTTTGTGAAGTGGGGGAGATGAAAATGAGAGGCAAATGGCAAATAATGTAAATTGCAAGGAGATGAGATTTGTGATTAGGAACCTAATAGATGTTGATGATGTCTCCCCAGCAACGGCGCCAGAAATTCCTTTTGATGCGGCTTGTAATTGCGTCGGTATTTCCCCCAAAGAGGAAGGGATGATGCAGTACAGCTACGGTAGGTATTTCCCTCAGTTATGAAACCAAAGTATCAATCCAGTAGGAGAACCAAGCAACACTATGTAAATGGTACCTGCACACAAAGAACAAATCCTCGCAACCCAACGCATAAGCGGGGTTGTCAATCCCTCCTCGGTAAAAAGATAGATTATTTTGTATGTGTTTGGACAGATAGATCTTAATAAAACGCAAAATAAAAGATGCAAATAAAAAGTGCAGAAAGTATTTTTGGGTTTTTAGAATAATAGATCTGAAAACAAATGCGATGAAAAATAGATCAGAAAGCAATATGATAAAAGATAGACCCAGGGGCCGTAGATTTCGCTAGTGACTTCTCTCGAGAAAATAGCACACGGTGGGTAAACAAATTAATGTTGGGCAATTGATAGAAGATCAAATAATTATGATGATATCCAAGGCAATGATCAATATATAGGCATCACGTCCAAGATTAGTAGACCGACTCCTGCCTGCATCTACTACTATTACTCCACACATCGACCACTATCCAGCATGCATCTAGTGTATTAAGTTCAGGGAGAAACGCAGTAATGCAATAAGAACGATGACATGATGTAGACAAGATCTATTGATGTAGGAATATACCCCATCTTGTTATCCTTAATAGCAACGATACATGCGTGCCTCACTGCCCCTTCTGTCACTGGGAGAGGACACCCCAAGATCGAACCCATCACAAAGCACCTCTTCCCATGGAAAGAAAAATCGATCTAGTTGGCCTAACTAAACCAAAGATTCGAAGAAGAAATACGAGGCTATAAATAATCATGCATATAAGAGATCAAAGAAAGCTCAAATAATATTCATGGATATAGGTCTGATCATAAACTCAAAGTTCATCGGATCCCAACAAACACACCACAAAAAAGAGTTACATCAAATAGATCTCCAAGAGACCATTGTATTGAGAAGAAAAAAGAGAGAGGAAGCCATCTAGCCACTGCCTACAGACCCTTAGGTCTATGGTGGGCTACTCACACATCATCGGAGAGGCACCAATGAGGATGATGAACCCCTCCGTGATGGTGTTAGATTGGATCTCGTGGTTCTGGAACTTGCGGCGGCTAGAATTGTGTTTCGTCGACTCCCCTAGGGTTTCTGGAATATTTGGGAATTTATAGAGCTGAGAGGCGGTGCAACAGAGCTATGTGGGCCCCATAACCTATCAGGGCGCACATGGGCCTCCTGGCGCACCTGGGCCTCCTAGCGCGCCCTGGTGGGTTGTGGTCCCCATGGGCCTTCCCTCGTCCAGTTCCTTGGCTCCCAAGGTGTCTTATGGTCCCAAAAAAATCTCCAAAAAAGTTTCATTACATTTGAACTCTGTTTGGTACTGATATTCTACGAAGTGGAAAACAAGCAAAAAACAGCAACTGGCACTGGGCACTATGTCAATAGGTTAGTCCCAAAAAATGATATAAAGTTGCTATAAAATGATTGTAAAACATCCAAGAATGATAATATAATAGCATGGAACAATAAAAAATTATAGATACGTTGGAGACGTATCAGGCAACTGCAAGGCCATCATGCAAGTGACTGTCGTGGCTTGCCTTGAAATGAAGTATCCACCGGGAAGAGGTGCGAGCAACTCGCGGAATGATTCGCCAGAAAAGTTTCTCTCTCGAAGGGGGCTGATTAGGGGCAAGGGTAAAATGGTCATTTTCAGAATGTTAGAACATTATGAAAATGGTACCAACAGAACGGGCTCGACGAGACAAGAACGTGGACTTTTGAATCACCTGAATCGGAGTCTCGGTTGCGGAGATATGGTCGTTCGTTCGTTAGGCAGAAAAATAAATAAAAGTATTCATTGCTGCTGCTAACCGACGAACGTCCATAACTTAATAGATTCGGCCGACGGCTGATAAACAGAAGGCGCACTTCTGGAAATACGCCTTCACAGAAGCGAAAACGTATTCTGGTCTGAAGGCAAGGCAAAGTACGCTTTCAGAAGATGAAAACGTATTTTTGGAAAAGACGCCTCCACATATCGAGCTGGACCAGCTCCTGGGTCGCTTACATGTGGGTCCCGCCCTGCCCTCTCTCTCTCTGCCCCGCTCCTCCTCCTTCTTCCTCTCAATCAGGACAGAGGCCAGGCGAGGCAGAGCTCTTCGGCGACGATGGTTGGCGGCACAGGCCACCACTGGTGGCGCCCGGCCTACCAGCGTGCGCACGGGACCGAGCCGCATCCATCCGCATATGAAGTGGCCGTCAAGAAGTAGTGGAGCGAGCGGGGGCTGCGCCGCGACGGACGGTGGCTTTGGACGATGATGGTTCCGGCGCCACGGCCATGGAAAGGAGGCGGCGAGCTACGGGGAAGGGCCTATGGTGGTGGTAGAGGTTCATGGTGGTGGAATGAGGGGGAGGGAAGGCCGGTGTTGCGCCAAGTTAAGCGAAGTCGAGCGGCAGCCATGGTGGCAGAGGGAGGCGAGGAGAGGTCCTGGAGCTCGGGGAAGTGGTCGGGGAGGCTCGGAGGAGAGTGGTGAGGAGGATGGATGGCTAGGAGGGGCTCGGGAATGGCTTAAATAGCCGCGGTGCCGTGGCCGTGGCAGGGGACAGCCGAGGACGCGTGGCCATTGCTCCGGCGCATCTGCGTACATGTGCACTCGCAGCCAAGCTCGAACGGCAACGAGAGAGAGCCAGGGAAGTCCCAGAGGAGTAGAGAGAGGCAGACGCAGGAGGGGTGAAGTCTGGTCGGCCATAGTGACGTGGACAGGGGCTACCGGCGCGTGAGGACAAAGAAAGAGGAGGGGGTCGGGGCAGGGGAGCAGGCGCGAGACCAAGGCAAAGCTCCTGGAGGTGGTGCCGTGGCGAGAGCTTGAGGGAACGGACGAAACCGAGGGCCCCAATGCACAGAGCGCGTGCATTGGCATGCCAGACACGTAGTCACCGCGTGAATAGGCACACGCAGTGCACTCTGGCTCTACAGACCGTGTCTGGGAGATAAGGCAAACATCAGAGAGTGCCAAAGAGCAAACCAATGAGAACAACAACCAACGATGTGACCACAGCTAGCTAGATGACACTAGAACAGCAAGGTGTTTGTGGCTTTCTGGGGAAGATTGGTCTGGAGGAAGATCCTGATATTTTGCTGGGGGTAATCAACCACTAAGATGACCCACGATGCAAATTTTTAGCTCAATTGGATGAAGTTAACTATCACTTGCTGTACAATTCACCACATTGGACAGAAATGCAAAAGATGAAGTAGCACTCACATAGTTGATTGGTTTGAGCTAAAATTTGGAGGAGATGGGTTATTTGGGCATATGAATGCACTGTAAAAATTTCATACCATTTGGATATACCAAAATGGTACTTCCTTCACAATGCATCTCTCTCGACAGAATTTTAGGAAAAATATAGAGGGAGGTTGGCAAGATGAAATGAGTCCAAATTATGTGGAGAGATGTTATATGGGTAGGATCATGTCGTGGTAAATTTTTAGCAATAATGAAGCAATATAAAATATAGTTGCTTCACAACCTGAAAATTTGACCAGAATCAAGGATTGGATGGGGTGCTCACCATGAGCAAGGAATCATGAATATTTTTGCATATCCAAGGTTCATATGGTCCAAATGAATATTTAGATTTTTTTGGGAATTTTGGGAAAAAACATAAATGTAGGTTGCTTCACAACCTGGCGCAAAAAGAAGTATTCCTTTAATAGAAAAAGGAATATTCCCAAGAAATAAATATTGGGATTGGGCTAAGATGTAAATGACATGGTCTTGGGAAGTGTTTGAGGGTGACAAGCCACTTGGGAGAGAAATCAGGGATGATCTTCCTAGGTTTCAAGACCATAGAGCCGCAGAAAATCAATCCAAAGCAAAAATTCAAATAAATCCAAAGAAAAAGAAAAGGGCCAAAAACCAGGGTGTTACAAACCTTCCCCCCTTAAAGAAATCTTGTCCTCGAGATTTGGTTGCTCAGGGAACAAGTATGAATATTCTGACTTAAGGAAATTGTTTCCAACTCGGGTATCCTTTTCCTTATATGATGTTTCGATCGAATTTCATATGACTGGCTGCCTTGCTCTGGGTGGTTTGCATCACTGTATCCACATTCTGGCAGCTTACCTCATATGTTATCCTGACCCCAATTCTTTTATATCTGTCAGCTCAACTGGGGTGCGATAGATTATCATGACTGACATATGTGCCCTTCTCACAAGTCCGAGAGTTGTTCCTGATGGATGTGTTATACTTATATCCAGCACTGACAACATTCCATGGAGTTGTGAACAAATTTCCTCGGTGGAGACCAAATATTTTGCTACTAGTATTGAGTTACTCAAATAGATGCATATCGTCCGGGTTTAACATAATGATGGTAATCGTAACCGTTCTCATGGCGGAATCTGACTTCTGCGGGGATTTCTGAATCATCTTGGCTGGCCTCACTGTCGTGAGTATCCAATCCGCACCAGAGATTTGACTGTCGCCTGTCGTGACCAGCATAAAGGAGTAAGCCTTATAACGATAGTATCCACAAACTAGACTGACGGTGGTTCTGGCAAAAGGATCATGTTCACGGCAGGCTAACCTTTAACTGATGCCCATATGTGAGGGCACATGCTTCGAGGCTGTTGTTCAACCTTCTGATTACTCCTTTTTGTTGGTATACCCATGTGGATAGTAGTCCGTGTGATGCTTTAACACGGTCACTGAATTCAATCTGTTGAGTTATCCTTTGGTCTGACATGACAGAATTGGATACTCGATACCGACAATTCTGAGCATATACAGTTGGCTGAGCGGGTTGCCTTGATATGAGGTCCTTACCATGCCGGAGTAGACCCCTTGGGTGTATGTTCCTGGTAATTGATACGAAATAAGACTGTCTTGAGCATCTGTACCATGTTGTTCATGCAACAATCATCATACCTGTATTGTCGGTCTTGCTCCTTCATTCTGAATCTTTGGAAAGAGCTTGGCCGCATATTATTCGTGTGACCATAGGTACCGTCAAGTGTAATATTCTGGCAATCATACTTTATCCTCGTTCATGGCCCGGGTCATAGAATATATACCCAGTTCGCGTGTGCTTGTATGGAGCTGATTGTTGTCGTCAATCATACAAGATCGTGACAAAGGTTAATAATGTCACTTTGTCGGTTGTGAGGAAGCCGGCCTTAATAACCATTGCCAAGATTTTTGTCCCACTATTGTCTCACTTCGTAGCTTGGTCGGTCCTTGCATTACCCACTTAGATGTATAGCTGGCTTTCTTCTTCATACATCACTCAAGTGGTGGTTGGATTCTCACCTTCCTTCGGTGGATCTGCTTGAACATAATTGCATTCTTGTACGACTGACTTGCATGACCTGGGCAACATACTCGCAATATATATATATATATATATATATATATATATATATATATATATATATATATATATATATATATATATATATATATATATATATAAAAGTATCTGATTCCCGAGGCAGACTTGTGTTCTGACTGATTCTTGCTTCTGACCAGACTGTTGCGGATCTGGTTCTTGGGATGTACTGGCATATGCTGCCATCTCACTGTGTAATATCTTGCATAAGTGTCGTACTGAGGAAGATTGGACAGCTCGTGTTGGAAGCCATCGAGAGTATCATGCTGGGGAAGACTGGATAGCTTGTGCTCGAAGCTTTTGTCGGGGAGCTTGCTGAAGAAGACTGGGTACCATACTTCATAAGCTTCCCCCCTTAGTGGATTGCTAGGGAAGACTTGGTACCTTATGCCAGAAGCTTTTGTGGTGGCTTACTGAAGAAGCCTGAGTATCTTGAATGGGAAGTCATTCTCATATCGTACTAAGGAAGGCTGATGAGCCCTGCATTGTAAGCTTCTCTAGTTGCTTACGGAGGAAGACTAGGTTATTTACACCAGAAGCTTCTCTTTGTGACTGAATGCCATATATATTTATACCCTTGATATTCTTGTTGTCGATTACTTGTATGAAAATGTTGTTCGACTATCCTTCTTGCTGAGTACTAAGTTCATAGCATATTCTAGCTGGCTTCCAGGGTATAACATGTTTCAAATCGTACTCATAGCAAAATCAAACCTTGTATATGAACTGTACCTTTGACTGATAATATACTGTTGGTCTTGCACACCACTTGTCTTCCGGCTGATTTAATCATTACTGATTGTAAAGATTGCCCCACTGATGTAAACTTGATGTTGATAATCAATCCATGATGTCTTTTGCATTCAGACCAGATATTCCACAAATAATGCAGTCGGCTGAGAATTCCATAATGTTGTTGAGCTTCCAAATATTTGATATCCTTGTTGATTCTTCGACTTAGGTGTCGGAAATGACTGAACAAAAGCACATGAAGCATCAAGATTACTATCGACTGTGGGGTCCAGCTGCGCTCCTGTGGATGCCGTTTTGTTGGGATCTGTTGGGTGCACTTGAAATTTTACTATTTCGTCTACTGGATTGAATGATGTGGGTTTTTGTCTTTTACTGAGAACCACATCATCCCTGTCGACTATAGTGCGTAGCGCTGTCAACTCTTTGGCCGCGAGGGCTTCGGATAGTGCCTCTAGGGCGAGGGATGCCGTCTTGTTCTGGGCTCACAAGGCTTTGCTCAGGTCGCTTTTAAGAGAGATCACCCCGTTGGGCCCTGGCATCTTGAGTTTCATATACCCATAATGTGGTATGGCCTGAAATCTTGAGAATGCCTCACGTCCTAGAAGGGCGTGGTATCCGCTACGAAAGGGCACAATGTGAAATAGTAAGGGTTCAGATCTGTAGTTATCGGGTGTGTCAGACACAACATCCAAGGTTACGCGTCCCGAGCAGTGTGCCTCCCTACAAGGTATTATACCTCGGAATGTGGTATGACTATGTTCGATGCGAGACCTGTTGAATTGCATCTTGTGTAGAGTATCCTCATAAATGAGGTTGAGGCCGCTGCCTCCGTCCATCAGCACTTTAGTCAGCCGGAAACCATCGACGATGGGGTCGAGGACCAGTGTAGCCGGTGCATGATTGTTATGGGGGCTTGGCTCGTCCTTCTTTTTGAAGGTGATAGGCATGGCTGCCCATGGCTGTGCGGCCGTCACTTGATATATTTGATTGAGCTCTCGAAGAGCCTTTTTCCTTTTATTGTTTGAGGCGAACATCTCGTATACCGTAAGGACATTGTGGTCCTTTGGTGAAGCCGGGGACCATTTATCTGGGGGTGTAAGGCCCAAGATTGGCTCGCCATATTTGGCCACTTGTCTTACCACCCAACAGGCCCGAAGTTTGTGGGTTGGGTTAGCGTCTAGCAAGACCGAGTGCATTGGGCATAGTTTATCCAGCAACTCGTCTAACACCGATCTGGGCCTAGTTTTCTTTTCATTAGGCTCGCGCTCCGGCAACCGATTTGTGTAAGCTCGTTTAAAGCGAGGCTTTCCATGATGCGCGGCGGGCTGTGGCCCCATGTTCATCTGTTGTACCCTCCATGTGTCTTCCATGGCGCAATATTTGCGTACCATGTCTGATAGTACGGTGAAGTTTTGAATTTGGCGACGTGCGAGGGCATTTAAGAGGCCCTCGTCCCTGCAGTTAAACTGGAAGGTTTTAATTATTTCTTTGTCACAACAAGGTGCCATCCTGTTCTTTACCAGGAGAAATCTAGCCCAATAATGGTGGACTGTCTCGTTTGGCAGCTGTTTGGCATACATGAGGTCCCATATATCTGGGTTTCCCGAATCCGGAGAGTATTCGGTGTGGTGGGTGGGTGGGAAAATTTCGAGAATTCCCTCCTGCCGCGGACCCGGACTATCCTTGATGGGTTGTTGAGTCATGTCCGGTTCTGGTCATGCAAGGCTCGGATCCGGACTAGTGTGCAGCTGGATTGGCTCGAGGCCGGATCTAGCATTGGGGCTCGAGTCCGGACGTACATCTGAGCTGGTGTCTGACTCCGAGCTGGAGATTTGAGTGTACACCATTCTTAGCTTGCAGGGCTGTGGCCCCTCCTGGGCCTCTTCGACCGTGGCGAAGAGGTGCGTGACCGGATGGGTGTTGATTTCTCGGTCGTCGGGTTTAAGCCCGATCCGATCATAGGCCCTAGGACTGATAACAGAGATTCCCATTGTACGGAAAAGACTCGCCAAGTGGTCTGCCGGCTAGCCACATGGGGGTGCCGGACACTCCGGCGATTCGGCGGGAGATCTTGTGGGCGGTCTGTCAGGGTCGGGCTTCAGGGCCGAACTCTGAGAGACACCAGATTTTTGTGAGTCTGCCGGTCCTGGGGTCGATGCCCCTAAACCAATGAACCCTTCACCGGGGGTGAAGCCTTCGATCTGGTCGAGGTGACTAGTGGGATGGGTGCGCACTAATATGCCGCTGAAGACGAAGAGATGACCAGGGGCAGGGAAGCCCTCGACGCGGGTGTGGTCTCCAACGACCGGTTGAGCCATCGATTCCTATGGCGATCCCACAGCGGAACTCTCAATGAAAGCACCAATGTCGGTGTCAAAACTGCCATACCTCGGGGTAGGGGGTTCCGAGCTGTGGATCAAGGATCGATGGGGAACAAGGGATGACAAACGCAGTGTTTACCTAGGTTCAGGCCCTCTCAAAGAGGTAATACCCTACGTCCTGCTTGATTGTATTGGATGTATAATGTGGTTTACAGAGTAGATCTACCTCGAGATCAGCATGAGCTAAACCCTAAGGAGATGAGGTGATGAATGTAGCTCTAGCCCTAAAGATTAAAAACCCTCGGTTTATATAGACACTGGTGGGGTTAGGGTTACCGAAGATAGATTACAATAAGAAATTTAAAGAGTTCCTGCGCCTTCTTGACTTGGAGGGTACACCACGGCTTCGTAGATCTCCTATCATTATACGGCTCCACCAGTCCGGCCCATGTACAATGGGCCGTCACCCCGAGGACCCCTTAGTCCATGACACCCTCAATTACATACCAGCAACATTACATTTTAATGCTATACACAACAATATGAATGCCTACTTAAGCACACAAATCTCGCGGAAACTCCGGTTCTACGATCTAACATGCTGTGGCGGTGTGCATGAAAGTGAATCCTCGTGTGAAAGGATTGGTGTAAACAACGCTACACCAAGCACTGGCTTAACACAGGTTACATTTGGACGGACATGGAGGTGAGGACGAACTTGGTGACTATGTAGCAGAACACGGGGGTCTCGACCACATCATCACCAAGTGGACGGAAGGGAACCGTACACGCCCAAAGAATGGGTGGCAGGATAAGATATCAATGAAAAACAGGGCTTGCTGGCATTGCCCATTTCTAATAACAAATATCAGTAAGGGTTGCCAAAGCGGCGAGTCGGAAGGCACGATTCGGGATAGAAACATGTCTATCACCAAAACGATAGGTGTGGCTGGTGGAAAGATATTGGCGCGATACTTGAGCATCAATCCTGCAAATGGTGTCTGGAACACTAGGTACCTCGGCATCACTCCGCTGGGACAGAGATGGCACCAAACACCGAAGAGCAGGTATGCAAACTGGAGGGTGCAGGTAGTGGATCAAAACCGATGCCACCTATACTCACAAGATCAACCATTAGCGACAAGATAATAAGTCTATATGCATGCTATGCAACAACCAAATGCAACAAACCGACTAGACTCTATACTACCACTTTCTAACGCTCACGCGGAATAGGGTGTCCTATAGCCAGACCTGCTCTGATACCAAGGCATGTGACACCCCGGCTCAGAGAGACCGGAACGCCCCGTATTCCAGCCCAGAGATCAAGTCTTCTAGAATACGGCACTGCTTGGCATAGAACAAATCAGCTCTTATTACAAAGAATATGGGTACAATGCTTCTGAAGACCCAAGGATTACATCGGCACGGCGACACTACGCCTGCTAAGGTAGCTCTATGCTAGCAACGGAACAACTCGTGGAAGCCGAATAACTTCTAGCAGCGGAACAACGACGACGGTGGTTAACTCCACTCTGCAGGGACTCTGGCTGGAACGCATATCCTAGCTCGCAAACTCGGGATCCTCGACAAGCAAGCAAACACGACATGACCTGCAAACTGGCATGACACGCTAGGTGAGTACTTTGAATGTACTCACAAGCTCACAGCAACCAAAGCAATCAAGACAAACAACAACATGGCATTTACAGGTTAATCAATGATGAACATGGTACTACTAGAACAAGTTGAGCATGGCATCACTGGTACAGCGAGGTGCTATACAAACGGTTTTTAACTCCTTTCCGCGACGGCATTTTGAACCGTCACCAAGTGAGTGACTGCGATAGGGGGGTCCTTCCCACACGACCCAGAAACCGTCGGGGATAGGGAGCCTTGATGCATACATTTGTACCTATAAAACTGTTTCTGATATCTCGAATATCCCAAATGCTTCATCCTTGCTACTCGTTTGTGCTCGCATTGCCATCGCAGTCGGAGTTCTGTGGTTTTACCTAAAACCAAGCGCAGTCCAGGCACATTCTAGCCACATGATTTTTCCAGGCACGTACCAAACTGGCTCTACGTTTACGATGCCTGGCACATCACAAACAGTTTATGATTGTAAACCGTGTACAATAGGTTAACAATCACACACATTTAGTTTTTCCGCACCGTTTGTGATATTGTCTGACATCACACACGCTTTGCAAGCGGCAACTGTGTCCATGGTTACACACGTTTCCTCTCTGTGAACCGTGTCGGATTATGATGTATGTCACACACGCTGTGCTTTATAGACCGTGTGCGCCATAATGACCTGCAAAGCGTAATTTCACCCTAATTTAATTGCTGCTATTTAAAATTGTACCTAATTTGAATTTGAAAGTAGGCTATAGCTTTATTCATATCCATCAGGTTCAAACAACCAATGCATTATTCGATTCACAGGTACATATGTTCAAGAATTACATAAGCACCAAATAAAGAATGATGAACAGGGTTGTATACTTGTACTATTACAGATGGTAAAGAAAGAGGCGAGAGACATTCTGGTTGCTGAACAAGGTGAAGGGAACGGCCCTATTGTGCTCTCCTTGATGCAGAAGGCACGCACGACTCTAGTCCAACCCCTTGTGATGGCCGACCGCCAATCATGTAGTTTGAGAGGTAATCTTGAGTAAACTGCTTCAGGATCCACTGCAAAGGAAAAAGATTCAGACATTGTCATCTAACACAACTCATTACGGGCAGTAAAAAGAAGGCTACAAAGTTCTTAATTACCATTCTGCAGTTCACTATTGTCTTGCATAAGGTGTAAACAAATAGTTCGATTGACATCTTTTAACCCATTTTAATAACAATCTTTATCAGTTTCCTCACTTGATGCTGGTTCATGAATATCTCATTGCCCCATACGCAGAAAGGGTTGAAGTATAGATCTTTGGCAATGACATATGTACCTAAAAGCACCAAGTTAATATTAGAAGCTAAACAACAATTGCAAAATGATGTAGTACAACACTCCCTCCATCCCATTATATAAGATCTTATTACATGTATATCTAGACATCATCAGAACATTAAGGGAACACTCTTTCTTGTTGCTATGTAGCCTGGGATTGCATATTTAGTCATTCAGTACAATGCATGTTGCTATGTAGCCTCAGATATATTAAATATGGCCCTAGTTAATCTACCGATACATGGGTTAAAGATATATTCAGTGAAATGTCCGATTCGATGATTAATCCCTTATCAGCCCTCATGCTATATGGTACTAGCTACGGATATCCTGAACAGTGAGTATATATAAGCAATGCGATGAAACTAACCTCAATGGAAAACAGCAGCTGTTCTTAATATTGTCCTGTATGAGTACATATAAAGGTATGTTAAGCACAACAGGCTAAACATCAACCAAATATATCCATGGTAGACAACATAATCTACAAATGATAGCTTCAGTGTGCAGGTTTAAGCACGCTAGTTAAGCAAAACAAGAAGTGGAAAGGTGTGTTAACCGCAACAGGCATAACATTTAAAAACAAGCAAATATAGTCATTCAAACTGGTATTGTGCAGGTCTAAAGTACACTAGTTATTGTTAAAAGAACGAAAAGGCGTGTTAACTGCAACATCCTTAACAGCAACCAAATATCATAATTCATAGTGGTATTGTTGAAACTGTTATTGATGAAATTGAACTGCACGACAAATAGTTGCACATATAGAGCATCACATTGTGAAGAACTGAAATAAACAAGGCATAAGGCCATCTCTAGCCGATCCCCTAAAAGTTAACGGACTAAAACCCTTATTGGAGTATATATATACTCCAGCAATTTTTGGCTGTTTCTAGTCGATCCCCTAAAATTAATGTTGTAAACTTCAATTTGATCAAGTTCAAAGCAGGTTCAACCGAAAGTAGCATGCATTCAAACATAAACATAGATAGTTTTGCATAACCGAACATAAAACATAAATTTTAACTAAACTAAACTACTTTCGGTCGAAGTGGAGGTCGAGCCAATCCTTCCTCGTCAGGTACGGTGTGTCGCAAGCCGGGTCCGGGTCGGTGCCGTCTTCGGGGTCATTGGGGAAGACACTCCTCCACTCGTCAACGTCGATCTCCTCGTCCACGATGCCCTCCGCGCCGCCGTCCTCGCCGCCTTCGACCTCATCATCGGACGAGGGCACGATAGACTCGCCGCCCTCCGCGCTGGCAAAGATCATCCGCTCCGCCTCCACAAGCTCCGGGTGCTGCCGGTGGAGCTCTTGCATGTAGGCCACATCGGCGGCCTCGGCCTCGAGATGCTCCCGCGCCTGGCGATCGCCCAGCGCCATAGCCGAGCTCACCACCCCTGGCTCCGGCAGGACGAGGTCAACAAGACGTGTGCCGAAGGGGAAATTGAGCCTAGCTGCCGCGCCGTGGTAGCGGACCTGCCAACGGTCGCACTCCATGGCCGCGAGCTCGGCCGTGTGGAAACTACCGAGCCACCAGCAGGTGTGGGTCTCCCACCGCCGCTACCGGACCCCGAGGTAGGACCTCATCGGTGGCCGGGCCCGAGGGGGGACAGGGAAGTCCTCGAACCGGTGTAGGGGCGTGGCGGCGGGCGGATCGGGCGACCTGCGATGGCGGATCGATAAAGAGCCCGCGGAAGATGACGGGGACACCTCTGCGGCCACCTCGCCGGCGTTGGGTGATGAGGCCGCGATAGACCTCTTTTGGGCCATTGCCTCCTCGAGCTCCCCGGCACACAGGCAGAGGTTGAGGATGGAGGCGGCGGCGGAGATGGTTTCGAGCGAGGGAGGGGTGGTGTGTGTTTGTGTGAGCGGAGGTTTTAGGGTGTGTGTGGAGGGGGGCAAGGTGGTGTTTGAGGAAATACCGCGGCAAGTGAAAATATTACTAGGCGGGAGTAAAATGCCGGGCTACTGAAAATTTGAATCAAGGGCGGGCAGATATTTTTGGGATTGCGAGGCATGCAGAGGCGGGAGTAAAATGCCGGGGCTACTAAAAATTTGGATCAAGGGCGGGCAGATATTTTTGAGATTGCGAGGGATGTAGAGGCGGGAGTAACAAGGCGGGGCTAGTGAAAATTTGAATCAAGGGATTGAAGCAGAGTGGGAGTAACACACTTCGCACACGGTCCACACATACTAATCATGTGCTATCAAACATAAAAACCTTCCAGGCGGTAGATATTTTCGAGATTACGAGGCAGTAGATATTTTCGAGAGCGGGAGGTAAGCCTCGTGGAGCCCAATCTACTGCGCTGATGTGAGTGACTACAGGGGCATGGGCGTGGCACACGGGTAGTCTGGACAAACCGTGTCTGTTGCGTCCCCAATCGCAGACGGTTTCTGCATCCAACGCGTGTGCTATTTATAAATTTGGCAAGAAGAATAACGTGGGAAAGGGTCACAACACGAACACACTTACATGTGGACCAAATATATGTATGAAAAGGGTGGTTTGATATTTGAATACCCAATGCACAACTTTGATGTGGCACCTGTCACACAAAAGCACAGTATTGCTAGTCAGCCACCCCCTACAAACCCCACTTCATGTCGGCGGTAAGGGAATCCTAGCTACGAATGCATGCCCCCAAATAGCTAGGTCTGAAATCTCACCCTACCGTAACACAAAACCTATAGGAGTCCATCATATATATGGTCAAACTTCCCCTTTTGCTTCCCGACAAAGGTGAACTGTGTGCCGACCCACAAATGTGTGCTTGTGGCGCGAGATGGGTGAGACCACATACGAACCACCTACGGGTGGCCCTACTATATGTATGAAAAGGGTGTGGTGTGATATTTAACTACCATTCACAACTTTGATGTGGCACGTGTGCCTCGCAAACTAACCAGACTTCCCCGACCCCACGGAGGTTGCAGGTAGTGTGAAGTAGCCCCCCACCCCCTCCCACACACACACACGTCGGGGGGAGGGCATCTCACCAAGACGTACTGTAACACGGACCAAGCAGAATTCAACTTGGTCGTACAGCCTCTCCTGCTCGTTATTGGTCAAAGTGATGGATGTCCACACGGACCCACAAAATGGGCTAGCTTGTCGCCGATAACCTCGCGAGGGAGTACTGTATGAAGACAAACCCACTCTGTGCATGTGGCCCAAGTATGTATATGGAAGTGGTGTGTGTGGTGTTTGAATACCCAATGCGCAAATTTGATGTGGCACCATGCTTTGGAACCGTAAAATTCCCACACTGAGCGAGGGTTCACAACGCGTAGCATGCGCTCAAACTTAATTAGGCTTGGAATGATCGACCTACTATACGGCAACTCGAAGCAAAGAAGAAGAATCCACCCAGGTAACCTTTCTCATTGTTTTGGTCGAAATGATGGACGTCCACTGGGGCCCACGAATATATATAGGCTTGCCGCCCATAACCAAGCGAGTGAGAGTGTGTCCAAAGACAACCATTGCATGCGTGTGTCCCGAACATATTTATGGAGGTGTGTGATGCATGCATATGTGTTGAATACCCGGCCCAATGCACAACATTGATGTGGTGCATGCGTTGAAAATCGAGAGGTCCCCACATAGAGCAAGAGGTTCATGACGTGTCGTGTGCTCGCCCCCCCTTCGATCCAGCGGGATGGATTCATGTGTACACATGCGCTATAATATATATGTAATCTCACATCATGATCTATATCATGAGACAAACAAAAAATTAATCCCCTCCTAAGTCAAATTAATTAACCTCTCTCACTATCGGTGAAAGTGATGGACCAAGCGGGCCGACAGATGGAAGCATCGCCGATAACCGCATGAGTGAGTGCCATAGGACAACAACCATCGCTTGCATGTGTGCCAGAAAATATATATGGAGAGGTGTGTGGTTGTGATGTTTTGAATACCTAATAATGCACAACTTTGATCTGGCATTTGCCTCAAAAACCGCAAAGTCCCCACACAGAGTGAGGTTCAAGTGACACCTAGTATATATATGTTGGTCACCCCCCTTCGACACGTACTATACACCTAGTAACAGCGCCCTAAAAGAATTAATCCTCCTTGTTCATCAAACGTACCTCTCTCTTGTTGGGTCAAAGTGATGGACGACGAACTCGCGGGCCCACAGAAAGCGAAGCGTACGTCGCACGCGAGGGAGCATCCAATATAGGACTACGTACCACCATCTGCATGTGGCCCAAAGAGGTGTTTGTGTGATGTTTGAATACGCAATGCACAACTTTGATGTGGCACCACATATATAGGAAACCAAAAAGTCCCCATAGAGAGCGAGGTTCATGATGCGTGGTATGTGCTATATGTATGCCCCCATTCGACGCGTGGTATATATGTACTTCTACTGTATAGCACAAACAAAAAAAGAATCATTCCTTGATGGTCAAATTAACCTCTCTCTCGTTGGGTCAAAGTGATGGAGGACAACCTCGCATGCCCATAGATGGAAGCGCCACATGTGAGTGAGTTCCTATAGGGCAACCACCGCCTGCATGGTATTGCATGATGTTTGAATACCAATGTACAACTTTGATGTGGCACCTGCCTCGGGAACCGAAAAGTCCCCACATGGAGAGACGTTATGACGTATGCATATATATAGAGTATTCATGTTGCCCCCTCTTTGACATGTACTACATACTCCTACCTTGCATATACGTAACACAAACCAAAAAAGAATCATCCTTGTTGGTCAAATTAACCTCTCTCTCATTGTACGTTCAACTGATCGATGACGACCTTGCGGGCCCACAGAGAGAGTCACACGCGAGTGAGTGTCATAGGACAAAACCACGGCGTGCATGTGCCCGTGTGTTATGTGATGTTTGAATACCCAATGCACAACTTTGACGTGGCACATGCTTCACAAACCGGAAACACACTACACCACGATGCTTAGCCCCCTCACTTCAAGCCGGTGGGAGGGACTCATGTGTACGCACGTGCCTAAACTTTGATATGGAATCTCACCATGATCCACACCACACACATGCCAAGATGAATCCACCTTTTGGTCAAATGCCTCTCGTTGTCGGTGGAAACTGAAAACCTTTGCGGGATAACGAATGGGCACGTCGTTGATAACCGCACGAGGGAGTGTCTGAGAGGACCACCAATGCATGCATGTGGCCCAAACGTGTATGTATGAAAGGGTTGTGTAAAGCTTTAAATAACCAATTCACGACTTTGATGTGGCATATATAACTCACAAAATGATCAATAATCCCACACGGAGGCTCACGACTCGTAGTGTACTGCCGAGACCCCCCCCACCCAACCCACACACACACTAGACACACACATCCCGCACCACCATAGCCACTCTGAGGCATGTCAAACTTTTTCTGCAGTGAACATGTGACCAAAGGAGTGTCGTGTTAAAATTTATAAAAAAACAGAGATCATTCGACCGTTTTTATACATTGATTGATTTCCTAGGGATTTAATGTGCAAAAATCAAATTTGAGCTACATGTGCACCAAAATGGATTGCAAAATCATATGTGTGTCCCTGGGTGCATGTTTCCCCATGCAAGAGATTTCAAAACATTGAGAATATAGATTTTTAAAATTCAGTAAATCCAAAACTTAGTTAAAATTCATGAAACTTATCATGGTGTCATATATGGACACCAGTAGACTGTGATATTGTATTTTTTTTCCTCAAATTTGAGACAAGTTTTGATATAATCTTCTTACGAACGGGAGATTGTTAATAACTGGTAACCAATATCTCATACAGATTTTTTATTCGGACCGTGTGTGTTAGACCGTGCCATGCTTCGGTTAAGCAGTAAAGCGGCAGAATGAATCATCAAAAAACAAAAAAATATACGTGCTTCCACGCGCCCCGTGTGCAGTGCGAGCAGGCGTGAGTTGACGGGACGCATGCGAGCAGTCCGCCGCGCAGGCAGACCGGGAGGCGTGCGTGCAGGTGTGTGAATTGACGGGAGGCGTTTTCGCTGCGCAGTGTCACCGGGAGGCGTGCGAGTAGCTGTGTGGAATGATGGTAGGAATGCTAGAAGTCCGCCGCGCAGGCTCACCGGGAGGCGAGACAGCCTTTGACCGCCGCCCGCCTCGCTCCCACTGGTCCGTATTAATGGCGCGCCTGAGCCGCCGTCCATAATAGGTGGCCGCACCCCCGGTCCATAGTGGCCACCAACGTCTGGACTCTAGAGTGTATGAGGATGCCGCCGAAGCACACCATCGGAGGGAGTGGCGACGCCGGGGCTGGTGAAGCACCCGCCCAATGCGTGAAGCTGGGCACAGAGGTTACCGTCGCCACCGATGAGGTCTCGCGCAGGCAGCAGCACGACCTGGACTTCGTCGGCGCCGTCGTGCCCCCCCCCCCCCCCCAGCCAGAGCCGGAGGTTAACAGCAACTCCGGCAACGACTGCGACTCTGACGGAAAACCGGTTAGTCATCTATATACCTATTTGTGTGGCAAACATATCATGTGTTTTCTCTGGTTACTCCCCCCTCTATAATTTTTTTGGAATACAAATCCTATGGTTATGTTCTCTCAGTCCATGAAATCAGAGTAATTAAGATCCGTTAGATGCACGTAGTGTATTGATTATTTGAATGGTATCCGTATAGGGTTAGTGATTAATTGTTTGTTCTGTACAAATGATTTTTGCTAATAATTCGACTAGTGTTAGCGTGCGTGCTAATAATTCATGGCCAGATCTTGAGAATTGATTTTGAATGTCCTACATATATGTTTGTGCCTTTTTTTCTTCCAAATCTTGAGAATTGATTTTGAATGTCCTACATGTATGTTTCTTCCTTTTTTTCTTTCAGATTGGTATGTACACAGATGAGGCTCCGGCCATTGCCGCCGCCAGATGTAGATCTTGGACCCGGCTGCGCGGCCAGAAGCGGCCACGCCCCCTGGACCTGAGGAACCAGTAGAATCTCCGGCGAACCGCATCAGTGATCTCCTAGATGCCATCCTTGGGGAGATCATCTACCTTCTCCCCGCCAAGGATGGCTGACGCACACAAGTCCTCGCATCTCAGTGGCGCACTCAGTGGCGCGCCGCGCCTCTTAATCTCGACTGTCGTCAGCTATCTGTCGATGATGATTCTGAACTCCCCGGAGCCATCATCTCCTCCCACCAGGGCTCCGTTCAATGCATCTGCATCCCGGCATGCTACCTGCTGGACATACCCTGCATGGTGGCCGCCTGGCTGACATCCCGTCAATTCGAGAAACTCCTGCAACTTGAGTTCTACCATTACTACAGCGATAGGTTACCACCAAGAGCAGCATCTGTGCCCTCACCATCATGCCCATCTCATGGTTTTCCTCCTCTCTCCACACCGCCACCTTGACCCGGTGCCATCTAGCAGACAATCTAGTACAAATGCTTCGACTCCCACTACTGAAAAAACTTGCGCTTGTGTTGGTTGATCTGTCGGTGGCCTCACTGCACAGCATCATCCACTCCAGCTACCCTGCACTAGAGCATTTGGTACTTGTTTTTGGACTAGGAATCCATATCCCTTGTCTCAAAATAAAGTCGCCTCACCTTATAAGCATTGGAATTCATTTTGAAGGACATGAGCTCATCATCGAAGATGCCTCTTCACTTCAAAGGTTGCTCCATGATTGTTGTTATAAACCTTTGCAAATAACTGTGGTCTCTGCCCCTAAACTGGAGACCTTGGGTGTATTTCCTGATCCGTTTGAAGGTTACAAGTTGGTGGTTGGTTCCATACTTATTCAGGTACTGTATGTTATTCATGTACACTTTAGTAATCTGCAATTTTCATTTGTGCGCATAAGTTAAATATCATCTTGGAGTACACTTTCGGTGCTAATATTATGTTCTATGCTGAATGAAGAGCTTGTCCATGGATGGCGTATCAGGGGTGCTGGATTCTGTCAAGACCTTATAAATTTATATAGGGTGTCTTGATCTAAACACCACTATTGGCTTGCTGTGATGCTTTCCATGTCTGGAGAATTTGTATATAAAGGGTGATGATTTCACACACATTGAAAGCCAATACATAATGTACTAGAATTAACCGTTCAGCTGTCGCTCCTTCGACATACTCTATTTTAGATATTAAATGTTTTCAATCTTCATGTCTATTTAGGTACTAGGACTTCGAGAAAAAGGTCTAACCAATCGATGGTAGAGGAAGCACAACGATTTTCTCAGATCTCATGACATTCATTTGAAGACAATAGCGGTGGAAGGATATGCATCTAACCATGTAAAAACTAGCTTTGTCACATTCTTCATGAGGAATGCGAGGGCACTATTGTCCATGAGGATTAAGTTTTTCAACAAGATATTTCTCACAGAACTGTATGTTGAATAGCATAAAAAGAAGTTTCAGGTGGACCTAAGGGCTTCTGATCGTGCTCGGCTTATATTTACAACAACTTGTCGTCATCATGGACCAGTAGATCTTTTGTACCGGGATCTTGATTTTATGGATCGGACCGATCCATTTGATTGTGACTGCCAAAAACTTTGGTTGAGTTAGATGTTATTGCCCTGTTCAATCCGAGTTATGTGTAAACCTGATGAACAATTAATCCTCGTGCTTTTGTACCTTTTGTAAACTGCAGTTAGACATTGTTGCCCTTTTCAACTAGGGTTTGACCCATATTTTCTTTCATACTGGGCTTTGATCTTTGTTCATTACAGAACCCGCAAGTTCTTAGCGCCCACCAGCACCCACCAAACTTATTTTCAGCTAGCACACCAAATGGGATGTAATTCTTAATAGTAAAAGCTGCATGGTAGTGGCAGATTTGGATTCTGACATTTGGGACCCACGAGGAAAAAGCCTATCCAGGGCGGTGCCGACTCGACAGTAAACGTTGAGAAACCTAGTTTTAAAATCATTGTAAATCCAAAACTTGCCTCAAAATCATGAAACATCGCATGGTGTTATGACATGGCACCAACATGCTGTGGTAAAAAATAGCCAATTTGGGACAAGTTTTGGTATAAACTTCTTACAAACTGGAGCTTCTCTCAAGAAGGCTCATGGTTCCTAGAGGGAACTTGTCACCTATATGTGTGCGAAATGACATACATTGTCTCTTCCCGCCTTGATTTATTTTCAAAGGCAACATGCAACTATAGGAGTGTCGTCCTAAAAAATATGAAATTATCCAGTGTTCGTTTTGCTTTTTTATACACTATCTGAGTTTTCTAGGCATTTTTTAACATACTTTGGTGTGTGCAAAGGTCATATGTCTACTAGCCACCTATGTAATTGGATGTTCAATTTCGTTATGGAATCAAGTCCTTATAAGTACATATATTGTTGTTCTGTATGCAATGACAACGCACACATACCATACTAGGAAACCCGTCGGTGATGAATTCATCAATCGCTGACAATCGTATACCAGCAAGCGTTTGCCGACAACACACACGGCTTATTAGCAGAAATTTTCTATGTTATTATGGGTCTTCGCACACATTTCTGATTAGGAACCTGTTTGCCGTATATCGCACACACCTTGATCTGGCTGACCGTTTCTGTTGTGTTGCCTAATCACAAATAGTTCATCCGAGTGAACTGTATGTCGTATATCGCACACACCTTCATCTGGTTGCCCGTTTCTGTTGCCCCGCCTCATCACAAGAAGTTAATCCAACTGGACTGTATGTCGTATATCGCACACGCCTACATCTGGCTACCCGTTTCTATTCTTCTGCCTCATCGCAAACAGTTCATTAAACTGAAGCGTATGCCCCGCATCGCACACGCAACTAAAATCTGAACCGTGTTCAATGTATCCGCCATCGCAAACATTTTGCATCTATTTTGACGGGTTTTTTACATCACCGTTTGCGATTAATGCATCGCACACAGTTTCGTCAAAGGGTCTCTGATCGTAGTGTCGCGTTAGCAGCATCCTGCAGTAGTGCATTAACATGTTACTCATGATATGAACAATGATGATACTAGCATGCAACATGTTTAAAATATCATGGACCAACTTACTTTGTTCGGAGGTTACCTCGTAACTACCACATGTATCAACTTACCATCATGGACATCACATGATCACCTCAAGATCAACCAAGCTTGGTATTAACAATACCATAGGGATCATCACATGACCACAAGGAGATCGAACTTTACCCGCGGTCATCACATGACACCATAAAGATCAACCAACTTCGGTATCCATGATACCATCATGATCCTCTCATGATCACATAAAGATCAACCAACTTCTTTCCTCAATGAACTGGAGTTGTTTATTAGTCAGGTTATTATTACTGTTGACCCATAGTGTGACCTACTATAAAATGGGCCCATATCCGCAGGCGCGGCTATCGATATATTATACACTCTGCAGAGGTTAGTACATTGTACCCATACTACGGAATCCATGGCCTCATGCTCCCATTTGGGTGGACCAGCGGCGTTCCGACAAAACCGATCTATTGCATGACACTCTCCCGGCCACTCCGACAAACTCCCCTTTGGGATAAGTCATGGGTGGCCTCGGATGCCCACTCTGGACATCTGCCACCTTCGTGGCCGGCCACCGTCATGGCAAAACAAAAAGGGTCCCAAACAGGGACAAAGGATCCATACAACTCGGGCACACAAGGCTTATGGTCGCCTACCTGATCAAGGTAGCGCGCGCACATAACCTTCCCTAGTTGGAGGAACCAGTGAGAGGCATGACAATAGACCGCATCAGGGGCCCCCATAAGGCAAGTGTGGCTGCACTGGTCAGCTCGATGTGATGGCACTATGACTCAGCCAACAGATGTTCAAGTTCGATTATTGTTCGGTTAAACTTGAATGGTGATGAGCTAAGTTATAATAACATGATGAAATAAAAATGCATAATAGCATGATATCAACATGAGCATGGGGAAACATAACCAATTAACATATGAATCATAGCAACAATATTTATTCTACTGATGCAAATGAGCATGGCAATATAAATGAGCATGAATATCACAAGCGTATTCATAACGAGTCATAACAATTCATTTGAGCATATCATTACTAATAGCACTTGAAATGATCACAAGAATAGAACAAGAAGATAATAATAGCAAGTGATCATAGGACTAGCAAGATGCACATGAAAATGTGAGCATGTACTCACAAGCATGTATATAGCATTCACAGAATGATTAAATGAGCAAGCAATATTTACATATTTAAGTGGAAAGACATGGCTACTACAATGCCATCATGCAAATGGCTGTCGTGGCTTGCCTGGAAATGAAGGATCCACTGGGAAGAGGTGCGAGGAACTCGCGGAATGATTCGCCGAAAAAGTTTCTCTCTCGAAGGGAGCTGATTAGGGGCAAGGGCAAAATGGTCATTTTTAGAATGTTAGAATATTATGAAAATGGCACAAACAGAACGCGCTTGACGAGACGAGAACGTGGGCTTTTGAATCACCTGAATCGGAGTCTCGGTCACGGAGATATGGTCGTTCGTTTGTTAGGCAGAAAAATAAATAAAAGTATCCATTTCTGCTGCTAACCGACAAACGCCCATAACTTAATAGATTCGACCGGCGGCTTATAAACAGAAGGCGCACTTCTGGAAATACGCCTTCGTAGATGCTAAAACGTATTCTGGTCTGAAGGCACGGCAAAGTACATTTACAGAAGATGAAAACGTATTTTTGGAAAAGACGCCTCCACTTATCCAACTGGAGCGGCTCCTGGGTCGCTTACACGTGGGTCCCGCCCCACCCTCTCTCTCCTCCCGCTCCTCCTTCTTCTTCCTCTCGGTCAGGACAGAGGCCAGGTGAGGCAGAGCACTCTGGTGACGATGGCCAGCGGCACGGGCCACCACTGGCGGCACCCGGCCTACCGGCATGCGCACGGGACCGAGCTACATCTATTCGTGTATATAGTGGCCGCCGGGAAGTAGTGGAGCGAGCGGGGGCTTCACCGTAGCGGACGGTGGCTTCAGACGATGATGGTTTCGGTGCCACGACCACAGAAAGGAGGCGGCGAGCTACGGGGAAGGGCCTATGATGGTTGTGGAGGTTCATTGTGCTGGAATGAGGGGGAGGGAAGGCTGATGTTGTGCCAATTTCGGTGAAGCCGAGTAGCGGCCATGGTGGCAGAGGGAGGCGAGGAGAGGTCCTAGAGCTCGGGGAAGTGGTCAGGGAGGCTCAGAGGAGAGTGGTGAGGAGGATGGATGGCTCGGAGGGGCTCGGGAACGGCTTAAATAGCCGTGCTGTCGTGGCCGTGGCCGGGGACAGCCGAGGACGCGTGGCCGCTGCTCCGGCGCGTCCGCGTACGCGTGCACTCGTAGCCAAGCTCGGACAGTGATGAGAGAGAGCCAGGGGAGTCCCAGAGGAGCAGAGAGAGGCAGACTATTGGAAATATGCCCTAGAGGCAATAATAAAATGGTTATTATCATATTTCATGTTCATGATAAATGTTTATTATTCATGCTATAATTGTATTAACCGGAAACTTAAATACATGTGTGAATACATAGACTACACTGTATCCCTAGTAAGCCTATACTAGACTAGCTCGTTGATCAAAGATGGTTATGGTTTCCTAACCATAGACATGAGTTGTCATTTGATAACGGGATCACATCATTAGGAGAATGATGTGATGGACAGACCCAACCGTAAGCTTAGCATCAGATCGTTTAATTATTTGCTATAGCTTTCTTCATGTCAAGTATCTCTTCCTTCCACCATGAGATGATGCCACTCCCGGATATCGAAGGAATGCCTTGTGTGCTATCAAACGTCACTTCGTAACTGGGTGATCATAAAGGTGCTCTACAGGTATCTCCGAAGGTGTCTGTTGGGTTGCATGGATCAAGACTAGGATGTGTCGCTCCGTGTGACAGAGAGATATCTCTGGGCCATCTCAGTAATACAACATCGTAAGAAGCTTCATGTGACTAATGAGTTTAGTCACGGGATCTTGTATTTTGGAACGAGTAAAGAGACTTGCTGGTAATGAGATTGAACTACGTATGGAGATACCGATGATCGAATCTCGGGCAAGTAACATATTGCCGGATAAAGGGAATTGCATACAGGATTGACTGAATCCTTGACATCGTAGTTCAACCGATAAAGATCTTCGTGGAATATGTAGGAATCAACGTGGGCATCCAGGTCCCGCTATTGGCTATTGACCGGAGAGGAGTCTTGATCATGTCTACATGATTCTCGAACCAATAGGGTCGCACGCTTAACGTTCGGTAGCGCTAGGGTAGTATTGAGATATTAATAGTGGAAAGTCCGAATGTTGTTCAGAGTCCCGGATGGGATCCAGGACATCACGAGGAGCTCTGGAATAGTCCAGAGGTAAAGATTCATATATGGAAAGTTGTTATCGGAGTTCCGGAATTAGTTCGAGTTTTTTCGGTATTGTATCGGGAAGGTTCTAGAGTGGGGCCCACCTGCATGGGGGACCCACATTAACGTGGGTAGTGGGGAAAGTCCCCACAACCCTGGTCTAGGCGCACCAAGATCCTCCTTAAAAGGAATAGTATCATATCCCGAAGGGATAAGATCAGAATCCTAAAAAAGGGGATAGCGATCGGTGGAGAAGGAAAGGAGGGATTTCCTTCCTGTCCCTTTGACCAACGACCCTAGGGCCTTGGAGGGCAATCCACTAGCCCCCTCCACGCCTATATAAAGGTGGGGAGGCTTTGGGGGCAGCCCCCCTTGACCCTTGTCCGTTACCTCTCCCAACTCCTCCCATGTTTCACCGATACGCGCTTGGCGAAGCCCTGCCGGATTTCCGTTGCCACCACCACCACCACGCCATCGTGTTGGTTCAGATCTCATCTACCTCCTCTCCCTCCCTTTCTGGATCAAGAAGGAGAGGATGCCGCTGAGCCGTACGTGGGCTAAACTCAGAGGTGCCGCACGTGCGGTACTTGGATCGGATTGGATCGCGACGCGAGTACGACTACGCCAACCACGATCTCTAGATCGTTAACGATTTTGGTCTACAAGGGTATGTAGACATCACTCCCCTCTTGTTGCTATACATCTCCTAGATTAGTTCTTGGGTGTTTCATAGACTTTTTTGATTTTCATGCTTCGTTCCCAATCAGTTGTATCAGAGCTAGGTCTATGCGTAGATTTATATGCACGAGTAGAACACAAAGTTGTTGTGGGCGTTGATGTTCAAATTGCTTAATTCCCTTGACTTATTTGGATTCGGCGGTATTGTGGGATGAAGCGGCTCGGACCAACCTTACATGTCCTCACACATGAAACCGGTTCCACTGTTTGACATGCAACTTGTATTGCATAAAAGTGGTTTTGCGGGTGTCTGTCTCTCCCACTTTAGTTGAATCTGATTTGACAAAGGCGGTCCTTGTAGAAGGTTAAAAGGCAACTTGTATATCACCGTTGTGATTTTGCGTAGATAAGAACGGTTCTTTTAGTATGCCTTAGCAGCCACGTAAAAATTGCAACAACAAAGTAGAGGACGTCTAACTTGTTTTTGCAGGCATGTTGTGATGTGGTATGGCCAAAACGTGATGTGATCTATGTTGATGTATGAGATGATTCTGTTTTTTAGTAGGTTCACGACTTGCATGTCGATGAGTACGGCAACTGACATGAGCCATATGGTTGTCTTTAATTTATTGTATGACATGCGTGTCAACAAATAATGCCTACTTTATTGCTATGCGTTAGCAATAGTTGTAGAAGCAATACTTGGCGAGACGACCACGTGATGACACGATGATGGAGATCATGGTGTCATGCCGATGACGATGGAGATCATGCCGGTGCTTTGGAGATGGAGATCAAAAGCACAAGATGATAATGGCCATATGATGTCACATATTTTGATTGCATATGATGTTTATCTTTTGTGCATCTTATTTTGCTTAGGACAGCGGTAGCATTATAAGATGATCCCTTCACTTAATTTCAAGATAAAGGTGTTCTCCCTAAGTATGCATCGTTGCAAAAGTTCGTCATTTCGAAGCACCACGTGATGATCGGGTGTGATAGACTCTACGTTCGCATACAACGGGTGTAAGCCAGTTTTACATACACGGAATACTTGGGTTAAACTTGACGAGCCTAGCATGTACAGACATGGCCTCTGAACACGGAGGACCGAAGGGTCGAACACGAGTCATATAGTATATATAATCAACATGGAGATGTTCACCGTTGATGACCACCCCATCTCACGTGATGATCGTACATGGGTTGGTTGACACTACTGCAGGATGCTGCTAACGCGATACTACAATCAGAGACCCTTCGACGAAACTGTGTGCGATGCATTAATTGCAAATGGTGATGTAAAAAAACCATCAAAAAAGATGCAAAACATTTGCGATGGTGGATACATCAAACATGGTTTAGATTTTAGTTGTGTGTGCGATGCGGGGCATACGGTTCAGTTCAATGAATTATTTGCGATGAGGCAGAACAACAGAAACGGGCAGCCAGATGAAGGTGTGTGCGATATACGGCATACAGTTAACTCGGATAAACTGTTTGTGATGAGGCGGAACAACAGAAACGGGCAACCAGATGAAGGTGGGTGCGATATACGGCATACAGTTCACTCAGATGAACAGTTTGTGATTAGGCGGAACAAAAGAAACGGTCAGCCAGATCATGGTGTATGCGATAGAGGGCAAACAGTCCACTCGGATGAACTGTTTGCGTTGAGCCAAGAGAACAGAAACGGTTCAATTTAACAAGATGTGTGTGATACGCGGCAAACAGGTCTGTAACCAAAAATGTGTGCAAAGACCGATAATAACACAGATGATTGCTGCTAATAAGACGTGTGTGTTGTGCGATGGGATTGCATACAGAACAACAATATATAGAGCCGCGGAGGTGTTCCTGAACTCTCTAAGAAACAAACGAACTGGTGCGGCCAAAACAAATCACCCCCCGTCCCACCTCCTCCTCCCACATCCTCCACCTCTTGTTCCCACCCCGCGCCGCCCCGCGAATCACCGCCGACCACGTCGCGCCGGCCACCTCCCGCAGACCCGCCGTCGGGCTCCTCCCATGGACCCTCCACCGGCAACCTCTCGCGAAAGCGCCGCCGGCCTCATCCCGGGGCCCCACCGCCACGAGCACACAGTGCGCTGCCCCGCCCCAACCCCGGCCACCGCGCCGCTCCGCCCGTGCCCCCGGCCACCGCGCCGCTCCGCCCGTGCCCCCGGCCTCCGTGCCACCCCGCCCGTAGGACCGGCCGTCGCAGCGCCCCCACCCATGGATCTGGCTGTCGCAGCGCCCTGCCCCCATCCCAGCTTTCAGCCGCGCACGCCACCCCATTTGGCGGCGCCGCCGCAACCGCCACCAACTAACCTCCCCTTGTGGGGATCCTCCGGCCGCACGACAGCCACCAAACCCGTGTCGCAAGCCGCCGGGATCCTGCCTCCATGCAACCTTCCTCCACCTGTTGCCGTGACCTTCCTCTACTTGTCGTCGTGACCTGCAGCGGCCATGACCCTCCAAGCGCCGGCGTAGCTACACTCCACCGCCGTCGGCGGGCCGCCGACCACCACCTCCTCATACAACCCGCTAGCTCCCTCCACAAACTGGCGCCGCCTGCCCCCACTACTCCGCCACCCCCTGTAGTCTGTGCACAGTGGCGACACCTTCCCATGTTGTATACCCGCATCCTCTACCTTCGTCTACAAGCTTCTCAATCCCCAGCAACACCCCTATATTTGCAGAATGCTTTTGTTCTTTAGTTTGGGAAGATATGAACTTCTGAAGAAACTGTATTGAGAAACGACACCCACTATCTTGCATTAATCAAATCCAGGTGAAAAAAATGAAGTATTGCATCAACAGAAAAGCAGACTACAAAAAAGATATTATTGTGAATGTGAACCTGCGTGCATTATATGGAAATTCTGGATGTTACTTCTGTAGTACTCATCTTACCATACACGTACAAACACATGTTACTCTTATAGTACTAATCTTCCCATACAGGTACAGAATTGATGCAGAGAAAATAGTATGTGAATACTGGTACAGGCTCCATTTTGCATTACTCTTACCTTAGACGACGGATTGTTCGCTTTCAGGACTTGATTCTTGGTTTTATTGAGAAGGTGGCTCCTCGGATGCTGTCGCCATGGATGACGACGGCGATCTCGTTCTCGATCGGAGAATGAAGAGACACAGTAAGGCATTTGTTCTGTGGATGTCTTTCCGTTGTTGGTGTGTTATGAATTTGATTGATGTTCCTTGGTTTGCAGGGAGAAGGGACGAGGATCATGTGCTCACCGTGCAGCACGGCGTCACCTCTTCGCTCCGGAGCGTCGAGCTTCTTGCTGGAGAGCATTCAGTGTCGTATTTCCTACTGTGTATCGTCCTTCTTTCATTTGTGGTCCATTGTTTGCTGTTGTTGGTTTACAGGTTTGGAAGGCAGCCATGCTGCTAACCTGACTTTTTGTTGCACAAGAGCTTCACCTCGTCTGAATTCGACGGTGTTACTGCCATGGAGATCGGTGTTGGGACAGGTGATGGCTTGTTATGAAATTTAGTGAATGAGAAAATTGCTCTATTGTTGTGCTTGTACAACTGTGTAATTTTTCTAATTTTTTATTTGTTTTTGTGAAGGTCAAAATGTTGTGTCCGAGAAGTTCAAGTATGTTAGTTTATACTGTATTATTGAGAAGCTCCAACTGGTTGTAGCAGTGCATTGAGAAACAGAGTGAAAATATCTATAAAAAAATGTAAGTTCAGGAGGATCAAAAAGGAAAAAGAAGAAAGAAAAAGCTCACACTTTTGTCATTGATATTTACAGCGACAAATAAGTAACAAGTTCATGTTTGTCAACCATTGAAGTTCATGTATATGGTAGCTGATGATTGTTGTGTGCACTTAGGGGAGCACAAAAAAAATGCGGCTGACCAAGGTCCGTGGATGTTGAACTTTTGTGCAGTGAGTGTGGCGTGTGTCTCAAAAAACAAATTGTGTTCACAAAAAAAAAGAAACAAAAAGAGGCAAACCCAATGATTTTCGTAGGAAAAATAATGAGAAGTTCAAATTGTTCAAATATGGAAGCTAAAAAATGTTTAAAATAAATCCAAAATTTTCTAGTACTCGCCTCCCACCTCTTTTGTCTTGATATAAAAATATAGAACCTCTCTCTTGAAAACAAAAAAAATAAGGAATTTCACACACAGACTTATATGAAAGACCTAGATATGCATGAAAAAGAAATAAAATCGTAAGTGTTCAACTTAAAAATAAACTCATGAAATTCCTTATCGGGACAAACACATCGGTTTTATTTTCCACATTTATAAAATAAATACACAGAAGTTGAAAATAAAAATGTTGAGAAGTTCAAATTAAATTAATGGAGTAGTTCGACGTTTAAAACATCTCAGATTTTTTTCGTTACTAATAACGAAAAGTGAGAAGTTCAAACAAAAAATAGAGCAAATTAAAATTTATAAAAAAAGGATTTTCACTTTTGTAAATAAAAAACTCTAGAAGTTCAAATTTAAATTACAGACCGGTTCAATATTTATTAGAAAACTAGAATTTTTTCGTTACTAAAAGAAATAATCCAAGAAGTACAAAATACAAAAATAGAGTAGTTTGACATTTATTAAAAACTTAGATTTCCCTGTTACCAAAGAAATAAAATCGTGAAGTTCAAATTAAAATTAATAAAAGTATGAAGTTCAATTTTTAAAAGATGTTTGATGCTTATTTAAAAACACTTTTATCTAATAATAAAACTTCGAAGTTCAAATTAAAATAATAGAGAAGTTCGAAGTTTATAAAAAACTAAAGAAAATCTCGTTACGCGAGAATAAATGAAGAAGTTCAAAAAAAATAAAGGAACAACTAAAAAATGTTTAAATAGAAATGTTTTGTTTAAAATATAAGAAGAAGTTAAACTAAACTAATGAAGTTGTGATGTTTATTAAACTATCAACCATGTGAAGTTCAAAATTGAAAAAAATAGTCAAATTCGATGTTTATTAAAAATAAGAAACAATTCGTTACTCAAAAATAAAAAATGTGAAGTTCAAATTAAAATAACATAGAAGTTCAAAGTATATTAAAACCTAGGATTCACAAGTTTAAAAAACAAAAAACCAACGTCATTATCGGCATATTTAAAGACATAGAAGTTCAAAAATGTTTATTCCAAAACCGAGCAGTTCAAAAAGTTTGTAGACATGGATTTGATCCTTTTTTTTAATATCTAGAAGTTCAAATTTAGATAAGTGAGCTGTTCGATGTTTATTACATAGCGAGGACTTTCCCCGTTACTAATGAATAACACCAAGAAGTCCTAATTAAAAATTGAAGTTGTTTGATGTTTATAAAAATCTCAGATTTCCACCGATACTAAAGATTACAACCAAGAAGTTCAATTTTAAAAAACGGAGCAGTTCAATGCATATAAAAAACTCAGGTTTTCTCGTTACTAATGAATAAACCAAGAAGTTCAATTGGAAAAAGCAGAGCAGTTTGATATTTATTTGAATGAATCAGATTTTTCCACTTACTAAAGAAAAAAACCAATAAGTTCAATTGGAATAACGAAGAAGTTTGATGTTTCTAAAAAAACTCCAATTTTTACATTTCTAAAAAACACACAAAATTCAAATACAAAAGTTAGAGCGGTTCGATGTCTATAAAAAACTCATATTTTTTCGTTACTAAAGCGAAATAGAGAGAAGTTTAAATTCATAACTGACAGAAGTTCACGTACTGCATGGTGTGTGTTTTCATATGAGAAAACAGAATAAAAAGTTAAAGTATAAAATTTAGTTGCTAGAAGTTCAGGTGCTCGGCACGAGAAAGTTCAAAAACTTCTTGTGAGAGAGGTAATCGGCACGGTATATCATTTGTGCAACTCTGATGAAGGGGTGAGAAATTACGAACAAAAATACGGTGTAGAAGTTCAATGTGAAAACAGTGGGAAGTTCAACTACTACACGGAATGCATTTCAGATGAGAATAAAATGAATAAAAAACTAAAAGACTAAAAGGTTTGTTGCAAGAAGTTCACGTGCTCCTCCGGTGAAGTTCAAGATCTCTAGTGCGAGACGTCCGACCTTCAATTACATGTTAAGAAGAAGCAAAAAAACAATGTTGTTTTTGCCATTTTTAATACTGCTCTCAAACGGCAACTAATTTGTAACGATTGTCTAGATGAAAAAGTTGCTCCTAGTCATAAGCTTTCCAACGGTATATTATATGCTACATTCCAATCAATGGTTTAAAAGTTTTATGTATACTGTTAAAAACACATTTTTACGCATTCAAAAAAATATTTTGAACCGTCGTGAGTATGAAAAAAATGATCAACACGAAAAAGTTGCGTGTTTTCAACAACTTTCCATCGGTATACCATTTGCTCAATTCCGGTAAGTGGTTTGGGAGTTACAGGCAAAAAACAGCACGTGAAAAACAGAGTGAAGTCCAAACAGACATGCCCCAGAAGTTCAACTATTTTCACGCAGTGCATTTCCATTCGCGATGAAGGCAGAAATCATGATCTCGCCATTTTCTAATTTACTTCAAAACGGCAGGAATATCATTTGTGTAAGTTCAAGTCCTCGGTCGGAGAAAGTTCAAAAAATTATTGTGAGAGAGGTTTGTACAAAAGGAATATCATTTATGTAACACCGACGAATGGATGAGAAAATTACAAACGAAAATATGTCAAAGAAGTTCAACGTTAAAACAGTAGGAAGTTCAACTATTACACTGAATGAATTTCAAACGAAAAACTTTTCAAATCGTCGCGAGTATGAAAAAATGATCAACACGGAAAAGTTGTGTGTTTACAGCAGCTTTCCATCGGTATATCACTTGCTCAATTCCGGTGAGTGGATGGAGAGCTACGAGCAAAAAAAAGCACGTGAAAAACAGAGTGAAGTTCAAGTAGACATGCCGAGAAGTTCAAGTTATTCACGCGGTGCATTTTCCAACAATCTGTTTCGCGATAAAGGTAGAACAAATGATCTCGCCGTTTTCGAAATTACTTGAAAACGGCTAGGAATCAGAGAAAACCATCAACATAAAAAAGTTTCGCATTTTCCGTAGCTTTTCAACGGTATATTATTTGCCTCATTCCGATAAAGTTTGTAGAAATTACGGCGAAAATACGTTTTTAGCTATTTTCAAAATTGACTTAAAACCGTAAAGAATTGGGAGAAACAATATATACCAAAAAGTTTCGCATTTTTTCAAGCTTTCCAACGCCATATCATTTGCTGCATTTGGACATACTGTTAAAAAATTAACTTGAAAATACGAACTTGGTGGAACTTATACCGTTTTCTAAATTACTCTTAAACCGTTCAAAATTAGAAAAAACTTTCAACATGAAAAAGTAGCGCATTTTCATAAGCTTTCCAACGCCATATCATTTGCCTCAATTGGATTAGCCGTTTAGAAATGACATCAAAAATACGAACTCGGCTGTTCGGTTTGTGAAATTTTACGATTTTCCAAATTACTCTGTAACCATAGGGAATTAGAGAAAACTTTCAACATGTGGAAGGAGCGGTTTTGCAGCAGCTTTCCAACGCCATATTATTTGCCTCGTTCTGATAATGCGATCGAAAATACGATTCATGTTTTTTGTATGAAGAAAAATCGGTTTTCAAAACTGCTCTTAAACCGCTTACATTTTGTTAAAAATTTAACTTGGGTCATGATACTCGTGTCCATAGCTTTCCAACAGTATATCGCAAGCCCCATTTGGGCAATGTTTGCGGAAGTTCAAGCTAGCACTAGGGGAAGTTCAGGTCGAACAATTCAGGCAGTAAAATTGCAACAGACGCATGTTCACCACGACCCGAGAGCAAAATCCGCCAATGAGCGAGATTCCTATTTAAAACGGGCATTTAGTTGGTAAAAACCATTTGCAGATCACACTTATATCACATAGAACACGATTGACCAGAATAATTCGCGCGGGGAGACACGGTTGCGAAGATAGCCCGAAGGTCGGGTTCGTACAGAGAGAAGTTCAGGTTGTGTAACTCAGGAAGTTTAGGTTGTGATCAGAATAATATTCTGATCCTGTGATCAGAATAGTGTTTATGTGTGTATATATATATATATACACACACTTATAAGGACATGATTGCATAACCAAATTAAACATCGAATTACATAGGTGGCTACTACACACATGGCATTTGCACACACCAAAGTAAACTATTACATGCATAATTACATAGGTGGCTACTACACACATGACATTTCCACACACCAAAGTAAACCATATATTACATGCATAATTAACTAGGATAAACGATCATCTGATCATCATCCACTTCTTGTGACGCTTGCCGCTACTGCTCTGCTTGTGGCTCGATCCGGCCTCGTCGATTTCGGGAACGAGGCACTTCCTCATGTCAACGATCCACCTGTGCATCTCGTAGCATGTGTACACACTCTTGGCCACGAACTTGAGGTGAGGTTCATCCAGTTGCCGCATCCAGGCCCCGTGCCAGGATACGGGACTTGTTCTATTGGCATCCTGCTTCATCTTTTTGTAGTAGGGGTCGATGATGGCCGAGGCGAGTTCAACCAGGGAGTCCTTCTTTGTGCTGCCCCAGACCCTGTAGTGGTCACGGATTTCGACAAGGTTCTTGCAGGCCAAGCCCATAACCATGAGCGCCTTTACATCGTTGGAGGTTTCCACCATAGCGAACTTGTAGTCGGTGCTGTTGACAAACCTGGCGAAACAGTCACAAGGCTCTGTGGCCATGCAGTAGTGGAAGATGAGGACATGGTGGCGCACACACAACTGGGCGACGGCAACCTTCTGATCTTTGCCGGGATGACCACCAGTGTACTGGAGGTCGATGCCGACCACCTTGTACTTATCTTGAGCAAGCAACTGCTCCATGGTGTTGATGTAGTCCTGCACCACGGCCGGGTCGATGGTGTACACCACTGAGAGATCCGTCTCCCTCGTGTGGATCTCCACTTTATGCTCACCGAACTCTATTGGAGCACCGCTAGATATCCTCTCTGTATGTGTCGTCGTGGGTATGCTTGTTGTGTTGTGGAGCGAGATCGAAAGGTTGAAGAGATATCCTCTCTGTATGTGTCATCGTGGGTGTGCTCGTTGTGTTGTGGGGCGAGATCAAAAAGTTGAAGAGACTAAGGTTATAATGGCCGCGGGAATTAATGGGGAAGCCGGATGGCCTGGAATATCTGCATGCCCGGATGGCAGTTCTAATTTGTAGCGCGTAACTCCATCGTGCCGCACGTAACTGCATCATGGCGACGCGCCCGGCGCAACCGCATGCATATGGGGCCCCGAACGTGATCGTGCGCAGGCCCCAACCGCTGGCAGAATGCGCGCGCAGGGACGCGAGCAGAGCGCTCCGCGGTCGCCTCAACGGCGAGCAACCATATATATGCATATAGCAGTTGAACACGCAAGGAAAAGTTGTCCACAAGACGAGCGCATGGAGGTATGCGAGTAGAGCGCGCCGACGGACGCGAGCAGAGCATGCCGCGGCGCCTAACGGCGAGCACAAAGTGTTGCGGCGCCTATCGGTGAGCAGAGCGCGCCGAGGGACGCGAGCAGAGGCCGGCACAGTGATACGTGGCAAATAAGACAAACTGTGCGAGCAACGGAGGAGACATCAAGCACGA
Organism: Thinopyrum elongatum; assembly: GCA_011799875.1. Classification (NCBI taxonomy): domain Eukaryota; kingdom Viridiplantae; phylum Streptophyta; class Magnoliopsida; order Poales; family Poaceae; genus Thinopyrum; species Thinopyrum elongatum. The sequence goes on from CM022299.1 coordinate 303,121,468, forward strand.
ATCAGATTAGAGTTGCGTGTGCGATACGTGGCATACAGTTGATCCATCCGAGCTGTTTGTGATGGAATAAGCCGTGTGTGTTGTGGGCAAATGCTTGCTGGCATACAACCGTCTACGATTGATGAATTCATCACCAACGGGTTCCCTAGTGTGGTCCATGTGCGATGTGATATGCTCTGTCTGCACAACATCTATGCTCTGTGTACAGAAGAACAACATATATATACTTATATCAGGACATGATTGAAAAACTAAATTAAACATCCAATTATGTTATATAATAAATACCATAAATATTGCAAGGTTCAAATTCCAGCATTACAAGGCCCAAATTCAAAGATTACAAGGTTCAAACTATTCAGACACATAAAATTCATCTTCTTCAGAATCTTTTTCATGCATTATTTCTGCGAAAGGATCAGCCACCGAGAAGTCATACAGCGGCTCGATACAGTGACTTCCGAATAATCTGTCATATGAAGTTACAAACTGAAATTCAGCTTCTGCAGAGCCTTTTCCATTCAGCTGTAGACGCCTGCGCTCTTTAGCAATCCATTCACTTCTGTGCAGTAAATATAGGGCAAACCTCATTACCTTCAGCAATCTTGCTTTCTCAACAAAGAACCTGGCGGATTTAATTTCTGGTGTGATGCCTTGGTTCTTGTTAAAAGTAATTTCTGTGAGATGAAGATCAAGGCATTCAATGGGATTGTTATATTCCCCAACATTTTCTACTTTCGGGCCTGCTAGTACCTGCAAACAAAGACACCATATTAGTGCCTAGCTATAGATTTGAACACTTCGGGCCTCTTTGATTTGTAGGATTTCTAAAATACACGAAAAGAGTGAAATGCCACCTTCAATCTTTCATGATAAACTTTTATCATGAAAGCATGTCGGGCGAAGGAATAAAACACTTACAACACTAGCATCTCAAAAAATATATGTATTGAAATCCTCCAAATTTCATTTAGAAATCATTCTACATTTGTCATTGTAATCATGGGTAAAAGTAACAAAAATTTGAGCTCCGTTGTGGTTAACAATTAACAGGAAAGGAGCATCACCTTGATGTATAGCTTCTCTGTGCAAGGAAAACATCTAAGGAATCTAACAACTTCATCCAGATCAGGGCCGACAGATTGTAGTGCCAAGATCTTCACTGTGCGCAGAGGCCGAGTCAAGCTTGTGGGAATCATTTTCTGGATGACATGCGAACATATAGATCAACAAAAATTAGATAAAATGTGTTGTCCAATAATATATAAGGAGAAGAAGAAGACTGTTGTACCTGAATGGATAATGATCGAGTAACAAGTTCATTGAATTCAGCACACGAATAGCCCAACACTGTCAATTTCGGTGCATGAATGACCCTGATTCTTGCTGGACCTAATTTATCCAGTACATACAATCTCTCGAGGAAAGGCACATTCTCAATGATCATATCGTGAAACACCTCAACTGACAGCCTTGGGCGGCACCAGCAATGCACATAAATCGCATGCAAATTCATCGAGGTGATGTTGAGGCTACTGAACCCATCCATCGCATGAAGACAAAGGTACTCAAGCGCTGTACAGCCGACGAGCAGGCACTCCAAATCCTTTTTCGAGATGCGGACAACAATGAGCTCGAGGTGCTTAAGTTTAGGGAGATGAAGAGCGCGCGCGACATCAATCCGGGGGAAAATGCACTGCCTGAATGTAGCGCGGTGCAGCGTGGGCGTGAGGCGGAGCACGGACGGCGGCGGCGAGCGTGGACGCCCAACTATAAAGCTGAGCTCCTCTAGCCGATCTAGGGCTGGGGATAGGAACCAGTAGTGAAACCTGCCGATAGCAAGGCGTATGACCGGCCCAGGGTGCGTGGCGAGGACGTGGGACAATGCGTCCAGGCATTGCTGCTCCCCGCTGCAGAACCCGTGGTCGACGATGAGGTCCAGGGGGGTGGAGTGCCAGAGGGGGCGCCACCGCCGCGAGAGGACAGTGGTCTGCACGCCAGATTTGATGGGGAGGTGGGATATGATGGTTACCAACATCTCGTCGGGGAGGCTGTTGATGAAGTCCACGTTCGCTGGAGGCTCTTGCGGTTCTGGCTCGACCTACCCCCGCTTGTTGGTCGGCTCGTCCTCCATCTTGCAGCAGGCGGCGACCCTCGGTGGCGGTGCTTGTAGATGAGAATGGACGACTATTCTACGTACCTTCCCTAGACGGCCGAAACAAAAGTCCAAAACCAGCAATAAATTGCAGCGCTCGCGGCTTGCTTCCCGGTATGGTGAGCGTGTGCAGTTGACTGCTCACAGTCGTCCCGTCTAATCAAACAGCTGCCCGCGGTAGTAAATTGTTAGTTGAACGCCCACGGTTGGACTAATACGAACGTTTGCGATAATAACATGGTGGCTATTTGTTAAAAATGCCTAGGAAAATCAATGTATAAAAAGACAAAACGAACCCTGAATAATTTCATATGTTTAGCACAGTTGCATGTTGCCTCTGTAAAATAAATCAAGGCGGGAAGATACAGCATATGTCGTTTCGCACACAGATCATGTGACCAAGTTCCCTCTCGGAACCATGAGGCTTCTTGATAGAAGCTCCGGTTTGTATGAAAGAAAATATGGGTCAAAGCCGAGTTGAAAAGGGTAGCAATATCTAACTCCAGCTTACAGAAGGTACAAAAGCACGATGATTAATTGTTCATCAGGTTTACAGAAAATCCAGATTGAACACGATAATAACAACTAACTCAACCAAAGTTTTTGGTAGTCACAATCTAATGGATTGGTCTGATCCATAAAATCAAGATCCTAGGCCAGAAAAACTACTGGTACATGAAGACAAGTTGTTGTAAATAGAAGCCGAGCATGTTCAGAAGCCATTTTGTTCACCTAAAACTTCTTTTTATGCTGTTCAATGTGTCCATCCATGAGAAAGTTTTTGTTAAAAAAACTTAATCCTCATGGACAATAGTACTCTCACATTCAACAGGAAGAATGTGACAAAGCTAGTGTTTGCATGGTTGGATGCATATCCTTCCAGCGTTATTATCCTCACACAAATGTCATAAGAACTGAGAAAATCCCGGTGCTTCTTATGCCACCGATTGGTTATACCTTTTTGTCCATGTCCTTTAGCTTAAATATACATGAAGACTGAAAACAGTTAATGTCTAAAAAAATAGTACAACTGAACTGTTAGTTCTAGTAAAGTATATCAATGTGCTTGATATCATCACCTCTATATACAAATTCTCTAGACATGGAAAGCATCGCAGCAAGCCGATAATCATGTTCAGATCAAAACACCACATACTGGAATGCAAGGTCTTGACAGAATCCAGCACCATTGATAGGGTACCCATGAACAAACTCTTCATTGAGCATAGAACATTATATTAGTACCAAAAGTGTACTCCAAGATTATATAAAACTTATGCACACAAATGAAAAATGCAGCTTATGATTACAAAAGTGTTGATGATATAAAACTTATGCACACAAATGAAAAATGCAGCTTGTGATTACAAAAGTGTTGATGATAATATATAGTACCTGAATAAGTGTGGAGCCAACCACCATCTTGTAACCTTCAAACGGATCAGGAATTACACCCATGGTCTCCAGTTTAGGTGCAGAGACCACAGTTATTTGCGAAGGTGCATAACGATAATCAAGGAACAGCCTTTAGAGTGAATGGGCGTCTTTGATGATGAGCTCCTCTCCTTTAAAGCAAATTACAATGCTTACAATGTGAGGCAACTTTATTTGGAGAAAACGGATACGGATTTCTTTTCCAAAAACAAGTAGCAAGCGCTCCAGGGCAGGGCAGCAGGAGTGGATGATGTTGTGCAGTGAGGCCTCCGACAGATCGACCACCACAAGTGCGAGTTTTTTTTAGCAGTGGGAGTCGAAGCATTTGTACCAGATTGTCTGGTAGGTGACACCGGGCCAGGGTAGCGGTGTGGAGAGAGGAGGAAAACCATGAGATGGACATTGGTGGTGAGGACACAGCTACAACGCTTGGTGGAAAGCTATTTGCATAGTAATGCTAGAACTCAAGATGCTGGAGTTTTTCGAATTGACGGGATGTCAGCCAGGCGTCCACCATGCAGGGTATGTGCAGCAGGCAGCATGCCGGGATGCATAAGCATTGAACGGAGCCCTGGTGGGAGGAGATGATGGCTCCGTGGACTTCAAAATCATGAACGACAGATAGCCGGCGACAGTCGAGATTAAGAGGTGCGGCGCGCCACAGAGTGTGCCACCGAGATGCGAGGACCTGTGTGCGGTAGCCATCCTTGGTGGGGAGAAGGAAGATGATCTCCCCAAGGATGTCGTCCGGGAGATCGCTGATGTGGTCCGGCCGATATTCTACGGGTTCCTTGGATCCAGAGCGGCGTGGCAGCTTCTGCGCGTGCTACCGGGTGCAGGATCTACAGCCGGCGCCGCCGCTGGCCGGAGCCTCATCTGTGTACATAGCAATCTAGAAAAAAGAAGACAAACATACATGTAGGACATTCAAAATCAATTCTCAAGATCTGGAAGAATAAAAAGGCACAAACATATATGTAGGACATTCAGAATCAATTCTCAAGATCTGGCTATGAATTATTAGCACGCACGCTAACCCTAGTCGGATTATTAGCAAAAAAATCATTTGTACAGAACAAAAAATTAATCACTAACCATAGATACCACTCAAACAATCAATACACTACACGGATCTAACGAATCTTACTCTGATTTCATGGATTGGGTGAACATAACCAAGGATTTCTATTCCCAACAAAAGGGGGGAGGGGGGACTAACCGGTTTTCCGTCAGAGTCGGAGTCGTTGCCGGAGTAGCTGTGGACCTCCGGCTCCGGCTGGGAAGGCACGACGACGGCGATGAAGTCAAGGTCGCACTGCTGCCCGCGCGAGACCTCGTCAGCGGCGACAACAACCTCTGCGCCCAGCTTCATGCGTTGTGTGGGCGCTTCACCAGCCCTGGCTGTAGGATCGAAAGTAGGTCTAGAGGGGGTGATTAGACTACTTGACCAAATAAAAATCTAAGCTTTTCCCAATTTTAGTTGTGGGCAGATTTTAGCAATTAGCACAAGTCAAGCAATCAACTTACACATGCAATTCTAAGAGTGTAGCAGCGGAAAGTAAAACATTGCATATGAAGGTAAAGGGAAGGGTTTGGAGAGTGCAAACGCAATGATGACACGGAGATTTTTGGCGTGGTTCCGATAGGTGGTGCTATCGTACATCCACATTGATGGAGACTTCAACCCACGAAGGGTAACGGTTGCGCGAGTCCACGGAGGGCTCCACCCACGAAGGGTCCATGAAGATGCAACCTTGTCTATCCCACCATGGCCATCGCCCACGAAGGACTTGCCTCACTCGGGTAGATCCTCATGAAGTAGGCAATCTCCTTGCCCTTACAAACTTCTTGGTTCAACTCCACAATCTTGTCGGAGGCTCTCAAGCGACACCTAACCAATCTAGGAGACACCATTCTCCAAAAGGTAATAGATGTTATGTTGATGATGAACTCCTTGCTCTTGTGCTTCAAATGATAGTCTCCCCAACACTCAACTCTTTCTCATAGATTTGGATATGGTGGAAAGATGATTTGAGTGGAAAGAAACTTGGGGAAGGTTAGAAATCAAGATTCTTGTGGTAGGAATGGTATATCTTGATCTCAACATATGAGTAGGTGGTTCTTTCTCAAAAAATGTATGCTGGAAGTGTAGGCACGTTCTGATGGCTCTCTCTCATATGGAGAAGGGTGTGGAGGGGTATATATAGCCTCCACACAAAATCCAACCGTTACACACATTTGACCCAACTCGGTCAGACCGAATAGAAGAACTCGGTGAGACCGATTTAGTTCAAAATGTGAACGTTAGGAATCTCGATGGGACCGTCTGGAACAACTCGGTGGGACCGATGTGCTAGGGCTTAGGGCAAACATCAACTCGGTGGCACTAATAGCATCAACTCGGTGAGACTAAAGTGAAGCAATAAGGCAACAGAGAAGATGTCAAGCCAACTCGGTGTGACCGATCGCAATTTCGGCGAGATCGAAATAATTGCAACAGGCAACAGAGAGTTTGCAAGGCCATCTCGGTGAGACCGAGATCCGTATCGGTGTGACCGAACTGTTAGGGTTTCTGGTAGTGGCTATGTCATATGAACTCGGTGGCTCCGGATAGGATGATTCGGTGGGGCCGAGTTTGACTTTGGGTTTTGGACATATTTGGAATGAGAAAGTGGTTGAGGGCTTTGGACTAATATCACTAAGCACTTTGAGCAAGCAAGCAATTAAGCAACACCTCATCCCCTTTTAATAGTATTGGATTTCCTATGGACTCAATGTGATCTTGGATCACTAAAATAGAAATGAAGAGTCTTGAGCTTTTGCCAATATGTGTCCTTACCATTTTGAGGGGTCCACATCTCTAGTCCATGCCATGCCATTCATTGAACTTTCTGAAATATTAAACTTGAATGGATATTAGCTCAATGAGCTATATGTTGTTATGAATTACCAAAACCACCCGGGGATTAGTTGCACTTTCAATCTCCCCCTTTTTGGTAATTGATGACAACATATAGATCAAAGCTTCGACAAATGATAATATGAATGAAATACATCGTCGCTTTGAGATGTACGTGATAAGCAAGTGCTCCCCCTAAATTTGTGCATTATTTAAAATTTGCATTTGAATGCAAATGCATAATCGATTAGGATCATGGGTCACTCTTCCATGTTATATACATCTTGGTGGAGCGCACAAAATGATAAGAATAGGATAACAAGCACTCATCACCAAGGATACAAGTGATTGATCATACACAAACATTCATAGAGATAATCATGCAAGCACACATTAAGCATAATATGATCAAACACATGATCACATAAAGTATCTCACGAGCATAACACAAGTAGTAGCATAAGTGGCACCAACCAACCAAAGTAGCAAGTAGCAAGGCAAATAAAACCAATGAAAGCAAAAGACACTCTCTCTCGAAGCCTATGATCTATACACTTTCTCCCCCTTTGGCAACAAGTTACCAAAAAGTTTGAAAACGTATAGTGCTATGCGGCACTCTAGGCACTATCTCCGGGAGCTCCTGAAGGGGTCTTCTGGCTTGTAGCTCCGGTGTGCGTAGACGGCGTTGAGATGACTGCGTCTGCAAATGCTTCTGCTGAAGTCTGTGGAGCTGGAGAAGTTGACACTAGAGGGGCAACTGTAGCGGTGGTGGCAGGAGCAGAATGAGTGGGTCTCAATTCTGCAACTGGCTCAGCAGAAGACCTCTGTGCCCTTGGCACTGACTGAAATTTGTCTGTAGTGGGTCTGTCATCATTGTCCTCAGCATCATCTCGAAGCGTCTCCACTATGGTATGAATCTCTGTGACCTTCACATCTAGGTCATATATCTTGCTCTCAACAATCCTTTCAAGACTCTCCTGCTTCTGAGTCAAGGTGGCCAAGCTCTTCTCAATCCTCATGGAAGCCTCAAGCAGATAAGTAAGCTGATCTTGCTTGGTCTTGAGATTCACTATTGAAGCATCTGGAGCACTTGCTGCCTTTGCTGCTTTTGCAGCCTTTGCTTTCTTGATCTTCTCCTGGGCCTCAGCACATGTAGGATGTGATGCATCCATGACAACCTCGTTGTCCTCAAAATCAGGCCTAAGAGGTAGATGCTCTTTGTCAGGTAGATATGTCCCAGTTCCAACCTTGGAGTTGATCAATAGCTGAATGTGTGGGGCATATCCACAAGACCTCTTTTGGTCGGCTGCTGTTCTCTTCACTGTCTCAACTATCAAGCTCATGACTTTGAACTTCTGGGGAACATCAAACAAATGTAGCAAGTTGATGGAGTGAACATGTATCATCCTGTGATCTCCAAACTTGGGCAACAAAGTATGCCTCAAGATGGTGTTCATGGTGGTCAATCCAGCAAGCAGATAGTAGATTGAACCAAGCTTGTGTGTCTCCAGAGCTGCATCAGGTATAGGCTTGTACATGTTGGCCATTGAGTAGTGATCCTTCCTGGGTTTGGTATACACATCAAGATCAAGATCATTTTCTTCTTCCTTCAGAAATTGATGACTAGTACCTGATTCCCTCAGTCATCCAGACAATCTTACCATCTGGGTAAAAGTGGGCAGTGGAGTAGAACTGCATAATCATTTCATCATTCCATTTTGTCAGTTCTTGTCCAACAAATGCATCAACTCCATTCAGCCTGAAGCTCTCATGAACATGGGGAAAATAGTCTTCATTATCATCAATGTATTCCCAATCAACCCATTTCATATCACAGACTATGGGCTTCTTGTCTAGCAGCACAGTTTCATAGAAGTCCTGCTATCCTATGGTATGGAATCGGTAGTCGACAGCAGTCCTTCTCCTTGTGGCATATGGATCTGTCTTCCTCCATAATCTCAGACCATGATCCTTCCTCAATTTTATGTTTTCATCCACTGGATGATCATCATTATGATCTGGAATCTTGGGCTTCAATTTCCTGAGCACTAGTGGCTCATCATCCTCTTGAACCTTAGGCACTGGGGCCTTGTTCTTCTCTGCAGCTGAGATGTTCCTAGTGGATCTCTTTGGAGCTGAAGACTTGGGTGCGGCTGGTTTGGGAGCAGACTTGGGCTTGGAAGGAGCAGCACCAGTCTTGATAGCATCTGCCATTAGCTTCTAAGACTTGGCAGGTGGTGCAACAACTTCCTCCTCCTCCTCATCTTCTTCCTCAGAAGAATGCTTTTCAAATTCAACCATTGGATTAACAAGTTTGCACCATCTTCTTCTTTTCCTTTCTTTCTTCTTGCTAACCTCTCCTCCAGCACCACTTGCTGGATTTACTTGCTCTTGAGCAACAGTGGATTGCCTAGCCTTAGACATAGGGGCTTTTTTAGCAGGGGCTTTCTTGTGAAGGCCTGGCTTGGTGGCAACAGTAGCACCAACATATTCCTTCTTCACCACTTTCTTCTTGGAGGTCACTTCCTCCTATATCACAAAATCCTCATCTTCACTGTTAGAATTCCTCTTTCTTCTTTATTGTGGCACCCCGGCTCAGAGAAGACCGGAACGCCCTGTATTCCAGCCCAGGCACAAGTCCTCTGGAATACGGCACTGTTGGCATAGAACAAATCAGCTCTTTATTACAATGGAGATGGTTACAAAGGGTACATGGATTACATCGGCACGGCGACACTACGCCTGCCCAGGGTAGCTCTATGCTAACAGCGGAGAAACTCTCTCGGCAACGGAACAACGACAACGGTGATGGACTACACTCCGCAGGGACTCTGGCTAGAACGCGTATCCTAGATCGCAAACTCGGGATCCTCGACAAGCAAGCAATCACGGCATGACCTGCAAACTGGCATGACACGCCAGGTGAGTACTTTGAATGTACTCGCAAGCTCACAGCAAACATCAGCATTAAAGCAAGACAACATCATAGCAAAATAGCTACTGAAGTAAATGCAGTAAGGTAGAGCATATTCAATCCATACTCCGAATAATCTCAGGATCTAACCTGAACCTGAGCCAAGTCCAATCCCAATCATGTGGTCATCCGACCACTCATCTCATAGCCATCCCGTGGCTAACATATCATATACCTGATTCCATCTGCACAACAAGTCTGACAACTTACTCTCTTCCGGGTTGTCTCACAACCCTCAGAATACTCACGATCCACCGAGTACTTCTGATCTTACGACGAGTTCTTCCATCATTACCACTACTATGGTTGACCACCTAGTGAGGTCTGGACGGACTGTCCAATACCATGGACACGGCTATTCGAATAGATTTTACACTCTGCAGAGGTTGCGCACTTTACCCACACTATGGAGCACTGACCTCATGATCCCATTCGGGTGGACCAGCGTTGCTCCAACAAAACTTGCCTGACCCGTGACTCTCCCATCGTACCACCGGCAATCATCCTCCCCCGGAGTCAAGCCCTGGGTGGCCCCTATGTCACCTCGTGACACCTGCCACCGTCGTGGCCAAACTAAACTATCCCAAACGGGGATCTGGATCCAAATAACTCAACTGGGCTCACAAGGTTATCGCCGCCTACCGGGCCAGGGTAGCGCGCACGCATAACCTTCCCTGTCGAGCGGTACCAGTGAAAGAGCATGCGATCAGACCAAGTCAAGGCCGTCCCATACCGGCAAATGTGGTTGCACGGATAAGTCCGGACACGTGACTCAAGGTCAACCGACTAAATATCACATCTCCGAATAATATTTCCGTCATAGCTGACCTTCCGATATCATAGTAATCCAAGTCAAAACATCATCCAACTAGCAATCCAAAATAATCATAGACGGTAATCTCAACATCATGGCATCAACAAGTGGGTAAGCTAATAGTCACTAATAATCCGGTACTCAACATGGTAGTCACCTATCCGAGAATTAACTCCAACATTGCATAATCCAATTCATCTCACAGATACTCATACTTGCTGTTAAAGTAATTAGTGTGACTATGATATTGCAATGCAATTATGCAGATGAAAGTTGTGGTTTGCCTGGGGATGAAGGAACCATCGGGAAGGAGTGCGGAGAGTCCGCGGAAGTGATTGCCGGAAACAGTTCTCTCTCGGAGGGGGCTGTTTACGGGCAAGGGCAAAATGGTCATTTTCACAATGGGACCACATAGTGAAAATGATACCAACACGACGGGCTCGACGCGACGAAGACATGGGCTTTTGAATCACCTTGATCAGAGTTACGGTTGCAAAGTTGTGGCCGTTCACTTTTTAGGCAGAAATGTGCCCTAACCAGTGAACGTTCACAAATTAACCATTTCGGCCGGCTGAGTTTAAATAGAAAGCGCACTTCCAGAAATAAGCTTTCAGAAAAGGGAAAGCGTACTCTTCGGAGTACGTCTCCACTTAAGTCAGCTGGGCCCGGGGTTTGACTTTCTCATTAGGTTGACCGGCGGGTCCCACCCCACCTCTCTCTCTCCTCTGTCTCCTTCTACCTTGCGCTCGACAAAACAGAGGGAGGGGCGAGGCAGAGGCGCGGCTAGGCACGGCCGGCGCTTGCCCCGACGGCTCCGGCCGCCCCAGGCGGCGCTCCGGCCCCCTGAGCAGCCAGCGCGGGGAGGCGCACCCACCTGAGGGCTTGGCCCTCTCCAAGGAGCAGCAGAGCCGACCGGCCCTTGGCCATGGCGGACGGCGACCACGGCCATGCTCGGGCACGGCTCTACGGGGGATCAGAGGAGAAGAGGGAGGGCTGGGAAGCTCCAGGGGCTCGACGGTTTCTTCTGGTGATGGAAAGGAGAGGAGGAGAGCTCGGCCTGGAACAAATTTTGGCCGGAGAGAGCGGCGGCCATGCCGACAAATCGGAGCGGAGAGGAGCTCTAGGGCTCGGGAGAGAGGTTAGGGGGGGTATTCGAGTGTGGCGAAGAGGATGAGATGCTCGGGAGGGGCTCGGGACGGCTATAAATAGGCGAGCGGCGGAGAGGGCCGAGCACCACCGCGGCGACGCGTGTGCCGGCGTCCCGGCGCTTCGGGAACCCGCCTGTAGGAGCGGAGCAGCAACCAGAGAGTTCATGGAGGGGCGAAGAGGGCTCGGGCAAGGTCGAGAATGCTCGGGAGGGCTCCGGTTGACTGGACCAGAGAGAAGCAGAGAAAACAGGGCACAGGCGCGATGGCTACACCACGATGGAGGGGATGGGAGAGGGGGAGACCTATCCAGGGAGGAAGAGGACGACGAGGGGAAGCTGTTGGACACGACCAGGCGCACGGAAATGATGAGCAGAGGAGGGGCCTGAGCTGACAAACACTCAGCTCGTGTCCATGGCATGCGAGGGCGACGATCACCGCGTGGTCACGACGTTGCCACGTGTTCTGGTCAACCCCACCACATCAACTCGATCATTCAATCAACAGATGAGGTCAAGGAGGAAAGAAACGATCATAGTGGCACTCGAGGTGACCACAGCTAGCAGGTTTACTCAGGTACAGCAAGGTGTTTGTTACTTGGTGAGGAAGAATCGTCTGGAGATTGGCTCTGATCTTTGGCATGGTGTGATCACCCACTAGGATGATCATCTCTGAAAATTTGCAGCCCATTTGGACAAGAATAAAAGGCACTTGCTGTTCAAAGGGCCTCACTGACCAGATTTGCCAATCTTGAAGTAGCACTCACATATCACATGGGATTGGGTTGAAATTAGGAGGATATGAATGATTTGATCAACTGAAGACACTGCATAAATTTAATACCAATTGGATAAACCAAAGTGGTACTTCCTTCACAGTGCTTGAATCTGGACAGAAATTAGATGGAATTCTTGGGAGAAATTGGCTAAATAGATTGAGCCCAAATTTGGCGGAGAAGTGAAATATGGGTAGAAGAATGCTCTGGTAAATTTTTAGCAATTATGGAGCAATATAAAATATGGTTGCTTCACAATGTGAAAATCTGACCAGAAACCAAGATTTGATGCTATGCTCACATAGATGATTGGATAGGGTTGAAACTTGTTGGAGAGTCATGATTTGAGCGTATGAAGATGATTGCAAAATTTCAACTTATTGGGATACTCCTAGCTAGCACTTGCTTCACAAAGATTCCAGCTGCCCAGAAACTTTGGAAATTAGCCAAGAGAGATTTAATATCCAAATAAAGTTGAATTTTGGTATGTGGCAATTATATGGATAGGAAAAAATGCCCAAAAAGTTTGAGAGCAAGAAAGCAAATATAAAGGGTACTTGCTTCTCAACTTGGCAGCTAGGGCAGAATCAGAAAAAGAATATTTGTGAAATATTTTTGAACATGGCAAGAAAGAATTTGACATATTTGTGGAATATATGACCCAAACAATTTATGAGAATTATTTGGGAATTTTGGGAATGATGGAAATGTGCGTTGCTTCACAACTCAGGGCAAACAGGGTTATTCCTTTAATAGAAAAAGGAATATTCCCAAGAAAAGAATATTGGGATTGGTCCAAGAAATGATATGGTCTTGGGATGGTTTTGAGGTTGGCAAGCCACTTGGGAAGAAAAATGAAGGGTGATCCCTCCAGGTTGCAAGACTACGAAGCCACAAAAAGAAAATCCAAACCAAAATCAAAAGAAAAAGAAATGGGCAAAATCCAGGGTGTTATAAACCTACCCCCCTTAAAGAAATCTCGTCCTCGAGATTTGGTTGCTCAGGGATCAAACATGAACATTTCCACTTGAGGAAACCGTTTCCAACTCGGGTTTCCTTTTTACCTTTGTATAATGCTCCCATTGAGTTTCATATGACTGACTGCCTTGCTTCGGGGTGGTTTGCTTCACTGGACCCTTTTTCTGGCAAATCTTACCTCATATGTTACTCTAACTCACTCCTTTTGTGTCTGCTGACCTGTCTGGGGCAATAATTATCCTGACCCAACTATGTGCCCTGCTCGTAAGTCCGAGGGTGGTTCCTCATGGACGTGTCGTGACGAAGTCCAATACGATTGACCGTTTACTGAGTTGTGATCAAATTCTCTTGGTGGACATGAAAACTTTTACTCATTGCATCGGGTGTCTTCAGATGGCTGTGTGTTCTCCAGGCTCAAAATAGTACCATGAGTCATACCATTCTCCTGGCGGAATCTGACTTCACGCACGGATAGCTAAGTCATCCTGGTATCCTTACTGTCTTGGGTATAAGGTTCCTACCAAATATTTGACTGTCACCTGTCATGACCAGCATAAAGGTATACGGTGATATTATCCATAGACTTGACTGACAGTGGTCCTGGCAGCAGAGTCTTGTTCATGACAGGTTATCCTTTAGCTGATTCCCATCTGTGAGGAAGCATGCTTCGAGACTGTTGTTCATCCTTCTGATTACTTAGTCTGTCGGCATCTCCATATGGATGGTAGGCCGTGTAATGCTTTAACAGGGTTGCTGAATTTGAACGTCTGAGTTAATCTTTCGGCAGACCTGACCAGCTTGGTTGCCCTCTTCTGACAATTCTGAGCATATCTGGTTGGCTGGGCAGGTTGACACGATATGGGGTCCTTGCAAACGGAATAGACCCCGTGGGTGTGTACCCATGGTGACTGGTACTGAGCCAGACTGTCCAGAGTATTTGTACCATTACCATACCTGTTTGGACAACCATGCTCTTTCATTATGGTTCTCTTTGCCTGGATTCTTTTGCTGAAAGAACTTGGCCTTAATATGCTCTTGACTCTTCGGGTGACCATGGGTGTTGTCAGGTACAATATTCCGGCAGGCATATTACTTTACAAGTTGTAGCTGTAGGGTAACAATCGTCTGAACCCTTGGATAAAACCGGCAAATAAACCAGTAGCCACCAGAACGGTCTTTACAACTCAGATCTGGGATATCACTGGAGTAACTCAACCCCGACTCAAGACGGCTGAAAAGCAGCTCAGAGCATGAGACGGTGTCGATAAGAAGAAAGTAGCGACTCCCTAAGATGGCCGAAAAACAGCTCAGAGCATAGGGTCATTGCTACGAAGAGAAATTCAACAGCTGCCCGAGACGGTCGAAAAGCAGCTCAGAACACGGGCCAGTTGTTGACAAGAGAAATAAAAGTCGGCATCCACCCCGGACGGCCGGAAACAGCTCAGAACACAGGCGTGGTGCCATCACCAAAGAAAGACGGGCAAGGGTTCATCCGCGTCCCATACAGCTCACTATTATGTAAACAGGTATGAGCATAATAATTTGAACATACCGGAATAACACGGAGCAATGTTATAAGGCATATATCAGCTAGTCGGCTTGCTCCATAGGTTGTTGGTCATCACGCTGAAGTGTATAACTGGCGTTCTCTTCTTCTTACATAGCTCATGCAATAGTCAGATCCTTACCGGGCTGGCATCATTGTGTGAGTAACCCATATGATCTTGGCAGCATGTCCACCATATCTATGGGAGCATGTGTAGCTGGCCACTTGCTTTCCGAGGCAACCTTGTGTCCTTACTGATTTTTGCCTTCGGACCAACTGTTGCGGATCTTGATATTACTGCTATCAGTTACTTGTTGTAGGAAGAACCTTGTTCGACTATCCTTCTTGCTGAACACTAAGTTCATAGCACATGTTGGCTTGCTTTCGGAATATAACAGGTTTCAAATCATACTCATAGCAGATTCAAACCTTGTATATATGAATCATACCTTTGGCATAGAATGCACTGTGGATCATATACACATCTTTACCTTCTTGCTGATTTGATCATTGCTATTGTGAAGATTACACTGATGTATGCTTGATGCTGATAACCAATCCAGCTTGGATATCATTTATATTCAGGCCCAATATTCCTGATATAACACAGTCTGCTGAAAACTCCATATTGCTGAGCTGAGCTTCCAAATGACTGTCTCTTCACTGACTCTTTGGGTTCATGGTCAGTGAGCAACTTCCATAAGGGGAAAATAAGGTAACACCATGGGCCCAAATAAAGAAAACAAAAGAAACAACTAAAACAAAAGCACACAAAGCAGCAAGATCATACACACAAGCAATATCATATACTACAGCTATTCACAGCAATAATATGCATTCCTGCTTAAGCACACAAATCTCGCAAGAACTCCGGTATTACGATCTAACATGCTGTGGCGATGTGCACGAAAGTGAATCAATGTGTGGAAGAAAATTGGTGTAAACAGGGCTACACCGAATACGGGATTAACACGGATGGAACCGGTGGCGAGGACGAACTTGGTGATCGGGGTCGGAACGCAGAAGTTACGACCACATCATCATCAAGCGTACGGAAGAAAACCGTACACGTCCAAAGAATAGGTGGCAGAATGAAATAGTAGTGGAGAGAAAGGCTTGCAGGCTTTGCCCTTTGCTGATAGCAAGGATCAGTAAGGGTTGGCGAAGCGGCTAGTGGAATGGCACGATCTGGGATAGAACTTGTCTATCACCGAAACGATAGGAGTGGCTGAAGAGAATAAGTTGGTGTGGTACCGGTGCATCAATCCAACAAGGGATTGACACCACCGAGCACCTTGGCATCACTTCGCTGGGACGAAGATGACACCACACCAAGGAACAATTATGCAAACTGGAGAGCGCAGGTAGGGAATCGAAACCGATGCCACCTACACTCAACAGATCCATCGTTAGTGATAAGATATCTAGTCTATATGCATGCTATGCGCAACCAAATGCAACAACCAAGTGCAGCAAACCAACTGGGTCCTAAACTACCGGTTACTAACGCTTATGCCTAGACCGCGCGTCCTATAGCCAGACCTGCTCTGATACCAACTTCTGTGGCACCCCGGCTCAGAGAAGACCGGAACTCCCCGTATTCCAGCACAGGGACAAGTCCTCTGGAATACGGCACTGTTGGCATAGAACAAATCAGCTCTTTATTACAATGGAGATGGTTACAAAGGGTACATGGATTACATCGGCACGGCGACACTACGCCTGCCCAGGGTAGCTCTATGCTAACAGCGGAGAAACTCTCTCGGCAACGGAGCAGCGACAACGGTGATGGACTCCACTCCGCAGGGACTCTGGCTAGAACGCGTATCCTAGGTCGCAAACTCGGGATCCTCGACAAGCAAGCAATCACGGCATGACCTGCAAACTGGCATGACACGCCAGGTGAGTACTTTGAATGTACTCGCAAGCTCACAGCAAACATCAGCATTAAAGCAAGACAACATCATAGCAAAATAGCTACTGAAGTAAATGCAGTAAGGTAGAGCATATTCAATCCATACTCCGAATAATCTCAGGATCTAATCTGAACCTGAGCCAAGTCCAATCCCAATCATGTGGTCATCCGACCACTCATCTCATAGCCATCCCGTGGCTAACATATCATATACCTGATTCCATCTGCACAACAAGTCTGACAACTTACTCTCTTCCGGGTTGTCTCACAACCCTCAGAATACTCACGATCCACCGAGTACTTCTAATCTTACGACGAGTTCTTCCATCATTACCACTACTATGGTTGACCACCTAGTGAGGTCTGGACGGACTGTCCAATACCGTGGACACGGCTATTCGAATAGATTTTACACTCTGCAGAGGTTGCGCACTTTACCCACACTATGGAGCACTAACCTCGTGATCCCATTCGGGTGGACCAGCGTTGCTCCAACGAAACTTGCCTGACCCTTGACTCTCCCATCGTACCACCGGCAATCATCCTCCCCCGGAGTCAAGCCCTGGGTGGCCCCTGTGTCACCTCGTGACACCTGCCACCGTCGTGGCCAAACTAAACTGTCCCAAACAGGGACCTGGATCCAAATAACTCAATTGGGCTCACAAGGTTATCGCCGCCTACCGGGCCAGGGTAGCGCGCACGCATAACCTTCCCTGTCGGGAGGTACCGGTGAAAGAGCACGCGATCAGACCAAGTCAAGGCCGTCCCATACCGGCAAATGTGGTTGCACGGATAAGTCCGGACAGGTGACTCAAGGTCAACCGACTAAATATCACATCTCCGAATAATATTTCCGTCATAGCTGACCTTCCGATATCATAGTAATCCAAGTCAAAACATCATCCAACTAGCAATCCAAAATAATCATAGACGGTAATCTCAACATCATGGCATCAACAAGTGGGTAAGCTACTAGTCACTAATAATCTGGTACTCAACATGGTAGTCACCTATCCGAGAATTAACTCCAACATTGCATAATCCAATTCATCTCACAGATACTCATACTTGCTGTTAAAGTAATTAGTGTGACTATGATATTGCAATGCAATTATGCAGATGAGAGCTGTGGCTTGCCTGGGGATGAAGGAACCATCGGGAAGGAGTGCGGAGAGTCCGCGGAAGTGATTGCCGGAAACAGTTCTCTCTCGGAGGGGGCTGTTTATGGGCAAGGGCAAAATGGTCATTTTCACAGTGTGACCACATAGTGAAAATGATACCAATATGACGGGCTCGACGCGACGAAGACGTGGGCTTTTGAATCACCTTGATCGGAATTACGGTTGCAAAGTTGTGGCCGTTCGCTTTTTAGGCAGAAATGTGCCCTAACCAGTGAACGTTCACAAATTAAGCGTTTCGACCGGCTCAGTTTAAATAGAAAGCGCACTTCCAGAAATACGCTTTCAGAAAAGGGAAAGCGATCTCTTCAGAGTACGTCTCCACTTAAGTCAGCTGGGCCCAGGGTTTGACTTTCTCATTAGGCTGACCGGCGGGTCCCACCCCACCTCTCTCTCTCCTCTGTCTCCTTCTACCTCGCGCCCGACAAAACAGAGGGAGGGGCGAGGCAGAGGTACGGCTAGGCACGGCCGGCGCTTGCCCCGATGGCTCCGGCCGCCCTAGGCGGCGCTCCGGCCACCTGAGCAACCAGCGCGGGGAGGCGCACCCACCTGAGGGCTTGGCCCTCGCCAAGGAGCAGCAGAGCCGACCGGCCCTTGGCCATGGTGGACGGCGACCACGGCCATGCTTGGGCACGGCTCTACGGGGGACCAGAGGAGAAGAGGGAGGGCTAGGAAGCTCCAGGGGCTCGACGGTTTCTTCTGGTGATGGAAAGGAGAGGGGGAGAGCTCGGCCTGGAACGAATTTTGGCCGAAGAGAGCGGCGGCCATGGCGACAAATCGGAGCGGAGAGGAGCTCCGGGGCTCGGGCGAGAGGTTAGGGGGGGGGGGTATTCGAGTGTGGCGAAGAGGATGAGATGCTCGGGAGGGGCTTGGGACGGCTATAAATAGACGAGCGGCAGAGAGGGCCGAGCACCGCCGCGGCGACGTGTGTGCCAGCGTCTCGGCGCTTTGGGAACCCGCCTGGAGGAGTGGAGCAGCAACCAGAGAGTTCATGGAGGGGCGGAGAGGGCTCGGGCAAGGTCGAGAACGCTCGGGAGGGCTCCGGTTGACTGGACCAGAGAGAAGTAGAGAAAACATGGCATGGGTGCGATGGCTACACCGCGATGGAGGGGATGGGAGAGGGGGAGACCTATCCAGGGAGGAAGAGGACGATGAGGGGAAGCTGTTGGACACGACGAGGCGCGCGGAAACGACGAGCAGAGGAGGGGCCCGAGCTGACAAACACTCAGCTCGCGTCCATGGCATGCCAGAGCGGCGGTCACTGCGTGGTCGCGACGTTGCCATGTGTTCTGGTCAACCCCACCACGTCAACTCGATCATTCATTCAACAAATGAGGTCAAGGTGGAAAGAAACGAGCATAGTGGCACTCGAGGTGACCACAGCTAGCAGGTTTACTCAGGTACAGCAAGGTGTTTGTTACTTGGTGAGGAAGAATCGTCTGGAGATTGGCTCTGATCTTTGGCATGGTGTGATCACCCACTAAGATGATCATCTCTGAAAATTTGCAGCCCATTTGGACGAGAATAAAAAGCACTTGCTGTTCAAAGGGCCTCACTGACCAGATTTGCCAATCTTGAAGTAACACTCACATATCACATGGGATTGGGGGGAAATTAGGAGGAGATGAATGATTTGATCAACTGAAGACACTGTATAAATTTCATACCAATTGGATAAACCAAAGTGGTACTTCCTTCACAGTGCTTGAATCTGGACAGAAACTAGATGGAATTCTTGGGAGAAATTGGCTAAATAGATTGAGCCCAAATTTGGTGGAGAAGTGAAATATGGGTAGAAGAATGCTCTGGTAAATTTTCAGCAATTATGGAGCAATATAAAATATGGTTGCTTCACAATGTGAAAATCTGACTAGAAACCAAGATTTGATGATATGCTCACATAGATGATTGGATAGGGTTGAAACTTGGTGGAGAGTCATGATTTGAGCATATGAAGATGCTTGCAAAATTTCAACTTATTTGGATACTCCTAGCTAGCACTTGCTTCACAAAGATTCCAGCTGCCCAGAAACTTTGGAAATTAGCCAAGAGAGATTTAATATCCAAATAAAGTTGAATTTTGGCATGTGGCAATTATATGGATAGGAAAGAATGCCCAAAAAGTTTGAGAGCAAGAAAGAAAATATAAAGGGTACTTGCTTCTCAACTTGGCAGCTAGGGCAGAATCAGAAAAAGAATATTTGTGAAATATTTTTGAACATGGCAAGAAAGAATTTGACATATTTGTGCAATATATGGCCCAAACAATTTATGAGAATTATTTGGGAATTTTGGGAATGATGGAAATGTGGGTTGCTTCACAACTCAGGGCAAACAGGGTTATTCCTTTAATAGAAAAAGGAATATTCCCAAGAAAAGATTATTGGGATTGGTCCAAGAAATGATATGGTCTTGGGATGGTTTTGAGGTTGGCAAGCCACTCGGGAAGAAAAATTAAGGGTGATCCCTCCAGGTTGCAAGACTACTAAGCCACAAAAAGAAAATCTAGACCAAAATCAAAAGAAAAAGAAATGGGCAAAATCCAGGGTGTTACATTTGTCTGGTAGCAGCCTTTGGCAAGTTGCTAGGGGTGCTTCTGCTACCCTCATCATAGCTGCTATTGGGACTAGTTCCCTCACCGAGGTTGACTTGTTCTTCTGAGTTGTTTTGGCTGTCACTAGCCTCTGACATCTCTGCAACTGACCCCGTGAATAGATGGATGTGGGTAGAGTGGATGAGCATCACAAAAGACAGCTGGTTTTTGCAAAAATTGATTCAAAATGTTAACTTTAGTTTTCTGCAGAAAGCATTTTGGAGCTATCGATATGATAATCTCGGTGACACCGAAGCACTTAACAGAGCCTAAACATGCAGTTTCGGTCAGACCGAGTTGCAGTTCGGTGACTCCGAGATGCTAGGGTTTCACTGAGAAATTGCTTTCGGTCTCACTGATCAGTATGCTTCAGTCAGACTGAGTTGTACTTAGTGCAATGGCTTGAGCCAATCGGTGGGACCGAAAACTTCAATTCGGTCGGTCCGAGATGAGTTTGGCGGAAACCTAACTCTAAGATTTTGCATCGAATCTAATCTAGAGGAATTTTTGTGTGGATAAGAAGCTTTCAATCGTGGCAAGAATACAGACATTTGCTTTGTGCATTGAATAGGAGTAAGGAAATAGCACAAAGGGGCCGAACCATACCCTAACTTGGTGATGGTTCGCTACGGCGGCAATGGCGAAGGTGATTCCCATTGACGGCGGCGGAGACCTGCGACGACGGCGCACAGGTGGAGGCGACGACGATCCGGAGACCAAGAGCGGCAGCAATGGGGAGGCGCGGGCACGAGTGTTTGAAGGAATTTCCAAAAACGTCGGGCCGCGGTATATATACCCATTAGCTATCGGTGGCGCCGAGTGGAACGGTTCGGTGGCATTGAGATGCAAAACTGCTTGCAGTTGCTGCAACTCGGTGAGACCGCATTGTTCTAATCGGTGGCACCGAGGTGAAAACCTAGATCAACCTAGTGGTTTTGGTGGGATCGAATATGAATGAATTGGTCTGACCGAAATTCAGTAAGAGGTTTTGGAAGTCAGCCCTTGAGGGATCGGTGGCTCCGAGTGCTCCTCACCCAGAGGGTCCGAAAAAGACTTGTTCAAATTTTGTGATGTAGCATGAATAGAATTTGAGAAGAGAAAAAGCATAGATAGCTAGAGGAGGTTCTTAGGCATTCTTATCCATCCATTTGGCCAATAAAAACCAAACAATCAAAACTACAAATGGATGTCCTCGAATGGAGAAAATTACGCAACCAACATGCTCACACAATAAGATAGCAAATAAAACATGTGACAAAGCATGCACATACACTCTAGCATCTATCAAGCAATTGGCAATGACTAGGTCATCTATATATGAGTATATTGACTTAGGAGTCATTTGAGAACATTTGATCATAGGTCACACTCATCATTTAAGCACAAGTGGGGTTGCCACTTTTACATAAAGCATTGTTGTGTTCACACCATTAGAGTTGCTTTAGCTCACTTTTTAGAGCAAAGTTCCCCCTAGATGTGATATCCCCCCTAAGAGGGATGAACTAACCTTGGGTTTTGTCGATGATGACTTCATGTAGATAGTGAAGATGTGGATGCTCAATGTTGATGTAGATCTTTTGGAGCAATCCATTGGAGTATGTTGCACTTTCAATACCTACATGTGTTAGTCCCACAAGGAACATGCAAGGATATCCATAGACATAGAGTGAAACACAAATATGATGATGTCCATGAAATTATTAGGTTACCTTGTCCCTTGTCTTACCAACAAGAGGGTTTGTGACTCCATGAACTAGTGCAATATGTGAAAGTTGATTGCACTTGTCCTTGCCAAAATGAATATGAGTGAAGTATGTTGGCGGAGTCACCCTCAAGAACTCTCTAGTTCTTCTTCTTTGGGATCCACATCAACTTGATGGGAATCCTTGGCGTTGTAGTTGTACTTGATGAAGTAGAACTTGACGTAGTCTTGGGAACCCATTTGAACATGGACTTAGGAGCTTCTTCAAATGAATCAATCTCTTCTTGAAGCTTGTCTTTGCTCTTTAGCTTGTGGTCTTGTGGTGGAAGATCATCTTGAGCTTGTGTTCCTTTGAAAGAAGTGGGATCATACTTCTCTTGTTGAGGAACAAACTTCGTCTTGGGGTGTTGATCTTCTTCCCACTCAACTCCATTGGCATTGAACTTTCGTTCAAAACCAACACCTTGATTCTTCCAGTGCCTTCCTTGCTTGCGTACAATTTCCTCAAATTGCTTACTCCCGGCAAGGCTCTTGTAAACACCTTTCTCTATAATTCCCTTCAATAAGCTATTTTCTTGCTCAAGTGTAACTTGGCTAAGAGAATCATTAGTGGAATCAAGAGAACTACTAGAAGCAACAATATTGGATTTAACATTGTTATTGTTACTACTAGAAGAAGAATCTTTCTTGCTCTTATTGCTAGATTTTACTTGTGGCATGTAAGTAGACAAGAGTAAATTCTTGGCAATGTAAGAAGAACTCTTCTTTCGAAGATCATCATTGATAGCTTTTATCAACTCATGTTCTTGCTCTAAATTTAGCTTCTCGAAGCGTAGCTTCTCATGAGTTCTTAGGAGCTCTCTATGATCCTCTAGAGTTGTTTCATGAGCTAACTTAAGAGTGTTTAGTTCTTTAGTTAGACGCTCAATCTCCTTCTTATCATTGTCATTCGTTTCATCTTGATTAGCATGATTACTAGCAAGTTCATCATAGTTTTCATCACTAGAGTTGTCAACAAGTAAATCATCATCACCTAGCAAATCATATTCATCACTATTGAAATCAACATACTTGAGGTGTGATACCTTAGGGCCTTTAGCCATGAAGCATCTTCCAATTCCTTCATTTGGTGAGTCAAATATGTCGTAGGAGTTTGTTGACACAAGTGCAAGACCGGCAACACCTTCATCTTGAGTATATTCGGAGTCGGAGTGATAGCTTCTCTCGGAGTAGTTGTCGGAGTCGGAACCGGATACCCATTCACCAATGTGAGCTTGATGTCTTCGTCTTGTGTAGCTCTTTGATGACTTGTCCTTCCTTTCCGAATCCTTGCTTCTACAAGAGGGTCTTCATTCATAACGATCATCTCTACTCCTCTCTCTTGGAGGTGATTCATCTCTTCTACTCCTCCTTTTTGGTGAGTCTTCTCTTTTCTTGTACGGAGTCGTACACTCATTGGAGTAGTGTCCGGGTCTTCCACAATTGTAGCAATTACAATCACGACTAGAAGATCTTTTGTCATTGTAGGATCTTGACTTGGAGCTTCTCTCTTTGCTTCTATTCTTGTAGAACTTGTTGAAGTTCTTCACTATTAAGCTTAATTCTTCATTGGAGACTTGCTTCTCACTTGATGTTGTCGGAGCATCACTTGAAGCTTTGTAAGCACCACTTGACTTGTTGTGGAGCTCTTCCTTATCCTTGAGTGACATCTCATGAGCAACAATTCTACCAATGACTTCTGTGGGCTTGAGATCTTTGTAATTGGGCATCATTTGGATTAATGTGCACACGGTGTCATACTTTCCATCCAAGGCTCTTAGGATCTTCTTGATGATGAATTTGTCGGTCATCTCTTCGCTTCCTAAGCCGGCAATCTCATTTGTGATGAGAGCTAGCCTAGAGTACATCTCGGCGAATCCTTCACCATCCTTCATCTTGAACTTGTCAAGTTGACTTTGAAGCACATCCAATTTGGATTCCTTGACGGACTCGGTACCTTCGTGCATATCAACCAAAGTATCCCAAATTTCCTTTGCATTATCAAGGCGGCTGATTTTGTTGTATTCTTCGGGGCACAATCTATTGAAGAGAATATCGCAAGCTTGAGCATTGTATTGCAACATCTTCATTTCTTCCGCGAATGCTTCACGATCCGGTTATTTCCATCCTCGAAGAAATCACCTTGCAAGCCAATGCGCACAATAGCCCAAACGGCGGGGTAATGACCAAGAATATGCATTTTCATCTTATGCTTCCAACTAGCAAAATTAGTACCATCAAAGTAAGGACCTCTACGGTGGTAATTTCCCTCGCTAGACGCCATACTCTCCTAGGTTGTGAAACCAAGGTTATGATCACCAAAGCTATGGAAATCAAGGCAAATGGAGACCAAAGCTCTGATACCACTTGTAGGATCAAAAGTAGGTCTAGAGGGGGTGATTAGACTACTTGACCAAATAAAAATCTAACCTTTTCCCAATTTTACTTGTGGGCGGATTTTAGCAATTAGCACAAGTCAAGCAATCAACTTACACATGCAATTCTAAGAGTGTAGCAGCGGAAAGTAAAACATTGCATATGAAGGTAAAGGGAAGGGTTTGGAGAGTGCAAACGCAATGATGACACGGAGATTTTTGGCGTGGTTTTGATAGGTGGTGCTATCGTACATCCACGTTGATGGAGACTTTAACCCATGAAGGGTAATGGTTGCACGAGTCCACGGAGGGCTCCACCCATGAAGGGTCCACGAAGAAGCAACCTTGTCTATCCCACCATGGCCATCACCCATGAAGGACTTGCCTCACTCGGGTAGATCTTCACGAAGTAGGCGATCTCCTTGCCCTTACAAACTTCTTGGTTCAACTCCACAATCTTGTCGGAGGCTCCCAAGCGACACATAACCAATATAGGAGACACCACTCTCCAAAAGGTAATAGATGTTGTGTTGATGATGAACTCCTTGCTCTTGTGCTTCAAATGCTAGTCTCCCCAACACTCAACTCTCTCTCACAGATTTGGATATGGTGGAAAGATGATTTGAGTGGAAAGCAACTTGGGGAAGGCTAGAAATCAAGGTTCTTGTGGTAGGAATGGTATATCTTGATCTCAACACATGAGTAGGTGGTTCTCTCTTAGAAAATATATGCTATAAGTGTAGGCACGTTCTGATGGCTCTCTCTCATATGGAGAAGGGGGTGGAGGGGTATATATAGCCTCCACACAAAATCCAACCGTTACACACATTTGACCCAACTCGGTCAGACCGAATAGAAGAACTCGGTGAGACTGATTTAGTTCAAAATGTGAACGTTAGGAATCTCGATGGGACCGACTGGAACAACTCGGTGGGACCGATGTGCTAGGGCTTAGGGCAAACATCAACTCGGTGGCACCGATTGCATCAACTCGGTGAGACCAAAGTGAAGCAATAATGCAACAGAGAAGATGTCAAGCCAACTCGCTGTGACCGATCGCAATTTCGGCGAGACTGAAACAATTGCAACAGGCAACAGAGAGTTTGCAAGGCCATCTCAGTGAGACCGAGATCCGTATTGGTGTGACCGAACTATTAGGGTTTCTGGCAGTGGCTATGTCATATGAACTCGGTGGCTCTAGATAGGATGATTCGGTGGGGCCGAGTTTGACTTTGGGTTTTGGACATATTTGGAATGAGAAAGTGGTTGAGGGCTTTGGAGCAATATCACTAAGCACTTTGAGCAAGCAAGCCATTAAGCAACACCTCATCCCCTTTTAATAGTATTGGCTTTCCTATGGACTCAATGTGATCTTGGATCACTAAAATAGAAATGAAGAGTCTTGAGCTTTTGCCAATATGTGTCCTTACCATTTTGAGGGGCCCACATCTCTAGTCCATGCCATGCCATTCATTAAACTTTTTGAAATATTAAACTTGAATGGATATTAGTTCAATGAGCTATATGTTGTTATGAATTACCAAAACCACCCGGGGATTAGTTGCACTTTCACCAGCGTCGCCACTCCCTCCGATGGTGCGCTTCGGCAAAATCCTAATACACTCCATGCGACTGTGACAACTGTGGATGGGGGGTGCGGCCGCCTATTATGACCAGCGGATTGGGCGCGCGATTAATATGGAGCAGTGGAAGCGAGGTGGGCAGCGGTCAAAGGGCTGGTTCGCCTCCCGGTGAGCCTGCGCAGCCGACTGCTGGCATGCCTACCGTCATTTCACACAACTACTAGCATGCCCCACGGTGAGTGCGTAGCGAACACGCGCATGCCTCGGCCTCCCAGTCTGCCTGCGCGACGGACTGCTAGCATGCATCTCGTCAACTCACGCATGCTCGTATGGCACACGGGACGCGTGGCGGCATGTATTATATTGATTTTTCCTTTTTGATGATTAATTATGCCGCTTTATTGCTTAACCGAAGCACGACATGTACATTATTGGTCTAATGCACACGGTTCGAATAAAGAGTCCGTTTGCGATACTGGTTGATAATTATTGACAATTTTCTGTCTGTACGAAGATTATATCAAAATTTGTCTCAAATTTGAAGAAAAAAATATCACAGTCTATTGGTGTCCATATGACACCACGATAAGTTTCATGAATTTCAACTTAGTTTTGGATTTACTGGATTTTAAAATCAAGATTCTTGATGTTAGAAATTTCTTGCATGGGGACTAAACATGCACCCAGGGACACGTACACATATGCTTTTGCAATCCATTTTCGTGCACTATCACGGGTCTTATGTAGATCAAATCTGATTTTTGCACATTAAATCCCTGGGAAATCAATCAATGTATAAAAACGGACAAATGTTATCTATTTTTTCAATTTTTAACACTAAACTCCTTTGGTCGCATGTTCGCTGCAGAAAAAGTTTGACATGCATCTTTGGGCCACATGCACGCGGTGGTCCTAGGACACTCACTGGCGTGTGACACTCTCTGTGGGCCCGCAAGGTCGCCGTCCAGCACTATGACATGCGGTGAGAGAGGTTAATTTGACCAACAAGGATGGTCATTTTTTGGTTTTTGTTACGTACGGTAGGAGTATATATATAGTACGCGTTGAAGAGGGTGGCCGGGGGCAACATATACTACGCGTCATATAGGATAGTCACTCGCGTGTGATGCTTCCATCTGTGGGCCCGTGAGGCTGTCCTCTATCACTTTAACCCAACAAGGAGGTTTTATTTTTGGGTTGTGTTGCGGTAGGAGTATATAGTATGCGTCGAAGAGGGGAGGAGGGGGCCGGGGCAGCACATACTACACACACGTCATGAACGATCTTGCTCCGTGTGGGGACTTTTTGGTTTCCGAGGCAGGTGCCACAAAGAAGTTGTGCATATTGGGTATTAAAAACATCACCAACACATTGGGCCACGTGCAGACGATGGTTGACACTCATTTGCCTGCGACGCTTCCCTCCATGGGCCCGTGAGGTCGTCGTCCATCTAATATATGACACAACGAGAAAGGTAATTTGACGAACAAGGAGGATTATTTTCGGGTTGTGTTACGGTACGTAGGAGTATATATTACGCATCGAAGAGGGGAGGGGGCCCAACATATATATATTGCGTGTCATGAACCTCAGTTCGCATGGGGGACTTAAAGGTTTCCGAGGCAGGTGCCACATCAAAGTTTTGCATATATATTAGATATTCAAACATCACAACCACACACCTCCATACATGTGTTGGGCCCACAAGCAAGCGATGGCGGTTGTCCTCTAGCACTCACTCACGGGGGTATCGGCGAGATGCTTCGTCGATCTGTGTGTACCCGCTTGGTCAATCACTTTGACCGACAGTGATAGAGGTTAATTTGACTTATAATTAGGAGGGGATTAAATTTTGGTTCGTCTTCTACGGTACATGCATGTCATGATGTGAGAGATAACATATTAAACTTTGAGCGCATGTGTATGCACGAATCCCACCCATCGGGTCGAAGTGGGTGGGGGGGGGGGGGGTGAGCACACGACGCGTCATGAACCAAATCTGTGTGGGGACTATGCATTTTTCGACGCATGCATGCGCCACATCAAAATGTTGTGCTTTTGGTATTCAAACATATATGCATGCATCACGCATGTCCATACATATGTTTGGGGCACATACATGTAGTGGTTGTCTTTGGACACCCTCCCTCGGTTATCATCGACGGCCTATATATTCAATGGCCCACGTGGACGTCCATCACTTCAACCAACAACGTGAGAAAGGTTACCAGGGTGGATTCTTCTTCTCTTGGTTCGCGTTACCATATAGTCGTACGTCGATCATGGTGAGATTTGAGACCTAAGTTCGAGGGCTTGCATACACATGAATCCCTATATATATAGTATACGTGTCATGAACCCTCGCTCCATGTGAGGACTTTCCGGTTCCAAAAGCATGGCGCCACATCAAAGTTGTGCATTGGGGGTATTCAAATACCACATGACACTTCATACATATATGTTTGGGCGACATGCACGCAGTGGTTGTCTTCAGGCACTCCCTTGCGTGGTTATCGGCTACAAGCTAGCCTATTTGTCGGGCCGCATGTGGACGCCCATGCATGACTTTGACCCAACAACAAGAGAGGTTATACGACCAAGGTGGTGATTCTTCTTGGTCAGTGTTACAATACGCCTTGGTGAGATGCCCCCTCCCACCGACTCAAAGTGTGTGGGGGGGGGGGGGGGGGGGCACAGTACTACTTCGCACTAGATGAACCTCCGTGGTGTCGGGGATGTCCGGTTAATTAGCGATGCACATGTGCCACATCAAATTTGTGATTTGGTTATTTAAATATCACACCACATCATTTTCACACACACACACACACACACATATCGGGCCACCCGCAGCTGTGGTTCGTATGTGGTCTCACCCATCTAACGCCAGAAGAACACATCTGTGGGCCCGCACACGGTCCACATTTGATCGGAAGCAAAGGGGGGTGACCATGATGTACTCCTTTCGGTTTTGTGTTACAGTAGGGTGAGATGTCAGACCTAGCTATTTGGGGGCATGCGTTCATAGCTAGGATTCCCCTCCCGCCAACACGAAGTGTGTGTGGGGGGGAGGGGGGGGGCTAGCAATAATAACGTGCGCTTTGTGCGACAGGTGCCACATCAAAGTTGTGCATTAGGTATTTGAACATCAAACCACCCTTTTCATACATATATTTGGTCCACATGCAAGTGTGTTCATGTTCTGACCCTTTCTCGCGTTTTTTTGCCAAATTTATAAATAGCAGACGAGTCGGACGTAGCAACTGTCTGCGTTCGAGTACAAAACAGACACGGTTCCCTAAGACTACCCGTGTGCCGCGCCCCTGCCCCTGTCACCCACATGATCATAGTAGATTGGGCTCCATGAGGCTTCCCTCCCCCTCTCGGAAATATCTACTCCCTCGCAATCTCGAAAATATCTACCAGCCTAGATGGTTTTTATGTTTGATAGCACACGTTTAGTATGTGTGGACCGTGTGCGATGTCTGTTACTCCTCCCCTGCTTCAATCAGTAGATCCAAATTTTCAGTAGCCCCGGCATTTTACTCCCGCCTGCATCCCTCGCAATCTCAAAAATATCTGCTCGGCAGGAGTGGTTTTCTGTTTGATAGCA
This sequence comes from Thinopyrum elongatum, assembly GCA_011799875.1. Taxonomy (NCBI): domain Eukaryota; kingdom Viridiplantae; phylum Streptophyta; class Magnoliopsida; order Poales; family Poaceae; genus Thinopyrum; species Thinopyrum elongatum. Next base: position 303,151,186 of record CM022299.1, read on the forward strand.
CACGATTATTATGTTTTAACCGTGTGTGATGTTCGTTACTCCCACCCCGCTCTGCTTCAATCTCTTGATCCAAATTTTTGGTAGCCCCGCCATTTTACTCCCGCCTAGTAAAATTTTCAATACCCGCGGCATTTCCTCAAACACCACCTTGGACCCCCTCCACACACACACCCCAAATCCTTCGCTCACCCCAAATCCCCCGCTCACACAAATACACACCACCCCTCCCTCGCTCGAAACCTAGCTAGGTCACCACCGCCGCCATGCCGCCTCCATCATCAACCTCTGCCGGTCTGCCCGTGCAGTTTACCCACCGATATACATACCCTCGCCGCCCTGAGTTTCTTAGATGACACCTGCAAAACGCCCCCTTTCCCACAAATCCCCATCCCCACCCCCTCCCCCACTCCAGAGTGTTGCAGCCTAAGCCCGGCTACGCTTCCCGGGGAGCTCAAGGAGCGAATGGCCCAAAAGAGCTTTACCACGGCCTCTTCGCCCGACGTCGACGAGGTGGCCACTGAGGAAGCTGACTGGACCTGGACGGAGCCTTTCAATCAGCGGGCTAGAGTATTCTGGCATGTCGCGGATGCCGGCTACGACATCGAGGTCTTCGACAGCGACGGCTTGACGCGGGCTATGTCACATGTTAAGTTGCCCACCCCCAACCCTTCGGGTTCGACAGCCATCGATCTCATCGATGGCCCTGCCACTGATCTCCTGCTGCTCATTATGAACATTTTGCCATCCTTCATCGCCATGGAGCCCCTTTTGTCATTTCTGAAGGACACATTCTGCGACGCTGGCTTGGGATCCTCAGCTGGCAAGTCAGACCTCATCGACGGCGACCACGAGGAGGAGCCAATCTGTGACAAGTGAGGAAACCCATGATTTGTTTTCTCGAACCCCTTTTGTAGTGAGAACCTGTCCAGTATTTATTACTATATTTGGTTGTTTGCATTACGTCTTGTTTATTTCTACGGTTTTTTGTTGTTCGGTTGTTTGTAGTTAGCATATGTCCAGCTTCAATTGCCATCTATGGTTGTTCGTAGTATGCCTTGTTTATTTCAGCTATTCACAGTGTGATGTTCTATATGTGCTAGTATGAAATTGTCGGTGTACTAAGTGTTGGGACTTTAGTACCCCATACTTGTGCACGGGCAGTTGTAGCCAAACCCGCGGCAAGGCTTGCCGGGGGAAGAATTGGAGATTAGTGCAAGATTGTCAAGGGGACGCTCAGACCAAGAATCAAAGGATCAGGAGTTAATAAGAGCTGAAGACCGAAATCCAGGTCCCCGGCAAGATCTTGCCGGGGTGACTCACGAAACCCGGCAAGGCTTGAGCCCGGCAAGATTTGCGTCCCGGCAAGATTCTGTCACTGTTCCATCGCGTCAGCACAGCAACCAGCCTGGCATCCTGGGCCCATTCCTGGATGCGTGGCAGGGTACTGGTGGAGGAGAGCTTAAGCGGTGCTGATGGGATGGCCCCTTTTTTCTATCCCCAAGAAAGGAAGACACCTAAACGGACACCTCACGGTGCATTAATTGCATTTGTCCAAAACCGTCAGTGGTTAGGTATGATAACCCTGTAGCTACTTTACACCTCAATGTATGTATATTTTGCCACTGTGGTGACCCCTTTGGACGTATAAAAGGAGGCCCAAGGCAACTGCTACAGGGAGGAGGATCTTCTGGCCCATTCTGCATGCGTAGCTGCACTTTGAACGTACTGTTCATCGCGAGCGCTCCTGGAGCTTGGGCTCAAGAACACCATTAATAAAACAAAGCAGGAGTAGGGTTTTACGCTGATTAGCGGCCCGAACCTGGGTAAAATCGCCCTCGCGTCGATCATTGGTTCTGCTCTTTGTGCATACCTCTCTCCCTGCCGAATCGTAGAAGGGATCCACGCGGTCCCATAGGTGTCGTACACCAACATCTTTGGCGTGCCAGGTAGGGGGAAGAGGGTTGTGCGAACCTGATCCAGTGATCGGCGCCACAGTTTCTTCGTCATTTTCATCACCATGCCACCCAAGAAGAAGAGTGCTGCAACAGCGCTGCCATCTACGTCCGTTTTGCCTGTGCCCTCGCGTACGGGCGATGGCGTAGATGCAGAAGGTAGAGGTTTAGAGCCTCCACGGCGTTCTGGTGATCCAAGCCAGGCGAGCGGTGTCGTTCGCAGCGGCAACGGCAATCCACACGCCGCTGGATCCAGGGATGGAGCTGTGCTACCTATGGGCGGCGCAGCGAACTCCAGAGATCGGAGGACACCTCCTAGGACTCCCGCGCTGGCGCAAGCGTTGCAGCCTGCACAAGTTGCGCGCGACGATCAGCGCCACGGCCCTGGTGGTTCGGGACACCCCTATGAAAGAACTTCTGTGCATTGATCTCAAGGTGCGCAGGCCCAGCATGCACGCCCAGCTGCTGGTGGAGGTGGCGCGTGGTCGCGTGATCGTGACGGTGCTCCTTCTAACATCGTTAGGAGTCAGAGCACCTAACGTACCTCGCAGTTGTTGCCGCCACCTACACCGACGGACGCCTTGGCACGTGCGCAGCTGCTCCTCGACTTCCCTCCCGCCCCGGAGAAGATGGAGGAGTGGCGATCTACTATCCAGAGTCTCATCGGCTTTGCCAACAAGGATGGGCCGCAGCAGGCAGGGCCCTCACGGCGGCAGTCCATCGATCCGGTGCGAGCTATTGGAGAGAAGACTGGAGGCGGTGCGACCATGGTGCACTCTCCTCCACAACAGCAGCGGCGATCGACGACCCGGCGGACCAATGACCGTGATGGTGATTCCACGGCGTCATCCGATCCGCGGATGCGCCGCGACCAGCGTCAAGTTCTTCGGGAACGAAGCAAGGAGGACGCTCGAACTACCATCGAGCGATGACGGGAAGCGCGCCACCAATCTGATAAACGCACGGGACCTGCTGTCGACGAGCCTGCGCCAGGGCACGCAGGCGACTTGCCTTACGAGGTAGGTAGTCCAGCGTTTACCCGTGAGCTGCGGCGAGTCCAGTGGCCCAATTCCCGAACCTTCAAGCCAGAAGTCCCGGAGAAATATGATGGCAAGACCCATCTGTCGGAGTTCCTGAGCATCTACACCGTCGCGATGCAGGCTGCCGGGGGCCGAGACGACAAGATACTTGCCAACTATTTCCCGTTGGTGCTTAAGCCCAACGTCAGGTCATGGTTGATGCATCTGCCAGAGAATTCTATCTCTTCTTGGTCAGATCTGTGCCATCAGTTTGTTGGCACCTTTGTTGGAGGCCATGAAACCCCTGGCCAGGAAAGTGGTTTGCATCTCATCCCTCAGAAGGAGGGCGAGCCTCTACGCAAGTATATCTAAAGATTCAGCCGTGTGCAGTATAGCATCCCTGACGTTCATCCCGCCGTTGTTATCAGTGCGTTCCGTCAGAACGTACGTAACCGCAAGATGCGGGAAGAAATGGCAATGAACAAGATCAGGGATATCGCCGAGCTTTATGCTCTGGCTGATAAATGTGCTCGAGCTGAAGAGGGAAGGAGACTCCCCGGCGAGGATGCTGGCGCAGGGGACGACTCCGAAGGTGAGGATGTTGCTGCCCCGACAAGGAAGGGCCGGCGGCGAAACAGGAAGCGTAAAGGCAAGCCTGTGCTTGCTGTTGAGGGATCCGGTGACCTTGGCCCCGCCAAGAATGCCAAAGTTGGCAACCCCGGCAAGGAAGTTGCCGGGTGCGCCTCTTGTCAGGCCTTGGCAGCCGACGATAAGCCAGAAGGCCCCGGCAAATAGTATTGCAAGATCCATCGCACTAAGGGCCATGATCTCCAAAATTGCCGGCAAGTTGAACAGCTTGTCGAAAGGCAAAGAGCTGAGTACGAGAGGCGAGACAAGGAGAAGGCCCAAGACAGTGCTGAGGGGTCCGGCAAGAAATGTGGTGGCCGAGGAGGCCGCTGCGGCAAGGCTAAGCAACAGAAGGAGAGGCCCGCCAGAGGCCGTGACAAGGAAGAGGGTGGTGATGACGATGAGGAAGATGATGAGTCCAGCGAACACGAATTTCAGAAAGCTACAGAGGCCATGTGTATTGATGGTGGCGCTTCATTGCATTCGTCCCACCGTCGACTCAAACAGTGGGTGTGTGAGGTTAATGCAACGGAGCCATCGTTCGATGCACGTAAACCTCTAAAGTGGTCCAACGTGCCTATCATTTTTTACGCCGAGGATCACCCTAATCGCACAACCGCGGTCGGGTGCTTGCCATTGTTGGTTTCACCAACAATCCGCAACCTCAAGGTGACAAAAATGCTAGTTGACAGTGGGGCCGGGCTGAACTTGATCTCACCAGACGTGCTCAAGAAGCTGCAAATTCCTGATGAGGATCTCGAGGAAACGGGCACGTTCAAGGGATCAACCCAGGAAGGACCCAGCCGAAAGGCAAGATAACACTACCGGTAACATTTGGTAGCGAGCTCAACTACAGGACAGAGAAGGTGGTGTTCGATGTCGCCAAGATCCCCATGTCATAAAACAGGATCCTTGGCCGCCCAGCGTTGGCCAAGTTCATGGCGGCATCACACTACGAATATAATGTGCTGAAAATGCCCGGGCCATTGAGCGTCATCACTGTTCACTCCGACAAGAAGGATGCGCTCATTTGCACCGACCAACTCTACTGGGAAGCAGTTGCAGCACTTGCCGTCAAGGCATCTGCTCCTGCCGACGGAACTCCCGGGGGGAAGAAGAAGACCGGCAAGAATCTTGGTGCACTCTCCGGCAAGCGCACCTCCTCGGAGTGTTGCGCTCCCATTGAGGATGTACCAGAGAGTTCCACTGGCAGGAACAAGAATTCCAAGGTTGCTCCACTAGAGACAAAGAAGGTGCCCGCCAAGGAGGATGGAACGGGAGGAACTTTCACCATAAGTTCCACCCTTGATGACAAATAGGAAAGCGCGCTCATTACCTTCCTGCGGGCGAATGTCGATGTGTTTGCATGGCAACCATCTGACATCCCCGGTGTTCCCAGGGAGGTGATTGAGCACCACCTTGCTGTCTGTCCCCACGCGCGGCCCGTCAAGCAAAAGGTGAGAAAGCAGGCTTTGGAGCGGCAAGAATTTATTGCCGAAGAAATCAGGAAGTTAGAAGCAGCAGGTCTGGTCAGAGGAGTACTTCACCCAACGTGGTTGGCCAATCCGGTTGTAGTGCGCAAGGCAAATGGGAAATGGAGGCTGTGTATTGATTATAGAGATATCAATAAAGCTTGTCCTAAAAATCCTTTCCCCTTGCCACGCATCGACCAGATTGTTGACTCCACTGCTGGTTGTGACCTACTGTCGTTCCTTGATGCCTACTCGGGGTATCACCAGATCTTCATGGCAAAGGAAGATGAAGAAAAGACCGCATTTATCACCCCATGTGGTACGTATTGTTTTATACGAATGCCTTTCGGGTTGAAAAGTGCTGGTTCTACTTTCGCGAGAGCGATTCAAATTGGTTTTGAGCCTCAACTACATCGAAACATGGAAGCATACATGGATGACATAGTGGTCAAGACCAAGGACAAAGCGACGCTCATACAAGATTTAGAAGAGACATTTGCAAATCTGCGTAAGATCAATTTAAAGCTCAACCCGGAGAAGTGCGTGTTTGGCGTTCCTTCCGGCAAGCTTCTCGGGTTCTTTGTGTCTCAGCGAGGGATCGAGGCGAACCCCGACAAGATCAAAGCTATTGAGCAGATTGAGGCGCCAAGACGCGTCAAGGATGTGTGTCGTCTTGCCGGCTGTGTTGCTGCCCTTAGCAGGTTTATCTCCAAATCTGCTGAGCGCGCCCTACCCTTTTTCAAAATTTTGAAAAAGGCAGGTCCAATGAAATGGACTCCAGAAGCGGAGGCTGCGCTGCAAGATTTGAAGAGATACCTCTCCTCTCTGCCGACGCTGGTCGCGCCTAGGCCACAAGAGCCGTTGCTGCTGTACTTGGCAGCGACAAATCAAGTGGTTTGTGCTGCGCTAGTGGCGCAGAGAGAAGCTGATGGGGAGGCGACGCCAGCGGCAGGACCGCCAAGTGACACACCAGGATCACCCTCGGCAAGGACTGATCTCGGCAAGACAGGATCTACGCAGACAGAAGAACCAGTGCAAAAGAAAAAGATGGTGCAGCGCCCAGTTTATTTTGTTAGCTCCCTTTTGCAAGGAGCTAGATCAAGATACTCTGGTGTGCAGAAGTTGCTTTTCAGCCTTCTTATGGCCTCAAGGAAGCTGCGCCATTATTTTAAGCACACGAAATTACCATCGTCACTCGCCTCCAATTGCAGCGGATTTTGCGGAACCCAGAGGCAACAGGCAGGATCGTAGAGTGGGCGCTGGAGTTGTCAAGCTTTGATCTCAAGTTTGAGAGTACTTCAACAATTCAGAGCAGAGCCTTGGCGGAGTTCATTGCGGAATGGACCCCAACGCCAGACGAAGAGATTCAAGAAATGACTCTCCCCGGCAAGGAAACTGATCGAGAATGGGTTATGTACTTTGATGGGGCTTTTTCGCTGCAAGGCGCTGGTGCTGGCGTGCTGCTTGTCGCACTCACCGGAGAGCACCTCAAGTATGTAATCCAGATGCATTTTCCTCGGGAGAGTTCAACAAACAACACTGCGGAGTACGAGGGACTGCTTGCCGGTCTTAGGATCGCGGCAGACCTTGGTATCAAGAAGCTCATCATCAGAGGCGATTCGCAGCTTGTTGTCAGGCAAGTTAACAAGAGTTATCAGAGTCCATTGATGCAAGCTTATGTGGATGAAGTGAGGAAAATGGAAGAGCACTTTGATGGTGTGCAAATGAAGCACATTCCTCGTGCCGAGAACAGTATTGCTGATGACCTATCAAAGCGCGCTGCCCTCAAGTTGCCTGTGGAACCATGAACTTTTGTGCTCCATTTGAATCAACCATCCGTGGCACCATCAATGAGGCAAGAAAAGAAAAGGAAGTTGAATTCTGGGCAGTACTTCCCGGCAGAGCTCCCTGGAGCCGCCGGCAAGGAACTTGCCGGGATCAGCAACAAACTTGCCGGGGAACAACGGGCTCCGGCAGAGCCTCAGGCTTTTGCCGTTGAGACAAACGTTCCCCTGGCGGAAGAGATGCCTTTAGTCCTAGCTGTCAAGCCCCAGGCTCCAGCATGGGCACAACACATTGTCCATTTCCTTCAGGCAGGAGAACTCCCCGAAGAGCAGGAAGAAGCGGAAAAAGTAGCCCGTCAGTCTACTATGTATCAGTTCATCGATGATGTTCTGTATAGAAAGAGACCGAATGGTGTGAAATTGAAGTGTATTTCTCGGGAGGATGGACTAGAGCTGTTGGCAGAGATACATGGAGGCATATGTGGCTCTCACATAGGATCAAGAGCACTTGTCGGAAAGGCATTCCGGCAAGGTTTCTTTTGGCCCATTGCTCTCCAGGATGCAACTGCACTAGTAACCAAGTGTGAAGCGTGCCAGTTTCATTCGAAGAAATCACATCAGCCAGCTCAAGCTCTTCAGACGATTCCTCTTTCCTGGCCATTTTCGGTCTGGGGGCTTGACATACTGGGCCCCTTTCCCCGTGCTGCCGTGGGCTTTGAGTACTTGTACGTTGCTATCGACAAGTTCACAAAGTGGCCGGAGGTGGAAGCGGTGAGAAAGGTGATAGCACAATCAGCCGTCAACTTTTTCAAGGGAATAGTGTGCCATTTTGGTGTGCCCAACAGGATCATCACCGACAACGACACGCAGTTCACAAGTCGCACCTTCATGCAGTACGTCCAAGACCTTGGCAGCAGAATTTGTTTTGCCTCTGTTGCTCATCCGAGAAGCAACGGCCAAGCGGAAAGGGCTAATGATGAAGTGATGCGTGGTCTCAGGACCAGAACTTTTGATAAGCTGAAAAAGTGCGGAAAGCGCTGGATTGATGAGTTGCCGGTGGTTCTTTGGTCAATCAGAACGACACCAAATCGAGCTACTGGCCAGACACCCTTCCCTCTGGTCTACGGAGCGGAAGCAGTTCTCCCCATGGAACTCATATACGGGTCACCTCGAGTGCTCGCTTATGATGAGCTTGAGCAAGAGCAACTGCGCCAAGATGACGTTGTGCTCCTTGAGGAGGATCGTCTTCAGGCTGCTGTACGAGCTGCTCGCTACCAGCAAGCTTTGTGCCGCTATCATAGCCGCAAAGTTCATGCCCGAAGCCTTGAGGAAGGCGACTTTGTTCTTCGACGAATTCAGTCCGCCAAGAATTCAAACAAGTTGACGCCAAAGTGGGAAGGCCCTTATCAGGTAGTACGAGTCACCAGGCCCGGCGCTGTCCGCCTGGAGACCGAGGATGGCATTCCAGTGAGCAACTCCTGGAATATCGAACATCTTCGCAAGTTTTACCCGTAAGGCGCGGTTGCCGGGGGCCCCCGGCAACCATCTTTTGTACGAGTCTTGCCGGCAAGGCACGTAATCCTTTGTACAAAGCCAGGCACAGACCCTGTGCGTAGTTGAATAAGATTAAGTGTTATGCATTCCTTGTCGGTTTCCATGTTTATATATATGCATGTTTTTCTGACATATTGTATAACACTTGCTCCCGGTAAGCATTGACGAACTGCCAAGGTTCCATATTTTTTATTTTCTCTTCTTTCTTTCTCTCAAGAGAGAGAAGGTTTCCTCGCGCGCACGTTTGCCGAGGAGGGAAGGAAGATATGGATACCAGTGGGCGATGTTCAGGATTGGTACCTTGCCGGAAGAAACAAGAAATACAGCGACATGAAGCTAAGTTGCTAAATTTGAGCAAGCTTTTCAATTTTTATTACAAGGTTATTTTCCTTAGATGATTTCGGCCTTTGTATGGAAAACCTGCACGCGAAGGAACCCTTGTCGTAATTGGCTGCGCCTTTATTCTGTTTCGAGTCCGCTCAACAGTTTAGATGGATGCACTGAGAACGCCAAGGTGCCTTGCCGGCCGCTACACCTCCAGCAGGCTGCTGAAGTCCCGCACCCAGCGCTCGCGGCAGGTTGCGCGCCGGCAAGTTTTTAATAAGCGTAGGGTGTGCTCCATACAGAAAGAAATCAAACAAGGGGAATGGCATGCATATATCCAAACATAAGTAAGTTATATTACATTAATAAGTTGCCACAGTTCTAACTTAAGACTTAATTGTCTTTGGCATGGAATGGCGACGGCAAGAAGAGGTGGAGCAGCTAATCATTGCGCTCGCCTTCGACCCTTTTGATTGAATCCACCTTCTCAAGGATAGGCGCGACAAGCTCCTCGAGTGCCTTGAAATCTGCATCCTTTGGCAAGCGGCCGAGCACGTTGGTGAGGTCGATGCCTGGATTATTATACACCACCTTGATGAGTACTTTGCGGAGGATGGCCCGACAAAGCTGGCGGGATTCGTTGGCCAGTTGGGTCGCCCTGTTGGACTGAAGCAGCTTCAAAGCATCAATGACGCTCTCAAAGAATATGGTCAGCCTGGCACTGCGCGATATCCTTTCTTCAGTGGAATACTTGAAGTTTGGCAGGCCCATGGTTGACAGCTGTGCCGTGAGCTTCTCTGCAGCATCGACGAGGCGTTCAGTCCAGATTTCCACCCTCTTTCCGTAGTCAACCTGGGCGGCGGCGGCACTCTCGAGCAGGTTCTTCTCGTCTTGGAGATCCTTGCTCAGGGCCTTCTCGTGGGCCCTACTATCCGCAAGTGACTTCTCCAGCGTGGTCAATTTCAGCCTCAGATCAGCAATAGCATCATTGGCCGAAGAGTGTTGTTTGATCTTGTCGGACATGGCAACTTGCATCTCTGCCAGGGTGTGGAGGGTTTTTTCCCTGTCACCTTTGAGCGTTGAGAGCTCCTTGCCGTGGTCTTCAAGATCCAATTCTAGTTTCTTCACCTTGTCGCTCAGCTCAGTTTTGACGGCCTCTGCAGCCTCGGCAGCATTGACGGCCTCCTTGAGCTTGCCGGCGTGATCTACCGTTAGAGCTTCGAGCGCCTCCTTGTGCTTCTGCTCCAGCTCCTGGGACCGTCGCGCGACAAGCTTCTCGATTTCTTCATCTTTGCCGTGAAGCTTGGCGGTGAGTGCCTGCTCGCGTGCGACAAGGTCTTCCTCATGAGCATCAAGCGCAATGCGGCGCTCCGTCAGGAGGGCATCTTCGGCAGCAATTATTTGCATAGCTTCCTCTTGCGCCTTCTCCATGTCAGATTGCTTCAAGAGGAGCTCCGTCCAGCTTTGGCTCACTTGTTCCCGATTGGCAGTCAGCTCTTGATAGGCCTCGACGTACCAGATTTGCGTTTGCTTAACACGCTCTTGGAAATCTATTTCGGCTGCTTCGACAACTGCAGCTCTGGAATCCACCTTCTCTTTTTGGCACGGTGGAGTGCTTGGAGCTTGCGGAAGTTATCGCCCATGGCCTGAAGGAGTTGATCTTCCTCAGATTTGCTGCTGCTGGCCCTTGGTTCGTTGATGATCTCGAGCCCGGCGGCAGTGATGATCTCCTCATCAAAAGTTCCCCCTTCGGTCGATGCTCCAATGCTTGCCGCCCCCGGCAAGTTGATGAATAGGTTGTCGCCCACCTTGAGATATTTGCTTGTTGGAGGGGCTTCGAATGTCGATGGCTGATCCTCGGCAACCGCCTCACCGGTAGCTGGGGGCTCTGTGGCCGGCGCAGCGCCTGGCGCTCCTGCGGCAGGAATGCCGTCAGTACGGTCATCAGCCTCCTTGCCGTTCCTCTCAGCAGATTCCTTGGCAGCCTCATCTTGTGCAGCCTTGGCGGCCTCGTCGGCAGCATTCTCGTCGGCCTCGATAGTGGTATCCTTGGCGGCCTCGCTAGCGGCGATCTCGTCGGCTTCAGCGGCAGCATCTCTGGCGGTTCCCTCGATGACAGCTTCGACGTCCATGTGTTCCATCACAGGGAATTCTGAAGAGCGAAGGGGGAGGGGGGGAACAAAATAAGACCATGGATGAAGTTCAAAAAGACAAAGGAAAGAGAGATAAAAGGAAAGATAAGCGAGCGCTTTGAGGCAAGCAGTTACCTGCATCGAGTTCTTGAGGGGTGGCTTCGCCCCTCCCGGCAACTTTGGTTGCCGGGGAAAGGTTGTCGGTGTCCATGCTTGCCGACCCCTCCTCAACCAAGATAAGCTCGTCGACAGAGGCTCTTGCCGGAGATGCGCTTGCGACCGGTGTAGTTGACGGAGGCGGCACGACGGGGGCGTCTTCCAGTGACCCTCCCTGATGCTGTCCTTCTCCTGCAAGCCCAAAGGTATCAGCGGCAAGAATGGATACCTCAGCACCTGTCAGCAGAAAAAGATTAATAACCTCACGCTGGGGGCTGTGCTGGGGGCTGCGTCGAGGGCTAAGCTCCGGGCTGATGGTAATAGTTTTCGGCACGCTTGTAGAGCCTGCCAGGGGCTAATCGCCCGCGGAGGTCTTCGCCCTCTTCGCCATCCTTTCCGCCAGGGTTTCTGCATCACTGCGGAAACAAGACAAGGCAAAGTAATAAGATCAACTGAACTCAAAGTTTGGAAGATAAAAGCTATCACAGGGAACTTACTCTTCCTCTTCTTGCCCCGAGCTGAAGCCGGAGATGTCGAAATCGACCTCCGTTGCCGTGTCGGTGTGAGGAGGTGGAGGAGGAGTCCTGGATCGCTTGGCTATGGCATGTGCAGGGGGTTGGCATGGCTCTACTGCCTTAGTTTCTGGCACGATTGTGTGGGACGACCATGCCGCCCCAATGTCTGCCGCGGGCGTGTGTCTCGCACGCCGCACGGGTTGTTGTCTAACTCCTTGCCGCGGTACAGCCTTGCCAGCTGCCTTCCTGCCGGGAGCTTCGCCACTCGAAGAAGGTTGATTTGCCGGGATGCCAGAAGTGGCCTTGTGAAGAACGCGCTTTATCTTCTTCGGGGCTGGGGGCTCCTCCTGCGGTTCTTCTTCAGCTGCGTCTCCGTCGGACGAGCTCTCAGCAGCTGCGCCGCTCTGTTCCCCGGCAACCTTGTTCTCCCCGGCAAGATTTTCTTCCACCACAACTTCTGCGTCACTGGTTTCCCATTCTGTGAAACCGACGTCGCCGGCCTCCACGGCAAGAGCTGCCTCCTCCGCCCTAGTGGCAATATATGCCACTTCTTCATCAGTGGTGGCCCGGACGAGGTCTGCTTCTTCCCGGACGGCTCTCTCCATCAAGTTGTCAAAGAACTTTTGTGCCTCCTCCTCAGATGGCTTGACCCAAGTCACGTCAAGACTGTGGGCATTGAATACTGGCATTATAGCAATGATTGACCCTAAAGAGGAGTTGTTGCACAGGGGGATAATTCTTGCCGGCAACCGATGCTTGTTGTCGCGTTGGAATAGCCTTTGGCGGAGGGCACCAAGCTGCATAGCAGTCAAATTGTTGTTTAGCCCGGGGCGCAGCCTCATGACGTCTGCAGTGTTCTAATACTCCCAAGTTGGTCTCCCCCTGTTCTGCAGAGGGGCGATGCGGCGGCGAAGGAAATCAAAGCCGATCATTTCCATTGTGAGCCCGGCAGCTTTCAGACGAAGGATTCTGGTGGTGGCAATCGTGAGCTTCTCGTCTTCAGCAGCGAAACCGCTCCAATCGTTACCACGGACCACCTTCGGCCATTAGGGCGGACAGAACGGATGGGGATCTGCTTCCTTGATCCAACACCACTCGCCCCGCCATTCGTCCCACTTCTCACGGTAAACCCCTTCTGGGTATATCTCCTTGTTCCAGGCCCTTGGGATCCAGGCGATAGAACCGGAGAGGGCTTCCCCTTTTTGGATTCGGGGATAAAAGTAGTGGCGGAAAAGAGCAGTATTGGGGATTACTCCGACAAAGTTTTCGCAAAGATGAGCAAAGATGGACATGCACATTATGGCGTTCGGAGTGAAATCAAGAAGACGGAAGCCATATGTGTACATAATGTCATTGAAGAAATCTGAAAATGGAGGACAGAGCCCGCAGTAGAAATAAGCGGCGAAGAAGGGATATCTATCTGGTCCGCTTTTGGAACAGGAACCTGGAATCACGCGAGTCGCCGGATGAGCCTTCGTCTCTCTCGCACACATGCATTGGTACCGGTTCTTCAGGGCTTTCGCGTCGAGCGTCGGGGCGAAGATGACATACTTCTTCCGCATCTTCACCAATTCGCTCTCCGGGACATCAGCTTTCGTTTCCTTGCCCTTGCCCTTGCTGATCTTGGGCGGCATGGCGACTGCGGGGACGAAAGCCGAGGATGGAGCGGGTGTGGAGACGATGAGCGGATGAGGAGAAACTTCACTCTGAGCTCGAAAGGAGGAAGGCAATGGCGGATTTCAGATTGAGAAGAAGGAAAGGGGGGTAAAAAGGCCGCGCCTCTGCAGTTTCCTTTTTATGGGGAAGGAGCGAGGCCGCCTCTTTTACTACCCAATGTGAATACGCCTCTACAAGCGCGCTGCGGCCGCGGCCGTTCAGCGCACGCGCCCCACGTCGCGCATTCAATGCGCGTAGTGGGGGCGCGCAGTAAGCAAAATCATTACGAACAGTTAATCCCCTGCCACGCGTGCCCATGCACTGTTTGGGCCTAGCCCAACAACGCCTTGCACTCTTGTATAGCCTAGGCCCGGGGGCTCCTGTCGGTGTACTAAGTGTTGGGACTTTAGTAGCCCATACTTGTGCATGGGCAGTTGTAGCCAAACCCGCGGCAAGGCTTGCCGGGGGAAGAATTGGAGATTAGTGCAAGATTGTCAAGGGGACGCTCAGACCAGGAATCAAAGGATCAGGTGTTAATAAGAGCTGAAGACCGAAATCCAGGCCCCCGGCAAGATCTTGCCGGGGTGACTCACGAAACCCGGCAAGTCTTGAGCCCGGCAAGATTTGCGTCCCGGCAAGATTCTGTCACTGTTCCACCACGTCAGCACAGCAACCAGCCTGGCATCCTGGGCCCATTCCTGGATGCATGGCAGGGTACCGGTGGAGGAGAGCTTAAGTGGTGCTGATGGGATGGCCCCTTTTTTCTATCCCCAAGAAAGGAAGACACCAAAATGGACACCTCACGGTGCATTAATTGCATTTGTCCAAAACTGTCAGTGGTTAGGTATGATAACCCTGTAGCTACTTTACACCTCAATGTATGTACATTTTTCCACTGTGGTGACCCCTTTGGATGTATAAAAGGAGGCCCAAGGCAACTGCTATAGGGAGGAGGATCTTCTGGCCCATTCTGCATGCGTAGCTGCACTTTGAACGTACTGTTCATCGCGAGCGCTCCTGGAGCTTGGGCTCAAGAACACCTTTAATAAAACAAAGCAAGAGTAGGGTTTTACGCTGATTAGCGGCCCGAACCTAGGTAAAATTGCCCTCGCGTCGATCGTTGGTTCTGCTCTTTGTGCATACCTCTCTCCCTGCCGAATCGTAGAAGGGATCCACGCGGTCCCATAGGTGTCGTACGCCGACAGAAATGTGCAGTTCAATTTCATCAATACCAATTTAAACAATAGCTCTATGAATGACTATATTTGGTTGCTGTTAAGCATGTTGTACTCCCTCCGAATCTTTTTAGTTCGCATATAAGATTTGTCTAAAGTCAAGCCTTGTAAAGTTTGACCAACTTTATAGAAAAAAATACCAACATTCACAATATGAAATCAATATCAATAGATGTGTCATGACTTAAATTTTCATATTGTATAACTTTAGCATGGTAGATGTTGATATTTTTTCATCTAAATAAGGTCAAACTTTATGAAGTTTGACTTCAGACAGTTCTTATATGCAGAGTAAAAAGGACCGGAGGGAGTATTTAACACGCCTTTCCATTTGATTTAACAATGGCACTATTTGGATACTCTAACTTAGCTAGAGGTTAGAGTTGGTTTCTAGCTCATGACAGTTAAGAGAGAGAGAGAGAGAGAGAGAGAGATATTGGTGGATAGTTGATTGTATTGCTTGAGCCTCGTGGGCATATATATAGGAGTACATGGTCATCTTGGAGTACAAGTCAAGGTAGAATAAATCCTACGCTATCCTATGTTTCCTAAATAACAATGATACTCAAAATGACTAAACCTAAACTAACTCTAGCCAAAGAGGTATTTGGATGACAGTGTTAGATTGACAATAAATGCACTAGGAGAACTAGCCCCAATTAGCACCTCTTGGGTGGGATAGTTGTTTTGGGTGGGTTAGACGCAACTAGCTCAAACTAGCCCTCATGTTTGGATACTTTAGGGCTATTTGAGCCCAAACTAGCTCAAACTAACTCTAACCCATGGATCCAAACAGGGCCAATAACTAGTGTACTTAGACCTGCACAATACAAGTTTGAATGACTATGTTTGCTTGTTTTTAAATATTAGGCCTGTTGTAGTTAATAACACACCTTTCCACTTCTTGTTTTTAAATATTAGGTTTTTAACAATTTGGTCTTGCACATGTAGGTCCTGCTGTCAGAGGTTTTGACCCACTGTTCGACCCTTTTTGCATATGGGAAAATGAGTTGTGCATGAATATCAGTCAAGTCAAGAAACTCAGAAAGATTGTTAGGATAAAGAAATTAGCGACAAAAAACAACAAGATCTTTGTCTGCACAATGAAGAAGACATCAGTTCACTATAGGATGGTACTAACTGTTATACCTTGTCTTTTTAATTCCTTTGCGCCATTTCAAATCTAGAGAAGATATTTATGCATATCCTTGTTTTCTGGCCTTTCCAAAGCAGTTCACTGATGATTACCTCTCAAACCACCTGTATGATCAGGAGGCGATGAAGGTATTCATACAACATCCACGGTTCAATATTGAAGTCTTCCTGAAGAGGACGATGGATGGATGGTCAATCATCCACAGGCACTGGCCTAAAGTTGCAAAGACCTTAAACATCAATCAAGGCTCAATATTCGCCTTCCGCTTCAGCAATTTTCCAGATGAGATTCAACTGTCTATGTACCGTCTATGATGCTAATTTCGAAAGGTTATAGATGTTTCATGTGAAACTTGGTGCTGGTGTAGTTGTGTAATGGGGTAGCTAAGCGCTAAAGCTATATGATGTTTTACTCTGATGTATTTCAATTATGAAATCATGCTTCCTTAATACAAAAATGAAATATATTGTGTGCTTAATATGAAATGTCAATTAGATTAATAAATGGATTATTAATAATAGGATAATTATCCTGCTAATTAGGTTTATATTGCAAACGGTTATTGAGAAAACACCATGGGCGATGACCTTAGACAACGCACATAGTTTGTAGGAATAAAACATGTTGGATCAATGAACAATCGCACACGACTTTCTCTTGAAAACTGTTTGCGTTATGCCACCATGCGCAAACGTTTACCACATAAAAAGTGTGTGTGATGGACAGCCGATGCCACACATTTTCTTTTACGCACCGTGTGTGATGCATTCAGTAACGCAAACAGTAAAATTGTTAATATCGTCTGCAATGACAACGCTATCACAAACGATTTAATGGGGAAAATTGTGTGTGATGTACATACGAACGGAAACGTTTTCCCTGGATTGACTGTGTGGGATGTACATACGAACGGAAACGTACTTCTTGGATTGACTGTGTGGAATGTACATACGTACGGAAACGTTTGTCTGGGACTAACTGTGTGGGATGTACTTACGACCGGAAATGATTGGGCATGTATAATTGTATTTTTTAACACAACTATACGTATAACCGTATTTGATCGCTCGCCCGTCGCACGCGAGCTCATTTTGCCCAGCACGTGTGACCGGAGGGCCTATCCCCAACGGTTTTTGGGTCGTGTGGGAAGGACCCCCCTATCGCACACACTCACTTGGCGACGGTTCAAAATGCCGTCGCGGAAAGGGGTTAAAAACCATTTGTATAGCACCTCGCTGTACCAGTGTGAGATGGATCATGTGAACACTTGGACAACTTGAGGGATGTTGATTTAAGTGGGAGTTCAGTAGTAATTTGATTAATTGAACCCATTATCATGAACATAGTCTAAACTGTCTTTGCAAAATTGTGTTGTAGATCAATAGCTCGTGTCCTCACTGCTGCACAGAAGGCTTATGTCCTTGATGCACCTCTTGGTGCGCCAACCCCTATAGCGTCGTCTATGGATGTTGTGAACGTCTGGCAGGCATGTTCTGATGACTACTTGATAGTTCAGTGCGCCATGCTTTACGGCTTAGAACTGGGGCTCCAAAGACGTTTTGAGCACCACAGAGCATATGAGATGTTCTAGGAGCTGAAATTGGTATTTCAAGCTCATACCTGGGTTGAGAGGTATGACACCTCCGACAAGTTCTTTAGCTGCAAGATGGAGGAGAATAACTCAGTTAGTGAGCATGTGTTCAGAGTGTCTGGGTGCTACAATCGCTTGAATCAAGTGGGAGTTAATCTTCCAGATAAGACAACGGTTGACAAAGTTTCCAGTCACTGCCACCAAGCCATAAGGGTTTCGTGATGAACTATAATATGCAAGGGACAGAGAAGACGATCCCTGAGCTATTCGTGGTGCTTAAGGCCGCGGAGGTAGAAATCAAGAAAAAGCATCAAGTGTTGATTGTTAATAAGACCACTAGTTTCAAGAAAGGCAAGGGAAAGAAAGGGAACTTCAAGAGGAATGGCAAGGCAGTTGCTGCTCCCGTGAAGAAACCCAAGGCTAGACCCAAACCTGAGACTAAGTGCTTCTATTACAAGGGGAATGGTCACTGGAAGCGAAACTACCCTAAGTGCTTGGCATATAAGAAGGCTGGCAACGTTAATGTAGGTATATTTGATATACATGTTATTGATGTGTACCTCACTAGTGCTCGTAGTACCGTCTGGGTATTTGATACCAATTCAGTTGCTAATATTAGTAACTCGAAGCAGGAGCTGTGGAGTAACGGAGACTAGCTGAGGGCGAGGTGACGATGAGTGTTGGAAGTGTCTCCAAGGTTGATATGATCACCATCGGCACGCTCGTAATACCTTCGGGGTTAGTATTAAACCTAAATAATGGTTATTTCGTGCTTGCGTTAAGCATAAAACATTATATCTGGATAATGTTTATTGCAAGACGGTTATTCATTTAAGACTGAGAATAATGGTTATTCTATTTATATGAGTAATATCTTTTATGGTCATGCACCCCTTGTGAATGGTTTATTCTAGTTGAATCTTGATCATAGTGATACACATATTCATAATATTGATGCCAAAAGATGCAAAGTTAATGATAATAGTACCACATATTTGTGGCATTGCCGCTTAGGTCATATTGGTGTAAAGCGCATGAAGAAACTCCATGCTGATGGACTTTTGGAATCACTTGATTATGAATCATTTGATACATGTGAACCATGCCTCATGGGCAAGATGACTAAAACCCCGTTTTCCGTAACTATGGAGCGGGCAAGTGACTTATTGGAAATAATACATACCGATGTATGCGGTCCGATGAGTGTTGAAGCACGCGGTGGATATCGTTATTTTCTTACCTTCACAGATGATTTGAGTAGATACGGGTATATTTACTTGATGAAACACAAGTCTAATTTTTTTGAAAAGTTCAAGCAATTTCAGAGTGAATTTGAAGATCGTCGTGACAAGAAGATAAAATGTCTACGATATGATCGTGGAGGTGAATATCTGAGTTTCGAGTTTGGTATGTGATGTCGCTTGAACTACGTCGGTATTTCCACAAAGAGGAAGGGATGATGCAGCACAGCTACGGTAGGTATTTCCCTCAGTTATGAAACCAAGGTATCAATCCAGTAGGAGAACCAAGCAACACTATGTAAATGGTACCTGCACACAAATAACAAATACTTGCAACCCGACGATTAGTAGGGGTTGTCAATCCCTCTACGGGTAAAAAGATAGATAAATTTGTGATAGATTGGATAAATAGATCTCGATAAAACGCAAAATAAAATAAATAGCAAAAAAGTGCAGCAAGGTATTTTTGGGTTTTTGGAATAATATATCTGAAAATAAAAGCGAATAAAAATAGATCTCGAAGCAAATATGATAAAGAATAGACCGGGGGGGCGTAGATTTCCCTAGTGGCTTCTCTCAAGAAAATAGCATACGGTGGGTAAACAAATTACTGTTGGGTAATTGATAGAACATCGAATAATTATGACGATATCCAGGCAATGATCATTATATAGGCATCACGTCCAAGATTAGTAGACCGACTCCTGCCTGCATCTACTACTATTACTCTACACATCGACCGCTATCCAGCATGCATCTAGTGTACTAAGTTCATGGAGAAACGAAGTAATGCAATCAGAACGATGACATGATGTAGACGAGATCTATTCATGTAGGAATAGCCCACATCTTGTTATCCTTAATAGCAATGATACATGTGTGTCTTGCTGCCCCTTCTGTCACTGGGAAAGAACACCGCACGATCGAACCCATCACAAAGCACCTCTTCCCATGGCAAGAAAAATCGATCTAGTTGGCCTAACTAAACCAAAGATTCAAAGAAGAAATACGAGGCTATAAGTAATCATGCATAAAAGAGATCAAAGAACTCAAATAACCTTCATGGATATAGATCTAATCATAAACTCAAAGTTCATCGGATCCCAACAAACACACCGCAAAAAGAGTTACATCAAATAGATCTCCAAGAGACCATTGTATTGAGAATCAAAAAGAGAGAAGAAGCCATCTAGCTACTGCCTACGGACCCGTAGGTCTACAATGAACTACTCACGCATCATTGGAGAGGCACCAATGAGGATGATGAACCCCTCTGTGATGCTGTCTAGATTGGATCTCGTGGTTCTGGAACTTGCGGCGGCTGGAATTGTGTTTCGTCGTCTCCCCTAGGGTTTTTTGAATATTTGGGTATTTATAGGGCGAAGAGGCGGTGCGGGAGGCCACCGAGGTGGGCACAACCCACCAGGGCGCGCCTGGGGGCTCGGGGCACCCCTCTGGTACTTCTTTGGCCCATCTTGTGTCTTCTGGTCCAAAAAAATTCTCCAAAAAGTTTCGCTACGTTTGGACTCCGTTTGGTATTGATTTTCTGTGAAGTAAAAAACAAGCAAAAAACAGCAACTGGAACTGGGCACTATTTCAATAGGTTAGACCCAAAAAATGATATAAAGTTGTTATAAAATGATTGTAAAACATCCCAGAATGATAATATAACGGCATGGAACTAGCAAAAATTATAGATACGTTGGAGACGTATCAGCATTCCCAAGCTTAATTCCTACTCATCCTCGAGTAGGTAAATGATAAAAACATAATTTTTAATGTGGAATGCTGCCTAACATGTACATCACATATTCTTTTCTTTGTAGCATGGACATTTGGACTTTTATATGGTTCAAAGCAATAGTCTAGTTTTGACATGAAGATTTCAATACTCAAGCATATCAACAAGCAACCAAGTCTTTCAAAATATCAACACTAAAGAAAGTTATCCCTAGCTCATCATGCTCAATCATTGATCCATTCTTGAAACACACTCGCATATTAGCTATACCCAATGCTCAAGTACGATCATACTGCCCCTTAGTTGGTGCTTTATAAGAGAAGATGGAGACTCAAATAAAAATAAAAATTGCATAAAGTAAATAGATAGGCCCTTCGCAGAGGGAAGTAGGGATTTGTAGAGGTGCCAGAGCTCAAAGCTTAAAGTGAGAGATAAAAATTTTGAGAGGCATACTTTTCCCGTCAATGAAAACGACCGAGTAATTCCCAACACTTTCCATGCTAGATATATCATAGGCGGTTCCCAAACAGAAAATAAAGTTTATTCCTTTTTCCACCATTCTTTCACTTCCCATGGCTAGCCATATCCACGGGTGCCCTCCATACCAACACTTCCCAAGGAATTTATTATTTGATAACATAAAGTAAATTTGTTTTTCATTTCGGGACTGGGCATCCCTGTTACCGCCGCACTCTTGTGCAATGACTAGTGAATAAACACTCATCTTACGAATAACACATCTAGCATGGAAAATATTGGCCACCCCCTGCCGCTTCATGAGCGGTACGAGCACACAAAAAGGAAATTTATTTTGAAAATTAGAGATGGCACATACAAATTTGCTTAGAACGACATGGAAATACCGCATATAGGTAGGTATGGTGGACTCATGTGGTAAAACTAGGTTTAAGGATTTTGGATGCACAAGTAGTATTTCTACTTAGTACAAATGGAGGCTAGCAAATAGATTGAGAAGCAACCAACCAAGAAACTAAAAATCACATAAGCGAGCATTAAACATAACTAACACTGAATAATGCACCACAAGTAGGATGTAATTTCATTGCATAACTATTGAATTTCATGCTTGCATAGGGAATCACAAACCTTAACACCAATATTCTTACTAAAGCATAATTACTCACCAACATGACTCACATATCACTATCATCATATCTCAAAACTATTACAAAGAATCAAGTTTATTTTGTCCAATGATATTCATGAAAGTTTTTATTATATCCCTCTTGAATATCTATGACTCTGAGACTAATTTCATATGTTGCAATTTCTTTTGACAAGCTCAAACAAATGTAAGTGAAGAACATGAGCATAAAATTTTCCGTCTCTCAAAATAATATAAGTGAAGCATGAGAGAATTTCTTCAAAATTTTACTAAGTCTCAAACAAATCTAAGTGAAGCATGAGAGCATTTCTTCAAAAATATTAAAGCACACCGTGCTAAAAAAGATATAAATGAAGCACTAGAGCAATTCCATAGCTTAAAAGATTTAAGTGAAGCAAAAAGAGTAATTCTAACAAATCATAGCATAATTTTGGCTCTCTCAAATAGGTGTGTCCAGCAAGGATACCTGTGACAAACTAAAAAGCAAAACAAGTAAAGACTCATATAATACAAGACGCTCCAAGCAAAACTCATGATATGTGATGAATAAAAATATAGCTCCAAGTAAAATACCGATAGTGTCGGCGTGCGACACCTATGGGACCGCGGGGATCCCTTCTACGGTTCGGCAGAGGGGAGAGGCGTGCACAAAGAGCAGAACCAACGAACACCGCAAGGGGTGATTTTACCCAGGTTCGGGCCGCTAATCAGCGTAAAACCCTACTCCTGCTTTGTTTTATTAGAGTTGTTCTTGAGCCCAAGCTCCAGGAGTGCTAGCGATGAACAGTACGTTCAAAGAGCAGCTATGCATGCAGAATGGGCTAGAAGATCCTCCTCCCTATAGCAGTTGCCTTGGGCCTCCTTTTATACGTCCAAAGGGGTCACCACAGTGGCAAAATGTACATACATTGAGGTGTAAAGTAGCTACAGGGTTATCATACCTAACCACTGACGGTTTTGGACAAATGCAATTAATGCACCGTGAGGTGTCCGTTTAGGTGTCCTCCTTTCTTGGGGATGGAAAAAGGAGCCATCCCATCAGCACCGCTTAAGCTCTCCACCATTGGTACCCTGCCACGCATCCAGGAATGGGCCCAGGATGCCAGGCTGGTTGCTGTGCTAAAGCGGTGGTACAGTGACAGAATCTTC
Organism: Thinopyrum elongatum; assembly: GCA_011799875.1. NCBI lineage: Eukaryota > Viridiplantae > Streptophyta > Magnoliopsida > Poales > Poaceae > Thinopyrum > Thinopyrum elongatum. The sequence goes on from CM022299.1 coordinate 303,173,616, forward strand.
CCGGGACGCAAATCTTGCCGGGCTCAAGTCTTGCCGGGTTTCGTGAGTCACCCCGGCAAGATCTTGCCGGGGACCTGGATTTCGGTCTTCAGCTCTTATTAACTCCTGATCCTTTCATTCTTGATTTGAGCGTCCCCTTGACAATCTTGCACTAATCTCCAATTATTCCCCCGGCAAGCCTTGCCGCGAGTTTGGCTACAACTGCCCGTGCACAAGTATGGGGTACTAAAATCCCAACACTTAGTACACCGACAGATAGTCGTTAGAAGAAAGAGGGGATGCCTTCTGGGGCATCCCCAAGCTTAGTTGCATGGTTCTCCTTGAATATTAACTTGGAGTGCCATGGGGCATCCCCAAGCTTAGGCTTTTCTTACTCCTTATTCCTTCATCCATCGTGATCTCACCCAAAACTTGAAAACTTCAATCACACAAAACTTAACAAAACCTTTGTGAGATCCGTTAGTATAAGAAAACCAATCTTTACTTTAAGAACTATAGAAAACCTATTCAAATTTTGTTATTGCAGTATATCTACTGTATTCTAACTTTGCCATGGCTTATAACCCCCGATACAATCCATAGAATCGTCAAAATAAGCACACAATGCAAAGAAAATAGAATCTGTCAATAACAGAACAGACTGTAAAGATGCGAATTGTTCTAATACTTTTGTAACTCCAATTTTTTTGAAAAATTAGGAAAACAGAGGCAATTTGTATATAAATCTTGTGTAAACAATTCAGAATTTTTTGTCGCTTCTGTGAATTTAGACAATTATTTTACTGGATGCAAAAGTTTCTGTTTTTCAACAGGATCAAATAAACTATTACCTAAGCTATCCCAAAGGCTTTACTTGGCATAAACACTAATTAAAACATAAAAACACAATCATAACAGAGGCATAATTGTGCAAACACTCAAGAATAGAAAGGAAAATGGCAAAAATAAATTTTATTCATTGTGTTGCCTCCCAACAAGCGCTATCGTTTTATGCCCCTAGCTAGGCATAATGCATAGATTCAAGTATTGTCATCTTTAGTTTTTGTAACTTTTGGAAGGGCCTTTTCAAATTCGGGAGGCTCTTTGTGCTTCCAAAGATTTTTTGAAAAAGAGACCATCTTGAGATCTAAAATATCCAAGCGCTTATTGCAAAGAGTAATCAAATTATTCATGCGATTGAGATTTCCACTGATATGTTTAAGAGGTTCGTTATATTTTTGCAACTCAACCAAATGTTTATGCAAATCACTTAACTTATCTAGAATTTGATCCCCTTCTTGAGTAAAGGAAATCCCCTTTTTGGTCGGTGGAATTCCCAAAATTCCTTCTAGGATCTCATAAGCAGTATTAGCATCAAGCTCAATAAAGTTCCCTTTAGCGGCAAAATCCAAGAGTTGTCTATGATGCAAAGCTTATCCTATATAGAAGTTTTGAAGCAAAATCTTTGCAACCCCTTTGAGATTGCAAATGTGATAGGATTCCATTAACCTATATCAAGCATCTTTCAAATTTTCTCCTTGTCTCTGCTTGAAGTATAAAACTTCAAAATCTGGTGACAAAGGAGGGGTAGTCATGCTAGCCATAGTGAAAAGTAGAGCAAGCAGGATATCACGCAAAAAGATAGATCTGACAAGAAAAAGGCGAACGAAAAAGAGGGCGAATAAAATGGCAAATTTTTGTGAAGTGGGGGAGATGAAAACGAGAGGCAAATGGCAAATAATGTAAATTGCAAGGAGATGAGATTTGTGATTAGGAACCTGATAGATGTTGATGATGTCTCCCCAGCAACGGCCACAGAAATTGGATAGTTGACGGGAGACTATCTTGACTTGATCCTCCCCGGCAACGGCGTCGGAAATTCCTTTTGATGTCGCTTGAACTACGTCGGTATTTCCCCAAAGAGGAAGGGATGATGCAGCACAGCTACGGTAGGAATTTCCCTCAGCTATGAAACCAAGGTATCAATCCAGTAGGAGAACCAAGCAACACTATGTAAACGGTACCTGCACACAAATAACAAATACTTGCAACCCGACAATTAGGAGGGGTTGTCAATCCCTCTACGGGTAAAAAGATAGATAAATTTGTGATAGATTGGATAAATAGATCTCGATAAAACACGAAATAAAATAAATAGCAAACAAGTGCAGCAAGGTATTTTTGGGTTTTTGGAATAATAGATCTGAAAATAAAAGCGAATAAAAATAGATCTCGAAGCAAATATGATAAAGAATAGACCGGGGGGGCGTAGATTTCCCTAGTGGCTTCTCTAAAGAAAATAGCATACGGTGGGTAAACAAATTACTGTTGGGTAATTGATAGAACATCAAATAATTATGACGATATCTAGGCAATGATCATTATATAGGCATCACGTCCAAGATTAGTAGACCGACTCCTGCCTACATCTACTACTATTACTCCACACATCAACCGCTATCCAGCATGCATCTAGTGTATTAAGTTCCTGGAGAAGCGGAGTAATGCAATAAGAACGATGACATGATGTAGACAAGATCTATTCATGTAGGAATATCCCCCATCTTGTCATCCTTAATAGCAATGATACATGCGTGTCTTGCTGCCCCTTCTGTCACTGGGAAAGAACACCGCATGATCGAACCCATTACAAAGCACCTCTTCCCATGGCAAGAAAAATTGATCAAGTTGGCCTAACTAAACCAAAGATTCGAAGAAGAAATACGAGGCTATAAGTAATCATGCATAAAAGAGATCAAAGAACTCAAATAACTTTCATGGATATAGATCTGATCATAAACTCAAAGTTCATCGGATCCCAACAAACACACCGCAAAAAGAGTTACATCAAATAGATCTCCAAGAGACCATTGTATTGAGAATCAAAAAGAGAGAAGAAGCCATCTAGCTACTGCCTACGGACCCGTAGGTCTACAATGAACTACTCATGCATCATCGGAGAGGCACCAATGAGGATGATGAACCCCTCCGTGATGGTGTCTAGATTGGATTTCATGGTTCTGGAACTTGCGGTGGCTGGAATTGTGTTTCGTCGTCTCCCCTAGGGTTTTGGGAATATTGGGGTATTTATAGGGCGAAGAGGCGGTAAGGGAGGCCACCGAGGTGGGCACAACCCACCAGGGTGCGCCCAGGTGGGTTGTGCCCCCCTCGGGGCACCCCTCTGGTACTTCTTTGGCCCATCTTGTGTCTTCTGGTCCAGAAAAATTCTCCAAAAAGTTTTGCTGCGTTTGGACTCCATTTGGTATTGATTTTCTGCGAAGTAAAAAACAAGCAAAAAACAGCAACTGGCACTCGGCACTATGTCAATAGGTTAGTACCAAAAAATGATACAAAGTTGCTATAAAATGATTGTAAAACATCCAAGAATGATAATATAACAGCATGGAACAAGAAAAAATTATAGATACGTTGGAGACGTATCAGTATGTATTTAAGACAATGTGAAAAATTGTTTCACAACTCATGCCACCTGGAACACCATCGTGTAATGGTGTGTCTAAATGTCGTAGTTGTACTCTATTGGATATGGTGTGTCCTATGATGTCTCTTACCGATTTGCCACTATCATTTTGGGGTTATGCATTAGAGACAGCCGTATTCACTTTAAATAGGGCACCGTCTAAATCCGTTGAGATGACACCGTATGAATTATGCTTTGGCAAGAAACCTAAGTTGTCATTTCTTAAAGTTTGGGGATGCAACGTTTATGTCAAGAGGCTTCAGCCTGATAAGTTCAAACCCAAAGCGGAGAAGTGTGTATTCATAGGATACCCTAAAGAGACCATTGGGTATACCTTCTATCACAGATCCGAGGGCAAGATCTTTGTTGCTAAAAATGAGTCCTTTCTAGAGAAGGGGTTTCTCTCGAAAGAAGTGAGTGGGAGGAAAGTAGAACTTGATGAGGTAATTGTACCTTCTCTCAAATTGGAAGGTAGCACATCACAAAAAGGAGTTCCCATGGTGCCTGCACCAACCGAAGAGGAAGCTAATGATGTTGATGATCAAAGTTCAGATCAAGTTACTACTGAACTTCGTAGGTCGACCAGGACACGTTCCGCACCAGAGTGGTAAGGTAATCCCGTCCTGGAAGTCATGTTGTTAGATAACGGTTAACCTATGAACTATGAAGAAGCAATGATGAGCCCGGATTCCGACAAATAGCTTGAAGCCATGAAATCCGAGATAGGATCCATGTATGAAAACAAGGTATGGACTTTGGTGGACTTGCCTGTTGACCGACAAGCCATTGAGAATAAATGGATCTTTAAGAAGAAGACAGACGCTGATGGTAATGTCACCGTCTATAAAGCTCGACTTGTTGCAAAGGGTTTCTGAGAAGTTCAAGGAGTTGACTACGATGAGACTTTCTCACCCGTAGCGATGCTTAAGTCTGTTAGAATTGTGTTAGCGATTGCTGCATTTTTCAATTATGAAATCTGGCAGATGGATGTGAAAACCGCTTTCCTTAAGGAAGAGTTGTATATGATGCAACCTACAGGTTTTGTGGATCCTAAGGATGCTAAAAAGGTAAGCAAGCTCCAGCGATCCATCTATGGACTAGTTGAAGCATCTCGGAGTTGGAATATATGCTTTGATGAGGGTGATCAAAGCTTTTGGGTTTATACGAAGTTTATGAAGAAGCTTGTATTTACAAGAAAGTGAGTGGGAGCTCTGTAGCATTTCCAATACTATATGTGGATGACATATTATTGATTGAAAATGATATAGAATTTCTGGAAAGCATAAAGGGTTGTTTGAAAGGAGTTTTTTAAAGGAAGACCTGGGTAAAGTTGCTTACATATTGGGCATGGAGATCTATAGAGATAGAACAAGACACCTGATAAGACTTTCACAGAGCACATACCTTGACAAGATTTTGAAGGAGTTCAAAATGGACCAGTCAAAGAAGGAGTTCTTTCCTGTATTGTAAGGTGTGAAGTTGAGTAAGACTCAAAGCTCGACCACAGCAGAAGAAAGAGAAAGGATGAAGGTCGTCCCCTATGCCTCAGTCATAGGCTCTATAATGTATGCCATGCTGTGTGCCATACTTGATGTGTTCCTTGTCATGAGTCTGGCAAGGGGGTACAAGAGTGATCCAAGAGTGGATCACTGGACAGCGGTCAAAATTATCCTTAGGTTCCCAAAAAGGAATAAGGAAATGTTTCTCGATTATGGAGGTGATAAAGAGTTCGTCGTAAAGGGTTACGTCGATGCAAGATTTGACACCGATCCAGATGACTCTAAGTCACACACCGGATACGTATAGTGGAGCAGTCATTCGGAATAGCTCCATGTGGAGTGTGGTAGCAGCATCTATAGTATGACATAGCGATTTGCAAAGTACACGGGGATCTGAATGTTGCAGACCAGTTGACTAAAACCTCCCTCACAAGCAAAACATGATCAAACCCCAGAACTCATTGGGTGTTAATCACATGGAGATGTGAACTAGATTATTGACTCTAGTGCAAGTGGGATACTGTTGGAAATATGCCCTAGAGGCAATAATAAAATGGTTATTATCATATTTCTCACTCATGATAAATGTTTATTATTCATGCTCTAATTGTATTGACCGAAAACTTAAATACATGTGTGAATACATAAACTACACTGTGTCCCTAGTAAGCCTCTACTAGACTAGCTCGTTGATCAAAGATGGTTATGGTTTCCTAACCGTAGACATGAGTTGTCATTTGATAACGGGATCACATCATTAGGAGAATGATGTGATGGACAGACCCAACCGTAAGCTTAGCATCAGATTGTTTAGTTATTTGCTATAGCTTTCTTCATGTCAAGTATTTGTTCCTTCGACCATGAGATCATGCCACTCCCGGATACCGGAGGAATGCCTTGTGTGCTATCAAACATCACTTCATAAATGGGTGATCATAAAGGTGCTCTACAGGTATCTCCAAAGGTGTCTGTTGGGTTGCATGGATCAAGACTAGGATTTGTCGCTCCGTGCGACGGAGAGATATCTCTGGGCCCTCTCGGTAATACAACATCGTAAGAAGCTTCATGTGACTAATGAGTTTAGTCACAGGGTCTTGTATTACAGAACGAGTAAAGAGACTTGCCGGTAATGAGATTGAACTAGGTATGGAGATACCGACGATCGAATCTCGGGCAAGTAACATATCGCTGGACAAAGGAAATTGCATAAGGGATTGACTAAATCCTTGACATCATGGTTCAACCGATAAAGATCTTCGTGGAATATGTAGGAATCAATATGGGCATCCAAGTCCCACTATTGGTTATTGACCGGAGAGGAGTATCGATCATTTCTACATGATTCTCGAACCCGTAGGGTCGCACGCTTAACGTTCGGTAGCGCTAGGGTAGTATTGAGATATTAATAGTAGAAAGTCCGAACGTTGTTCGGAGTCCTGGATGGGATCCGGGACATCACGAGGAGCTCTGGAATAGTCCGGAGGTAAAGATTCATATATGGAAAGTTGTTATCGGGGTTCCGAAAAAAGTTTGAGTTTTTTCGGTATTGTACCGGGAAGGTTCTAGAAGGTTCCAGAGTGGGGCCCACCTGCATGGGGGACCCACATGAATGTGGGTAGTGGGGAAAATCCCCACAACCCTGGTCTGGGCGCACGAAGATTCTCCTTAAAAGTAATAGTATCATATCCCGAAGGGATAAGATCAGAATCCCTAAAAATGGGGATACCGATCGGTGGAGAAGGAAAGGAGGGATTTCCTTCCTGCCCCTATGACCAACGACCCTAGGGCCTTGGAGGGAAAGCCACCAGCCCCCTCCACGCCTATATAAAGGTGGGGAGGCGTTGGGGGCATCCCCCTTCGACCCTTGCCAGTTACCTCTCTCAACTCCTCCCATGTTTCACTGGTACGCGCTTGGCGAAGCCCGACCGGAGTTCCGCTGCCACCACCACCACCACACCATCGTGTTGGTTCAGATCTCATCAACCTCCTCTCCCTCCCTTGCTGGATCAAGAAGGAGAGGACACCGCCAAGCCGTACGTGTGCTAAACTCGGAGGTGCCACACGAGCGGTACTTGGATCGGATTGGATCGCGACGCGAGTATGACTACACCAACCACGATCTCTAGATCGTTAATGCTTTAGGTCTACAAGGGTATGTAGACACCACTCCCCTCTCGTTGCTATACATCTCCTAGATTATATCTTGTGTGTTTTGTAGGAAATATTTTGATTTGCATGCTTCGTTCCCCATCACAGACGCAGGATGGGCGAAGTCCTGTCGGCCACAGTGCCGCGGACAGGGGCTGCCGGCGCGTGAGGACGAAGAAAGAGGAGGGGGCGGGGCAGGGGAGCAGGTGCGAGGCCAAGGCGAAGCTCCTGGACATGGTGCCGTGGTGAGAGCTCGAGGGAACAGATGAAATCAAGGGCCCCAATACACAGAGCACGTGCATTGGCATGCCAGACGCGTAGCCACCGCATGAATAGGCGCACGCGGTGCACTCTGGCTCTGCAGACCGTGTCTGGGAGATAAGGCAAACATCAGAGAGTGCCAAAGATCAAAGCAACAAGAACATCAACCAACGATGTGACCATAGCTAGCTAGATGACACTGGAACAGCAAGGTGTTTGTGGCTTTCTGGGGAAGATTGGTCTAGAGGAAGATGTTGATATTTTGCTGAGGGTGATCAACCACTAAGATGACCCACTATGCAAATTTTTAGCTCAATTGGATGAAGTTAACTAGCACTTGTTGTACAATTCACCACACTGGACAGAAGTGCAAAAGATGATGTAGCAATCACATAGTTGATTGGTTTGAGCTAAAATTTGGAGGAAATGAGTTACTTGGGCATATGAATGCACTGTTAAAATTTCATACCATTTGGATACACCAAAATGGTACTTCCTTCACAATGCATCTCTTTGGATAGAATTTTAGGAAAAATATAGTGGGAGATTGGCAAGATGAAATGATCCCAAATTTTTTGGAGAGATGTTATATGGGTAGGATCATGTCCTGGTAAATTTTCAGCAATAATGAAGCAATATAAAATATAGTTGCTTCACAACCTAAAAATCTGACCAGAATCAAAGATTACATGGGGTGCTCACCATGAGCATGGAATCATGAATATTCTTGCATATCCAAGGTTCATATGGTCCAAAGGAATTTTAGATTTTTTTTGGGAATTTTAGGGAAAACAGAAATGTAGGTTGCTTTACAACCGGGGGCAAAAAGAATTATTCCTTTAATAGAAAAAGGAATATTCCCAAGAAATAAATATTGGGATTGGGCTAAGATTTAAATGACATGGTCTTGGGAAGGGTTTGAGGGTGACAAGCCACTTGGGAGAGAAATCAGGGATGATCTTCCTAGATTTCAAGACCACAGAGCCACAGAAAATCTATCCAAAGCGAAAATTCAAATAAATCCAAAGAAAAAGAAAAGGGCCAAAAACCAGGGTGTTACACTTGGTCTTTTGGAAATTTTGAGCAAAACATCCTCTTTTCATTTCTGTCCACTCCTTAAGTTATAACTACAACCCTAATTTTTCTAGCTCTATTAATTCTGAAATTTTTGCATCTCATAGTCCTTCCAACCAAAATCTTAAGTCCAGAAGATCAGCCCCATTCTCATCTTGGAAGTCCACCAAATATTCCTCTGAAGTTTCTATCCAGAACTGAATTCTAATAAAACTTGCACTAGCAAGTGATTCCTTTTGTCAAACCAACCCCACCATCATCACTAACATCCAAGGAGACATCATCCTGTCAAGTTTCACATCCAACAAAGTTCCCTAGCCAGCCCTAGCATTTCATCAAACACATTGTGGACATGGCTAAAATTTTGCATCTCTCTGAACCCAATGTTGCACTAGATCTTATGGCCAAACCAACATGTCCATTAGCTCTCTCATAACCAGTTTCCTAATGCTACTAAGTTTCACTTGCATCAAATCCTCCTAGGTTGCTCTAGCATTTCGCTGAGCACCCTAAGTGCATGTCCAGAGCATGCACTGCATGCCCAGAGCGTGCGAGTTGTACCGTGTCGGCACCGAGCTCCTGTCGCTCTGCTGCTGCTTCCCTCGCTCTCCTCTGGATTGACTCGACCACCTAGAAGCATGCCGACAGCCAGCCTTGGTCACTAGCACCGGCCACCGCTATCCATGCCAAACAAAGCCGCCGCCCGATGGGTCCTCTTCTGCCACGTCTCTGTCAGGGGTCCTCTCGCTTAATTGCCAACGGCAAGAGCTCATCCGCAGCTCACCGACCGCACAAAAGCCACACCGTCCATGCCACGTCCTCGCCACCGTCCTCCTTCGCCATGAATGACCGCCGTCGTAGTCAGCTCGGGACGGCACCGCCCAAGGCATGTGGCATGACTCCGAGCCAGCCAGCGCGCCCCTGCATCACTGTGAGATGCCGCTATCTGCACCAACCACCCACCGACCTCAACGGCCTCACCTATCGCTGTAAGGATCGCCGCCGCCGTGCCTATCCTCGGGAGCCCGCGAACCGACCCCCCCCCCCCCCCCGCGTGCTATATAAGGCCACCTTGGGCTTGTCCAGTTCATCAACACTTCTCCTTCCCCCTCTACGAATTCGCCCGAGCCTCAGCATGTCCGGATATGGCCGTGTTCTTCCTCTCCGGCAGCTTCGGCTGCCGCCACGCTCCGGTCAAATCCGACGTAGCCAGAGCCTCCCCCACTCCATTCTCTCCACCAGTAGTCCCCTCGTGCTCTCACAAATCCATCTCGCACGTCAATTCCACCGGAGATGGCTCGTAGGCGAAACGCCCAACTTGCCTCCGCTGGAGTTCTTCGGGATAGCTCGTCGCCGGCGACTCCGTCTGCCCCACCGACCAAGCCAAGCACTAGTGGGACCGCCTTGATCTCCTGGACCCAACAATGGGCTCAAATAACCGAGGGGAGCCGCCGTTCGTCGGCGAGGACCGCCGGAGTTCCGCCTCTATTTTGCCGGAGAGGGAGGCGCGCGCGAAGACCGGTCAAACCTGACCAGTGGGCCAGGCAGGCCCACTATCAGTGACCCAGCGTCGCGTCGAGTCGTCTTAAGTGGACATGTATTCCACAGAGTATGTCTTTGCATTTTGAAAGCGTATTTCCAAGCGAAACGTTTTCTTTTTCTTTTTATTAAAAAAAGAATTTTGACCCAACTTTGACTGCCTCTAGTTTTTAAACCACAACTCCAAATGACTTGATTCTTTTTCTGACAATCTTTAAATTTCATCTAGTTTATTTTAGTATTTATTTCAAAAATTTCCAAACAACTCTTTAGCACTGTTTTGGCTTTATGTGGTAATTGCAATATTTTTTAAAATAGGAAAATGAAGGGAAGATAAAATTTTCAAAGTTTTGGAGCGCACCCAATCTTTCTGCATGCTCAAGGCAAGCATCTTGAACACTTGATATGGTGAATGCATAATTGTTTGTTTGCAAGTATAGTTGAATTATGAATATGTTGAATTCATATAAAATTTGCATATTACTAGTAATACATGCATGATTCCCTTGATGGTATTTTAACTTCATTTAAACATGAAGTATAAGTGAGTATGGTTATTATCACGTGCCACGTATTCCTATGTTGGTCCAGACTAATCTGCAGGAAGAATCGGTCACGAGAAAAGTGACCGTGAGACTAAAATCTCGTTGTGACGAGAATGGTCAGTGAGGGTATGTTGGGACATACCAGATGGTGACCCTATTGGATACTACCAAGGAAATACATTGTGCTAACCACTGCAGGAAAATTTAAACCTCCTGAGTCAACCGTAGAACGAGTCTTGTTCCGGTAACCCCCATACTGGTTTCGTGCTACCACTTGTCCCCGCCACGGGTAGGGTTTTGTAAGTTGTTAGCCCCATTCCCTGCACACACCGTACAAAGAGGCCACGATGAAGGTTTCCAGGTACCGGATGCAATGCCAGTCATCGGGTCAGGGGGCATGGGTGTATCCGGCTGGGTCGAGAGGGGGGCACCCCTTGTAATCCGCGTGTGTTAATTGTGATCCCATGCTATTCGAGCATATGGTCTCCCCGCCTAGAGTTTTTCTTGAATGATGCTTTGGGTGATTCCTGGCATCCAAAAAGTTAATATGGTGTGTGCTGGTCAGGTGTGTTTTCAACCCAAAGGCCGTAATGGGAATTAGTCAGCATCTCGGTGTTGGCTAAAGAAATCCTATACACGTGGGTAAAGAGTACACCATCTGCAGAGTCATATCTATTCGAATAGCCATGTCCGCAGTTAAGGACTGCAGTCTGGGTTGGTCAAGTGTCGGTCTTAGTGTCAGTCTCCGGGGGAAATAATTAAATTGATCATGGTTCATTTTGCAGGATAATTATTGTCACTACTGGTGTTGTTATGTATATTGTTGTTGACATGAATATTATTGTGGACTAACCTTTTCCTCTTATGTGCAACCTTGAGTATCTCTTGGGATGGCTAGGCTACCCGAGATACTCAATTTTTTTAGTATCACTTGGGATGGCTAGTCCACATGGATACTCACTTATTTTCAAGACCTCTCGAGGCGTCACTTTTAGACACCCGTTAGGCATTTCTTTTCAAGACCTCTCGAGGCGTCGTATTTAGACACCCGTTTGGCATTTCTTTTCAAGACCTCTCAAGGCGTCGCATTTAGACACCCGTTTGGCATTTCTTTTCAAGACATCTCGAGGCGTCGCTTTCAGACACCCGCTTGGCATTTTTCTTGGAATTCCTCAGGCTGTCCAATGCCCGATGTTCCATATCATTTCCTTGCTTTACTACTAACATGATTTATTTATTCTTTCACATCGTATTAATATTTATCATGCCATGCCTTAATTTTCAGTCAACACATGCATATAATTTAATTCATCATTAGCATATGCATTCGGTATATCTTTTGTTCATGATGTTTGCGAGTACATTCAAACGTACTCACTGGCTTGTCCCTGGCTATTGTCTTGGCCAGATCACAACTCATAGAGGAGCACTTCGAGGGCATCCCACAACCTAGGACTCGAGGATAGCAGCCATGCGAGAAAGGAGTTATCCAGGTCAGCTATTCCTGTGGGAATGGAGTCCCATCAATGTTGGAGATCCACGAGTCGCTTCCATCATCCACCACTAGTAATCATTATGATACCCAATGGACCTTTATGGTCTTGTACTCAAATTCTTGTAACTGCTTGGAATTATGTATCAAGGAAGTGTCCACCAGCAAACAGTAATCCTATGGCTGGTGATGACACAAGGATCATTTGCTGGGATTTTATGTCCTGGAAAACCGGCCCAGATAACCTTGGTATCAGAGCCAGGCTGACCACTGGCTAATCCTATCTTAGCCTGGTCGCTATCCCTAGGTTTCCACTCTGTCCACATCCTTCCGTGTCCATAGTCAAGCCCATCCTATCTAATAGCCTACACAGTGGCCAGCCGACATCTTTTTGACAATCGATGCCCAACCTATCAACTTAGCCCATAGGTCCTGTGCCTGTGGCCGACACCTAAGTTGTCCCATCCACAAGCGTGCGATGGAAGGCTCCACTGGCTTATAAGGGAAGCGTTGTCTCAACCCAGCACATCACAGCCTTCACTCGCAACCTGATATCCAAACCACCAAGATGCCTGGTCCCATCGTCCGCAACGAGACCACCGCAACCAAACTTGGAGATTTCATAGCCATCCTCGCCAATCTCACCCACCGAGCTTTTGGCATAGACGAACCTCTGGAATATGTTGTGTACCAGGAGCACACGAGTGATGCCATCAGCCACTTCTGGGCCATGGTGCACATCTACGGGAGGGGTACCACATCAGAATGCCCCTACCGGTTCACCGGGAGGACGACCTCCGATGAGCCGCAAGCCATCCAACTTGCAGCCCGAGAGGGTATAGTTAATCTCCGGCAGATGTTCGGCATCTGTCACCAAGGGTTAACATCTGCCATTTCTTCTATTACCCTAGTCGTGAAGGCTATGGTAGCCCGACCCAGGTCGCCAATGGAGACCATGAGACAGATCCTTCCCTAGTGCATCTGGTGCGCTACCTAAGAGCGCAAGAAGCACTATTCGATCAGGTCACCAATGATCTGATTGCAACCCGCAGGACGCTTGCTCTCGTGACACCGGTGAGAGGTGAAGCTGCAACTGACACCGACACCCCGATAGTGCTGCTTGGGAGGCTAGCTGAGCCCCCAAGGTCTGCTCCTGTTATCTACCCAGGCAATGCCTTCGCCTCCCCAGGGGAACTCCGTCGTCTCTTGGAGACCTACTCCAATAGGATTGTGACCACGACACCCCGCGAGGGGCATCACCGCTATCCCAGCCCTGTAGCTCCCCATCCTACCCCGACCAACTCCGACACTGAAGCTCACGGAGGAGCCTCAACATCTACAAGACACGCCCGGATAGATGTCAACAAGGTGGACTGAGTCCACCAAAATTGTTGTCAAATCTTAGTGGCCCTGTTGCCATGTATTTTCGAGGTAGCAGTCGCATGGTGTAGTAAGCTTCTAAATTACCCGTGTGCCATTGTTCTGGTGGTACTATGTGTGATCTAGCATAAATTGTTGGCGTGTGGTGGCAGAGTAAATACTATACGTGACTGCCGAACACCCTAATCAACACGCACAGTAATACGTCACACACTCCTTTTGGGGAGTGATGTCCTAGCATTTGACTTGGACAGCCCTATGTCGGAGCCAATACACAAGTCGTACCGGCACCACATCATGTTTTCTAACCCAGACACCTTATAAGGGGCCATATCCATAAACCACACCAGCCACCATCACCCTTGAGCACTGCTTTTCCCCATCCATCCCTCCATGTCTCACCCCGAAGCCTACCTAAGAACTCTAGATGCAAGCCCTGGTAGTTTTGTTAAGGTTTTGTGGGATTTGACCTGCAACATCCTTGGTTCCACCCACCCACCCCAATATGAGTTGTACAAATTGAGGATCCCCTCTGATTCCTCAAAATACTGGGCAGTTGTGCACATTCCACCAGAGGATTTAAATCCAGGCCCTCCATATGTTGTCTTCATCGGGAGATCCATGCCAACCTCAGGCATGGCCATTGAGGCTGCTGCTTATGAAGCAGTTACCCGTCTTTGATTCGCGGTACCCGCTGCCAGTGAAAGGAAATACTGTTATTTCCCGAGCCGTGCAACTTTTGGAGCAGAAGCCACATTCCGTTGTGAACGTATAGAAAGAGATCCAGCTCTGGCCAATCTCATTCAGTATGTGATGGCCCAGGAGCATCTAACCCAGCAACTAATAGATTATCTCCATTATCTTGTTGTCCTGAATCCCCAGATCGCCATTGGTGGACCACCCTTACCAACTCCGGAAGGGCATGTTCTTCGTTTGCTTCCTCCACTTCCCCCAGAAGGAGAAGAATGTGCTCCAGCACCAGGGACTCTTCCACAAGACCCTGTAGATCTCACCTTCGAACCATAGTCGGTCATGAGTGTGGTTGTTGCCATGTCTAACACTTGTTTATATGATGCAACCTTTGTGTTGTATTTTAGGGCGTATGTCATAAGTGCCTTGCCATGATTGCATTCCGCATATGATCATTTGTTGTGATATGCATTTAGTTCTTCCGCCCTTAACAAATCTCGAGGATGAGATTTTCTTAAGGGGGGTAGAGTTTGTAACACCCCAAAAATTTAACCATATTCTTATTAAGTAAAATTTGACCAGATTTTTTTTTTGAATTATAATAGGTCATTTCTTAATTTCAGAGCCTTTTCTGTTCTCTGCTTTCCAAAATTCTTCCCTCCATATAGAATTTTTTTATTATGGTCTTCGGTTGTTTTCTTAAGTCATTCCATTTATATTTTAAATAACAGTAGGAAATTTTTTCATAATAAAATTTGCCACAAAATAATTCTTTTAAAACCATTTTCAATCTCTCAAATGCTTCTGTTGCACTAAAACCCTTTTAACTAATTCTTTAAAAATTCCACAAAAAATTTGAGAGGTCCTGTAATGCCTACAGAGCACTTTTATGCAAAAACCCAACCTGGTCTTTTTGAAATTTTGAGCAAAACATCCTCTTTTCATTTATGTCCCCTCCTTAAGTTATAACTACAACCCTAATTTTCCTAGCTCTATTAATTCTGAAATTTTTGCATCTCATAGTCCTTCCAAACAAAACCTTAAGTCTAGAAGATCAGCCCCATTCTCATCTGGGAAGTCCACCAAATATTCCTCTGAAGTTTTTGTCCAAAACTGAATTATAATAAAACTTGCACTAGCAAGTGATTCCTTTTGTCAAACCAACCCCACCATCATCACTAACATCCAAGGAGACATCATCCTGTCAAGTTTCACATCCAACAAAGTTCCCTAGCCAGCCCTAGCATTTCATCAAACGCATTGTGGACATGGCTGAAATTTTGCATCTCTCTGAACCCAATGTTGCACTAGATCTTATGGCCAAACCAACATGTCCATTAGCTCTCTCATAACCAGTTTCCTAATGCTGCTAAGTTTCACTTGCATAAAATCCTCCTAGGTTGCTCTAGCATTTCGTCGAGCACCCTCAGTGTGTGTCCAGAGCATGTGAGTTGCGCCACATCGGCACCGAGCTCCTGTCGCTCTGCTGTTGCTTCCCTCGCTCGCCCTAGCTCCCCTCTGGATCGACCCGACCACCTAGAAGCCTGCTGACAGCTAGCCTTGGCCGCTAGCGTCGGACACCGCCGTCCATGCCGACCAGAGCCACCGCCTGATGAGTCCTCTTCTACCACGTCTCTGTCAGGGGTCCTCTCTCTTAATTGCCAACAACTCAAGCTCATCCGTAGCTCATCGGCCGCACAAAAGCCACACCATCCACGCCATGTCCTCCCCATCGTCCTCCTTCGCCATGAATGACTGCCACCGCAGTCAGCTCGGGACGGCACTGCCCAAGGCATGTGGCAAGTCTCCAAGCCAGCTAGCGCGCCCCTGCATCACTGCGAGATGCCGCCGTCCGCACCAACCACCCATTGACCTCAACGGCCTCACCTGCCGCCGTAATGATCGCCGCTGCCATGCCTATCCTTGGGAGCCCGCGAACCGACCCCCCCCCACTACGCTATATAAGGCCACCTCAGGCTCGTCCAGTTCATCAACACTTCTCCTTCCCCCTCTACAAACTCGCCCAAGCCTCAGCACGACTGGATATGGCCGTCTTCTTCCTCGTCGGCAGCTTTGGCTGCCGCCACCCTCCCGTCAAATCTGATGCAGCCAGAGCCTCCCCCACTCCATTATCTCCACCAGTAGCCCCCTCGTGCTCTCACAAATCCATCTCACCCATCAATTCCACCGGAGATGGCTCGTGGGCGAAATGCCCAACTTGCCTCCGCGGAGTTTTTCGGGATAGCTCGCCGCCGGTGACTCCGTCTGCCCCACCGACCAAGCCAAGCACCGGTGGGACCGCCTTGATCTCCTGGACCCAACAGTGGGCTCAAGTAACCGAGGGGAGCTGCCATTGGCCAGCGAGGACTGCCGGAGTTCCGCCTCTGTTCTGCCTGAGAGGGAGGCGCGCGCGAAGACCGGTCAAACCTGACAAGTGGGCCAGGTGGGCCCACTGTCAGTGACCCAGCATCGCGACGACTCGTCTTAAGTGGAGACGTATTCCACAGAGTACGTCTTTGCCTTTTGAAAGTGTATTTCCAGACGAAACGTTTTCTTTTTCTATTTTTATTAAAAACAGAATTTTGACCCAACTTTGACTGCCTCTAGTTTTTAAACCACAACACCAAATGACTTGATTCTTTTTCTGACAATCTTTAAATTTCATCTAGTTTATTTTAGTATTTATTTCAAAATTTTCCAAACAACTTTTTAGCATTGTTTTGGCTTTATGTGGTAATTGCAATATTTTTTAAAATAGGAAAATGGAGGGAAGATAAAATTTTCAAAGTTTTGGAGCGCACCCAATCTTTCTGCATGGTCAAGGCAAGCATCTTGAACACTTGATATGGTGAATGCATAATTGTTTGTTTGCAAGTATAGTTGAATTATGAATATGTTGAATTCATATACAATTTGCATATTACTAGTCATACATGCATGATTCCCTTGATGGTATTTTATCTTCATTTAAACATGAAGTATAAGTGAGTGTGGTTATTATCACATGCCACATATGCCTATGTTGGTCCAGACTAATCTGCAGGAAGAATCAGTCACGAGAAAAGTGACCGTGAGATTAAAATGTCGTTGTGACGAGAATGGTCAGTGAGGGTATGTTGGGACATACCAGATGGTGACCCTATTGGATACTACCAAGGAAATACATTGTGCTAACCACTGCAGGAAAACCTAAACCTCCTGAGTCGACCGTAGATCGAGTCTTGTTCCGGTAACCCCCATACTGGTTTCGTGCTACCACTTGTCCCCGCCACATGTAGGGTACGGTTCAGTAAGTTGTTAACCCCTTTCCCGGCACACACCGTACAGAGAGGCCATGGTGAAGGTTTCCATGTACCAGTTACAATGCCAGTCATCGGGCCAGGGGGCATGGGTGTATCCGGCTGGGCCGAGAGGGGGGCACCCCTTGTAATTCGCGCGTGTTAATAGTGATCCCATGCTAGTCGAGACGATGGTCTCCCCGCTTTAGAGTTTTTCTTGAACGATGCTTTGGGTGATTCCCGGCATCTGGAAAGTTAATCTGCTGTGTGCTGGTCAGGTGTGTTTTCAACCCAAAGGCCGTAATGGGAATTAGTCAGCGTCTCGGTGTTGGCTAAAGAAATCCTATACATGTGGGTAAAGAGTACACCCTCTGCAAAGTCATATTTATTCGAATAGCCGTGTAAGCGGTTAAGGACTGTAGTCTGGGTTGGTCAAGTGTCGGTCTTAGTGTCAGTCTCTGGGGGAAATAATTAAATTGATCATGGTTCATTTTGCAGGATAATTATTGTCACTACTGGTGTTGTTTTGTATATTGTTGTTGACATGAATATTATTGTGGACTAACCTTTTCCTCTTATGTGCAACCTTGACAATCTCTTGGGATGGCTAGGCTACCCGAGATACTCATTTTTTTCTTTTCTGAGTATCACTTGGGATGGCTAGTCACCTGGATACTCACTTATTTTCAAGACCTCTCGAGGCGTCGCTTTTAGACACCCGTTTGGCATTTATTTTCAAGACCTCTCGAGGCATCGCATTTAGACACCCGTTTGTCATTTCTACCAGAGAAACAAGGACGAAAACATGCATCAATCCCTATGCATAGATTACCCCAATGCCACCTTGGGAATCCGCGGGTTGAGTGCCAAAACATACATCAAGTGAATCTATATAATACCCCATTGTCACCACGGGTATTCATACGCAAGACATACATCAAGTGTTCTCAAATCCAACAAAGTATTCAATCTGATAAAAGTGAAACCTCAAAGGTAAAAACTCAATTCACCGCATCAAGATAGAGAGGGACAAACACCATATGATCCAACTATATTAACAAAGCTCATGGTACATCAAAGATCATGCCAAATCAAGAACACGAGAGAGAGAGAGAGAGAGAGAGATCAAACACATAGCTACTAGTAAAAACCATCAGCCCCGAGGGTGAACTACTCCCTCCTCATCATGGAGACCGCCGGGATGATGAAGATGGCCTCCGGTGATGATTTCCCCCTCTGGCAGGGTGCCGAAAAAGGTCTCTAGATGGGATCATGGAGGTACAGAGGCTTGCGGCGGCGGAGTCCAAGTTCTAGGGCTATTTCTTGGGGTTTCTGTATTTATAAGAATTTCTGGCATTGGAATCACGCAAAGATGGGCCACGAGGTGTCCACTACCCACCAGCCCACCACTTTGGCTCCTGGCGCGCCCTGATAGGTAGTGGCTACCGCATGGCTCTTCTGGCCCTCCCACGAAGCTTCGGGGGTCTCTTTTGTTCCAAACAAATCGTCAAAAAGTTTCGCCGCATTTGGACTTCATTTGATATGGATTTTCTGGAAAACCAAAAGCAAGCAGAAAACAACAACTGGCTCTGGGCACTTGGTCAATATGTTAGTCCATAAAAAACATATAAAAGCAATATAAAAGTGCACCAAAATCATACAAAAGTATAATAAACATGGCATGAATACTTCATAAATTATAGATATGTCGGAGACGTATCACACACCGTCTATTACCTTTTGGAGACGGGTGTCTCCTAGATTGGTTAGGTGTCGCTTGGGAGCCTCCGACATGCTGTGGAGTTGAACTAAGAAGTTTGTAAGGGCAAGGAGATCGCCTACTTCATGAAGTTCTACCCGAGTGAGGCAAGTACTTCATGGACGATGACCATGGTGGGATAGAAAAGGTTGCTTCTTCGTGGACCCTTCATGGGTGGAGCCCTCCGTGGACTCGTGCAGCCATTACCCTTCGTGGGTGGAAGTCTCCATCAACATGGACGTACGATAGCACCACGTATCGGAACCACGCCAAAAATCTTCGTGTCCCCATTGCGGTTGCCTTCTCCAAACCCTTCCCTTTACTTACATGTGCAATGTTCTACATTCCGCTACTATGCTCTTAGAATTGCATGTGTACAGTGTTGCTTGATACGTCTCCAACGTATCTATAATTTTTGATTGTTCCATGCTATTATATTGTCTGTTTTGGATGTTTTATATGCATTAATATGCTATTTTGTATTATTTTTGGAACTAACCTATTAACCTAGAGCCCAGTGCCAGTTTTTGTTTTTTCCTTGTTTTTGAGTTTTACAGAAAAGGAATATCAAACGGAGTCCAAACAGAATAAAACTTTCGTCATGATTTTTCTTGAACCAGAAGACACCTACGTAACTTGGAGAGAGGGCCAGAAGAGTCCCGAGGAGGCCACAAGCCTCTAGGGCGCGCCCCAGGGGGGCGCCCTGAGGGCTTGTGGGCCCCTCGGGTTTCCTCCAACACTAATTCCACCTCTATAAATTCCAAAATATTCCCCAAACATTAGAAGCGTCCACTAAAATAATTTTCCACCACCACAAGCCTCTGTTCCCGTGAGATCGCATCTTGGGGCCTTTTCTGGCGATCTGCCGGAGGGGGATTCGATCACGGAGGGCCTCTACATCAACCTTGCTGCCCTTGTAATGATGCGTGATTAGTTTACCACATACCTACACTACAAAAAAACACTTCCGTGATGATACGTGTTTGTCATAGTAGGTCACGTTTTCTGTCATGCATGTACATCCATGACGATTTTATGACAGAATCAAGATAGTCATACCTGTGCTATCGTAGAAGTGTTCCATGATAATACAAAAATTATCATCACAGAAGTGTCCACTTCCATGATGATAAATGGCGCATCATGGAAGTGTTTTTGTCAAGGGTAACCGACACGTGGCATCCACCATAACGGGTCTCCGTTAAGCTATCGGGTTCCAGTTTTTATCCGATAACCCATTAACAGCTCGGACCAATGGGGATTTTCCACATGTAAAATTCTGATTCGCTGGAGGATCCACATGTCAGCTCAGCCTTGGGACAGATGTCATCCAGCCAATGGACGGGATGCGCCTATGATAAGTCGACACGTGGCTCGGCCCAACAGTGGCCCATTCAGGTTAAAAGGCCGGGCTTGTCAGAATAAGCGGGCCGGCCCATTAGTGGCCTACTTGCATTAGGCCCATTCACAACCATGGCCCATACGAGTTACATAGAATTGGCCCATCAAAGGCCCATTTTAGATTTGACAATTTCCAGCCCATCGTCAGTTCCAGCTCGTTAACGGCCCTCTATGTCTTTGGGCTCAATTACGGCCCAACCTTCTTTCGGCCTGTTAGCAGCCCATGATAGATATGGACCAATATGCCGCCGGTATGTCTTTCGGCCTTTTCTCGGCCCATTCCATAGTTGGGCCAACTTCTAGCCCATTGTGACTTTCGGCCTTTCCTCGGCCCATTCTGTACATGGGCTAACTTCTAGCCCATTTTGTCTTTCGGCCTGTTAATGGCCTGCACAACAATTGGGCCTTTGTCGGTGCCACCTGAATTTGGGTCCATTAGCAGGCCACTTTAAGCAGGGCACAATTTCAGCCCGACGGGACTTTCGGCCTGTTAAAAGCCTAGTTCGTAAATTGGGCCTCTTTTGGCCCAAAACACTTTCGGCCTCTCACTGGCCCGTCAAGTAAAAGGGCCGAGTCAAAATTGATATTTATTTCGACCTGCTAGAGGCCCACGGGCCGTTTCCATTTATACGGCCCTACTGAGCTTTCGGCCTGTTAACGGCCTGCTAAGGTTGTTACGGTGGGCCACAATGATTAGTTGACCAGCCTAATTAAGGCCCGCTTTGACTACACATGTTTGTTCGTTCGGATGGCGTCCAAGTAATGTTTGGGCGTGTTGGCCCCTGTTTCAACGATATAGCATATACAAAGAATTATCCTACTCTATACTATCGCCTCTAAAAAACCTACACTATACAATAAAGAGACTAAGTCATAGAAATGAAGAATAATCTTACACTATACAATAAAGAATTTGCAACAGATTATATCCACTAGGCATTATAGTTCGGCACTAGTGATAATAAAGCGTACAGAAACAGCAAATTACATACACTTGGCAAATAAAGCTCACACATCATGGACGCGCATCAACAAAACTTACCATTTGAACTATAATCTCTTCAGAAAATAGGATTGGCCGGATTCAAATAGCACAAATTTTAGTCTGCAAAATCTCCAATTCCTTTGTGGTTACCTCAGTGTCTTGTTTTATTTTTTTGACTCCTGCATCTAATACCTGCAACTCCAGCCTCAACATTTCGATTACATGTTGAGAATCATATATACATTGTCTTGCCACTTCTAGTTGATGCTCGAGAACATCAGCACATTCCAATTCCAATCCATAATCATTTGGTAATGGCCATGTCGCACTGCTCTGAGATCTTTGTGTTGATGTCACTTCATCCTGAAATGTTTCTGTAAGTACACATGACTAGGGCAAAAATATAGCTACAACAATGAAGCGAGCAAGACAGACTATCTTGTACATGGCAAAACAGGACTAACAATAATGTTACACATCATGAAGCATAAGCAGGTGATATTTTAAAAATTATAAAAATGGTAGTCTGTGCAGCCCGCATACAGAAATCTCTCTTAGCTCACCAGAGGAGCTGGATGTTGGGGCCAAATCCAAAACACAGACAGGTTACAATTTTAGACCACATGCAGCTATTGAACATTATATATATATATATATATATATATATATATATATATATATATATATATATATATTGTATAAGTAAGCAAGTAGTTGGCCATTCTGTAGCTCAATTAACTAGCTGGAACATTGTGTGCCATGTTCCAGAAGAGTCTTAGGGAGCATAATAAACAGCAAAGGGATTCATACAAACCTACTACAGCAAGCAAAACTATGCAATCATTAGCCTCGTATAAACTAGATTGTGAGCCTCATCCAGTAATAGTTGGTTAATAGACTTCAAAGCTTCAGGCACACTTCGCCGGAGTAATTAAATGGTAAGGCCTTTAATTATGACAACTAATAGTTATACAAGTACCCTACATCAGGCATCATTGTTTGGGCATCTCATTAACTGAGGACAAATAAAGCAATTGAAAAGAGCAATTTAACTATGCCTGAAACAAACAAGCAATTGAACTATTGAGTTGGCAGCATGCATACATGCACGCCTCAATAACATCCATGGCCTAGCTACATTTACTATATAAAGGAACAAGTAATTTAATATTGTTTGCTCCCTATGAAGTATCTCGACTAGTATGTAATCAAGATCCTAGTAATGATAGGGAGGCTAATGATGTGAATATGCGTTTGGTTATGACATTTATGACATCGACAACTCTACCATAGCAGGAAGCAGTTTCACACTATTCACTACTATAAGATGTTTTAGATATTTAAAAGTAGACTACATTCGTAATGAGTGAACAGACACATTAAAATGTGTTTACATACATCTGATTTACAAAAAAGTAAGAACATCATATAGTAGTGAGCGGAGGGAGTTTTAATCAATGGCCCAATGACTGGGTTATAGGTGAAGAACCCTACACAAGCACAATGTCAGACAAATAGGATGTCCTGGTAATTGTAATACAATGACTTACCATAACTGGTTGAACAGGCTCAGCCCTGCCCCTCCTTCTCTTGCAAGGCTCCTTCCTAACATCTTGTACTTGGAAATCCTCAATCTTATCTTCATTGCACCCCCTCTACAAGGTGACACAAACTAGTTACTGGTCTCCTTGGAAGATAAATATACATACTTTTCAGTCTATGAACAACACCAAAGGATGAGTTTATAACAAAACAACACCACATAATGAAACATGCCACATCTCTTGCACATAATGAAATGAGCATTTACTATGTGTGCATTGTGTAAAAACTAGGCATACCTTCGAACTGGACCTCCAGGTACTCTTGGAGAGCCTACTTTAGTGTACAGCCAAACCTTTATGTCACCTATGAGTTATACAAGCCCCCACTACAGCAGCCCTTAGTGTTTAAATCGTTGACAAGCTCTGTTAAGTTAAGAACAGCAAGTAATCAAAGCAAACAGTCCTAGAATGGTTGGCTGATACAAACAAGCAATTGAACGGATGTGATGTGTGAGAAAATCTTGCACAACACTGAATTACATATCAAGAAAAGAAGCATAGAAGGAGGCTTAAAGACCATCACTTGACTGACCAGATTTAAGGGGCATTTAAACATCATGTGGAATGTATGAACTAACATAAACATTGCATATTTCAGATTCTATAATGAAATGCACATGTATTAGGTTATGCCATGTATGATGCCTAAATGTGCACTATAGCAGGCAGGAGTGATTCATCATTGCACGCACAATTGAATTGCAGGTTAAGGGCCAGTTCTATTCCGCCTTTTTAGAGCTTATTGTCAAAATAAGCCATAAAAGAAGTAAAGAACTCATTTTTGAGTTATGGGCTTGGGCTTAAGTTATTTCGCTTTGGGGGGGTGCTTCGGGTAGAAGCTCACTAAAAATTGAAGGGAAGGGGATAGCGAAATGACTCTATTGTCTGCCTATATTACACTCAAAATGCCACTGCTCACGCCTGCATCACACCTGACCCTCAAGTAAAAACAAACACGCAAGTGTTCATTGCCCTGCCCGCTTGCATCTCCTCTCCCCTTTCCCTCTACCTCAATCCCCTGCCTGCAGCACTAGGGTTCCTCCAGCGAGCCGCCGCCACTGGTCCCATCTGGCCTGCTCCTCGACGATGCTCTGTCCAGCTAGGCTACATGGCCGGCAGGTAGGGCCAAATCTCCCCGGCTGCTCCTCCCTCTTGCGCCCCCCCCTCATTCTCATGGTCTCCAGCAGCTGCTCTGCTATGGTCCGTCCAATGCACTACTCCGGCAGTCACCGCACAACTACGGTTGATGCCTCACTCCGGCAGAAGGCACCTCATTCCCCCTCCCCTCCTCCCAGGTTGTGGCCTTGAGGTGCTGTTGAAGGATGAGCTCATCCAACAAGGTGAGGATCTCCTCTGGTTTTTTGCCAAATTTTCATTCTGGTCCGCTATACGATGAATTGCTATGAGTTGCTGCTGCTGCTATATGTTGCATTGCTATGAGCTGCTCCTGCTGCTGCTATATGATGAATTGCTATGAGCTGCTGCTGCTATATGATGAATTGCTATGAGTTATTGTTGCTGCTATATGATGACTTGCTATAAGCTACTCCTGCTGCTATATGATGAATTGCTATGAGCTGCTCCTGCTGCTGCTATATGATGAACTGCTATGAGCTGCTGCTGGTATATGATGAATTGCTAGCTGCTGCTGCTGTATGATGAGTTGCTATGAGCTGTTGCTGCTATATGATGCTTTCAGGTGGTGCTGCTATATGATAATAACCAGCCACTTGGACCATCTAATTTCGATAAATAATGGTTCTTCATCTAAATTTAGGCAATGTGTTCTTCATTTAAATTAGGCAATGGGCTCTCTATGGAAGACATTGACCAAAGTAGATTGTGCCAAGTAGATGGTATCTTTGTATTTGTATTTTGAACAAATATGGATGGTCTGTTTTCCTATCATATTAATTACTGCACTGGGTTCAATTTGTGATGTTTCCAAGTCAAATTAATTTTCATATGGGCAATAAAATGACAAAATATAATGCAATCCAGACTTTTCACTTATCATACCACAGATAAGCAGAAAAGGCAGGCAATGAAAAGAACTGGTTGGCTTATTATCTGGAGCTTATATTCAAAGGTGCTTATTTTCTTAGGATAACTCGAAATAACTGTCCCTAAGAACCCTGGCCAACAGCACTGACATCCAAATAACATGTCACGATGATTGCAATGGAGTGACCTACCATAGCACACTGTATAGGCTCACCGTTGCCTCTCCTTTTTTTGCGATGTTCCATGAAATTGGCACATACATCTTGTACTACGAAATCTTGTACTTTTTCATTGTGGCACCCCATCTGCAAGTTGACACGGCTAATTTGAGATATCTCTACATGATAATACATTGCATATCCCTTGCGCATATTTAAACCACCAATTAACAATTGTGTGCGTAGCATAAACTAGCCATGACTCTGTGTACTGGACTAGCAGGCACTCTAAGGGAGCCTAATGTAGTGCACTGGAATTCCTACATGCCACCTACGATTTTGTGTAATGTACTACCTCTGTTCCTAAATATATGTCTTTGTAGAGATTCCACTATGGACCACATACAGATGTATATAGTTGCATTTTCGAGTGTAGATTCACTCATTTTGCTCTGTATGTAGTCTATAGTGGAATCTCTAGAAAGACTTATATTTAGGAATGGAGGGAGTATCATGTATGACATCTACATCTCTAATTTAGCAGCCAGTAGTGGAAATCATTGTCTGCACAAAGGGATTACTGGTCGAAAATCTAGCAAAGCACGCTGGCAGGCACACAACAATACAAGAGAGAGACGCACTTACAAGATCATAGCAATGCCTCTGTCCAAGATCTTGGTTGGCCAAGCTGTTAGATCCAGAAGAAACATCATCCTTGTACTTCTTGCTAGTTGCATAACATGTAACAATGACCTGTTAGTATATTTGAAGTACATCGGGCAGGTGATGCTGGACGAGTTTAAAGGTGACAAGTACCTAGGCCGCGGCGGGTGCTTGGCATCTTGCCAGAGGGTGGGAATCAGTTTAGAAACGTCAAGGGTGATGACGTTGCGCTGGCTGTCGGGTCCGGTAAGGAGATCTAGAACCATGGAGTAGGGTGTTTGTGGAGTGGCTCTGGTAGGGTGGACTACGGTGTGGGCGAAGCGGGTATGAGGCCGTGGACGAGGGCGTCGGTGAAGCTGCTTCGGTGGTTGGGTTCAAGATGGTGTCGACGATGCGGATCTGCGGCCGTGGACGGGGCGTCAGAAGCTCATCCGGTAGGTTGGACAAGGGTGCGACGAAGCGGATCTGAGGCCGTGGACTTGGGCGTTGGCAAAGCGGCCCCGGTAGGGTTGAGAATGGTATAGGCGAAGCTACTCCGGTAGGGTTGAGGATGGTGTTGGCGAAGCGGCTCCGGTAGGGTTGAGGAAGGTGTCGGCGAAGAGGATCAGAGGCCATCGACGGGGGCGTCGGTGGGGCGGCTCCGGGGGTGTGGATGAAGCGTCTCCGGTGGGGAGTACGAAGGAGCAGCTGCAGATGCGCTGTGGTGGATGAGAGTATCGGCAAAGCAGATCCGGCGCCATGGACAAGGCCGGCACTGAATGGGCTGTGGTACAGTGGTGGATGAGCAGTCTACTTGTTTCTAGGGGAGGTGGGAGGGGTAGATGCGGCCGCAGAAGCAGATCCGGTGAGGTGGACGACGCTGGCAGTGAACGGGTTCTGGTACGCCGGCAGATGAGCAGTCTAGGGTTTCGAGAGGGAAGGGGTAGAAAGGCCGATGAAGTACGGACGGCATGATGTAAGATGCTCTGGTGTTGTGGAGTAGTCATTTTTGCGGGATGGGGAGAGGAAATGCGGGTGCCGTGTGGTGGGGGGAACCGGAAGTTACCAAAGCAACCCCGACCTACTATGTAAATGAGGGCCGTATTGTAACTATTGTTCTCCGTGCACCAAGGACATAAGGGGAGTTTCACATGCTAAAGACTAGGTGGTGGAAATTTTAGAAGGAAGCGGGAGATTTTGCCACCCGCGGGATCGTTTGTATCCAGTTTCAACTAATTTTGGACAGTGCTAGCGGGAAGGTCATGCGAGACTGTGTACACGGGGCACACGTTAGCAGTTAATAACTGGTATGAAGTCCACCCCAGAAAAAAAGACAATAACTCGGGATGATGCACCGATAACTTGGATGTTCACACAGGCGCGGCCAATCGTACGGGTGTAGAGGCGCGTTCACAAAAAAACGGATCAAACGCTCAGCCCATGTATTTCTCGTGTAAATATATAATTTAGTGTCATTGGTTATTTATTTTAAACACAATGCATTGACGTGTTAATTTTAATTATATTGCAGAGTAACAAATGGATAATATAGATGCACAAAAGAAACGGATATTGTAGTCGGCTACTTAAAAGTGTTACCTCATATGATTGCATGGCCTCCATTTCATAAATTGCGTACCCGTTGAATTCATATATGAATATTACATATATTACTTCATAATAGAACCTTAAATCTTCCAAGACTAATGAATTTGAATGCAAAACTAGCAATGGTGCATGTACATGATAACTACTGGTTGTTTGAAGAAACATCACTATAACTTTGGCATGCACAATTGAAAAAGACTATTTGAAAAAAAATGCGATATGTGAGTGTCCAATCTTTGTAGCGTTGAATCGATATTGTATCGTTGGCCACGATACAAAGTAGATATTGATGCACGTCCACGATCGCTAGATAGTGATACATGAATGAATTGTGCAATCTCTCTCACACGCATACATATCTCGTTTCTCCGTGGGCATCAGAATCACACATGCGCACTTCATGTATTTCTCTCCCTCCATCAAGGTTAGAATTCATCTTTCTACCCCGTCCCACAAGTCTCTCACACAAAAACACACACGCTCTCTCTGTCGAACACACCCACCCCTTTAATTCCGCCCACCCACCGCCACTAATGTCTCAAAGTATAACTATGTCTCGCACACATATGCGTAAGGTTAACTCGAGTCCCTGAACCATCACTACAAAAAAAGACACATCCGTGACATTTTGGCCCGAACGAAAAAAAATTATGTCATGCTTATGACACTTCTATGACGATAATTGTGACAAAAGCACGTATCATCATAGATGTGGTGGGCTCCTACTTCTATGACAAAAAATCATGACAGAAAATGGGCTTTTCATCCTAGGCGGGCCGGGGACGCACCTGCATGACATTCTTTGGGCCGTCCATGATTGAAAAAATCATGGTAGAAGCAAGGGCGAGGAAACTATCGGGGAGTTCCCGGTTATGGTGGGTGGTTGGGGCCGAGCGATGCACTGTGGTTTGCGCGTTTCTCTCGTGTACGCGCGTGTGTGCGAGGCGTTGACTAATTGAACCCGAGCGATCACAGTAGCTATGTTACTGAACCCGAGCGATCGATCCCTTGGCTGTTAACTGAACCCGACCGATTCATTCGCTGCTGACTGAACCCGAGCGATTCCTTCACTGCTGCTGCTAACTGAACCCGAGCGATCGATAACTGCTGCTGTTTACTGAAGCCGATCGAGCCCCGAGCGAGACATAGCCAACCGGTGTTGGGTTGCCTCTCGATGAACAGTGATCATTGCTACCATGCGCGTGGTACGTAGAACGAGTCGAGACATGGTGAGTCAAGCCGGTTGGTTGGCTGTGGATGAACAGTTCCCGGTGGGGGTTGGATGAACAAGACCCCGTGGTAGTAGGCCGTTGCCGCTGGATGAACAGGACACCGAGGAGGCCACCGCACCCCAATCGGTTGGGGGTGGATGAACAGGACCCCGTGGAGGCTGGATAAACAGTAGTCGATGGAGGCTGGATGAACAGTAGCCCGTGGATGAACAGTAGCAGGTGGAGGCTGGAGGAAGTCGACGGTGGATGAATAGTAACCCATGGAGGCTGGAGCGAGGCAGTAGACGGTGGATGAACAGGACCCCGTTTCGACCGTAGGCGCTCCAACAGAAGTCTGTTTCATCCGTTTTGCGGTACACCACACCCCTCCTGATCAACAAGACCCCGTTTCGACCGTAGGCACTTGAACAGAAGTCCGTTTCCTCCGTTTTGCGGTACGCCAGACCCTTCCTGATGAACAGGACCCTGTTTCGACCGTACGCGGTCAAACAGAAAGGTTGTTTCCTCTGTTCTGCGGTAAGCCAGACCTCGTTTTGGCTGTTCTGTCCAAGCCGGTTGGCTCCCGATGAACACGATGCTATTGTTGCCGTCCGCTGCCTCTCCATGTACACGAGCCCTGGCCGTACGTATGCACGAGTAGGTGTTCGAGATCCCGCCCGTATGTATGTACGTGGCCGTATTTTTTGCAATCTGGCTATACGTACGTGTACACAGTTTAGAATGGACTGCCTGAGCTGCTATGTCGGGGGCTCTACTACTACATGTGCCGCTGCTTGCTCGGCCACGGTTCATCGTTGCAGAGAGACCGATCGACCAGTATGTACGTACACGTTCGTGACCAGACAGACAACCCTACATACGGTTCGACCGGGTGGATCCCAGACGTCCGGGAGGATAAGGGGGTACTCCCTTGCATGCAAAGATATATGTGGTGGGTCCTAGCTGTCAGGGGGGAATCATTTTTTTTGCGCGTAATAAGGAGGCACCTCCTTGCGTGCAAAGATGTAGGTGGTGGGTCCAACTGTCAGCCTCACCGTGTACAGTCGTCTTCCGATGGCTATCGTTCATTGACAACGTGGACCATGCCGCGCTGAGAGCACCAAGGCGGTGGACGACGGCGAGGCCTGCTAAGGGAACAATGCGGAGCCAAGGAAGACGAGGCAGTGGATGACCACGCGGAGGGGAGTACGAGGGTTCACTGGTTCCGTTGCGGTGTGAGGCTGCTGTCGCCGGAGAATAACACGGGGTGTGGGTGAGTAGAGGGAAGCCCTGGCCGGTGGTGGGATTAGGGTGGGGCCGTGAGGCCTACGCGACAGCACTGCCGCCCACGGGAGGCAGGGGCAGGTGGTCCCACCGGCGCTGGTTTGGGCGGCTGGAGCAAGAAGATTAGAGGTTGAAGAAGCAGCATGGCTGTTGGATTAACATCCAATGGTCCAGCTGCTAGAATCATTTGTTGACTAAGTTGACAAATCCCTGCATACGCGTCAGCTTAGTAGGCCCACAAGTCAGCCACCAAATCTGCCGGGTCCTAGCTGTCATCGGGAGGAATATTTTTTTCGCATAATAAGGAGGCACTTCCTTCCGTGCGAAGATTTTGCCAGTGGGTCCCAGCTGTCAGCAGGAGCAATCATTTTTTTTCACATAATAAGGAGGCACTTGCTTGTGTGGGTCCCTACTTTCAGCCTCTCCACTTACATCCCTCTTCCGATGGCTGTCATTTGTTGACCATGTTGACCACCTCCGCGCCGAGAGCACCAACGCGGTGGACGACCCATGTAAAAAAATGCGGTGGACGACGGCGAGGCCCAGGAAGGGAATGACCCAGAGCCGGCGAAGCCACAGCAGTGGATGCCCACGCTGAGGGGAGTATGAGGGCTGACTGGTCGGTTGCGGGGTGAGGATGCCATCACCGGAAATAACATGAGGTGCGGGTGGGTAGAGGGATGGCCAGGCCAGCGGTGGGAGTAGGGTGGGCCGGTGAGGCCTGCGCGGCAGCACAGCCAGCCACGGAAGGAGGGAGCAGGCAGTCCCACCAGCACTGGTTTGGGTGGCTGGAGCACGAAGATCAGAGATTGAAGAAGCACGACGGCGGTTGGATGGACATCCAACAGTCACTACTCTGTGTTGACTAAGTTGACAAAGCCTAGTAGGCCCACAAGTCAGCCTCCAAATCTGTGGAAAACAGCATACAACCCATTTGCCATTATTTTTAATAACTTACAGCCCATTTGCTAATTCTTAAGGATATTTTGAAGCCCATATTGTTTAGTTAGCATTACAGACCATATTCTGGCAACTGCTAAAAAATTCAACAAAATTTTGCATATTCCGGTGGGGTCCAAACTCTTTAATGACGAAATTTTGAGTCACATTAAAAATAATTATAAAAATAATTTTATTTTGAATTAAAATACAATGAAATTTTTCCCGCAAAAAAACAATGAAATTTAAAATCTTGAAATCCTGAAAAAATGAAATTTGTATCTAGTTGTCGGTTTTCTGTGTTTTTAAAATTTAAAGCCCATTTCTTACTACTTATAGCCCATTTTCTGGGGAAGCTGAATACATTTCCTCATCTTTAAAGATTTGCAGCCCAGTAGGGCTGAGAAAAGCAAGTAGGCCTGGGTTGGGTATTGTCCAAAAAAATAGAACCGGGCTAGCCATTTTCAGAAAGAAAAAAGATATCAACTGGGCTCATCATGTGCTTAAATAAAAGCCTGGGCTAACGGGTCACAACTCCCGCACAGCGCAGTTGATAAAACTAATGGGTGAGCTGTTGGGTCCCTGTTGTTACAGTATTTCCCTCTTTAATAAAGGAAATGGCAAGCCATTTGCCTTGTTTCAATGAAAATATGACAGTCACAGGCGAGTTAAAAAGGGAAACAACATCTAACTCAAGCTTACAAATGGTACAAAAGCCAAAAGATTAATTGTTCATCAAATTTAGACAAAACCCAAATTGAACATGGCAATAACATCTAACCCAACCACTGTTTTTGGCAGTCACAAACAAATGGATTGGTCTGATCCATAAAATCAACATCCTGTGCGGAAAAAAAAATCTGGAACATGACGACAAGTTGTTGTAAATAGAAGCCGAGCACGTTCAGAAGCCCATTTGTCCACCTGAAACTTCTTTTTTTGCTGTTCAACATATCCATCCGTGAGAAATTTCTTGCTGAAAAACTTAAGCCTCATGGACAATAGTAACCTCGCATTCAACAGGAAGAATGTGACAAAGCTTCTGTTTGCCTGGTTGGATGCATATCCTTCGATCGTTATTGTCCTCAAACGAATGAGAACTGAGAAAATCCCGGTGCTTATTACGCCACCGATTGGTTATATCTTTTTCTCCATGTGTTAGTGCCTAAGTAGACATGAAGATTGAAAACAGTTAAGGTCGAAAAAAAGAGTATGTCGAAAGAGCGACAGCTGAACGGTTAATTCTAGTACAATATATATGGGCTTTCAATGTGCATGAAATCATCACCTTTATATACAAATTCTCCAGACATGGGATGCATCGCAGCAAGCCAATAATTGTGTTCAGATCATAACTAAACATTCTGATATATAAGATCTTGACAGAATCCAGCACCATTGAAAGGCTATCCATGCACGAACTCTTCATTGAGCATATAACATAATATTAGTACCCAAAGTGTACTCCAAGATGATATAAAACTTATGCGCAAAAATTAAAAATGCAGCTTATGATTACAAATGTGTAGATGATAATATACGGTACCTGAATAAGTGTGGAGCCAAACACCAACTTGTGATAATTAAACGGATCAGGAATTACACCCAAGGTCTCCAGTTTAGGCGCAGAGACGACAATTATTTGCGAAGGTATATAACAATAATGAAGGAGCAACCTTTGAAGTGAAGGGGCATCTTCGATGATGAGCTGTTGTCCTTCAAAACAAATTCCAATGCTTTTAAGGTGAGGCGACTTTATTTGGAGACAACTGATAGGGATTTATATTCCCAAAACAATCAGCAAGTGCTCCAGGGCAGGGCAACTGGAGTGGATGATGCTGTGCAGTGAGGCCTCCGACAGATAAACCACCACAAGCGAAAGTTTTTTTAGTAGTGGGATTCGAAGCATTTGTACCAGATCGTCTGGTAGATGGCACCGGGCAAAGGTGGCGGTGTGGAGAGAGGAGGAAAACCACGAGATGGACAACGGTGGTGTGGGCACAAATTCTTGACCTTCGGTTCATGGTATGTAATTTTTGTGGTAATGGTAGAACTCAAACTGCTGGAGTTTTTCGAATTCAGGGGATGTCAGCCAGGCGTCCACCGTGCAGGGTATGGACAGCAGGTAGCGTGTCGGGATGCAGAGGCATTGAACGAAGCCCTGGTGGGAGGAGATGATGGCTCTGAGGAGTTCAAAATCAGGAACGATAGATAGCTGACGACAGTCGAGATTAAGGGGCGCGGCGCGCCATAGAGGGCGTCACCGAGTTGAGAGGCCTTGGGTGCGGCAGCAATCCTTGGTGGGGAGAAGTGAGATGGTCTCCCCAAGGATGTCGTCCGGGAGATCGCTGATGCGGTCCACCCGAGATTCTATGGGTTCCTCAGATCCATTGGGGGGGCTTTTCGCTTCTCCCCGCACTGCCAGTGCGGGATCTACAACCAGCGTCGCCGCTGGCGGGAGCCTCATCTTCTTGGTGCTGGGTCCAGCCGACTCCATTTTCCTTGCGGGCGTCGCGCCGAGCTCACAGGTTTGAGCAGAGTAGCGAGAGACGAGCCTAGTGGCAGTGCAAGTGAGGAAGAAGGAGGGCTGGGGATTTCTGTAGGAGCGAGGAAGAAGAGGAGCAGGCGTTTTCTGTACGAATGAGGAAGAAAGGTGAGAGGGGGTTTTCTGTACGAGTGAGGAAGATGGGGAATGGGGGGGATTGGGGGGAGACGGAAGTGGGAGAGTCCAGCGAGCTGTGGAAGCGAGGAGGAAGGAAGGGTTTTCTGGGATCGCCCCCTCTTCAAGAAAAATGGGCTTTTCCTCGCAAAAAACAAAAACAAATGGGCTTTAAGATGGATAGGCTTTTGTATCGGCCTAGTAGGCTGCCCGTGTGTTTCGTACTGGAGGGCCTTAACACTAGAGGCAGCCCATTAGAGACACTCTCCAGCTCTCCAGCTTATTGCCCATTCGAAAGAAAAAAAAAAGACACCTCCAGCTTAATTATGGTCCTCATCGGTAACATTTTTCAACTTGAAAAAAAGATATAGCTCCTTCACGGGCCGGCTTGGCATCCACCAAATTAGAGGATGTTGTACTGCATGTAGACACTCACACTGGTCGTAGCGCAGCAAAATGAGGGGTCAAATAACATGCCCACAATATATATAGATTGTAAAGGTTGACACGCTAGTCAACGTTCACACTAAACTAAGCTTCACAAGATAGTGTATGCATACTAGCTAACATTCACAAGCACTTAAGTTCAGCATGTTTATGCATCTAAATGATTCACAAGACTATAACTAAGACAAAGCTGTGAGAAGGTGTGGAAATAAAGAAAAAATGATTGATGCTTCTCTGAGCAAAGGGCCTCCCTACGCACGCATTAATTTCCTGGGCATGCTTCTTTCTGCTCAATGTTGCGTGCACTTTGAGCATGTTGGCAACTCCACAGCTAGCTTGATGGCTCATCTTGCAATTTACGCTGACACATTGCAGCAAACAGAGGAGGCAATAGAGATCACTCAACATCAGACCATTTTGTGCAGTTCCACTGAAATCGTCTTCATTGTCCTGAATGTGAAAAGATAGGAAAGCGATGTACTTAAACGGTGACGCAAAACAGTAGCACATATCAATACCTCGGCATGACAAAACACGATCATGTGGACGAAGGGGATACTGACCTGCGTGAGGAAGATTATGCACAATTTGATAGATGGTTAGTTGATTTCCACCTTGGGATCTCCTATGATGGGACGGAGGAAATTCTATGCAATCGATGAGCGCAATTCCTTCCGTGTGGCTTTAGAAAATTTGTCCGACTAACCCCAATATCTTTTTTGTGCATTTCCACTAAAATAATGCACCGCTGTTTGCACGACCCCTACTCACCGGCCATGCCATCAATGACTCGGTCTCTTTTATCTTGCGTTGACGGCGCAGCTGCAGTGCTTGTTTGCTCCTCCACACATGACAGGCTCGTTCCACACTGCAAACACCAAGTCAACGTATGAATAAGCTTATTTCATCTTGCGTTGGTCATTCTACCCAGTTACGAATGTAGGAATACCTGGAGCACCGTGATACGGAAACGATCGTTCTAACAAAGGGTCATACGGAAAGGAGAAACACATCGTCGTGTCAACCATTGTGTAATTAAATTTTGTGCAGTTCAATGGAGATGCAGCTATGTTACCGGTGTCAGGGTTTAGTGTAACGGCCCAAAACACTCTTTATGAGAAATAAAGCAAGACAGAAGCATTTCATAAAACGGTGATGGCATTGATTTATTTTACCAATGGCAATAGATTGACAGCAGCATTACTTAACAGCGACATCACATTAATAGTGGCATTGTTTCATTTTACCTGTGATGTTAGATTAATAGCGGCAGTAAGGGCATAGGGACAGGGGAGGCACAAGCACGTTTTACATCCATCGAGGCATAAAGTGGTGAGGCAGAGGTGTTGCCAAGTGCGGCAGACATGCAAAGCATGTCTGGATTTGTGCATTTTTTGTTCTCATCAGTGACCTTTCCTATGTGACCACAAGAAATCTAGACGTGCTCATTCTCGGTTGCATTATCAACCCAACACCCCCCACTTTCTGTCCTTTTTCGACCAAGAGACCGGTCAGGCGAGCATCTTTATTTCCCTTTCCAACCAAGAGATCGGTTCATTAGCCAGTATCTGCAGTACCTTTTTTCCTTCAATAGTAAAAATTTAGGTGGTGTTCGAGTGTTTGACAAGCCGACGGAGCTAGCTACATGGGGAGCTTTGTAATACTAGAAGAATATCCACATGCAGGATGCAGCGACGTGGGAAGCAATCCTAACTTGATGAAAAAAAGGGATGCAGCAACGTGGGGAGTTGGGCCATTAGTATAAGGTCGGTTCTAAAATAAGTTATACCTCCGGTCGGCGGGATGTGGCAAGACAGGTGGCGGGATCTGCCAACTGGATGGTGGGGAGCAAGGGTGAGGAGGACCTCCCACGCCGGCGCCAGGTAAGAGAAGACAGCGCGCGTCGGCTTCCTCCCTCGCCACCGGCGACCACCAGCGGAAGGTATCCGGCCGGATCTGTGTCAACCGGAGAGAAGAGAGAGAGAGAGAGACAAAGAGAGTGGACACAGCGGTCTTGTTTAGATTTGGAGAGGGTGAGAGAGTGAGAAGAAGAGAACAACCCTAGCAAGCAATTCCCAAAGTGGACTAGTGGAGTAGTAATTGATTTTCTCTCCGTAGCGATCGTTTTAAATTGAATACGCGCGGAGCCATCTTTTTTTCATTTAACGTACCAGTAAAAAGAAACTTGATCAATAACCGTGCCACCGCGTTCAGGTCGCACTTGGTATGGCTGACATTTGGTCCCAGACCCCACATTAAGTGGACGACTAGTTGTCTCAAATTGTCACGTTACCTGCCTTTTCATGTGCAAATGTGCTCCACCGTGAGTGTACCCGGGCGTGTGCGTGAAGGGAGAGTGAAGTCCGATTTATAAACCTTGAGGTTGTAGAGCTAGTCGGAAACAAACCCTCACCTTTAAATCCTTGAAGTTTGTACCCTATCCTCTGTAATCCCGGTCATTTTTAACCTTAAGGGCATGTGCGGTTCAAGGGGTTTTAACGGGGATTAACAGGGATTGTGGGGGATTAAATCATGTACAAGCCAAATTCCCCTCCATTCCTCTCCAAACCCCTTGGGAGGAGGTTGAACCAAACAAGGCCTAAGACTAACCATAGTGGGAGTAACTTCAAGAGTAACACCGGGTCCAACACAGAAAATTCACCTATGTGGCAACTAGTTAATGAGGAGAGAGGTAAATTGAGTAACTTATAGCTAGTTACTCATTCTACTATGATGAGTAACATCACACATACCAAAACAAAATGACTCTATAACCTAATAAATGAAGCTTTGCATGACACTACACGTGTGATGACCACTGGAGCAATCCACTCAGGTTGTACATAAACATGTTTATACTCTTCATTCATGATTTTTAGTACAAATAGGATGCACATGGCGATGTCATCCTCATACCGGCCACTATTGATGGATGGCCACGCAGCATCACCGTGCTCACCTGCAACTGCAACCCGAGTTGCGCATGCAGTAACAATGACTGCAATGGAGTACTAGACGCACAAGGCATGTTGTTGGTGCTGCTTCATGAGCTACCGAGCCATCTAGACGAGCGCGCGGTATGAAGGACGTCATTCTTTCACCGCGTCCTGGCCATCACAAATGTGGTGACACACTTTGCGGGGTTGTCAGAGACGGAGTCCGTCGTCTCGTCCCACTCCAGTGACGGACAGCGCTCGCCCGAGAGCGCGAACGTGGACGCAAATTCGTGCAAACACGGCCAGATTTCATATAAACATGACGGATTTCATTACATTTACATTAAATAAGCTGTGCTAGTCCAGAGCTAAAGGTAGAATTAATATACCTAATCTAAAAAAATTTCGACAAAGATATACCTAATCTAAATGGTCGCCGGTCGATCTCTTTGTCCTCCTCCAGCATCCGGCTGAAGAAGAATCGTGCAAGACACCGGCTGTTTTCGCAGGCATCGCCTCGGCGGTGGCCTTCATGGGATACAATCGGCGGCAGCCTCCCGTGTTCTAATTCTCCTCGATGATGGCGGTGGGCGGGGACGTGCTGGCCGTCACCTCGTCGACATCCGCGTAGCCGCGTCACCTCATCGACATCTGCGGTGACTTCTTTCTCTGCCTGCATGGCGTGGCTACGCGCGCGTCGACGGCGGATGGCATTTTCGCATGCACTGGAGGCGCTGTACGACGCGGCGGTGTCGAGGGCAGCGACGATGCCCGTGCCGCCGTGTTCCCCGACAAGCCGGCATGGAGCAAGTCGGCACTCTTCCTCGAGCTGTATTGGGGCGGCCAGCTACGGAACCACGCGCTGGCTTAGTGCGGCAACTGGCTCCAACAGGATAGGCGAGGTACATGGAGCAGTGAACTGCCTTGCTCGTAACTGCCGGGCTCAGCGGGCCACCCAGATGGCTTTTATGTTGGAGAACTACTCTTCCTGCTCGTTGGATGCTGTCGAAAGACTGGAGAAAATGGTGGAAGGAGGAGCTTGGCCGGCGTCCCGCTCCTAAACGGACATGTGTGGCCGGAGTGGGTTTCTCACATTCCACGCAGGTTTAAATGTAGGTGTTTGAATGCAGCGAGGAGGCGGGTACAGCTAGGAGTGCAGTGGGCGGCGCCCTCGGCCGGCTCGCCGCATCAATGGCGGATGCAGTGAGAGGTCACGTCCGCCCTGACCCCCTTGACCATGGACCTTGACCGTGTACGTCTGGATTTGAGGACAACATTATCCTTAATGGACCATGACGGTGTACGTCACCTTGTGTTTAGATATGAGATGCCACGTGTACCAGATGAATGACTCCAAGTTCGACCCCCGTGATGCTAGGTGCGAGCCGAGGAACACTGTTGGAGAGACCCCCCTCATAATTTTCCTACATTGGTCGTTTGATTCATAGGATAGAATGTTATAGGATTTTTTTTCCTATGAAATCATGTGTTAATTGGCAATCTAGCATCCACTCCAACCTTTTTTTCACTTCCTTTGTTTTTTCCTGTGTTAAACACTGTTTTTTTAGGGGAACACTGTGTTAATGTTATGGAATTCAAGTGGACATGCCACTCCAATCCTTTATTTTTCCTATTCCTGCGTTTTAAGTTCCTACGAATGAAAGAAAAGAAATGGAGAGAGTACTTGCTCTAAATGATGTGCCGCTGCAAGAGCCGCCTATATTAATTAACCATGCTCTAAAAAGGTGGGCCAGCTTTGGCTATAGTACTGTACTATAGGTTAGTAGGTGACCTTGCGCTTGGCTCTTCGCCTCTTCCGGAAGTCGAACAATGATGATGGTACTATAGTAGTACTTCTGGCAATCTGACACCAAATGAACTGCTGCACGTCCACCGCTTGTAAGCAAAAGTTTCTCCTCGTGCTACGAGCCACCGCGCGCGCGTGGGCGAGGGAGAAGGCGTAGTAAGCAAGCTTCTCGTCATTCTTCGAGTTGACGGGACACATCAAAGTTATTTAGTACTCTCTCCAAAAAGGGGCGACCATGTCCATGGCTACCATCACGTGCTCCGTCATTGAGTACATGCACTATTCACATGCCATCGAGGAGAAAAAATATTGCGTAGTACGTGCCATCGAAGTGCACGACTCACTTACGCACTGCTTATCTCCATTTTCTTGCATGACACATGCACCTTGATGCTAGATGTCCCGCGTGTTGGTAAAAGGATGAACAAAGCTCACGTCAACAAAAAAAAGAGTGGAAGAACATAGATTCCCGAAGACCGAGAAGGAGCAAGGAACCTCGCGGTCGAGCATCTGCACTCATAATATTTTATATTATTCAGCGATATAAAATCAACCAAATCTCTCCACATTCCTATACCATTCTATAGTGTGAGAATAACTTTGAATGTAAGCCATTGATTCACTCTATCCAATGGTCAATAGTTGGAAAATCCAAACAAAACCAGCCATTGGATCAACTCTTTAGCACTCAGATTGTTGCCACCTTGCACATCCTGCTGCAACGCAGAAACTACCGCGCTATCTGTGAACCATCCCGAACATTCATGTGAAGCCGTGGAGACTTGCAGGGCACGTGCTCATACAACATGTGGGTTCACAACTTCACATGTTGTCGTAGTCAGCTTCCCCATTTCTTTTCTTTACTTTTCTCTAAGAAGTACTCCCTTCGTAAACTAATATAAGAGTGTTTAGATCACTAAAGTAGTAGTGATCTAAACACTCTTATAGGGAGTATAAGCCTGCCCTGTATACATGAATAAATCTTGCTTGCTGCACATACGTACATGGCAGGACATGGTGTCCAATCACCATTTAGTTACTAATTTTATGTTACCAAAGAAAACACGTGGTTCATTTTTAAATTAAAGTAGTCAAAACCAGCATGGAGGTAATCAGTCACATTGAACATTCTTTTCTACCGGCAAAAAAAGAACATTTTGTTCTGATATATTTGCAAAAAGATATATTCATAATCTCACATGTTATTGTCGACTACCCAAATGTTAATTTGTTACTATTTAGAGCCTGCACAGTGCTTGATAAGACAGTTTTATCTTAAGCCTATCACGTAATCTACAGGAGACATCAAAATATGTTGTAGTGGGTTATTTTTAGTCTTATCTTTGATAACACGATAAATATTTGGTGAGACATATTGTTGCTAATAGATCATCTATTAATCAAGAGAAGACATGCATTTTCTTATTGTCTCTCTCATCCACCTCATCATTTATCCTAAATGGCAGTCCAATGATAATACAATTATAAACACGTAAAACCGGTTACCATTATTTTCGTAAGTTGGTTGTAATGTTACCTCCGTGGGACACCTAGTTATAGTATATCTAGCAGCCCGTATTGCTTCTCGCTCCTTGTTCTTATAGCCTGCCGAATGTACCTTATATACACTTGCTCTTTGAGCAAAGGCTTCCCTAAGCACGCATTAATTTCCTGGGCATGCTTCTTTCTACTCAATGTTGCGTGCACTTTGAGCATGTTGGCAACTCCACTGCTAGCTTGCTGGCTCATCTTGCAATTGACGCTGACACATTGCAGCACTCATGCAAGGCCCAGAGGTTAATTTGAGAACAAGTACCTCGAGGTTAATTTGACAAACATGCCTTATAGGTTGACAGAAGTCATATCACTTTTTTGGAAAGATGTCATGAAGTAACACGATAGACCTTCTTTCAAGCCAATTAACATGTGTTCAAAAAACAAAAATTATCAAAAAGTAACGCGATAGACCTTCGATTAACATGTGTTCAAAAAACAAGTACTCTTGCAAGACCCAGAGGTTAATTTGAGAAAAAGTACCTCGAGGTTAATTTGACAGACATGTCTTATAGGTTGACAAAAGTCATATCACTTTTTTTGGAAAGATGTCATGAAGTAACACGATAGACCTTCTTTCAAGCCAATTAACATGTGTTCAAAAAACAAAAATTATCAAAAAGTAACGCGATAGACCTTCGATTAACATGTGTTCAAAAAACAAAAAATATCAAAAATTACAAAACAAAGACCTCGAGGTTCAACTAATAGGACGGGGCACTATATACATTTAAGCCAATTAAACGTTTATAGTAACCCATCCCATTAGTTTTAACATCGAGTCCACTTCCCATTCGGTCACCCATCTGATGACTACTCCAGCCTCAGCACAGTTAACTTGGGAGTTCTATTGGATGAGCAATCGGTAGGGAAGCTGGTCCTTGCCGATATAGGAAGCCTCTTCGCATCCTTTATTGCGTACCCGGATGACCGCATGTTGCCGCCCAATGGCCAATGCCACGTCCCCCGTGAATGTAGAAGCTTCCCACCCTCGTCTAGCTGGTTCGCGCGTTTTCCCCTATTTTTTGCCGCCTGCCCACCTATAGAACCGCCTCGCGCCGGCCAATTCCTCTCCAAACACCTAGGGAGGCGGTTGAATCGAACAAGTCTAACTTGTTTCTAGTGGGTACGTTGACGTGGCATTGAAAGGGTGTGATAGCTGACTCTGACAAAATAATTGACTACCACGTTGGCATACATGAGCATGGGGCCCACTTGTCACCCTGCTGGACGGAGGAAGGAACGCAAGACAAAATGGAGCGTGGAAGGGTGCGAATCGATTGGCTCACGTGTGATGACCACTGGAGCAATCCACTCAGATTGTACGTAAAAAAATTCGGGCAAACACGGCCGGTTATACTGTGAGTAGGTGACCGTGCGCTTGGCTCTTCGCCGCTTCCAGAAGTCGAACAATGATGATGGTACTACAGTATATATACTTCTGGCAATCTCACACCAAATGAACTGTTGCACGTCCACCGCCTGTATTAAGTGCACTATCGTAAAGCAAAAGCTTCTCCTCGTCCTGCGAGCCATCGCGCGCGCGCGAGCGAGGGAGAGGTAGTAAGCAATGCTTCTCCTTGTTTGCGAGTTGACGGGTCACATCAAAAGTAGTGTATTAGTCTCCAAAAAGGGCTGACCAGCCCATATTGCTTCTCGCTCTTCGTCTCTCTCAAAGCGCGGCGGGCTGGTGATTTTGCCTTCTATTGAGGTCGGTTAACTCATCACTCGCTCCCACATGTTAGCGACATGCCAAGAGCATTCTAAAAAAATTAATGTACTCTATTGTTATGCCAAGAAGAGGAAGAGCTTTGACCGACAGACCAAATGAGACAGGCGTGCTGTGTCGTGAGTAGGTCCAGTTTCTCATTTTGAACTTGTTTGGTGTAGTAGTAACACTTGGTTTTGCACCTTCATAGAATGATGAAAGTCCCGCTAAAAAGTCGGTCTGCTCATGTTTGGATACTTAAGGGCTATTTGAGCCCCAACTAGCTCAAACTAACTCTAACCCATGGATCCAAACAGGGCCAAAGTTAGTCTCGGAAAATGCATTAAGCCCTATATACATGGACAGATGGAGTACATGATACTAGCAAACGCTCACCATTAGTAGTAGTTCATTGGTTGGTTTCGATTTTTGAAATGAGTAGTGCTAGTACACTTTGTTGTGCTGCTACCATCCAATATTCACATGTGGTGGTTTCTAGAATAAATAAAAAGGAGGTAGTACTTACTGTGGGAAAGGTGAGGTGATGGTTGCTTCACCCGAGCAACTTACATTACTCTGGGAATATTGGAGTACCAGCGGATTCAATGAAGACAGAAATGATGGTTGCTTCGTCCGAGCAACTTGCTGTGGCGAAGGTGGGGCTCTATGATTTGACTACTCACTAGTCATTATTACTGCGGCGCAACGACCGGGGTGAATCTCCCCTGCAGTTGTGCACTTAATATTGTTGCATGGCAGGTGGAGTCGGATGAAGGATGTCCCACATGTTAGCGAAACAAAGTTGAATTGTTTCTGGCATTGCTATCAATCTTTCAGGATTTGTTTATACGTACGCATAATTTTCCAGCATAATGAAATTGTACTGTAATGCTATGAAGGTTTCAACTTTGGTTCTAGCAAAAAAAAAGGTTTCAACTTAGGATTCATGTGTCCTCTTGCCTCAAGATTGTCTCATTACAACATTCCATCAAATACAAATGAAACTACCATGGCTGCTAATGCATCTCAGTGGTTCACAGATCAGCGCCAATATTCACATCACAACTAAAGACAAAGTTGTGAGAAGGTGTACAAATAAAGAAAAATATATAATTGATCGATGTTGTTCGTAGGCATCGCTCCATTTCCTGGGCACAGTGTTTGTTGGTTGGCAGCTAGTTTCACGTAGCTCTGTAGCCAAGAAAGAGGTGTATGGAGGACATCACAATCCGATCATTTTGTGCAGTTCCACTAAAATCGAGTTGATCATCCCTGTTTGCAAAGATATTCAGTCAGTGTGATTACAATAATAGTGGAACTAGATGAGGAAACATAACACACACAAATAGAAGCCGATCACCTCTGCGATCTCTCTTTAGGACTAACTACTTGTTGGAGAAGATTAGGCACGGAGTTGGATGAGGAGGATAGCAAAACCAATCTCCCTTTTTGCAGTCCCACAGAAATGTAAAAATGTTGCCCGTGTGACATTTTGGCCGAACTGCACAAAACACTCTTAAGAAAAAAGTGATTTGTGCAGTTCACCAAAAGGTCGCAATAGCAACGAGGTGAAATGGATAGCCCTGTTTGCAAAAAGAGGTAGAAAGGAAACAATTACTGCCCAATAACAGGAATTGAAGACACATACGCTGACAAAAAAGAAGCATATTCCATGTCATAAGGGAAAGATAGCAGCATGGTGGTTTATCAAAAACGGTTTGAGGACGAGATTGCAAGATGGAAAGTATGCCGCCTGAGATACGTTTTAAGCAAAGAACTAAAGAAGATCCACATGCAGGATTTTTCACATGTAGCAACGTGGGAAGATGGGCAGTGGAGCAAGGCCGGAGGAAGCTATACCTGAGGGTCATCGGGATGTAACTAGGAGGGCGCCGGCGGTCGGGATCTGCCCATACTGCGGCAGCGAGCAAGTGGGCGAAGGCCCTACCACGCCGGAGCTTGGTCAGAGAGAACGGCGGGTACGTAGATTGGGACGTGCTGCCTCGACGCCGTCGAACGAAGGAACGATGCACATCCTCCCTTTCCGTCGGCGGACAGGATGCGGCCGGATCAGTGACCAACGATGAGAGAGAGAGAAAGGCCACCGCCGCCTTGTGTGAGATAGTGTGACGAGAGACAAACCCCGGCAGGCAGGCTCCATTGTATATAGTGGAGCGGATTTCTTTTTTCCCGATGACAATCGTTTTATATTCTATACGTGCCATTGTGGAATATAACT
The DNA here is from genome assembly GCA_011799875.1 of Thinopyrum elongatum. Lineage (NCBI taxonomy): Eukaryota > Viridiplantae > Streptophyta > Magnoliopsida > Poales > Poaceae > Thinopyrum > Thinopyrum elongatum. The sequence continues at coordinate 303,217,927 of CM022299.1, forward strand.
TTATTTAATACTAACATGTCAAGTCAAACTTTGTTCCGTGTACGCGTGGTACACGACCCTCCTTCGAGTAAACAACTGCTACACGCGTCAAATTATCACATGGGCTGCCTTTTCGTACAGAAATGAACTCCACCGTGTACCCGCGCGGGTGTGGCCGGGAACGAGACATGAGTACGTGCGTCGTGTGTGCACCTCCTCTTTACATGCAGGTACGTACGTGGGTGGGTGTGAGAGAGATGGTTTGTGTGAAACAGAGGCAATGTGTCGATGGTATCTCAAACAAAAAAATGTAACATATGCAATGTGTGTGAAACAGAGTCATGGATATATCATATATAGAGGGAGCGATCCACGAGAAGAGAGTGGAGGGATCATCGGTGTGAGATATCGATAGAATCAAAAACAGGGATGAAGTGTGTGGGTGCGCGATCGATAAAGAGTGCCATCGAATTTGTGTTTGCCCACGTCAAAGATACAGGCGGCTGGCCTACTGGAATGTGAGAGGGCAGAGGTGCAGTTTGTCTCTGTGGCATGGATACCTACCTACAACATTTGACTATCGGTGTGTGTGGGGGGTGGGGGGAGGGGGCAGAGACCTAACTATAGAGAGGTAGATCGACTGGTATATGTGTGGAGAAGGAGAGAGACCTAGCTATGTATTGAGGGAGATCGATCGGCATCCATGCATATGTGTAGCAGAGGAATAAGGTTGGGAGAGAGACAAAGGTAGAGTGTTGGAGGGTTGGTGGTGGAGTTGCTTCTCACAAATGGTGGGAGAGGCCTGCTAGACAAACGGAGGGTACGAGTGCAATATCAATAAGAGAGGGGATGCCTGCCTGTCTATGCACGTGCGTGTGAGAGACGGGTCGGGAGGTATGCAAGGATGATGAGGGGGCACGATATGGTTGTGGTAAGCAGACGTAACTACATAGGAAGATCAATCGTCGTGTGTCGGAGAAAGGAAGAGACATAACTAGTGAGGTACGTCGATCGGTGTGTGGGGAAAAGACTTATAGTTGACCTAGCTATATATAGGGAGATCGGTAGGTATACATGCATGCATGTAATAGAAGCAAATAAGGTCCGGAGAGACGGACAAGGGGAGAGGGATGCGGCTAGGAGGTGGTGTGAGAGGCCTACTATATCGAGGGGGGAGGAGTGTGCGAGTATGGGATCGATGAAAAGATGGGCGGGAGTGTGCACCTGCGTGGAACCGTATTGGACATAGGGGGCATGGACGGTGAGAAGAGAAGAGGGAAAGTGTGTGTTTGTGGTAGGCACACTTGGCTAGAGAGGTATATCGACCGGTGTGTGACAGAAAGAAGGAGCCGGGGGGCCTACACACACCGTGGGTGAACGACCTAAAGAGAAATAACGAATGTGCGCGATGGAGGGGACACTGAGGGAGGGTGAGAGGGGGCGGGCGTGTGCATGCACGAGAGAAAGTTAGCGCTAGCTACAAAAAGAAGAGGATTGTGTGGGTGTAAAAGACGAACAGAGAACATAATTCATCATAAAAAAGTGGATTCGGATATTTGAAGAAGATATCATAGTGTTTTAAACCAACGCATGCATGAATATATATAATGGTGATACGCATGGTGTGGTTATGAACATGTTATACTACATATAATATATAGAACATTTATTTGAATTTGTGATAATGTGTGGCTTTTGCAGCTCAGGGCTAAATACTTGTCATAATGTAGGGGGCGGGGCACTATACTTTGTGTGATAAACACAGTGTACATATGAAACATGGTTTAGATTATGAAGATCTAGTTAGTACATCAAATGTACTATTATTTGGAATCAACATCAAGTGTATTCAAAGTTTTGAATTCGAGTTCATATAGTACACATAGTTCATATCTATCTCTATAGTAATCATGTGGTGTATTGTTAAGATAATATACGGATGATGGTTTAAGTTGGCAACAATCATGATTGTGAATTCTTATTCAAATAGAGAAATGAATTCAAATTTAGTTCGAATTGCAGCGGTAGTATAGACATTTGGAATGCACTAAAATGTTCATATGAGTAGGTTACATGCATTATACAGCCGGCAAAAAAATTTAATTGAACATAACATGGATTCATAGCTTTGAATAGCATTTGTACAGTAAAACGGGACAAGACTCTCTCTTTGTGTGGTGCAAATAGTTTTCTTTTTTTTTTGTTTTTTTCGTTGAGGGAAGTGCGAATTGATTTGGTACATACATAATTACACGTTAGGCTTGTCCCTAAAATTCAACCCACGCATTGTTATCCCGAAAATTCAGATATCATGCTCCCAAAACTCGCGCCTTCACAACCCGCGCCTTGCTATCCCAAAATTACAACGCGTGCGAAAACTCCCTCCAGCTGCCAAATCCCGACAGGCGAAATCCCCCTTCTAACCCTGAGCCGAAAGGGCCGTTAGTTCAAATCGGTGGGGGTACTTTTGTAACACACCCTACATTTTGGACAAGCGCGTCCCTAAGTCATGGTTCCCCCCCTCCCATCACCTCCTTTTCGCCATTCGAAATCCCAGGCCGCCATAACCTTACTTCTCTAGCCGCGAAACCCCACCCTCCTCCGTCCGCCACCCCACTGCTGCCCAGCCGGAGCCTCTTCCCCGACGATGTCGTCCACCACAATAGCTCGACGTCCCTCATCCACCTCCCCGGATGAGGATCCGTCGTCGATCTCGTCGTCCCGTCGGTTCAGCCGCCCCGTCCTCCACCTCCAAGGAGCTGCTCCGACGATCGCCTCGTCTATCGCGGCTGATCCATCCCCACGGCACCGCCTTAACCTGCTCCACCAGAACCGCAGCATCCTCACCGACTCCTCGGACGAAGCCGAGGCCTACTCGGCGCCAGCAAAGAGGTTGTACACTCATCGCATCACACCTTCTCCTTAACTCAACCTCCCGGCTTCGACGGTGCTCGATCCCGCACCCCCATGGCACGGCTACCTTGAAGCCGGCGCCGCGGGCGACATCTCCACGGCGGCTCTCCCCCAGTGTGAGGCTCCTTCGGCGGCGGCATCCATACCAGCCGGATCTGCTGCTGCTGCTCCAACTCTCGCTCACTCGCTCGCGTTGCTGCTGCTGCTCCGGCTCTCGCTCGGTCGTGCTGCTGCTCTGCTCTCCCACTCGCTCGTGCTGCTGCTTTGCTCTTGCTCTCGCTCATGCTACTGATGCTGTTACACGGGCTGCTGCAGCTACACGAGTCGCTGCTCTGGCTCTAGTTCACGCTGCTCCTCCAGGCGCTGCTGCTCCGGCTGCTATCTGCTACTGCGTTCCCCGTCGATCGCCTGCTGATTTAGATCACTATTTCTCTACTACTAGTGCTCGAGCGGCCTAAACTACATGTGAAGTGCCTCTCTGCTACCAGTGCATTCAGTTTCGACAGTAACATTCAGATTCCACAGTAAATTTCAGTTTCGATAGTTAAGTTCAGAGTCAACAGTTTTTACCTCATCTGTTGTAGTCAGGTGTTTTATGGTGATGTAAATTTTACATCTATCACATTTTGGTAATGTATTTTACATCATCTATTGGAGATGCTATTAGAATCCCACTTGAGATTAACGATGTATGTCTTGTACTGCTTCAGCCTTGATGTCTTACGGCTCACCGGAGCTGCTCCAACGACGGAACCATCCATCACAATAGAGCAGTGCCCTGGACGCCATCTACAGACGCCTTAGATCTTCCTCCACACCTCCGATAGCCACCTCTGCTGCAACTTCTTCAGCGACCAACCCAATGATGTTGAGATCGACACGGCTACGCCAAAGAGATTATACACTTGTCGCATCACTTATTACTCTACATTCATGTCGATCCATTAGGGCTATTTTGGTTCAAAGGAAAAAGTGAAGGAAAAACATAGCATTAGGAAATTTTCCTATGGCACTCTACGATTCAATTATTCATTCATTTCGTTGAAAGGAATGGAGCAAAACATCCACCTGGACCTACTTTTCAAAATCCTATGCATGAAAACAAGACTAAGTGCATTAGTGGAAGAATAACATTCTAACTGTACACACTTTCATATGGTTTCACTTTAATTTGGCCATGTTTCTTTGAATTCCTCTGCTCTTCCAATTCCTGCGAACCAAAAACCCAAGTTGACAGAAATCATGTGTTTAGAAATGCTCTGTTTCCCACGTGCATTCTTATCCTATTCCGGTGTTTTTCCTATCCCTGCGTTTTTAGAATCCTGCAAGCCAAAGGAGCCCTTACAAAATTACTTTAGTTGCAGATAGGTGTCGAAGAAAACTTTGTGTGGTTTGTCTTGCTCCTGCCGTGACGTCTTCCACCTCACCTGAGCTGCTCCATCGACAGAAGCATCCACCATACCAGACATCACGACTCCTGGCCGTCTTTCGCCACCTCAGATCTCCTTCCGTGCCGCCGGCACCCTCCGCAACTGCATCACCATCATCGACTCAGCAGATGAACCTGAGGAGTACACGGGTCCACAAGAGAGGTCGCGCTCTTTCGTTTCTGCTTATGTAATGCATTGCTTAATATTACCTGCTACTCTATCGTCCTGTTCACCTCTTAGACTCCAAGTCAGGTCCAAATTAATGTTCAAACTTGAGTTTTAAAATTACTTGTGGGGCACATATCGAGGCAGCAATGAATAGTATCTCTGTCTATTATCTGGTTCACCTAGGGTATGCCTATGTTGTTCATCTTGGGTGGGAAACAAATAGTAAAGCAATCATCATCTGTCTTTTTATTAAATTAAAGCTATCATCAGCCTGCTATCATTATTTTTGGATCCATCCACTGGTTGTTACCATCACTCCAGATTTCTGCATGCTCTCCTTACATAATCTCACTATATTTTTTTCGTATGCATGTCAGATATTGTACACAGTCATGCTGAACATGTAGAGAAAAAGAGAAGAGTTTTGCGTGTCAACACAATGTCATGCAGACATCGCTCCATGGTGGGTTCAATGGCAAACCCTCCCCGCCCCCCTATAGATTGTAATCCAGAGGAAGATATCTGTTCTGAGGCGGATTCAGACGCAGCTGACCACTCCTATTTACCCCCTGAGGTGTTTGCTCTAACTTGGCATGGTGATGTTGGTCATATCATGCATATGTTGCCTTGCAGTGCCTACTTTTGACATCATATATGTCATCTGCTTAGTTTAGACATGTTCTGTAATGTCACATGTTTAGTTTCTATATCATATATGAGAATTATGCAATCTCATCTCTTTTAGCCAGCCTTAATATATATGAAATATGCAATGCCATCCTGTCTAACCAGGCATCATATATTTGAATGATATCTTGGCAATCCTTTTCTTCATTACATTTCCATTTGTCGACAATGTTTGTACATTCAACTACTCTTCCTGTGAATCAGCCATTTGAGTGGGTGATGGAAAAATCTGGAGTGAAAATAAGGTCTTCAGAGCAGACAGATCTACCTATCGAAGCAGATCTCTTGCTGGGTCCCGATAGCTCCTCAGAGATGGATTCAGAGACAGATGACCAGTCCTATTCCCCCACTGAGGTGTATGCTCTAACTTGGCATGGTTATACTACTCATATCATGCATATGGTGTCTTGCATTGCATAGTTTAGACATCATATACACAATATTCAACACCATGTTCTTAGTTCAGACATCATATATGTGAATGCCATATGCTTAGTATATAAATCACATATGTGAATTAAATCATGCGATCCTGATTACTTAGATACATGTATGTGAATTATGTCATGCAAACCTGTTTACTGAAGACATCATATGATTAGCTCATGCCATCCTGTTTAGTTAGTCATCATATCTTTGAATTATGTCATGCTATGCTATACAGTTTAGATAGACATCATATATGTGAAATTATGTCATGCTATACTTTTTAGTTAAACAATATACATGTGAACTAGTTCATGCCCTCTTTTGTCCACACTATCTATTGCATCAGTCTCTCATACAAGGTTTGTACATTCAACTATGTTTCCTGTTTATCAGCCATTTGAATTGGAGCGGGTGATGGCAGTATCTAGCGGAGTAAAAACACGGTCTTCAAATAAAACAGTGCTACCTCTTAGTGGAGATAGCACCCCGGTTGTACATGCACGAGAACCAGCCCTACCACACATAACCCAGACTCTCGCAGATTATACCCCTACTGCGATGGACAGAGAACCAGCTTCACCCAATCTAACCCCAACCCCAGCAGATAGTAACCCAGTTCCTATTGAGACAGCACCATCTCCACCACAGAGCTCCCAAACAAGAGCAGTTAGTAAGGCAGCTCCAGTGCCCAAAGCGCCAGTACTACCACGGTGAACCCCAACTCCACCAGTTAGTACACCTATTCCTGTGGAGGAAGCACAACCAGCCATTCGTAGTTTAGCATCTATCGCATTTGATGTTGTTAAATCCTATGTGTGTATCTTCCCATCATGGGAATATTATACTGAAGATGAAGGAAAATGCCAGTTGCAGGTGTTCGTCCAGGAGTTATGTGTAAGTAATGTTATTCATGGCAATTACTTTGCTTTGTCCCATACATTCTACCTCCATGATGGTTATAATACAGCAAATGTTCCCATTTTTCTCTATAGAGAAGGACCGATTTGGAAACTTAGGATGAGGTAACCTGTGCTAATACCTCTGCTATCTTCAAGAATGCTTGGTGGCAGTATCGAAATTACCTGAAGAAAATGCACTTCACTGGCAAAGAAACTCATCAAATCCCCTTATATTCTCCTGAGACACATTTACGGGACGATGACTGGGAACGCCTTGTTCTGTACCGGTCCCGAACCAAGAATGTGGTAAGGTCTATGAGCTCATTTTTTATTTTTAAGTACTATATGTCTGCGTCTTACTGTACTCTGTTCGTGTAGAACAAGTGCTTAAACCTGAAGAACAACTGTTCTCATTTAAGATTCCATTGCTATCATGCATACTGCTTTGCTCTTGTATCACTGTATTTACTCATACAAACTTATTTTTAAATTAAAGGATCCAATCAAAACTCCAATGGCACAACAGGTATGTCTAAGCATGTTTGTTTAACAGGTTTGCTCTTATAAATAGCTCTGTTGATTTCAATTTCAATTGTGTATACAGTTGACTTCTCATATCATGCTCATTACTAGCATCACTAGAGAGCCAATAGTGTTGTTGTACATGTAGACCCATGGTACCCATCTGAAATCTTGTTGTGCCGTGTAGTTTCCCACGCTTTGTATTCTTTCAATGCTGCTTTGTCTTGAACTGATATGATTTGAACTAAACATGTTATGTGTCTGCTTGTTTCTTCTTTTAGAATGCTGACAGAATATTGGGGAAGAGTACCTTATTAATCCATGGTAAAGGAAGTAATGCAGATAAGGTTCAGGATAGTGAGACATCCTTGTTGGTCTCCAACAAAGCTGATAAAACAGCTAAGGAAAACTATCTTGAAGACAGTGAGACAACCCCAAAGTCCTGTCTTGGTGTAGTGTTCGAGTTACTGGCCACTACTGCTGGCACAAGCTATTCGAACTCACTGTCTGAATCAGTTCGGTTTCTTGAGTCTCAACTACAAGCTGAAAGACATCGATCAGCTGTGCTGTGACAAGAAGTCGAAGGACTGCAGAAGTCCCTGGAGAATTCAGATGCATACTTTCTGGTGCAACAGCAAGCGTTGGAGGATTTTAGCGCCAAACAGGAGAAAGCTAATAAGCTTGCTAAGCTTATTGCCAGCATGGTGGATACCTAGGATAACGTTTCTTGAGCTCTTCTGAAGTTGTTTCAGTTATGGACTTGTTTTGCTGCCGCGTTTATTTGCACTGGTAGCCAATTTAGACGGCCAGTGTATGTAATATGCTGCTTTGTTCCCTATATTTGCACTGGTGGCAAACTTTGATGCCCAGTGGATGTAATATGTGTAATAGCTGTAATAGCCTAGTGTTAGTTGCTTGCTTATTTATTTCCTTATTGTCTTGTTTAGTTGTTTACTTGTAGTCACTGCAGTTCTTTTTCCGCGTTTTTCTAGTGGCCACAATAACCTATTTTTATAACTAGGCCACAATAACCATGGCAACATACGGACAATTGTAACCATGGTCCTGCTACCAGTTGCAGTGACCATGGGCCTCCTACGGGCAGTAGGATCCATGGGCCTTCTACGGGTCGTAGGATACATGGGCCTTCTACGGGCCGTATAATCAATGGGCCTTCTACGGGCCATATAATCGTTTGGCCAAACATGGGTCGTACTATTCGTGGACCAATAATGGTCTGCAAAATGGGTCGTAAATGGGCTAGAGTGGAAATCGTCTGTTTATGGCCCGACCATAACGGGCCGTTACTAGGCCGTATTTGATGACGCTGTGAAAACAGCCCAACGGGTTAACGGGCCACAAACTGGCCGACTGTAACCACGGGCTGAATCTGGCCCACAAGCGGAATAGGCCAGTAACGGACCGTAAGTAACTGAATTCTGGAAATGAGCCCAAGAATAAATGGGCCCTTAGAAGGCCGAAAGTTAACACGGGCTGGAAATGGCCAACGGAATAATGGGTCGTTAATGGGTATAAAGGGATACACTGTTCATTATGGGCCAGTTTCACCTCGGGCCTTTAATGGGCCCAGAGTTACAAAGGGCCTCGTATGGCCGAAAGACATCATGGGCCATACATGGGCCGGAAGTTACAATGGGCTGGAATCATATTGGATGGCCCAGATGACGCTACTGGGCCTAATTCAGATAGGCCATAACGGGTCGTGAGTTAGCGGGCTGTAAATGGGCTATATGCGAACAGGCCGTTAACATGCTTTTCGTGGGCCGGCCCGCTACCTTTTGACCAAGTCAAACGGGCCAGCCTTTTCACCGAAATGGGCCTTTGTTGGGCCGTGCCATGTGTCGACGTATCATAGGCGCCTTTTGTCCAATGAGTGGATGACATCTGTCCCAACGGTGAGCCGACACGTGGTTTCTCTGGCCATTGAGAATTTTACACATGGAAAATCCCCATTGGTCCCCGCTGTTAACGGGTTATCAAATCCAAACCGGAACCCGATAGCTTAACGGCGACCCGTTACGGTGGATGCCACGTGTTGGTTACCCTTGACGAAAGCACTTCCATGACGCGTCATGTATCGTCATGGAAGGGGACTCTTCCGTGATGATAATTTTGGTATTGTCATGGAACACTTCTACGACAGCACAGGTATGACTATCTTGATTCTGTCATAAAATCGTCATGGATGTACATGCATGACAGAAAACATGACCTACTGTGACAAACACGTATCATCACGGAAGTGTATTTTTTTTGTAGTGCATATGAATACATACAATGGGATTCCAGCAGAGCACCTTTTGTTTTGAGATTTCGCTCACACACAGACACACACACACGCGCGCGTAGACATTGTTTCTCTCTTCATTTTTTTCTGGCACTTGCATGCACACCGCTTGTTTATCTCCGTGATGCTTTAAGCATGCCTCGCACACATGCTATCTACCTATCCCTTAATATAAATATGTATCACACAAACTCCTTCTCCCTATATGTAGGTGTCACTGCCCCCCCCCCACACACACACGTCCCAACACCGAAGGAGCAAGGTGACGCCTCGATCTTGATACTAATCTATCTACTGGCTTCTCTCTCAAACACACACACACACACACTTCCCGACACCGAAGGAGTAGGGTGACACCTCGATCTTGATACTAATCTATCTACTGGCTTCTCTCTCAACAACACACCACACACTTCCTGACACTGAAGGAGTAGGGTGACACCTCGATCTTGATACTAATCTATCTACTGGCTTCTCTCTCAAACACACACGCACACACACACACACATGCTAGTTGTGCCTTTGTGCCTACCGCGCGCACACTCTTGATACGTCTCTCTCCTCCCTCCCCCTCCCTCCCACCCCCCAACAATGCAGCAGAAGGGTGACACCTCGATCTTGATCTTAATCTATGAATTGGCTTCTCTCTCAAACACACACACACACACGCGCGCTAGTTGTGTCTCTGTGCCTCGCTTACACACACTCGATATGTCTTTCTCTCCGTAGCCCCCCTCAATATGTAGATTTCTCACGCGCGCACAGCTGTAGTGACGATGACGCTGAACCCAGTGTGCCTTGTTTTTATCGGCCTCATGTGATAGTTTTCACCCTGTTTTCTGTTAATTAACAAGGAAACCTTTTCTTTGTTACTACTAGTGAATTTGAGATCATTTGGGGCAGACATAAAATATATCACTTCAACCCAATTATCGCAGTAACTATTTAAAAAGAAACTAGCAAGATGCCCGTGCGTTGCACGGAACATCAAGATGCATTTGTATGAGTAGTTTATCTTGTGGGAGAAAAGGATGAACGAGGGAAGGCCTTATTTGCAAATGTGGAGAGGGGTGCGGGTATCCTGTTGCAAAATTGCCATAGTTTCCTTCCTATCCGTCAGATACAAATCGGACGGCCTATATTGTAGGATGGCAGGCACACCATCATCACCAACTCTATTTTTTAGGCTGGTCGTAATGGGAGTATCATAAGTGGTATCATGCATGCCAACTAGACTTTTTTGATGATGTGGCACACAATTAAATGAGGAAAGAGAGGATGTGGTATCATATCATGATACCGTATCATATTAAATGTTGTACTACTTTGTGTCATGCATGGAAATTAATAAGGCAAGCTAAGATACTAACTTATGATACTATGCATTACGGAAGTAGTATCATACACTAGTATCATATGCATGATACGAGTAAATGATACTCCCCATTACGACCAGCCTTATAAGAGTAGGGATATATCTCTTACATCGTCCACATCAAACATCTGGTGGACTGGTTAGCGTCGGATGCTCGCAACGCGATGACCTGAGTTCGAATTTTGTCTTAATAAAACTTTAGATTTTTTATATTTTTTAATATATACTTCTTTCACTACTGTACTGACAGTGGAACCCACAGAGTACTTAAAATACAAGATTAAGGATGGATTTGTTTCTTTTTAATTTTCTGTTACGAATCTGTAGCCACCCTGCAAGTCATGTACACTGTACATGCAAATAGCTTTTTATAGAGGGAGAATCATACACGCAATTAACTCAAATGGATTGGATGTTACTCTATTATTTCCAGCATAAGAGCATCTCCTACGGCAACCGGAAAATTTCCTCCCGCTTCCTTCCGCGGAGGACGACATCCAACGCCAGCGGCATGCATTTTCACAACTCTAACCAACCAGAGGAAATTCATGCAAACACGGACTGATTTCATATAAGCATGAAGGATTTTGTATAAAAAGCCGGATCTTCATATAAACATGATGGATTTCATTACATTTACATGAACTAAGAGGTGCTAATCCAGCTTTCATGGTATAATTAATACCTAATCTAAATGGCCGCCCGCGGATCCCTTTGCCTTCCTCATGTCCGGCAGACACTACCGGGGTCGACGAAGGTCCTCGCAAGAGATGAAGCAGCCAAGAGACCACCTGTATACGCAGTCGTCGCCTCGGCGGTGGCCTTTATGGGACCCAAGCGGTGGCGGCCTCCCGTGTTCTACTTCTCCTCGATGATGGCGGCGGACACGGAGAAGCTGGCCACCGACTCGTCGCTCTCCGTGCACCCGGCTTCTGTCTCTGCCTGCATGGCGCTGCCGCAGGCACGGGAGGCACGGCCACAGACACGGGAGGAGCGGCCGTAGACACTGGTGGCGCGGTACGACGCGGCAGCGATGACGCCCATGCCTCCGTGCTCGCCGCCGTGCCGGCGTGGAGTAACTCGCCACTCCTCATCGAGCTGAACTGGAGCGGCAAGTTGCTGAACCACGCGCCGGCTTGGGGCGGTAACTGGCTCCGTCGGGCCAGGCGAGGTAGGTGAAGCACCGAGCAGCCTTGCTCATATCCGGAGGGCTCAGCTGGCCACCCAGCCGGGTAGTATGCTGGAGAACGGCTCCTCGGAAGCCATCGGAAGAGTGGAGAAAATGGTGAAGGAGGAGATGGGGGAGCGGCGGAGGGGTGCGATTCTTGTCTGCTGTCTGGCCTCGTTTGAATAGAGAGCGTACGGTAGGAGCTTGGCCGGCGTCTGGCCTCATTTAAACTGAGAGAGGACGGGAGGAGCTCGGCTGGTGTTGCACTTAATTCCGGCCCACTCATGAATGGACGTGTGGCCGGGGTAGGTTTCTCGGTTTGCATGCGGGTTTAACGGAGGTGTTTGATGGAGGCGAGGGGGCGTGTTCAGCCGGGCGTGCAGCGGGCGGCGCAGTACTATTGGATTTGACAGCTGCTAGTAAACCAGGACGGTAAAAATATATTGAGTAAACCAGGACAGTTCCCGATACGGCTTTAATGCAGACGAGGGAGAGGGTAGCGGTTCCCAAAATGTTGAACGGCCAATGATGCATCCTCCTTTAATTAGCATGCTGAGGGAAAAGAGGCAGCATGATGTGAATGCAACGGAGTTTGCACTCATATAAAGGCGCCCCTCCATTCCAATGCATCTACCACATCGTACGCACCTAAGCACCTACACTAAGCACAAAAGTGCTCACTCCAGACCCATGGCGGCGATGCACGCGACCGGCCAGCGGCTGTGCCAGATGGTCCACAACGTCGGCCTGCGGCATGGCACCGAGGATCATCTCCAGAGGGTGTTGGCGACCGGTTGGTTCATGGCCATCGTCGACGCCAGCTACGAATCTCAGTTGGACAAGATGATCGTTGCCACCATCAACAAGTTCACCGTCATCAAGAAGCTCGCGGATGACATCGCTGTACTCCTCTAGCCCATGCGCCCAGGCTCCTCATTGGCTGCCACCCTAATCGGCCTCCATGGCGAGAACCTCTTTCAAGCACTGGTGGCCCTGCGACTGCCTGCCGATGCAATGAAGAATGTCCACCTGGAGGTCGCGCTCGCCGCGAGGTGCCTCGCCCTGCAAGAATTCGTCGACCTACACATCCACATGTACGAGGAAGTCGTGTACATAGGTATCTACAAGGCCGGTGAGGACGCTACGACGTTGGCCTTCGTCAACCGGCTGGAAGCCTTGGACGCCTTTGTTGAGAAGCACCTTGACCTCGCCACAAAAGCCGCCGCTCCTAAGCCGCCGGTCGGTGGCCCGACGCACTGAGTCGAGGAGGAGGAGGTCGTACGTTGATGGATGCATCTTTCTTCTTGCCTCCTGTAACCACCACTGCGATCGCATCATCGTGGCCTTAATTCTTATTGTGCTATCACATTCTTGTTCCAGTCAAGACATGTGTGATCCCTTTGCTCACATTTGGAGGCAATTATATGCATCACTGTAACTAGTACTCCATCCATCAATTTATAAGTTGTGCTTACCTTTTCCATCAACTTCATAATTTACATTCAATGCTTGACCCGACCTACGAGCTACTCCTAAATTCAAAAATGGAGACCGAACTTATAAATTCAAAACTACTCGTGCAGCACGCCTGTCATGTTCGCAAGTTCAAAATGAGAAACTGGAGCACGTACATGAAGCATGTCTCCCTTCCCTGTCGCATACCACACTGTCGTTCCGGCCCCCCGGTCAACGCGCATTGGCTAGGCTTTATATGACTACAACATGTGGTACCGCATGTGACCAAACCGACGATGCGCCAACCTAGCTACTACCCTGCTTATTTGGCGAGAAAAGCCCCGCCCTAGCGTTTCCAATCGTTATTTCTAATTATCGATCGTGCCAAGGAGCAGAACCAAACGTTACAATTTATACATGTTTCTCTACTCCTATAAAATATTCAGTTGGTGATGATGGTGTGTCTGCCATCCGTCATTTCTGACCATTAGATCTGCATCTAACGGCTGTGAGGTAAGTTGTGGCATTTTTGCAACAATAGCCCACTTCTCTGCTCCAATTTGTAGAAAACCCCTTATTATCTTGAAAGCAACCACATCCCTCCCTCACCTCATCAAAACAGCCTGAGAAATATATTTGAGTGAAACATAATATATTTTTAGTGGTATATGTATGTATATCAAAACAAGAGTGTTTTCTTTCAAGTTTGTGAACAAGTACTATTCTACTTAGGATCCGTTGCAACGCACGGGCACATCTCTACTCTTTCTCTACTCTTATAAAAAACAGAGTTGGTGATGATGGTGTGCATGCCATCCTACAATATAGGCCGTCCGATTTATATCTGACTGATAGGAAGGAAACTATGGCAATTTTGCAAAAAGATACCCACACCCCTCTCCACATTTGCAAATAAGGCCTTCCCTCGTTCATTCTTTTCTCCCACAAGATAAACTACTCATACAAATGCATCTTGATGTTCCGTGCAACGCACGGGCATCTTGCTAGTTGCTAGTAAAAGGAAAAGGCCTGCCGCGTTCGCATCGCACCCCCACACACCTGGGAATCGGGAGTACTCCACGGCCCGTCCGGCACGCCACATAGCTAGGGAAGGCGTGTTGCCTAGCATTTTCACTTTCATGTGGGACCACCGTTGAGCAAACCGACTATCGGCAAACCGCACCCTGCCCGCCGTGTTGGAAAACAGAAATGAGGAGGGGAAGATCTAGCTGTAGCACAGAAGCCAAGAAATTTGGTGTCAGATGGGACTCGTTGATAGAGTAGGAGCACTCCGTACTACTCCTACTACGAAGTTTGTACTACTACTACCACTATACAACTAGGTACGTGCACGGCACAGCATCGTAGGAACAAAAAATGGGAAGATCTTGTTTTGGGTGATTTATCTTTTTTTAGTCAACGTAGTATTAATAATATGATGTGGGGGACACCCATGAAGCCACGTGGAATGTCTGGAGGTCTTATTTAGAGCTTCTTGTGTGGATCAATCACACTGTCGTACTGCTTGCTCGAGAAGAACGTGTATGGGTACAATTAGGTTATAGTAGATCCGAATCGCAGCCACCTGGATCATTGGATCAACATCAATCAACGGTTTATATCGTGTACGTGCAAATACACTCAATGACTCCGGAAAAATAATGAATATAGAATATATAATACATAATACCGCATATTGGGTTTCTCTAAAGTCAAACTTTGTATACTTTCAACAATTTGTAGGAAAAAGTATTAACATATACACCACGAAATATATATCATTTGATTCATCATTGCTTTTATTTCCACATTGTGTAAATTTGTTAGTGTAAATGTTCATATTGTTTTCACCAAATTCGGTCAAGCTTTATAAAATTTGGCTGCAGTGAAAGCTATATACGTGCGGAGTAAATTACAAACGGAGGGAGTGGAATAGATATAGATATAACTATACAAATAAAAAATATAGTAATATAGTCTATAGATATAAATAAGGCTACTACCCTTTTTCTAGGTTAGAACTTGCGTTGTTGTGTACACATTGTCTTGCTTCGCTATAATTTGCATTTGCGGGGTGTGTGTAGGACAACCGCCTTTTGTTCAGTACCAGCAACCCCACCATTGTCCTTAATTAATTCATACTGGCAATTACGATTGCATTATCTTAGTTCTAGCCGGTTCTTCAGTTTCTTGGAGGAACTCCATCTCGTTATTCAGGTTGATTTTGTGCATACGACAAGATCATCGTCCATCGAAGATTTTTTTAGTAACGATTGTCGATTTGTATCACCGGGTACGATATAGTTGGATCGTCAGCGTCAAAATCCACCAAATCGATACTTATCCCCACTCTCATTGAAAGATTGGGTCACCATCATAAGACTACCACCTAGACAATTCCTTCCCTATAACATACACATGAGCACCCATCTCATTATTCAGGTCCACGCCTCCCTCTCTCTCTCTCGAAACACACACACCTCTCCACACGATGCGTGTCTCTTGGTCTCTCTTCCATCCCATGACAAAAAGGCACATCGCCATTCTCTTCTTCTTGCTACCCCCATCTATGTAGTTAGGTCTCCTTGCGACAAACAAGCATTCATCTATCTCTCTACTATCTCTTTCTACCACACATAACCTTCCACCCCTAGCCAGCCATGCTGTCGAGGTCTATCCAGCTCTCTCACACGCAAACAGACGCTGTCTGTGTGTCCCTTCATCGCACACACACTATCACTCTCCCATATCGGCAACCTCATAACCTTGTCGATCCCGACCTTACACGCACCTCTCTCTCTCTCTCTCTAACACACACACGCACACACCCTCTCTCTCCCTTTCGGACACTCCTCTCTCTATGACACACACAATCTTTTGAACACGCATATGCCCCTCTCTCGTTAGGTATCGCTGCCCTCACCCCCCTCTTTGTCACACAAACATTCTCTCTATATCTATCTCTCGCAATAATACATGCATAGTCTAAATTGAAACCAACTACAAAAATGAGCTTCGATTACAAAAATCAAATCCACTCCCAAATAGAATATGAAAATAGGGTGAAATCATGCACACAAATGTTTGTTGCGTGCATGAATGTCAATGATATGGATGTACTACTCGTACATCCACACAGACCCATTTCACACAAATTACATTAAACCCTTATCAAAATATGGTGCGCATGCGATGTTTGTTGTACTGCTCCTGCCAGCCTTCCTCCGACACGTTCCAACATATTGTTCTACTTCCGATTCTATTTTTCTCCTCAGACCATGTGAAACAACGAAAAGGTCACCACCCGCCCCCACTGGTACTGTAGCTCGAACCTCCCATACGGACACAACACCCACCGGAGCACGCAGCCGTTGCCGAAGTGGACGGTGCCGCGGCCTGAGATGAGGACAGAGTCTCCGACATCGCTGAGGTGGAGCACGCCCTCTACGGCCGCGAGTAGCACACTGATGTCTACTACGCAACTTTATTCTTGTAGACTCGTGTTGGGCCTCCAAGCGCAGAGTTTTGTAGGACAGTAGCAATTTTCCCTCAAGTGGATGACCTAAGGTTTATCAATCCGTGGGAGGCATAGAATGAAGATGGTCTCTCTCAAACAACCCTACAACCAAATAACAAAAAGTCTCTTGTGTCCCCAACACAACAAATACAATGGTAATTTGTATAGGTGCACTAGTTCGGCGAAGAGATGGTGATACAAGTGTAGTAATGATAGTAGATATTGATTTTTGTAATAGGAACAATAAAAAACAGCAAGGTAGCAATTGATAAAACGGAGCACAAATGGTATTGCAATGCTTGAAAACAAGGCCTAGGGTCCGTACTTTCGCTAGTGCAATCTCTCAACAATGCTAATCTAATTGGATCATATAACCATCCCTCAACGTGCGATGAAGAATCACTCCAAAGTTCTTATCTAGCGGAGAACATAAGAAGAAATTGTTTGTAGCTATTCTTTCCGATCGATCTATCCAAGAGTTCGTACTAAAATAACACCAAGTTATTCTTTCCGATCGATCTATCAAGAGTTTGTACTAAAATAACACTAAGTTATTCTTTTCAATCGATCTATCAAGAGTTCGAACTAAAATAACACCAAAGCAAATTCAGATATATAATACTCAATCCAACACAAAGAACCTCAAAGAGTGCCCCAAGATTTCCACCGGAGAAACAAAAGACGAGAACGTGCATCAACCCCTATGCATAGATTACCCCAATGTCACCTCGGGAATCCGCGAGTTGAGTACCAAAACATATCTCAAGTGAATCAATATAATACCCCATTGTCACCACGGGTATTCATATGCAAGACATACATCAAGTGTTCTCAAATCCATAAAAGTATTCAATCCGATAAAACGAAATCTCAAAGGGAAAAGTCAATTCACAACAAGATAGAGAGGGGAAACACTGTATGATCCAACTATATTAACAAAGCCCGCGATACATCAAGATCGTGACATCTCAAGAACACGAGAGAGAGAGAGAGATTAAACACATAGCTACTGGTACAAACCCTCAGCCCCGAGGGTGGACTACTCCCTCCTCATCATGGTGGCCGCCGGGATGATGAAGATGGCCACCGGTGATGATTTCCCCCTACGGTGGAGTGCCGGAATGGGGTCTAGATTGGTTTTTCGTGGCTACAGAGGCTTGCGGCGGCGGAACTTCTGATCTAGGGTTACCCCAAGGGTTTTTGGAATATTTGGGAATTTATAGGGTGAAGAGGAGGCGCGGGAGGCCACCGAGGTGGGCACAACCCACCTGGGCGCGCCTGGGCCCCCAGGCGCGCCTTGGTGGGTTGTGCTCTCCTCGGAGCTCCCCTCTGGTACTTCTTTGGTCCACCGAGTGTCTTCTGGTCCAGAAAAAATCTTCAAAAAGTTTTGCCGCGTTTGGACTCCGTTTGGTATTGATTTTCTGCGATGTAAAAAACAAGCAAAAAACAGCAACTGGCACTGGGCACTATGTCAATAGGTTAGTCCCAAAAAATGATATAAAGTTGCTATAAAATGATTGTAAAACATCCAAGAATGATAATATAATGGTATGAATACTTCATAAATTATAGATACGTTGGAGACGTACAACATCCCCAAGCTTAATTCCTACTCGTCCTCGAGTAGGTAAATGATAAAAGAAATAATTTATGAAGTGTGAATGCTAGCAAAATGCATAAGTTTGATCAATGATAATTTCAATCACTTTTTCTAGCATCATAACAACAATTCTTTCTCATAAAACTTATCATGATAAAGTAGCAATTGAAAACAGAATTTTTGTTGTGGAAAGCTACCTATCATATTCATCATATACTCTTTCTTTTGTAGCATGGACATTTGGACTTGAATGATTCAAAGCAATAGTCTATAATTTGACATGAAGACATCAATACTCAAGCATATCAACAAGCAACCATGTCGTTCAAAATATCAACACTAAAGAAAGTTATCCCTAGCCCATCATGCTCAATCATTGATCCATTCGCAAAACACACTCACATATTAGCTACATCCAATGCTCAAGTATGATCATAGTGCCCCTTAGTTGGTGCTTTATAAGAGAAGATGGAGACTCAAATAAAAATAAAAATTGCATAAAGTAAATAGATAGGCCCTTCGCAGAGGGAAGTAGGGATTTGTAGAGGTGCCAGAGCTCAAAGCGAAAAAGAGAGATAGAAACATTTTGGGTGGCATGCTTTTCCTGTCAACAAAAACGATTGAGTAGTTCCCAATACTTTCCATGCTAGATATATCATAGGCGGTTCCCAAACAGAAAATAAAGTTTATTCCTTTTTCCACCATTCTTTCACATTCCACGGCTAGCCATATCCACGGGTACCGTCCATACCAACACTTTCCAAGGAATTTATTATTTGACAACATAAAGTAAATTCATTTTTCATTTCGGGACTGGGCATCCCTATTACCTTTGTCGTACTCTTGTGCAATGACAAGTGAATAAACACTCATCTTGAGAATAACACATCTAGCATGAAAAAATATCAGCCACCCCCTACCGTTTCATGGGCGGTACGAGCACACAAAAAGGAAATTATTTTGAAAATTAGAGATGTCACATGCAAATTTGCTTAGAACGGCATGGAAATACCGCATATAGGTAGGTATGGTGGACTCATGTGGCAAAACTGGGTGTAAGGATTTTGGATGCACAAGTAGTATTCCCACTTAGTACAAATGGAGGCTAGCAAATAGATTGAGAAGCAACCAACCAAGAAACGAAAATTCACATAAACAAGCATTAAGCATAACTAACACCGAATAATGCACCACAAGTAGGATGTAATTTCATTGCATAACTATTGACTTTCGTGCTTGCATAGGGAATCACAAACATTAACACCAATATTCTTACTAAAGCATAATTACTCACCAACATGACTCACATATCACTATCATCATATCTCAAAACTATTACAAAGAATCAAGTTAATTTGTCCAATGATATTCATGAAAGTTTTTATTATATCCCTCTTGAATATCTATCACTTTGGGACTACTTTCATATATTGCAATTACTTTTGACAAGCTCAAACAAATTTAAGTGAAGAACATGAGCATAACAATTTTCATCTCTCAAAATAATATAAGTGAAGCATGAGAGAATTTCTTCAAAAATAATAAAGCATACCGTGCTAAAAAAGATATAAGTGAAGCACTAGAGCAAATGACAAACTACTCCAAGAAGATATAAGTGAAGATCATGCGAGTAGTTAAGTAAATGGGTAGCTATGTGAGGATTCCCTCTTATTTACAAAAAACTTTCAGATCTAAGTATTTTATTAAAACAGCAAGCAAAACAAAAATTAAATGACATTCTAAGAATAGCACAACTCATGTGAAGAAGCAAAAACTTAGGCTCAACCGATACTAACCGATAATTGTTGATGAAGAAAGGTGGGATGCCTACCAGGGCATCCCCAAGCTTAGATGCTTGAGACTTCTTGAAATATTATCTTGGGATGCCTTGGGCATCCCCAAGCTTGAGCTCTTGTGTCTTCTTCATTCCTCTCATATCATGGTTTCCCTAATTCTTAAAAACTTCATCCACACAAAACTCAACAAGAACTCGTGAGACAAGTTAGTATAAATCAATGCAATAACCTTATCATTATCTACTGTAGCAAATCACTAAAATTATTATTCAACATTGTGCACTAAATGCCTCTGCATATTTAATAGTCCTATCCTCAAATAGAATCATTAAACAAGCAAACATATGCAAACAATGCAAACATAATAGCAATCTGCCAAAACAGGACAGTCTGTAAAGGATGCAAGAGTATTCATACTTATCTAACTCCAAAAGTTCTGCAAATTTACCACACTGTAGAAAATTTATCATAGCTTATTGTGCAAAAAGTTTCAACATTTTATCACATTCTGACTTTTCTCAGGAATTTTTGCAACAGCGATAAACTTTCTGTTTTGAAACAGCAACATGTAGACTTGCAAAATAAGCATGGTGAAGGCTATCCTTGCCACTTTCATTGAAGTAAGAGATGCAAAACATTATTCTAAATAACAGCAAGCAAATCCTAATAAAATAAAATGACTCCCCAAGCAAAACTCATATCATGTGACGAATGAAAATATAGCTCCAAGTGAGGTTACCGATAATGTTGAAGACGAAAGAGGGGATGCCTTCCGGGGCATCCCCAAGCCTAGTTGCTTGGATATTCCTTGAATATTACCTTGGGGTGCCTTGTGAATCCCCAATATTAGGGTCTTGTCACTCCTTATTCTCCTCATATCGATATCTCACCCAAAACTTGAAAACTTCAATCACACAAAACTTAACGGAACTTCGTGAGATGGGTTAGTATGATAAAGACAAATCATTCACTTTGGTACTGTAAAGATAAGATTCATAATTGTTGTCAGACAATTCCTACTTTACTCTACAATTTCCACAATTTATATTAAGCAATATAAGCCATAGAAACCATAAAACAAGCAAACTATGCATTGAAAACAGAATCTGTCAAAAAAAGAACAGTACGTAAAGATCTAAATTAAGGTCATACTTATGTAACTCCAAAAATTCTTGAAAAATAGGAAAACTTAGAAAATTTGTATACCCATCAACTGTAAAAAATTCCGAATTTTTCCACGTTCCAGTAAAATATAGGAATTTCTGTACTTGACACAAAAGTTTCTGTTTTTGCACATAATCAAGTCAACTATCATCCACACTATCCCAAAGGCTTTACTTGGCAATTTATTGAAACAAAAGTAATAAAACATGATTACTACAGTATATTAATCATGTGAACACACAAAAACAGTATGTAAAAGTGTTGGGTTGTCTCCCAACAAGCGCTTTTCTTTAATGCCTTTTTAGCTAGGCATGATGATTTCAATGATGCTCACATAAAAGTAAAGAATTGAAACATAAAGAGAGCATCATGAATCACATGACAATCACATTTAAGCCTAACCCACTTCCTATGCATAGGGATTTTGTGATCAAACAACTTATGGGAACAAGAATCAACTAGCATAGGAAGGCAAAACAAGTGCAACTTCAAAACTTTCAACATAAAGAGAGGAAACTTGATATTAGTGAGAAGCCTACAAGCATATGTTCCTCTCTCATAATAATTTTCAATAGCATCATGAATGAATTCAACAATATAACTATCACATAAAGCATTATTTTCATGATCCACAAGCAAAGAAATTTTATCACTCTCCACATAAGCAAATTTATTCTCATCAATAATTGTGGGAGCAAACTCAACAAAATAACTATCATGTGATTGGAAATTAAAATCATGATGACAAGTTTCATGGTTATAATTATTCAATATAGCATACATGTCATCACCATAATCATCATATATAGGAACTTTATTGTCATAATCAATTGCAACCTCCTCCAAAATAGTGGATTCATCATTAAATAAAGTCATGACCTCTCCAAATCCACTTTCATCAATATAATCATCATAAATAGGAGGCATGCAATCATCATAATAAATTTTCTCATCAAAACTTGGGGGACTAAAAATATCATCTTCATCAAATATAGCATCCCCAAGCTTATGGCTTTGCATATCGTTAGCATCATGGACATTCAAAGTGTTCATACAAACAACATTGCAATCATGCTCATCATTCAAAGTTTTTTTGTCAAATATTTTATAGAATTCTTCTTCTATCAATTGAGCACAATTTTCCTTTCCATTATTTTCAACAAAGACATTATAAAGACGAATAATATGAGGCCACCTCAATTCCATTTTTTGTAGTTTTCTTTTATGAACCAAACTAGTGATAAAATAAGAAACTAAAATATTCGATTGCAAGATCTAAAGATATACCTTCATGCACTCACCTCCCCGGCAACGGCGCCAGAAAAGAGCTTGATGTCTACTACGCAACTTTATTCTTGTAGACACGTGTTGGGCCTCCAAGCGCAGAGTTTTGTAGGACAGTAGCAATTTTCCCTCAAGTGGATGACCTAAGGTTTATCAATCCGTGGGAGGCATAGGATGAAGATGGTCTCTCTCAAACAACCCTGCAACCAAATAACAAAAAGTCTCTTGTGTCCCCAACACACCAAATACAATGGTAATTTGTATAGGTGCACTAGTTCGGCAAAGAGATGGTGATACAAGCATAGTAATGATAGTAGATATTGATTTTTGTAATAGGAACAATAAAAAACAGCAAGGTAGCAATTGATAAAACGGAGCACAAACGGTATTGCAATGCTTGAAAACAAGGCCTAGGGTCCGTACTTTCGCTAGTGCAATCTCTCAACAATGCTAATCTAATTGGATCATATAACCATCCCTCAACGTGCGATGAAGAATCACTCCAAAGTTCTTATCTAGCGGAGAACATAAGAAGAAATTGTTTGTAGCTATTCTTTCCAATCGATCTATCCAAGAGTTCATACTAAAATAACACCAAGTTATTCTTTCCGATCGATCTATCAAGAGTTCGTACTAAAATAACACTAAATTATTCTTTCCGATCGATCTATCAAGAGTTCATACTAAAATAACACCAAAGCAAATTCAGATTCATAATACTCAATCCAACACAAAGAACCTCAAAGAGTGCCCCAAGATTTCTACCGGAGAAACAAAAGACGAGAACGTGCATCAACCCCTATGCATAGATTACCCCAATGTCACCTCGGGAATCCGCGAGTTGAGTACCAAAACATATCTCAAGTGAATCAATATAATACCCCATTGTCACCATGGGTATTCATATGCAAGACATACATCAAGTGTTCTCAAATCCATAAAAGTACTCAATCCGATAAAACAAAATCTCAAAGGGAAAACTCAATTCACAACAAGATCGAGAGGGGAAAACACCATATGATCCAACTATATTAACAAAGCCCGCGATACATCAAGATCGTGACATCTCAAGAACAAGAGAGAGAGAGAGATTAAACACATAGCTACTGGTACAAACCCTCAGCCCCGAGGGTGGACTACTCCCTCCTCATCATGGTGGCCGCCGGGATGATGAAGATGGCTACCGGTGATGATTTCCCCCTCCGGCGGAGTGCCGGAACGGTGTCTAGATTGGTTTTTCGTGGCTACAGTGGCTTGCGGCGGCGGAACTTCTGATCTAGGGTTACCCCGAGGATTTTTGGAATATTTGGGAATTTATAGGGTGAAGAGGAGGCGCGGGAGGCCACCGAGGTGGGCACAACCCACCTGGGCGCGCCTGGGCCCCCAGGCGCGCCTTGGTGGGTTGTGCTCTCCTCGGAGCTCCCCTCTGGTACTTCTTTGGTCCACCGAGTGTCTTCTGGTCCAGAAAAAATCTTCAAAAAGTTTTGCCGCGTTTGGACTCCGTTTGGTATTGATTTTCTGCGATGTAAAAAACAAGCAAAAAACAGCAACTGGCACTGGGCACTATGTCAATAGGTTAGTCCCAAAAAATGATATAAAGTTGCTATAAAATGATTGTAAAACATCCAAGAATGATAATATAATGGTATGAATACTTCATAAATTATAGATACGTTGGAGACGTATCACGCGCGCTGACTATCCATGCGGAGGACAGTGTGATCTAGTGGCTCGCCCTCGTCGGCCACGAGGGGTAGCTGTGCTGCAGCAGCATGCACTGGTCAGTCACGAGGAGGTGCATCGCGTCCTCGCCACTCACAATGTGGACGAGCGCGTTCCCCAGCAGCATGCCCGCGAGCATCGCATCGTCGAGAGCACGCCCGCGAACATCGCATCCTCGCCGCTCTCGACGTGGACGAGCGCGTGCTCCGGCAGCACGCCCGTGAACATCGCATCCTCGCCGCTCACAATGTGGACGAGCATGTTCTCCAGCAGCATGCCCGCGAGCATCGCATCATCGCCGCCCGCGAACATCGCATCGTCGCCGCTCTCGATGTGGACGAGCACGTGCTCCGGCAGCACGCCCGCGAACATCGCATCCTCGCCGCTCAGGCGCACGAGCATGTGCTCCAACAGCATGGCCGCAAGCATGGCATCCACACGGCTCATGAGGTGGTTGAGCACGTGCTCCAGACAGTACCCCAGGAGTCGGGATGCGAGCACCGTGCCCCCGGCTACGAGGAGTACTGCATGGTGCCCATCGTGGTTTAGGAAAATCCTGTGACTTCGTCGCTCCATGGAGGAGCACGAGCTCCAGTGGGCGCTCGAGGAGTCCCGCGCTGATATGCAGGTGGCGGCGGACGTGCAAGATTATCCTTCGAGCTCTCCTCCTCTTACGAAGACGCCTCCACCGCCCCCGTCGTACGTCCTCTGCCTCGGCTCCGGCGGACATTTGGAGTTTAGTTTTATGGAACATTAATATTTGGATTAAGCATACCTCTACCAAATTGTGAAGGATCAAGACTAATGCAAAAAACAACCTATGACTAACAGGCATAAATAGATGATGTGGCGGCATTGCATGCTGGAGTATATTGCAATTTATGGATTGCATGCATGACTAACTTATGTGGCTTGGTTGCATGGCTAGGAAAGGCTAGATAAAAATAAATAGATAATGTGTTTCGAGTGCACTCCACTAAATGGGAGCATGTAAATATCTTTAGAGTGCACTCCACTTTTTATTTTCAGACGCTTAGGTGCACCGGATGCCATGCCACACTACAAAATGTTAGAAAAAAATCTGCTCCAATGTTTTAAAATCTATTATTATCTTGAAACCAGCCACACCCGCCCCTCACCTCATCAAAATAGCCCGAGGAATATGTCTTCAGTGAAGCATAATATATTTTTACTGATATATGTATATCAAAACTAGAATGTTTATATTTCAAGTTTGTGAACAAGTATTATTCTACTACTTTGGATCCATTGCAACGCACGGGCCGGCACATTGGTAGTAGTAAGAACCAAATTCCGATTTTGGCATGAGTTCATACTGCGGGAGCACCACAAGGCCTGGCGCAGGACTTACATTTCCCTCTCGGGGCCCACGGGACCGAGCTTCAGTAGCTTAGTGCACCTGCCTTTGAGTCAATGACATGTGGACCCTAAATGCGGCTGGCCCACATGCCATTTTCATAAAAGCAGAGGGGCGGTGGGACCGAGAGGGGTGATGCGCGGGTCGGGGGACGTGTGGTGTCATGGGTTCGAGCGGCGTCGTGGGAATCGCGTGTGGCTGTGGTAGAAACTTGATGGTCGCCGCAGTTCATCTGGCGCGCATGTCATGCACACAAAGGCAGAGAACGCGGTGGGGCCGAGAGGGGTGAGGCGCATGTCGGGGGACGTGGTGCCGTCGGTTGGAGCGGCGGCGTGGGAATCGCGTGTGGCAGTGGTAGAAACGTGATGGTCATCGTAGTTCAACTTCCATGGACAAGATGTCATGTCTACTACCACATGCATTGCATACCGCTCACTACAAGGAGTAGTAGTAGAGAAAACTAGGCAGATAAATAGTTCATTATAGTCAAGCGGACCTATATCAATGTACACAGAGTACACTTGTTCCAAAGACATGCACACCAGCGAAATAATTCATCTATATCAATGTACACAGAGAGGAAATATAATTTTTACAAGAGAGGAAATAGTCCATCCATCTATAATGCCCTGCTGCTGGTGCAACTTCTTCTTCTTCTTTCTTCTTCTTCTTCTTTTTCTTCTTCTTCTTCTTCTTCTCCTTCTTCACATTTTCTGTGGGAGACGGCTTCGCAACAAGCTCTTTCGACCTTGCAGCTATCTCGAAACTCACACGGGCATCTAGGGCAGCATATTTTATCCGCTCGTAGGTCAAGGGATAATTCTCCCATCTAGACGACCTTAATCCCATTGTCTCATCACCCTTCTCAAGATTTGTTCCAAGCACAGAATTTGCTACGTCGAACAGGGATGGTGTTTCTTTACCAGAATCATCTACAGGAATTCTGTTTCTAGGTCAGCAATGTTTTTCAAGTCAAGGTTGTACGGCGCCAGCTTCTCTTTGTCCCCTTTGATGGCTGCCCCACAGAAGTATATGTCCTCCCGAGACATGAAATCGTGGAGCTCACCTGGTATGGAGGGCGCGTGTATTATGTGATACACCAAAACTTCATCTTCAAGGCACAGCTGAAGGACGGCGGCGCGTTGGATCTTCCCAGTGGCATGCTCCGTGTACTCTGTGTCGAGACCGACGACCTTCATCTCCACCTTTTGGAGGGAGACGGATACATTGTTGATCCACTCCCGAACGACCCTTGGGTGGTTGGTGACGGTGGCAACTATGCTCAATGAGCCTTCAACGAGGACATGTTTGACGCTAAAAACATGCATAGGGATCTCTTTCGCCATTTGGAACCGCTGGACCGGAGGGCTATGGTTTCGAGAATTAGGATTAAGATGGCTAGTCTAACTGAAGAAGATGATTATTTAAAGGGGCTTCGGAATTACTCCAGGAGGATGTGAATCCAGTGGGGTTTGAATGCAAATGAAGGAGAGTTGAAGAAGCCAAGGAAAATCGGTTCCCAATGGAGAAGTAAATGGGAGAAGTGGCATGCAGGTAGTTGATTAGACGGCTAGGTAGACCAACCTGCAAAACGAAAAGGCTATGCGTGTAGCCTATTGAGGAGTGGTCCGTGTCCGTGTACGTGCCCATCCTTCTATCGCTACATGTGCCACTGGTTAGTTGAGGTCACTCTTTCGAATCACCGTGGTGAAACATTTTATGATTCCTTTTTATTTCTGCACCCCTCCTGACATGTGGGACCTACACAAAACCCACTTGGGTGGACGAACAGATATACAAACATATCCATCTCTTTGCACAAAAAAGTGTCGTAGCTGGTTCGGATTGATATTGGTGCGTGCCTGCGAGACACAACCTTTTCTGGTTAAGGAATATGCGGTTATCCTAAAAAAAGAAAAGCCCTTCTTCGTGCTTCCGCATGCACAAGAATTTGGTTCTGCTCGCAATATGGATGCTACCTGGAGGATGAAGTGAACCCAGAGGCATGCTAGCACGGGAGACCTAGTTCCTGTTGGGGAACGTAGTAATAATTCAAAAAAATTCCTACGCGTCACCAAGATCAATCTAGGAGATGCTAGCAATGAGAGAGAAGGAGTGCATCTTCATACCCTTGAAGATCGCTAAGCGGAAGCGTTACAAGGCGATTCAAATCGCGGAAGATCCGATCCAAGCGCCGAACGGACGGCGCCTCCGCGTTCAACACACGTACAGCCCGGGGACGTCTCCTCCTTCTTGATCCAGCAAGAGGAGAGGAGAAGTTGAGGAAGAACTCCAGCAGGACGACGGCGTGGTGGTGGAGGAGCTCGTGGTTCTCCGACAGGGCTTCGCCAAGCACTACGGAGGAGGAGGAGGTGTTGGAGAGGGGGAGGGGCTGTGCAGGGAAGGGGTGCTGCTGCCCTCCCACCCCCCCTCTATTTATAGGGTGAAGGGGGAAGGGGGCCGGCCCCCTTAGATCCCATCTAAGGGGGGGGGCGGCGGCCAAGGGGGGAACTTGCCCCCCAAGTTTGGTGGGAGGCGCCCCCACCCCCTAGGGTTTCCAACCCTAGGCGCCTTGGGCCCTTGGGAGGCGCACCAGCCCACTAGGGGGCTGGTTCCCTCCCATATTCAGCCCACTAGGCCCTCCGGGGCAGGTGGCCCCACCCGGTGGACCCCCGGACACCTTTCGGTGGTCCCGGTACAATACAGATAACCCCCGAAACCATTCCGGCGACTGAAACTGGACTTCCCATATATAAATCTTTACCTCTGGACCATTCCGGAACTCCTCGTGACATCCGGGATCTCATCCGGGACTCCGAACAACCTTCGGTAACCACAAACTATTCCCATTACAACTCTAGCGTCACCGAACCTTAAGTGTGTAGACCCTACGGGTTCGGGAACCATGCAGACATGACCGAGACATCTCTCTGTCAATAACCAACAGCGGGATCTGGATACCCATGTTGGCTCCCACATGTTCCACGATGATCTCATCGGATGAACAGCGATGTCGGGGATTCAATCAATCCCGTATACAATTCCCTTTGTCCATCGGTATGTTACTTGCCCGAGATTCGATCGTCGGTATCCCCGTACCTCGTTCAATCTCGTTACCGGCAAGTCTCTTTACTTGTTCCGTAATGCATGATCCTGTGGCTAACTCCTTAGTCACATTGAGCTCATTATGATGATGCATTACCGAGTGGGCCCAGAGATACCTCTCCGTCATACGGAGTGACAAATCCCAGTCTCGATTCATGCCAACCCAACAGACACTTTCGGAGATACCTGTAGTGCACCTTTATAGTCACCCAGTTACGTTGTGACGTTTGATACACCCAAAGCATTCCTACGGTATCCGGGAGTTGCACAATCTCATGGTCTAAGGAAATGATACTTGACATTAGAAAAGCTCTAGCATACGAACTACACGATCTTGTGCTATGCTTAGGATTGGGTCTTGTCCATCACATCATTCTCCTAATGATGTGATCCCGTTATCAACGACATCCAATGTCCATGGTCAGGAAACCACAACCATCTATTGATCAACGAGCTAGTCAACTAGAGGCTCACTAGGGACATGTTGTGATCTATGTATTCACACATGTATTACGGTTTCCGGTTAATACAATTATAGCATGAACAATAGACAATTATCATGAACAAGGAAATATAATAATAACCATTATTATTGCCTCTAGGGCATATTTCCAACAGTCTCCCACTTGCACTAGAGTCAATAATCTAGTTACATTGTGATGAATCAAACACCCATAGAGTTCTAGTGCTGATCATGTTTTGCTCGTGGAAGAGGTTTAGTCAACGGATCTGCGACATTCAGATCCGTATGTACTTTACAAATATCTATATCTCCATCTTGAATATATTCACGAATGGAGTTGAAGCGGCGCTTGATGTGCTTGGTCTTCTTGTGAAACCTGGGCTCCTTGGCAATAGCAATAGCTCCAGCGTTGTCACAGAAGAGAGTCATCGGGCCCGACGCATTGGGAACCACTCCTAGGTCGGTGATAAACTCCTTCATCCAGACTCCTTCCTGCGTTGCTTCTGAAGCAGCTATGTACTCCGCTTCACGTGTAGATCCCGCCACGACGCTTTGCTTGCAACTGCACCAGCTGACTGCCCCACCATTCAAAATGTACACGTATCCGGTTTGTGACTTGGAGTCATCCAGATCTGTGTCAAAGCTAGCGTCGACGTAACCCTTTACGACGAGCTCTTCGGCACCTCCATAAATGAGAAACATATCCTTAGTCCTTTTCAGGTACTTCAGGATATTCTTGACCACTGTCCAGTGTTCCATACCGCGATCACTTTGGTACCTCCCTACCAAACTTATGGCAAGGTTCACATCAGGTCTGGTACACAGCATGGCATACATAATAGAGCCTATGGCCGAGGCATAGGGGATGACACTCATCTTTTCTCTTTCTGCTGCCGAGGTCGGGCGTTGAGCTGTGCTCAATCTCACACCTTGCAATACAGGCAAGAACCCCTTCTTAGACTGATCCATATTGAACTTCTTCAATATCTTGTCAAGGTATGTGCTTTGTGAAAGACCAATGAGGCGTCTCGATCTATCTCTATAGATCTTGATGCCTAATATGTAAGCAGCTTCTCCAAGGTCCTTCATTGAAAAACACTTATTCAAGTAGGCCTTTATGCTTTCCAAAAGTTCTATATCATTTCCCATCAATAGTATGTCATCCACATATAATATGAGAAATGCTACAGAGCTCCCACTCACTTTCTTGTAAATACAGGCTTCTCCATAAGTCTGTATAAACCCAAACGCTTTGATCATTTCATCAAAGCGAATGTTCCAACTCCGAGATGCTTGCACCAGCCCATAGATGGAGCGCTGGAGCTTGCATACTTTGTCAGCATTCTTAGGATCGACAAAACCTTTCGGCTGCATCATATACAATTCTTCCTTAAGGAAACCGTTAAGGAATGCCGTTTTGACGTCCATTTGCCAAATTTCATAATCATAGAATGCGGCAATTGCTAACATGATTTAGACGGACTTCAGCTTCGCTACGGGTGAGAAGGTCTCATCGTAGTCAACTCCTTGAACTTGTCGATAACCCTTAGCGACAAGCCTAGCCTTATAGACGGTCACATTATCATCCGCGTCAGTCTTCTTCTTAAAGATCCATTTATTTTCTATGGCTCGCCGATCATCGGGCAAGTCCACCAAAGTCCATACTTTGTTCTCATACATGGATCCTATCTCGGATTTCATGGCTTCAAGCCATTTGTTGGAATCCGGGCCCGCCATCGCTTCTTCATAGTTCGAAGGTTCACCGTTGTCTAAACAACATGATTTCCAGGACAGGGTTGCCATACCACTCTGGTGCGGAACGTGTCCTCGTGGACCTACGAAGTTCAGTAGCAACTTGATCCGAAGTTTCATGATCATCATCATTAACTTCCTCTCTAGTCGGTGCAGGCACCACAGAAACATCTTCCTGAGCTGCGCTACTCTCCGGTTCAAGAGGGGGTACCTCATCAAGTTCTACTTTCCTCCCACTTACTTCTTTCGAGAGAAACTCTTTCTCTTGAAAGGATCCATTCTTGGCAACAAAGATCTTGCCTTCGGATCTAAGGTAGAAGGTATACCCAATAGTTTCCTTAGGGTATCCTATGAAGACGCATTTTTCCGATTTGGGTTCGAGCTTTTCAGGTTGAAGTTTCTTGACATAAACATCGCATCCCCAAACTTTCAGAAACGACAGCTTAGGTTTCTTCCCAACCCATAATTCATACGGTGTCGTCTCAACGGATTTAGACGGTGCCCTATTTAAAGTGAATGCGGCAGTCTCTAAAGCATAACCCCAAAATGATAGCGGTAGATTGGTAAGAGACATCATAGATCGCACCATATCCAATAGAGTGTGATTCTGATGTTCGGACACATCATTTCGCTGAGATGTTCCAGGCGGCATGAGTTGTGAAACAATTCCACATTTCCTTAAGTGTGTGCCAAACTCGTGACTCAAATATTCTCCTCCACGATCTGATCGTAAGAACTTTATTTTCCTGTCACATTGATTCTCTACCTCACTCTGAAATTCCTTGAACTTTTGAAAGGTCTCAGACTTGTGTTTCATTAAGTAGACATACCCATATCTACTTAAGTCATCAGTGAGGGTGAGAACATAACGATAGCCACCGCGAGCCTCAATGCTCATTGGACCGCATACATCAGTATGTATTATTTCCAACAAGTTGGTTGCTCGCTCCATTGTTCCGGAGAACAGAGTCTTGGTCATTTTACCCATGAGGCATGGTTCGCACGTGTCAAATGATTCATAATCAAGAGACTCCAAAAGTCCATCTGTATGGAGTTTCTTCATGCGTTTGACACCAATGTGACCAAGGCGGCAGTGCCACAAGTATGTGGGACTATCATTATCAACCTTACATCTTTTGGCATTCACACTATGAATATGTGTAACATCACGTTCGAGATTCAATAAAAATAAACCATTGACCAGCGGGGCATGACCATAAAACATATCTCTCATATAAATAGAACAACCATTATTCTCGGATTTAAATGAGTAGCCATCTCGCATTAAACGAGATCCAGATACAATGTTCATGCTCAAAGCTGGCACTAAATAACAATTATTGAGGTTTAAAACTAATCCCGAAGGTAAATGTAGAGGTAGTGTGCCGACGGCGATCACATCGACCTTGGAACCATTCCCGACGCGCATTGTCACCTCGTCCTTCGCCAGTCTCCGCTTATTCCGCAGCTCCTGTTTTGAGTTACAAATGTGAGCAACCACACCGGTATCAAATACCCAGGAGCTACTACAAGCGCTGGTAAGGTACACATCAATAACATGTATATCATATATACCTTTGGCGTTGCCGGCCTTCTTATCCGCTAAGTACTTGGGGCAGTTCCGCTTCCAGTGACCATTTCCCTTGCAATAAAAGCACTCAGTCTCAGGCTTGGGTCCATTCTTTGGCTTCTTCCCGACAACTGACTTACCGGGGGCGGCAACTCCCTTGCCGTCCTTCTTGAAGTTCTTCTTACCCTTGCCTTTCTTGAAACTAGTGGTCTTATTCACCATCAACACTTGATGTTCCTTTTTTATCTCCACCTCCGCTGATTTCAGCATCGAATATAACTCAGGAATGGACTTCTCCATCCCTTGCATATTGTAGTTCATCACAAAGCTCTTGTAGCTAGGTGGAAGCGACTGGAGGATTCTGTCAATGACCGAGTCATCTGGAAGATTAACTCCCAGCTGAGACAAGCGGTTGTGCAACCCAGACATTTTGAGTATATGCTCGCTGACAAAACTGTTTTCCTCCATCTTACAACTGTAGAACTTGTCGGATACTTCATATCTCTCGACCCGGGCATGAGCTTGGAAAACCATTTTCAGCTCTTGGAACCTCTCATATGCTCCGTGTTGCTCAAAACGCTTTTGGAGCCCCGATTATAAGCTGTAAAGCATGCCGCACTAAACTAGGGAGTAATCATCACTACGCGACTGCCAGGCGTTCATAACGTCTTGAGTTGCTGGGAAAATGGGTGCGTCACCTAGCGGTGCTTCAAGGACATATGCTTTCTTGGCAGCTATGAGGATGATCCTCAAGTTACGGACCCAGTCCGTATAGTTGCTTCCATTGTCTTTCAGCTTGGTTTTCTCTAGGAACGCGTTGAAGTTGAGGGCAACATTAGCGTGGGCCATTGGATCTACAGGATAGATTGTAAAGACAATTTTAGACTATGTTCACGATAGTGAGTTCAACTAATCAAATTATTTAATGAACTCCCACTCAGATAGACATCCCTCTAGTTATCTAAGTGATACATGATCCGAATCGACTAGGCCGTGTTCGATCATCACGTGAGACGGACTAGTCATCAATGGTGAACATCTCCATGTTGATCGCATCTACCATACGACTCATGTTCGACCTTTCGGTCTCTTGTGTTCCAAGGCCATGTCTGTACATGTTAGGCTCGTCAAGTCAACCTAAGTGTTTCGCATGTGTAAATCTGGCTTACACCCGTTGTATGCGAACGTTAGAATCTATCACACCCGATCATCACGTGGTGCTTCAAAACAACGAACCTTCGCAATGGTGCACAGTTAGGGGGAACACTTTCTTGAAATTTTAGTGAGGCATCATCTTATTTATGCTACCGTCGTTCTAAGCAAATAAGATGTAAACATGATAAACATCACATGCAAATCATAAAGTGACATGATATGGCCAATATCATCTTGCGCCTTTGATCTCCATCTTCGAGGCGCGGCATGATCACCATCGTCACCGGCATGACACCATGATCTCCATCATCGTGTCTTCATAAAGTTGTCTCGCCAACTATTACTTCTACTACTATGGCTAACGGTTAGCAATAAAGTAAAGTAATTACATGGCATTTACATTGACTCGTAGGTCATAAAATAAATTAAGACAACTCCTATGGCTCCTGCCAGTTGTCATACTCATCGACATGCAAGTCGTGATTCCTATTACAAGAACATGATCAATCTCATACATCACATATATAATTCATCACATCCTTTTGGCCATATCACGTCACATAGCATACCCTGCAAAAACAAGTTAGACGTCCTCTAATTGTTGTTTGCATGTTTTACGTGGCTGCTATGGGTTTCTAGCAAGAACGTTTCTTACCTACGCAAAAGCCACAATGGTGATATGCCAATTGCTATTTACCCTTCATAAGGACCCTCTTCAACGAATCCGATCCGACTAAAGTGGGAGAGACAGACACCCGCTAGCCACCTTATGCAACAAGTGCATGTCAGTCGGTGGAACCTGTCTCACGTAAGCGTACGTGTAAGGTCGGTCCGGGCCGCTTCATCCCACAATGCCGCCGAATCAAGATAGGACTAGTAACGGTAAGCAAATTGAACAAATCATCGCCCACAACTACTTGTGTTCTACTCGTGCATAGAATCTACGCATAGACCTTGCTCATGATGCCACTGTTGGGGAACATAGTAATAATTCCAAAAAAAATCCTACGCGTCACCAAGATCAATCTAGGAGATGCTAGCAATGAGAGAGAAGGAGTGCATCTTCATACCCTTGAAGATCGCTAAGCGGAAGCATTACAAGAACGCGGTTGATGGAGTCGTACTCGCGGCGATTCAAATCGCGGAAGATCCGATCCAAGCGCCGAACGGACGGCGCCTCCGTGTTCAACACACGTACAGCCCGGGGACGTCTCCTCCTTCTTGATCCAGCAAGGGGAGAGGAGAAGTTGAGGAAGAACTCCAGCAGCACGACGGCGTAGTGGTGGAGGAGCTTGTCGTTCTCCGAGAGGGCTTCGCCAAGCACTACGGAGGAGGAGGAGGTGTTGGAGAGGGGGAGGGGCTGCGCCAGGGAAGGGGTGCTGCTGCCCTCCCACCCCCCTCCTCTATTTATAGGGGGAAGGGGAAGAGGGCCGGCCCCCTTAGATCCCATCTAAGGGGGGCGGCGGCCGAGGGGGGAAATTGCCCCCCAAGTTTGGTGGGAGGCGCCCCCACCCCCTAGGGTTTCCAACCCTAGGCGCCTTGGGCCCTTGGGGGGGGTGCACCAGCCCACTAGGGGGCTGGTTCCCTCCCATATTCAGCCCACTAGGCCCTCCAGGGCAGGTGGCCCCACCCGGTGGACCCCCGGACACCTTTCGGTGGTCCCGGTACAATACTGATAACCCCCGAAACCATACCGGCGACTGAAACTGGACTTCCCATATATAAATCTTTACCTCCGGACCATTCCGGAACTCCTCGTGATGTCCGGGATCTCATCCGGGACTCCGAACAACCTTCGGTAACCACATACTATTCCCATTACAACTCTAGTGTCGCCGAACCTTAAGTGTGTAGACCCTACGGGTTCGGGAACCATGCAGACATGACCGAGACATCTCTCCGGTTAATAACCAACAGCGGGATCTGGATACCCATGTTGGCTCCCACATGTTCCACGATGATCTCATCGGATGAACCACGATGTCGGGGATTCAATCAATCCCGTATACAATTCCCTTTGTCCATCGGTATGTTACTTGCCCGAGATTCGATCGTCGGTATCCCCGTACCTCGTTCAATCTCGTTACCGGCAAGTCTCTTTACTCGTTCCGTAACGCATGATCATGTGGCTAACTCCTTAGTCACATTCAGCTAATTATGATGATGCATTACCGAGTGGGCCCAGAGATACCTCTCCGTCATACGGAGTGACAAATCCCAGTCTCGATTCGTGCCAACCCAACAGACACTTTCGGAGATACCTGTAGTGCACCTTTATAGTCACCCAGTTACGTTGTGACGTTTGATACACCCAAAGCATTCCTACGGTATCCGGGAGTTGCACAATCTCATGGTCTAAGGAAATGATACTTGACATTAGAAAAGCTCTAGCATACGAATTACACGATCTTGTGCTATGCTTAGGATTGGGTCTTGTCCATCACATCATTCTCCTAATGATGTGATCCCGTTATCAACGACATCCAATGTCCATGGTTAGGAAACCACAACCATCTATTGATCAACGAGCTAGTCAACTAGAGGCTCACTAGGGACATGTTGTGATCTATGTATTCACACATGTATTACGGTTTCCGGTTAATACAATTATAGCATGAACAATAGGCAATTATCATGAACAAGGAAATATAATAATAACCATTATTATTGCCTCTAGGGCATATTTCCAACAGTTCCGCTATACAGTACTACTCCGTAGTATGTTACTACTAGTAGTAGACTAGTAGTACAACTGTGGTACACTTGATGGTCAAAATAATATTCATCCGGTCCTCACAGTGAAGTGACAAGACCCTGCGCCCGAGGTGACACTAGTCCAGGCGGCATGTTCGGGTTACGAAAGTCAGCCTCACCTTGTGCACTGTGCAGTCACTGTCACTGCCGATGTATAGCATGCCTCGCCTCGTCTCTCTCTCCCCTAGCACCACTCCATCTCCATCTCGCTAGAGATCCTGAGTTCACTCTTCATCATCTCACTGTGCCCCC
This sequence comes from Thinopyrum elongatum, assembly GCA_011799875.1. Lineage (NCBI taxonomy): Eukaryota > Viridiplantae > Streptophyta > Magnoliopsida > Poales > Poaceae > Thinopyrum > Thinopyrum elongatum. The sequence goes on from CM022299.1 coordinate 303,254,772, forward strand.
GCGTACCCTCGCCTCGCTCGCCTCCCCCAGTGCCACTATTCCCTCGCTAGCCGCTCCAGCACCGAGAGCCTTCTCCCCCGTAAATTAAGCCCCCAAAAACCCCACCTTCCAAACTCCACCATGGCCGAATGCGAACCGCGCAGCATCCCTGTGAGCCGTGATTGGAGCAATCTCCCAAGTGACATCCTCGACCTCTGTTGTTCGTGTATGGATATGTTGAGCGTCATGCAGCTGGCTGCATGCTCGAGGGACATGCACGCGGCCATCATCGAAGTGAGGCCTGAGCTTTTCAAGACACCCTGCTTGCTGCTATCTGGTCTAGCGAGATTTTCTCACCATGATATGGAAAAGTACATGATGCCCCTCGACTTCAATATGACCTCCATTAGCCGAAACTTCTTTGCAGGTATGTAGTGGGTCGCCGTACATCATTTCCCTCGACTTCGATCCGATCACCATCGTCCAAAACTTCTTGGCAGGTATGTACTGGGTCGGCATGAACTCCCACTGGATGGCTGCCGTCAGAGAAGACGGGAAAAAGTTGGTGCTCGTGAACTTCCACACCTCCCATGAGATTATCCTTCCTCCGTTGGAATATGTAGGGTTTTACCATCGCGGTCCAAGTCATCTAGATTACCACGTCAGTTGGACGGACCTTGTTTTGCAGAAGATTGTAATCTGCCAAGTGCCCACACAATATGCGGATTACGCATACTTCAAGCTAATTGCCTTGTTCGACCGCGGACTCGCCTATCTTTTCGCCGGTGCCTTCTTTAGCTGGAGACGACTCACCTCGCAGTGGATCGTCAAAGCTGATACACACTTCTGTGATGCTATTGAACACAATGGCATCATCTACGCGATCGACAAAGCAGATGGCACCATGTATTGCTGGGACGGCGCGTGTAAGTTGTTTTCGTCTGATTTTAATGATAACGCCATGACACTGTTTGAACTTTTTGTGATGATTGGCATATCCCTGTTTGAGCAGAATTTGAGTAGAACTATGGCAATCTATTAGAGACGTTGTAAATCAGCTATATTTGGAATGAGTTAATTCATGCGACTGTGACCATGTCATTACAGCCAATTTGTACCCTTGAATAATCAAACGGTTAGGAATATATAAACTACTAAATATGAGTGTGTATCAATAGCCATGTTAGTGTCCTCATTTTCATGATGTAGAAACATGCATCACACTGTTGGTTTCATCTAACCATACATTAGGGAAGTAAATGTGCATATGGCGAACTCTATATTTGGAAGTAGTGAAATCCTGTAATGCTTACCATGTGTACATACCTATATCGCCCTTCAGCAATCAATGGCTAGAATAATATCCTCACAAGAATTTTGCCCACAGAACATGAGTATATAACAATGCATGGTGTGTTAGTTTCCTTGAAGAATTTATTTGTGAGGACAGAACATGATTACATAACATGCATGGTGTGTTAGTTTCCTTGAAGAATTTATTTGTGAGGATAGAACATGATTACATAACATGCATGGCATGGTAGTTTCCTGTGAAGAATCGATTGCGAGATAACATGAGTATAACCATGCATGGCACTTCTATATTTTCGAACCCAGTATACATTTCCCTGTATTTTCCTCTCAGTTCCAACAGGGACAGATCAATGTTGTTTCTTGCCTTATCCTACTCATACTCTGAACAATGTTGATCTTACATTAACAATGCTTGTCCTTTTTGATATGATGCAGTGTCCCTACAGTTACTGCCCTTTGTAATCACAGCACCTTTGCCAAAAATAGGGAAGCACAACTGGTTCCTCGCTCGATCAGACGACGGCAAAAGACTGATGATCATTCGCACACATGAGCCGAAAAAGTTATATTGCAAAAACCCCACCGTGTATAAGCATCGTAAAATACGTGAGTATCCGGACAGTGGTTGTTACGTCTATGAGCAGGATACCAACTTGTTGGGGCCTTCAGGATTTTTGAGTTGGAGGCGGGTAAACAGCCTTGGTTCACACTCTCTGTTTCTCAGACTCAATTATCTGATTAACCAGGAGATCACCGTTGGCAAGGACCTTGATGGCAGAGAGGCTTTGTTTTCTAGGGAAAATTGTGTCTGCACGGTGAGCCCTAGAACTTCGGGAGCAGACTCCCCTGATTGTCAACGATACAGCCTGTAGCCAAAAGAAGGTGAGAATGACAAAGGCATCTGGATTAACTTTGATCCTTGGATGTCTCAAGTCCAACAGGCAGTGATGTAGTTCAAGCCTTCAGGTTGATAGGTAATTGGGATGTTGCGTCGAAAGGGTGGAGTTCTAGTGTCTCCGAATCACTGGTGGCTGAAGCAGGGCTGCAAATTATGATGGTGTTGGATCATCCCTCTTCGAATGACTTGTTGTCTTTGCTGCTTGTTCTGGATGGGTAGTTCTCTCTCTTGTTATGCATAATCCTTGTCATTTGGTCATCCTCATCTATGTCACCCTTACTATGTAATAGTTGCCTCTATTTAGAATGTCATTCTTGTCTAGATCACGAGAGTCTGAGCGCTACAGATGGGTGCGTTTTGGTGGTGTAGCAAGACTTCTTATGAACTATCATGTCTTGCTGTTTATGTCAGTAGTAGTCACTAGTCAGTGTTTGAATGTTGTATATATCGTTGTTTTGAACTGTTTATTGTCTCGAACTGCTAGTGGGCTAAATGAGGGCATCACCATTCTCCAGTGTTCAGAGTATATCTCCTTTTTTCAAGTTATAATTTGAGCTCAGTGTCTTTTCGATAATGTACACTTGTTTGGGCCAGTGAGGTGTCGTTGAATATGGGCCGAGTAGTAACGCAATGCCAAACAGGTTAATTATGACTCTCAGGCCGGGCGCTCAAAAAAAGAAAGAAAAAGGATTCTTAGGCTGACATGTGGGCGCCACCGGTGTTTTCGTGCGCTTGCGCGCCGAGAGCATATTGGCGCGTGTTCGAAATTCATGCTACCTTTTCATCCCCAATCTCCCGCCCCTCCCCCACCTCTGGAATCTCGATTCCTACTCTAGTTCCCCCAAATCCCCCTCCTGTACTCCCTATACTCAAGCGCACTATCATGTCGCCGGTCAACGCGGATCTCCGAGCCGGAGATCCTGAGGTCCGTCCTGCCTTCGGGTGTTGTGTGCTATCGCTCAACAGTGGCATGGCGGCGCTTGATGACCAGTTTGCCGGCAAAGAGCTGATGATAACCATCAACGGCGACCGGCCTCCTGTCTCGTCAGACGACCTTGTCAAAGCTCTTGGCATTGCGCACGGCATCCAAATAAGTGACTTGCTCATCGAAGTATGTCCGCCACCAGCTGATTTCTTCGTCAAGTTCTGAACAACTTTTGACTGCAGCGTGTGTTCGAATCTTCTCGGCGTTTGTTCTGCGATGGCGCGCTGGTGAGCTTTGATCGGTGGCACCCAGGATGGGGCTCGGTGCCCTCTGAGATTGAGTTTTTAACAAAGCTTACCTTCCACGGCATGCCTCAACGTGCTTGGAACAACGAGTCCATGAATGAGCTTATCAACGACCTAGGAGGTGCGCTCGTAAGTATGTTTGTTCCTCCAGACAACTGGGCTCTGACGGTTATGGCATGGATGAAGAAGCCGTCCACCATACTGAACGTGATTGGTGTTGAGATACCGGTGCAGGAACCGGGGTTGTACTATTCCTCGCCACCAAGGCCGCCGCGGACCATGTTAGGGATGTACCTGTATCGAGTGTTCGTGCATGTCGAAGAAGTGGTCAATCCATCAATCGAAGTCCTGCCGCCGCCGCTGGTGCCAGGGTCCATCGACGACGTCCATTACATGAGTCAACGTCAGTCTTTCCCCGTGTTGCTCGGAACAATGGATGGCACAAGGCCTACTCCATCATGCGGCGGAGGCCACTTCTTCTTTGGGAGAAGAGGCAGGGCTGGCTGCCTGGATGTGCTCTAATTTGAGATAACAACTGAATATTCTCAGATACTAGTTAAATCTGAGCTATCGGTGTGAAGCACTGATGTGCCAGTACATTTGATTGTGACCTGTTCTATTTTTGTACCTAAACTTTTTTTAGAAAGGGGTGTACGTCAACTTAATGTGCTAGCAGAACTTATTGTGTTGTCTCTCTCTTTTCTTTGCACAGCATTCAAGATATTTCCCCGTCATTGATAAAGACGATGAACAGTTATGTACGAGTTCGTTGGTTTCAACATAGCCCTACCCATAGCGATCCACTGCTTCCACCCTGATTGTGCCGCCTGCGTGAAATTTTTGTATGCAAGTTCAGTGTGCTATGATGTTCTATATGATTGTGTCAACTAGTATATAAGTTTTTACTGAGCATCAGCAATGCATATGGCTGAAAGATGTATTTACGAGCATCGACCGATGGGTCTCTCTCTCTCTCACACACACACACAAGTGGGACCGTTGAATTATTTCTTCGCTCGTGACAGCTTTTAATTAGGTTCCACTGTACTCTAACTTTTTTCTTAAGTTATTAATTGAGCTCACTGACTTCAAAAAGTTGTACAGAAGCCTTGTTTGGGCCTTTTCAGGTGTCGTTGAATGTGGGCTGAGTAGCCATGTAAAGTTGTACTGTACTACACAGGCCTTTTTCATTGAACATCAGCAATCAACTGGGCCGATGGTTGTACCCAAGATCCTAAAATAAGCGCAGCCTGGCCTATGTTTCTTTTAATAAAATGCACAACTCAGTTCAATTTTTATATAATAAGATTACCAAGCCCAACTTAATTTTTTAATAATATTCCTATCTCAATATTATTTCTTATATGAAATGCTCAGTCTAGACCATCATTGTTTTTTCACCCATCCCAGAAAATGGGTCCATTTCTACTAAAATCAAACTACTTGTAAATTATCAGAAATAATAAATGGGCTGCATGTACGCAATATTATTTTTCACCTAGCCCAGTAAATAGGTGTATTCGAATAAATAATCAAATGCGCTGTAAATTATCATAAATAGTAAATCAACATTATTATTTTTACCCAGCCCAGGAAATAGATTATTTTTTGTGTCAAAGCCCAGGAAATAGATGTATTGGCAAACAAAATGAAATGGGCTATAAAACCTAAATAAATGGCCTACATTCCGCTATAGCTTTCGAAGCTGACTTTGTTGGCCCACTAGATGAAGCGTGCGCAAGGTGTTGTCCATTTAGTGAACAAAATGATTGAATGGTCTAAAACAAAAAGTCAACATATTATTCTGACATCTGTAGTCGTTGGATTGACATCCAACGGCGATCCTGCTTCTTCAATCTTTGATCTAGTTGCTCTTGCTCCAGCCACCAAAACCATCGCCGGCTGGAGCGCCTGCATCTGCCTCCCGTGGCCGGCTGTGCTGCCGCGCAGGCCTCGCCGCCCCCTATTACTCCCACCGCTGGCCAGATCATACCTGTACTCTCCCACATCCCTCCACTGATGTGGCTTCGCCGCCTCCTGGTCATTCCCTTCTTGGGTGTCGCCGTCGTCCATCGTGTTGGTGTTCTCGGCACGGCGTGGTCAACATTGTCAACAAACGACAACATCGGAAGAGGGATGTACATGGAGAGGCTGACAGTTGGGACCCACATGGTCCATGGCCGCACGCAAGCAAGTACCTCCTTATTACGCCAAAATGAATGAATCCTCCCCATGACAGCTGGGACCCACCGGCTATATCTTGCCACGGAAGGAAGTGCCTCCTTATTAAGCGAAAAATAACGAGTGCTCCCAATGACAGCTAGGGCCCACCAGATTTGGAGGTTGACTTGTGGCCCTACTAAGTTGACGCGTACGCAGGGCTTTGTCAACTTAGTCAACAAACGATTCTATCACCAGTGACCGTTGGATTGTTAACATCCAACAGTCATCCTGCTTCTTCAACCTCTAATTTTCTTGCTCCAGCCGTCCAAACCACCGCGTGCTCCTGCCTCCCGTGGCCGGCTGTGCTGCCGCGCAGGCCTCACCGCCCCCTACTACTCCCACCGCTGGCCAGGCCATCCCTCTACTCACCCACACCCCCTGTTATTCTGCGGCGACGGCAGCCTCACACCGCAGCCGAACCAGTCAACCCTCGTACTACCCTCCATGTGTTCCCATGCTCCGCATCGTTCCCTGCCTCACCGTCATCCACCGCCTGGGTGCTGTCCGCGCGGCGTGGTCAACGTGGTCAACGAATGACATCCATCGAAAGAGGACTGTACGCGGTGAGGCTGACAGATGGACCCACCAGCTACATCTTCGCACGCAAGGAAGTGCCTTCTTATTACGCGCAAAAAAAAAAGAATCCTCCCCTTGTCAGCTCGGACCCACCATCAATATCTTCGCATGCAAGGAAGTGCCTCCTTATCCTCCCTAACAGCCAGGACCCACCCGGTCAAAGCGTACATAGCGTTGTCATTCTGGTCGCAAACGTGTACGTACATACTGGTCCATCGGTCTTTTTGCCACGATGAACCGTGGAGCGGTAGCTGTTCAGGCAGTCCCGTCTATATCATGTACATGTACGTACAGCCACGCTGCAAGAAAGTAAATACGGCTACATATGTAAATACGGGCAGGATCTCGAACGTGTACAGCAACGGCGTCCTGTTCATCGGCAGTCAACCGGCTGGGTCAGAACGGAGAAACAGTGTCATGTTCATCGGGAGGCAACAGACTGGGTCGCAATGCATTGTGTTCATCGGGAGCCAACCGGCTTAGACGGAGCAGCCGAAACGGGGTCTGGCATACCGCAGTACACAAGAAACGGCCTTCTGTTCGACCGGCTACGGTCGAAATGGGGTCCTGTTGATCGGGAGGGGTGTGGCGTACCGCAAAACGGAGGAAACGGACTTGTGTTGGAGAGCCTACGGTCAAAATGGGGTCATGTTCATCGGAGGGGTGTGGCATACCGCAAAACGGGACTCCACGGGCTACTGTCCATCCACCGTCTAGTGCCTCGCTCCAGCCTCCACGGGGGGCTACTGTTCATCCACCGTTGACTTCCTCCAGTCTCCACCTGCTACTGTTCATCCACCGTCGACTTCCTCCAGCCTCCACCAGCTACTGTTCATCCACGGGGTCCTGTTCATCCAGCCTCCATCGGCTACTGTTCAACCAGCCCTCTACGGGGTCTTGTTCATCCAGCCTCCACCGGCTACTGTTCAACCAGCCCTCCACGGGGGTCCTGTTCATCCACCCCCACCGGCTACTGTTCAACCATCCCTCCACGGGGTCCTGTTCATCCACCCCCAACCGGCTCGGGTGTGTGGCGGCCTCCTCGGTCGGGGTCCTCTTCATCCAGCGACAATGGCCTCTACTACCACGGGGTCCTGTTCATCCAACCCCCACCAGGAACTGTTCATCCAACCCCCAACAACGGTCACTGTTCATTAAGAGGCAGCAGGTTCGATCGGCTTCAGTCAGCAGCAGTAGCGAAGGAATCGCTCGGGTTTAGTTAACAGCCAAGGGATCGATCGCTCGGGTTCAGTAACGTAGCTAGTGCAATCGCTCGGGTTCAATAAGCGAACGCCTCGCTCGGGTTCAGTTAGAGCCCAATGCCTCGCACACACGCGCGTACGTGTACAAGAGAAACGCGCAATCCCTCCGTGCATCGCTCGGCCCCGACCGCCCACCGTAACCAGGAACTCCCCAATATTTTCCTCGCCCTCGCTTCTACCACGATTTTTCCGTCATGTACGGCCCAAAGAATGTCATGCAGGTGCGTCCTCGGCCCGCCCAGGATGAAAAGCCCATTTTCTGTCATGATTTTTTGTCATAGAAGTAGGAGCCCACCACATCTATGATGATACGTAGTTTTGTCACAATTATCGTCATAGAAGTGTCATAAGCATGACAGGAAAAAAATTCGTTCGGGCCAAAATGTCACGGATGTGTCTTTTTTTTTGTAGTGCTACGGGTCCATAGCTAGATGGCTTCTTCTCTCTCTTTGATCTTCAATACAATGTTCTCCTCGGTGTTCTTGGAGATCTATTCGATGTAATACTTTTTTGCGGTGTGTTTGTTGAGATCCGATGAATTGTGGATTTATGATCAGATTATCTATGAATATTATTTGAGTCTTCTCTGAACTCTTTTATGCATGATTAAGATATCTTTGTATTTCTCTTCGAACTATTGGTTTGGTTTGGCCAACTAGATTGGTTTTTCTTGCAATGGGAGAGGTGCTTAGTTTTGGGTTCAATCTTGCGGTGTCCTCACCCAGTGACAGAAGGGGTAGCAAGGCACGTGTTGTATTGTTGCCATCAAGGATAAAAAGATGGGGTTTATATCATATTGCTTGAGTTTATCCCTCTACATCATGTCATCTTACTTAACCTGTTACTCCATTCTTATGAACTTAATACTCTAGATGCATGCTGGATAGCGGTCGATGTGTGGAGTAATAGTAGTAGATGCAGGCAGGAGTCGGTCTACTTGTCACGGACGTGATGCCTATATTCATGATCATTGCCTTAGATATCGTCAAAACTATGTGCTTTTCTATCAATTGCTCAACAGTAATTTGTTCACCCACCGTATGCTATCTTCAAGAGAGAAGCCTCTAGTGAAACCTATGGCCCCCGGGTCTATTTTCCATCATATATTTTCAGATCTATAAACCAAAAAACCCAAAAATACCTAGCTGCAATTTATTTGTATTTACTTTAGTTTACTCTTTTATTTATCTTTTATACCTATCTCTTTTAGATCTCAGTCTTGTTCGTGACCGTGAAGGGATTGACAACCCTTTTTCGCGTTGTGTGCAAGTATTTGTTAGTTTGTGCAGGTGCATAGATTGGAGACTTGCTTGTGCTCCTACTGGATTGATACCTTGGTTCTTAACTGAGGGAAATACTTATCTCTATTTTGCTGCATCACCCTGATACGTCCATTTTGCATCATGCTTTTATGTTGATATTTATTGCATTATGGGTTGTTATTACACATTATGGCACAATACTTAAATTCTCTCTTATTTTACAGGATTAACATGAAGAGGGAGAATACCGGCAGTTGGAATTCTGGGCTGGAAAAGGAGCAAATATTAGAGCCTATTCTGCGCAACTCCAAAAGTCCTGAAACTTAACGGAGAGTCATTTTGGAATTAATAAAAATTATTGGGCGAAGAAAGCACCAGAGGGGGGCCACCAGCCATCCATAAGGGTGGAGGGCGCGCCCTACCCCCTGGGCGCGCCCCCTGCCTCGTGAGCCACCTGGCAGGCCCTCGATGCCCATCTTCTGCTATATGGTGTGTTTTGACCTGGAAAAAATAAAGAAGAAGCTTTCGGGATGAAGCGCCGCCGTCTCGAGGCGGAACCTAGGCAGAACCAATCTAGGGCTCCGGCGGAGCTGTTCTGCCGGGAAAACTTCCCTCCGGGAGGGGGAAATTGAAGCCATCGTCATCACCAACGATCCTCTCATCGAGAGGGGGTCAATCTCCATCAACATCTTCACCAGCACCATCTCCTCTCAAACCCTAGTTCATCTCTTGTATCCGATCTTTGTCTCAAAACCTCAGATTGGTACCTGTGGGTTGCTAGTAGTGTTGATTACTCCTTGTAGTTGATGCTAGTTGGTTTATTCGGTGGAAGATCATATGTTCAGATCCTTAATGATAATTAATACTCCTCTGATTATGAACGTGAATATGCTTTGTGAGTAGTTACGTTTGTTCCTGAGGACATGGGAGAAGTCTTGTTATAAGTAATCATGTGAATTTGGTATTCGTTCGGTATTTTGATGAGATGTATGTTGTCTTTCCTCTAGTGGTGTTATGTGAACGTCGACTACATGACACTTCACCATGATTTGGGCCTAGGGGAAGGCATTGGGAAGTAATAAGTAGATGATGGGTTGCTAGAGTGACAGAAGCTTAAACCCTAGTTTATGCGTTGCTTCGTAAGGGGCTGATTTGGATCCATATGTTTCATGCTATGGTTAGATTTATCTTAATTCTTCTTTCGTAGTTGCGGATGCTTGCGAGAGGGGTTAATCATAAGTGGGAGGCTTGTCCAAGGAAGGGCAGCACCCAAGCACCGGTCCACCCGCATATCAAATTATCAAAGTAACGAACGTGAATCATATGAGCATGATGAAAACTAGCTTGACAACAATTCCCATGTGTCCTCGGGAGCACTTTGCTTTATATAAGAGTTCGTCCAGGCTTGTCCTTTGCTACAAAAAGGATTGGGCCACCTTGTTGCACCTTAGTTACTTTTGTTACTTGTTACCCGTTATGAATTATCTTATCACACAACTATCTGTTACCGATAATTTCTGTGCTTGCAGAGAATACCTTGCTGAAAATCGCTTGTCATTTCCTTCTGCTTCTCGTTGGGTTCGACACTCTTAGTTATCGAAAGGATTACGATAGATCCCCCATACTTGTGGGTCATCAAGACTCTTTTCTGGCGCCGTTGCTGGGGAGTGAAGCGCCTTTGGTAAGTGGAATTTGGTAAGGAAACATTTATATAGTGTGCTGAAATTTACGGCTACTTGTCACTATGGAAAATAATCCTTTGAGGGGTTTTTTTGGGGTATCTTCACCCCGACTGGAAGAGCAAAGAGTTGCCCCTCAACCTACTGCACCTACTGAAAATATTTATTATGAAATTCCTTCGGGTATGATAGAGAAACTGCTAGCTAATCCTTATACAGGAGATGGAACACTACATCCTGATATGCATCTAATCTATGTGGATGAAGTTTGTGGATTATTTAAGCTTGCAGGTTTGCCCGGGGATGAAGTCAAGAAGAAGGTCTTCCCTTTATCTTTGAAGGAGAAGGCATTAACATGGTATAGGCTATGTGATGATATTGGATCATGGAACTACAACCGATTGAAATTGGAATTTCATCAGAAGTTTTATCCTATGCATGTGGTTTATCGTGATCGGAATTATATTTATAATTTTTGGCCTCGTGAAGGAGAAAGTATCGCTCAAGCTTGGGGGAGGCTTAAGTCAATGTTATATTCATGCCCCAATCATGAACTCTCAAGAGAAATTATTATTCAAAAGTTTTATGCTCGGCTTTCTCATAATGATCGATCCATGCTCGATACTTCTTGTACTGATTCTTTTATGAAGAAGGATATTGAATTCAAATGGGATTTATTGGAAAGAATTAAACGCAACTCTGAAGATTGGGAACTCGACGAAGGTAAGGAGTCAAGTATAAACCTTAAGTTTGATTGTGTTAAATCTTTTATGGATACCGATGCTTTTCGTGGTTTTAGCACTAAATATGGACTTGACTCTGAGATAGTAGCTTCTTTCTGTGAATCATTTGCTACTCATGTTGATCTCCCTAAGGAGAAGTGGTTTAAATATCATCCTCCCATTGAAGCTAAAGTAGTTGAACCTATTAAAGTTGAACAAGAAACTATTACTTATAATGTTGATCCTATTGTTCCTACTGCTTATATTGAGAAACCACCTTTCCCTATTAGAATAAAGGATCATGCTAAAGCTTCAACTATGGTTCGTAAGAGTTATACTAGAACACCTACACCCCCTGAACAAATTAAAGTTGAACCTAGTATTGCTATGGTTAAAGATCTCTTCGTCGATAATATTGATAAGCATGTTATTTATTTCTGTGGTGAAGCTGCTAGAATTGCTAAACCTGATATTAAAGATAAACATAGACCCGTCGTTGGCATGCCTGTTGTTTCTGTTAAAATAGGAGATCATTGTTATCATGGTTTATGTGATGTGGGTGCTAGTGTGAGTGCAATCCCTTATACCATATATCGAGAAATTATGAATGATATTGCACCTGCTGAGATAGAAGATATTGATGTTACTATTAAGCTTGCCAATAGAGATACTATATCACCAATTGGGATTGTTAGAGGTGTTGAAGTCTTGTGTGGGAAAATAAAATACCCTACCGATTTTCTTGTTCTTGCTTCCACACAAGATGACTTTTATCCCATTATATTTGGTAGACCTTTCTTGAATACCGTTAATGCTAAGATAGACTGCGAGAAAGATATTGTTACTATTGGTTTAGGGGATATGTCTCATAATTTTAATTTCTCTAAATTTCGTAGACAACCCCATGATAAAGAATTGCCTAGTAAGGATGAGATTATTGGTCTTGCTTCTATTGCCGTGCCTCCTACTGATCCCTTAGAACAATATTTGCTAGACCATGAAAATGATATGTTTATGATGAAAGAAGTGGTAAGAAATGAAATACTAAAGCTTCTAGAGGCAGGTATAATTTATCCTATTGCTGATAGTAGATGGGTAAGTCCCGTTCATTGTGTCCCTAAGAAGGGAGGTATTACTGTTGTTCCAAATGATAGGAATGAATTGATTCCACAAAGAATTGTTACAGGTTATAGAATGGTAATTGATTTTCACAAATTAAATAAAGCTACTAGAAAAGATCATTACCCTCTACCTTTTATTGATCAAACGCTAGAAAGACTATCCAAACATACACATTTTTGCTTTCTAGATGGTTATTCTGGTTTTTCTCAAATACTGTGTCAAAAGATGATCAGGAAAAGACCATTTTTACTTGCCCTTTCGGTACCTTTGCTTATAGACGTATGCCTTTTGGTTTATGCAATGCACCTGCTACCTTTCAAAGATGTATGACTGCTATATTCTCTGATTTTTGTGAAAAGATTGTTGAGGTTTTCATGGATGATTTCTCCGTTTACGGAACTTCTTTTGATGATTGCTTAAGCAACCTTGATCGAGTTTTGCAGAGATGTGAAGAAACTAATCTTGTCTTGAATTGGGAGAAGTGCCATTTTATGGTTAATGAAGGTATTGTCTTGGGGCATAAAATTTCTGAAAGAGGTATTGAAGTTGATAAAGCTAGAGTAGATGCTCTTGAAAAGATGCGTGTCCTAAAGATATCAAAGGTATAAGAAGTTTCCTTGGTCATGCTGGTTTCTATAGGAGGTTTATTAAAGACTTCTCTAAAATTTCTAAGCCTCTCACCAATCTCTTGCAAAAAGATGTTCCTTTTGTTTTTGATGATGATTGTGTAGGAGCATTTGAAATACTTAAGAAAGCCTTGATTTCTGCACCTATTGTTCAACCGCCTGATTGGAATTTACCCTTTGAAATCATGTGTGATGCTAGTGATTATGCTGTTGGTGCTGTTCTAGGGCAAAGAGTTGATAAGAAATTGAATGTTATTCATTATGCTAGTAAAACTCTAGACAGTGCCCAGAGAAATTATGCTACTACTGAAAAAGAATTTCTAGCAGTTGTCTTTGCTTGTGATAAGTTTAGATCTTATATTGTTGATTCCAAAGTAACGGTTCACACTGATCTTGCTGCTATTAAATATCTTATGGAAAAGAAAGATGCTAAACCTAGACTTATTAGATGGGTTCTCTTGCTACAAGAATTTGATTTGCATATTATTGATAGAAAGGGAGCTGAGAACCCCATTGCAGACAACTTGTCTAGGTTAGAAAATGTTCTTGATGACCCACTGCCTATTGATGATAGCTTTCCTGATGAACACTTAGCTGTCATAAATGCTTCTCGTAATACTCTGTGGTATGCTGATTATGCTAATTACATTGTTGCTAAATTTATACCACCTAGTTTCACATACCAGCAAAAGAAAAAGTTTTTCTATGATTTAAGACATTACTTTTGGGATGACCCACATCTTTATAAAGAAGGAGTAGATGGTGTTATTTGACGTTCTGTACCTGAGCATGAACAGGAACAGATCCTACGTAAGTGCCACTCCGAGTCTTACGGAGGACACCACCCTGGAGATAGAACTGCACACAAGGTATTACAATCCAGTTTTTATTGGCCTACTCTCTTCAAGGATGCCCGTAAGTTTGTCTTGTCTTGTGATGAATGCCAGAGAATTGGTAATATTAGTAGACGTCAGGAAATGCCTATGAATTATTCACTCGTTATTGAACCATTTGATGTTTGGGGCTTTGATTATATGGGACCTTTTCCTTCCTCTAATGGGTATACACATATTTTAGTTGCTGTTGATTACGTTACTAAGTGGGTAGAAGCTATTCCAACTAGTAGTGCTGATCATAACACTTCTATTAAGATGCTTAAAGAAGTTATTTTTCCGAGGTTTGGAGTCCCTAGATATTTAATGACTGATGGTGGTTCACATTTTATTCATGGTGCTTTCCGTAAAATGCTTGCTAAATATGATGTTAACCATAGAATTGCATCTCCTTATCATCCTCAGTCTAGCGGTCAAGTAGAATTGAGCAATAGAGAGATTAAATTGATTTTGCAAAAGACTGTTAATAGATCTAGAAAGAATTGGTCAAAGAAACTTGATGATGCATTATGGGCTTATAGAACTGCTTATAAAAACCCAATGGGTATGTCTCCATATAAAATGGTTTATGGAAAGGCTTGTCACTTACCTCTTGAACTAGAACACAAAGCTTATTGGGCAATCAAAGAGCTCAACTATGATTTCAAACTTGCCGGTGAGAAGAGGTTATTTGACATAAGCTCGCTTGATGAATGGAGAAACCAAGCCTATGAGAATGCCAAGTTGTTTAAAGAAAAAGTTAAAAGATGGCATGACAAAAGGATACAAAAGCGTGAGTTTAATGTAGGTGATCATGTTTTGCTATACAACTCTCGTTTAAGATTTTTTGCAGGAAAGCTTCTCTCTAAATGGGAAGGCCCTTACATTATCGAGGAGGTCTATCATTCCGGTGCCATAAAAATCAACAACACCGAAGGCACAAATCCGAAGGTGGTAAACGGTCAAAGAATCAAACATTATATCTCAGGTAATCACATAAATGTTGAGACCAATATAATTGACACCGTAACACCGGAGGAGTACATAAGGGACACTTTCCAGAATGTTTCAGACTCCGAAAAGGAATAGGTATGTGGTGCGGTAAGTAAACCGACTCCAAAATGTTTCCAATGATAATTTTTCTCCGTTTTGGAATATTTAAAAAATTAGGAAAATTAAAAATAGTCCGAGAGTTGCACGAGGAGACCACAAGGGTGGAGGGTGCGCCCTACCCCCTGCCTTGTGGCCACCTCGTGTGCCCTCCGGACTCCGTTTTCTTGCACAATACTTCTTTTAGTCGGTAAAAATTCATTATATAATCTCCCAAAGATTTTGACCACCGTACCACAGCAATATCTCTTGTTCTTGTTTCGAGCTGTTTTTCTGACAGATCCAAATCGCCATGACGTCTCCAAACGCCCCCAAGGACAAGTTTTTCGAGAAGGTCATCAACCCTTATCTCACGGAGGTGCTGCAACACCCTCAAACCATTGAGCTACGTGAGGGGGTGCTGCACATCCGTGATACCAAAGGGTCTAAGAAGACCGGAAGCATGGAGACAAGGCTTGAAGTAGTGGAGCAGCAAGTCTTCAAGTGCCAAGGGATGGTGGAACACGGACTCAACGCCAACCACATGATGATCGCTGAATTTACTAGTGGTCACAAGCTGGATGCCGAGAACATTGGGGAGGCCATCTTCAAGCTTCATGAGAAAATTGAGCATCTCCAAGCCCAGATCTATGACCTGCAGAACCAAAACTATGAGTATGAATATAGATTTAAGAGGATGAGTTTGGCTGCAGATTTGAGGATCCCGGAGACTCGTTCATCTTTTTACGATGGTGAACCTATGCCTTGGAAGACGGAGGATAAAATTTTGTCATCAACAACTCCATCATCACCGCCTCCGAAGAAAGAAACATAAATACATGGGTATGGCCACTCCCCTTGGCAGCTGCCAAGCTTGGGGAGGTGCCCCAGTATCGTATCACCATCACACCTTTACTTCTATCGTTTTTCTTAGTTCAATCCTTTTGGTTATATTTTGATCTAGTAGAATAAAGTTTAAGTATGATCTAGCTTTGAGTTTTGTTTTGAGATCTATCTATGTAATCGAGTCCATGAGTTATTTATAATAAAGAGTAGTTTTGAGTTGAGGGCTTTGCTTTCTTGCTATGATCTTGAGGGAATAAAAATAAGAGAAAGAAATAAAAGGAAATAAAGAGATCATATATTGATCTTATGGAGAGTAATGACTTCACATATAAAGAGTATGATGAATAAAATTTGTTGGGAGTTGACAAACATAGTTTTGGTCATTGTTGCAATTAATAGGAAGTAATAAAGAAAGAGAGGTTTCACATACAAATATACTATCTTGGACATCTTTTGTGATTGTGAGCACTCATTAAAATATGACATGCTAAAAGGTTGATGTTGGACAAGGAAGACAACATAATGAGTTATGTTTTCTTATATCCGAATAGAAGTTATATTGTCATGGATCCTCCAACATGTTGAGCTTGCCTTTCCCTCTCATGCTAGCCAAATTCTTTGCACCAAGTAGAGATACTACTTGTGCTTCCAAACATCCCTTTAACCAGTTTTGCCATGAGAGTCCACCATACCTACCTATGGATTGAGTAAGATCCTTCAAGTAAGTTGTCATCGGTGCAAGCAATAAAAATTGCTCTCTAAATATGTATGATCTATTAGTGTAAAGAAAATAAGCTTTATATGAACTTGTGATATGGAAGAAATAAAAGCGACGAACTGCATAATAAAGTGACGTTCTTTTGCATTAAGATTTTGTGCATCCAACCATAAAAGTGCATGACAACCTCTGCTTCCCTCTGCGAAGGGCCTATCTTTTACTTTTATCTTCTACCCTTATACAAGAGTCATGGTGATCTTCACCTTTCCTTTTTACACTTTTTTCCTTTTGGCAAGCACTATGTGTTGGAGAAAGATCCAGATATATATATCCACTCGGATGTAGGTCATCATAAAGTATTATTATTGACATTACCCTTGAGGTAAAAGGTTGGGAGGCGAAACTATAAGCCCCTATCTTTCTCTGTGTCCGATTAAAGCTTTGAACCCATAAGTATCGTGTGAGTGTTAGCAATTGTGAAAGACTAGATGATAGTTGAGTATGTGGACTTGCTGAAAAGCTCTTAAATTGACTCTTTCCGATGTTATGATAAATTGCAATTGCTCCAATGACTGAGATCATAGTTTGTTAGTTTTTCAATGAAGTTTTTGATTCATACTTTACCTTGTGAATGAATTGTTACTTTAGCATAAGAAGTTATATGACATTATACGTTGCTGTTCTAAAGATGATCATGATGCCCTCATGTCCGTATTTTATTTTATTTCATCGACACCTCTATCTCTAAACATGTGGACATATTTTTTGATTTCGGCTTTCGCTTGAGGACAAGCGAGGTCTAAGCTTGGGGGAGTTGATACGTCCATTTTGCATCATGCTTTTATGTTGATATTTATTGCATTATGGGCTGTTATTACACATTATGGCACAATACTTATGCCTTTTCTCTCTTATTTTATAGGATTTACATGAAGAGGGAGAATGCCGGCAGCTGGAATTCTGGGCTGGAAAAGGAGCAAATATTAGAGACATATTCTGCACAACTCCAAAAGTCCTGAAACTTCACGGAGAGTCATTTTGGAATTAATAAAAAATATTGGGCGAAGAAAGCACCAGAGGGGGGCCACCGGCCATCCACAAGGGTGGAGGGCGCGCCCCCTGCCTTGTGGGCCACCTGGCAGGCCCCCGATGCCCATCTTCTGCTATATGGTGTGTTTTGACCTAGAAAAAAATAAAGAAGAAGGTTTCGGGACGAAGCACCGCCGTCTCGAGGCGGAACCTGGGCAGAACCAATCTAGGGCCCTGGCGGAGCTGTTCTGCCGGGGAAACTTCCCTCCGGGAGGGGGAAATCGAAGCCATCGTCATCACCAACGATCCTCTCATCGAGAGGGGGTCAATCTCCATCAACATCTTCACCAGCACCATCTCCTCTCAAACCCTAGTTCATCTCTTGTATCCGATCTTTGTCTCAAAACCTCAGATTGGTACCTGTGGGTTGCTAGTAGTGTTGATTACTCCTTGTAGTTGATGCTAGTTGGTTTATTCGGTGGAAGATCATATGTTCAGATCATTAATGATAATTAATACTCCTCTAATTATGAACATGAATATGCTTTGTGAGTAGTTACGTTTGTTCCTGAGGACATGGGAGAAGTCTTGTTATAAGTAATCATGTGAATTTGGTATTCGTTCGGTATTTTGATGAGATGTATGTTGTCTTTCCTCTAGTGGTGTTATGTGAACGTCGACGACATGACACTTCACCATGATTTGGGCCTAGGGGAAGGCATTGGGAAGTAATAAGTAGATGATGGGTTGCTAGAGTGACAGAAGCTTAAACCCTAGTTTATGCGTTGCTTCGTAAGGGGCTGATTTGGATCCATATGTTTCATGCTATGGTTAGATTTATCTTAATTCTTCTTTCGTAGTTGCGGATGCTTGCGAGAGGGGTTAATCATAAGTGGGAGGCTTGTCCAAGGAAGGGCAGCACCCAAGCACCGGTCCAACCACATATCAAATTATCAAAGTAACGAACATGAATCATATGAGCATGACGAAAACTAGCTTGGCAACAATTCCCATGTGTCCTCGGGAGCACTTTGCTGTATATAAGAGTTCGTCCAGGCTTGTCCTTTGCTACAAAAAGGATTGGGCCACCTTGCTGCACCTTAGTTACTTTTGTTACTTGTTACCCGTTACGAATTATCTTATCACACAACTATCTGTTACCGATAATTTCAGTGCTTGCAGAGAATACCTTGTTGAAAACCGCTTGTCATTTCCTTCTGCTCCTCGTTGGGTTCGACAGTCTTACCTATCGAAAGGATTATGATAGATCCCCTATACTTGTGGGTCATCACACCCTTTCCTCTTCAAGGGAAAAATCAACGCAAGCTCAAGAAGTAGTAGGAAGAATTTCTGGCGCCGCTGCCAGGAAGGTTCTACATCAAGCCTGCCAAGTACCTATCATAAACTCTCATCTTTTGCACTTACATTATTTGCCATTTGCCGCTTGTTTTCCTCTCCCCCACTTCTAAAACATTTTTAGAAAAACACAAAAATATTTGCCTTTTTATTCGCCTTCTTTCGGTTTGTCTTTTCGTTTGCCTTTATGTCTTACTTGGTTTGTTTGCTCATTCGCTTGGTATAATTGTGTGTTTATTTAAATTAGGAAGCAAAAAGTTTATGGATCCTCATCCACTTGCTAATCTTTTTAAAGGATCCAATTATGATGAACCAATTGCTAGTGAGTTGAGTGCACTAGATTATCTTTATGGAGTTTTGCTTGAAATTCGTGAATCTAAAAATTGTGATGAAGTGCTAAAAGAAGAAATTTATAAAGTGATTCACGATAGCTCCTTGAATGAAAAGCATGATTGCAATGCTGTTATTGTAAATTGAAAGATCGTGGATGTCGCCTAGAGGGGGGTGAATAGGCGCTTTAAAATAATTACGGTTTAGGCTTGAATAAATGCGGAATAAAACTAGTGTTTAATTTGTCAAGCACAAAACCTAAATCAACTAGGCTCACCTATGTGCACCAACAACTTATGCTAAGCAAGATAAACAACTAAGTGATAGCAAGATATATAACATGCCATACTATGGCTATCACAAAGAAGTGCATAAGTAAAGGGCTCGGGTAAGAGATAACCGAGGCACGCAGAGACGACGATGTATCCCCACACCCTTGCGGATGCTAATCTCTGTTTGGAGCGGTGTGGAGGCACAATGCTCCCCAAGAAGCCACTAGGGCCACCGTAATGTCCTCACGCCCTCGCACAATGCAAGATGTCATGATTCCACTAAGGGACCCTTGAGGGCAGTCACCAAACCCATACAAATGGCAACCCTTGGGGGCGGTCACCGAACCCGTACACTTTGGCAACCCTTGGGGGCGGTCACCGGAACCCGTCAAATTGCTCGGGGTGATCTCCACAACCTAATTGGAGACCCCGACGCTTGCCCAGAGCTTTACACCACAATGATTGAGCTCCGAACACCACCAACTGTCTAGGGCACCAAGGCACTTAAGAGGAACAAGCTCAAGGGTACCAAGCACCCAAGAATAAGCTTCTCAACTTGAAACTTCCACGTATCACCGTGGAGAACTCAAACCGATGCACCAAATGCAATGGCAAGGGCACACGGAGTGCCCAAGTCCTTCTCTCCCAAATCCCACCAAAGCAACTAATGCTAGGGAGGAAAATGAGAGGAAGAATGAAGAAGAGAACACGAAGAACTCCAAGATCTAGATCCAAGGGGTTCCCCTCACATAGAGGAGAAAGTGATTGGTGGAAATGTGGATCTAGATCTCCTCTCTCTTTCCCCCCAAAAATTAGCAAGAATCCATGGAGGGATTGAGAGAAAGCAAGCTCGAAGAAGGTCAACAATGGGGGAAGAACATGAGCTCAAGAGATAAGGTTCAATGGGGAAGAAGACCCCCTTTTATAGGACCTCCTGAATCCAACCGTTATGCACTCAGGTCGTGCACAAGCGGTACTACCGCTCAGAGGAGCGGTACTACCGCTTAGCATGGTCAAAACAACCCAACGAGAGAGAAAAACACGAGTTGTAGTTCTGCCAGAGAGGTAGTACCGCTCTGGGGAGAGGTAGTACCGCTTGGGTGGAGGGGTAGTACCGCCCGAAGAAGTAGTACCGCTCATGGGGAGGGGTAGTACCGCTTACCGATTATAAGAGGTACTACCGCTCTACTACCACTCTACTACCGCGAAACCCGACATGAAAAAACGCATCCCCAGAAGCAGCGGTACTACGCGCGGCACAGGGCCATGGTACTGCCGCTTACAAGCGGTACTACTGCTCTAGAGAGCAGTACTACTGCTTGAGGCTTTCAGGAACACAACAGAGAAAATAGAGGATGCAATAAAGCCTAAACTGCCACAACTTCTGCATATGAGCTCCGAATTGAGCAAACTCAAGCTTGTTGGATAGATGACGACGAGTAGCATCCAACAGCGACTGGTTATAGTAAGAAGAGGCAGGGGAGGTATGCCTAAGATATAGAGGAGTGAAACCTCCAAAAGAGAAGAACTGACATAACCTCCAACGTCATAAACATCATAGAAGATGCAAGTGAACTCCGTTCTCGATGAACTCGAGCTTGTCATCAAGATGACCATAAGCTCTAAGACTCACAAAGAGAACCGGCAAAAACCCCAACATTGAAAACATCATAGAAGATGCATGTGAACTCCGTTTTCTATGAACTCGAGCTTGTCATGAAGATGACCATAAGCTCTAAAACTCACCAAGAGAAATACCAAACAAGAACCAACAAAGATGATGCAGGGATGCAATGGTTTGAGCTCTCTATGAATGATATGATCAAGCTACTCATCGAGAGCCCCCTTGATAGTACGGCAACTGATCCTATAACCCGGTCTCTCAACAACCACCATGAGACCGGTAAAACATAAACCTATCAAGGGCAAACCTTTGCCTTGCACATAGTCCACTTGAGATAGATGATGACGATTTTGACTCCCTCAAGTTGGACCACCTTTCTTGATTGCGTTGGCTTGATGAAGACTAGTTGATTTCTCCCCCATACTCCACTATGGTAGATCCACTATTCGGCACATCTTCACAAGTCCATTGACACCACAATGGATGACAAGCGGCAAGGATGATCTCTTCGTGATGCTCCACTTGAACTTGCACACCGCAATCTTGATGACGATCACCACTTGATGTCATCCTCCATGGGTTGTATGAGATCTTCCTCTTGATGCAAACCCATGGAAACAAACCTAACCCCAAATAGAACTCACACGTAGATCATGGGTTAGTACACAAAGCGTAATGGACAATGCTTACCATACCATGGGATCACTTGATCCCTCTCGGTACATCTTGTACGCTTTGTGTGTTGATCAACTTGATCACTCTTGACTTAGTCTTGATCAACCTTGTATCATGTCTTCTACATGACCACTCTTTGGATAATTCCTTAAATAGCACATTGGTCAACATATAAACTCCTTGAAACCAACAAATGGACTTCAAGAAAATCCTATGGACAAATCCTTCAAATATAACTCAAGACAACCATTAGTACATAGAGATTTTCATCAATTACCAAAACCAAACATGGGGGCACCGCATGTTCTTTCATAAATTCTATCAATGTCAACTGTGCTATTAATACGCAAAACCCTAAGCTTGGGGAAGCTAATTTTGATATGTCCACTACTTATTGCAATGATCATGATTGGGGTGATTCTTCTTATGATCTTGAAAATTTATTTAAGCCTCATGATAAATATGTTTGTAATAATATTGAAAGTGGGTTTGGAAGAGTGTCAACTCGAGGTAATAATGATCCCACTACTTTGGAGAATGATCAATCTTATGAAATTTTTGATAAAAGTGGGCTTGGAGAAGTCATGACTTTATTTGGTAATAATCCCACTATTTTGGAAGAGTGTCAACTTTGCAAGCATGTGGATCATGAAGAGAATATTTTATGTTATATTGTTGAATTTGATTATGATCCTACATGTAATTATTATGAGAGAGGAAAATATGGTTGTAGAAATTTTCATGTTACTAAATTACCTCTCGTTATGTTGAGATTGCTATTGTTTCTTTCTTCTTCCTTGCATATGCTAGTTTTTGCTTGTCTTCATAATTTGTTTGCTTATATAATGCCTATGTATAGGAAGTATGTTAGACTCAAACTTGATTTTCACATGCTAAATGATGCTCTCTTCGTGTTTCAATTGCTATCTTTCATGTGAGCATCATCGAATTTATCAATGCCTAGCTAAAAGGCTTTAAAGAAAAGCGCTTGTTGGGAGACAACCCAATATTTTTATTTTCTGTTTTTATAAGAATACACATTATTACCTCTGTGTTAATTGTGTTTTGGTGTTTTCATTCGTGTTTGAGCCAAGTAAGACCTTTGGGATGGTCTATGGTGATAGTTGATTTGATTTTGCTGAAAAACAGAAACTTATGCGTCCAATAACAGAATTTTAATGATTCACATAAGCAACGAAAACTTCTGAATTGTTTACACAAGATTGATATACAAATTTCCCAGGTTTTCCTAATTTTCATAATTTTTGGAGTTATAGAAGTATGAGAACAATTCAGATCTTCGCAGACTGTTCTGTTTTTGACAGATTATGTTTTCTATGTGATGTTTGCTTATTTTGATGAATCTATGGGTAGTATCGGGGGGTATGAACCATGGAGAAGTTGGAATACAGTAGATATAACACCAATATAAATTAAGAATGAGTTCACAACAGTACCTAAAGTGGTGATTTATTTTATTATACTAACGGATCTTATGAGTTTTCTGTTGAATTTTCTGTTGTGAAGTTTTCAAATTTTGGGTAAAGATTTGATGGGCAATGGAATAAGGAGTGAAAAGAGCCTAAGCTTGGGGATTCACAAGGCACCCCAAGGTAATATTCAATGACAACCAAGCATCTAAGCTTGGGGGTGCCCCAGATGGCATCCCCACTTTTGTCTTCAATCCATCGGTAAATTTACTTGAGGCTATATTTTTATTCACCACATGATATGTGTTTTTCTTGGAGCGTATTGTACGATATGAGTCTTTGATTTTTATTTTGACACAATCATCCTTGTTGTACACACCTTTTGAGAGGGACACGCATTAATCATGAATTTATTAGAATACTCTATGTGCTTCACTTATATCTTTTAAGCTAGGCAGTTTGCTCTAGTGCCTCACTTATATCTTTTTAGAGCACGACGGTGGCTTTATTTTATAGAAATTGATGAACTCTCATGCTTCACTTATATTATTTTGAGAGTCCTAAACAACATGGTAATTTGCTTAGGTTATGAATTTAGTCCTAATATGATGGGCATCCAAGAGGGATATAATAAAAACTTTCATATAAAGAGCGTTGAATATATGAGAAGTTTGATTCCTTGCATTTGTTTTGAGATATAAAGATGGTGATATTAGAGTCATGCTAGTGAGTAATTGTGGATTGGTATAAATACTTGTGTTAAAGTTTGTGATTCCCGTAGCATGCACGTATGGTGAACCGTTATGTGATGAAGTCGGAGCATGATTTATTTTTTTATTGTCTTCCTTATGAGTGGCGGTCGGGGACGAGCGATGGTCTTTTCCTACCAATCTATCCCCCTAGGAGCATGCGTGTAGTACTTTGTTTCGATGGCTAATAAATTTTTTCAATAAGTATGTGAGTTCTTTATGATTAATGTTGAGTCCATGGATTATACGCACTCTCACCCTTCCACCATTGCTAACCTCTCTCGTACCGCGCAACTTTCGCCGGTGCATTAAACCCACCATATACCCTTCCTCAAAACAGCCACCATACCTACCTATTATGGCATTTCCATAGCCATTCCGAGATATATTGCCATGCAACTCCCACCGTTCCGTTTATTATGACACATATCATCATTGTCATATTGCTTTGCATGATCATGTAGTTGGCATAGTATTTGTGGCAAAGCCACCTTTCATATTTTTTATACATGTCACTCTTGATCATAGCACATCCCAGTACATCGCCGGAGGCATTCATATAGAGTCATATCTTGTTCTAGTATTGAGTTGTAATTCTTGAGTTGTAAGTAAATAAAAGTGTGATGATTATCATTATTAGAGCATTGTCCCATGTGAGGAAAGTATGATGGAAGCTATGATTCCCTCACAAGTTGGGATGAGTCTCCGAACATTATAAAAAAAGAGGCCAAAGAAGCTAAAAAAAAAATGAGAGAAGGGACAATGTTACTATCCTTTTTCCACACATGTGCTTCAAAGTAGCACCATGAGCTTCATGATAGAGAGTCTCCTATTTTGCCACTTTCATATACTAGTGGGAATTTTTCATTATAGAACTTGGCTTGTATATTCCAATGATGGGCTTCCTCAAATTGCCCTAGGTCTTCGTGAGCAAGCAAGTTGGATGCACACCCACTTAGTTTCTTTTTGAGCTTTCATACACTTATAGCTCTAGTGCATCCGTTGCATGGCAATTCCTACTCACTTGCATCAATATAAATTGATGGGCATCTCCATAGCCCATTAATTTGCCTAGTTGATGTGGGACTTTCTCCTTCTTTTTTGTCTTCTCCACAACCACCATATTCTATTCCACCTATAGTGCTATACCATGGCTCACGCTCATGTATTGCGTGAAAGTTGAAAAAGTTTGAGAACATCAAAAGTATGAAACAATTGCTTGGCTTGTCATCGGGTTTGTGCATGATGAAATACTTTGTGTGATGAAGATGGAGCATAGCCAGACTATATGACTTTGTAGGGATAACTTTCTTTTGCCATGTTATTTTGAGAAGACATGATTGCTTTATTAGTATGATTAAAGTATTATTGTTTTTATGTCAATATTAAACTTTTGTTTTGAATCTTATGGATCTGAATATTCATGCCACAATAAAGAAGATTGCATTGATAAATATGTTAGGTAGCATTCCACATCAAAAATTCTATTTTTATCATTTACCTACTCAAGGACGAGCGGGAATTAAGCTTGGGGATGCTTGATACGTCTCCAATGTATCTATAATTTTTGATTGTTCCATGCTATTATATTATCCGTTTTGGATGTTTTCTATGCATTAACATGCTATTTTATATTATTTTTGGGACTAACATATTAACCTAGAGCCCAGTGCCAGTTTCTGTTTTTTCCTTGTTTTTTGTGTTTTACAGAAAAGGAATATCAAACGGAGTCCAAACAGAATAAAACTTTCGTGATGATTTTTCTTGGACCAGAAGACACCTACGTAACTTAGAGAGAGGGCCAGAAGAGTCCCGAGGAGGCCACAAGCCTCTAGGGCGCGCCCTGAGGGCTTGTGGGCCCCTCGGGTGTCCTCCAACCCTAATTCCACCTCTATAAATTTCAAAATATTTCCCAAACATCAGAAGCGTCCACCAAAATACTTTTCTGCCGCCGCAAACCTCTGTTCCCGTGAGATCCCATATTGGGGCCTTTTCCGGTGATCTACCGGATGGGGATTCGATCACAGAGGGCCTCTACATCAACCTTGCTGCCCTTCCGATGATGCGTGAGTAGTTTACCACAGACCTACGGGTCCATAGCTAGTACCTAGATGGCTTCTTATCTCTCTTTGATATTCAATACAATGTTCTCCTCGGTGTTCTTGGAGATCTATTCGATGTAATACTTTTTGCGGTGTGTTTGTTGAGATCCGATGAATTGTGGATTTATGATCGGATTATCTATGAATATTATTTGAGTCTTCTCTGAACTCTTTTATGCATGATTAAGATATCTTTGTATTTCTCTTCGAACTATCGGTTTGGTTTGGCTAACTAGATTGGTTTTTCTTGCAATGGGAGAGGTGCTTAGTTTTGGGTTCAATCTTGCAGTGTCCTCACCCAGTGACAGAAGGGGTTGCGAGGCACGTATTGTATTGTTGCCATCAAGGATAAAAAGATGGGTTTTATATCATATTGCTTGAGTTTATCCCTCTACATCATGTCATCTTACTTAAGGTGTTACTCCATTCTTATGAACTTAATACTCTAGATGCATGCTGGATAGCCGTCGATGTGTGGAGTAATAGTAGTAGATGCAGGCAGGAGTCGGTCTACTTGTCATGGACGTGATGCCTATATTCATGATCATTGCCTTAGATATCGTCATAACTTTGCACTTTTCTATCAATTGTTCAACGGTAATTTGTTCACCCACCGTATGCTATCTTCAAGAGAGAAGCCTCTAGTGAAACCTATGGCCCCCGAGTCTATTTTCCATCATATATTTTCAGATCTATAAACCAAAAAACCCAAAAATACCTTGCTGTAATTTATTTATATTTACCTTAGTTTGCTCTTTTATTTATCCTTTATACCTATCTCTTTTAGATCTCACTCTTGTTCGTGACCGTGAAGGGATTGACAACCCCTTTTTCGCATTGTGTGCAAGTATTTGTTAGTTTGTGCAGGTGCATAGATTGGAGACTTGCTTGTGCCTCCTACTGGATTGATACCTTGGTTCTTAACTGAGGGAAATACTTATCTCTACTTTGCTGCATCACCCTTTCCTCTTCAAGGGAAAAATCAACGCAAGCTCAAGAAGTAGCATTGCTTGACTTATTCATAATTGCTAAAGTTTGCCTGCAACTAAAATTGGGAAAAGGATAGATTTTTATTTGGTTAAGTAGTCTAATCACCCCCTCTAGACATACTTCCGATCCTACATGGTGGAACTCGTCCTCAAGGTGGAGACCTATGAGGCGCTATTAAATAGCAGCCTAGGCTAGGCGCTGTACGAGACAGAGGCAAAAGGCAGATTGATTCGAGCGGAGAGAAAATATCCATCGTTTTATTGGGCATCCATCGGGTTAGCAGGAGGCATAGGCAGAGAAGACAATTGCTAGCATCGGGAGTTGAGCCAAGGGATTAGATCATGTGAAGGCCAAATTTTTGGTGGATTGCTACTAGTGCACGGAGGCGAGACCACGCTAGGTTTTGCTCGTGTACTTCGGCGTCGCGGGGACATCTCTAGTTTTTTTCACACAGTCAGTCATACGAAGAACCATGGTGCCAGCGAGTACCAGGTTTGAGGTGGATAAGTTCGACGGAATAGGAAGCTTTGGGTTATGGTAGACAAGGGTGAAAGATTTGTTGGTACAACAGGGATGCTTGAAGGCATTGTTGCAGGAAGCCAAGCCAGCTAAGATGGAGGCTGAGGACTGGGAGGAGTTACAGTTGAAAGCAGTCGGGACTATACGGTTGTGTCTGTTGGACCAGGTTATTTATCATGTGATGGATGAATTCACCGAACAAGATCTGGGAGAAGCTGGAAAGTCAATTTATGTCCAAGACTGCGATGACCAAGGTGTATCTAAAGCAAAAGTTGTATGGGCTGAAGATGTAGGAGTGATCAGATCTTGTGGAGTATATGATCGCCTTTAATCAGGTCGTGGCGGATCTAGCACGCTTGGGTGCGACGGTTGACGACGAGGATAGGGCAATTCTGCTTCTTTGTTCATTACCATCATCCTATGATCATTTGATCACTACTTTGACGCACGCCAAGGAGACCGTCAAGAATGGGGATATTACTGCGGCATTGCTATCTTATAATATGAGAAAGAAGAACACGATGGAAGTCTCTCATGGTGAAGGTTTGCTAGTCAAGGGTGAGGAGTGGCAGAAGGGATACGAGGCAGGGAAGAAAAAGAAAAAGAAAATACAGTGTCACAAGTGTAAGAAGTGGGGACATTTGAGAAAGGACTGTCCGGAACTCAATGGTGGGGCAAGTGCTAATGTGGCAACTCATGGTGATGACTCAGACAGTAGTAGTGATGTCCTCGTAGTATCAGACAGGCGGTCAACCAAAGGTGAAGCGTGGATGTTGGATTCAGCTTGCTCTTTTCATGCGACACCCAACAGGGAGTGGTTCTCTTCGTACAAGTCTGGTGAGTTTGGTTTAGCCAATGTGGGCGATGACACATGTTATGGTGTTGCCGGAGTACGTGACATCAAAATCAAGATGTTTGACGGAGTTGAGCAGATGCTTCGGGGAGTCAGGCATGTGTCGGGGCTAAGGGGGAATCTAATTTCGCTTGGAGTTCTTCATGATGGTGGTATGGTATTCCGTTGTGATCGGGATAGGAACACCATGAGAATCATGGAATATGAGGTGACCGTGATGATTGGAGAGAGGATGGCTTCGCATATTTACAAGTTGCAAGGGAGCACTATTGCAGGTGGAGTCACGGAGACTGGAGTGGTGGGAGTGGCAGCGGGATCCCACGGTGGCGGCGGGTCTGGGGTAGACTCGTTAAGTAGCTCTCTGTAAGCTACGAATAAGACAACACAAGTCCGGAGTACATGGAAGTTTGATGCATGGACAAATTCAAGGTGGTGGAAAATATTCGCCAAGGTGGAGTTTGTTGAGTTTGTGTCGAATATTGTGTACGAGTTGGGTTACGTTCGGACTTGGTGTTGTAGTGTGGGTAGGATACGTGTAGTGTCGGAGTCAGACACATTGTACCCTTGGTCTCTTATATATGAGGAGGCACCCCACGTTGTAACCCATGATGGCTAGATAGCGACAGACACGCAAGGGGGAGCCGGCAGACTGTGTCGGTGCCCGGGTGGCCAGAGTTGCGGTAAGGAGCGCCCTAGTCATTGCCCCGGGGAGTAGGCGAGTTCGCCGAACCTCGTTAACAAATCTCGATGTCATCATTGTGCTGCGATTGCTTGTTCCTCGGTGGATCAACCGCGCGGACCTCGAATTAATTCTAACACTCATGCCGCTACCGCTGGCTTCCATGGTGTAGCGACGTGCGCTCCCTCCGTCGAGCACGTCGACCACCGCGACTTCCTCTGCCCCTTCTGCATCATAGGGCCTGGAGTGTTTGCCTTTGCAGCATCCACTCTGTTGTCCACATGCTCAATGCTCGTGCTCAACTGCCACAGAATAGAGTTGCCGCCGCACACTTGGATTGGGGAATTGGAAAAGGGACCAAGGAATTCTCGCCACCGAAAATTAGACAGATCGAGGGGCCAAAAATTAGAAGACATGATATTTTAGGAGTCTTTTTGCAAAGTATCGACAGCATGACGGTGATAAAAGGGTTGCAACAGGTCCACACGGGTCAGGGACTTTTTTTAGGGTTAATACTGCCGCTTTATTTAGCTAATATAGCTAGGAATTTTGTCTGAGATTACATCCAAAATACACTCCGGGGGTACCCCCAACCAAACCTTACATAGTTCATCACCTACACTAACTTTTGCTAACTTATGCGCGACAATATTGGCAGACCGTCGAACCCAAGCAACCTTAAACTCAACAAAGGTACTAAGCATATCCTTGATCTCCTGAACCCAATGCCCTACCGCAGCAAGGTTCTTCTGTGGAAGATTAATCATCTGAACTATAGCCTGGCTATCCATCTCCACGTGAACTCGCTTAGCACCAAGATCACTCGCAACCAGAAGAGCACGCCTTCAGGCAAGGATCTCCACGGCTTCAGGGTCAGTGTAGTTCTAAAAATGGTGGCACGCTCC
This sequence comes from Thinopyrum elongatum, assembly GCA_011799875.1. Lineage (NCBI taxonomy): Eukaryota > Viridiplantae > Streptophyta > Magnoliopsida > Poales > Poaceae > Thinopyrum > Thinopyrum elongatum. The sequence goes on from CM022299.1 coordinate 303,284,703, forward strand.
AGCCAAGAAAACTCCAGAATGATCACGAACAACCACCCCTCCTCCTCCTTTCTCCCCAAACCTGGATACGGCACCATCTGCATTTGACTTCACCCAGCCTTTCGCCGGTGCTTCCCACTTCTGGATAATCACATTCTTTGCCGGTTTTTCCTTCCTCGCATGAATAGATCACCATTCATTCAAGTGTGCCCACACTGAATCTACTATTTCATGTGGCGGAGCAATCCTTCTTCCACCGTGTGCTTCATTTCGCGCCAGCGAAAGCCCATACGCGGCTTGCACCAATAACTCCTTCTCATCATCAGCAGCTCCAGCGAACCACTCCAGCAACCAGCGTGATAACGCATTCTGGGAGTCAATCGATATCGATGGGATCGCCACCGAGGCTCCTTTCTCTGAACGCAAAATCTGCCAGAACTAGTAGAATGTTGGCATGTCCAAAATCTGTGTAGAATTGTTTCTTCCCTTCACATGCGACACAAAAAACACCGGGCTTTATCCGACGTGGATGCAGCTCCGTGCCCACTACAAGGCCATTTCTAACCATTCTCCACGTATGAAATTTTGCTTTAGCTGGTGCATTAGTATCCCAAATGGCCAAGTATCCCTTGTGTTTGTTCACCGAGCTCGATGATTCAGCCTGACCGGCACGTACCTTCTTGAGAGACACACGCAAGTGGTAAGCAGAGCTAACTATAAAAATGCCATTCTTGGTAAAATTCCAAGTAGAAAATCATCCGTATTAGGACCCCCAATGGCAATCTGCTTGATATCCGTAGCATCAGACTTCGAAAACATGGTATTCAGTTTTGTGAGTGTCCCATGATGAGCCCGACTGGTCCATCAGATCTGTAACCCTTGTAATTCCCTACACAAAAATCTGGCCTAGCGTCCTTAAACAACCCCATCTTGGAATCCAATTGTCATGGTGAATCTTGACTTTGGAGCCATTACCTATCCGCCAAATTAGCCCCTCCCGAAGTAAATCTCTGCCATGCAACACACTCCTGGAAGTATACGAAGCATTAAAAGGACAAGTGGCATTCAATATAGAATTATCCTGGAAGTATCGTGCCTTCAACACTCAAGCAACAAGAGAATCGGGAAATTGCAATATCCTCCAAGCTTGCTTCGCCAAAAGAGCTTGGTTAAAAGCTTCTGGGTCCCTAAATCCCATTCCGCCATCTCTCTTGGGTGCGCACATTTTTTTCCCATGATATCCAATGCACCTTCCTCTCCCCATTCATTGTACCCCACCAAAATTTTGAGGAGATCGAAGTCAGGTTCCGACACGTTTTCTTTGTGAGGTGAAAACAACTCACCGTGAAGGTTGGAGTAGCTTGGAGTCCAGATTTAATGAGAACCTCTCTTGCTGCCTTTGATAGACCTTCTCCTTTCCATCTGGTCACTTTGCCCTTTGAGCTCTCTGTGACATACCTGAAGGTTCTTTCCTTAGATCTCCCAACTAGTGTTGGAAGGCCTAAATATCTCCCACTTAATGCTTCAGACTGTACCCCCAACAACTGTTTCAATTCAATTTTTGTTTCATCTTGGCACCCCTTCCCGAAGAAGATGGTGGATTTCTCCAAGTTAACCTTCTATCCCGAGGCACTCTCATATTTACCCAAGATCTCCTTCAAGGCATCCATGTTCTCTTTTGATCCCCCCAAGAAGACAATACTATCATCAACAAATAATAAATGTGTTACATGGGGAACGGTGTTTCCAAATGACACACCCTTGATTATTTTGTCACTTTGAGCCTTCTTTAGTAAAGCTGAAAAACCTTCCACACAAAAGAGAAAGAGGTAGGGGGATAACGGGTCACCCTGCCTGAGTCCACGAGAAGGCGAAAAACCCCTCGAGCACCCATCATTAAGCTTCACCAAGAAATTAGCAGAAGTAACACATTGAATTATCATTGCTATCCAGGTTGGGTCAAAACCAAATCTATGCAACATCTGCTCTAGAAACACCCACTCTACCCGGTCATAGGCCTTCATCATGTCAAGTTTAACACACACATAAACTCTTCTTTCTCTTCCTAGTCCTGATTGCATGAACACACTCATAAGCAATCAGAACAATGTCAGTTATGAGACACCTGGGAAGGAACGCACTCTGCTCCTCGGAGATAAGCACGGGTAAGATCAGTTTGATCCTATTAGCCAGCACCTTCATAGCGATTTTGTACAACACATTACAAAGGCTAATTGGTCTAAACTGAGACAGTAGCTCCGGCGTGTTCACCTTTGAAATCATGACAATAATTGTCGCATTAAAGGAGCGCGACATCGCTGCACCACTCAAAAAATCTCTGACCGCCCCACATACATCATCCCCCACCAGCGGCCAGTGTCGCTGATAGAATAATGCTGGCAATCCGTCTGGACTGGGAGCATTCGTCGGCCCCATCTGGAACAGCACTGTCTCAATCTCACCATCTGTGATCGGAGCAGTTAATCTTGCATTCATCTCGGCAGTGATTACCTCGTCTATATTTTCAAGCAAAGCATTAGCACCTGTGGAGCCGTCTGACGTAAATAATCGCTCATAGAACAATGTTACCATGTCTCGCGTTCCCTCATCCACCATGCATCTGGTTCCATCATCCTGGCGCAAAGCCTTCACTGTATTTTTTCTTTTCCGATGAGAAGCTCTGTTCTGAAAGTATTTTGTGTTCATGTCTCTAGCTTGTAACCAGTCCACTCTTAATCTTTGGCGATACATGATCTCTTCCTGTTCGTACACCTCCCTAAGCTGATCTTCAATCTCCTGGACCTCCAGTGAATGTCTGGCCATCCCAGCTCTTCCCTTGGCCTCAGCTAGTTGCTGCTTCAGTTTGGTAATTTTCCTCCTTATGGAACCGAACACCTCACGTGCCCAGCGTTGCATGCTTCCCGCCATCGTACTAAACTTCTGCCACACAGCATGCAATGAGTGGTCGTCCGACCTAGCAGCTTCCCATGCTTCAACCACCATGCTGTCATATTGCCCATGGTTAGTCCATGCCTCCTCAAACTGAAATGATTGCTCTCCACTCCTATTCACTCGAGGAGTTGTCTCCAACGCGTGAACCAGGACGGCCTTGTGATCCGACTCCTCCGTCATTACATGCTCGACCGAAGTTTCTGGGAAAAGCTCCAAGAACTTATTATTACATGTAGCCCCGTCGAGACACACTTGAATGTTGTCTCCCCATCTCTCTTGTTATCCCATGTGAAGGGATATCCAGACAAACCCAAATATGCAAGTCCACACTCGGCTAGACTAACATGGAAGACTTCCATTTGGGTGAAGCTCCTTGGGTTCCCACCCTTCTGGTCCGTATGGAACAATGCTTCATTGTAGTCTCCCTCACATAAGTAAGGGAGATCATCTTGCAACCTAAGGTATCTGATTACGTCCCAAGATTTCTTTCGTAGTTCTGTCTTGGGTTCCCCGTAGAATCCGGTGAATCTACAGGTTTTCCCTTCCCAAACCAGCTCTGCATCAATGAACTATTGGCACCACGGCCTCACTATTACCTGAAAATTATCCCTCCACCACAAAGCTAGTCCCCCACTTCTTCCCACATAATCAACAACAACTCCATTTTTGAACCCTAAACTCCACATAAGTCTCTCCATCGCCTTCCCCTTCTTTAGAGTCTCACATAAAAATACCATCGCTAGGTTGTAAGACCTAATCAGGTCTCTCAACTCGCCCTCTGGCAAGGTCAACCCCAACCTCTAACATTTCTAGACCAACAGATTCATGGCGACCGGTAGCCCCGCCTCGCGGGGTTCACCGAAGTCTCAGTATGCTCAGAGATGGGGTCAAACACAAATGATGTCTTGCGCCTCGTATCGTGAATAAACGCATCATTTGGGATCTTCATGTATGGGTCATCCTTTGCAATCCACACTTGCTGTAACCTCCTCTTCCGACTGTCGTTGTCACCACTTGTGTGTGCCCTTCCTTGAGAAGAAGAAAAATGGTCCGGCCGGAGTTTCTTGACATAGGTGCCTTGCTTTTTTGCCTAGATCCACGCGTACCAGCTGCACTTTCTTGTTCACCACTGCTCCTGCATGGGCCATGCACTTCCTCCTTCCCCTTTCTCTCCCTGTCCTGATCACGTGAGCTCTCAGAATACTGCCGCTGCTCAAATAGTTTGTTTTGCAGACCATGTTCACGACGTTGTTCCATATTTGTCCTCAGGTCATTTCTGTCTGGCATCCCCTGGCGAGATTTCTCCTTTATTGGGCTATTAATCTCCACCCTGCCCGTCCGAGAACCCACGCCAATGCATGAGTCTGCTGACCCAGAAATTCATTATGACACCCCCGATTCGACCGTACACTAATCATACACGCAAATGTGTACGATCAAGATCAGGGACTCACGGGAAGATATCACAACACAACTCTAGACACAAATTGAAATAATACAAGCTTTATATTACAAGCCAGGGGTCTTGAGGGCTCGAATACAAACGAGTCAGCGAAAGCAAAAATATCTGAGTACAGACATAAGGTTAGACAAGACTGCCTTAAGAAGGCAAGCACAAAAGCAACAACGATCGAAAAGGCAAGGCCTCCTGCCTGGGACCTCCTAACTACTCCTGGTCATCGGTGGTCTCCACATAGAAGTAGGCACCCTCTGGGTAGTAGTAGTAGTATTCGACGGGGGTGGCATCTGGCTCCTGGGATCCACCATCTAGTTGCAACAAACCGGAAAGAAGAAAGAAGAGGGAAAAAGGGGTAGCAAAGCAACCGTGAGTACTCATCCAAAGTACTCGCAAGCATCAGATCTATACTAAGTATGCATTAGTATCAAATGGAAGGGTTGTATCTGTGGACTGAACTGCGGAATGCCAGAATAGAGGGAAGGCCTAGCCTATCGAAGACTAGCATCTTCAAGCATCTTGCAGCATTCAGAAGAGTATAGAATAGCATTTTAACATTTAACAAGCATGTTGTAATATTAATGCCCAGAGATCCTTCCTCGACTCCCTGCGAGAAAGCAATCCTGGAGCCAACATATCCATCACATATCTCAAGTATCCATTTCTAGTTGTAATAGATCAGGATACCACTCCGAGCGTCCATTACCGTGGACACGGCTATTCGAATAGATAACTTCCCTGCAGGGGTGCACCACATTACCCAACATGCTTAATTACTCTGGTCGGACACACTTTCTTGGGTCCATGCCTGGCCTCGGAAGATCAACACGTCGCAGCCCTACCTAGGCTCAACAGAAAGGTCCCCGCCGGTTTACATCCTAAGCAATATGGGGTCTTGGGCCCATCGCCCGTTGCACTCCGGGTCGTTGTGCGACGAGCCGGGACGAGCACCACCTCATCTTGGATGGCACTGGCCCAACAGGCCCACAATGCTGAACTGGACGTCTGACAAAGCTTCGGCTGATACTACGATGCCGAGTGCCCATAACTTTTCCCGCGTGGTGGTTAGTGCGTAAAGGCCAGTGGCCAACTGAGAACAAATACCCAAACCCTTAGTGTATTAGGAGCTCGCGGAGACGAGTAGAGACTCACGATCATATGACCCCGTTGCCCCGTCTCAAGGAAATACGGCAAGGGCCAGGCCCAACCCTCTCTCTCTAGGGCGGTCTACCTGCCAGGCCGTGCCTCGTAATTATCTTGCGGGTGCTCTCCGAGCCCGCCCGACTTTCCAGAGACTGTCGGGAACTCAGGTCCACCTCAAGCGGGCTGGTACCGCCTGTCCCTTCAGTCCCACATTAACAGTAACTCTCGCGGGTACCCTCCAGGTCAACCTGACTTCACATATCTCGCGGGTACCCCTCGGGGCCGACCCGTCTTTAACAATGGTCTCAAGTAAAGTCCAGGTAACTGTGTGTCCATAACATCAAGGGGGAATCCGAGGAATCACCCTCGATGGAATCCACTTGATGTAATCATCAAGGTGAACGTATGAGGAATCACCCTCGAGGTTCACACTTGAGGGGTTGCACGACAGAGTCGTATCGGGAGTGGTGAAGACCCTCCGTAGACCACGACCGAATAGCTACACTATAGAGTTATCATCAGGAGTGCGTTACGAGGTATCACCCTCGGCACTCGATAGTAGCTCTGTAGAGTCATACAACTAGGGGGTGTGAAGTGATGTACCGGGCTCTGGTCGTTGATCACGTTGATAGAGTCGGCGATGATGAAGCAGGGGCAACAGGGACAAGGTGAGGGGTCACTGGTGGATCACAAACCAACCTATACTAAGCAGTTTAGGATAAGCAGGTAAGGTACACTGAGCAGGTTACAAAAGCAGGCTATGCGTCAGAATAGGAGCAATCAATAACAGTAGCAAAATCTAATGCAAGCATGAGAGAGAATGGAATGGGCGATATCGGAATGATCAAGGGGGGTTTGCTTGCCTAGAAGCTCTGCTGGAAAGGGAGAAGGGTCGTCGGTGACGTAGTCGATCACAGTGGGTAGAAACAATAAATACAGAGCAAACAAGTGCAATACTATGCATGAGAAGAGGAGAGGAGGAAGAAACAATAAATACAGAGCAAACAAGTGCAATGCTATGCATGAGAAGACAAAAAGCAGCTCTAGGGGTGCTCTAACACGGTGCTACACGGTATAGGTGAAGGGGGGAAACATCCGGGAAAGTATCCCCGGTGTTCGGCATTTTCAGACAGGTGAAACGGAGGGGGACGATTCCATGTTCAGCATGCTAGAGGCACGTGACGGATGAACGGAGAGCGTAATCGGAACCGTCTCATTTTTCTGAGCAACTTTCATGTATACAACTTTTTCATCCGAGTTACGGATTATTTTCTATTAATTTTCAAAATTTATTGCATTTTCTAGAATTATTATAAATTTGAATTAAAAAAGTAATTACATTTTGTACACAGTAGAACCTAGCCAGTGTGTATGACTGGTGGGGCCAGGGGGGTCCAGTTGACTCAGTCAATAGTCAACGGAGTTGACCATTGACTAGTCAAATCTACTAAGTGGGGCCCCATGTCATAGAGACATTAGGGTAATTACCTAGTTAAGCCTAAATTAATTAAGTTAATTAAGTAATTATCTAATTAATTTTATCATTAATTAATTTTATTTATTATCTCTCTTTTTTCAGAAAAAGGGGCGTGGGCCCCGTCGTCAGTGGCCCAGGCCAAACGGGCGGGCTACCGGGCGCTGCCGGGCGGAGGCCAAACCCGCCCGGGTGCGGGGCAAAGCCGGCGGGGCGCCACCAGCGGGCGCGCGGGCCAGTCGAAGCTGCCCCGACAGCGGCGAGCAGAGGGGGCGGCGCGGCGGCTGCGATATCCGGTGGTAGCGGCGCGGGAGGAGAAGCAGGGGGAGGTGGGCGCGGCAAGCGGAGTGGACGGCAACGGCAGGGGCGCTGCTGCCGGCGCGAGTGGAGGGCGGAGGCGGGGCGCGGCCGCGGGAGGAGGAGCTGCAGGGGGCGGCAGCAGCGATCGAGGCGAGCGACAGCCGCGGCGCGTGCGGTTGAAGGTGGGGGTGAGCAGCAGCAGTGGGTGGAGGCGGCGCCGCTATGAGCGGGGCGTGGGTGGGCACAGTAGCAGGCGAGCGAGGTGAGGCCATGCGCGGACACGAGCACATGTGGCCGCGGGCAGGGGGCGCGTGTGGGGGCTGCGGGCGCGTGCCGAGGCACTGACGAGCGCGAGCTGGCAGATAGGCACGGGGCGAGCTTGGGTGAATCGGGGGAGGTTGGCGGGTGAGCGCGGCCACTGGCCGTGGCCGGGCGGCGCAAACGGAGTACTACGACGCTGGAATCGGAGGGGCAGGAGGAGGGGGAGCACGCGGTGCTCACCGTCGTTGCTGGGAAGGCCCGAGGGAGAGTCGAGGCGGCCGGAGATGGCGACGACGGGCGGCGGCCCGAGGAAGAACCCGAGCTCGGGGCGCCGTCGTGGGGGCGTCCGGGTCCTCGTGGCTCGACGTAGAGGAAGAAGGGGAGGACGCGGAGGTCGGGGACACGCAGACGAGGTCGGAGGGGCTCGGTGGCCGCGGCGGTGCGGCGTCGGGACGGAGGGGATCTACCACGGGGGAGTAAAGGGAGGCGAGATGAGGATTGGGACGAGTGGGGCGAGGAGGAGGGCAGGTGAGTGGGGAGGCGAGGGGGGCGCTTGCCTTATCCCCTCGCCGACGCCGACGAGGTGGTTCGGTGGGGCGTTGCCCCTGTTGCGACCGCGCCAGGGGAACAGGGAGAGAAGGCGACCGGTGGGGCTAGGCGGTCCAACTAGCCGAGGTGGGCCGAGGCCCAGGGGCTTTTCTTATTATTTTTTATCTCTTGTCTTTGCTTTTTCTTTTTATTTACTTTTCTGTTTTTCTTTTAGTTTCATTTTATTTTTAGTTTTATAAAACATAACTTTAGCATCTAAATTAGTAATAATAATTAGGCCACTACCACAATAATTTTGGCACTTTAAATAAAATAGTTTGCATTTGTTTAATATTTAAAAAGCATTTAAATAATTTTGTAGCCCCTGTTTTATTCATTTAAGGGCATTTAAATACTTTATAAAATATAGATTTCAACATGACAAATATCCAGGGATTATTTGCCACACTTTGAACATTTTAGTTTGCATGTTTGTGAAATTTGAATTTTGGTATTTAATTTGAATTTGAATTTGAATTGTATTTGAATCAAGTGAGGATTAGCAATAGTAGGAGTGATGACCTGGCATCATTAGCAGGGGATTACTATAGCTTAATTATCCGGGCGTCACATTCATATTCAGGTTCCTCTTGGTCGGGGGTTTTACATTACGTCCAGCCGTATATCCATCGTTGTCCCGTGTGCATGCGCTTCACATACTGTTTCTGCTGCTTTCTGAAGCACCCACCGATCCTTCCTTTCCTATGTTACTCCTTCCCGAGGAAGCTCTTAACCATTCTCTCCATTGCGAATCAGCCACAACTGGGGGCACACATATACCATCCAGGTGTACTAGCCTACCACATTCAAAGCAAAAATGGGGCACCTTCTCATAGGAGAAATCAAACCAAGTTCTATCAGTGTCCTCCAGTGAGGTTTTGAGATAGAATCCACGCACTAGCACCTCAAACACAGAAACTTTGGCCCGAACTCTGAGGTGTTGTCCTTTGGCTATCCCCTCCTTGTCCACATCTACCTTCACGATCTCCCCAAGCTAGTTCCCAAGCGCAAAGCCAAAGTCTTTTGTTCGCCTACTGGGAGGGAGATCCTTTACCCTCACCCAAATATCCACTATATCAAAGATCATCTCTGATGGCCTAGTATCCCCTTCATACTCCTTCAGAATCAAAACACTGAAATCGTATTGCCATGGGCCATTGTTCATCACGTGTTTCTAGTCACCCTCACTTCCGATGCGGACAAAGATATTTGCACCGTAATCGCTGAACCTCGCAACCTTATGAAGACCCCAGGATCTTTGCATCGCACATTCTAGCCCAGTCATATTCATTGGCCGAGGCGAGCAAACTTTATCTACGGCTGATGATGTCGCTTGAACTACGTCGGTATTTCCCCAAAGAGGAAGGGATGATGCAGCACATCTACGGTAGGTATTTCCCTCAGTTATGAAACCAAGGTATCAATCCAGTAGGAGAACCAAGCAACACTATGTAAACGGTACCTGCACACAAAGAATAAATACTTGCAACCCGACGCGTAAGAGGGGTTGTCAATCCCTCCATGGTAAGAAGATAGATAAATTTGTGGTAGATTGGATAAATAGCTCTCGATAAAACACGAAATAAAATAAGTAATAAAAAAGTGCAGCAAGGTATTTTTGGGTTTTTGGAATAATGGATCTGAAAACAAAAGCTAATAAAAATATATCTCAAAGCAAATATGATAAAGAATAGACCCGGGGGCCGTAGATTTCACTAGTGGCTCTCTCAAGAAAATAACACACGGTGGGTAAACAAATTACTGTTGGGCAATTGATAGAAGATCGAATGATTACGACAATATCCAAGGCAATGATCAATATATAGGCATCACGTCCAAAATTAGTAGACCGACTCCTGCCTGCATCTACTACTATTACTCCACACATCGCCCGCTATCCAGCATGCATCTAGTGTATTAAGTTCATGGAAAAATGGAGTAATGCAATAAGAACGATGACATGATGTAGACGAGATCTATTCATGTAGGAATAGCCCACATCTTGTTATCCTTAATAGCAACGATACATGCGTGTCTTGCTGCCCCTTCTGTCACTGGGAAAGAACACTGCATGATCGAACCCATCACAAAGCACCTCTTCCCATGGCAAGAAAAATTGATCTAGTTGGCCTAACTAAACCAAAGATTCGAAGAATAAATACGAGGCTATAAATAATCATGCATATAAGAGATCAAAAGAAGACTCAAATAATATTCATGGATATAGATCTGATCATAAACTCAAAGTTCATCGGATCCCAACAAACACACTGCAAAAAAAGAGTTACATCAAATAGATCTCCAAGAGACCATTGTATTGAGAATCAAAAGAGAGAGAGGAAGCCATCTAGCTATTGCCTACGGACCTGTAGGTCTATGATGAACTACTCACGCATCATCAGAGAGGCACCAATGAGGATGATGAACCCCTCCGTGATGGTGTCTAGATTGGATCTTGTGCTTCTGGAACTTGCGGCGGCTGGAATTGTGTTTCGTCGACTCCCCTAGGGTTTCTGGAATATTTGGCAATTTATAGGGCAAAGAGGCAGTGTGGGAGGTCATCAAGGGGGGCACAACCCCCTGGGCGCGCCTGGGCCCTGGTGGGTTGTGCCCACCTCGGGCCTCCCCTCTGGTACACTTCTGGTCCAAAAAAAATCTCCAAAAAGTTTCGCTGGGTTTGGACTCCGTTTGGTACTGATATTCTGCGAAGTAAAAAAAAAGCAAAAAATAGCAACTGGCACTGGGCACTATGTCAATATGTTAGTCCCAAAAAATGATACAAAGTTGCTATAAAATGATTGTAAAACATCCAAGAATGATAATATAACAGTATGGAACAAGCAAAAATTATAGATACGTTGGAGACGTATCAGCATCCCCAAGCTTAATTCCTACTCGTCCTCGAGTAGGTAAATGATAAAAACAGAATTTTTGATGTGGAATGCTGCCTAACATGTTCATCACATATTCTTTTCTTTTTGTAACATGGACATTTGGACTTTTATATGGTTCAAAGCAATAGTCTAGTTTTGACATGAAGATTTCAATATTCAAGCATATCAACAAGCAACCACGTCTTTCAAAATATCAACACTAAAGAAAGTTATCCCTAGCCCATCATGCTCAATCATTGATCCATTCATGAAACATACTCGCATATTAGCTATATCTAATGCTCAAGTACGATCATAGTGCCCCTTAGTTGGTGCTTTATAAGAGAAGATGGAGACTCAAATAAAAATAAAAATTGCATAAAGTAAATAGATAGGCCCTTCGCAGAGGGAAGTAGGGATTTGTAGAGGTGCCAGATCTCAAAGCTTAAATTGAGAGATAATTTTTTTTTGAGAGGCATACTTTTCCCGTCAACGAAAACGACCGAGTAATTCCCAACACTTTCCATGCTAGATATATCATAGGCGGTTCCCAAACAGAAAATAAAGTTTATTCCTTTTTCCACCATTCTTTCACATTCCACGGCTAGCCGTATCCACGGGAAACGGCCATACCAACACTTTCCAAGGAATTTATTATTTGACAACATAAAGTAAATTTCTTTTTCATTTCAGGACTGGGCATCCCTATTACCGCCGTACTCTCGTGCAATGACAAGTGAATAAACACTCATCTTGAGAATAACACATCTAGCATGGAAAATATTGGCCACCCCCCGCCGTTTCATGAGCGGTACGGGCACACAAAAAGGAAATTTATTTTGAAAATTAGAGATGGCACATACAAATTTGCTTAGAACGGCATGGAAATACCGCATATAGGTAGGTATGGTGTACGCATATGGCAAAACTGGGTTTAAGGATTTTGGATGCACAATTAGTATTTCTACTTAGTACAAGTGGAGGCTAGCAAAAAGATTGAGAAGCAACCAAGAAACGAAAAACACATAAGCGAGCATTAAGCATAACTAACACCGAATAATGCACCACAAGTAGGATATAATTTCATTCCATAACTATTGACTTCCGTACTTGCATAGGGAATCACAAACCTTAACACCAATATTCTTACTAAAGCATAATTACTCACCAACATGACTCACATATTACTATCATCATATCTCAAAACTATTACAAAGAATCAAGTTTATTTTGTCCAATGATCTTCATGAAAGTTTTTATTATATCCCTCTTGAATATCTCTCACTTTGGGACTAGTTTCATATATTGCAATTGCTTTTGACAAGCTCAAACAAATCTAAGTGAAGAACATGAGCATGAATTTTTTCGTCTCTCAAAATAATATAAGTGAAGCATGAGAGAATTTCTTCAAAAAATTACTAACTTTCAAATTAATCTAAGTGAAGCATGAGAATATTTATTCAAAAATATTAAAGCACACCGTGCTCAAAAAGATATAAGTGAAGCACTAGAGCAATTCCAAGCTCAAAAAATTTAAGTGAAGCATATAGAGCAATTCTAACAAATCATAGCATAATTTTGGCTCTCTCAAATAGGTGTGTCCACCAAGGATACTTGTGACAAAATATAAAGTAATACAAGCAAAGACTTATATAATACAAGACTCTCCAGGCAAAACTCATGATATGTGACGATTAAAAATATAGCTCCAAGTAAAATATCGATGGTTGTTAGAAGAAAGAAGGGATGCCTTCCGGGGCATCCCCAAACTTAGTTGCTTGGTTCTCCTTGAATATTAATTTGGGGTGCATGGGGCATCCCCAAGCTTAGGCTCTTTTCACTCCTTATTCCTCCATCCATTGTGTTCTCACCCAAAACTTGAAAACTCTAATCACACAAAACTTAACAAAACCTTCGTGAGATCCGTTAGTATAAGAAAGCCAATCTTTAATTTAATTACTGTAGGAAACCCATTCAAATTTTGTTATTGCATTATATCTACTGTATTCTAACTTTGCCATAGCTTATACCCCCTGATACAATCCATAGATTCATCACAATAAGCACACAATGCAAAGAAAACAGAATCTGTCAAAAACAGAACAGTCTGTAAAGATACGCATTGTTCTCATACTTATGTAACTCCAAAAATTCTGAAAACTTAATAAAGAATAGGTAATTTGTATATAAATCATTTGTAAAAAATTCAGAATTTTTTGTAGCTTCTGTGAATTTTTAAAATTCTGTTTCTGGACGCAAAAGTTTCTGTTTTCAACAGGATCAAATCAACTATCACCAAAGCTATCCCAAAGGCTTTACTTGGCACAAACACTAATTAAAACATAAAAAACACAATCATAACAGAGGCATAAATGTGAAAACACTCAAGAATAGAAAGAAAAAGGCAAAAATAAATTTTATTCATTGGGTTAGCTCCCAACAAGCGCTATCGTTTTATGCCCCTAGCTAGGCATAATGCATAGATTCAAGTATTGTAATCTTTAATTTTAGATCCATAGGATGCCCTCATGATTGATTCATATGGTGGCTTAATTCTTGTTCTATAGAAGCGTTTCATACCCTTTCTTAGTGGAAATTGAAATTTAATATTGCCTTCTTTCATATCAATCACGACACCAATAGTACGTAAAAACGGTCTACCAAGTATAATTGGACAAGACGGATTGCAATCAATATCAAGAACAATAAAATCTATGGGCACATAATTCCTATTTGCAGGAATAAGAACATCATTAATTCTTCCCAAAGGCTTTTTAATAGTAGAATCCGCCAAGTGTAAATTAAGAGAACATTCTTCAATATCGGTAAGACCAAGCACATCACATAGAGATTTCGGAATTGTGGAAACACTAGCACCCAAATCACATAAAGCAAAATAGTCATAATTTATAATCTTGACTTTGATAGTAGGTTCCCATTCATCATGCAATTTTCTAGGAATTGAAATCTCTAACTCCAATTTTTCTTCCAAAGCTTTCATCATGGCATCAACAATATATTTAGTAAAACCTTTATTTTGTTCATAAGCATGGGGTGAATTTATCATGGATTGCAAAAAAGAAATACAATCAATCAAGGAGCAATTATCATAATTAAAGTCTTTGTAATCCAAAAGCGTGGGCACATCACTAGTTAAAGTTTTGATCTCTCCAAACCCACTTTTATCAATTTTTTCATCAAGATTTTCACTCTCCGAATTATCGGGACGCCTTCTAACTAAAGTTGACTCTTCTTCAGTCCCTTTATCATCAATTTTAATTTTACTAAATAAGGAATCAATAGAAGAAACACCAATCACTTTAAGATCTTCATCATTTTTATGAAAGCAATCACTAGAAAACGTTCTTCCTAAAAATTCTCTTTTAGCTCTAAGCATAGCGGTTCTTTTCTTACTTTCATCCATAGAAACATATAAAGCTTTAATTGATTCATCAACCTTGGGTACAAAAATTTTTCACTTGAGATTTTCTACATCGTGAGAAATTCTATCAATGCTTCTAGACATATCATCAATCTTATTCAACTTTTCTTCTATCGTATTATTGAAAACTTTTTGAGAATTTATAAATTATTTAATATTATTCTCAAGATCAGAGGTGTTCCTATTATTATTGTAAGAAGAAGTACCATAGGAATTACCATAATTATTAGAGGAATTTTCAGGAAAAGGCCTAGGATTAAAATTACCTCTATAAGCATTGTTATTAAAATTATTTCGCGCGACAAAATTCACATCTACGGGATCACTATTTTGCTCAATCAAAGTAGACAAAGGCACATCATAAATATCAATAGGAGTACTTTTATTAGCAACCAATTTCATAAGAGCATCAACTTTTTCACTCAAAGTACTAATTTCTTCAACCGAATTAACTTTTTTACTAGTAGGTGCTCTTTCAGTATGCCACTGTGAATAATTTGCCATAATATTATCAAGCAATTTAGTAGTTTAACCCAAAGTAATTTCCATAAAAGTACCACTCGCGGCGGAATCTAAAAGATTTCTAGAAACAAAGTTCAGTCCCGCATAAAAATTTTGTATGATCATCCAAAGATTTAAACCATGAGTAGGACAATTTCTCAGCATCAACTTCATTCTTTCCCAAGATTGTGCAACATGTTCATGGTCAAGTTGCTTAAAATTCATGATTTGAGTTATAAGGAAAATAATTTTCGCGGGCGGAAAATACTTAGTAATAAAAGCATCTTTGCACTTATCCCAAGAATCGATACTATTGCGAGGCAAAGAAGAAAACCAAATTTTTGCACGATCCCTCAAAGAGAAAGGAAATAATTTGAACTTCAGAATATCATTGTCCACATCTTTTTCTTTTGCATATCGCATAATTCTACGAATGTGTTTAGATGGGACGCGGCATCCTCATTAGGAGTACCGGAAAACTGATCTTTCATAACAAGATTCAATAAAGCGGCATTAATATCACAAGATTCCGCACTAGTGGCGGGAGGAGCAATCGGAGTGCTAATAAAATCATTGTTATTGGTATTGGAAAAATCACACAACTTGGTGTTTTCTTGAGTCATCGTGACTACGCAAACAAGGTTGCACACAAAAACATATCTGACGAGAAAACGGCGAACGAAAAAGAGGGCGAATAAAACAACAAATTTTTGTGAAGTGGGGGAGATAAAAACGAGAGGCAAATGGCAAATAATGTAAATTGCAAGGAGATGAGATTTGTGATTAGGAACCTGATAGATGTTGATGATGTCTCCCCGGCAACGGCGCCAGAAATTCCTTTTGATGTCGCTTGAACTGCGTCGGTATTTCCCCAAAGAGGAAGGGATGATGCAGCACATCTACGGTAGGTATTTCCCTCAGTTATGAAATCAAGGTATCAATCCAGTAGGAGAACTAAGCAACACTATGTAAAGGGTACCTGCACACAAAGAACAAATACTTGCAACCCGACGCGTAAGAGGGGTTGTCAATCCCTCCATGGTAAGAAGATAGATAAATTTATGGTAGATTGAATAAATAGCTCTCGATAAAACACGAAATAAAATAAGTAACAAAAAACTGCAGCAAGTTATTTTTAGGTTTTTGGAATAATAGATCTAAAAATAAAAGTGAATAAAAATAGATCTCAAAGCAAATATGATAAAGAATAGACCCGGGGGCCGTAGATTTCACTAGTGGCTTCTCTCAAGAAAATAGCACACGGTGGGTAAACAATTACTGTTGGGCAATTGATAGAAGATTGAAAAATTATGACGATATCCAAGGCAATGATCAATATATAGGCATCACGTCCAAGATTAGTAGACCGACTCCTGCCTGCATCTACTACTATTACCAAAGATTCGAAGAAGAAATACGAGGCTATAAATAATCATGCATATAAGAGATCAAAAGAAGACTCAAATAATATTCATGGATATAGATCTGATCATAAACTCAAAGTTCATCGGATCCCAACAAACACACCGCAAAAAAAGAGTTACATCAAATAGATCTCCAAGAGACCATTGTATTGAGAATCAAAAGAGAGAGAGGGAGCCATCTAGCTACTGCCTACGGACCCGTAGGTCTATGATGAACTACTCACGCATCATCGGAGAGGCACCAATGAGGATGATGAACCCCTCCGTGATGGTGTCTAGATTGGATCTCATGGTTCTGGAACTTGCGACGGCTGGAATTGTGTTTCGTCGACTCCCCTAGGGTTTCTAGAATATTTGGCAATTTAAGGCGAAGAGGCGGTGCGGGAGGTCACCGAGGGGGCACAACCCCCCTGGACGCGCCTGGGTCTCCAGGTGTGCCCTGGTGTGTTGTGCCCACCTCGGGCCTCCCCTCTGGTGCATCTTTGACCCATCTGGTGTCTTCTGGTCCAAAAAAATTCTCTAAAAAGTTTCGCTGCGTTTGGACTCCGTTTGGTACTGATATTCTGCGAAATAAAAAACAAGTAAAAAACAGCAACTGGCACTGGGCACTATGTCAATAGGTTAGTCAAAAAAATGATATAAAGTTGCTATAAAATGATTGTAAAATATCCAAGAATGATAATATAACAACATGGAACAAGTAAAAATTATAGATACGTTGAAGACGTATCAGCTGACCACTTTGGTTGGATATGAGCTTTCTCCTAAGGATCTTCATAGATGAGTCCCTCAGCTTCCTTGTCCATCAACACCATACCTCTCCGCCTCGCAGTAAGGCTCGAAGTAGGGTCCGGAGTCTTGTTCTTCGCGGGAGATTCAGCCGATCTACCGTTAGCTGTCGCATCTGAACATCGCGTCATTGGTGTGGCCGTCGCCCCTCCTCCCTAGTGGTTGAGGTCGACGCCTTCTTCTGGTTGTTCGTCCCCATCGCCTCCGCAGCCGAGGAAGCCGTCTTCGTCGCTAAGGCCACCGCCGCCCTGTTAGATGCCATCTTCTCCGGGTTACTTGTCGCCTTTCCGATCGTCCTCTCCGCCATTAGCACCGCCCCGTGGCGAAGGAAAGAACGTTGTCGATCTATGTCGAGGGCTGCGCAGTCGCCTCCCTAGACACAACCGAAGCCTCACCACCCCCGTCAGCCGAAACCCTAACCCTAGCACAAGGCCGCAGTCGCAATGCGATCGCCTCCCAGTCGCCTTAGCGTTTCGCTTCTTGGTGGACCCCACTGTTTATTCCGCTGGTCTGGGACTGAGACGTGTATTTTTTTTAATAAAATCGGGACTCATTTGACATTTCGGTGAAAGAACCTTGTATATTTAACTCATGTTATTAATTATATAACCAGATAAAGTACCGGCCAACAGGACGGGACGGCCAAAACCACTGAGAGGATGCTGCCGCCGTCTTGCCGCCTGCTCCCTCTCATCTCGTCGCCGCCTCCTCCGCACTCCCTGCACGTCGCCAAAACTCTCATACCCAGGCAGACCCATGCCTGGGCCCGGGCCCGACCCGTTGCCCCCACCATGCCCGCTCAGCTAGATGCCGCCCTCTCCGCCGGCTTCGTCCGCCTCCTCAACGCCGGCCAGGAGGACGCGGACTGCGGCGGCGGGCACTACGATCCGAAGTCGGGGGACTACGCCGTCGGGATCGTTGTCTCCGGCACCGAGGCTCGCCTAGACGTTGCCGTTGGCGCCGACCGCCTCGCTACGCTCCTCACCAAGGAGCTCCTCCCGCTTTGCCGCGCGGAGCTCCCCACTGGAGATGCTAAACCGGCTCCGCCTCGGCCAGGGAGCGTGGGCGTCTTGGAGGCCTCCCCCGTGGATGAAGAGACCCAAAATCAGAAGCGCGGGGCCAGGACGCTGGTGCCGCCCGGCACGGTGGTCTTCGCGGAGGTGCTCGGGCGCACACTGAGCGGGCGGCCGCTTCTGTCGGCGAGGCGGCTCTTCCGACGCCTCTCGTGGCACCGGGCAAGGCAGGTTTTGTCCTCTTCTCAGTGTCCATTTCCATCTGAAATTCTGACGCTGATGAGTTGGAGACATGCGACACTAATATAATATAATTCATATATTTTGGTTATGCAGATTATGCAACTTGACGAGCCAATTGAGGTTAAAATTTACGAATGGAATACTGGAGGACTGCTTACAAGAATTGAGGCAATAAAGAACTTACTTTCTTTCATTTTTACCGTCTCTAGTCATCAGTGGATATAGGGTTGTAATGGTTCAGTTCAGGTGTAAGATTTGCTGACTTCATTACAGGGTCTGAGAGCATTCCTTCCCAAATTTGAGCTCATGGACAGGATAAGTACGTTTACAGACTTGAAAAACAACGTAAGCAATAATCGAATTTGTGCCCAGTTCCATTGTTATTATCTAGGCCGCTTGAAAGTTTGTTTACTTATTCTTCATTGAAGTAATTGATTGCTTGTGCACACAGGTTAGTCGCAGCATACGTGTGTGCATTATAAGGCTAGACGAAGAAACTAATGACCTCATAGTTAGCGAGAAGAAAGCATGGGTTTGTACACTGACTTATCTTCGCAAGCTAGAGTTTTTTTCGCTATTATTGTGGAAGTGCGGATTTCAAACTCTGTTTTGTTTATAACTATGCAAAGTTTCTTATAGATCTGTAAGTTTTACTCCCTCCGTCATAATATAAGATGTTATTACAACCAATATATAAGTACATTGGTTGTAATAACATCTTATATTATACTCCCTCCGTCCCAAAATAAGTGTCGTTGATATAGAACAACTTTGTACTAAAACAGCGACACTTATTTTGGGATGGAGGGAATACAAATTTCACCCAACCAAAATTTGGTGGCATCTACGTATTGCATTGCTCTTGCGCGTTGAGACTTTGTAGCAGCAGTACTTATGAACACTTTGAAGGTAGCTATACCTTTTTTTTAAGACAAGGTAGCTATACTGTTCCTTCTTACGTTGGGACAGGAGAAAAACTTCACCTTGTGGCTAAGAGCGCTAAGAGCATCTCCTATAGATGATGTGAAATATATCACTAAAAAGTGGTTGGAGTAAAATATACATCACCAAAAAAGTGTTTTTTACATCATCAAAAAACACCCAACTCCAACAGATGATGTAAAATACAGCAGCCACGCGGTGCCGCTCTAACAGGTGATGTAAAAATGGCCAACGGCCGCACGGCAGCAGCACTATAGCCGCACATAGTCGAATCAAAATCATCCCATGGACATATAAAATCAACAGTATTCCAAATTCAACATGAACTCAACTTCCATAGCAAACATAGTTCATAATCCAACAAACAAAATTGCATCATGTCAAACAAAGCTCATGATCCAACAAATAAAAGTGCACATAAACATAAGATAAAACATAGCATCCATCCTCTCCGTTGTCACTTGGCACATTATGGACATTGGCGTCATCATCATCAATTGCTTCTTTCTTGATGTTCTCATGCGTTGATGCATCGATGCCGCCGCCACCACCGGAATCACCTCCCATGCCACTCATGTTGCCACCAAAGCCACCTCCCGTGCCACTCATGTTTCCACCGAAGCTACCTCCCGTGCCACTCATGTTTTCCACGAAGCCACCTCCCGTGCCACTCATATTGCCACCATAGCCACCATCCATGTTGCCACCAACGGCACCACCCATGTTTGCACCAAAGGCACCACCCATGTTGCCACCGAAGACACCACCCATGTTGCCACCAAAGGCACCACCCATGCCACCTCCCATCATGTTCATGTAGCCACCCATTCCACCTCCCATTGCACCCATTCCTCCTCCCGTTCCACCCATGGCACCTCCTATTCCACCCATTCCTCCTCCAATTCCACCCATGGCACCTCCTGCGGTTCCACCCATGGCACCTCCCATTCCACCCATTCCTCCTCCCATCATGTTTCTCATGAGCATGGTCTTCATGATCATTTCGTCGTGACAAAGCTCGACAAACGCTTTTTGCTTAAACTTTAGGGCCTTCTCCTCCACCGTCTTAAGCTCATCGGCCACCACCTTCCTCTCCTCTAGTTCCACCTTCCTCTCCTCGGCCGTCGCCCTCCGCCGCTCGGCTTCCCTCCTCTCCTCCATCTTTCAATTTCAACCTTCTTTTTTCTTGGCATACTCTTTCCTCACAATGACAATGGCGTCAAATCCTTCTGTAAGATCATTGTCTCCGGCCTTTGAGCCCTTTGCTTTTTTATTTCCATCCGGCCTATATGATTTGGTCGCCGAGTGAGGAGTGGGGCTCCTTCTTCCCTCCTCACCACTGTCATCGCCATCATCATCATGATCGACAACCAAGCTCTTCTTCCTCGGAGCTTCAAAAGCTTCCGGATTCTTCCACCTCTCCTCATCCTTGAGCTCTTTGTAGCAATGATGGAAAATGAACGGTTTCCTTTCTTCTTCTTCTTGTCCCGGTTCTTGTCTCTTTCTTGGAACAAACCTTGAGCAATCATTTTCTACAAAATAACAACAAAAGTAGCATCATCAATTTAGAGGAACATATGCCACCACGAGATTTGGCCACGGGCGCCTTCTTCGTCGGCAGCGCACCCACTCTGGCACCGGCCCCGGTTCGGTGAGATGGGGGCGGCATGGAGGCGGCGGGAAAGGTAGGAGCCGTGGCGGCGGCCATGGCGAGGTGCGTCAGACCGGCCGCGGGGTCAGGGGAGTCGGCCATGGGGTCCGGCGGTGGCCGGCAGGCAGCGGGAAGTTTCCCTTTGGCAGTTGGCGTTCGCACGGCTGCTGGCTGTTTTACTCGGCCGCGCGGCTGGTGATGTATATTTGCATCACTTCGTGATGCATTTTACATCTGAGTAAAATCTGAGGTTTTTTTTTTTTGCATCTACATCATCTATTGGAGGGACGTTTTTGGGCCTCAGTGATGTATATTTTGGTTATTTATACATCTACATCATCTATCGGGGATGCTCTAAATGGGGATGAAGATGGAAAACTATCCCAATTGGGGAATAGCCCTGCTGTTATGTAAATCAGTGGGAATAGCCCTGTTGTGAATGTAAATGAGTTCCATTTACATATTCTATAATATAATTATCCTGTTATTGGTCTTGCCTTTGATGCACAAGTAAACATAGCAAGTTCATTTTGATTTCACTGTGAGCTCTACTAAATCTAACATTGTTGGACATATACAAACAATGAGAGTATTTATACTGAGAACACATTCTTCAGGAAATGACATATCTTAAAGAAGGAGCTCTTCTAAAAGGGAATGTACACAAGATTTTTCCATATGGTGCGCAAGTTAGGATAACTGGGGCCAACAGAAGGTACAAGCTGAATGGTTGCAAAGCAGATTCCTGTTTTGCTACATGTACAATTACATTTGAAAATCTAAGCATGAATTGCCTTTTTTTATATTGTTGCTCCTCATTTTGTTACACTTAAATTTAACTAATTTAGTATTTATGCAAAGAAATATTAATGAAACTCAAGTGGTCTAAATTTATAGCGATTAAACGTTGTGATCAGTTGATTACAACAGGCACATTGAATTTTATCGCATATTGGTTACATATACCTCATATTTAAGCATTAAGAAGATACATGTTATATACTATTAAACCTTGACGTGTGTCGTAGCTTTTCTAAGAGACAGCTGTAGTTGCAGAAGCTTTTTCCTGCATTTGATTGCAACAGGACCTGGAACAATGGCTGAAAACTAAGTAGATGATAAAAGATGATGTTGTGTAGCCAATCATGAGCTGACAAGATGATGCCTTGTTTTCTTTTTCTAAGAAGGAAATAAATAATAGTGTATTGAACTTCTCTTATGCAGTGGATTACTGCACATCTCCAACATTAGTCAAGGTCGTGTCTTGTCAGTAAGTGACATCCTAAAAGTAGATGATGAGCTGAAAGTTCTGGTGATCAAGTCAAATGTTTCTGACAAAATTGCACTCAGGTAATACCGTCACAAACGATGCACTGGATTTATTCAGCTGACAGCTAACAGTTTGAAAACAATGTAGTGGAATGAGCTTTCAAAATTCTTTGTTCGTAGTTTGTAGCAAGATTTTGTCATCAGATATGATAAAACACTGAAATTTATTTTGCTACCTAATTAACAGCATAGCTGACCTGGAGAGTGCTCCTGGTTTATTTCTGTCAGATAAAGCGGTGAGACTGAATTACATTTTATGTTTCTTTGACAATTCTCTCATCTGTATCTTTTCTTAGTACCATTTGTCTTGTGCTAATGCAGAAGGTGTTTGCAGAAGCTGAGGAAATGGCAAAGAGGTACCGGGAGCAGCTTCCAGTTGTCTCTGGGAACACTAAATTAGATTATTACCTTCCAGGGGAAACTACTCCGTTGGATAACGAAGCGACACTGTATGCAAACTGGAAATGGTTCAAATTTCTGAGGCATGCCAAATCTGGTGACGAAAATGATAGAACATAATTGCAGCTGATGTTTATTTCATGCGCTGTACTCCGTATACTGTAAGGAGAATTTGGTCCCCCTCGAAGAAGAGAATGTATGTGACGACCTGAATTGAAACAGTATTAACGGTTCTTACTGAGTGCACCGCGTGCTGTACAGTACTACCTTCCATAACCAAGCAAGAACAAGTTTTCCGGGCAGGAACAGGCGGCTTCAACCGATGAAGATCACAAGGCATTTTGTTTGCTGATAACAAAAGATACTTTCTGGTCCGTTAAATTTCATGGCAAAATTCTGATGTACTACTACCGTAGATCATACTGTTGTGGATGCAAATCCTCGTTGCTTTCCTATGTTGCCGTCAAGGTCTATCGCTTTCCTACCCCTCCAGACTTCACCACCAGCGAGCTCGTGGATTTGCCTCCCCTCTGCCACTCCGTCGGCGGGGAGGGAAATCCCGGTGCCTGTGCTCCTGTTAGTAGTTTAGCTTAGTGTCTTTTAGTTTTCGTAGGTGCGGCGCTCGGTGAATGGCAGCGCTTATGCTTCAAGTTTGTCTTCTGGGCTTCGATCTTTCTCAAATTCGTCCGTTTGGACATAGTCGACGAAGCTCCAGCGTAGATCCCTACCGTTTCTTGAGACGGTGAGGTTTGGGTTTCTCGTCATGCGGTGAGATTTGATGTCAGGTATTTCAGATCTATGCAAGTGTTCAACGGCGATGATTGCCGCTCCAAGGCGCTGGTCCTTAGGGGCACGTGCACGAAGACTACCCGGTTGTCATTGACATGATCAAACCGGCTCTGGTATAAGAGCGACGACAACGACGTGTTAGCGGCTTGTTCTGGCGATGGTCGTTCAGTGGTTTTAGAATCTCGATGTAATTTTTATTGTGTTTGAGATGCTTTGTAAAACTTTTATAATGGATCTGATACTTTTTGAAAAAAAATGGTAGCATTGCTTATAGTTCCTTGAGAGGGAAAAGATGTCATTTTTCAAAACCCTGAAAAGCACGATAATTATTGTGTATCTATTTGAGAAAAAGAATGTACTATTACGGCTTGTAAATCCACTGCTGATTTTTGTTGGGGGGGGGGGGGGAGAGAAAACCAACCTGGAGGGGTGATTTTTTGTAGGGTATTCTTATCCCACTTATCGATCCCACATACATACACAGATCAGCCGCTCGGACCAACAGCAACGAGCTCTAGTACTCGACACCAATTAATCCCATTGCCTATTATATTCTCAAAAGAAAAATCCCATTTCCTAAAAGAAAGGGAAAAAAAGGACGACACAGCAATTAATCCCCTTCCGTTTATAACCTCCAGCTCCAAAGCCTTGACGATGGCTGCCTCCCACCCCTCTTCCTCCTCCTCATCTCATGCCACCCTCGCCTAGAACCCCTCCGCCTCCCGATCTCCGGTGCAATCTTACGCCTAGTCCCCGCGCCCCGATCGCCTCTTGACCCTCGTCCCATCGGATCCTCCGCCGAATTGCCGGACGAATCCATCGAATTGCCCCCATCAATAACGCCGCTGCCCTAGAGGAGGCACGACGAGACGAGACCCTTGGGGGTTGGTTGTTGCGGGGGCGCGGTTTCTGGCCGCGCCGCGGTGCTCTAAGTGCGTGGGATGGGTGCGCCGAAGCAGAGGTGGACGTCGGAGGAGGAAGCCGCGCTCAAGGCCGGCGTGGCCAAGCACGGGCCCGGAAAGTGGCGGACCATCCTCCGCGACACGGACTTCAGCGCCGTCCTGCGCCTCCGATCCAATGTTGACCTCAAGGTGGGTCGCGGAGATTATTGCCCCCTTTCCGATCGGATCGGCGCCGGGATGGTTGCTCTTTTGCGCCTGAAAATTGTGGCGACGCATGTTGGCGATCGGCTGGGAAGAGCAGGAAATCTCGCGTCTATTTGGGTTGACGATTGCGGCTTTTGTACCAGATCGCGAGATTTAGGGGGTTCATGTTCATATTGGCTAATCAATTGGAAATGTTTCTCTGTGGGACAATTTTCACGATGTTGGACAGATCAGCAGGGAAATCTCTCCTTTGCTCAACTGGTGCTGTGGTGAACTGAAATGTATCTGAAGATACCATCCGTGCTATGACTGAGTTGCCCCATTAATTCTCGATAGACACTTGTTCACTTTGGTGTCAGGATCCGACATTACTATGGAAGTTTCTTCCATTAGAACTTATTTCATACATTTTTTTCTAAGGAAAGTCAAGGATAGTTAGCATGATGAAACGAGTTGGCTTTACGTTGTCTGACGTTTGTTTCCTCTTCTGGTGTTGCTGATTTTGCTATATTGTTTGATTAAGTTACGTTAAGATGAAAAATAGTACGAGTATTTCTTTGAGATGCAAATGATGATTGAAATGGGTCAAATATTATTGTTCTTATTAACTTTTGACTAAGACACTAAGTTGCGTAGCAGTTATAGTAAACAGTTGCAATGTTCAACCAGCTGTCTGTTGCCATAGTCTTGGTTTCCAGGAATAAGTATGTGTCTGCATATCATTGAGTGTGAATGAATCTTATTGATTGGTCTGGTCTGATTGTGCAGGACAAGTGGCGCAACTTGAGTGTTACTGCTGGAGGATATGGCTCAAGAGAAAAGGCAAGAATGGCGTTGAAGCAAGGCAAGCGTGTTCCCAAGGTTAACACTGAACCAATGGACGTTGATGCAGATAATCTGGACAATGTTCATGATACAGTCATTGATGCAAAACCATTGGCAGTGGTTGTTGAACCCAGCCAGCGTGAATGCAGTTCAGAGAAGTCAGTTGCTAGGTTAGTGTATAAATAAACTTGTTCCATATTAAATTTATTATTATTAATTGCGTATTTCTTTTCAAAATTGTTCCATCAATGTAAATTGATAGGTGTTGACCCGTAGCCATTTAGGTTCATAAGTTGATTGGAATGGAAATTCTATGCATACCATTTTCGAGTTGCTGACCTGTCACCTATCTTTGAGACAGTTAGTCTAGGGCTTCACATATGAACACACGTAGAAAATTGAGATAGATATTTAAATCACATGATTTTCCTGTGACAACTTGATTTAATGATATGATATTTTCTCTTGACTTGGTTAATTATGAAAAAGTCATAGTGTCCTATCATTACCAAATTTTGTACAAGAGTCAAAAGGCCTTACTCTATTAAATAAGCAGAAGAGAGTTGCCCGGTTAATTAAAGTAAAATCAGGCGAAAACCTGCATAACACACATAGCCATCGACAACAGGGCACTCTGGCCGGCCTTGTCACCAATGAAGATTTTTCACACATTGTGGCGGAAACATCGTCGAGGCGGTCCAGGAAACATCATCCACATCACCCATCACTCCTTGATCTAGCGATTTAAAAACTTCACTGCAAAAACGAAAAACAGCCCCCCCCCCCTTCCCCGGCCCCCCGTCAAACGATCGGTTCAACGCGTCTAGGATGAGGCAGCTTTGACTTCAGTAGCGAGCTTCGTAGAAGAAAGTTGCAAACTGGCACGAAAGCCCACTATGGCTACTAGAGATCATTCTGAGCCAAATCCACCTTCCATAGGTTTTTGTGGCAGGGAATTAGTGCACGCGGGCTGGGCTACTAGGTCTGGCCAAAAGCAAGAGGGTTTTCACATGCCACTACCTCGATGTCCACCATCCCATACCAACACACCTGCAACCCTACCTTCTGCCGTTCAGAAAAGCCAATATTAGGCGCCGAAGCGAACCCACAACGCCATCCACGGACCGAAGCCAAGTGCCCTTGCAATGCGATGCTAACAGCGCTAGTTGAGCAAGCACAAGAAGCGTCGATCATCACTCACAGCTGTGCCAAACTTTGTGTCACTAACCGTGCCAAACTTTGGCCTTAGGACATGTTGAAGCATAGATGAGGCACCACCGCCCTTCCTATGCCAATGCCGCTACCATGCCACCGCACTGGCTTCCACGGGATCCCACAAGCTTTGGAAGTGGGCACTGCCATCGCCAAGACCGTCAACCTGATGCACCAATTCTAGCTCCTGACATGTAGGCAAGGAGGGATGCAGCTAACACCCCAAGCCGCCATCTCTCGCTTAAAACTGTTGTCAGCCCTCTGCCTTGCTAGATGAGGCCGCTGCGCTCTCGGTGTCAAGATTGGGGCTGAGGAGGCGAGGGAGCAGCTACCTGGAATTGGAGGAAGCGAGATCCTGCAGGCACTTGTGGCCGGTGGGCGGCTTCCACCAGCGGTGGCAGGGGAAGAAGGCGATCCCCTAGTGCTGGCTAGGGTTCGCCCCCCTGAGTTGGCCCACCTGAGGGTTTAGGCGACAGGCGCGTGGGAGTTTCTGTTATTACCGGATTAATGACAACACTATTAGAATGACCTTCCATAAGAGAATCTAAATTGATGGCATGATTACAACCAGAGACCATGCAGATATGGAACCCATCTACATGGCCATGTTTATTGCCTCTCAGTGCACCAGTTGGGCAGTGGGTTTTGTAAGTCCAGATATAAATTAATAAATTTTAACGCTGGTTAAATAAGTACTTCCTCTGGACTACATACGGAATGAAATGAGTGAACAAACACACTAAAACGTGTCTATATACATCCGATTCACAAAAAAGTTGACATCTTATATTTGTGAACGGAGGGAGTAATATATACTTTTGGTAGCATAGCTACATATAACATGCCGTGCATGTAGTTCAATATATTTAGAAAAGCCATTTTTAGGGCATTGCTTGATGTATTATTATGTGGTGGATGCATATTCTGTGCTATAGGGCATTTAAAATATAATTTTCCTCTCTACGCTATAGTTGAGGTTTTAGTCAGGTGTACGGTAACTGTTCATTTGCTGGAAGTCTTATGCGTGAAACTCGCTTCACCATTTCCTGAAATAAATCTAGTTGGAAATTTCGAATGATGAATGGTTGACATAACCACGCGGCGGATCTAATGCGCAGAAAGTTCCCCCTCCCAATTAAGAAACTCAGGCAGTATCGTATATGTAACCACATGTCGACAGTACTGTGTACATTGTGCAATTCACTGCTATGTTTAAGTTGACTTGCTATGAAGAGTCAATATCTTTGCACAGTTAAGTTCTTTGCATATTATTATGCCACTGCAATTTTCACGTATTGGAAAAATGCCATCAGGACTTTCAATGCATCTATATATGCCATTATAGCCACTTAAGCACATATACGGTCAAATACCGTACCCCTATTTTGTTTTGTCTGTTCCAAGGACACAAATGTCCTTGCCCCATCAGCCTGGCACGAATCGATGTGCTGCCTGCTTCTCTTCTCCCGCAGCTTCCCACAGTTCGCACCCAGCAGCATGACCTGTTCCGCACTCCTCCACGATGACAACGTCGCCCATGTCATCACAGGATGCCTCGGCATCGTGGGCCCAAAGCCTCAAACGCTGGCCACAACGCCCACTATGGCTGGCTTTACGACACCTTCCAGTCTAGCCTCCTGACACTCCAGCTCGTGATGGTACGCTTCGTCCCGGTCCCCACGGGCTTGTACATGTCCCACGCCGTCTCCCGGAAGCCGCTTATCGAGTTCGAGCCTTCGAGGTTGTTATCCTCACCCCTACACGCATGCCGTGGTGTAGCAGGGCCTGGGGAGCCCAAGACCACGACGCTGCCCAACCTGGCTAACCCCAGTGTGTACCACGACGCTCTCAAGGCGGTGGAGGTGGCGTCTGCAGCCAAACCGACAAAGGCCGCTGCCGATCCTGAGCCTGACGTTGCTAAGCTTTCCCCCACGCTGGAGCCGCACGGCGCCATGCACGCCATGCGTCGCGCCAACATCATCGGCTCATTGCTGGAGCTGTACCATGGCAAGCTCGCACTCATGCGCTCTCTACCAAGATGGACTTCAGCGAGTTATGCAATGCGTGGTTGGCGGAGCATGCAGCCACACGCACGGCCTGCACCGGAGGCGGCAAGGAGAATTGGCGGTAGATGCCGTTGCCGTGGGAGCTATTCCAGCCGGCGTTGGGGTTGTCGGACATTGCCTACTGGACCCTACCAACTCCGACGAGGTGAGGATGCATGCTGCCTCGGCAGCACAGTGCCTCTACCTGAGGGACATGGAGACCATGGAAGTGCGTGCGGTGCTGCCTGTAGGAGCCTCATCGTGCTGTCCTAGATGGTCGAGGAGCCCAACCCGAAGTCGTCCTTCTCCGGTACTGTCGAGGTGAACATGGCAAACCCGAAGTCCATGAGGGCTAACATCCTCTGGGTGAAGAACTAAACGATCATCACATCACGAGATTGACAGAAGTACTAGAAAGGAGGTCGGGAGGGCGGCGGCACCCGAAGAGACGCAGTGGGGTGCCGGCAGCAGAAGAACGGAGAGAGTGGGGAGTTATTTTGGGATTTTTTTTAGCTGATGGGGCGTGGGCATTTGTGTCATGAGAAAATATGGAACAAATGCAACCTCTATTATTTGATAAAACTTGGCCTTAAGTGGCTATAGTAGCATCTATAGATGTATTTGGAAGGTCTGGTGGCATTTTCCAAAAGATGGAAATTTTAGTGACATTTTCCGAATACGTGAAAATTGCAGTGGCATCTATCCAGTTAACCTTTTTTTATTGATACTGAACTGATGTAATGCTTCAAGTTGAGGAAACCATCCAGATATTGCTTATTAGCCATTTTTCACTTTATGTGAGTACCGCCTCTGAGCATTCTTAACATTATTCCAAAATGTTTGGTCGTAGGCTTGATGATCTCATATTGGAAGCTATAAAGAAGCTTAAGGAGTCTTCCGGATCAAATAAAACGGCCATCGCTTCATACATTGAGGTAATTGTAATGATCGCCACTCCCTAATATCTTCTTTTATTTTCTTGATCGATACATTTGCTTGAGTTTTGAGGTACATCAAATTTGTCCTGACAGTCAATATTTCCTTTCTTTTGTTATTTGCTTTACCGAAATGTTTATCTTGTTCTTCATGGGAATCCGAGACTTCTCTGAAGCAATCTTTAGTGATTTTGCAGATGACTCTAATAAGACTTGTCTCTATATGTAGGAGCAATACTGGCCACCTACTGATTTTCAACGCTTACTATCAACAAAATTGAAGGCACTGGTTGCTACTGGAAAATTGACGAAGGTACTTGTGTGTGCATGCATTCGTGCGGGAATATGTGGTCTATCATGTATCGAACCACGATAGAAATGCACATTTTAGTTGCTTCTATTTTAATCATGGTTTTATTACAGTCCAACCAAAAATACAGAATTGCACCGAGTTCAGTCTCGTTAGGTGGAAGGAGCACCAAGGTGCACTCAACCGAAGACGACAAACAAAATATTTGTATTAGACAACTAACTAAGCCTCAAGTGGATGCTGAACTGGATATGATGACACGCATGAATAAGGAAGAGGCAGCAGCATTTGCTGCCAAGGCAGTTGCTGAGGCAGAAGTTGCCAATGCGGAGGCTGAAGAAGCAACAAGGGCTGCAGAAGCTGCAGAAGCTGAGGCTGAAGCTGCAAAGGCTTTTCTCGATGCTGTCATGTTGACTGTGCAAAACAAAAATGCTGCCTCTGTGGTAAATTGAGCATATTTTTTGTTTTCAGAATATTCTCTACCAAATGCACATTCTATAACTTACTAAACTCATTAAATGCAGATTCTTCGAGCTTGCTGATCTTCTCTACTAGCCGTGCCGTGCATTTGGCTTCAGTCAGCAGAAGTTTGTATGAGACGATGCTTGTGTTGTGCCGCAAAGCTTTTGTTGATACATGAGTTTCTTGTATAGCCTTATAGATCAAAATGTTTCAATGAAGGGCAGGGGTTTTCAACATCTTGCTGTTGGTCCTAAACCCTGGCTCACCCTTCAGATGATGTTATCTAGTAGCATCCTCTTAGATAAATATATCATGTAATTGGCGCTGTGTTGTGTTAGCCAGTCAATGACGCAATAACAGGAGCGAACAGGAAAGTAGTATTCAATTTTCATCCTTTTTTCTTCTGAACATGTGTTTATTTGTAATTAAACTCTAGTCCATTCTCCTTAGTTCAAGTGATGTCATTTAATAGAATTATAGCCAAAGAAGGGTCTATCAAAATTGCTGTGGCAAGATATTTCTCAGATATGTTGAGTTGATTACAGTGGTTTAGCACGATGATAATATATATGCAGTGGATTTGTGTCCTCTGCATCGATTTTGAAGAACATTCTTTTGACTAAGAGCACATCCCGTTTTACTCACCATATGTAACTTGCATTTTCTTCAGGATTTATTCTGCGCTGCTTCATATCTGTTCCTCTGCAGCTCCTTTGCATGTACGAATCAACCTGTCTAATGATGCTGTTACAAAGTGCAGTGATTTAAGCAGTTGACACGACCTAGCAGTGCACTGCCTGCAGTTCCCCGGAAACCAGGAGTGACCCAGGGGACCTCGTCCTCCCATATAATCTGATATTTTAGAGCTACAATACCTTGCCCGTTAAAAAAGGATACGGCACCTAACTACCTATTTTAAGGAGTTGTCTTTCAACTGCTCGTTTCTTATTCTAAAGAGCCGTTGATCGGTCGTCCTATGGCTCTCCTCTCAAGACTCTGGTTCGCCGACTTGATTTCCTCTTGTCCATCGATCCTTTTTTTAACAAAGAAGAGGCGCTCAAGGCGCCAAGTTCATTTCAAATCAAGCTCAAGTACATCATACAACAAAGATTACAACTCCTGGGCAATTAAGCAGTAACAGATGTTGCAAGAAGGACAACTAAATGGCCTATGAGCTTGATTGAAACATCTAAAGACAAGTTCCACATTGGAAGTAAGAACCTGATGAGCACCATAGCAGGCTAGACCTAAAATAACCGAAGAAATCTGCACTGTGTAGCTGAAGAAATGAGCAAGATGCTGCCTGATGAGCCATCTAGATCAGAAGCCGTGATGCTGTGTCAAATTGTCCATGTAAAACATGACTTTCTACAAATTAAAACTTCCTGTAAATTAAGCTGATTCACATCAGCCACAACAAGCTGGAGAGCTCCAGTTTCATTGAGAATAGGGGAAGGGTCCTGCTGTATGTAGACTTATATCATGAAGCGGCTTGTCGATGCGCCTTGTCGATGCGCCGTTCACCAAAAGATCAAAAGCTTCCAGTCCTGTATGATGCAAGTGTGATCTTCCTATGGTCTTATAGGCGTCAGAGTAAATCCAAGGACATGCAATTTGAGCTCAGTAGCATCTTGCAGCATGAAGAACAAAACCCTGAAAATTAAAACCAGAGAGAAGAGAAACTATAGGGCAGGACAAATTCCTATGAGATGAAGCAAAGCAGCAAATGTCAGGCTCTGTAGACCATCGATCCTTCATCGGATGGCCTGGAGAAGCTCCCGCGTCGTTGTTTAATATCCGACACTTTCATTCTTTCAATTTGCTTTTTACCTGCTCGACTGTAATGGCTATTGAAAGTGCAACTAATCGCCGGGTGGTTTTGCTGATTCATAACAACATATACATCATTGAACTAATGTCTACTCAAAGAATATTTCAAGAAAGTTCAATTAGGTATGGCAATGGGATGTGAATGTGAACTCCTCAAAATGAAAAGGACAAACATTGGCAAATCTTCAAGACTCTACATTTTTGGTTAAATGAACGAGGTTTTGATCATGGACTAACTGCTCAAGTGCTTAGAGATATTGCTCCAAAACCCTCAGCCACACTATCACATTCAACTATGTCCTAAACCCTAAAGTCAAACTCAGTCCCACCAAAACACACCTACCCGGATCCACCGAGTTACACTTGACATAGTGATGCGGAGCATCCTACGATCATCCCATGTACACTACGACTACTCCCGAAGCCCCAAGAGGACATACGACGAGACCTCGAACATACGCCATTGGACACAAGGTTAACTCGCTCCTCTCCGAACCGTCACTTTCCACATGTGAGACATGGCTACTACCTCAAACATATGTGCTATGCATGATCAGGAACCAAGAGGAAGACCATGGAACAACTAGGAGCATTGGACGAGACGGCGAGGACACCAAGCACGAGGAACAAGAGGAAGGGCTGACTGCAAGTCACAGCCACCGGACGACCGGTCCATATCGGACGTCCGATGCCTGGAAGTTCAGCCTGCCAGAACAGCTACAGCCGAGGGACTCTACAGCGCCCGGACGACTGCCAGATGCCGGACGTCCGACACTCATGAGCCACCGGATGACCGACAGCGTCCGGATATCTGGTGCCACATGTCCAGAGAGGAAATGATGGAAGTCTGAAGACTTCCGGACGTCCGGTCGCCCGCGAGCCACCGGACGACAGTAGCCCACCGGACATCCGGTACCTGTCTGCGCACAGAGATCGGGCCCGAGGCACATGTGCCCCTTCACTTCGCCCCCAATTGCACTACCACTATAAATAGAACTCCTCCTCCTCCTCCTAGCTAGGGTTAGCACTTGTTTAGCTCATTTGAGAGATAGAGTTGTGCTCATCCACTTGTTACCCTCTCCATGAGAGACCGAGGCCTCTCCGGAGAAGATTCCCCAAGTGGATTCAAGGCCCCTCACGGGAAGATCCTTCGTGGATTCAAGGCCTCCTCACGGAGATGAACTAGTTACCCTATGTATCGTCCTTTGTTGACTTTGGATCGTGTATCTCTATGTGTATTCGGATCTAGCACATGTGTGATCGTTTCTTGTTGATTTGAGTGTTTCCTCTTGTTCCCCTCGTGTTCTTCGCGGGACCCCCTCCATTTCATGAAAGATCGGCCCCTAGGGTTCCACCCTACATCATCTTGGTATCATGAGCCAATGTTGATCACGAATTTGGAGCCCCTACCCCTCTTTTTCTAGCCTAATTTTGCTTTGTTTCGTCCTAATTTCGAAAATCCCCACCAAAAATAGCCCCAAATGTTTTTTGTGATTTGTTGGTTTGATGATGTTTTGTTGAATTTGATCCATGGATTCGTTGTGTTTCGAGTGGATCTAGCTTCTTCACAAGTTTCCCCACTTTCCATCCACGAATTCTCTTCAATTTTGACCCCGAAATCCTCAATTTCCGCCCAAAATCGTGTCCCGAATCTCGGATCTCGAGTTGACCCAGACCCACCGGACGACCGACGTTTACCGGACGTTCGGACCCTCCCGAAGCACCGGTCGTCCGACCCTTTCTGGAAATCCGGTGCCAGGCAACAGAACGAAATTCACGGATTTCCGGACCCTCTGGACGTCCGTCCACCGGACATCCGACACTTACCGGACGTCTGATACCTGTGAAAACTGACTTCGCTGAAATTTTGTTTCGGCCATAACTAATTCATCCGGACTCGGATTTTGACGTTCTTTAGCTTGTTTTGAAGCTATTGACATCCCCCATCCCACAAAAATACTACCACCATCATTTGACTCCATAAAAGTTGTAGAACTTTGGCATCTTTGCCTAGGGCCTTCACCACATCATCCGCATTACCACCATAACCTTCCGCAACCTAACCCATTTTGATCCATATAACATTAGTGGTTGCTTGAGTAGTGATTCGAGTCTCTAAGGTGTTTCGGCTACTTAGGGACAATTACTTCTTCTTCAACCACCACCATAACTTCCGCATAACTTTGCCCACCATACATTTCCGCCACCCCAACTTAACCAAATTTTGTTTGAGCTTGTTCGAGTTGTGGGTTGTGTCTCCTAAGGTGTTTCGGCTACTTAGGGACGACGACTTCAACTCCGACTCGCATAACACATCATTGCATTTCCGCAATCCCTTTGAGCTTCCGCAAAACCACCACCGCTTTCCACTACCACCATTTGACATTTGCCTTTGGAGATTTTGAGTTTGCGGTTTTTCCATTTCCTAGGGTGTTTCGGCTAACTAGGAACGGTTCGACATCGACAACACCACCGCTCAACTTCGTCAAGGATTTGACATTGACCACTTCATCATTATCCGTTCTTGCTTACACACGACAAACCATTGACGGTAACCTCTATATCATCTTGGTATTGTGGTATCCCATCATTGTACATTCTTCTTGCCATAGTATTGTTAACCCCGAGCCCATTTTGCATCACTTGCCTATCGATACTAGCCATTGAGTATTGCTGGCAACGTTACTTGTGCACACTAGTGATCATCGATCTACACCTTCCATTGCATACATACCATATCATCTTGGTATCATCATATCATCTCTTGTGCCACAAGTTTGTTCCCGCATATATACAATTGCTATCTTGGTTTGTGCATTTCGCATAGTGGCCATAACTAAGAGAAAAAATAAGCTTTTAAGCAAAAGAGAGCAAAGAAGCTTGTAAGCAATAGCCATAGCATCATACCACATTGCATTTCAAATTGCCATCATTGATCATCTTGGATCATTGTGAGTACAACACCGGGAACCATACATACATATCATACTTGGGATAGAAGTCATTGCATTTTTGTCTCTTATAGGGTGTGCACAAGTGTCGTATCCGCCTATTGAGCAATCGTGCTAGCTTCTCTCTAGAGTTGTGCAACAAGAGCATTTTCCGTGGATTCCACATTTTGAGCTCATTCCTTGGTTGCACGACCCCATTTATCTATCCGTGTGTGTGTTTCCGTGTGCCATTCATTGCTATTGGTCTACTTGTTTCACTTGCGAATTTGTGAATCTCTTTGAACATTTCTGACTCTTGCTAACATTTTGCATCAAATTTTTGTGCCACTATCCTCACCAAGCTACTCCATAAGCCTTATTTGTGTAGGTGTGAGAATTGACAAGATCCGGTACCAATTGTGCTATTTCCTTGTTACATTATTGAGTGATCATTGATCCATCTTCAACATTGGATAAGGTACATTGGTCTAGTTATTTCATTTCTCCCACTCACATTTGCTCGAGTCTTGTGATGGATAGGCAAAGCATTTCATCTCCGGTCTTCCACGGCAACGACGGCGCGAACAACTACAACACCAAAACTCCCCACTTCGGACTACAACGAGCAATGCAAGGCCTCGAGAACATCACAACCGACTTACGACAATTCGAAGAACGGACAAGGGACTACTTCAACGACACGTTCGATGACCACAACAAGAGGATGGACAAACACATGGAGGAAATCTGACAAGTGTTGTCCAACTACAACTCTTCATCCTCAATGTAACACCCCCAGTGGTTAACTACAGTAATCACCCTTTTGATTATGCCATGTCATCATGATCAACAGTGCTTGATCATCATTAGTATCATATTGCATTTCAACTCCCAAGTCAAAATTCAAATTTAAATGAAAGTGGAAAATAAAAGTTGCTCAAATCAGAAACTAAATTGTTCATATTATGGCAAATAATTCAGAGGCATTATTAAAATTGAAACCAACATTATTGAAAATGGATAAGTGGCTTGAACATCCTCAAACAGTGGCTGAAAATAATATTTAATGACCTTTTAATTTATTTAAAACAAATATGAAATGATGTTTTGCCCAAACCAATTTTTGGTGGTAGGGAATAATGTGCTTTGATTTTTGGGCCAGCTCTCATATTTTACAAAACTCGTTTGGATGCCTAACTTTTTGCGAAACAGAAAATAAGAATAAATAAAAAGAAAAGACAAAAAGAAAAAAAAAAGGAAAAGACTCCCCTGGGCCGCTTGGCCCAAATGGCCGAGGCAGGCCACCAGGTCCAGCCGGCCCACCCCGAGCACCTGGCCTATTTGGCCCCCTCGTTCACCCGAACCCTAACCCATTCCCCCCCACTCCTCCTCATCTCTCCCTCTCGCGCCGACGCCGCCGCCCGCTGCCGTCGCCGGACCCCGCCACCCCGACGCCGCGCGCGCCCGGCGCCGCCCGCACCGTCACCGCCTCCTCCTCGCCTCACCTGTCGCCTCCGCGCCCCTCCTTTGCCCTCGCGCGTCGCCGCCCGAGGCCTCTGCCTCGACAACGCCGTCACCTCGCCGCGTCGTCGCCGTCCCGTCATCGACCACCACCGCCCCGAGCTCCGGCGCCTCCCCAAGCTCGCTATTGCACCACTACAGGGCCCCGTGAGCCCTCTCCTCCTTTTCCCCTTCTCTCCGCCCCGCTCCCGCGCTGGTCGCCGTCGCCGCTGCTCGCTCGCTGCACGCTCCACAGCCGTCGCCCG
This sequence comes from Thinopyrum elongatum, assembly GCA_011799875.1. Lineage (NCBI taxonomy): Eukaryota > Viridiplantae > Streptophyta > Magnoliopsida > Poales > Poaceae > Thinopyrum > Thinopyrum elongatum. The sequence continues at coordinate 303,321,672 of CM022299.1, forward strand.
CTCGCCTGCCGCCGCGCCTGGTGGCTCCATCCGCGTGCTGGCCACGCCCAGCGCCTCGCCCCGCTGCGGCCTCTCCGCCTCGCCCGCGCGCGCCTCGCTGCCGCGCCCGCCAGCCACCGCCCCTGCCCGCTCGCGCGCTCCCGTGGCGCATCCCCTGGCCGCGCCCACCGCCTCCGCCCGCGCCTGCCGCTGCTCCACCGGAGCTCCTCGCCGTCCGCCGCCCTCGCGCTGCTGCCGCTGCAGCTCTGCTCCGCCGCTCGCCCCTACCGTTGCCTGCGCGCGCGTGCCTGACACGCCCCGCGCCCGCCGCGCCGCGCCCGCAGCGCTCGCGCGCACGCACCACCCCGGTGGCCACGTGCCACTGACCGGTGGGCCCTGCCACCCTGAGGCAATGACAGATGGGGCCCAGCCTCTAAAAACGTTTAAAAAAAATGAAAATAAAAATAAGAATAATTAAATTAATTAATTAATTAATTAGTTAATTAATTAGTTAATTAATCCTGATTAGGTTAATCTAATTAACTAATTAGTGTTAATTAAACAGTAATTAGTAATTAACTTAATTAACCTCGCTGACATCAGCATGATGTCAGCAAGACACTGTTCTGGATAATGTTGATTTAATAAAATAAATAAATTCCAGAAATTAATAAAAACTTTAGAAAATCATATAAAATAATCCGTAACTCAGATCGAAATACTTTGTACATGAAAGTTGCTCAGAACGACGAGACGAATTCGAATACGCGATCCGTTCGTCCGTCACACATCCCTAACTACCCGAACTTGCAACCGTTCCCCTCTTATCCTCTGTCCGATAATTCCAAAGACCCGGGAAATATCGTCAGATATTCTCCCGCTCCGTCTGTTACGTGTGATGCTGCGTTAGACTACCCCTAGCACCGTGTATCGTATTTGTCATGCTCATGTTTGCTATATATTTATACTGTTTCCTCCCCCTCTTCTCTCTCGATAGCCCCCGACCCCGACGTCGTCCCCGAGACCGACGCAGCTCCGGAGCCCGAAGACACCATAGACGACCTTGCCCTTGCCGCCGAGCAACCAGGCAAGCCCCCCCCCCCTTTGATCATCCCGATATCGCCCATTCTAATTTCCCATGCTTGCATTAGAATTGCTGCTGCTACTGCTTTACCTATTCTGATGCATAGCCTGTTTATTGTAGCCTGCTGTTGATATTTACCTGCATATCCTAAACTGTTTAGTCTAGGCTGGGTAGAGACCTATCAGTGACCCCACTTATCCCGACTGCCGCGCTGGATCGTCAGAAGACCCGATCAACGGGATTGAAGACCAGGCCCCGACACCGCACATCACCCCCCTTAGTTGTAACGACACTGCAGCGTTACTATCGAGTGCCGAGGGTGAAACCTCATGTAGCACTTCTGATGTTAACTCTGTAGAGTAGCTATTCGGTCGTGGTCATCGAGGGTGATTCCCCCTTCACCGCTTCCGATAACGACGCTGTCGTACAACACCTCAAGTGTGGACCCAGTGAGGGTGATTCCTCCGAGTTCACCTTGACGGATACATCGAGTGGGAATTCAATGAGGGTGATACCTCGGATTCCCTGATGTTATGGACACACGGATACTTGGACTTTACAATGTTACTTGGAAAGGCGGGTCGACCCTGAGGGGTACCCGCGTGTGATGTGAAGGCGGGTTGCCAGTGTGGTGCCCGAGTGGTGAATACGAGGCGCGGCCGGGCATTCTTAACCCTTGCCGCAAGTCCTCGAGACGGGGCGACGGGGTCACATCTTTCGTGAGTCTCTGCTCGTTACCGCAAGCCCTAGTCCTAACGATTTGGATATTTGATCCGAGCAGGCCTCTGGCCTGATAGCACTAACCATCACGTGGGCATAGTATGGGCGTTCTGCATCGTATGCATCAGCCGAAAGCTCTGTCAGATGTCCAGTTCAGCACTGCGGCACGGTCGGATCGTGTCGGCCACCCGAGGCAATGCTGGTATCCACCCTGTGCGCAACGACCCGGAGGGTGAGGGGCGATGGCCAAGACCCCCTTGCGCTTAGGACGTAGACCGGCGGGGACCTCTCTGCTGAGCCGTAGGTAGGGTTGCGATGTGTCGTTTGGCCGAGGCCGGGCATGACCCAGGAAAGTGTGTCCGGCCGGAGTTAATCGAGCGTGTTGGGTAAGTTGGTGCACCCCTGCAGGGAAGAACATTTCTATCGATAGCCGGTCCTACGGTAAAGGACACTCGGAGTTGTATCCTGATTGATACAATTTAGAACTGGATACCTGTGATGAGACCTGTATATATGGCTCTGGGATTGCTTCTCGCAGGGAGTCGAGAAGGGATCTCAGGACGAGGTTGATGAATGTATGGCTCTGGGATTGCTTTCTCGCAGGGAGTCGAGAAAGGATCTCTGGGTGAGGTTGATATTATTACTGCTACATTATATTGTATTGTTCTACTCTCTTCTATTGCTGCAAGACCGCTGAAGATGCTAGTCTTCGATAGGACTAGGCCTTCTCTCTATTCTGGCATTTCTGCAGCCCAGTCCACATATACAGCCTCCCCTTGAAAATGTTGCATATGTAGTGTAGATCCTTGCTTGCTGAGTACTTCAGAGTACTCACGGTTGCTTTGTTTTCCTTTTCTCCCCATATCAGTTTGACGTGACCAGAGGACGGAGCCCCTGAGACAGCTGCCCTGCCGACGATCGCTACTACTACTACCCAGAGGATGGATACTACTACGAGTTGACTGACGACCAGGAGTAGGATCGGAGGGTCCCAGGCAGGAGGCCTTCGCCTTTCGATCGTAGTGTTTTATTTTGCCCCGCCGTTCTAAAGGCCTTTCTGTTTCTATTTCATATCTGTACTCAGATATCTGATGCTTCCGCTGACGCTTGTTCGCAAGCTTATGTATTCGAGCCCTCGAGGCCCCTGGCTTGTAATATAAAGCTTGTATGACTTTATTTATGTTTTAGAGTTGTGTTGTGATATCTTCCCGTGAGTCCTTAGGCTTGATCGTGTGCATTTGCGTGTATGATTAGTGCACGATCGGGCCGGGGGCGTCACAAGTTGGTATCAGAGCCGACTGCCTGTAGGAACCCCCTTTCCAACTCCTTGGCCGAAGTTGAGTCTAGAAACCGGAAAACTATTTTACTAACTTGGCTGTGTGGCTTACGGGCCCACGTCGCCAATTGGGTGGTATTAGGATCTTTTACTCCTCGACCTTTACTCTGGACTCTGACCTCTCTTCCTTTCGGGTTAACTAAAGTTTACTAACGCCGACACTTAGGATCTCGTAATTCTCGTCCACCCGGAGAGCTGGATATATGTGCGATTTCCCTGACATTGATCTGATTAGTCTGATAATCATTTTCCTTTCCATTGTTTTGTTTAACCTTTCTCTCCGAGATCGGTTATACTTCTCCTTGTCATTTGACAATCATGAGTTTCCTCTGTTTCAGATGGATCGCTTGTTTCCACCACACCCTGCGACGCAGCTACCAGCTGTTCGAGCAGGGATACATCCAGAGTACATCCTTTATCCACTGGGGCAGATGTCAATCCGTTATAATACCCCAGTACTTGCTCCTCCTGATTCTCGCAAAGACTTCGTGATTTATTGTGACGCATCCCGTGAAGGATTAGGCTGTGTCCTAATGCAAGAGCGTAAAGTGATTGCTTATGGCTCTCGTCAGTTGCGCCCACATGAAGAGAATTATCCGGTACATGATCTAGAACTAGCTGCTGTGATCTATGCACTGCAGTTGTGGCGACATTACCTCCTCGGTAATCGTTGCGAGATCTACACGGATCATAAAAGTTTGAAGTACTTGTTCACTCAGCCATCTCTGAATCTCCGTCAGCAAAGATGGATGGAGACCATTGCGGACTATGACTTGGGTATTTCCTATACCCCTGGCAAGGCTAACGTAATGGCTGATGCATTGAGCCGTAAATCTTACTGCTCTGAACTTGAGGTTCAGCTACAGCAACCACTTCTGTATGAAGAGCTTCGAAAGCTAAATCTCGAGATAGTTCCTCAAGGATACTTAAAAACCTTGGTTGTTGAACCAGACCTTGAGAAAGCTGTTAAGAGTGCACAAGCTAAAGATGCTGAAATTGATCTGATGAAGATAGACCTTCACCTTGTAAAGTACAGGGATTTCTCGCTGTCTGAAGATGGAACCTTGTATTTCAGAAACCGCATTGTCGTACCTCGCTTCGAGCTTATGACTGACAAAGTCATGAAGGAGGCACATGACACACCATTGTCTATTCATCCGGGTAGCACCAAAATGTATCGTGATCTCCGTCAAAGGTATTGGTGGTCTAGAATGAAGCAGGACATTGCTCGTTATGTTGCCGAATGTGATGTGTGTCGCCGCGTTAAAGCAGAACATCAGAAGCCTGCTGGAATTCTGCAACCGCTCCCTATTCCTCTATGGAAATGGGACAAAGTGCAAATGGATTTCATTACAGGACTTCCCAGGTCACAGAAGGGTCACGATGCTATTTTTGTCGTCGTCGACCAACTCTCCAAAGTTGCACACTTTCTGCCTGTCAAGGAGACGATCACTGCTAGTCAGTTAGCAGAATTATATATCTCCAGAATTGTTTCACTCCACGGTATTCCGAAAGAGATCAGTTCAGACCGTGGCAGCATATTCACCGGTCATTTCTGGGAAAGTTTCCAAAAGGCTATGGGAACTCATATTACCTGGAGTTCAGCTTATCATCCTCAATCCCAAGGCCAAGTCGAACGAGTCAACCAAGTGCTTGAAGACATGCTACGAGCTTGTGTTGTTTCTTTCGGCAAGAAGTGGGAAGAATCTCTTCCATATGCCGAGTTCTCCTATAACAACAGCTATCAAGCTAGTCTGAAAATGGCCCCCTTTGAAGTTCTCTATGGACGTAGATGTCGAACCCCTCTGAATTGGTCAGAAACTGGGGAACGACCGCTCGTGGGTCCAGATATTATTCAACAAGCCGAAGAACAAGTCCGTATCGTCCGTGAAAATCTCAAGGCGGCTCAGGACCGCCAGAAGAGCAACTATGATCGCAAACGATGGGGTTTGACTTATCAACCTGGTGATCACGCTTATCTTCGTGTCACCCCTATGAAGGGAACTCACCGTTTTGGAATCAAGGGCAAGCTAGCTCCGCGCTACATTGGTCCTTTCCGCATTGTTGCCAGACGTGGTCAAGTGGCATATAAATTGGAATTGCCGCCGCAATTCTCTCATATCCACGACGTCTTCCATGTGTCGCAACTTCGTAAATGCTTCAAGGAATCTCCGCACCGATCTGTGGATCACGAGATGCTTGAATTGCAAGATGATCTATCTTATAAGGAGCATCCGATCCGCATCCTCGATGAAGCTGAACGTCGTACCCGCCAGAAGGTTACCAAGTTCCTGAAAGTGCAGTGGTCAAATCATACTGAAGATGAAGCCACTTGGGAACGCGAGGATAATCTTCGTGCGGAATACCCCGAACTTTTTCCTTCTACTTCTTAATTCTCGGGACGAGAATTCTTGTTAGTAGAGGAGATTTGTAACACCCCCAGTGGTTAACTACAGTAATCACCCTTTTGATTATGCCATGTCATCATGATCAACAGTGCTTGATCATCATTAGTATCATATTGCATTTCAACTCCCAAGTCAAAATTCAAATTTAAATGAAAGTGGAAAATAAAAGTTGCTCAAATCAGAAACTAAATTGTTCATATTATGGCAAATAATTCAGAGGCATTACTAAAATTGAAACCAACATTATTGAAAATGGATAAGTGGCTTGAACATCCTCAAACAGTGGCTGAAAATAATATTTAATGACCTTTTAATTTATTTAAAACAAATATGAAATGATGTTTTGCCCAAACCAATTTTTGGTGGTAGGGAATAATGTGCTTTGATTTTTGGGCCAGCTCTCATATTTTACAAAACTCGTTTGGATGCCTAACTTTTTGCGAAACAGAAAATAAGAATAAATAAAAAGAAAAGACAAAAAGAAAAAGAAAAACAAAACAAAACAAAAAAAAAGAAAAGGAAAAGACCCCCCGGGCCGCTTGGCCCAAATGGCCGAGGCAGGCCACCAGGTCCAGCCGGCCCACCCCGAGCACCTGGCCTATTTGGCCCCCTCGCTCACCCGAACCCTAACCCATTCCCCCCCCACTCCTCCTCATCTCTCCCTCTCGCGCCGACGCCGCCGCCCGCTGCCGTCGCCGGACCCCGCCACCCCGACGCCGCGCGCGCCCGGCGCCGCCCGCACCGTCACCGCCTCCTCCTCGCCTCACCTGTCGCCTCCGCGCCCCTCCTTCGCCCTCGCGCGTCGCCGCCCGAGGCCTCTGCCTCGACAACGCCGTCACCTCGCCGCGTCGTCGCCGTCCCGTCATCGACCACCACCGCCCCGAGCTCCGGCGCCTCCCCAAGCTCGCTATTGCACCACTACAGGGCCCCGTGAGCCCTCTCCTCCTTTTCCCCTTCTCTCCGCCCCGCTCCCGCGCTGGTCGCCGTCGCCGCTGCTCGCTCGCTGCACGCTCCACAGCCGTCGCCCGCTCGCCTGCCGCCGCGCCTGGTGGCTCCATCCGCGTGCTGGCCACGCCCAGCGCCTCGCCCCGCTGCGGCCTCTCCGCCTCGCCCGCGCGCGCCTCGCTGCCGCGCCCGCCAGCCACCGCCCCTGCCCGCTCGCGCGCTCTCGTGGCGCATCCCCTGGCCGCGCCCACCGCCTCCGCCCGCGCCTGCCGCTGCTCCACCGGAGCTCCTCGCCGTCCGCCGCCCTCGCGCTGCTGCCGCTGCAGCTCTGCTCCGCCGCTCGCCCCTACCGTTGCCTGCGCGCGCGTGCCTGACACGCCCCGCGCCCGCCGCGCCGCGCCCGCAGCGCTCGCGCGCACGCACCACCCCGGTGGCCACGTGCCACTGACCGGTGGGCCCTGCCACCCTGAGGCAATGACAGATGGGGCCCAGCCTCTAAAAACGTTTAAAAAAAATGAAAATAAAAATAAGAATAATTAATTAATTAATTAATTAATTAGTTAATTAATTAGTTAATTAATCCTGATTAGGTTAATCTAATTAACTAATTAGTGTTAATTAAACAGTAATTAGTAATTAACTTAATTAACCTCGCTGACATCAGCATGATGTCAGCAAGACACTGTTCTGGATAATGTTGATTTAATAAAATAAATAAATTCCAGAAATTAATAAAAACTTTTAGAAAATCATATAAAATAATCCGTAACTCAGATCGAAATACTTTGTACATGAAAGTTGCTCAGAACGACGAGACGAATTCGATTACGCGATCCGTTCGTCCGTCACACATCCCTAACTACCCGAACTTGCAACCGTTCCCCTCTTATCCTCTGTCCGATAATTCCAAAGACCCGGGAAATATCGTCAGATATTCTCCCGCTCCGTCTGTTACGTGTGATGCTGCGTTAGACTACCCCTAGCACCGTGTATCGTATTTGTCATGCTCATGTTTGCTATATATTTATACTGTTTCCTCCCCCTCTTCTCTCTCGATAGCCCCCGACCCCGACGTCGTCCCCGAGACCGACGCAGCTCCGGAGCCCGAGGACACCATAGACGACCTTGCCCTTGCCGCCGAGCAACCAGGCAAGCCCCCCCCCCCTTTGATCATCCCGATATCGCCCATTCTAATTTCCCATGCTTGCATTAGAATTGCTGCTGCTACTGCTTTACCTATTCTGATGCATAGCCTGTTTATTGTAGCCTGCTGTTGATATTTACCTGCATATCCTAAACTGTTTAGTCTAGGCTGGGTAGAGACCTATCAGTGACCCCACTTATCCCGACTGCCGCGCTGGATCGTCAGAAGACCCGATCAACGGGATTGAAGACCAGGCCCCGACACCGCACATCACCCCCCTTAGTTGTAACGACACTGCAGCGTTACTATCGAGTGCCAAGGGTGAAACCTCATGTAGCACTTCTGATGTTAACTCTGTAGAGTAGCTATTCGGTCGTGGTCATCGAGGGTGATTCCCCCTTCACCGCTTCCGATAACGACGCTGTCGTACAACACCTCAAGTGTGGACCCAGTGAGGGTGATTCCTCCGAGTTCACCTTGACGGATACATCGAGTGGGAATTCAATGAGGGTGATACCTCGGATTCCCTGATGTTATGGACACACGGATACTTGGACTTTACAATGTTACTTGGAAAGGCGGGTCGACCCTGAGGGGTACCCGCGTGTGATGTGAAGGCGGGTTGCCAGTGTGGTGCCCGAGTGGTGAATACGAGGCGCGGCCGGGCATTCTTAACCCTTGCCGCAAGTCCTCGAGACGGGGCGACGGGGTCACATCTTTCGTGAGTCTCTGCTCGTTACCGCAAGCCCTAGTCCATTAACGATTTGGATATTTGATCCGAGCAGGCCTCTGGTCTGATAGCACTAACCATCACGTGGGCATAGTATGGGCGTTCTGCATCGTAGCATCAGCCGAAAGCTCTGTCAGACGTCTAGTTCAGCCTTGCGGCCGGGACGGACCGGCGCCCCCCTGGTGCCTGGCTTCCCCCTGCACGCAACGACTCGGAGTGCACAGGGCGATGGCCCAAGACCTCTGAGCGCTTAGGATGTAGACCGACGGGGACCTCTCTGCTGAGCTGTAGGTAAGGTTGCGATGTGTCGTTTGGCCGAGGCCGGGCATGACCCAGGAAAGTGTGTCCGGCCGAAGTTAATCGAGCGTGTTGGGTAAGTTGGTGCACCCCTGCAGGGAAGAACACTTCTATCGATAGCCGGTCCTACGGTAAAGGACACTCGGAGTTGTATCCTGATTGATACAATTTAGAACTGGATACCTGTGATGAGACCTGTATATATGGCTCTGGGATTGCTTCTCGCAGGGAGTCGAGAAGGGATCTCAGGACGAGGTTTGATGACTTTATGGCTCTGGGATTGCTTTCTCGCAGGGAGTCGAGAAAGGATCTCTGGGTGAGGTTGATATTATTACTGCTACATTATATGGTATTGTTCTACTCTCTTCTACTGCTGCAAGACCGCTGAAGATGCTAGTCTTCGATAGGACTAGGCCTTCTCTCTATTCTGGCATTTCTGCAGCCCAGTCCACATATACAGCCTCCCCTTGATAATGTTGCATATGTAGTGTAGATCCTGGCTTGCTGAGTACTTCTGAGTACTCACGGTTGCTTTGTTTTCCTTTTTCTCCCCATATCAGTTTGACGTGACCAGAGGACGGAGCCCCCTGAGACAGATGCCCCGACGATCGTTACTACTACTACCCAGAGGATGGATACTACTACGAGTTGACTGACGACCAGGAGTAGGATCGGAGGGTCCCAGGCAGGAGGCCTTCGCCTTTCGATCGTAGTGTTTTATTTTGCCCCGCCTTTCTAAAGGCCTTTCTGTTTCTATTTCATATCTGTACTCAGATATCTGATGCTTCCGCTGACGCTTGTTCGCAAGCTTATGTATTCGAGCCCTCGAGGCCCCTGGCTTGTAATATAAAGCTTGTATGACTTTATTTATGTTTTAGAGTTGTGTTGTGATATCTTCCCGTGAGCCCTTAGGCTTGATCGTGTGCATTTGCGTGTATGATTAGTGCACGATCGGGCCGGGGGCGTCACACTCAAGGCGGCGGTGAGCAAGTCAAACATCTTTGGAATGCCCAAGCGATGCAAGCGCAATTCGTCCACGTCAACATCTCCATGGCGACCATCATCACATTCGTGACCCACATCGTCATGAAGGGCAAGTCACCTCCAAGCATCATGTGCGCGTTGACAACGAACAACATCTACTACGAGCTCAAGCATGACAACGACATCATGAACATGAAGATGCTCGACACGCGCAAACCTCCAAGTCCCAACAAGCTCTGCATCAAGCTACGACCAACCTTCATGAGCACAAGAGAAGACCGCGAGACAAGCACCACCAAGAGGAAGCTACGGCTACCACCTCCACTTCGGCATCTTCGCCAAGTGTTATCAAGGCATCTTCGCCTTTGGACGTACGACATCGTCGCCTACTTCCCACGAGTACGCCTACGTTGACATCATCAAGTCCAAGGCGACCACCTACAAGCGAGGGCGACACTTCCATCTTCGGAAGCCCCTCAAGGAAGATGGCCGAGCATGGGAAATTCCCTTCGGTCACGGAGACGAGCTATGAGGTGCCACATCATATGGGCCTCATACAAGACGACAACAAGACGGTCGAGCAAGGGCCATCCCCTTCGACCACGGCGGCGAGCACGAACCTCTTCAACAACACGAAGATGGCGCCCCATTGGGACTCATACTCCGAGTCAAGCTACGAGACCGCACATGAGACCCTCTCTTTGGTCTCGGAGGAGAGCGATGATTTGCCACATCCTACGACATTCATCTTTGGAGGCGTTATGGATGAGGAGGTTAAGTATGGGACTATCCCTTCAACCAAGGCAACGATAGGAGTTGAGCATGGAGACATTTGCACCTACATCTCTCCGACACCCACATATGACGAGATGCCCCAATTCCCATGTGAGGAGAGCCACCACCCCATGAGTGATATGAGTGACTCCACCATATGTGACATTGAGTGCATTTCCTATGAGAGGATGAGTGTGACCACCACTAGCCCCACACATGAGAGCATGCCACACATCCTATGTGAGGTTGAGAGCCATTTGAGTGACTCCACCAACCATATGAGTGAGAGCATCTTACCGGGAGTGAGTGAGCCACAACACTTAGAGAGTGAGGTAGTTGAGAAGGCACGTGAGGCCACTATGACTTCTAACGACTTGACTTCTACTCCTAGTGTGTTTTCTACTTTGGTGCTAGATCTCCAACAAGATGAAGCGCCAATCCTCGACGAGTCCATACCTCCAATGGGCAAACCGATGACCATGATGGACGATTATGCACCCCCCCCCCACATGGTACCATCAAGTTGATGAAGATATTGACCAAGTGTCAATTTTGGCAACCTCACCTACAACACATGTGCGGAGCTCTAAAGGTAACATAGGTAATGGTACTTCTCTTGTCCCACTAGTGGACTATCTTGCAAATGATTGCTTGCATGATGTTGATCACCTTATGGATTCATCGCATACTATGTCTGAAGGAAATATGCCCTAGAGGCAATAATAAAGTTGTTATTTTATATTTCCTTATTCATGATAAAGGTTTATTATTCATCCTATAATTGTATTGATCGGAAACTTAAATACATGTGTGAATACATAAACAAATACCGTGTCCCTAGTAAGCCTCTACTAGACTAGCTCGTTGATCAAAGATGGTTAATGTTTCCTAACCATAGACATGTGTTGTCATTTGATAACGGGATCACATCATTAGGAGAATGATGTGATGGACAAGACCCATCCATTAGCTTAGCATAATGATCGTTCAGTTTATTACTATTGCTTTCTTCATGTCAAATACATATTCCTTCGCCTATGAGATTATGCAACTCCCGGATACTCGAGGAATACCTTTTGTGCTATCAAACATCACAACGTAACTGGGTGATCATAAAGATGCTCTACAGGTATCTCCGAAGGTGTTTGTTGAGTTGGCATAGATCGAGATTAGGATTTTTCACTCTGAGTATCAGAGAGGTATCTCTGGGCCCTCTCGGTAATACACATCATAAGAAGCCTTGCAAGCAAAGTGACTAATGAGTTAGTTGCAAGATGATGTATTACGGAACGAGTAAAGAGACTTGCTGGTAACGAGATTGAACTAGGTATGAAGATACCGACGATCGAATCTCAGGCAAGTAACATACTGATGGACAAAGGGAATTGCGTATGTTGTCATAACGGTTCGACCGATAAAGATCTTCGTAGAATATGTAGGAACCAATATGGGCATCCAGGTTCCGCTATTGGTTATTGACCGGAGAGGTGTCTCGGTCATGTCTACATAGTTCTCTAACCCGTAGGGTCCGCACGCTTAACGTTCATTGACGATATAGTGTTATATGATTTGGTGAACGAATGTTGTTCGGAGTCCCGGATGAGATCACGGACATGACGAGGAGTCTCGAAATGGTCGAGAGGTAAAGATTGATATATAGGACGATGGTATTCAGACACCGGAATAGTTTCGGAGTGCACCGGGTAATCATCGGATCACCGGAAGGGGTTCCGGGAGGCCCCGGGAGGTCTATGGGCCTAATGGGCCAAGGAGAGGCACACACCAGCCCACAGAGGGGCTGGCGCGCCCTCTCCCTGGCCGCCGGCCCTAGAAGATGAAGGAAATATGCCCTAGAGGCAATAATAAAGTTGTTATTTTATATTTCCTTATTCATGATAAAGGTTTATTATTCATGCTAGAATTGTATTGATCGGAAAATTAAATACATGTGTGAATACATAAACAAATACCATGTCCCTAGTAAGCCTTTACTAGACTAGCTCGTTGATCAAAGATGGTTAATGTTTCCTAACCATAGACATGTGTTGTCATTTGATAACGAGATCACATCATTAGGAGAATGATGTGATGGACAAGACCCATCCGTTAGCTTAGCATAATGATCGTTCAGTTTATTGCTATTGCTTTCTTCATGTCAAATACATATTCCTTCGACTATGAGATTATGCAACTCCCGGATACCGGAGGAATACCTTGCGTGCTATCAAACGTCACAACGTAACTGGGTGATCATAAAGATGCTCTACAGGTATCTCCGAAGGTGTTTGTTGAGTTGGCATAGATCGAGATTAGGATTTGTCACTCTGAGTATCAGAGAGGTATCTCTGGGCCCTCTCGGTAATACACATCATAAGAAGCCTTGCAAGCAAAGTGACTAATGAGTTAGTTGCAAGATGATGTATTACGGAACGAGTAAAGAGACTTGCCGGTAATGAGATTGAACTAGGTATGAAGATACCGACGATCGAATCTCAGGCAAGTAACATACCAATGGACAAAGGGAATTGCGTATGTTGTCATAACGGTTCGACCGATAAAGATCTCCGTAGAATATGTAGGAACCAATATGGGCATCCAGGTTCCGCTATTGGTTATTGACCGGAGAGGTGTCTCGGTCATGTCTACATAGTTCTCGAACCCGTAGGGTCCGCACGCTTAACGTTCGTTGACGATATAGTGTTATATGAGTTATATGATTTGGTGAACGAATGTTGTTCGGAGTCCCGGATGAGATCACGGACATGACGAGGAGTCTCGAAATGGTCTAGAGGTAAAGATTGATATATAAGACGATGGTATTCGGACACCGGAATAGTTTTGGAGTGCACCGGGTAATCATCGGATCACCGGAAGGGGTTCCGGGAGGCCCCGGGAGGTCTATGGGCCTAATGGGCCAAGGAGAGGCACACACCAGCCCACAGAGGAGCTGGCGTGCCCTCTCCCTGGCTGCCGACCCTAGAAGAAGGAAAGGAGGGGGCGCCACCTCCTCCTGCCTTTCCCTCCTTGTGGGAGAAAGGAAAGGGGGGGGGGGGGGCGCCACCTCCTCCTTCCTTCCCCTTGGCGCCAAAAGAAGGAAAGGGTGGCGGCCTAGGGCAGGAGCCCAAGTAGGATTCAGACCTACTTGGGGATCCCCTTGGCCTCTCCCCTCTCCCCCCACCTATATATGTGGGAGGGGGCGCCTAGCACACCACGACAATTGCTTAGCCGTGTGCGGCACCCCCTCCACCGTTTACACCCCCGGTCATATTTTTGTAGTGCTTAAGCGAAGCCCTGCGGAGATAGCTTCACCATCACCATCACCACGCCGTCGTGCTGCCGGAACTCATCCACTACCTCGCTGTCTTGCTAGATCAAGAAGGCGGAGGACGTCACCGAGCTGAACGTGTGCTGAACGCGGAGGTGCCGTACGTTCGGTACTTGATCGGTTGGAGCGTGAAGAAGTTTGACTACATCAACCGCGTTACTAGACGCTTCCGCTTACGGTCTATGAGGGTACGTAGACACACTCTCCCCTCTCATTGCTATGCATCTCCTTGATAGATCTTGCGTGTGCGTAGAATTTTTTTTGTTTTCCATGCAACGTTTCCCAACAATGTCTTGTTTCGATATGCCACCCATTTATGATGAATATGATGATGCGCATGTCGATTTACCTAGTTGTGATGCTATGCTCCATAGGATATCATGTGAAAATTCTATTGATCACATTATGTTTGACAATCCATTAAACTTGTCATATGCTATGAGTGAGATCTCGCATATTGCATCATTACAATATCAACATAGTAACTATGCATATCCAATTAAAATCAATCCCATTTTCACTTATGGCATAGATGACGAGATGATGGTTATTGGTATGTGTTTCTCTTGCGATGATATTGCTATGCTACCCTTGCGAAATTTGTGCAATTCATCTCATATGCCATGCCATGAAAATTATTGTGTATCGCATGATTCCATTCCTTGTGTGCACCATATGCATACCATTCATGACAATGCTTTAGATACTACTAGCGATGCATTCCACAATTTGAGTCTCCATTATGCTATAAATAACAACAAACCTTTCATGATGGATGACATGTTTCTATATCATGCATCTCATTTATTTGAGCATTAGATATTTTGTGCTAACCAGCACATGCACGTATGCATCATAATGGATGATGTGTACATATACCACGCACACACAATTTTCCCTTTGCCTTTGTTTTGTGTGGGTACTTATGCAAACTCGTCAACGTCACAATCCCATGAGTTGACAAAACGAGCTCTTGAGAGCAACGACGATTTGGGATCCCGTGGATTATCCTTACCACCGTTCCCTTCGTGCAAGGACTACGCGCATCTCTTCTACTTGGCTCTCACACGGCTATGGGCTATATACCACTTGTCTCCTTATGCTCATTTTACCATGTTCACTTTGCATGTTATGCTTGCTTCTACGCCTTTGCCATGCAATTGTGACCCTTGTTTGCATTTACCCATGATTCATCATTATACTACTCCTATGTATATTTGCATGCTTGGTGGAGATACTTGTTGCTATTGCCATGTTCTATACATGCTACATGCTATTGTTTATTCTTGTGTTGGGAGAGTCATGATGTTCCATTGCTATTTACATAGGACTTCTTGCCAATACAATGATGATACATTACTCATATCTTGTTTTCATGCTTGTGATATGTCATGTGCATTATGTATGCTCACTATTTTCACACATGACATGATTACCATGATTCCTTCTAGTATGTTGCATATTCGCACTACTAGCTTCCATGACTTGATCACTATGATTGCTTGCTTTGTCGCATCACCCATGATACATAATTGCTCATGCATTGGGTTGATAGCATATATGTTCATGCCTCTCACTTGATTTAGCTTGATCATTGTCGCTTGTCTCCAATAGTTGCATCTCTCATATTCACTTGTAGTGAGTGCAACAATGCTATGTTTGTTGATCTTGGAGACTTGGACATCGTACTAATGAAGCATGCTTGTTTGATTGAGCTTAATGCCTATGGTTGTTCTCGCATCATATGCTTACATACAATGCCATGTCCCCTTGTCCTTTCTTATGATAAGAATGATGGAAACACTTGTTGGGTATCTCACCACACGAATGATAGGTTTTGCATTTCTGCTAACCTCATTTGTTTCTCCGTGTGTTTGTCATGTTCTTTCCTTTTGAAGGAATCACAAGGCGGTACCATCACGAGACATATTGGTTATGTCAAGGAATACATGATGTGCGACACCAACATTTTTGAGAAACTACTAAAGGTGGACTCCTTCCCTTTGAGCCATCTTCAAATATGCATATTGGATGGGCCATACTTTCATTGTTGTCTCCTTGTCTACATGATACATATATTGGATGGAGGACCGACATTGGAGATGGACCCTATGGACCTTCAAGTCGAGGAGTGCTCGGGCTTAGTGGATGCACCACCGGACCACCACTGTTGCCACGACATTGATCAATGGTATGCCATGAAACTTTTGTCATATGGCACCAACACCTACATATTTGTTGATGAGCATGCTAGATGGAAACATTCCTTCCATGACAAATTTGCATCTTATGCATGGATTGACTCACATTATGATTGCCTTGTTGCATCTTGTATTTCTATGTCATCCATGATATATGAGCTTGTGCACTTCCTTAGCAAATTTGTTGTGATCTTCCTTGATGGCATATTCATACATGATGATCACATTACCCACCATCAATTGCATGATAACATAATCACATTGAGCACCAATTACCATGTTCATGCTTTTGATACACCGTCCCATTATGACATCATTTTGCACAATGGTAGCATTTGTAGCTTTGTGCACCATGACCCCATGAATGCTTTACATATCATTTTGTTAAGCATCATGTGACTTGTCACGAACAATCTTGTCGCACGGACTCATACTTACTTGATGGACGCCTTGTGCGCGCAAACCATTGTATTTCCGAGTGTCACTTGTGTTTGCTCTTTTTGCATGAATACCACTCCGGAGACACTTTGGAGTACTTGGATTGCGCCATGTCTTCAACTTTGTCCAACTACAAGACCATCCTCGACAACCGTTTCCATGGTGATAAGGATTACGATCCGAGGTCGGATCTTTCCCCGGGGGGGGGGGGAGGGGATATGATGCGGAGCATCCTACGATCATCCCATGTACACTACGACTACTCCCCAAGCCCCAAGAGGACATACGATGAGACCTCGAACATACGCCATTGGACACAAGGTTAACTCGCTCCTCTCCGAACCGTCACTTTCCACATATGAGACATGGCTACTACCTCAAACATATGTGCTATGCATGATCAGGAACCAATAGGAAGACCATGGAACAGCTAGGAGCATTGGACGAGACGGTGAGGACACCAAGCGCGAAGAACAAGAAGAAGGGTTGACTGCACGTCACAGCCACCGGACAACCGGTCCATACCGGACGTCCGACGCCTGGAAGTTCAGCCTGCCAGAACAGCTACAGCCGAGGGACTCTACAGCGCCTGGACGACCGCCAGATGCCGGACGTCCGACACTCATGAGCCACCGGACGACCGACAGCTTCCGGATATCCGGTGCCACATGTCCAGAGAGGAAATGACGGAAGTCCGAAGACTTCCGGACGTCTAGACGCCTGATACGTCTCCATCGTATCTACTTTTCCAAACTCTTTTGCCCTTGTTTTGGACTCTAATTTGCATGATTTGAATGGAACTAACCCGGACTGACGCTGTTTTCAGCAGAATTGCCATGGTGTTATTTTTGTGCAGAAATAAAAGTTCTCGGATTGACCTGAAAATTTACGGAGAATATTTTTGGAATATATAAAAAATATTGGCGCAAGAATCAACCAGAGGGGGGCCACCCAGAGGCCACAAGCCCTGGGGGCACGCCCTGCAGGCTTGTGGGCCCCCTGGGGCTCCTCCGACCCTAATTCCAACTCTATAAGTACCTATTCGCGGAGAAAAAAAATCAGAGAGAAGGATTCATCGCGTTTTACGATACGGAGCCGCCGCCACCTCCTTTTCTTCATCGGGAGGGCAGATCTGGAGTCTGTTTTGGGCTCCGGAGAGGGGGATTCGTCGCCATCATCATCACCAACCTTCCTCCATCACCAATTTCATGATGCTCACCGCCGAGAGCAGTGCCGGAGCCAGCCAACTCAAGGAGCCGGGGTAAAGCCTGTATACAGTGACGTTGTCCAGCATTTGCCCCTGTAATTAGTGATACTAATCATGGTTTATGTGTACTACTTATTGGAGAATGGCCAGAGCAGCCCGGGCAGCTGCCTAGGGTCGCCGGGAGGTAGCTCCGCCACTGGCCGAGAGTGAGTAATTCCATCGTAGGCTTGCTGGACGGTGATGGGTTGGATGAGATTTATCATGTAATCGAGTTAGTTTTGTTAGGGTTTGATCCCTAGTATCCACTATGTTCTGAGATTGATGTTGCTATGACTTTGTTATGCTTAATGCTTGTCACTAGGGCCCGAGTGCCATGATTTCAGATCTGAACCTATTATGTTTTCATGAATATATTTGTGTTCTTGATCCTATCTTGCAAGTTGTAGACACCTATTACGTGTTATGATCCGCATACCCCAAGGTGACAATAATTGGGATTCTTTCCGGTGATTACCGTAGTTTGAGGAGTTCATGTATTCACTAAGTGCTAATGCTTTGGTCTGGTTCTCTATTAAAAGGAGGCCTTAATATCCCTTAGTTTCCATTAGGACCCCGCTGCCACGGGAGGGTAGGACAAAAGCTGTCATGCAAGTTCTTTTCCATAAGCACGTATGACTATATTCGGAATACATGCCTACATTATATTGATGAATTGGAGCTAGTTCTGTGTCACCCTAGGTTATAACTGTTGCATGATGAATGCCATCCGACATAATTATCCATCATTGATCCGTTGCCTACGAGCTTTTCACATATTGATCTTCGCTAAGTTACTTTTTCGTTGCTACTGTTACAATCATTACAAAACTGCTACTGTTACTTTTGCCACCGTTATCGTTACTTCCATACTACTTTGCTACTAAATACTTTGCTGCAGATATTAAGTCTTTCAGGTGTGGTTGAATTGACAACTCAGCTGCTAATACTTGGGAATATTCTTTGGCTCCCCTTGTGTCGAATCAATAAATTTGGGTTGAATACTCTACCCTCGAAAACTGTAGCGATCACCTATACTTGTGGGTTATCAACGCCGGCGAGCCACCGGACGACCGTAGCCCACCGGACATCCGGTACCTATCTGCGCACAGAGATCGGGCCCGAGGCCCATGTACCCCTTCACTTCGCCCCCAATTGCACTACGACTATAAATAGAACTCCTCCTCCTCCTAGCTAGGGTTAGCACTTGTTTAGCTCATTTGAGAGATAGAGCTATGCTCATCCACTTGTTACCCTCTCCACGAGAGACCGAGGCCTCTCCGGAGAAGATTCCCCAAGTGGATTCAAGGCCCCTCATGGGAAGATCCTTCGTGGATTCAAGGCCTCCTCACGGAGATGAACTACTTACCCTATGTATCGTCCTTTGTTGACTTTGGATCGTGTATCTCTATGTGTATTCGGATCTAGCACATGTGTGATCGTTTCTTGTTGATTTGAGTGTTTCCTCTCGTTCCCCTCGTGTTCTCCCTCTCGTGTTCTTCGTGTTCTTCGCGGGATCCCCTCCATTTCGTGAAAGATCAGCCCCTAGGGTTCCACCCTACATCACATAGTCACTGCCTAAACCCTAGCAACTCAGTCCCACTGAGATGACCATTCGGCCTCACCGAAGAGCACCTGCCAACCTTCTGTCGCCTATTTCTACTCGTGAGCTACGTTGGGATTTCCTCCGAAGAGGAAGGGTGAAGCAATATAGTAGCTGATAAGTATTTCCCTTAGTGAGAACCAAGGTTATCGAACCAATAGGAGAACCACGCAAATCCTAGTGAACAACACCTGCACACACAAAAGCAAATACTTGCACCCAATGCGGGCAAGAAGGTTGTCAATCCCCTTGAACTCGTTACTTGCAAGGATTAATTCTGATAGTGGTACATAGATAAAAATAAAAGTAAATAAATTGCAGCAAGGTATTTTTGGTTTTAGCCATATGATTAAAGTAGACCTGGGGGCCATAGTTTTCACTAGAGCCTTCTCTCTCAAATCAATAGCATACCGTAGGTAGACAAATTATTGTTGGGAAATTGATAGAAAACGCATAGTTATGACGTTATTCATGGCAATGATCATATATATAGGCATCACGACCATGACAAGTAGATCGAAACGACTCTGCATCTACTACTGTTACTCCACATCGAGAGTGCTTCTACGACCTCTCTACGTGTTAAGTTCACAACAAACAGAGTAATGCATGAAGTATGATGACATGATGTAGACAAAGTGAACTCAAGCAATATGAATAAACCCCATTGTTTTTTCCTTAATGACAACAATACAAATATGTGCCTCGCTACCCTTTCTGTCACTGGATGAGGACACCGCAAGATTGAACCCATCACAAAGCACCTCTCCCACTGAAGATAAATCAATCTAGTTGGCCAAATCAAACGAATAGATCGGAGAGAAATACAAAGCTATAATAATCATGCATAATACAGTTCAGAAAAGACTCAATTACTTTCAATAAATAATCTGATCATAAACCCATAATTCATCGGATCCCAACGCAAAAGAAGATTACATCAGATAGAACTCCAAGAAGATCGACGAGAACATGGTATTGAAGATCAAAGAGAGAGAAGAAGTCATCTAGCTACTAGCTATGGACCCATAGGTCTGTGGTGAACTACTCACGCATCATCGAAAGGCAGCAAGGATGATGTAGAAGCCCTCCGCGATCGATTCCCCCTCTGGCAGAGTAGCGGAAAAGGCCTCCAGATGGGATCACGGAAGAACAAAATCTTGCGGCGGTGGAAAAAGTGTTTCGGGTGGCTCTGTGTTGGTTTGGAAATATTCGGGAATTTATAGAGGTGAAATTAGGTCAAACGGAGCTGTGTGGGACCCACGAGCTCAGGGGGCGCGCCGGGTGAGCTCGTCACTCTCCCGTACAACTTCTGGCCTCCTTCCGAACATTCTAGTGTCCCTTCTGGTCCAGAAAAAATCACCGTAAAGTTTCATAGTGTTTGGACTTAGTTTGGTATTGATTTTCTGAAAAGCCAAAAACAAGTAAAAAAACAATAACTGACACTGAGTACTGAGTTAATAGGTTAGTCCCGAAAAATAATAAAAAATAACATAATAAAGCATATAAAGCATCCAAGATTGATAATATAATAGCATGAAACAATAAAACATTATAGATACGTTGGAGACATATCACCTGTCGATTTCATCTCAGAATTTTCGAGTAGTTTCAATCGGTCTCATTGAAGTGTGGAAAGTGATTAGGTCATCACTCATCAGTCTCACCGAGCTGTTCCATCTGGTCTCATCGAAAAGCCTAAAGTTCAAACCTTTTGTACTAATTGGTCTCACCGAGTGTTTACGTCAGGTCCCACCGAGTAGTACATAAAGGTTTGTAACGGTTAGATTTTTGTGCTGCCTATATATGCCCCCACCCATTCCACCAACTGAGGGTGTCGTGGACTAAGGGGTTCTAACATGTACGGCCTGTCATCTATGGGCCGAGCTAAAGGCCCACCGATCACTGGAGAAGGGATTACCGAAGCCGTGGCCCTTGGCGTGAGCAAGATGGAAACTTCCAAAGACTCGGCATGCACTTCAAGGAGAGGTCTAGTAGTCAGCATGTTTATTCCGACTTGGCAACCGGTCATATCTGTAACCTAGGTACTCCCGGTGCCTATATAAGCCGAGGGGTTTAGTCTTTGGAGGCACGAACACAAGCCTTAGGGTTTAGAACACAATCATCCCATCTCGAGGTAGATAATCCTATATTCTGTGCACCATCGGATCAATACAATCCAAGCGGGACGTAGGGTTTTAACTCTTTGAGAGGGTCGAACCTGGGTAAAACATTGTCTCCCTCGTCTACTTTTACCATTGCTCCTAGACTCACTGCTCGGGAACCCCTACCCAAGATCCACCAATTTTTGCACCGGCATTGGTGGTCCATACAGGTCCAGCTGTTTGGTTGCAAAGAATCAATGGCTAATCTTCAGGTCAACGATAACATCGGCTGCGGGGACCCGACCAGCTTTTCGCGTTCGACAGCATCGTCATGCATGTTGATTCGACCGGTCACCTCAGCCGAGTCAAAATTTTCGCCCCAGGTCAAACAATTAGATTTGGGAGCTTGGAATATGCTGCCAATTCCTGCGAAGATCTTGCTTTTTCAAGTTAGGTGTCAAATCAGCTTGGGACCTCCACGGACACCGTGGTCTTAACCCCGGATCCAACCGTGGACCCAGACCTCGGATCAGGTCTCACATCCGAATCAACTCTGAGTCCAGATCCGGTCACCCAGTTGCCGTCCCAGGAGTCAACCCTGGCCGACCCGCGCTCCGAGGATGAGTCACAGGGCCCTCCGAGCATACTACGGGTTAGCCTCGCCTATTGCCAGGAGATGGGCCTGGCATACCTCTCACTGTTGAACGAGATGCTAGATCAAATCCAGAACCTTGGGATTTTGGACGGGCAATCCTCGGTCTATGATCAGATCGGATGTAAAGCCTACGATAGGGAAACTTACATCCCACCCACCACCCACCTAGTCGCTACGGTCGAAGATTTAACCGACGTATTGGACTACGCCTCTGAAGAGGCAACCGACATGGATGAAGATGTCGAGGGTACACATGGTGTTGCATCACCCATTGCTACCTACACATTGGCCGCTGGGCGGTAACCTCCACCTATGACGTCTACATGGTTGATACCCCCAAGGATGACGAGGAGGAGGAAGACAAAGATCCCCCCCAAGCGCTAACGGAGGCGGAAGCGTCTAAAGGCCATGGTAAGGGAAAGGCAAGCAACAACAACAATGACGCCATTGATAACGATGCCACTCCGGACGACACCGAGGACCAGGACAACGGCGATGGTGTCACATCCGATCCGATCGACGGCGCCACAGGGATGGCCGAAAACGATGATCCTGAGGATAGCAGTTACATGCCTAAATCCGAGGAGGACATCAGTCTCGAACCCGATGAATTCGACGTCCCCGAAGACCCCCTCGACTTGGAAATTTTTCGACGGCGGCTCATTACCACCGCCCGAAGTATAAAAAAGCAATGCCAGCTGCTTCAAGCAGATCAAGACGTGCTAAATCATAAGTGGGTTGAAGTACTCGGAGCCAAGCAAGACCTCGAGTAGAGACTCGCCCACCAAGCTAGATCCTACCCACGACGGCGTCTGCTTCCCGCTTTGATGACGAAGTGGATGCCATTCTGCTCTCGAAGCACAATCAAGCTAATCAGCCCGACCACCCTCCTTGGGGACGGGACAGGCCAAAGGGAGGACTTCGAGATCCTCCTACAATCCCACCTGCCAGGCCATATGATTTGCGGGAAAAAATTGACCGCAAAGCCTGCCCCATCACGATCCATCTATGGTTCTAGAGAGCATGCACCTGCTGGATAGGTAGGATACCAGGCATGGCTGGATAAACATGGCAGGGCTCGGGATAATATGGATACTCGGACAACAACAGATGTCCGACAAGCCGCACCTCGTATCAGAGGAGCTGCTCACCCCATGTGTTTCACGGGCGAGGTCATGCAGCATCAATTCTCGGAAGGGTTTAAACCCGTTAATACTGAACAATATGATGGAACGACTGACCCGGCCGTGTGGTTTGAAGATTTCCTACCATACATTCATATGACCCGAGGAGACGATCTCCACGCCATCAAATATCTATCGTTAAAACTTAAAGGACTAGCGAGGCATTGGCTAAATAGCTTGCCCGAAAACTCTATCGGAAGCTAGGAAGACCTCGAAGATGCGTTCTTAGCTAACTTTTAGGGCACCTACGTCCGGCCTCCGGACTCCGACGACCTCAACCATGTCATCCAGCAGCCCGGCAAGTCTGCTAGGAAATTTTGGAACCGGTTCTGGACTAAGAAGAACCAAATAGTAGGCTATCCCAACGCAAAAGCAATCGCCGCCTTACGACACAACATTCGCGATAAATGGCTGGCGCGACAACTCGGACAGGGCAAGTCGAAAACCATGGCGGCTCTCGCCTGCCTCCCTAATGACCCAATGCTGCGCAGGGGAGGATAGCTAGTTGGCCCATAGAAGCAACCACAACGATGATCCTGGCACCTTCGAGGTGCGTGACGGAAACAAGAAGCCTACTAAAAAAGAGATATTTTATATTAATTTCCTTGAATACAAATAATACAACCCAGGAGTAAGGCCGTGGGGGGTGTGGAATATTACCACTAAAATATGTAATGAACTTTCAAGCATAACAGAGCCAAAAGAATTCAAAGATGGCACATCCTGATAATGCGATAACCGAATGATAATGATGATTTTTGTTGCCATTGCCGATACATCATAACTTAACCCTCTGATTGCATTAAGCACGTGAACTCTTTGCTATATCATAGCAATTTTCATTTAGATTCAGAATCTTCATGGCAAAGCCCCAAAAAGATTGTTGGGATATAAGACAAGAACCAGGCATACATATAGATTTCTCTCCAAACAGGCTTGAACAAAACAAAACAAATCCAATAACTTTTAAGTGAATCGCCAGGTGTGCAACTATAAAGCCACACAGTGCATGAGCTTTAGGAAAAATACATAACATACAAAAACCAGAGAAAATACTGGCACTCGATGCTTCCTGGTTGTGCATGCAACATGTTTCCACAAACTGACTTAGTAGTACCCATTTCCCGCGCTGTCTGAAACCATGTCCATGGAGGTGTCATTGGAGCTTGCAGAGTTGGCCTCTCGGTTTTGCCCGGCTGAGTTTGCTTCAGTGTTCCGTCCTCCATTACCAGCACCTTGGGTTAAGTGATAGGTCTGGAGGCTCCTGCGGACCGGGCTTGATAATGCATTTGAGAATATTGTATTCTTTGACTGGTCACTGAGGCTGGGTCTGGGAGCATGCCCGGATGTTGCTTGTGCGTACGACCCAGCTGAGGGTTGGATACTTGTAAACGGATTCACACTCATGGGATGCTGATGTACCCTTGGGGATACATGTGCATCAGTACCTCCATAGTCAATCTCATGCTATAAAAGAAAGCAGCAATATACCAAATATTGGTTAAATTGCTTATAATACATATGAGAACCATTGAACCCAACGCAATAGATATTAGATAGTGAAAGTTAAAAAGACATACACCCATACACTGACAAGATCATGATTCATATATCGTGATGCTCGGTAAAAAACAACACAAAATTCAATATTATCAGAAATGGAGGCAGCAACGTGAATCAGGGAGTTCTAAGATCGAACCTGGATATGTGACATTATGTCCGCAACAGTAAGCCTCGACTCCTCATCATGCTTCCTCAAGATCCATTGGTGGAGCTTTTCCTGTATGATTAAATTGAAATTTAGCCAGGGTACATTTCCATGCAATGTTCGAATCTAGTATCGCTAGCGAAAGTACATTTTCTCCCCTACGTAATACAAGCTAGAAAAAAAAAGGGTACATACAAGCTACGATTACAGATTACTCTCATATTTTGTCTAGAAACAAAATGGGTACTAACTGTCTAAATCTTAACAACAAGATACATATTTCTCCATTCTTATTGATGTCTTTCTGTTTCTCTTGAAAATCCAGGTCGAACAAAATTTCATACTTTGGTACCCTTGCTTTTTTGTAAAAGACTGCAACACAAGTCCATGTTAGCTATAATGAAACACAGAAGGGAACAAACATTGAATTACGACTGCTCAAGGGATCAGTTACAACCTCTGAACAATTGACATTTCATTCTCTGAGACTTTGGTTGCAAATCCAATTCTTATATGGTATCCTCTAAGGATGGCCAAATCTGATGTCGCTGTATCCACTGTCAAACCCAACCTATGCCCTCACCGACCACCAGACCAATCTATAGCTGAAAACTACACGCGGAGCCAATCGAAATTCCTACACACAACCGACCGAAGACAGAAAAAGAGGAGGACGGAGAGAGAAGGGTTACTGACAAGGGCGTGCCGCTCGCCAGCCTGGAAGGAGAGCTTCTGCTGGGCCATGGCCTGGGAGTATAGCTGGGAGAGGGAATTGGCGGCGCCGCAGAAGCTGGAGTAGAGCGTGCGGTCGGCCTCGTCCAACCGCGGTGCGGCGTCCGTCTTCCTCTTTCGGGCCATCGCCGCCGCCGCCGCCGGAGATCCCCTTACGAACCGGAAGCCACCGAGGAGAAGGAGGGTTTGATGCGATTTTTTTCCCCTTTTCTTTTTTCTCTGTTCTACGGGTGGGCGGTGTGGCGTGCGGTGACCATGCCCTTTCAAATCAAATCTCGTGTGTATCAGTTTTGGTTTTGGTTTGGTACCGATGGGGTGGAGATTATATCTTACCCTAATATAATATAATAGTAATTAATAATAATAATAATATATATATAATAATAATAATAGTAATAATAATAAATGGGCTATTGCTTCTTACCATCGTAATTTGGTTCGTTTTTTGTTTTCGTCCGTCGCACGTCCGCCTAAGCCATCGAGGCTATATTGGGCCTCACATAGCAGGCTAGCACCGCTGCATGGCCTGCGTCCCAGTGCACCACTAGCTCAAAAGGAAAAAAAATTGCTCATGTCAGGGTTCGAACCAACGGACTCACCTCCCGTCACGAAGACTGCAGCCACCTCAACCAGGTTTTGGTTGCGATAGAAAATAGGTTTGTTGCTTAATGGAATAGTCCCACCTTGCACTTTTTACTATAACATCCACCAATTTATATACTTCCGCGAGTTGCCTAGAAATCAGCCAGCAACAAACAATAGAAAAGGATGAAGCGTGGGTCTCAATAAAAAAGGAAGTAGGGAATTTAACAAGTGAGAGAGGCCCGGTAAAAGACTCTCCTTGAGAGGGAAAGGTTCCGCGTCCTTAAAAAGGGTGCGTAAGCTACGGAATCCTCAATTAGCCGCGCTGACTTACAACTCTCTCTAATAAACACGGAGCCAGCGATGTCGACTCAATCCGTCTCGAGGCTTGAATCAAGAAATCCTAAAGCGAGCTCGCGTTTATGAGTGTCCGCCGTCAAGAGCATACTTGAGGAACAGAGAGGCTAGGCGATCAGCTAACATGGTGTCGGAGTTCCTCCAAGATTCCATTTTGCACACCTAGGACTGCCACAGCACTAGGCAGATGCGGCACCAAATCATAGTCCTAAACTCCTAATGCAACTTCTAGCACACGCAGGCGGTGTTTCTTAAGTACGTAATACTTCTGATATATATGGATGGCCTCCTACACAAAAATAGAGAACAGATAGGTAATTTCCTAGCATGGCCTGAATGGCATTGCTTGCAGCAGTGGTGCCAATTATTGCTGCCCGTACGTACTCATGTGTCAATTAGTTCTCTATAGATATCCTTGCTTTCTGGTACGTACTTAGTTTCACCATATTTTGTTTGATATATGTTGGTGATATCCTTTTTTATACATGATTATTCTTCCTGGTACTATATTTTTGAGTATTTGTGTTCTACATGATTATTCTTACTCATGATATATATGCTGACATAAAGTTCCTCTTTTTGACATGCATGGAGGTGTGCCTTATTGCATACTATATAACATTCCCTTTCTTTTTAGAGTATTGACAGACCGTTCTTCAAATTAAGTCGTCATTTGGTTTCACAAGTTTTTTTTTACACTCATAATTCAGTTTCATTGTTTTAGTAAGTTCCCCAAAAACATGCTGCCCAGCTCCTCCCGTCCATAAGTATCTCTCAAGGGTATCATGTTTGTTTTTTAATTATCCAATTAATACCCAGGGTTCAATTATTTCCTTCCTTATTAGATTACTGCTGGGAACTATGATAATGTTCATGCATGCAACTGAGTCGGCACGAGCTCATGTTGTATCTCGGGGTAACAACTGACTGCCCCCGCACATGATGTTGTTCGGCGGGGAACAAAGACATGAGCAGCTGCCACAGCTTAGGCTCGGGCTTAGGTGCACCGGACGCAAGCTGTGCTACCCGCAATAGCTCTCGCGTTGCCGCTGGTGGCGACGACGGCCTCGGACGGCAGACCGCATCTCACCCTATGTGAATCATCAACGCGGGCGGTGGCGGCGCACAAGGGAGTACTGGAGAATGGGGAAAGATAAAGAAGAGCCCTCACGGCAGCGCACAAGGGAGTACTATTTTTTAGTAGAACATAAGGGAGTACTAGAGCAAGTGTAGGAAGATAGTTCGTGAGTCCTCCGGTGTACGTTAACTATTTTGTTTGGGCCAAGCCCAAATAGTTTAAAAAACCTCTTCCCAACCAAACAACCAACCATCTGTAAAAATTACCAAACAAAAATGCCCAAAAGTTTAACACATAAAATAGTTCAAAAACATTTCAAAAAAATATGTTCGTACCTTTTAAAAACACTTAAAAATTCCCCCAAAACTCACTTCTTACTAAAAAACCATTTCAAAATTTGCAACAGAAAAACATTCTTTTCAAAAAAAAGACATCTCTTAAAAAAATGTTAATCTATAGAGAAATGTTCCAATTTTCATAAAAATGTTAACTATTCTACAAAAGGTGTTACATTTTTAATGAAAACATTAAATTTTATTAAAAATAAGGAAATTTCCATGTTCAACATTATTATCGATGTTTATTAAAATTGGATATAAAAAATGGTGCAAAATGACATATGAAGCAGGTTGTACCCCTTTTGTCGCCCGGTGCAACGCACGGGCATTTGTACTAGTAATGTACCTATATGGTTCTCGGCTATACAGAATATAAGTACTAGTATCAAAAGTATCTGTCCGTCTTCTTCTTTTTTGCGGGGAATCATAAGTATCTCTTTAATCAAGAGAATGGCATTTTGGCTCTCGGCCTCCATGGAGGCCTTTGAAAACTCCAAAATTTGAAAAATTCAAAATCAAAAAAGTCTGAAACAATTTGTACAAGTAAACAAGGATGTGAGGCGGTCTGGGAGGATGAATAGTATCATGTTTAAAAAGCCCTAGATTTGTCTTTTTTGTACGGCCCCCATTTCAACATATTTCGTCCTGAAAATTTACACACTTCTGCACTATGCTTTCATCTATCTCTGTATTTTTTTCAGAATTTTTAGAAATATAAAAATATAAATTTTCACGAAACCATGATCATCACAATAAGTACTAGTATACATAACAAAATCGTCATCAATAGTGCCTAAAGTGTGTCATGATAAAAAGAAATACCTTAATCAAATGTGTCATCTCCACCACTTGAATCATAAAAATTATCATGTTTATTGCAATCATACTTTTCATTCGATAAGATAAGTGTATCCCAATAGCCCTTTCTTTTTTGACCTCTTCATTATTAGCTATTGATTTACTACATGCAACAAATTTGAAAAGATTAGCGAGTGAATAAAGATCTATATCCAATATATCTTTTATTTAGTTTTATGTTTTTTGGAGTCTAAGATATAGAGAGCATAACTAGGCAAGATAGATAACAATAAGGTAATGTGTTGAAGTGAAGGCACCTGTTTGTTTGCGAAAAAGCTCCTTGACAATGACGCCAAAAATCTTGCTTTCTCCCGCATGAGTTGTTGGGATTTCGCAGTAGTTGTTGGGATTCCCTTAATTGTAAGGGTGAAGTAGCTCAACGGCAAATATTTCCCTCAGTTAGAAAACCAAGGTTATCAATTAAGTAGGTGTTCCCTAAGCTAACAAAGTGAACAACGCCTGCACACAAAACACAAAAACATGCGTCCCCAACACAACAAGTGGGTTGTCAAGCCCCTTGTCTTGATAGTTATAAAATTAAACTGCAAGCGATAGAGATAGTTGGTAGATGTAACACATCAAAGTAAAAGTAGCAATTGTGTAGAAGAATTCAGTAATGAAGAATAGATCCAGGGGACATAGGTTTACTAGTGACATTCTCTCTCAAAGCAAGCAAATGGCATGGTAAACAAATTACAGTTGGCCATCGATTAAATTACAATATTTATGTTTATTATAATCTTATATAAGCATTACGTCCATGATAAGTAGACTGTTAATTCAACTGCATCTACTACTAATACTCCACCCGAAAACCAATATACAGCATGCATCTTGAGGTATTAAGTTTGCAAGAAACAGAGTATCGCAATGAGCAAGATGACATAATGTAGACAGAGAAACATCAATCAATATGACGAGACCACGTCGTTTTATCCTTAGTGGCAACAATACAATACGTGTCTTTATCTTTATTATCACTGGGTTAGAGCATCACAAGATTGAACACACTACAAAGCACCACTCCCTCCGAAGGAAAACCCATCGAACTTGGCCAAAGAAGATAGATACATTGGAGAGAATGCAAAGCTATTTAATTATAAAGCAAGAAAACATCAAAAGATTCAATTGATTCCAATGAAAGTTCATCTGATCATAAAATGACAATTCATCATATCCCTACAAACACATCGAAGAATTACATCAAATTGATCCTGATCATGTGAGGCATCTCACGAGCAGTGGCGAATCTAGGATGAAAATTGAGGGTAGGCTCAAAGTTAACGGTGAGAAAAAAATGAAACGTTCATTTGAAGAAGAAAATAACAACATCATGTCATAACTCTTTTGTCGAAATAAGCTCAGATTTCCCCAGATTACTACTAGAAACATATAATATTTGATGGAATTTTTCTGAATTGTTTTTAAAATATTAAATTTTGAACCAAATTTGAATCTGCTTAGCTAAATAGTTATTATCTCCTAGTCCATTTGAATCTGCTTGGTTAAATTTTCTGAATATGCTCAAACTTTCCTAGAATACTACTAGAAACATGTAATTTTCATTAAAAAAATTGGATTTTTTTGAAAAATATTAAATTTTGAACCAAATCAAGGGGAGAGGCTTTGCAGTGACATTAGCTGGTTCATGTTCAGGTGTGACATCAGTAGGGGGTGTAGGCCTTGGGGGGAGGGGGTAATTGAACTGCTTGCATAAAAATTATGCATATTCATAGCCTTCCACTTATTTTTAAGTCTACAAACGAATTGTGATTGATAACCATTGAGCTACCAAACAAACTGTAATCACTGAAAGGAATAGAAGCAAAAAAAATGGGAATTAAACCTTTGCAGGTTGACCCTCCAGTGCGCTCAGCGATGGGTCACGACCTCCTCACTTCGGAGTGGGGCGTGGCGTGGCAACGTGCGGTTGTGCGAGCCGAATCGTAGCTCCGGTTGGCCGGCGCCTCCACTTCTCCAGCCAACGACAAGTTTCGGCTGCAGCCTGACCGATGTGCGACAAGTTGCACCGACACGTGGTGGCCTCACTGGTCGCCGCCGTGGAGCACTTGTACAGGGGATAGTCGGGGAGGACCGGAGAGCTAGCCGTTGACTAGGGTAGGATTTGCGGCGGCGCGTTGCTGTCTCGAACGAGAGAATAGAGGAGAACGGGAGAAAGGCACGACCAGACGAGCAGGCTTCAGCTTTGGTGCTAGGTCTTTGAAGTTGGGCTGGGCCAAAACAAAGCATACTAGTACCAAAAAAATCGTTTTTTCTGGAGAGGAGGCTTCAGCCTGTTGAATCCTGCCTAGTAGACTCGCTTGTGCTCACGGGAACATGATATTGAAGATCCAAAAGAGAGAAAGTCATGTAGCTACTACTATGGACCCGAAGGTCCTGATGGAACTACTCACACATAGTCATGGAGGCAGCAAGTGTAACACCCCCGGTGATTAGCAATAGTAATTACTTTTGATAATGACATGTCAGCATGATTAACAGTGCATAATCATCATTAGCATCATATTGCATTTCAACTCCTAAGTCAAATTCAATTTTAAATGAAAGTGAAATATAAAAGTTGTCCAACATAAAAACTGAAATGTTCGATAAATAACAAATATTTCAGAGGCTAGTCTAAAATTGAAACTAACAAATAATAAAATAATTAGGTGGCACTAACATAATTAAAACAGTGAGGATTAATGCATATTATTTATTATAAAAATTATGTGAACTCAAGTTGACTCCAAACCAATTTTTGGTAGTGGTGGATAATACCTAGTATTTGTTGGAGCAATTGTTATGTTTTACAAAAACCATTAGGAGGCTTGACTATTTACTAAACTGAGAAAGGAGAATAAAGAAAAAGATAAAAGAAAAACGAAACAGAAAAAGAAGAAAAAGGACCCCCCTCCCCCGGCCCAACTGGGCCCCAGCCCAGCCGGCCGGCCCAGCTCCCGGCCCACCCCCGCGCCTACTTGGCCTCCCCACTGGAGACCCCCAACCCTAATCCCCACCCCCCCTCGCTCACTCCTCCCTCCCACCCGATCTAGAACCGGATCGGGCCAGCCCCGCGCCTGCGCGCGCTCGTCCCCGACCGCGCCCCGACGCCCCGACGCGCTTAACCGCCGCCGCACGCCGCTGCCTCGCCGCGCCGCCTCGTCCCGCTCGCCGGACCGCACTGCTCGCCTCGCCGGACGTCTCCGACCTCCTTCCCAAGCCGCTCCATCACGCCTCGCCGCCCGGTCATCTACAACGCCGGTGAGGCCCGGCCTCGGCCTCTGCCCTCTCATGCCCGAGTCGCCTCGCGCCACCGTAGCCCCCCCCGCTGCCGCAGCTGCCCTGCTCCGCCGGCCTCGCGCCCGCGCGTGCCTGGCCGAGCCCTGTGGCTATCGCCCCGCGCCGCGCCTCCTCCCCTGCTGCAGCTGCTGCTGCAACCCTGCACCACCGCGCCCCGCACCGCCCGCTCGCGCCGCTCCGCCCGCTGCTCGCGCTCCGCGCCCCGGCCACTCCTCCCGCCGGCTTGCGCAGCCCCGCACCCGCGCGCGCGCCCTCCTGCCGCTGCCCGCGCTCGCCCCTGCCCGTTGCCGCGCGCACGCGCCGCGTCGCCGTGCCCCTGCCGCGCGCCCGCGCTCACGCGTCGCCCCGCTCGGCCTCTGTGCCACTGACCGTGGGGCCGAACCCCCCCCCTGAGACGCTGACAAACGGGCCCCGCCCGAAAAACATTTAGAGAAAATAGAAAATAAAAGAAAATAAAAATAAAAATAATAAAAATAAATAAATAATTAATTAATTAGTTAATTAATCCTGATTAGGTTAATCTAATTAACTAATTAGTGTTAATTAAACAGTAATTAGTAATTAACTTAATTAACCTTGCTGACATCAACATGATGTCATGCTGATGTCATCATCAGCACTGTTTCGGATAATGTTGAATTAAATAATTAAATAAATTCCAGAAATTAATAAAAACTTTAGAAAATCATATTAAATAATCCGTAACTCCGATGAAAATATTTTATACATGAAACTTGCTCAGAACGACGATACGAACCTGAATACGTCCTCCGTATTCCCGTCAGACGCCCGCAGCTATAAGAACGTTGAACTTTTAGACCGTTTTCAGTAAATGAATAGTGCCCAACTTTAATTAAATAAATCCAAATAAATTCCTAAATTAACTAAATCATTTAGTTAGGCAGTAGAACACCCCGGCATATCATTTAGGCATGTCATACATGTTGTTTGCATTATTGCCGTGAATTTATTGTTTCTCTCCCCCTCCTTCTCTCTCTCGATAGACGCTGAGACCGACGACGCTGCACCCGGGTACAACTACTCTACCGACGAGCAGCCCGTTGACGACCTTCCCCTCTTGCCAGAGCAACCAGGCAAGCCTCCCCCCCCTTGAGCATTCCAGATATCGCCCATTCTATTCTCCTGCTTGCATTAGATTTTGCTACTGTAAATGTATGCTCCTATTCTGATGCATAGCCTGCTGTTGTAACCTGTTCATTGATACCTTACCTGCCTATGATAAACTGTTTAGTTTAGGTTGGAATGAACCATCAGTGACCCCACCACCTTTCCTTTGTTGCCCCTGCTTGATCATCGATGACTCGATCAACGTGATCGTCGACCAGAGACCGACACCTCACTTCACACCCCCTTAGTTGTACGACTCTGCGTAGTAACTATCGAGTGCCGAGGGTGATACCTCGTAACGCACTTCCGATGAATACTCTGCAGTGTAGCTGTTCGGTCGTGGTCATCGAGGGTGATTCCTCCTTCTCCACTTCCGATATGACTCTGTCGTGCAACCCTCAGTGTGAACCTCGAGGGTGATACCTCATACGTTCGCCCTGATGATTTCGTCGAGTGGAATCCGCCGAGGGTGATTCCTCGGGTTTCCCCCTTGATGTTATGACCACACGATTACTTGACCTCTGTTACAGGCGGGTCCACCCTGGTGGGTACCCGCTGGGGATCTATGATTTCGGGTGTGCCGGAAGGGCACTCGAGTGTGACATTGTGGCGGAGCATCAGAGACTCTGATTGTCTCCGCTTGATACTAATTGAGCCTATTGGATTTGGGTGTGTGATCTGAGTGGGTCGACGTGCCCTATACGCACTACCACCACGCGGGATAATGGTTATGGGACCTTCTGCGAAGTACGTTTCTCCGAAAGCTCGTCTGACGTCACGATTCACCGTGCGGGCTGATTGTCGGGATTGGGCTGGATACTTCACTGACGAGTTCAGTGTCGCGCCTGCACCCCGGCCAGTCTCGCAACGCGCAGGGTGCCCAGGGCGATGGCCCGAGACCTCTGGGTGCATAGGTTAGTCCGGCGTGCTGACCTCTCTGCCGAGCCTAGGTAGAGCGCTGCTTTGTGTTGATCTTCCGAGGACGGGCATTACCCAGCAAGTGTGTCCGGCCAGAGTTGATCGAGCGTGTTGGGTAACAGTAGTGCACCCCTGCAGGGATGAATCTTCTATCGATAGCCGGTCCTACGGTAAAGGACGCTCAGTTTGTGTATCCCGATCTACTACTTAAACTGGATACTTGTTACTTAATTGAAGCTTCGGGATCGCTTTCTCGCTTGGGAGTCGAGGAAGGATCTTTAAGCTGTACTTCAACATGTTTGCTAAATAAAATGCTATTCTACTCTCTTCTACTGCTGCAAGATGATGGCCTTGTGAAGATGTTTGAAGATGCTAGTCTTCGATAGGACTAGGCCTTCTCTCTATTCTGGCATTTCTGCAGCCCAGTCCACATATATAGCCTTTCTCCATTGATAATGTTGCATATGTAGTATAGATCCTTGCTTGCTGAGTACTTCGGATGAGTACTCACGGTTGCTTTACTTTCTCTTTTCCCCATATACCCCACCTTGATGATACAACAGACGATGGAGTCCAGGGGTCAGATGCCACCACCGGAGCTTACTACCAGGAGGGTCCAGAGGGTACTTACTACTGGATCGAGCCAGCTGACCAGGAGTAGGATCGGAGGCTCCCAGGCAGGAGGCCAACGCCTTTCGATCTAGTGTCGCTGTTTGTGCTAGCCTTCTTAAGGCAAAACTTGTCTAACTATGTCTGTACTCAGATAATATTTGTATGACTGACTTATGTATTCGGATCTTCGGATCCCTGGTCTGTAATATTGTGGACCTCCGTTTAAATTGTGTTAGAGTTGTGTTGTGATATCTTCCCGTGAGTCCCTGTGCTTGATCGTACACGTTTGCGTGTATGATTAGTGTACGATTGAGCCGGGGGGCCCACAGCAAGGTTGATGAAGAAGCCTCCGGCAATGGATTCCCCCTCCGGCAGAGCTCCGGAACAGGCCTCCTAATTGGGTCTTTGTGAAACAGGAACTTATGCGACGGTAAAGTTCTTCTAAAATTACGGTGGGAGGTTTCAATATTTATAGAGATTTATGGCGGTGAAATCAACTTAAGGCGGTGCAGGTGGGCCCCACATGCCCTGGTGGTACGCCCTAGGCCTGGGACACGCCACCTGGCCATGTGCCCCCTTTGGCTCCTCTCGTGCCTTCCCAAAGCTTCTTGGGGCCTTCGTTGCCCGAAAATAATTCGTGTAAGATTGGCATTCTATTTTGACCTTCCTAAATATAGATTTCTCGGGAAACCAAAAATATGCAGAAAATAGGAACTGACACTGGGCACTGAATTAATAGGTCACCCTAGAAAAAATATAAAATGATATAAAAAGTATATAAAAGTGATAATATAATAGCATGGAAGAATAAAAAAATTATAGATACATTTGAGATGTATCAGTGTTTCATCATCAAACAGTTTGCGAGCATAGGAGGGCGGGCCGACGATGAGCCTGTGTTAGCCGCTACAGTGGCAGTGGCGAAAAGGGGCGGCTCGCTACTGTACCCTGGCAGGAGAAGGACCTGTTGTGTGCCCTTGGCGACGAGGGCCTCACTTTCTGCATCGACGACCTATGCCTGAGCGGCTTCGGTTGCGGCGACTTATTTGTTCTCTCTACCTCCTTCTTCCTCCGTCTAGCCATCTCGGTAGCCGTCTCCTCCAGGATGCACACCTGCTACTTGTGATAGGCATTTGGATTTCCCCGAAGAGGAAGGGCGATGTAGTATAGTAGCAGATAGTATTTCCCCTAGTTAAGAACCAAGGTTTATTGAACTAGTAGGAGACTCACGCAAACAAATGTAAGCAGTACCTGCGCACACACACACAAAACAAATACTTGCACCCAACATGGGCAAGAGGGTTGTCAATCCCCTTGTACTCGTTGATTGCAAATATTAATTCTGATAATGATAGATAGATAAATTGCAAAACAAAATAAATGATAATAAATTGCAGCAAGGTATTTAGGGTTTTAGTAATATGAAGTGAATGGACCCGGGGGCCATAGCTTTCAATTAAGGCATCTCTCTCATGAGCGTAGTAATACTGGATAAAAATATAGTTGACAATTGATAGAAAAGCGCATAATTATGACATTATTCATGGCATGATCAATATATAGGCATTACGTTCGAGACAAGTATACCAACATCCATCTGCATCTACTACCATTACTCCACCCCTCGACCGCTATTCGGCATGCATCTTAAGGTATTAAGTTCATAACAAACAGACTAATGCTTGGAGAGTGATGACATAATGTAGACAAAGTCAGACCAAATAATATGTTCGAACCCTGTCGTTTTACCCTTAGTAGCAACAATACAAAAAGGTGCCTCGCTAATCCTCCTGTCATAGAGTGAGGACACCGCAAGATTGAACCTACTACCAAGCACCTCCCCCACTGAAGATAAATCAATCTAATTGGCCAAACTAGACGGATAGATCGGAGAGAAATACAAGGCTATAAAATCACACATAATAAAGTTCAAAAAAGCCTCAATTACTTTCAATGAATAATCTGATCATAAACCCACAATTCATCGGATCCCAACAAACGCACCGAAGAAAGATTACATCTAATCGATCTTCGAAGAGAACATTGTATTGAAGATCAGAGAGAGAGAGAGACATCTAGCTACTGCTATGGACCCGTAGGTCCTGTGGGAACTACTCACACATCATCATGGAGGCAGCAAGGTTGATGATGATGGCTTTCGTGATCGATTCCCCCTCCAGCAGAGTACCGGCAGAGCCCTCCATATGGGATCACGGAAGAACAAAGACTTGCGGTGAAGATGAAATTGTTTCGGGTCTCACTTTGGGGGTTTATTGATTTTAGGGAATTTATAGCGCTAGAATTAGGTCAGGGGGACCTCCGAGGGGCCCACAAGCTCAGGTGGCGCCCCCACAGGGGTACGTTGTGTGTGCTTGTGGCTCTCTCGTAGATCGTCTGGCCCCCCGAAACTTCTAGGGTCTCTCCTGGTACAAAAAAATCACTGTAAAGTTTCATTGTGCTTGGACTTCGTTTATTATGGTTTTTCTATAAACAGGAACTAGCACTCGGCACTGAGTTAATAGGTTAGTTCCCAAAGATGATATAAAATTGCATATAAAGCATACAAGATTGATAATATAATAGCATGAAACAATCAAAAATTATAGATACGTTGGAGACTTATCAGCATCCCTAATCTTAATTCATGCTCGTCCTATCACGGGATTTGGATGCACCGACGAAATTTGCACCAAGTCTCGAGGTTAGAATGGGCAATTCACGATACTGAAGAGGCTAGGAAAATATGGATAGGTGGAAGTGCTTTCGCCCATAAAACAACATTAGTCATAAATAATTCAAATACTTATTGTGAAGCCTATTAGCCCTCGAAGCAAAGTACTACTCGCATGCCCCTAGGGAGAAGGTTGGGAGGAATTAACCATCACGTGGCCCCGGCCCGGACAACACAACGGATATCAATCAGGGATATAGAACACTCCAACTTCCTAGTGATGCCACGACCGGCACTTCAATGAAATAGTGAATCACAAACCTTAACACCGATATTTTTACTAACTGTAACACCCCCAGTGTCATGCTACAGTGACCTCACACTAATGGTGCCATGTCATTAGCATCATTGTTGCTAAATCTCACTTTGATTCAAACACAATTCAAATTCAAATTTAGATTAAAGTCAAATAATTAAAGTTTCAAATGTCAAAACTAAATTGTTCAAGATGTGGAAAATATTTCATAGATAATTATGGTGGAGAAATAATTTTTTTATAAAGTATTTAAATGCCCCAAAATAAGTAAACAGGGGCTAAGTCAATAATTTAAATGCTTTTTAAATTATAAAAATTTGCAAACTATTTTATTTGTGTGCCGAGCCTTTTGTGGCAGTAGAATAAATTAAAACACTACTTTAGGTGCTGATTTTGTATTTTTATAAAACTAAATACATTAAAAAATAAAAGAAAACAGAAAATGAATAAAAAACAAAAGAAACAAAAATAAGAAAAAAATAAAAAGAAGGAAAACCTCCCCCGAGCCACTTGGCCCAGTTGCCCACCAGGCCGGCCCACCAGCGCCCCCTCCCACCTCCTGTTCACAGGGGGGCGTGGCGGCCATCGCCATGGCCACCGGCACCGTGGAGGCCATCCGACCATGCCCCCTCGCCTATAAGGCCCCGGCGATTCCCCCCGACGCCCTAAACCCTAACCTTCTCCCCCTTCCCCTCGCTCTCCCTCGCACGTCGCTCGCCATTGCCACGCCGAGGAAGCCGCCCCGTCGTCGTCGCTCACCTCCCTAACCGTCTTCGTCGAGCCTCGTCGCCTCCTCCTCGGCAACGGAGGGTGAGCACCCCTCTCTCCCCGTCCCAGTCATCCCACTCGTGCCCCATGAGCTCCCGCGCCGCCTGCGTGCTGCTCGCGCGCCTCGCTCGTGCCGGGCCACACTCTGGTCGCGTCCCCGCCGCGCCGGCCGCTCCCGCCTCTGCCTCGCGCCTGCCCGACTGCGTCCGCTTGCACACTGCTGCTTGCTGCTGCTCTACAGCCCCGGCTCTGCCTCCGCGTGCACTTTAGCCACGCGCGTCCACCGCCACGCTCGCCCCCTCACTACGCGTTTGCCTCCCTTGCTCGCACTCACCCGCTACCGCCGCTGCTCCCCCACCGCTGCCTGATGCGCTCACCGCTCTGCTGCTACTCCTTCACTGTAGCCGCTCCGCCCGTGCCTATTGCTGGCTACTCGCTCCGGCCGCCCCTGCCCTCGTGCCACCACTCCTGCCGCTGCTGCTCTGCGCCGCCCACTGCCGGCCGGCCCGCCACTGCCTTCCAGCCGGCGAGGCCGCTGGCCCTCTGCCTGGGCTGACCCCTATTGATTAGTGGGGGGCTAACCCCCATATTAGTTAAGCCTACCCCCCACTAACAGCCGCTGACAACGGTCCCCACCGCCCTAATAAATAATAAGAACAAAAAAATTAATAAAATAAATATTCATTCATTCAATCAATTAATTAGTTAGTTAACCTAATTACTAATTGTTTAGCCTAATAGCCAATCATAGGGGGGCCTACCAGTCAGTTGACCAGTCAACAGTCAACCCTCTTGACTGCTGACTATACAGTTGACTGTGGTCAACTGGGACCCCCTGGACCCACATGTAAGCCACTGCTGGGTACACTATGTGTGTGCACATAGCATTTTTCCCTGGTATTTTCAAATTAATAATAATTTCAAAAAAACAATAAAACTTTGAAAAATCATATAAATTAAATTGTAACTCGGATGAAAATATTTTTTATATGAAAATTGCTCAGAAAAATATAAAGAATGCTATCTGTTCATCTGTCATATGCCTCTAGCATGATGAAAATAGATCCTTCCCCTCCAATTCATCTGTCTGGAAATTGCCAAACGTCGGGAAAACATTCCTAGATGTTTTCCCGCTTCGTCTGAAATGTGTAGTACCGCGTTAGGTCACCCTAGCACTGCATATTGCCATGTCATGCATCATGATGCACCTGTTTGCTTTATATTTATTGTTTCTTCCCCCTCTTCTCTTCGGTAGACACTGAGACTGACGCTGCTCCTGTGTACGACTACGCCCCTGACGTCTAGCCACTTGCAGCAGAGCTTCCAGGCAAGCAAAACCCCCTTGATCATTCCTATATCGCCCATTCCATTCTCTCTCATGCTTGCATTAGATTTTACTACTGTATTTGATTGCTCCTATTCTGATGCATAGCCTAATTTTGTAACATGCTATTGTTACCTTCCTGCTTATCCTATATGCTTAGTATAGATTGGTTAGTGATCCGCTAGTGACCCCTCACCTTGTCACTGTTGCCCCGCTTTGTGATAACCCATAAGTATAGGGGATCGCAACAGTTTTCGAGGGTAGAATATTCAACCCAAATTTATTGATTCGACACAAGGGGAGCCAAAGAATATTCACGAGTATTAGCAGTTGAGTTGTCAATTCAACCACACCTGAAAGACTTAATATCTGCAACAAATTGTTTAGTAGCAAAGTAATATGGAAGTAACGGTAATAGTGGCAATTGTAACAGTAGCAGTTTTGTAGTGATTGTAACAGCAGTAGCAACGAAAGTAACTTAGCAAAGATCAATATGTGAAAAGCTCGTAGGCATTGGATCGGCAATGATAATTGTGTTGGATAATATTCATCATGTAGCAGTCATAACCTAGGGTGACACAGAAGTAGCTCCAATTCATCAATGTAATGTAGGCATGTATTTCGTATATAGTCATACGTGATTATGGAAAAGAACTTGCATGACATCTTTTGTCCTACCCTCCCATGGCAGCGGGGTCCTAATGGAAACTAAGGGATATTAATGCCTCCCTTTAATAGAGAACTGGACCAAAGCATTAGCACTTAGTGAATACATGAACTCCTCAAACTACGGTAATCACCGGAAAGAATCCCAATTATTGTCACCTTGGGGTATGCGGATCATAACTTGTAATAGGTGTCTACAACTTGCAAGATATGATCAAGAACTCACATATATTCATGAAACCATAATAGGTTCAGATCTGAAATCATGGCACTCGGGCCCTAGTGACAAGCATTAAGCATAGCAAAGTCATAGCAACATCAATCTCAGAACAAAGTGGATACTAGGGATCAAACCCTAACAAAACTAACTCGATTACATGATAAATCCTATCCAACCCATCACCGTCCAGCAAGCCTATGATGGAATTACTCACTCTCGGTGGTGAGCATCATGAAATTGGTGATGGAGGAAGGTTGATGATGATGATGGCGATGAATCCCCCTCTTCGGAGCCCCGAACGGACTCCAGATCAGCCCTCCCGATGAAGAACAGGAGGCGCCGGCGGCTCTGTATAGTAAAACGCGATGATTCCTTCTCTCTGATTTTTTTTCTCCCCGAATAGGTACTTATAGAGTTGGAGTTAGGGTAGAGGAGGTCCAAGGGGCCCACAAGCCTGCTAGGCGTACCCACGGGGGGGGGGGGGGGGGGGGCAGGGCTTGTGGCCTCTGGGTGGACCCCCTCTGGTTAATTCTTGCGCCAGTGTTTTTTATATATTCCACAAAAATTATTCGTAAATTTTCAGGTCAATCCGAGAACTTTGATTTCTGCACAAAAATAACACCATGGCAATTCTGCTGAAAACAACGTCAGTCCGGGTTAGTTCCATTCAAATCATGCAAATTAGAGTCCAAAACAAGGGCAAAAGAGTTTGGAAAAGTAGATACGATGGAGACGTATCACTTTGTTACCAGATGACTCGATCAACATGATCGACGTCCTGAGCCCGACACATCACCTCACACCCCCTTAGTTGTACGACTTTGCAGAGTTACTATCGAGTGCCGAGGGTGATACTCGTATAGCACATCCGATGAGATCTCTCTAGTGTAACTAATCGGTTGTGGTCTACGGAGGGTGATTCCTCCTTCACCCCTCCCGAAGACGACTTTGTCGTGCAACTCTTCAAGAGTGAACCTATCGAGGGTGATTCCTCCAAGTTCACCTTGACGATTATATCGAGTAGGAATCCTTCGAGGGTGATTACTCAGATTCCCTCTTGATGTTATGGACCATCGAGTAGGAATCCATTGTGGTTGATTCCTTGGATTTCCCCCTTGATGTTCTGGACACATGGTTACTTTGACTTTACCCAGAACTATGTTGAAGTCGGGTCGGCCACGAGGGGTACCCGCAAGAGAAATGTGAAGTCGGGTTGACCTGGAGGGTACCCACGTGATTTCTATGCGGCACGGCTGAGCATTCTTATCCCTTGCCGTAAGTCCGTGAGATGGGGCGACGGGACCACATATCATGGATCATTGATCGTTACCGCGTGCTCCCAAGACACTAACGGTTTGGATATGTGATCCGAGTAGGCCTCTGGCCTTTTCGCACTAACCACCACGCGAGAATAAGTATGCGCACTCTGCGTCGTACGATTCTTCTGAAAGCTCACTGACGTCAGCAACTGAGCGGTGTGCGCCGGGTTGGACTGGTTATGCCTGTGCTTGTATAAGGGGGCTAGGTCTGCTCACCGGCCGCGTACGCAATGTGCAGGTGTGCAAAGGGTGATGGGCCCAAGACCCCTGCGCGCTTAGGATGTAGAACCGGCGTGCTGGCCTCTCTGTTAAGCCTAGGTTGGACTACGGCGTGTTGATCGGCCGAGGTCGGTCATGACTTGATGGTGTGTCCTGCCGGAGTTGATCGAGCATGTTGGGTAAGTTGGTGCACCCGTGCAGGGAAGTATATCTATTCGAATAGCCGTGTCCACGGTAACGGACGCTCGGAGTTGTATCCCGATCGATACAACTAGAACTGGATACTAGAGATGTGAAATGGATATGATGGCTCCGAGATTGCTTTCTCGCAGGGAGTCGAGAAAGGATCTCTGGGCGTGGATGCTACAACATACTTATTACTAATGATATACTACTCTTATCTCTTCTGATGCTGCAAGATGCTAGTCTTTGATTGGCTAGGCCTTCCCTCTATTCTGGCATTTCTGCAGTCTAGTCCAAAGATACAACCCCATTCCTTTGATACTGATGCGTACTTAGCATAGTTCTGATGTAACTCTTGCGAGTACTTCAGATGAGTACTCACAGTTGCTTTGCTACCTCTTTCCCCCCAGATTTGATTGTTGCTATATCACCCATTTCCTTCTCTCTCATGCTTGCATTAGAATTTCCTACTGCATTTGATTGATCCTATTCTGATGCATAGCCTGATTTTGTAACCTGCTACTGTTACCTACCTGCTTATCCTATATGCTTAGTATAGGTTGGTTAGTAATCCACCAGTGACCCCTCACCTTGTCCCTATTGCCCTCGCTTTATGATCAATGACTCGGTTAATGTGATCGACGTCTAGAGCCCGACACATCACCTCACACCCCCTTAGTTGTACGACTCGACAGGGCTACTATCGAGTGCCGAGGGTGATACCTCGTATAGCACTCCTGATGAGATCTCTGTAGTGTAGCTAATTGGTCGTGGTCTACGAAGGGTGATTCCTCCTTCACCACTCCCGATAACAACTTTGTCGTGCAACACCTCAAGTGTGAACCCTCGAGGGTGATTCCGCCATGTTTACCTTGACAGTTACATCAAGTGGAATCCATCAAGGTGATTCCTTTGATTCCCCCTTGGTGTTATGGACACACGGTTACTTTGACTTTTACCCCAGAACCATGATGAAGTCGGGTCGGCCCCGAGGGGTACCCGCGAGAGAAATGTGAAGTCGGGTTAACCATGAGGGTACCCGTGAGTGATGTAGAGTCGGGTTGACCTGGAGGGTACCCGCGAGGTAACTACGTGGCACGGCTGAGCATTCTTAGCCCTTGCCGTAAGTCCGTGAGACGGGGCGACGGTACCACAGATCATGGATCATTGATCGTGTTCGCACGCTCCCAAGACACTAATGGGGTTGGATATGTGATCTGAGTTGGCCTCTGGCCTTTTCGAACTAACCACCATGCGGGAATAAGTATGGGCACTTGGCGTCATACGATTCTTCGAAAGCTCTTTAGACGTCAGTGATTGTGCGACACGCGCCCGGGTGGTCCGTGTAAGCACCTGCTTTGTATAAAGAGGTAGCCAGGACTGATCCCGCCCGTCCATGCAACGCGCAGGAGTGCAAAGGGCGATGGGCCCAAGACCCCTGAGCGCTTAGGATGTAGACCGGTGAGCTGGCCTCTCTGTTGAGCCTAGGTAGGACTATGGCGTGTCGATCAGCTGAGGCCGGACATGACCCAGGAAAGTGTGTTCGGCCGGAGTTAATCGAGCATGTTGGTTTAGTTTGTGCATTCCTGCAGGGAAGTTAATCTATTCGAATAGCCGTGTCCATGGTAACGGACGCTCGGACTTGTATCCCGGTCTATACAACTAGAACTGGATACTGGAGATGTGAAATGGATATGATGCCTCCGGGATTGGTTTCTCAGAGGGAGTCGAGAAAGGATCTCTAGGCATTACTACAATATACTTGCTACTTATATTATGTTAATCTGCACTCTTCTAATACTGCAAGATGCTAGTCTTTGATAGGCTAGGCTTTCCCTTCTCTTGTGGCATTTTTGCAGTTCAGTCCAAAGATATAGCCTCATTCCTTGATACCGATGCATACTTAGTTTAGATCTGATGTAAGTCTTGCGAGTACTTTGGATGAGTACTCACGGTTGCTTTGCTACCTCTTTCCCCCTATACCCGATTGTTGCGATCAGATGACGGATCCCAAGAGCCAGAGGCCACCACCGACG
Source organism: Thinopyrum elongatum (assembly GCA_011799875.1). NCBI lineage: Eukaryota > Viridiplantae > Streptophyta > Magnoliopsida > Poales > Poaceae > Thinopyrum > Thinopyrum elongatum. The sequence continues at coordinate 303,366,163 of CM022299.1, forward strand.
ACTACTACTACCCCGAGGGTGCCTACTACTACGTGGAGGCCGCCGCCGACCAGGAGTAGTTAGGAGGCTCCCAGGCAGGAGGCCTTGCCTTTTCGATCGTTGTTGGTGTTTGTGCTAGCCTTCTTAAGACAGACTTGTTTACCTATGTCTATACTCAGATATTGTTTCTTCCGCTGACTCGTTTGTATTCGAGCTTATGTATTCGAGCCCTCGAGGCCCCTGGCTTGTAATACAAAGCTTGTATGACTTTAATTTGTGTCTAGAGTTGTGTTGTGGTATCTTCCCGTGAGTCTCTGATCTTGATCGTGCACATTTGCGTGTATGATTAGTGCACGATTAAGTTGGGGCGTCACAAGTATGCAATGAGGTGCACAGGGTCATGATAATATGAATATGACTAACGAATGCATCATACTTCAATAAGAGCATATGACATTGCCATTTCCATATAATGAATTTAATTCAAATAAAACAATTGCCATTGCAATGTCATCCTTGCATATGAATGTTGTGGCTTGACTTAGTTCAGAGGAGTGTCACAATACTCCTAGTCTCCTCCAACACAACTAGGACCTTCTGAAAATAATTTAAATGCAAAAAGAAAATGTCACATAAAGCATTTTATTGCACCAGAAATTTTACACAGCAAGAAAAATTCTCAAACTTTGCAATAGAAACTTTAGCTCAAGACAAAACTAATGGAAAAAGTTTCAACTCATTTGGACTTATAGAATAGGATTTATAGCTGGTCAAAGTTTTGGTCAAATTTGCATTTAAATAGAATTAAACAGAAATTCCAAAGAGGGCCACGTTGAAGGCGTATTTTGCAAATACGCTTCCACAAGAAAACGGTTCGGGAGGGGGAAGAGAGACTGACATGGGGGTCCCACAGTTGGGGTTAGAGAGAGAGAGAGAGAGAGAGAGAGAGAGAGAGAGAGAAAGAGAGGGACCAGCGCATGGCGGCTCTTTCGCCGGTTGTTCCCCGGTGAGGAGGCCACGGCGGTCGCCGGCGATGGTTGGGATGGGTTCAGCACGTCATGGGGATCACGTACGTACCCGGAGCGTCGACGGAGGTGGATGGACGACGATGTGGGCTTCTTCTCCAGAGACGACGGGTGGCAGAGCTCGTCGGAGATGGTGATTCTGGCAACAATCCTACGAACCAACTGCACCAACGCGCTCAGGAGACCACCACGAACTCGACTGCGGTAGTAGGAGAAGAGGGAGGTGGCTGGATCGATTGATCGACCATGGGGGATCCACGGCCAACTCCGATGAGGATCGGCGGCAGGAGGCCCTCTCGGCCTTGCCGCGCGTGCTGGGGATCGATTTGTGGCCAATGGAGGTGAGAGCGATGGCTAGAACAACTCGGGGAGGGGTTCTTCTATAGGTGGAGGGGTGGCCGGGCTCTGTGCTCCGCTGTGGAGGTGCTGCCGGCGAAATGAGGAGGAGAGAAGCTCGGGCTTGGCTTGGAGAGGAAGTAGGGGAGCGCGGAGAAGCTACGCATGCACGCGGACATAGTGCCACGCACTAAGTGGGGCAGGAGCCACACTTGTGCTCACTATTCCGCCCGGTAGCGCCGCGTCCGTGTCGGGCATGCCGTCTGCCGGCGTCGGAGAGGAGCAGGGCGAGAATAGGTGGACGCACAGGAGGCTGCTGAGTGGCGATGTCATACGTCTCTAATGTATTTATAATTTATGAAGTATTCATGCCATGTTTACAACAATTCTATATGGTTTTGGTATGATTTGAATGGAACTAACCCGTACTGACGCTGTTTTCAGGAGAACTACCGTGGTGTTGTTTTTTATGCAGAAATAAAAGTTCTCCAAATGCAACGAAACTTTTTGACGATTTTTTTGGAACAGAAGAGGCACTAGAAGCTTCGTGGGAGGACTAGAAGGTGAAGGAGGTGAGCACAACCCACTAGGGCGCGCCTGGGCCCTTGCCCATGTGCAGGTGGGTTGTGGTCACCTCGAAGCCCATCTTCGTGTGAAACCAATGCCAAAAAATCCTATAAATACATAAACCCCCAGAAATAACCCTAGATCAGAAGTTCCGCCATTGCAGGCCTCTGTAGCCACGAAAAACGAATCTAGACCCTTTTCTGGCACCCTGTCGGAGGGGGAAATCATCACCGGTGGCCATCTTCATCATCCCGGTGGCCACCATGATGAGGAGGGAGTAGTCCACCCTCGGGGCTGAGGGTTTGTATCAGTAGCTATGTGTTTAATCTCTCTCTCTCTCTCTGTCTCTCTCTCTCGTGTTCTTGAGTTGGCACAATCTTGATGTATCGTGAGCTTTGTTAATATAGTTGGATCATATGGTGTTTTCCCCTCTCTATCTTGTTGTGATGAATTGAGTTTTCCCTTTGAGATTTTGTTTTATTAGATTGAATACTTTTATGGATTTGAGAGCACTTGATCTATGTCTTGGCACTCAACTCGCAGATTCTCGAGGTGACATTGGGGTAATCTATGCATAGGGGTTGATGCACGTTTTCATCCTTGTTTCTCTGGTAGAAATCTTGGGGCACTCTTTGAGGTTCTTTGTGTTGGATTGAGTACTATGAATCTGAAATTGTTTGATGCATATCGTATAATCAACTCACGGATACTCGTGGTGACATTAGAGTTGGTTGATGTGTATCATATGGTGTTATTTCAGTACGAACTCTTGGATAGATCGATCGGAAAGGATAACTTGGTGTTATTTTAGTACGAACTCTTGCATAGATCGATCGGAAAGAATAGCTTTGAGGTGGTTTCGTACCCTACAAACAATTTCTTCTTATGTTCTCCGCTAGATAAGAACTTTGGAGTGATTCTTCGTCACACGTTGAGGGATGGTTATATGATCCAATTATATTAGCATTGTTGAGAGATTGCACTAGCAAAAGTACGGACCCTAGGCCTCATTTTCAAGCATTGCAATACCGTTTGTGCTCCATTTTATCAATTGCTACCTTGCTGTTTTTATTGTTACTATTACAAAAATCAATATCTACTATCATTACTACACTTGTATCACCATCTCTTCGTCGAACTAGTGCACCTATACAATTTACCATTGTATTTGGTGTGTTGGGGACACAAGAGACTCTTTGTTATTTGGTTGCAGGGTTGTTTGAGAGAGACCATCTTCATCCTACACCTCCCACGGATTGATAAACCTTAGGTCATCCACTTGAGGGAAGATTGCTACTGTCCTACAAAACTCTACGCTTGGAGGCCCAACACGAGTCTACAAGAACAAGTTGTGTAGTAGACATCAGTATGTAACAGTAGCTATGTGTTTGATCTCTATATCTCTCTCTCGTGTTCTTGATTTGGCACGATCTTGATGTACCGCGAGATTTGTTAATATAGTTGGATCATATGGTGTTTCACCCTCTCTATCTTGTTGTGATGAATTGAGTTTTTATCTTTGAGGTTTCACTATTATCAGATTGAATACTTCTATGGATTTGAGAACACTTGATGTATGTCTTGCATATGAATACCCATGGTGACAATGGGGTATTATATTTGATTCACTTGATGTATGTTTTGGCACTCAAATTGCAGATTCGCGAGGTGACATTGGGGTAATCTTTGCATAGGAGTTGATGCATGTTTTCACCCTACTTTCTCCAGTAGGGTTCTTGGGGCACTCTTTGAAGTTCTTTGTGTTCGATTGAATATTATGAACCTGAAGTTGTTTGTGCACATCGTATAATAAACTCATGGATACTTGTGGTGACATTGCAGTATCTAGGTGACATTAGAGTTGGTTGATGTGTATCATATGGTGTTATTTTAGTACGAACTCTAGGGCTGTTTGTGACACCTATAGGAATAGCTCAATAGATTGATCGGAAAGGATAACTTTGAGGTGGTTTCGTACCCTACAACAATTTCATCTTATGTTCTCTGCTAGATAAGAACTTTAGAGTGATTCTTTTTCGCACAATGAGGGATGGTTATATGATTCAATTATGTTAGCACTGTTGAGAGATTGCACTAGTAAAAGTATGAACCCTAGGCCTGGTTTTCAAGCATTGCAATACCGTTTGTGCTCCGTTTCATCACTTGCTACCTTGTTGTTTTTTATTTTCATATTATAAAAACCTATATCTACTATCCATACTACACTTGTATCACCATCTCTTCGCCGAACTAGTGCACCTATACAATTTACCATTGCATTGGGTGTGTTGGGGACACAAGAGATTTCTTGTATTTGATTGCTACTGTCCTACAAAACTCTGCGCTTGGAGGCCCAACACGAGTCTACAAGAATAAGTTGCGTAGTAGACATCAAGCTCTTTTCTGACGCAGTTACCAGGGAGGTGAGTGCTTGAAGGTATATCTTTAGATCTTGCAGTTGAATCTTTTAGTTTCTTGTTTTATCACTAGTTTGGTTTATAAAAAGAAAACTACAAAAAAAATGGAATTGAGGTTGCCTCATATTCTTCGTCTTTATCATGTCTTTCTTCAAAATGATGGATCAGGAAATTGTGCTCAATTGATAGAAGAAGAATTCAATAAAATGTTTGGCATAAATTCTTTGAATGATGAGCATGATTGCAATGTTGGTAGTATGCTTTCTATGAATACCCATGATATTAATGATATGCAAAGCCATAAGCTTGGGGATGCTATGTTTGATGAAGATGATGTTTTTAGTCCCCCAAGTTTTGATGAGAATATTTATTATGATGATTGCATTCCTCCCATTTATGATGATTACAATGATGGAAGTGGGTTTGGAAGAGTGTGAACTCTAGGCAATAATGATCCCACTATTTTGGAGGGTGTTGAATCTTATTGTAATAATTATGAAAGTGGATTTGGAGAGGTCATGACTTTATTTAATGATGATTCCACTATCTTGGAAGAGGTTTCAATTGATTTTGACAATGAAGTTGCTATATATGATGATTATGGTGATGACATGTATGCTATAAAGAATAATGGTACCATGAAACTTGTCATCATGATTTTAATTTTCAATTGGATTATGCCAATCAAGTGTCACATGATAGTTATTTCATTCATTGAATTTGCTCCCACCATTATGAATGAGAATAAATTTGCTTATGTGGAGAGTAATAAAAATTCTATGCTTGTGGATCATGAAAAGAATGCTTTATGTGATAGCTATATTGTTGAACTCATTCATGATGCTACTGAAAATTACTATGATAGAGGAACATATGCTTTTACATATTGCAATAATATCAAGTTTCCTCTCTATGTGTTGAAAATCTTGAAGTTTTGCTTGTTTGGCCTTCCTATGCTAGATGATTCTTGTTCCCATGAATTGTTTTCTCACAAAATCCCTATGCATAGGAAGTGGGTTAGGCTTAAATGTTCTTGCCATGTGATTCATGATGCTCTCTTTGTGTTTCAATTCATTACTTTTATGTGAGCATCATTGAAATCATCATGCCTAGCTAAAAAGGCATTAAAGAAAAGCGCTTGTTGGGAGACAACCCAACACTATTACCTACTGTTTTGTGTGTGTTCACATGATTAATCTACTATAGTAATCATGATTTATAGCTTTTGTTTCAATAAAGTGCGAAGTAAAGCCTTTGGGATGGTATGGATGATAGTTGACTTGATTCTGTGCAAAAACATAAACTTTTGCGCCCAGTAACAAAATTGTTTAAATTCACTGGAATGTGATAAAATTATGAATGTTTAACACATAATTGATATACAAATTGCCTACGTTGTCCTAATGTTTCAGAATTTTTGGAGTTACAAATGTACGATCATTGTTCAGATCATTACAGGCTATTCTGTTTTTGATAGATTCTGTTTTCAATGCATAGTTTGCCTGTTTTATGGTTTCTATGGCTTATCTTGGTCAATATAAATTGTAGAAATGGTAGGGTACAATAGGCATTGTGTGAGAAAAATTATGAATCTTGTCTTGATAGTACCAAAGTGAATGATTTGCTCTTTATCATACTAACCTATCTCACGAAGTTCCATTAAGTTTTGTGTGATTGAAGTTTCAAGTTTTGGGTGAGATATCGATATGAGCAGAATAAGGAGAGGAAAACCCTAAGCTTGGGGATGCCCAAGGCACCCAAAGGTAATATTCAAGGAAGACCCAAGCGTCCAAGCTTGGGGATGCCCCGGAAGGCATCCCCTCTTTCGTCTTCAACATTATCAGTAACCTTACTTGGAGCTATATTTTTATTCGTCACATGATATGAGTTTTGCTTGGAGCATCATTTTATTTTATTATGATTTGCTTGCTGTTATTTAAAATAGTGTTTTGTATCTTTTATTTCAATAAAAGTGTCAAGTATAGCCTTTACCTTGCTTATTTTGCAAGTCCGTATGTTGCTGTTTGAAAACAGAAAGTTTTACATTATTGTCTGAATTCTTCTAGAAAGTCAGAACGTGATAAAATCTTGAAATATTTACACTATAAGCTATAACAAATTTTCCACGGCTTGGTAAATTTTCAGAATTTTGGAGTTAAAGAAGTATGAATCTTCTTGCATCCTTTACAGACTGTCCTGTTTTGAAAGATTGTTGTTATGTTTGCATTGTTTGCATATGTTTGCTTGTTTAATGATTCTATTTGAGGATAGGAGTATTAAATAGGCAGAGGCATTTTGTATGCAATGTTAAATTATAATTTTAGTGATTTGCTACAGTAGAGAGTGATAAGGTTTTGCATTGATCTATACTAACTTATCTCACGAGTTCTTGTTGAGTTTTGTGTGGATGAAGTTCTTGAGATTTAGGGAAACTATGCTCTGAGAAGAACTAAGGAGACACACGAGCTCATGCTTGGGGATGCCCAAGGCATCCAAAATTAATATTTCAAGAAGTCTCAAGCATCTAAGCTCGGGGATGCCCTGGTAGGCATCCCACCTTTCTTCATCAACAATTATCGGTTAGTATCGGTTGAGCCTAGGTTTTTACTTCTTCACATGAGTTGTGCTATTCTTGGAATGCCATTTTATTTTGTTTTCCTTGCCGTTTGAATAAAATCCTTAGATCTAAATTTTTTAAATGAGACAGATTCCTCACATAGCTACCTATTTACTTGACTACTCATTGATCTTCACTTATATCTTTTTGGAGTAGTTTGTCCTTTACTCTTGCGCTTCACTTATATCCTAAGTGTAAATTGTTGAATGAATTGAATATCAAAAGGTTGAAATTATATGTGCTTCATATGCTTGTATCATGTCTAGTAGTAGTTTCACATTGGGATTAGAAAGCAAAATCTATTGAAGTTTGACAATCACAATATTGGTCATACAAGCAATTCATGAATGATTAGTATAAGGAAGAGAACTTCCACATATATTGGACATCTTTTATGATTGTGAATACCCATTAATTAATTCCAAACTTGAGCTAATTAGTTGAAGTTGGACAAGGAAGACAACGTAATGAGTTATGTGTGGGTATATTTGCATAGAAGTTATATTGTTATGGATCCTCCAACATGTGGTGTTTGCTTAGGATCTTTTGCTAGCCAAAAATTCGTACTAAGTAGAGATACTACTTGTGCATGAAAAAACCCTTAAACATAGTTTCTTGCCATGGGAGTCCACCATATCTACCTATGGATTGAATAAGATCCTTCAAGTAAGTTGTCATCGGTGCAAAAAGCAATAAAAATTGCTCCTAAAATATGTATGATATTTTATTGCAAGGGAAAATAAGCGTTGTACGAACTTGTGATAGTAAAGAAATAAAAGTGACGGACTGCATAATAAAGGTTGCTATCACAAGGGGCAATATAACATGGCGTTCCTTTGCATTAAGGGCTTGTGCATCCAAAAATAAAAAGCGCATGACAACCTTTGATTCCCTCTGCGAAGGGCCTATCTTTTACTTTTATGTATTTACTTTTATGCAAGAGTTAATGTTCATCCTTATTCCAACCTATTCTCTAGTTGGCAAGCATCATGTGGTGGGGAAAGATCCAGGCACATATGGCCATTCAAATATATTTGATTATGAATTATTATTGTTGACAATTATCTCTATGATAAATAAGTTGGGAGGTGAAACATCAAGCCCCTATCTTTTCTCTGTGTTCGATGGATGCCATTTGTTCTAAAAATATGCTTTCAGTACTAGCAATCATAGAAGACTAAATGATAATTTAGTATGTGGAGCTCTTACTTAGACTTTGTTGAAAAGAAGTTGAATTGCAATTGTTTGGTGACTAAGAACATAGGTTGTTAAGTTTCAAGACAATGCATTGTTTGAACCATAACATGTGAATTGATTGTTACTTTATCATGATGAGTTTTATGAGAAAGAGTTGCTGTTATGATGCTAGGAAAAGTGATTGAAATTATCATTGATCAAACTTATGCACTATGCTAGCATTCACACTTCATAAATTATTTCTTTTATCATTTACCTACTCGAGGACGAGCATGAATTAAGCTTGGGGATGCTGATACATCTCCAACGTATCTACAATTTATGAAGTATTCATGCCATGTTTACAACAATTCTATATGGTTTTGGTATGATTTGAATGGAACTAACCCGAACTGACGCAGTTTTCAGCAGAACTACTGTGGTGTTTTTTTTGTGTGTAGAAATAAAAGTTCTCCAAATGCAACGAAAATTTTTGACGATTTTTCTTGGAAGGAAAGAGACACTAGAAGCTTCGTGGGAGGGCTAGAAGAGCCACAGGGGGCCTACAAGCCACCTGGGCGCGCCCACCCCCTGGGCACGCCCTGGTGCCTCATGGGCCCCCTGTCAGTGTCAAAACTGTCGGATCTCGGGTAGGGGGTCCCGAGTTGTGGATCTTGGATCAATGGGGAACAAGGGACGAAGGACATGATGTTTACCTAGGTTCGGGCCCTCTCTAAGAGGTAAAACCATACATGCTGCTTGATTATATTGAAGTGTATAGGATGATTACAGAGTCGATCTACCACAAGATCAGATGAACTAAACCCTAGGCGAGTAGGATGATGGTTGTTGTTCTCGGCTCTACGAACTAAACCCCCTGGTTTATATAGCCACCAGGGGTACTAGGGTTACATATGGTCGGTTACAACAAGGGAATAAACATGTCGAATCTTCTATCTTGACTTGGAGGACACACCAAGGCACCAAATATCTCCTGCCCGGATAAGAAGCCGCCTCATGATCCGGCCTTTCAGTAGTTGTAGTGCGGCCCACCTGTCTAGCCCAGGAGAGATAAGTCAGCGGCCTGAGAACCCCCTAGTCTAGGTCTCCCTCAGTATCCCCCGAACTAGCCTCCAACACCAGGTTTCGTGATTGTCGACCACCTTGTGCACCCCAAAGTCTTCGGCTTGCAAGGCGAGTTCTTCACCCCTTCCCTGTTTGGTAGTTTTAACAGTCTGGTCGCCGATGACCTCATAACCCGTCAAATTATTGTGGGACCCTCAGCATTAGTTTTCATCAAGGGTTAAAGACAACCCTCGACTTCCGTATGCCCTTCAAGAGGCGAACAGTCCAGCACTCTTTTACAGAATTGGCCATGTGGGACCAGAAAGAGTACCTATTTAATAGGTCAGGAATGCGACGGGTGGTTAATCCATCCCAAAGCAAGAAGCCAATACCAAACCAAAGAAATCTTTGGACAAATGGCTAGCGCCCTAGGTTCATCCTCACGCCCTCATGGCCCTCTCCCGGGCGACTGGGCTAGCTGCTCGGTTTCACGCCTCCAGTTAAGCAACCTCCAAATGCAAGGATATCTTCCTGCTGCAGATCTTGTATCTGTCCGCGCCAGATTAACTTCCGTGAATGGTGAGGCCTTCGCGGAGAACTTCCCCGCCCCAAGAGAGGAGCAGAGGGTGTGTTTTGTGCCTTTTCTTCTACGAGGTCTAGGCTTCACCATTCACCCCTTCCTGAGGGGCTTGCTGGAATTTTACGGGATCCAGCTCCATCACCTCACCCCCGGATCCATATTGCACATCTCCGGCTTCGTCGCCCTTTGCGAGATGTTTTTGGGCTGTGAAGCTCATTTCCAATTATGGAGGAAGTATTTCTGCCTCGCCCTCCGTACCCGTGGGGGGTCAATTTTTGAAGTAGGTGGAGCCGAGGTATGGCGTATAGCCGAGACGGGGTATCCTATTGGGACCCCGAAGAAGCATTCCGAAGAGTGGACCTAGGAATGGTTTTATATTGAAGACGTTCCCCTATTCGAGCCAGTTCGGAGGGGCCTGCCCGAATATTCGGACGCTCCTCTAAAGAAGCGGTTCAATTGGCGGCCAAAAAGCCCTTCTCAAGGAGAAAATGCCGAGGTGCAGCGCTTGGCTGCCAAGGTGCGGTTGCTGACCCACAACAAATTAACTATTATTAACGTGATGGCCGCCGCCATTGCTCGATGCGTGCAGCCTCTTCAACAAAGGATGCACCCCCTGTGGTGTTATAACAGGACAGATGACGTGACCCGTTACAAGCGGCAGGGGCCGGACAACCAGGCGGCAATGGCTACCATACTAGCTGATCTCTTTAAAGGAGAAGACAAAGAGTTTGCCCGTCTAAGGAACAAGGACGACTATGTGAGCTATAACCCCATAGAATGGGTAAGTTCAACTTTTGTTTCACAATCCGGACATTACATCCGTATTCTGACCGGATTTACTATTTTTTCGAACAGTATTGGAGGTGCCAGGTCGAGACCATCAGTTGCCCCTCTCCCCAACTGGAGAGCCATTCCCGCGATGACCACCCGGGATTTCATGAGGACCCAGAGACGTCCATTGATTTTGAGGGTGAGGTCTTTATCCAGGAAAGCCTTGACGGTTCCAAGGTGGCCCTCATAGCCAATCACCCTGGGGCCCTTCCTTCTTCCGCTATAAGTAGCAAGAAGGCCTCTTCCCGAACAGGGCGTTTGCCTCGCGCCACCCCCAGTACGCTGACTTCTACTCCCATGGGTCGCCATACCACGCGCCGAATACCAACGGGAGCGGTGCCGAATACGTCGGCATCAGCCAACAATGGAGCTTCCAAGAGCAAGGTAGCCGCGGGAGCTACATCGACAGCACCTTCAGCCAAAAGGTAATATATCTGAGATTATAGTCAGGTCATCATTAGCCACTACAAAAAAAGACACATCCGTGACATTATGGCCCGAACGAAAAAAAATTCTGTCATGGTTATGACACTTCTATGACGATCATTGTGACAAAACCACGTATCATCATAGAGGTGGTGGGTCCTACTTCTATGACAAAAAATCATGACAGAAAATGGGCTTTTCGTCCTGGGCGGGCCGGGGACGCACCTGCATGACATGCTTTGGGCCGTCCATGACATAAAAAATTATGGTAGAAGTGAGGGCGAGGAAATTTTCGCGGAGTTCCCAGTTACGGTGGGTGGTCGGTGATGTGGTCACCTATTACAGGTAGGGTCAAGGACCCATCATTTTGGGGCCCACATGGGGCCCATCACCATCATAGGTATGTACCTGGACCATACCAGCATTCGGATGCGTCCATCAGGAGGATCACTCGGACGGCTCTACTGCACTCGGATGACCACACGTCACTCGGCGGATGGTCAACCACTCGGACGTACAGGGGAAGAAGGCGTCGTGGGAGCTGCAATAGTCGAGGGATCCTAAGTCGTCCACTAAATAGAGTTAAAGCTACCGTTACCTGTAACTGCTGTTGTATAGGCTCATTACACTAGTAACTGCCTCATTCAATGGCATTAATTGCCCCGGTGGCGTGGGAGACATGGGGCTACAGCGCACTCTATGTAAGCCGCACCCCTCTCCATAGCTGGGGACGTTCAACCTTGTAATCTTATTCATCAAATCAAAGCAAGCCTCAGGGGACGAGACGTAGGGCTTTTACCTCCACCTAGTGAGGGGCCTGAACTAGTTAAACACCGTGTGTTACACCTATGCCATAGCTAGTCTCTGCTCCTTATTCGTACCCCTAGTACTCATTGTCAGGATCATAACCCCGACAGTTGGCGCCCACCGTGGGGCTAGGCGTCTAGCAAAATTTTACGGTGTAGGTGGATTCCTTCATCATCATCATGTCAGTCGACAACGAAATCTGCTTCGGGACGATCTCCTTCATCGCCGACGACTCAGCGTGGCTGCGCGAGGCCCCACTGGACGTGGAGGCATTGCCCACCCGTGGTGCAACGCACTTCCGAGCCCCTTCCTATGGAGTCCTTCTCCGACAGCCCTCGGCTCCATACCGAGTGGTTGCCCATCCTGCCGTTGTACGCCGTCGCAAGCACTCCGGGCGTTCACGGCTGCGGCGTTGGGTCGAGCACACTGTCGCCACTCAGGCAGCAGCGGAACAAGTGGCGGCTATCGAGTTCGACGAGCCCGCCCTCGACCTCTCGAACGGATCGCTCGGTGATTCCTCAGAGGAGTCCGAGAGCATCAAGTCGACCGCAGAGATCCTTATGGCGAATAACTCCGAGCACCGCGTACCCCTGGGCTACCCGGAACCCAAAGACGATCACGCGGGTGCATCACACGTCAACACCAATGGCGGCTTCCCAGGGCACGAGCCGTATGTGCCTCAAGCTCCCACTCGGGAGCAGCGGGACGAACTACGTCGCCGAAACAATCAACTACTGAATACTCCCATCACCGGTATGACTCCCGAGGCATTAGCCATGGAGTCAACTCGCTTGTCTACTTTGGCCGAGCGCGATCGCCTCGATCGGCTTCAGAGGGAGCTGGATGAACACGAGCGCCGCCAACCCAGCTCCAGTTGGCACAAGCGTCGGCTCTATTCAAGTGACCAACCTCATTAGTATCAAGTTCTCAGTACTCCGTTGCAAAATCTAGCGGCTTCTACTCGGATCGCGGATTCCATTCAGCCCTCCGGCTCTTCGGCCGGAGAAGGGATTCGTCAGATCCAAGCTCTCCTTAAAACAACACTGTCGCAGAATGCTGCGGTGTCCCAGTCCAAAGACCGGATCCATAGCGCATCCGTGCGTGCGGAGACTGTCAAGTCGGCTCATAGCCCACTCGGCTCGAGACGGCGCCGAGCCACTTCTTCCTCTAGAGATCGTCACGAAGATCGGAGACACGACCGAGTTGCATCGCCCTGGCGTAACGACGACTACGATCGTGTGCTAATGCCTCCACCCCAGGATGTCACGTACGGGCGCCAGCCCTACGACGACAGGCGGGCGCACGGCGGTGACCGCAGGCCGAGTCCTACTCATCCATCAAGGGACACTCGAGACCCGCTATTCAACACGAGATCCGTTCTCGCTCAGAACTTGGTCGACAGGGCCGGGCCTTGCGGGAAGGCCAAGAGCATGACTTGCCGAGTGGTTCCGTACCATCAGGTCCCGAGTGCTTCAGCCATTTTATACAAGGGGCTAAGATTCCCAACAACTTCAGGTTGGCCATGGGGATCAGCAAGTTCACCGACGAATCCAAGCCCGAAATTTGGCTAGAAGACTACCGAGTGGCAGTCCAGATCAGCGGCGGCAATGACAATGTAGGCATGAAGCATTTGCCGCTGATGCTGGAAGGCTCCGCTCGGGCTTGGCTGACTCAGCTCCTGCCGAGTAGTATCTTTTGCTGGGATGACCTGGGTAGAGTGTTCATCAAGACCTTTGAAGGCACGCACAAAAGAGCAGGAGGTTTCACTGAGTTGCAGCACTGTGTGCAAAAGCAGAATGAAACTCTCCAAGAGTACATCCAGCGGTGGACCACTCTGCACAACACAGTGGAGAATGTCACCGAACACCAGGCAATCTGCGCCTTCAAGGCCGAAGTCAGGTACCGGGATCTGAACATGAAGTTCAGCTGAACGGAGACTCCAACTCCCAGTCAGGCTATGGAGATAGCCAACCGGTACGCCAACGGTGAAGAGGAAGACCGACTGAGGAGTGGCAATTGCAGAGCAGGCGACGCACATTAGTCGGAGAACAAGGGCAAGAAGCACAAGTGGAAAGCAGATGCCGGAGGGAATGCCGAGGCTGCGGCTCTGGCTAGCCAAAGCAAAAAGAATTCCCAAAAGCAGAAGAAGGATTGGAAAGGAAAGAAGCAGGTCACCTTGAAGAGCGACATCCTTGACCAGCCTTGCCAGATCCACACAAAGAAAGATGAGGAGGGTAACTTAATCTTGCCCAAGCGTACCACTCGGGAGTGTCGGCTCCTGAAGCAAGAGATGCGGTAGGATTCTTCTGGAGAAAGAGATGACGACGACGAAGACGGAGGCAGAGGTACTTCCGGGTACCCCAACATTGAGAACGTCCTCATGATTTTCGCTGATGTTGAAAGCAAGAGCCACCTCAAGGTGATCAACCGAGAGGTCAACCTGGCAGTTCCGACTGTCACCAAATATCTCAACTGGATCAAGACACCAGTAACTTTTGATCAGTCAGACCATCCGGCTCACATACCTACCCCCGGATGGCAGGCCTTGGTGGTGGACCCAGTCGTGGGAGGAGTCCGATTGCGCAAAGTCCTAATGGATGGCGGCAGCGGGCTTAACATCATCTACGCCGGCACCTTAGAGGCAATGGGCATCCCGATGACCCGGCTCAGCAAGAGCAATATGCAGTTCCACAGGGTAATCCCCGGGAAAAAGGCCAAGTCACTCGGCCAGATCGCTCTCAACGTCATATTCGGCGAAGAGAAGAATTTCCGAAAGGAATGACTAACTTTCGAAGTGGTGGACTTCAAAAGCGCTTACCATGCCATCCTGGGTAGGCCTGCCTACACACGTTTCATGGCCCGTCCATGCTACATGTATCTTAAACTCAAGATGCCAGGGCCCAAAGGCGTGATCACCATCACAGGCAATCGGAAGTTGGCCAAAGAGTGCCTCCAAAAAGGCTCCCAGATAGCTGATGAGCAGATGGCGATGGCCGAGCTGAATGAATACAAGAGGGCGGCAGATCCGAGCGAACTTTTGAAGTCTAAGAAGCCAACTGTGGAATCCGCCTTCCAGTCGGCAGGAGAAACGAAGCCGGTGCACATCCACCCTGAGGACCCGAACGCTGCCCCGACCAACATCTCCACCACCCTGGACAGCAAATAGGAAGTCGCGCTCATCTAGTTCCTCCGTGAGAACTGGGACATCTTCGCATGGAAGCCTTCTGACATGCCAGGTGTTCCCAGGGAACTGGCCAAGCACAGACTCCACGTCGATTCAGCATCGAAGCCTGTCAAAGACTATCTTCGGCGATCTTCAACCGAGAAGCGCAAGTCGATAGGCGAGGAGATAGCGCGACTCTTAGCCGTCGAATTCATCCGAGAGGTGTACCACTCCGAGTGGCTCGCCAACGTCGTCATGGTGCCGAAGAAAGATAAGACTCTTCGAATGTGTGTAGATTTTAGGCACATTAATTGGGCCTGCCCGAAGGATCATTTTCCTCTCCCTCGCATAGATCAGATAGTAGATTCTACTGCTGGATGTGAGCGGTTATCAATTCTGGATGCGTACTCCGGGTACCACCAGATCCGACTATACGGCCCTAATGAAATTAAAAAAACATTCATCACCCCATTCGGGTGTTTTTGTTATATCATGATGGCATTTGGGTTGAAAAATGCTGGGGCCACATTCCAGCGTATGATCTAGAAGTGCTTACGAAAGCAAATTAGTCAGAACGTAGAAGCTTATATGGATGACATTGTGGTTAAGTCCAGGAAAGGTTCCGACCTCCTGACTGACCTCGCTGAGACCTTCGCGAATTTGCGAGCTTTCGGCATCAAGCTCAACCCAACCAAGTGTACATTCGGCGTACCCACGGACAAGTTACTCGGTTTTCTTGTTTCCAAACGAGGGATCGATGCCACTCCTGAGAAGATAGGGGCAATCGTCTGAATGAAGCAACTGGAACGTCTGCACGACGTGCAGCGCCTCACAGGCTGCCTAGCAGCCCTGAGTAGACTCATCTCGCAACTCGGTGAAAAAGCCATGCTGCTTTACCGATTGATGAAGAAGTCTGACAGGTTCGAGTGGACTCCCGAAGCGCAGGCTGCGTTCCAGGAACTTAAAGCCCTGCTTTCCACCCAGCCGGTGCTAGCTGCTCCGAGCAGCAAGGAGCCCTTGCTCTTATACATCACGGCCACGAGCCAAGTTGTTAGCACGGTCCTCACTTTGGAACGGGAAGAACAAGGCAAAGCCTTCAAGCTCCAACGACCAGTCTATTACATCTTTGAAGTCCTCACGCCTTCCAAGCAAAGGTATCCGCATTATCAGAAGCTAGTATATGGAATTTATCTAACTGCAAAGAAGGTGGCGCATTATTTTCAAGAACACTTGGTCACGGTGATAAGTGACGCTCCTCTATCTGAGATCATGAACAATAGAGATGCCACTGGCCGAGTGGCCAAGTGGGCCATTGAGCTCCACCTGTTGGACATCAGGTTTGAAGCCAAGAAGGCTATCAAGTCGCAAGCCCTGGTAGATTTCCTGGCCGAATGGATTGAGCAATAACAGCCTATCCCGAGTGTTCCTGAACACTGGACGATGTTCTTCAATGGCTCCAAGATGCTTCATGGCTCGGGGGCCAGAGTGGTCTTGGTGTCTCCTAAAGGCGATCGACTCAGTTACGTTCTTCAGATTCACTTCGACTCCTCTAACAACAAAGCTGAATATGAAGCTCTCCTATATGGGCTGCAAATGGCAATCTCCCTGGGGATTCACCGACTGATGATCTATGGTGACTCGGACCTAGTGGTGAATCAAGTCATGAAGGAATGGGACATCCGTAGTCCGGCGATGACTGGCTACTGCAACACCGTTAGAAAATCAGAAAAACACTTGGAAGGGCTGGAGCTTCACCATGTACCACGTCTCAAGAATCAAGCAGCTGACGACCTAGCCAAGATGGGTTCCACTCGGAAGCCAGTACCCAAGAATGTGTTCCTGGAACACCTACACTCGCCCACAATCAAGGAAGATCCTTTTGTGGAAGAGCCCCCACAACCAGTCGGACCTTCCAATCCGACTGAAGTAGACATTCCCACGGTAATTAATTTGGTCCAAGAGGTATTGGTCATCATTCCCGAATGGACCAAACCGTATCTGGCGTACTTGCTCCGGCAAGAGCTCCCAGAGGATGAAGATGAAGCCCGCCAGATCATCCATCGATCCAAAGCCTTCACAGTCATGGGAGATCAACTATACAAGAAAAGTATGGCTGGAGTCACTCAGCGGTGCATATCCCCGGAGGAAGGGCAACAAATACCGTAAGAGATTCACTCGGGAACTTGCGGGCATCATGCGTCCTCTCGGACCTTGGTCGCCAAAGCATTCAGAGCCAGATCCTATTGGCCCCGAGCCAATGGAGCCGCCCAAGACATAGTGGATCAATGCGCCGGGTGCCAGTTCTATGCAAACCAGTCGCACAAGCCGGCGTCCGCCTTGAAGACTATCCCCCTCACTTGGCTGTTCGCTGTCTGGGGACTCGACATGGTCGGCCCTCTCTGGACCGGGGCGAGTGGCTTCACGCACCTGTTGGTAGCAGTGGACAAGTTCACCAAGTGGATCGAGGCCAAGCCCATAAAGAAGCTGGACTCGGCCACTGCGATTTAGTTCATCAGGGAGATCATCTTCAGGTTTGGAGTCCCACACAGCATCATCACCGACAACGGGTCTAACTTCGACTCAGAAGAGTTCCGTGAGTTCTGCTACACCCAAGGCACTCGGGTTGACTATGCCTCCGTGGCACACCCGCAGTCGAATGGGCAAGCCGAGAGAGCAAATGGGCTCATACTTTAGGGATTGAAACCTTGCCTCATGCGTGATCTGACTCATGCAGCAGGCGCATGGGTGGCTAAACTACCGTCAGTCCTCTGGGGCTTGCGAATGACCCCGAATCGATCCACGAACCGCACCCCATTCTTCATGGTGTACGGGTCAGAGGCGGTCTTGCCGAGTGATCTACTCCACAATTCTCCCCGAGTGGATCTTTAATCGGAAGCTGAAGTCGAGGAAGCAAGGCAGGATGGCCGAGACCTTTTGGAGGAAGAACATGAGCTAGCGCTCATAAAAACGACATTATACCAACAAGACTTACGCCGCTATCACGATAGACACGTCAGAGGACATGCCTTCCAGGAAGGTGACCTGGTCCTCCGAGTGGATCAACAGAAACCTCACAAGCTAGCACCCCCCTGGGAGGGTCCATTCGCCATCTCTGCACAATGGAGCATACAGACTGTACAACTTCACCAGAGGAATAGAAGAGCCCAGAGCCTGGAATGCAGATCTACTTCGCAAGTTTTATACTTAGAATAAAATTTCTCCCTTGTAATAGTTAGTCCGAATGAACTTAGATGAATAAAAGCCTCACTTTTTCCATATATCGTCTAGTTCGACCTACGGTCGCATCTCACTCAGGTGATTAATCGCATTCGGAAACTAACACACCTCCAGTGTGTGAAAAGGCAAGAAGGGGGCTTAGCCGTGGACCAGCTTCTGCCTAAGTTAAAAAACAATCCGAGTGAGGATCCGCTCCACACTCGGGGGCTTAGCCGCGAACCAGCTTCCGCCTAAGTTAAAAAAACAATCTGAGTGAGGATCCGCTCCACACTCGGGGGCTTAGCCGTGAACCATCTTTCGCCTAAGTTAAAAAACAATCCAAGTGAGTATCCGCTCCACACTCGGGCGCTTAGCCGCGAACCAGCTTTTGCCTAAGTTAAAAAACAATCTGAGTGAGGATCCGCTCCACACTCGGGGGCTTAGCCGCGAACCAGCTTTCGCCTAAGTTAAAAAACAATCCGAGTGAGGATCCGCTCCACACTCGGGGGCTTAGCCACGAACCAGCTTCCGCCTAAGTTAAAAAACAACCCGAGTGAGAATCCGCTCCACACTCGGGGGCTTAGCCGCGAACCAGCTTTTGCCTAAGTTAAAAAACAATCTGAGTGAGGATCTGCTCCACACTCGGGGGCTTAGCCGTGAACCAGCTTTACCTAAGTTAAAAAACAATCCGAGTGAGGATCCGCTCCACACTCGGGGACTTAGCCGTGGACCAACTTTCACCCAAAGTCAAACAAAACACGAAGCAAATAGAAGCGCAAAGGGTTTTAAATTAAAGTTCCAATCCGTTCGGATGTCTCCAAGGAAAAACGAGCCAAAGCGCTCGGCAAAGTATTTCATTACATCTACCACCTGGCATTCCGGGGCAAACTCAATCAAATGTTTTTAAGCTTCAGGCGGAGGGCTGGCTGGATCAACGAAGGTCTCCTGGTCGATCCCATCGGCGATACGAGTGGCGGCTTCAGTGAAGGTCTCCATAAAATCCTCAAAGTTGAGGTTCTTATTGTTCACCACTTAGAGGTTCTTCAACTTCTCTTCATCCATGTTCTTGCAATGAACGCAGACGAGTGACAGTGCCACATCAGCACCACTCCAAGCGGCGGATTTCTTCCAAGCCTTCACCCGAGCGGGAACATCATTCAACCATGTCAGGATCGACTCCAGGTCCTTCTGAGTCTCTTCACCCGGCTGCAACTCCTCGTCAATCAGACCCGCCGCACCTTTCGCCCGAGTGATGATGCCCAATGCGTTCTCCAAGCGGTCTTCAAGCCGAAGGATGGCAAGGGCGGCGTTGTCAGCGACAAGCGAAGAAGGGTCCAAATCCCTCTCTATCCTCTGCAACTCTAAGTTCCTTGTTATAGCAATGCTCTGCGTAAAAAAAGGATGATCTGTGAGCGGATGATCAAGGAAAATTTGGCAATAAGCAGATCTCACTCGGCAGAAGAAAAACTTACCAACGAGCTTCTCACTAAACTCTTCACAGACGTCCTCAATGTGCTTCTCCAAAGCATCCTTCTTGTCAGTCAGCTGGGTGACCTTCTCATCCAGCTTGACCTTCTCCTGAGCGAAAACCTTAAGATTCTTGATCTCCTCCTCCAACTTGCCGGCTGAAGCCAGCTTTTCATCGACGAGTTTGGCCTTGGTCCTTGTCCTTGTTCTCCAGCGCCTGCTTCATGGTTTCTAAAGAAATAGAAGTCCCAAGCCTCAGTACGAGTTGGGAATTCTTGCTATGAACATCTGTCGGAGCGAAATGATTCAGATCAAGAGGGAAGAACAAAATTTAGCTATCAATCGGAGGAAATGGCTTACCTCCCATGGCCTTCTTCTCTTGCTCCAGTCGGGCGCTCTTGAGTTTCTCAGCCTCTAAGTCAAGTCGAAGAGCGGCCACCTCCTTCTCCATCGTAGCATAGTGGGATCCCATCTCGCAAGTCCTCTGCAACATATAAAAAACAGTCAGTCGAAAGATCCTAAAGGGAAATTAAAAGCTGTAACTCACAAACATCTTGGCATATGTCGTTGGAAGGAACAAGCTTGATCAATATCAGATCCTGAAGTACCCTTGGATTACTAAGTCGATTATTCACTCGGCCATCCCCTCGAGGGGAACAAGCTTGACTAGTACCAAATCCTCAAGTACACTTGGATTACCGAGTCGCCCGTGCACTACCGAAGGGAACAAGCTCGACCAGTACCAAATCCTCAAGTACCCTTGGATTACCGAGTTGCTCGTGCACTACCGATGGGAACAAGCTCAACCAATACCAGAACTTGAAGTAACCTCTGTTCCATCCTCACTCAGCTGACTCCTGAGTTGGCGATGAAGAAGATAGAGGACAACAGCACAAGATGACCTACTTCACTCGGCCGACTCCCGAGTCAATAACAAAGAGGATCTTACTTATTATCTCACCAGCGCACGAGTGTCGTAGAGCGCCCCGAACACCTAATGACAAGTTCTAAAGGCTGCCACCGATTGCCAGCGATCAGTGTCAGCCTCAGAGACTACACCCAGTGGGTGCACTCAGCGTGCCCCCACTGGAAACTGACTCGTTGATGAGCTAAAAAAACTCTCTAAGACTACCACCGACTGCCCCAGTCAACGGTAGCCTCGGGGACTACACCCAGTGGGTCCACTCAGCGTGCCCCCACTGGATCATGTCCATTCGGCTACGCTCTGGCTAGACTCCGACTGGACATAAAAAGATTCTACAATCAAAGACTCCTGCCGGTGCCTTGGGGACTACACCCAGTGGGTGCACTCAGCATGCTCCCACTGGATCATGTACACCCAGTGGGTGTGCCCTGCGCAAACTCACTGACAGAAATCCTATTACAAGAAAAGAAGAAACTCAAACTGAAAATTATACTCACAATGGTACTTACTCGGACATTGGTCTCTAGTGCCGTGCTGGCGTCGTAGGCGTCCTTCAGTCGGCTGCACATTAAACCCACCTGGATCAGCGCCTCCTTACTCACCCCCACCTGATCTTCTGGGACATGGTACAGGGGGAAAGAGGTAGCTGGAGCTGACGGAGGTGCAGGAGTTGGCCTCGAGGCTGGGATCACCGCCGTTCCACTCGGAGGAGCATGGGTAGACCCTGCAGGAGGCACCACCACCGACGAAGAAGCCGAACCGCCTTGGTCCAGAGGACTCAGCCTTGTAGTTTTGGCAGCAACCTTCGCTGGAGAAACACAGGCCATCTGGCGAGGAGAGGGATCTGTCATTGGCCTGTCAGCACCCAACACTCCCTCCCTAGCGGCGTCCGGGTTCGGCGGGTCGGTGCCCACTTCGTCATCCAGCTGGATAATCTCAGGCGGGGCTGCATAAATCAGAGAAATCATCAGAGTTCAGTAGAAGAAGGCATAACCATGTGAGTCAATCAACATACCTTTGGAGGTAGCGGCATCTGCCGCATCGGCATCACTCGGGCCGGGCTTGCGAGCGTGCGGGTCCGCTGAGTTTGTCGAGGTGTCGTTGCTGCAAGGACAAAACAACACTCGATCAACAACCGAATGAATTCAACAATGGCCAAAGAGTTGGTGAAAATGCTTACTTCGAGGCCACAGGCACCGCCACTCGGATCCATGGCACGGAGGCCTTCCGAGGCTTGCAGGAGATTTGCTTGGGCAACATGGGCTGCTTCTCCGCCGAGCTATCGGCCTCGGCGCGGGCGCGCTTGGAACTCGGAGTCGCCCGACCATAAGCAGTCAGCTGTTGAGTTTCTCCTGCCTTGCCCTTTGGGTCGTGCAGCGCCTTGGAGCGAGGTTCTTTGGGGCCCTCATAAGACCAAGAGGACTCCGCCTCTGGCCCCTCCTCCGAACTATCATCATCATCGTCGCCGTCGTCGTCGTCACTCTCATCATCATCAGACCTTTCCGAGTACTGCTGCTCGGTGTCACTCGTCCACCATGGGGATCCTGGAGATCAGGTTCTGGAAGTCCTGAGAAGCAAATACACGCAAACATGAGGATCAACCATACAGAAGACAACCTACAATTGAGCCGACTGAATCAGAGACAAGTACCTTGATGGGCGGCAGGTCCTTGTGAAAGGCTGGCACCAACCGAGCCCCCCATGGATTTTCGCGGGCGCAAGTGATGGCTTTGATCTTGGCGCCCACCTCCTTCTCGGTGAGATCTTCAGGATGCGTCCGAGTGGAGTCACCCGGCTCCTCATACAGCCACATGGGATGGGCCCTGGCCTATAGAGGTTGGATGCGCCGACTGAAGAAAGTCTCCAGCAAATCCATGCCATTCACCCCAGCATTCTCAACTCCGATCAACGCGCTGGACAGGATGTCAATGGCCACCTTCTCGTCCTTATCCATGGTGAGGGTCGGCGGAGCTTGTACCCTCTCGGTCGAGTACGGCGGGAGGCCCGACTGACTGTTGGCGCTGGGGACATCTTTGAAGTAGAACCAGGTTCCCTGCCACCCCTTAACAGAGTCGAGAAAACTCATCTTGGGAAAAGACCTCCCCCACGAACCTCGATACCCAGACCACCACATAGCTGGGTGACATGGGTTTTTTCACCAGTCGGTGAGTCCTTCTTCACTGACATCAACCGACAGGTGAAGATGTATTTGAAAAGACCCCAGTGGGGGTGGCAACCCAAAAAGTTCTCACAAAGGGAGATAAAGGTCGAAAGATAAATGATGGCGTTGGGAGAAAGATGATGGAGTTGAGCACCAAAGAAATCGAGGAATGCTCGGAAGAAAGGATGGGGAGGCATTGAGAAACCTCGCTCGACGTGAGTGATGAGCAGGACGCGCTCGTCCGCCTCAGGCACCAGCTCGATCTCCCCCGCGCCCGCGCGATGCCATCCATCATGTGGGATCAATCCCTCCTCTGCCAAGTCCTCGAGTCGCCGAGCGGAAACATGCGACGGGAGCCAGTCCCCTGACGCGCCGCCGGCCGCCGCACCCGAACCAGAAGAGGTGGCCTTCCCCGCCTTCTTCGCCTTCTCCGCCTTCGCCGTGGAGCCTTTCACCATTGCTATGCACTCGGTGGAAGAGAGAAACGGAGGAGTCGGGAGGAGAGAAAGGGGATCTGAGGCCCAGATCTGTGTCTCCAAACCTTTTATACCGCTGGATAAAATTCCTGACCGGATCTCTCACTGCCAATCCCCGGATCGACGGCCCGAGCGGCAAGGCTTTGCACAGGACAAACGTGGCACGTGGCGGAGATCGTGCATGAAAATCGAGGAGCCACACCCCCACTTTCCCACTAATGCACGACGTTACCGCTTCAGCGCGCGAAAACGCGAATTCAAATCCTGAGATTTCTGGGACGAATCAATCCGATTGATTCCTTTCCGAAGGATGCATGTCAGTCTGACTGACCACCCTCCGTGGGGACCCGTGCACTCGGCCACGTTAAACACCCGACTGAAGTCTTGTTCAGGATCGTTATGTGACGAGCTTGACACCCCCCTGCGGGTTCACTTGGCCCTCTTGGTAGGCTCCAAGGCGCATGACTCGTAAACCTGGACTTGTAGAAGGCCCGCGCTGGTGTTCCCCTGGGATAAGGAGTGGCGTCTCTCTGGAGAGTCAGACCACGCGCCGACGTCGCCACTCGAGTTGTAATGGCATGCCGTCACTCGGCCCCCTAGTCTATCTCTTTCGAGAGACAAAACGAATGCCACCGGGTTTTTTCTCGACGATCAACATCACTAGGTCATCTGGGTAAAACTAAGGTCCGGAATCCGTTGCTTTTTCGTCCAAGGAACAACAAATCATGACTCGGAAACATATTCCGAGTGAGTGTGCAGCACTCGGACTTAACTGAAGGATCGATTCGTTGTTCTACGAAATCTCAACTAATTCGGGGGCTAATGATGTGGTCACCTATTACAGGTAGGGTCAAGGACCCATCATTTGGGACCCACATGGGGCCCATCACCATCATAGGTATGTCCCTGGACCATACCAGCATTCGGATGCGTCCATTAGGAGGATCACTCAGACGGCTCTACTGCAGTCGGACGACCACACGTCACTCGGCGGATGGTCAACCACTCGGACGTACAGGGGAAGAAGGTATCGTGGGAGCTGCAACGGTCAAGGGATCCTAAGTCGTCCACTAAATAGAGTTAAAGCTACCGTTACCTGTAACTGCTGTAGTATAGGCTCATTACACTAGTAACTGCCTCATTTAATGGCATTAATTGCCCCGGCGGTGTGGGAGACATGGGGCTGCAGCGCACTCTATATAAGCCACACCCTTCTCCATAGCCGGGGACGTTCAACCTTGTAATCTTATTCATCAAATCAAAGCAAGCCTCAGGGAACAAGATGCAGGGCTTTTACCTCCACCGAGTGAGGGGCCTGAACTCGATAAACACCGTGTGTTACACCTATGCCATAGCTAGTCTCTGCCCCTTATTCGTACCCCTAGTACTCATTGTCAGGATCATAACCCCGACAGTCGGGGCCGAGCGATGCACTATGGTTTGCGCGTTTCTCTCGTACGTAGGCGCGTGTGTGTGCACGGCATTAGCTGTAACTGAACCCGAGGGAGAGGCGTTCGCTTACTGAACCCGAGCGATTGCACTAGCTACGTTACTGAACCGTAGCGATCGATCCCTTGGCTGTTAACTGAACCCGAGCGATTCCTTCACTGCTGACTGAACCCAAGCGATTCCTTCGCTGCTGCTACCTGAACCCGAGCGATCGATCGTGCTGCTGCTTACTGAATCCGATCGAGCCCCCGTGTGAGATGCAGCCAGCCGGTGGGTTGCCTCTCGATGAACAGTGACCGTTGCTACCGCGCACGCGATATGTAGAACGAGTCAAGACGTGGTGAGTTGAGGCTGTGGATGAACAGTCCCGGTGGGGGTTGGATGAACAGGACCCCGTTGTAGTAGGCGGTTGCCACTGGATGAACAGGACCCCAAGGAGGCCGCCGCACCCCAGCCGGTTGGGGGATGGATGAACATGCACTACAAAAAAAAGACACATCCGTGACATTTTGGGCCGAACGAATTTTTTTCCTGTCATGCTTATGACACTTCTATGACGATAATTGTGACAAAAGCACGTATCATCATAGATGTGGTGGACTCCTACTTCTATGACAAAAAATCATGATAGAAAATGGGTTTTTCATCCTGGGCGGGCTGGGGATGCACCTGCATGACATTCTTTGGGCCGTCCATGACTGAAAAAATCATGGTAGAAGCGAGGGCGAGGAAAATTTCGGGGAGTTCCCGGTTACGGTGGGTGGTCGGGGCCGAGCGATGCACAGAGGTTTGCGCGTTTCTCTTGTACGCGTACACGCATGTGCGCGAGGCGTTGGGCTCTAACTGAACCCGAGCGAGGCGTTGGGCTCTAACTGAACCCGAGCGATTGCACTAGCTACGTTACTGAACCCTGATCGATCCCTTGGCTGTTAACTGAACCCGAGTGATTCCTTCGCTACTGCTGCTAACTGAAGCCGATCGAAGCTGCCTCTTGATGAACAGTCCCCGGTGGGGGTTGGATGAACAGTTCCCGGTGGGGGTTGGATGAACAGGATCCCGTGTTAGTAGAGGCCGTTGCCGCTGGATGAACATGACCCCGATCGAGGAGGTGGGGGTGGATGAACAGTAGCCGGTGGAGGGACCCCGTGGAGGGCTGGTTGAACAGTAGCCGATGGAGGCTGGATGAACAGGACCCCCGTGGATGAACAGTAGCTGGTGGAGGCAGGAGGAAGTTGACTGTGGATGAACAGTAGTAGGTGAAGGCTGGAGGAAGTCAACGGTGGATGAACAGTAGCCCGTGGAGTCTCGTTTTGCAGTACGCCACACCCCTCGTGATGAACAAGACCCTGTTTCGACCGTAGGCGCTCCAACACAAGTCCGTTTCCTCCGTTTGCGGTACGCCACACCCCTCCCGATCAATAGCACCCCGTTTTGACCGTAGGCACTCGAACAGAAGTCCGTTCCCTCCGTTTTGTGGTACGCCAGACCCTTCCCGATGAACAGGACCCCGTATCGACCATACGCGGTCGAGCAGAAGGCCGTTCCCTCCATTCTGCGTAAGCCAGACCTCGTCTTGGCTGTTCCGTCCAAGCCGGTTGGCTCCCGATGAACACGTGACACTGTTTACTCCGTTCCAACCCAGCCGGTTGGCTGCCGATGAACAGGACGACGTCACTGTACGCGTTAGAGACCCCGCCCGTATGTACGTACGTAGCTGTATTTACTATCTTGCAGCGTGGCTGTACGTACGTGTACATGATATAGACGGATTGCGTGACATGCTACGTCGGCGCCTCTACTTCAACACGTGCCGCTCCTTACTCAACCACGGTACATCGCTGCAGAGAGACCGATCAACCGCTATGTACATACACATTTGCGGCCAGACAGATAACGCTACCTTCGCTTCAACCTAGTGGGTCCTAGCTGTCAGGGGGTAAGAAGGCAGTTCCTTCCGTGCGAAGATAAAGCCGGTGGGTCCTAGATGTCAGGGGGGAATGTTTTTTTTTTCGTGAAATACAGAGGCCCTTCTGGTAGGTCCGAGCTGTCAGGTGGAGGAATCATTATTTTGCGCGTAATAAGGAGGCACTTCCTTGCGTGCGGCCATGGACCCAGCTATCAGCCTCTCCACTTATAGTGCTCTTCTGATGGTTGTTGTTCGTTGACCGCGTTGATGACGCCGTACCACCCAAGAGCACCAAGGTGGTGGACGACGACGCGACCTAGGAAGGGAACGACCCGGAGCCGGGGAATACACAGCAGTGGATGCCCACGCAGAGGGGAGTACGATGGATGACTGGTTCGGTTGCGGTTTGAGGCTGCCGTCGCTGGAGAATAACAGGGGGTGTGGGTGAGTAGAGGGAAGGCCTGGCCAGCGGTGGGAGTAGGGTGGGGCCGTGAGGCCTGCGTGGAAGCACACCCGGCCACGGGAGGCAGTAGCAGGCGGCACGGCCGGCGCTGGTTTGGGCGGCTAGAGCAAGAAGACTAGAGGTTGAAGAAGCACGACGACCGTTGGATTGACATCGTACTGTCACCGGAGCTAGAATCGTTTATGTTGACTAAGTTGACAAAGCCCTGCGTCCGCGTCAACTTAGTAGGCCCACAAGTCAGCCTCCAAATATTGTGGGACCGACCTAGCAGCGGGGGTATTCATTATTTTTGTGCATAATAGCTGGTGGATCCGAGCTGTCAGCGGGGGGAATGTTTTTTTCGCGAAATACAGAGGCCCTTCCGGTCGGTCCTAGCTGTCAGGAGGAGGAATCATTATTTTGCGTGTAATAAGGAGGAACTTCCTACTCGCAAAAAAAGGAGGCACTTCCTTGCGTGCGGCCATGGACCCAGCTGTCAGCCTCTCCACATACAGTCCTCTTCCGATGGATGTCGTTCGTTGACCACGTCGTGCCGAGAGCACCAAGGCGGTGGACGACAGCGAGGCCAAGTAAGGGAACGACCCGGAGCCGAGGAAGACTCGGCAGTTGTTTCCCACGCGGAGTGGGTACGAGGGTTTACTTGTTCGGCCGCAGTGTGAGGCTGCCGTTGCCGGAGAATAATAGGAGGTGTGGGTGAGTAGAGGGATAGCCAGGCCAGGGATGCAAGTATGGTGGGGCCGTGAGGCCTACCCGGCAGCACAGCCGGCCATGGGAGGCGGGAGGAGGTGGTTCCGCCGGCGCTGGTTTGGGCGGCTGGAGCAGGAAGATCAGGGACCGAAGAAGCACGATTGCCGTTAGATTGACATCTAATGGTCTGACGCTGGTAGAGTCGATTGTTGACCAAGTTTCTTTTTTTGAGAAACCTTGTGTACGCATGAACTTAGTAGGCCCACAAGTCAGCCTCCAAATCTGTGGCAGACAATATAGAGCCCATTTGCTATTTTTTTAATAATTTGCAGCCCATTTGCTAATTCTGAAGGAATTTATTACATCCCATTTTCTGCCCCGGACCACAGTCAAAAAGTTCAACCTTATTTTGCATATTTTGGTGGAGTCCAAACTGTTTTAATCCAGAAGTGATAAACATTTATTTTTTAAGAACTTATTGATTTGCCAAATAAAATATCGTTTTGTTTTTGTAAGCTAATAAGACGTGGGACAATTGAGTTGGTTTTAGGGAAAACCAGTGGTAAAAAAATCAGCGCTGGGAGGGAAAAAAAAATAAGGATGTAAAGATGAAAAGGGAACTTTATGTATTTTCAATATAATAATACATGTATATGAACTAGTAAAACTATAGGTAGAGATTAGAAAATGGAAGTAGGACATGGCGTTTCAAGAGGAAAATAGAACTGGGCTATGTGTTTGATTCAGTAAAAAAACTGCCTGCGGATGTTCTAAGAGAAAATATAACTAAGGCTGGCGGGCCAGAGGCCAGTTGATACCTGCTGGATCTTTGTGCCCCATTGTCGTCATGGGCTGGGCCTGTTAAAAACAAAACCAAGCCTGGGCAGTCTACAACCCAGTTGAAACTTGCTCGACCTGAAAAAACAATATACCTGCTGGATCCCAGTTATTAGTCTGTACTTGCAGAATTCTCTCATTTATTGACTACGTTGAAAACTTCATGGGTTTCACCGTCTCAGATGTCAGCATTATTTTTCCATCGTGATAACAAGTGCATGCACTTGCTTGCGTACGACCATGGACCTGCTGGTTCCGTACGGTTAGCCTCTGTATGGACAGCCGTCTTGTGGTTCCACGGACGAATTTCATGCAAATTGGATGGTTTTCAGTGAAAGCGGACTAAATTCATTGCATTTTACATATTTCTTTTCATTATGGAATATTTTACATATTTCAACTAATAATAACAGACTAGGCCTTTTTTTAGTCCATGGGAGGTGCTTCACGATCGAGGTCGCGACACTTAACTCTTCTGGAAGGCCCAAATCCATCGCTCCTCTCTTTTAACAATTTGTAGCTGGGCTTGGCATGCCACAGCCCAGTTCTGACATGCTGCATCCAACTATCAGCCTGGGAAACCGGATGGATCCCCTGCGTACTTCGAAGATGTAAAAAATTTGGAGAACTGGGAATTCGAACGGCAGATGCTTATGCTACCCATCAAATAAAAATCAGGTGCCTGAAAATTCATTTCGAAACAAATGATTCAGCTTTATATCCACGTCGACCCTCGACATGATGGTTGGAAGCAAATGCCAAGTTCATACCAAAAGATCCTTAACAACAATACCAACTTGCAGACGACCAGGTAGTACAAGTACCAATACCAAACTAACTTATAATCTTTTTAGTCCTGGCCCTAGTGTTCTTATGGTAGAAAATCTTGTAGAGGACCAGCTCTCGCTCCTTCTCTTGCTCCAGGTCCCCGAGGTGGTACTGGTGAATCATCCAGTTGGTCCTCTACTGGTCGAAGTTCTTGTTGGTGTGCAGCACCAGAACCTTTTTGCTGCCCATCTGCCGGCCGTTGACCATCACAGGCAAGGTATTGCTGGTCTTGTGCCACATCGCGTGCATGCCGCACTCCGACTGTATCTTGCGATGCGTCTGCGTGCCCCTTTTGAATGCCCTGGAGTTGCGCTGGAAGAAATGCTTGCTTAGGCCACTCAGTGTGATACCTGCAGTATTGGCGAATACAAGTTTTAGGGTACGTAGTTGGCATTTTTATAACATCTTTGGCATGTTGTAGTCACTTGTTTCACTTTTTATTAACTATCAAATTGTAATTGCTTCACTAGGTCTGCGTGTAAAAAGAAAAATAGAGCTATAAACAAAGGAATATGTTTGTGCAAGTAGAAGGCCGATCGGTGTCTCACTTGGAAGTTTCTCAGGATGGGTGTAGCATATGCCGTGCTCGCTGTCGATGGTTGGTATGAACAAATCGATGAGAGGGTGAGATCTCGCACTATCATCACTCACTTTGGCCTCAAGGTGCTTGATCAGCTCATGATCCGTGGGATTGAACTTGACGCCAGCCGGCAGCACCGGCCAATCCTTCTTGGACTTGCATCGGTTAATTCCAGTTAAATGGTACTCAATGTATGATCAATCAACTGTTTTAAGTAAATGATGAAAGATTTCGACAGATAAGTGGTACTCCAAATCTGAAGTCCACAATACCCGAACAAACTGGGGTCTCGGCTTCATTACTACATGTAGACTCTAAACACTTGAAAACCCCCCATAAAGATAGAAATCATCATACAGGGCGACGGGACAAATACTCACAGGAGCGGCCTCGCTGGTTCCTTCCTTCATCCGGCTAGCTTGAAGAGCATCCTTGTTGAGATCAATTTTTTCAGCGTCTTCCTCTTGACTACTTGCAATGAAGTATAGCAACTCCAGTAGCTCATCGCTCATCGTACCAAATGGATCGGTACAAGGCGGCAGCTGTGAGGCGGGGAGACCGGGAGAGAATGGGAGAGTGATTTTGTAGAGAATGCGAGAGTGTTGTTGTAGTACGAGAGGGGTGAGGCTCACTTTGGTGAACCGAACACGCCGCTGGGACTCTTGTGTCACCTCACGCGTAGCGTGTTGTCACGTCAATTCAATGTGAGGACATGATGAATAATTTGACCGACGTATACTAGTACTACTGTACTACTTACTAGCCGTATTTAGTGTCACATTTTAACCATAGGTTTAACTAACAAAATGTCAATGCATGTCACCGAAAATTATACCATTGGAAACTATGTTCAAATACGAATCCAACGATATAATTTTTTGTGACATGCATTAACATTTAGTTAGTTAAATTTATGGTCAAAATTTGACACAAATTACGAAGGGGACCAATAAACCTGGAGGGAGGTAGTAGTACGAGTACCGCAATATACGGTATAGAGGACTAGTACAAATTTAGAAATGGAGTACGAAGTTACAAGGCTGTGCGACAGACTTTGTAGGCTACATGAGTAATACAAAATATAATTCCTATTGGACAATACTTTCACCAACAAGTACGCACTTGAAGCCTAATTGATATATATATATATATATATATATATATATATATATATATATATATATATATATATATATATATGGCTTCTGCATAGCATCTCCATCATCATTATCAGTACATCCTACGTAGGTGAGTTAGGATGCACTTGATCCCAGAAAGGTATCTATCCTTCAAACTAACTATAGTACATAATATCCAACAAAAGAGGGTCATGCTACAGCAGCAGGATACATGGCTCAGTCTAGATATCACTACGAATCAAGTTGTGCATATTTGCTGTTGGCATGAACCACATCACCGCATGTCAGGTTTGCAAAAGCCATTCATTGCTTGGAAGCTTGATGCCTTTCACACACTGAAGATTATCTGGCAACAAGCTGTGTCGACGAATCTCTGGATATGGTGATTCATGAAACCCATGGTACGATGTGTAAACATAGTTCCCCCTGGCGAATGGAAGTTGCATAGCACGGTAATCATCACCGGTGATATGATCGATGATTGGTTGGATGATCGGATAATTGAGCCTGAGGAACATGGAGTGGTTGCCGAGGCTGTAAACCCTCCTCCAGTTGAATACGCCTGGCCCAACGGAGCTAGGATCTTTCTCGAACAAGAAGCAGCCATAGCCATCACAGTCACGAACGCCCCAGGCATTGTACTACATGTGGTTTGATGAAATGGTTTGGTCAATTTGGTACGTGCGAATGAGCATCAAATGACTGCCGTCAGTTGAACGAGCGATAAACCACCACCCATTGACTTGTATATTTCTAGGTCCTGGAATTATGAAGGCCAGCGCATTTGCGTCTGCTGCAACAAATCAAATTGGAGACCAAAAGGACAAAAATATACAATCATGTTCAGAGTATGTGTGGAATTAATATTATTATAACAGTGACACAGATCATAGCCAGAGAATTGCAATGCCGTGGTCATAATCATACCCCGAGTTAAAAAAATTCAGCTAATGGCTTTCATATTCTAGCAATATGTCATGGTTCAAACATCATGTAAAAATGAGAGGAAAACAGCTATGACAGGGCCTACTCATATTCTACCATAGCAGTTACTACTGCTCTCATATCAACTCTAACAATAGCATGCGTGGTTATAAAAATCTTGGAATGAGAGTAACATATAGCAATCATGAGGTTATACTCATAATATCTATTCTAACAATCATTAGATGCCAATTGTTCTCATATCAACTCTAACAATAACATGTGTGGTCATAAAAATCTAGGAAATGAGAGGAACATATAGCAATGATGTGGTTATAGACATACTATCTATTCTAAATTTCTAACAATCAACAGGCAGCCGTATTCATAAGGTAAAGATAAGATGAGATAGAACAATTACACGACGATAGATTCCACCAGTATATGCAGCCAATCTGTGCGTCGACCGCGTAAACGATGCCATCGTGCACTATAGCATCAGACATAAATGGAGGGTCAACAGGATTGATGATGAGCCATAACCATGTATGGCGATCGGATTCCAGATAGACTAATCCCATGTCGAACAAGGCAATAAGCTTGTAATCCATGTAGTCTTCTGACGGTGTGGGAACTTCGCAGATTACAACCTTCAGCAAACGGAGGTCGCACCAAAAGCTCGACGCGTCTCGTGCGTAGTAGGCAGGAGTGTACGGCGGGCCGCGAGGCTCGATGCCGACGGTATCCAACAATGGAAGGGTGATCTCTCGCTGGGTGTAGATATCCATGAGACGCCACAGACTACCGTATTGGTGGATGAGGACGATCCAGTTGGCCTTCATGCCCGCCTAGTAGTGGCCGCGCATGAAGGATAGGTGGACGGGTAGTGGTAGCATGTCGAGGGGCACCACGACAACCTCCGTATGATCCTCAATTTGGTGTCTGGGCCACCTGTGAGGATCGGGCATCAGCAAGTAGGTTGTCTTGAAAAGGGCCGGCCAGTTGCAGATGAGTAGATGGTATGTAGACACCGAGCATGCGGCCAGACGCACGGTGCTGAGCAGGTCCATACGATTACATATCTGCTCCAAGAGAACATCGGGGAGGGAATTCCAATCGTGGCTCTGCGTGTCAGTCGGTTCTGCCATAGGGTTTTTTAGGGCGCTGAGTGATTGGGGTTTTCGGTGCCTGCGAGCGAGCGGGGAAGTGGATTCGGGCGGGCGAGCGACGAAGATGGCGTGTGTGGCCGAGCGGTGAGCGGGGGGGGGGGGGGTATGGTACGTGCGAGCTACCGAGGAAGATGGCGTGGGCGGGCGAGCAGTGAGCGGGGGGAAATGGTGTGCGGCCGACCACGAGGGCCCATATGTCAGTTAATGGAAGAGAGAGGTGCGTAGGTGTATTTGCGGAAGCGTGCTCCACTGGCAAACATGATGGCAGTACAGGGTGAGGCTGATTTAGTAACACCAACATGCTTCTTCAGCTTATTAATTAAGTGTCCCATCTACTGCAGCGTGTATTGTCACTTCACTGTGAAGACTAGTTGAATAGTTCTCTCTGACCGAGATGGGGAATAATGGATCGCCAAGACTTCCTATCTACAGTATCCCTATGCCTCTACTCTCATCCTATCCAACAAGATGAAACATTAGCCAAGGCACCCGGCGCCAATAATGTAGGAGTACTAGTAGTATTTTGTGTCAAACTTTGACCATCTATTTAACTAATAAAATGTTAATGCATGTCACCAAAAATCAAGTCACTGGATTCGTATTTGAACATAGTTTTTAATGGTATAGTTTTTTATGACATGCATTGACACTTTGTTAGTTAAATTTACGGTTAAAATTTTACACTAAGTATGAAGGGGACCAACAAACCAGGACGGAGGTTTATATACAGGTCAATAAAAAAATCATCAACCAAGGTAGTAGTAAATGATGAGTGCCCGAAGATTTTTTTCCAAAAGTACTCAATAATGGGCTCGTTTTCCTCAAGAATATTGTGTTTACGAATGTATTAATTGGAATGCATGCGTGAGGAACAAAAGACCAGAACTTTTACACGCATTGGTGAGTTTTCTCTTAATTCTTGCATGCAATGTTTTAATGAAGCTTGAAATATGAACATGTCAATGGGAGGGAGTAAAAGCCTCATGCATGCATGGATGCAACATGCAACATTCACACGTACACATGCACGCACGCAACACTCACGCATCCATGCGGCACACAACACACGACGCAACACACACGCTCACGCTCAAGTGCTCAACCTACTCCCTCCGTTCGTGAAAGACTGTACATATAGAGATTTACACATTGACCAAGAGGAATCAGAACTGCATGGCATAATTAACGCCCAAAAGTAGCAGACTTATGTGTGCATGCGACCATTGAGAGAAGAAGATTAAATGAAAGTTGTCGCATGCTGTAATTAAGGATAGACATGCAGCCTATAGCTAGAGCACAAGTTGGTGCATTAGTCAATCGATACTGATTAGATTAAAGGCTAAGTGCATTGGAAGTGTAGATGTACACTCTTTGTTGGAAAATTTTCTAAGGCTGGTCGTAATGGGAGTATCATAGGTAGTATCATGCATGCCAACTAGGCAAATTTGATGAGGTGGCATAGAATTAAATGAAGAAAGAGTGGGGTGAGTATCATATCATGATACCGTATCATATTAAATGTTGTGCTAATATGTGTCATGCATGGCACTAAATGAAGTTATCTATGATACTAATACATGATACTATGCACTACGGGTGTAGTATCATACACTAGTATCATATACATGATACTAGTATATGATACTCACCATTACGACCAGCTTAATGCTAGATGTACAGTTTTTCACGGACCGAGGGAGTACACGTGCATGCACTAACATACACAACCAGGGTGGTTTGCGCGCAAGGGTTGGACTCTTGTCGCGCCTGCGTAAAGTTTTGTTTAACTGATTTCTTTGCTCTGCCAACTGACAGGTGGGACCCAAAAACCAGGTGTCAATTTAACCAGTCAACAAAGTGCCACGTCGACTATGTGGCCGGTCAGTAGGGTGCAATACAGTGCTCTACGGTGAGCTAGTGACCGTATAATCACCGCAAAACTATATAGTGACCGTAATGAGCGTATTGTTACATATGTTGACCGCCAGTGTATTTTTCTCGTTTCAAATTAAGCCATATTAACCGGAAAGGACACAGTATGGACTAGTACTACTTTGATGTGTCCCGTCAACTCGCCGAACAAGGAGAAGCTTGCTTACTATGCCCTCTCCCTCGCCCACACGCGGTGGCTCACAGGAAGAGGAGAAGCTTGCTTACTACGTACACCTACGCCCTCTCCCTCGCCCACGCACGCGGTGGCTTGCAGGACGAGGAGAGGGTTTTGACTACAGCGCCCTCTCCCTCTCCCTCTCCCTCGCCCTCGTGGTGGATGTGCAGCAGTTCATTCGGTGTCAGATTGCCAGAAGCATATTGTACTGTAGTATCATCATTGTAGGACCTTCCGAAGAGGCGAAGAGCCAAGTGCAAGGTTCACAGGAGTACGAACTATTGAACCTCCCGAAGAGGCAAAGAGCCAAGCACAAGGTTTATGGGAGTTGTCGTCCTAGTACTACAACTATAGCGAACGATCACTACTGTATGATGCCGCCAGATCACCTATATCCAAAGCTGTGCCACCTTTTTTTCTCATAGAGCGTGTTGTAGCCTGTGCAACAGCCACACAAGTTGCACGTACACATAACACATTTACTAGTTATAAATTCTAGAGGACAAATGCCAGTATGCCACACAAGTTCATCTCCACATGAAGTTCATCTCCACTTCATGTGATAAATTTGTGCACGACTAGTCTACATATGTTTATAGCTCTACCATTCACAATTTACCATACTCCACTTACACGTTATAGATGGGCTCCATGTCCTTCTCCAGGTTCCAGTCCCAGGTGTTCTTCATAGATGGCACGATCCATAGCGGTGGGCAACGGGAATCATTGTCGCAACTTTCTAGTCTGGTTCCACACGATGGAGACTCATCCAAGCTAAAGCGGCATAAATCAGGGATAGCGTATCCCAGCATGTCGTTCATCTGGCGGTGGGCACTGAAGACACAACCATGCTTCATGAACGGCAGGCCTTCGGTGTCATGCACGAAAGGTGGCATCCGCTTCACAATGGGGTAGATGTCCCCAATGAAAGGCGAGTACTCTCGAAGAGTGTTCCTCGACACCCACATAACATCACGGGGGTCAAACTCGGCGCCGTTCATCTGGTACATGAGGCATCTCAGATCTGGACACATGGTGACGTACATGGTCAAGGTCCATGCATAATATTGTTGTGCTCAAATATGGCGGTCAGTAATATTGTGCAGCAAATAGTACTACTCCAGTATAGAGGAAGTAAAATAACCGGCTTGTTATATATAGCCACTCTTGGCTACATGGATGAGATAGTAAGACATGGAAAAATAAAAATGGTGGGAGCTAGTGGGTTCAAGTCTTCAAGGGCCTAGCTAGCTATATGTGTCCTCCAAGGTAAAAAGTACTAGTAGTACTAGTAAGTAGTACAATGAAAGAGAAGGCGAGAGGGTTAAAAAAATCTAATACTAAATTGTAGTACTAGTACAGTAAACATGTCCCAATCAAGAAAATAAAATAACTAACAAGTACTACTACTCTAACACACAGCAATGAGAAAATGGAATACCTGGGTAGATGGTGACGGTCCGATCGTGGTAGATCGTGTGACCATGTTGCACATCAGTGGTACCATGGGTAACGACTGCTAAGATAGTTGATCCCAATATGCCAAAGTCAGCTACAAGGTTCCAGGTTAGACCGAATTGCAGATGCAAATGGACATCCAGGATCGGCGATCTTATTTTGATCGGGGGATGACTGGTCCCTTCAAAATAATGGAGTACCGTTAGGGATGCAAATGATGGTTTGTGCATTCCGTTTGTAATATCATGTACCGTAGGATGGCAACCAGATGAAACAAGTCCCCTGGCTTGTCACCGCAAAGATGCGGCCTACATGGCACACGACGTCTTCGAACATGTAGGGGTACAAATCTGTCGCGGCCAACATGTGCCAGCCTCTGCCGTTACTGCCTTTTGTATTGATGGCAATCCTTATGTCGAACACCGCGATGAGATAGTAATCGTCGTAGCCACGTCGCTTTGTCGGCGGGTCCGCAATTGCTACCTTCTTCAATCTCATGTAGGCATCATCATACGTATTCAAGCCCAGCCAGTCCGGAAGGCCGATCCCAATGGTGGAGAAGGGGTCTACGAGAACGGCCGCACTGCTGTGGATGTTGTGCAAAATGATGGTGGTATCCGGCCGGAGGTATGCAAGCCAATCTTCGTTGGCACCAACCCAGACCTATATATAAGACAGTGGGCAGCGGAGAAATTATGGGATGGAATAACTAAGTACTATATTTAGAATATACACTACATGATCAAACTCCATGACTGACCTGCTCATCGGACAAATTCCGACTACCTCTCAACGTCGGCAACTCTAGTGGAGTCAACATGCAACCATGGCCAGGGAGCGGTGGACTATTCGATGGATTGTCCCATAGAATAACCTTCTGCTCGAGAACGCATGGAAGACCAACAAGCATGGCCTTTTCCCAAGCCTGTTTAAGCACCGTCTTAAAATAGTTGGTGCAGGAAGCACCGAGTCTTGTGGCGGTGAGGACGTCGGAGCGGCGTGCGATTTCTCCAAGAGGATCGTCGTCCAAGGTCTCCCTGCCCCGACGAGGAGGAGAACCGCCTGGCAAATCCATGGGAGCAGCGACGAACTGCCTTGGTCTCTTCGGGGGGAGGGGAACTAGCGAGGATGAGATAAGAGCGTAATCGCAGGGCCTCGTCCCTTCGTTAAGGAAGTTATGCGGGCACGCATAGTGGTAGTGCCTAGTGCCCCATGATGGTGCGGCTATTATTTACTACGTACTACTGTAGCAGTAGTAGTACTACTTTCTCAACTAGTAGTGCGATGTACAGTACTTATATAGTGCACCAGTTTTGAACTCTTGAATCTCAAGGCCAAGGAGCTACAGTTGCAAGTGGAGGTTACTACTGTTCTCTAGAACCATCGCTGTACTATCAATGCAGGGAAAGTACACCTACGGAGTGCGTACTTTCCGTGCTCTATTCAAGCGCGTAGCTGGCCTACTCAGCCGCTCCTCTCACGCACACACTAGCAGCCTGTTTATCAGCGATGGTTACTGCGGGGGCAGAACATTTGAGTTCTTTGATACAGCGAGACTAGGCTTTTCGCTTCCATTTGTGGAGGTGTAATGGATCTCGTCGAACTTTGTTAGTTCCTTCTTTATGAATGAGATGAGGCAAAGCTTTTGCCTCCATTTCAAAACAAAAAAATCACGTCAAGAGGAATTTATTTTATAGAGCCGATAATGGAGCGAAGTCCATGCATGCAACGCCATAGCTACAGAGTAGTAGCACTTTACGTACAGAGCCATATTGCACAGTTCCCAATGCCGCGCCAGGCTTTTCCGGCTCCTCGGGCTTAATTGGGAGGCGCTAGTTTAAATATGGTAGCTGATGAGGAAGCTGCAAGTGAGGTGCGGCTAGGGCGAGCAGGCAGGCGAGAAACTTTGCATGGTGTGAATTGATATATAGGAGTACTACTCTAGTACGCGAGCCACGAGATGATGGGAGGGAAAACCCGTTCACGTGGCTGGGCTATCCAGTGCACCCAGATTGTGGTGCGACACGTCCGTTCGACTTCAAAAGTTAAACTACCAGTGTACAATATTGGCTCGCAGCGAGGTTACTATTTAAAAATAAAGGCCGCCGTGCGTTCGGCCGGGATCGAACCCACAAAATGAGCTATACACTCCCACGACCACTAGTAGTACTCGTTGGAGTACAACGCAACCTAGAATCACCTTTTGTCGCTAGTACATTGTTCCTTACAAGAAACAACTACCAAGAAACTACCACTTACCAACCAGCCCTACCAAGAAACCACTACTCTACAAAAATTAGCAAAAACATACCAAAATTTTCTTAATCCATCGCAATAAACTACCAAGTGCCGTTATAGGCACGTTTCAACCCATGTCGCCCCTTAAGTCAACGCCTTCTATTTGACCGACAAGTTAGGCGTTATGACTTGTGGGACCTACATGTCAGTCTGGACAAAAATCCCCGAGTGACCTCCTACCTCCGGCCCGTCCACCTAGTCATCCTTGGCCATGGGACGCAGCTACCGCCATCGGCAGAAGGCGAGGTCAAAAGCGCCGGCGGCGTGGAGCCCATCTTGCGGTAGCCCGGATGCCAGCTCCATCCGGCGCTCGCGGCCGCTAGCTAGCCAAGCTAGCACACACCCTGCTGGATGTATCTAGCTGCTTGTCTGCAAGGTTTGCTAGCTAGGTTGGCATGGCGGTGCGGTGGCTTGCTCACGCGCGCCACGCTAAGGCCAGCCATCTGGCTCGTGCGAAGGCCAGCGCGGTGGATTGCTCGCGCGGGAGCCACGCTCGGGCCAGCCAACCAGCCCATGCGGAGGTCAACGCGGCGTCCGGCCCGTCCAGTGGAGCGGCGGCCAGCTCGCTCATCACCGGCGCCATCGACGAACACGCATAAGAACTGTTTGAAGTAATGTTCAGGAAAAATAATGATTGGAGGAGGAAGAATAGGATAGAAGGTCAGATGTGGGTCCCTCGTATCAACGGTCAAACAAAATGTGTTGGTTTAAGCTACCTCGTCAGCACGGATGTGTGGGCCAACCCTGTCATAAACGGGTTTAAAAGAGCCTAATCGGCACTAAGTACTAGTTTTTTGGCGCGGATTAAGAAATTTTGGGTATGTTTTCGCTATTTTTTGTACAATAGTTTCTTCCTAGGGCTGGTTGAAAGTGGTAGTTTTTTGTTAAATACTCTATATACTGTAAGTAGGAGTGAAAGTTAAGCTTTGGAAGCCAATAAGCACGGCTAGTTACATAGTGCCTATGTGTATGTAATTCAAACTAAATATCAACCATGAGTGACTAATATCTTGATGGAAACTCGAAACTATGGAAATACTAGATTTTTTTTGCATGGTTGGAAATACTAGCAATGTGCACGTGCGTTGCAACAGATCATAATTAGAATAAGACTTATTCACAAACTTGATAGAAAATACTCTAATTTTGATATACATATATCACTAGAAATATATTATGTTTCAATCAGAATATATTCCTTGGGCTGTTTTGGTGAGGTGAGGGAGGGATGTGGTTGGTTTTAAGATACTAATTAAGGGGTTTTCTACAAATTGGGTATAGAAGTGGGATGTTGTTGAGAAAAGGCAACAACTTACCTCACAGTCGTTAGATGTAGATCTAATGGTCAGAAATGAGGGATGGCAGACAGACCTTCATCACCAAATAAGTCTTCTATAGGAGTACTAGCAAGATGCCCGTGCATTGCACGGAACATCAAGATGCATTTTTTTATAAAACACCTGTTGTGATTGACCCATGCGAGAGTAATCCCATGTGTAAAAACTAATGATATCTCAAGAAATAGGAGAGATAAGGTGAGGAGGAGTGGGGCGTGGTGGTGATTGGTGATCGGACTGAGCGGAGGCATGGGGATGGACGACGTCGGCAACGACCACCATGCCAGATTGTTCCAGAGGCTTCCTTTTTTAATTGCTCAACAATGAGGTTGTGGGAGATAAGGATGAACGAGGGAAGGCCTTGTCTGCAAATGTGGAGAGAGGTGTGGGTATCTTTTAGGTTGCTTTCTATCCATCAGATATAGATCGGATGGTCTATATTGCAAGATGGCAGGCATACCATCATCACCAACTCGTTTTTTTATAAGAAGAGATATAAGTATGGAGATACAAACGTATTATCGATACTTGTTTCCATAAACTTGGATCTACATTCTATTCAATGACTGAGCATGTGGAGCCTTAGCACGATGACTTCTCGACTGTGTAAAACAAAAGTTTTCCCGTCGCCGATAAGGAGGGGGTGACGGCGGCGCGCTTTCGGCTAGCTCTAGTCCTAGTAGTCATACTAGGTGGTCTACAGACGTGTAGATTTATTCTTTTTCACGTCTCGTGTTTGTCGTACTGCCACGACTATTGATGAATAGATGGTAAGTTATTCACGAGAAAACCTTGGTTGAGCATGTGTGTGAGAGAGAGACAGCGCGTGTGTGTGTGATATGTGTAGAGACTGAGGCAATGATAAGAGATTCTTTGTGTCTCTGCGTGTGGAGGATAGAGAGAGACATGTGCATGGGGCTTTGTGTTGTGTAACGTGGAGACACATAGACATAATCAGAGAGTGAGTGTGTGAGATACACATGTGGACATGGGGAGAGATGTGTGAGTTAGAGATGGAGAATTTTGGTGTGCATGTGAGCTAGAGAGAGAGGGGGATATATACATACCTAGAGTTGGAGAGAATATGCAAGGGTGTGTGTCTTAAAAGAAGGATCCAGATAGATGTGCGTGTCTGTGTGTGTTTGTGCATGCATGTGTGTGTGAGAGGGAGTGTGTGTATGTGGAGAAGAGAGACCACTAATGATGTAAACCTAGTAGGGAAGGGGGAATGGTGTGACATGTGTGTCAAAGAGAGAGAAAGGCATGTGTAGTAGCGGGATAGCATGGGTGCGGGCGGGGAGCAGACTATTTGGAAGAGACATCGAGTGTGTGTGGGAGAGGGGTGTGAGAGCGAGAGAGAGAGCTAGCGAGGGAGAGAGAGAGAGGAAGAGAGGGGGAGAGAGAGGGATCGTTTGTGGGCGTAAGTGGCGTATAGATAGGGAGACAAGGTTGATGTTGTTCGAAAGTGGCCTATGTACGAAGACGCAAGGGAAGCGAGTCATCGTGTGTGTGATAGAGACTTCATGAGAGATCTAGAATAGATGGTGTAGAGAACAACGTGCGAGATTGAGAACGATGATACGTTAGGGAGCTATGGAAAGAGTCACGACATATATGTATACAGGGAAGGAGCTGGGTCGGGTCCACATGTGGGAGAGATAGAAAGAGGAGAGTGGTGCACAAGGAGACAAAGGGTGCTTGTTTGAAGTGGGGGTGGTGAGTGAGGTGAGTGTGCGAGAACCACATAACTAGGGAGATAGGCGTTTGGGGGCGACGTTTTGTGTGTATGGGAAAGATACACTCTATATAGTGCATGTGCTTGGGAAAGAGATATGCCGGGAGACCTAGAGAGTGGGGGAAGAGATGTGTGCATGCCCGAGAGACAAAGTGATAGAGACCTATATTGGGGTTCGGACTTAGAAGAGAGAGGGGGGTTAATGTGCTCCTGTGTTCGTGTCCGGGGGAGAGAATGACTTGCGGGGGGGGGGGGGGGGGGGGGGGGGGCAGGGGTGGCTTTAGATAAAGAGTAAGGTGTCTATATTTGAGAGACTTTAGCGTAATTGAGATATATATGGTCAATAGTGTGTGCACTCATGGTTGACCAATTTGTTTCACAGTTTGGACTTTGATATAACGATACTTTTGAACATGCGTGATATACTTTGAAGTACCAGAATTTCAAACCTAAGATTGGAATTTTGGAATTCGACTCCATCATTAGCTTTTGTAATTCATTTAAACGGAGGTACATTTTTTATACCAAACCTAGAGATAGACACATACGGGCATGTTCAAACCTTATAATCATCCACTTTATTCATACACATACACATTTTTGTTTTTGTCATCATATTTAGGATAAACACATTTGGAATTTCATTTGAATTGGACCATATGATGGTATTTGCTTCCACTAGCTCAATGATCCATATTTGAATTGAATGGACAATCTAAGTTTCGAGTTGGAGACATTGATTTTCGAAACTTGCACTTTTTTTGCATGCAAAACAAATAAATTCTCGACCATGATATCTTAGTCGACCGTACAAGAGCAAAACACTTAATTTCAGCCGCCAAAAGCTTTCAAACTTCCTGCTCACATCGTAATATCTCGCGCCCGAAAGTTTAGCCCTGCGATATTCCTATTTTACCCCTGCCACATGAATAGAAAAGGGCTGCTTTGGTAACTCAATTGTTTTCCCCTCTTTGCCCCCAACATTCTTCCCCAGAGCCCCTCCCCTTCCCCTCCCTGCCTCCTCCCCCCAACCACGCCAAGCCACCGAATCTAGTCCTTCGCCGTAGCGATGGACCTCACACCCCACCGGATCTACCTTCTGCACCTTGGAACCCCCAACTGCCAACTCACCACTTCACCGTAGCCGCTTCAGCGACTGGCTTGTCCACCGCTCCAGATCTCCTTGACAGCCATCACGGTCCACCACACCGGATCTGCTTCACCGGCGCCCTCGTCCACCACAGCGTAGGCCCTTCACCGACTCCCTCGTCCACCACATCGCTGGCCCTTCATACAAGCCCTCATCCGCCGCAACAGATCCGCCTCACCGAAAGCACTGTACACCGCGTCGGATGTGCTTCACCGACGCCTTCGTCCACTACACCAGACCCGCTCCACGGACGCCATATTCAACTCCACCGCCCCTGCTTTACTGATGCCGCAGCCTCATTAGGTTATTTTGATTTGTACTCCTTTGGTTTTTCTCTTCTTTATCGTGGAACTGTTCACTTACCACAGATGAGCTTTCTTATATGTCGACAAGCGCTGCAACCGAAGCACCGAAGCCACTTCAGCAACGGCGACAGCCGGCCCAAACTCAACCGCAACACGAGCACCATCGACGATCCTTAGGTATAAAGTATGACAATGAACCCATACGCCGCCGAGAATCAGGTACTATTATCCAACGGCCGGCACCTACGTTCACTTTCTTAGCATAAGGACCGCACCTTCGAATTTCTTCAGAGCATCATTCAATTTTTCATGAGACGCGTTATTCTGCTTGCACCTGCCAGGCCATACATGTAGCAGTGAACAGGTTACATGTGCTAAATTACAAACCAGTGCACATATAGTTACAATGCTTTTGTTTTGTCCTAAGTATTACTGTATTTCCTAGATATCACTGCCTACTATTTTACTTCTTGCATGCTATATTTATGATAATGGTG
Source organism: Thinopyrum elongatum (assembly GCA_011799875.1). NCBI lineage: Eukaryota > Viridiplantae > Streptophyta > Magnoliopsida > Poales > Poaceae > Thinopyrum > Thinopyrum elongatum. Next base: position 303,410,266 of record CM022299.1, read on the forward strand.
TTGTTCTGATGCCACATGTTGGTTACATCAGACTACTTCTATGGCCCTGTTTGGATACTCTAACTTAGCTAGAGGTTAGAGTTAGTTTCTAGCTCATGACTAACCATGAACTAACTCTGGCCAAAGAGGTGTTTGGATGACAGGGTTAGATTGACAATAAATGCACTAGGAGACCTAGCTCCTATTAGCACCTCTTGGGTGGGATAGTTTTTTTGGGTGGGTTAGATGCAACTAGCTCAAACTAGCCCTCATGTTTGGATACTTTAGGGCTATTTGAGCCCAAACTAGCTCTAACCCATGGATCCAAACAGGGCCTATGTTCTCTATGCTTAATTACACATAAGCAAACTAGCTTGTCGTTTCGCTACTTTTTGTTCGTTTTACCCTACATTTTCCGATGCTAGCTATTACATCACTGCTCCAAGCCTCTATTCATTACTTTTTTGTGCATTCTTGATCTTACCAAGTTGCATGATTAATTTGATGCTTCTATTAATTATGGAGCTGCCAACCCCATCAAGCAAAATATTTGTTCTTTTGGGGCTGGCACCTCGAACAAGCATAAAAATAGAGTGAAGCACATATATTGTCGTGTAAGCACACACCCTTCTTTCATTAGTTTAGATTAACCATTGATGATCAATTCGAACCAGTGCATGTGATTAAAATTAATTTTACCTAAATAGAGGGGGAAGAATAAACTACAACAACTAGATTTGCAACCACGGGATGCTGACGATATCTTCAAAGAACATTGCAACAGCAGCGAGGCTTCACAGCAACATATGGTAAGCCAATGTGTTTTAGTACATGTGAAATGTAATGCGTGTGGGCTGCTTTCTTGGCTTGTGCCCTCAACCTATAATCCTACAGAATTACAAATAGTTCAGTTGTCTGCTTTGCTGTGTTGCTTGATTCGAATGCTTGTTTGTTACTTGTTAGGCTATACCTTAGTTGGCCAATATGTCAGCAGTGCCTGCTGTACTATCGTAAAGAAATGCATGCCTAATTCATTTGACTCCTTAACTTTTCCTGTGAACTTCATCACAAGACTGTCTTCGTAGTTTATATGAGGCCACACTGTTTAAGTGCTTTCTCAGATTATTTCAACTGCTTAGATGCCTGGGCAACTTAAATATAGCGATGGTACACTGCCTTTCATCTTACCATTTTAATTTGTTTTCAGCTGATGCTGCTTCGAACCATTTAAATATAGCTTGACATGCTCAGCAATAATTCGTATGTCGTTTACCATGTAAGCTTACTGCCTGGATCATGCGATAACTATCTCTTACTTATGTCCAGCGGAAACCTTTCAAGATGCCGTTCACACTAGGACACAATGTACAACCCCATAATCTATTTGTGGAAGCAGTGCGCCAGCCATGTCAGCAGATGTTAGCAGTTCAGAGGCAACACCGCTGGAGAGCAGTCTGAGCACATATATAATAGTTCTTGAGGCTCTACTATAGGCAGAAAGAGATGGTGTGGCTGCCATGAATGAGGTAATCTTGATCTTGAGGCTGGAAATTATGCAATTAGCTACACGCATTATGCAAGCAACCCAAGATTTGGAGGAAGTAAGAATGTTGCATTTGAAGACGGAGGAGGTCCTGCTGCTTCTGCTATCTGAAGCCTAGGGTAATCCCAGTTCTTCTGTAGATACCAGTTGAAATTGTCATTAGATTAGTATACTTGCATGTTGTGTCATGTCTCTGAATGGATTATGTTGTAAGACCCCCTTTGTTGTCCATGTGTTGTAATGATCTGAATTTTTTAGGCGAGGTAATCCTCATTACTTGTATGATTGACATAAGGTGAACTATTTTTCGTGTGAGCATATTGTATTGGATTGAATAACTGTTTGACTCAAAGTGTATCCAACCTACTGAATTCGAAGATCACGGCATTTCTAAATCATATTCATATATAAAGGTGGAATAAATCTTTGTTGTGGTTTTGAAGAAATATATAACAAAACATATAATAATGTATGGATATTCGTAATCGAATACAAATTTGGATTTGAATTTAGTTGCCAGGGCCCAGGGTAAACGTGAATGCTAATTCTCCCAAATTTTGAACGAAGCGGCAAAACACCCACTATCATTTGTCGGCTGCCCGAAGCCAGTGTTTGCGAGATGGAAATTACTGTCTACCCTTGACACTTCACATCCTAATCGACCCGATTTCCACTGCTATCGATAGGGGTAGACTAGTAACTTCAATCAGACGTGACACGACCGCCTGTCTCCCCATTCAGACACGGTGGACGCCAAACATGGGCGGCAAACACACATTTGATTCAAACTCGTCCGAAAGACCTCTCTCTGCCTCAATTTTCTGATTCATACACGTGGGCGGCAAAACAAAGTCTCCTTGTCCGAAATCGATGTAGGCAAATATTTTAAATAGGGGCAGGTGTGTAACTTCCCTCAGACGTGACACAACCGCCCTACCTGTCAGCCCCGTTCATACACTGTGGGCGCCAACCGTGGGCGGCAAAAGACCCTCTCCTCGCCCGAAATCGCTATCGGCAAATATTGGGGAGATGCGAGCTTACCGTCCTATCCCCAACCGACGAGATGTCTGAAATTTTAAATGGGGGCTAAGTTCGTAACTTTCCCACATTTCAGACAAGCGCGTCCCAAAGTTTGAGATCCCCTCCCCCTCCCCCTCCATTTCCCCATTCATACACCGTCGGCGCCACAACAACCTCCCTACTCCGGCCAGCCTCCTCCGTCCGCCACCCCATCCTCCACCTTACCGGAGCCGCTACCCCTACCCCGTCGTCCACTGTAAGAGATGGACGTCTGTCATCCATGGCGCCGGACTAGGATCCTTTCATCATGTCCTCTCGCTTCATCGGCGCTGTCGTCCACCTTGCCGTTGCCGCTCCTACGACCGCCTCGTCCACGACAACAGGACTTATCCCCCGATGCCGTCGTCTGCCGTCTGAAGTCTTCTTCCGCGCCGCCGACAGCCATCGCACCCGCAGCACCCTCAACGTATCAGCAGGGGTCTACACGGTGTCGCAAGAGAGGTGGTACTCTTTCATATCTTCTTAAGTTATTGATCTCACCTAAAAAATAGATCGTAACTTGTTTACTGTACTTTTCTTGTCCCTACCAAATCGTAGTGGCCAGTTGAAAGCAAAGATTAGTTGCGAAGTAGCCTTTGTCCGGTTTGCACCTTCAGATCCACCATGGCATGGACACTATACTCGTAAAGCTTATGGTTTCCCCCTTTATATTCACTACCGTCATCGTAGGTGCTTCGTGTCGTGCTAGCACTTCTCCTCAAGACCTCAACCCATCAAGCGAAACAACATGCCAGTCATAATTCCAAAGTTTAGTTGTTGAAATACGAATTTGATATGATGCTCATATTACTAAAACAGAGAACGTTTAATTGGTCAGCTAATGTTACTATATTCGTTTCGAAAAGCATGTGCGCCACATATAGAGAGACATCAGGGATTTGCATTTCTCTGTGTGCTCTGGTTCATCATGGGTGGGCAACACACATTGTATTATCTAAAATCTTCTTGCTCTTTGTTATCATGTTCCTCTTCTGTTCTTCTTAATAAGTATATTACTTCCTCCATTCCTAAACTGCCTTGGGTGCGTGCGTGTGTTGTGGTGGCGTGCGTTTGTACCGGGTGTTGTTCATCGTTGCTTTATTTATAAAGTGGGGCGAAAGCCTTTTTTGGTAAAACATAAGTCTTTTTAGATATTCCAATAAGAACTACATATAGATGTATATAGACATATTTTAGAGTGTACATTCACTCATTTTGCTCCGTATGTAGTCCGCATTCGAATCTCTAAGAGACTTATATTTAGGAACGGAGGGAGTAGTATAGGATGTTCCTTGTCGGGAAGTGGAGCAGGGCATTTGCAGTCAACATGTCTGTTGGGTTGCTTCAGATGGATGCTTTCAACTATTCTAGATGGTCTGCCATAATATCCGGGAAATGCTGGGAGCTATGTCGTCTTTGAGAGTCTAGACTGATAGTAACAGTATTGTGCCTTCAGTTGAATAGAGCTGCCCCTTTTGGGGCCGAACCCTTTCCGAAGCCTTTCTAGCCGTACCGGCAATACAAGCCTGTATGTTCCAGCTAGTTCCACTTTCCTGATTTTACTCGTGATGCTTAGGGTTTTCCCCTTTTATCTACACTACTATGATCTGTGTAGGTGCTTTCTGTCGTACTAGCATTACTCCATCCTTCAAGCTAAACAACACATCACTCATAATTCCAAAGCTTAGTTGTTCAAATATGATTGTGATATGATACTGATATTAGTTAACAGACACATTTAATTGGTTAGCTAAAGGTCCCACTTGAGTTTCCAAATGCATGTTGCGACATATAGAGAGGCAGCAGGAATTGCATTTCTTTGTCACTTCTTGACTGTACTTTCTTGTCCATACCAAATCTTAGTTGTTATTTCAAAGCAAACATCGGTTGCTAAGTACCCTTTGCGTGGTTTGCAGCTTCAGATCTTCCATGCCACTGCCACAGTCAACACTATACTCATCATGCTTACGTTTCCCCATTTTATGATGACCACGATCAGCCTACGTGATTCGTGTCGTAATAGCACTGCTCCACCCATCAAGCTAAACAAGCTTAGTTGTACAAATTCGAATCTGATATTATGCTGATATTAGTAAAACTGAGATATTTTTAATTAGTCAGCTAAATGTTCCTACTTTAGTTTCGAAATGCATGTGAGCCACATATGGAGAGACTGGAAGGAATAGTATTTCTCTGTGCGCTCTGGTTCATCATGGGTGGGCAACAAACATTGCATAGAAAGACTTGTAATATCTTCAATCTGCTTGCTCTTCTGCTCTTCTTTAACATGATCCTCTTCTCTTCTTCTTTAACAAGTATGTTCCTTGTTGGTAAGAGTAGCAGAGACATTTGCGGTCGACTGGTCAGGTTGAGTTTTTCTCCCTTAGTATATTTTGAATCTGTCAGGTCAGGTCGAGTTGTTCTTCTTTACTATATGTTGAAGCTGTCATCTGCGAAGTATCATCACTTCTGGAGCACTCATATTTTGAGTAGTAGGCCACATTATATTAATGCACACACCAAATTACAACTTGCATGGCATCTCTCAGAAGAATTACAGAGATATCACAAAGGGGTTTACAGGGAGGCAGTATTGGATTAGAATCACTTCTGCATTACAAAGATAATCTCACTTATTTTTATGTTTTCATGCATGTCAGGTATTGAACATGATCAAAATGAATATGAGAATGGGCGCACAAGAGGAATATTGCGTAACAATCCATTGGCTAACAAACTTGGCATGGTGGAGGATGGCCTATCTTATTCACCCATCAAGGTGCTTGCTCTAACTTGGCAAGGTTGTATTGGTCGCACATATTTTGCATATGACCTCTTGCATTACTTCTACTTTGTTACACCACCATCTGCTTAGTTTAAGCATCATATATGAGTATATGCCATACCTATCCATTTTCTGTACCTATTCCATGTGTCATCATACTATGTTTTTCCAGTCAAATGTTGTTCTTTCGTAATAGATGTCCAAAAGGAAGAGGGTGAGTGCAGATCCTCAAGGAGTACAAACTAGGTATTTGGAAAAGGTAGTGATACCTGTTAAATCAGATAAATTAGCAGCCACAAAAAATACAGGCCCAACTATACCACACTTTACCCCTACTCCACTGGCCAAACCCCTATTAGAACTGCGAAGAGCCCAGTGTCAGGTACTGTCTATGATATCAATTCAAAATTTGAACTCCTACATTTCTGCATGTGCCTTAGCTTCTCTCTTGTATGAAAATTAATTTCAGATGAATCTCCTTTCTCAAAGGATCATAGGATCTCACAACAATACTGGGCACTGCATTGCTCTTGTCAGTACCTCTTGCCCTTTGTCAGCATACTTACACTCATTGCTGTTTGATTATGTAGCATCACTGTAAATGTTCGCTTCCTTATCCTCCCTTTGCTCGAAATTATAAGATCTATATTTACTCTTAGATAAATGTAGAATTAACACAATGGTTATGAAATTTTGGATTGCTCATGTAAGTACCTGTTGTCATGTACTCCCTCCGTATCGAATTAATTGTTGCTCAATTGGATGTATTTAGAACTTCATAGTGCTAGATACATCCATTTGAGCGACAAGTAATAACAGACGGTGGTAGTATTACTGCACTTGCATTGCGAGATAGTTGATTGTCTAGCATTACTCTGCATCTTATCTGCCCTGCCCTCCACTTTCTCCAAATTATCAGATCTACATTTACTCTTACCAAAATGTTGAATAAAGCCAATGCCACTGCACACGTTGATGTCTGCATTCCTCTTGTTAGTACCTTTTGCCTTGTAACGCTGTACTTAATTAATAGCTATTTGATTATGTATCATCACTCTGCACCTGAGCTTCATTATCCTCTATTTCTTCCAATATTATTTGATCTATATTTACTCTTTACAAAATGAAGAATAAAGGCAATGCTTATAAAGAAGTTTCTTTGGGGAATTTCTTGAATTATCCTTCCATTGACATGGAGAAGGGCTTTGTCCAGCCCGTGTTAACATGTAATGTAAGTTCATCCTTCTCAAGCCTTCAAACTTTGTTCTAGTATAGATTTGGATAGGCATCATTTCCTCCACTGCTGTGTACTTTGGTGTTTACATCTGATTGGATGTTTGCAACAACTACCAAGTTTTAAATTGTAGTTGTAAAAACATGTTCCTTATGCAGAACATATCCATTTATTTGCTTATATAATTGTGAAACCTATTACGTGCCTCCTTGTTTTTCTTTCAGAGTCATATCTCTTATGCCAGGCAGAACTTTAGGGAAGATAGTGAGCCAAACCATCTTGAAGAGAGCGAGATGACCCCAAGGTCATGTCTTGATGAAGACAGTGAGTTGAAGCTAGTCACCAGCAGCTGTGAGACAACCTCTGTGGAGTTGCTGCCTTAATCAGTTCGACTTCTTCAGTCTTAACTTAAAGCAGAAAGGCTTGCTTCAGCTCAGCTCCGACTTGATGGCAATGATGCAAAGAAGACCTCAGAGGACAGCCTTGCAGGCTTAGGTGCTATACAACTAGGGTTAGAGCATCTATCGTTGACACAACTGAGGTCTCATCAGCTTGTTCTGCTGCTTGCGGTGCACGTCCAGGCCAGGCCTAATGCCTTCTGAAGTGCTCTCAGTTTTGTATATTCTTTTGTCGGCACGTTTATATGCACTGGTGGCGACCTTTGATGCCCAATGTATGTAATCCGCGGTCTCGTTGCGCTTTATTCTCATCGGTGGCGAACTTTGATGCCCAGTGGATGTAATATGCCATAATTTCTTTATTGTATAGTCTAGGTTTATTCTTAGTCGGTATGCTGTAATTTAGGCCGGAAGCTTCAACGGATCTCAATGCTGTCGGTCTTCAGGCCGGCCCGTAACTCGCTGCACTATATATGGGCCGAAACATGGGCCTATAATCATCTTGGGCCATTAGCAGGTCTAAACATATAGTAGTTTTCCACCCTTAATAGGCCGAGTAAAGTTCTGGCCAGCTGGGACAAAGAATACCATGGGCTTTTAACAGGCTAAAAACTAGATTGGGCTAGCATTGAGCCAAAAAATTCACGGGCCAACACATGCCGAAAGTGTCTTAGGCCCATGTTTGGCCCAAATAGAAAACGAGCCGTTAACCGGCCAAAATATATCCCGGGCCCTGTTTGGCCCAATAAAATTATGGGCTTTAAGCAGGCCTGTGTCAACATGGGCCGTAGGCCCAACTGTGTCGCGGGCCATTAACAGATGGGCTGTAAGCAGGCCGGATTCAACGTGGGCATTAATTAGGCCCAACTGTTACACGGCCCATTAACAGGCCGATAGGCACGTTGGGCTGAAATTTATCCACGAAGACTACGGGCCTTTAAGAGGCCTAAAGTCACTTCGGACAAGAAATAGCCCACTTTCAGCATGGGCCGTTAAATGGCCTAAAGTGAAACCGCGCCGACTACAGCCCAGATGCACCACGGACCGTTAACAGGCCGAAACTATTATTGGGCCGAACTGGTAAATGGGCATTTAACAGGCTGAAATACAAACCCGGCTTAGAATTGGCCCAAAAGAATAGTGGCCTGTTAACGGGCCAAATCTGATATGGGCCTTAATTTGACCCAAAACATGGCAGGCTGTTAACGGGCCGACCCACTAGTGTCTGAAAAAATATTGTGGACCTTTAGCTGGGCTGGCCTTTTTACCTTAAATGGGCCACTGTTGGGCTGTGCCATGTGTCGACATATCATAGACCTCTTCCGTCCATTGTAGGGATGACATCTGTCCCAACGATGAGCTGACACGTGGATCATCCGGCTAATGAGAATTTTACACGTGGAAAATCCCCATTGGTCAGGGCTGTTAACGGGTTATCGGATCCAAACCGGAACCCGATAGCTTAACGGCGACCCGTTACGGTGGGTGCCACGTGTTGGTCACCCTTGACGAAAACACTTCCATGATGCGCCATTTATCGTCATGGAAGTGGACACTTGCGTGATGATAATTTTGGTATTGTCATGGAACACTTCTACGACAGCACAGGTATGACTATCTTGATTCTGTCATAAAATCATCATGGATGTACATGCATGACAGAAAATGTGACCTACTGTGACAAACACGTATCATCACGGAAGTGTATTTTTTTTGTAGTGAGGACCCCGTGGAGGCTCCATGAACAGTAGCCAGTGGAGGCTAGATGAACAGTAGCCCGTGGATGAACAATAGCTGGTGGAGGCTGGAGGAAGTCGACAGTGGATGAACAGTAGCCCATGGAGGCTGGAGTGAGGTAGTAGGCGGTGGATGAATAGGACCCTGTTTCAACCATAGGCGCTCGAACAGAAGTCCGTTTCCTCCGTTTTGCGGTATGCCACACCCCTCCCGATCAACAGGACCCCATTTCAATCGTAGGAGCTCGAACAGAAGTCCGTTTCCTCCGTTTTGCGGTACGGCAGAACCATCCCGATGAACAGGATCCCGTTTCGACTGTACGTAGTCGAACAGAAGGCCGTTTCCTTTGTTCTGTGGTACGCCAGACCTCGTTTCGGCTGTTCCATCCAAGCCGGTTGGCTCCCAATGAATAGGACGTATTCCTACCCAGTCGGTTGCCTCTCGATGAACACGACGCTATTTCCTCCGTTCCGACCCAGCCGGTTGGCTACCAATGAACAAGACGCCGTTGCCGTACGCATTTGAGACCCCGCCCGTATGTACGTACCTAGCCGTATTTACTTTCTTGCAGCCTGGCTGTACGTACGTGTACACGATATAGACGGGACTATGTGACATGCTACGTCGGCGGTTCTACTACGACACCTGCCGCTCCTTACTCGGCGACGGGTCATCGCTGCAGAGAGACCGATCGACCGCTATGTACGTACATGTTCACGACCAGACAGACAACTCTGTTTACGCTTCGACCTGGTGGGTCCCAGATGCCAGGGGGTAAGGAGGCACCTCCTTGTGTGCGAAGATAACAGGGGGTGTGGGTGAGTAGAAGGAAGGCCTGGCCAGCGGTGGGAGTAGGGTGGGGCGGTGAGGCTTGCGTGGCAGCACAGCCGGCCACTGGAGGCTGGAGCAGGCGGTCCCGCCGGTGCTGGTTTGGGTGCCTAGTGCAAGAAGATCAGAGATTGAAGAAGCTGCAGGACCGTTCGATTAAAATCCAACGGTCACTGCTGCTAGAATCGTTTGTTGACTAAGTTGACAAAGCCCTGCGTACGCGTCAACTTAGTAGGCCCACATGTCAACTTCTGAACTGGTGCGCCCTAGATGTCAGGGGGAGGAATCATTTTTTTTCATGTAATAAGGAGGCAGTTGCTTGCGTGCGGCCATGGACTGCCCATACTCTGGCCAGGCCAGAATGCATCCATCCTAGTCTCGAAAGATTTGCAGCCCAGTAAGTCAGAGAAAACAAATAGGCCTAGGTTGGGTATTCTTCAAAAAGAAATGGTGGGCTACCTATTTTCCCAAAGAAAAAAACTGCTGGGCTGGTCATGTTGTTAGACGGGCCACAGAGACCGCACAACCCAGTTTATAGCTTGCTTCGTGTGAACAAATCCTCAAAAAAAGCATTGTGCAATTCTGTCGTTAATTGACTATACGTTGTGCAATGCTGTCGTTAATTGACTATACGTTGACAATGATGTGGGTCCCAGATATCAGCAGGGTGGATTAGAGTAAAAAAAATCGAGGGGTGCATCTGAGTAGTAAAGAGGCACTTGCTTGTGTTCAGGAGTGGACCTAGTGGGTCCGTACTGTCATACTCACAACTACAGTCCTCTCTCGATTCACTATGTTGACAAGGCCGGACGGCGGCGCCGCTGCGAGTGCACCAAGGCGGAGGACGACAACGAGGCCTCAGACGGGAATGAACAGGAGCCAGGGAAGATGTGTCAGTGTGGCCGTAGGTGGAGGGGAGTACGAGGGTTCACTGGTTCTGGTGCGGGGTGGGCTGCCGTCCCCGGAGAAGAATGGGATGCGGGAGGACTAAAGGGATGGCCTGGCCAACATTTCAGGGTACGACCGGGCGGTGATGCATGCACGGCAGCGCAACCAGCCGTAGAAGGCGGGAACAGGCGCTCCCGCCAGCGCAGGTTTGGTTTTGGCGGCTGGACCGATCAGACCCAAACACTCATTATGCTAGATTATAAAAATTAATTTTATATGGCTACAACTTATTGTAAAATGCTGCGGAGCACCTTTTTCCTCTTGACATTTTTTGAGATAATTTTCTTCTTGAGGTGTGAAGCTAAGCACATTCAGAAGCCCTGGGATAAAGTGGTGTCACCAATGTGTTGGGCTGGGTTGGGCATTCTTATCGAAAAATAATAATGGACCGGAACTATTTACGACGTTGACTACGATTTGCATGGGTCCACTGGTTGTAGGAAGAAAATGGTGGGAGAAAAAAGACTGGTCGCTACCTTTGCCTAAGAATAATATCGACTGAATGTAACGACACTCATAGGAAATAATATCCTCCTGTTAAAATTTGACTTTTCAAATCATTAATTTAAAGAGCCGGTGCATAAGCATTTAGCTTTATTTATTTATTTTTGTTTAGGGGACCATGAGCATGTACTTGGGCCAGATTCATGTGAGAGCCTCCCTTCCAGTTAATTATGGGCTCCTCTATTGGGCCTTCATCACTGGGCTGCATGTGATCGACAAGTGGAAAATGTGTTTCATACCAAAAATAGTATGCGCTACGTACGGGGCACTAAAGGATCGGACCATGCAACGACTTCCAAAACATTGTGTTTGTCATTCTAACAACACATTTATTCAACCAATAGACGAAATATATTATTGATTGTACATTGAAAACAGCAACTACAACAACTAGGGTTGGGGGTGCAACACAAGCAGTAAGCAGGCCAGAAGAGTAAAGACGCAGCTCTCTCTTCCAAACCAAACATCAGCCAACATTACAAAAGGGCTACCAAAAAGAACAAGTGTATGCATCAAACTAAATAAAGATCCTACTACACCAAGTGTACACATCTAACTAAATGGCTCAGTTAGACGTTACTATTTATTAAGCTGTGGAGATTGGCTGACGGCTTGAACCAGATCGGTGCCTGATGGGGGAAACTCCAGCCAGCAGGTCCAAGTCTGATACTTGCAACCCTCTCTCCTACTTTGGGCTGCAGAGTGTGGCGGCACATATCAGGGTATGGTGCATGGAGAGACGCATGGTACGTAGTGTACACACAGTTTTGCCTGATGAACGAAACCACGCTGCCATCATGATCCTTGCCATCGGTTATCTCCTGGTTAATCGGATAATTCAGTCCAAGAAACAGAGAGCGTGTACCAAGGCTACTTACTGGCCTCCAGTAAAAAATTCTTGAAGGCCCAGAGAAGCTGGGATCCTGCTCAAAGACCTTGGAGTGACTATGATTGTATTCTGCGAAACAACATGTCCGATACATGCGAACGATCATCAATTGTTCACCGTCGTCTGAACGAGCCAGGAACCACCTGCAATTGCCATGCCGCTTTTCTTTGAAAGGTTTCTGGGATTAGGAAGGGTAGGGACACCAGGCAGCCTACAACACCATATCAAGTTGGAGTCAAATAAAATAGGGCTCGTACTGTAATGAATCTAAAGAACAACATGTTATGAGCATGAATATTTTTTAGTAAATGTTGACAGTAATATAAGCAAGTGTCGGGATCGGGGCTCCGCGGACCCAAACAAGGTTCGAACTCTGGGGCGTGTGCGAAGGATCTTGCCAAGCTACAACTCGATGCTCGCCGCCCTATGGCCTAGCTACGTCGTGTTCGAGCGAGCGGGGAGAAGAAGTGGACATGGTGGTTTACCCAGGTTTGGGCCACCTTGCGGTGTAAAACCCTACTCCTGCTTTGTGGTGGATTGCCTCACGAGGAGGATGAGGATCAACTGGTACAAGTGTAAGCTACCTCGGGGGAGCTCCATGGCTGAGGGATTCGATCCCTCTCTACGGTGGAGACTAGACTATATTTATAGTGGCCTTGGTCCTCTTCCCTCATAGCTTAGGCGGGAAGGGATACCACAACGGCCAATTTGAAGGGGGACAGGAGTACACCCTATCCTGACTAAAGGTGATCTTCGTCTCCAAAGCCTCTGGTCATGACATAGCGGTGGGCCCGATGATGACCTCCATCCTGCCGAGCCCGTGGTCTTGGTCTTGTTGCACTGGAATGGAAACCTTTGGGGGATTCCTTGGGAACCCACGTACGTCCTTGCCTCCTTAGCACCAAAGAGGAAACTGTCCTGGACTGCACCCGCTGGCGCCCTCTTGGGCTTGGTCGTCATGGTTGCGCGCCTCGCGAGGTGGGATGCTTGCCTAGAGATATCCGCTCCTCGGGAGGCAGCCTCGGGGGGCCGCTCCTCGGGAGGACTTGATGTCGTTCGCCTCGCGAGGCGGGGGCCCTCACGAGGGTCTTGCTCGTGAAGCCTTGAAGTTGGGCCGCACCCGGCTGTCGATGGAGCCACGTGCTAGGCCGCAGGTAGACGGGTCTGGGTACCCCCGATCCCAGAACGCCGACAGTAGCCCCCGGGCCCACGGCACGCTCGGCCTGGCTTCGAGGCGAAGGCAACGAAGGGAGGGCGAAGTGACACGGGCCCTAACCGCCTACGAGCAAGGCTTGACGCGTGGCGCACGACGGGACATGAATGCCCCCACTTCCCCACGTCGCCTTGGCAACTGCCTAGGCTGACAAAATCCTGGCGCGCGCCGTAGGGCCGTCATTGCTCTAAGGTGGAAGGGCGCCGGTTGGCCTTCTCTGATCGCCTATAAGAGGGCGAAGGGGGAGTGTCCCCAACTCATCTCTGTCTTCTCACCAGTTCGCCTCAGACCTTTGCCATAGCAGCCATGGTGCCAGTGAGGAGGTTCACCACCACAGAGAAGGGGAACGCGCCACGGGAAGAGCCGGAGCTTCCGCCGCCCAAGAGAGGGCATGGTCGCCCCCGCAAATCCGTCGCAACGCCTGTGGCGGCTCCTCAGGGGCGCGAGCATGCTCCGTTGGGGGTCCGCACCAGCTCCGACAGCCGTAGGAAGAACCCCTCCCATGGAAGCAGCTGCGGGAGTCGTGGCGGCCGTGGCCAAGGGGGGAGGCATGCGGTGGCCGCCCTGCCACCTCGCCCGCGGGCCCATTGAGACGACATGGCCTGAGAGTTTGTAGTGTGGATGGAGAATCTACCCTGCACCTAGATCCGGCTTCCGCGCTCCTTTGCGGAGGAGCCACCAGCGGGAGGACCCGCCGGGCTGTGGCTGCAGACAGCTTCTGCAACAGGTCCTCGTGGGCGGAGGTCGAGGTCACCCCCTCCGGCTATGTGTACCTGACCCGAGGGTGGTAGTCGTTTGCCCGCGCCCGCGGCCTGAAGGGCAGGCACACCCTCCACTTCAAGTACAATGAGGTAATGATGCTCTTCGTCAAGATCTTCGGGGAAGATAGCGGGCGCCTCGGATGCTGCCTAGAGAGTGACAGCGGCGGCGGCGACCACGTCTCCTCTGACGATGATGGCCGCGGCGGCGACGGCGTCCTCGGTGGCGAACTTGCCCTTGGCTACGGCCGCAACGCCTCCAGCGGCGACGACGCTTCTTCCTGGGGAGCTCGAGTGACGATGACTATGGCGAGCCGCCGCGTCGCCGTGTCAAGGAGGAGGAGGACTCCAACTAAGCCCCGGCGACGCCGGAGTCGGAGCCTCAGGTGCCGCGGCCTCCGGGAGGCTGTTTCTTTTGTTCTTTTATTTCCTACATCGAAACCATGAAGGGCCCGCGAGGGCGTGTAAGGAACTGCGGCGCTTGCGCCCTTATCTTAATGCCCTTATTTGCATTTTAAGTCATGCTGGTGTTTCTCGTTTGGGCTCGAGCCCCCTTTTTTTCTCCGTGATAGCTTAGTGCTCTGCGACGCTGTGACCCAATCCCCAGGCAAGCTTCTGCCGTCGCTGGTATGCCAGGTCCTGATGCCGTGTGCAAGGCCAGGAGGTGAGTGATTCGAGGTCCAGTAAGAGCTCCTGAGGCGCGATGCTCAAGAGGTACCCCTTGACGCGCAAGCAGCTTTCGAGGGAGAAAAGGGGTTTTCTGCCCAAACGAGATTGCAAAAATGGAGACGAAGCATTGATAGTAAAGCTCAGGCTAGGCGGGAATGAGATGACTTAGCTTTAGATACTCGTGGCCTGTGAGGGATTCCTGCGTCGTGAGGGTGCGCCTCCCTGCACGCTTTCTGTTCTGCAATGAATCAACACAAGTCCCACTTGGGCTGCGTGAAACGACTGGTGTCCTTTAAATTTCAAGCATTGCCTGCGCTGCCGGACCACGCCCCTCTTCTCGTACTCCCTCGCGAGGTTCACCCCTCATTTCCTTGCTCACCATGGTGCTCTACGTCCTCAGGACCCGGCCCTCGAGCGGATCACAACCGCCGCTGGTATGTCAGGTCGCGATGCCTGGAACAAGGCCAGGGGGTGAGGGCCCGAGAGCCAGTAGGGGCTCCTGAGGTGTGATGCTCAAGAGCCCCCCTTTTAATGTGCAAGCGGCTTGCACGCAAAAGGAGTAGTTTGCCTCATGGGGATTGCAAGGAAAGGGGCTTGGGCCGGCGGCACACGGTGTATGAAGGGATTTTACTTAGCCTTTTGAGGATCAAACCGCTGCCTGATCGAGGCGGTGCCCTGAGGTATCAGGGTGTCATCGAGGGGCCGCTCGAGCGCCTATCTCCTGAAGTTCCTGTGTATTAACCAATCACAAGATACGAGGGGTGGCGCGCGCTTGCTGATCTACTCATGATTGTTCCGTGGGAAGAGACGACTCTAAGGACCTGGTGAGGTGACGTGCACAGGGCTGGCCCGCGAGCCAGAGCTCAGTCGCTTAGGTTTATCAGCGCTGCAGGGACGGACCCAAGCACAGTCGCCGTGCCGGCAGCCCCCTCTCATGGGGCATTCAGGAGGAGAGCTGGCAACGCGTGCAGCCCGAGGGGTGGACACTCCAGAGGTGATGTGACATCGAGCGCGGGGTTAACAACCACGGTAACTCATGAAAGCATAACTGGTTCAAGGTACATAAACAGAACGATGCAGCTGCAGGGGCGGACCCTTACAGCTTGAGGATAATCTAGCCCGTGGGGCGCCCTCAATTGAACAAACCAAAAAGTCACCTGGCAATGATGATGCAGAGGTGTCGAAGTAGTCGATGAAGTGCGTCGCGGAGGCTCGCTCCTCATGGGCCGGACGGCTCCGGAGGCTCGCGAGGCCCATGGGGCTCGCTAGGGTCCGGGGCCTCCAAAGACGCCACCACCGAGCATCGGGTCTCGTGAGATGCCATTGCGCGTTGCGCTAGGCACTGGTACGAGGCGCCAACGTTCAGCAGGCCGAACGGCATGCGGACATAGTTGCAGGGGAAGCCCCCACTCCGACTGACGCGGGACGGCCAGAAGAGGTCCTACGAAGCGGCCCTGTTTAGGCCCGGGATGTTGACGCAGACGCGCAGCCCATCACCCGCGTCAAGGGCAGCGGCTACACCGGTGGGGCACGTGGGGCGGCCCTCGCTGCGCATGGCTTGCGCTTCCTGAAGTTCCTCGATCGCCTTGGTGATGAACTCTCGTGCTCCTGGCGCCTCGCGCCTTGTTCCTTGCTTGCGGGAGCACGCGTCCAGGCACGCCTCCAAGTGGTGCCTAAGCACCTCCCTCATCGCACTGGTTAGGTCAGAGGCTCTCCAGGCAGAAGCCCCCGAGCCCATCCTGAGTGAGGTGCCGGGCGCGCCTTCCTATGCAGAAGGAAGGGGTGCCCCGGCAGCAGGTGCGGAGCCTGAGGCGTCGCCGGCAGATTTCTTGGCCTCCGGACGGCTCTTGGGGAGGAGCTTCTTCTTCTTCGCAGGGGCATCCTCAGGGGGTGCAGCGTCACCCTCGCCATCTGAGTTCTCGGCCGCGGTGGCCTGGTAGGCATGCTCGAGGGAGCAGACCGCATCCTTCTCATCACACGCGATGGTGATGACACCGCTGCACCCTGGCATCTTGAGGACGTTGTAGCCATGATGAGTAGTCGCCATGAACTTGGCGAGCGCAGGGTACCCAAGGATGGCATTGTACGGGTGGCCGATGTGGGCCACATCGAAGTCGATGAGCTCATTGGGGTAGTTGTTGCGCTTGCCGAAGGTGACGGGAAGGCGCACCTGCCCAGGGGGGTGGTGGAGCCGTCGGTCACCCGGGAGAATGGCTTGGTGGGCATGAGCTGATTGTATGGCACTTGAAGCGTCTCGAAGGTCTCCACAGAGAGGATGTTGAGGCCGGCGCCACCATCGACGAGGGTCTTGGTGACAGAGACATTGCTGATGGTGGGTGTACATAGCATGGGGAGCGCGCCAGCAGTAGCCGAACACCTGAGGTAGTCCTTGGAGTCGAAGGTGATGGCGTACTATGACCACTTGAGGGGACACGCAGCTTCAATCCTTGGGAGGGCAGCATTCACCTCGCGAGAGAACTCCTTGAAGATGCGGTTCGAGGCGGGCGCCTGAGCTCGGCCAAGGATGCAGGCAATCGCGCGAGGCTGCTGGTAGCCCCCAACCCCATCGTCTTGCTGTTTAACGTCGTTTCTCCTGGGTGGCAGTGGCCGAGGCAGAAGGCCAGCGTTGCCCTGAGGACGGGCCTCACGAGGCTGATTGCGCCAAGGGCCATTGCGAGGCTGATCGCACCAGCCACCCTCACGAGGCTGGTCACGCCAGCCCTGACGGGGGTTGCAGTTATCCCAGCGGCCTCCGCCGCGACCTCCTCCACGGCCGAAGCCATGGTCACTGCGCTCGGGGTGGTGACCCAGGCGCTCATCCTGAAGCACTCTGAGCTCCTGACAGGCGTCGACGTTGTGGGTGTGCACGTTGTGGAAGACGCAGAACGGGCGAGCGCGCTTCAACTCGGGCTCTACCGCCAGCACGGTGGGGCCCTTGCGCTTTGCTTCCTTGGCCTTGGCCTTCTTGTCTTCAGGATCGACGTCCGGGTGCTTGAGGAGGGAGGGGCGGCCTTCTTCCACCCTGGCGCACTTGTCCACCAGGTTGAACATTTCCAGCGCCGTGCATAGGTCATCGTGGATGGCGAGCTCCTCGCTCATCTTGACATCTGTGATGCCCTCGATGAACGCCGAGATGATGGCTTCGTCCGAGGCCTTCGGGACCTTGAGGCGGACCTGGGTGAAGCGTTGAATGTACTTGCGGAGAGTCTCGCCTGGCATCTGTCGGTGCAACAAACATTTGCAGTTGTTGACCAGACCCATGCACAGGCGTGCTGACGGTCACATATCCAGCATCCAGTGGGTAACGCAAACCCAGACCAGAGAAGCTGCTCTCTGTGAGATCAAGGAGAGTATCAAGAAGACCTAGCTAAACATACAAGGCAAGGATTCCAAGAGAGACATCCTCCGCTGGCCAGGCGAGGTCAGCAGAGTCGATGCAGAACACAAGAGCAAAGGTGAACCCCCGCCAACTGCGCCTTCGGGCCAACCAGAGACCAAAGCGCGCACCCCTTCAAGATAGCCCGGCAAGCCCCGCCCCCGGCAGACGCGGGCCAGCTACCACCGCTCCACCGCATCACGACGCCAGTCACTTGTCAATGCTGTGTCGAGCCCTCCAGGTGATTAAGTGGCTCTCACTAAGCACGTGGCAGCTCAATGATAAGAAAATCACACCCATTTGACACCCGTCTAGAGGCGTGTCAAGATGATAAGCAGAAGATGATTAAGCGGCACGGCAGGCTTGCCGGGTTTCACCCTTAGCACGACACCTAGCAGTGCATTTAATGCACTTTGTCCTAACTGCCAGAGTTAGGTATGATAGTACTGTTAGCTATCTAATCACAAGATAATGTCTATTTTGCCACTGTGGTTACCCCTTGAGCTATAAAAGGAGGCCCAAGGCAACCTAGAGAGGGATTCGGACCCTTGCATACTTGTACGCGCGTAGCAGCTCTCCTCGAGGCCACCTTGCTGGGTTCGAGCGCTGCGTGTTCATTATGTTCCTTCATCCAATCCACCAAAGCAGGAGTAGGGTTTTACGCTTCTCAGCGGCCCGAACCTGGGTAAAGATGACCAGAGTCATCGTCGTCATGCTGCCTCATGGCTTCTGCTCTTTGTGCAATGTGATCTCCCCCATGCCGAACCACAAGGGGCTCATGGCCCCATAGGTGATCGTGTCCACCCACGACATCTTTGGCGCGCCAGGTAGGGGGAAACCGCTTGCGCGAACCCGAAGTTGCGAATAGCATGTCGATCTTCATTACCGTCTTCTTCTTCATCATCTTCTCAATCTATGGCGCCCAAGAAGAAACCCGGCGCAACCGTGCATCCCTCCACTTTGAAGGCCCCCTTGCACGCAGCTGCAGACACCGTCGTCACTGCGGCAACGTTGGGTGAGGCAGGTGCCACTGGTGACGCAACCGGCGCAGGCGGTGCCACCGTTGTGTCACCCATGACCGAAGTTGGAGCAAGGAAAGCCGGATATGGGCCGCCTCAGCAGCGTCTTGACGAGCTTGGCCCGGAAGCTGCGGGTTGAGGGGACACCCAATCTCCACCTCCCCACCGCACTAGCGGATGTAGTCGCAACAGCAACACCCGCTCAGGCGCAAGCCACAATTCTCCAGTTCCGCCCGTCACGGGCACGGCTTCGAAGCGCACGCCTTGCCCGGAGCGAGATGGTCAAGGCGGAGCGCCGAATGGAGCCGTCGATCCCCAAACATGCCCCACTCAACACCAGACCGCCTTGGCAACCAGTCCACGATGGCAAGAACGCGGCGATGCTCCTGTTGGTTCCACCAGGAGTCGAGCAACATCACGGTCCGCTTCGTTGGCCATGCCGAGCACGGTCGCGGAAGCAATGACGCGAGCCCAGCTCCTGTTGAACTTTCCGCCAACGGCGGACAAGATGGATGAGTGCAGGGCCACCATCCAGAGTTTAATTGGCTTTGATGAGGCCGGTAAATAATAGCATGCGGAGCCGTCACGATGCCGACGAGTAGCGACGGCACCCCGAGGCGTTCGCCGTGTTGAGGAGGCTGCACCAACGGCGCAATCCCCTCCGCGACAGCAGGCCCAGTAGCAACCTCGGCGAGCTCAACGAGTCGATGAGCCCGACGAGATGTCGATGGCTTCCTCTGACCCGCAAACCCATCGCGATCAGCGACAAGTTCTGGAAGAACGGCGGAAGGAAGATGCACGCGTCACCATAGAGCGACGCTGAGAGGCACGCCGTCAATCTGATAGGCGCAATGGCCCAGACGATGACGAGCCAGCACCTAGTGCTGGCGGGTACTTGCCTTTCGAGGTTGGGTGCCTTGCCTTCACTCGTGAGCTACAGCAGGTCTGCTGGCCATCTGCCTACATCTTCAAGCCTAAGCTGCCAGAGAAATACGACGGAAAGTTAAACCCGATAGAGTTTCTGAGCATATATACGATTGTTGTTCAAGTCGCCGGGGGCAGAGATGATAAGGTGTTCGCCAACTATTTCCCTTTGGCACTTAAGCCAAATGTGAGATCATGGCTGATGCACCTGCTAGAAAACTCCATTTCATCATGGGCAGACTTATGCAATGAGTTCGTTGGCGCCTTCACAGGTGGCCACCAAGAGCCTGGATAGCCCAGGGATCTGCAGGTCCTTCCGCAAAAGGAAGGCGAGGATTTGCATAAGTATATACAGAGGTTCAGTCGAGTGCATCATAACATTCCAGAGATACACCCTGCAGCCATGATTGCCGCGTTCCATTCGAACATGCGCAATAGAAGGATGCAGGCCAAGATGAATGTCCGGCTGCCCAAAACCGTCAACGAGCTGTACACTGATAACCCACAAGTATAGGGGATCGCAACATTTTTTGAGGGTAGAGTATTCAACCCAAATTTATTGATTCAACACAAGGGGAGCCAAAGGATATTCTCAAGTATTAGTAGCTGAGTTGTCAATTCAACCACACCTGAAAGACTTAATATCTGCAGCAAAGTATTTAGTAGCAAAGTAGTATGGAAGTAACGGTAATGGTGGCAAAAGTAACAGTAGCAATTTTGTAGCAATTGTAACAGTGGTAACGGAAAAGTAACTTAGCAAATATCAATATGTGAAAAGCTCATAGGCAATGGATCAATGATGGATAATTATGTCGGTGGCATTCATCATGCAACAGTTATAACATAGGGTGACACAGAACTAGCTCCAATTCATCAATATAATGTAGGCATGTATTCCGAATATAGTCATACGTGCTTATGGAAAAGAACTTGCATGACATCTTTTGTCCTACCCTCCTGTGGCAGCGGGGTCCTAATGGAAACTAAGGGATATTAAGGCCTCCTTTTAATAGAGAACCGGACCAAAGCATTAGCACTTAGTGAATACATGAACTCCTCAAACTACGGTCATCACCGGGAAGTGTCCCGACTATTGTCACTCCGGGGTTGCCGGATCATAACACTTAGTAGGTGACTATAACTTGCAAGATAGGATCAAGAATACAAATATATTCATGAAAACATAATAGGTTCAGATCTGAAATCATGGCACTCGGGCCCTAGTGACAAGAATTAGGCAAAGCAAAGTCATAGCAACATCAATCTTAGAACATAGTTGATACTAGGCATCAAACCCTAACAAAACTAACTCGATTACATGGTAAATCTCATCCAACCCATCACCGTCCAGCAAGCCTACGATGGGATTACTCACATACGGCGGTGAGCATCACGAAATTGGTGATGGAGGATGGTTGATGATGACGACGGCTACGATTTCCCCTCTCCTGAGCCCCAAACGGACTCCAGATCTGGTCTCCCAAGGAAGAACAGGAGGTGGCGGCGGCTCCGTATCGTAAAACGTGATGAATCCTTCTCTCTAATTTTTTCTCTCCGAACATGAATATATGGAGTTGGAGTTGAGGTCAGTGGAGGTCCAGGGGGCCCACAAGGACAGATGGCGCGCCCTAGGGGGTGGGTGCGCCCTCCACCCTTGTGGACAGGGTGTGGGCCCCCTTCAGTTGATTCTTTCGCCAATATTTTTTATTTATTCCAAAACTGATCTCTGTGAAGTTTCAGGTCATTCTGAGAACTTTTATTTCTGCAAAAAAATAACACCATGGCAATTCTGCTGAAAACAGCGTCAGTCCGGGTTAGTTCCATTCAAATCATGCAAATTAGGGTCCAAAACAAGGGCAAAAGAGTTTGGAAAAGTAGATACGATGGAGACGTATCAACTCCCCCAAGCTTAAGCCATTGCTTGTCCTCAAGCAATTTAGTTGACAAACTGAAAGTGATAAAGAAAAACTTTTACAAACTTTGTTTGATCTTGTTGTTGCAAATACGTAAAGCCAGCATTCAAGTTTTCAGCAAAGATTATGAACTAACCATATTCACAATAACATTTAGGTCTCACATTTACTCATATCAAATAGCGCAATCAACTAGCGAGTAATAATAATAAATCTCGGATGACAACAATTTTCCAAAACAATCATGATATGATATAACAAGATGGTATCTCGCTAGCCCTTTCTGAGACCGCAAAACATAAATGCAGAGCACCCCTGAAGATCAAGGACTGACTAGACATTGTAATTCATGGTAAAAGAGATCCAGTCACAGTCATGCTCAATATCAATTAATAACAAAGCATATGACAGTGGTGCTCTCTAACTGGTGCTTTTTATAAGAGAATGACGACTCTACATAAAAGTAAATAGATAGGCCCTTCGCAGAGGGAAGCAGGGATTTGCAGAGGTGCCGGAGCTCGAGTTTTTAAAACAGAGATGGATATAATTTTGAGCGGTATGCTTTCATTGTCAACATAACAACCAAGAGATCTCAATATCTTCCATGCTACATACATTATAGGCGGTTCCCAAACAGAATGGTAAAGTTTTTTACTCCCCCTCAATCAACAAGCACACTCCACGGCTGGTCCGAAACAACGGGTACCGTCCATACAATCAATAATCCTGGGGGAGTTTTGTTTTAATTTATTTTGATTTGATTTGAGCATGGGACTGGGCATCCCGATTACCAGCCATTTTCTCATGAATGATGAGCGGAGTCCACTCATAGCGAGAATAACCCACCTAGCATGGAAGATACTGACAGCCCCCAGTCGCTACATGAGCGATTCGGGCATAAAAAACAGATTATCATTTGAAGGTTTAGAGTTTGGCACATGCAAATTTACTTGGA
The DNA here is from genome assembly GCA_011799875.1 of Thinopyrum elongatum. NCBI lineage: Eukaryota > Viridiplantae > Streptophyta > Magnoliopsida > Poales > Poaceae > Thinopyrum > Thinopyrum elongatum. The sequence continues at coordinate 303,432,997 of CM022299.1, forward strand.
ACGGCAGGTAAATACCGCATATAGGAAGGTATGGTGGACTCATGTGGAATAACTTTGGGTTTATGGAAGTGGATGCACAAGCAGTATTCCCGCTTAGTACAAGTGAAGGCTAGAAAAAGACTGGGAAGCGACCAACTAGAGAGCGACAACAGTCATAAACATGCATCATGATTAACCAACATTGAATGCAAGCATGAGTAGGATATAAATCACCATGAACATAAATATCGTGGAGGCTATGTTGATTTTGTTTCAACTACATGCGTGAACATGTGCCAAGTCAAGCCACTCAAATCTTTCAAAGGAGGATACCATCCTATCATACTACATCACAACCATTTTAAAAGCATGTTGGCACGCAAGGTAAACCATTATAAACTCCTAGCTTATTAAGCATGGCATGAGTAACTATAATCTCTAATTGTCATTGCAAACATGTTTCATTCATAATAGGTTGAATCAAGAACAATGAACTAATCATATTTACAAATACAAGATAGGTCGAGTTCATACCAGCTTTTCCTCATCTCAATCATTTCATCTTATATCATCATTATTGCCTTTCACTTGCATGACCGAACAGTGTGGATAATAATAATAGTGCACGTGCATTGGACTAAGCTGGAATCTGCAAATATTTATTCAAAGGAGAAGACAAAGTAATATGGGCTCTTTGTTAGATCAACAATAATACATATGAGAGCCACTCAACATTTTCATCGTGGTCTTCTCTCCTCGACCCCCAAAGAAAAGAAAAGAATTTCAAAGAAACACACTGAAATGTTTTTGGAGTTTTTGTTTTTCTGAAGAAAGTAAAACAAGAACGAGAAAAACTATTTACACGGGAAAGCTCCCAACAAGTAAAACAAGAACGATAAATCTTTTTGGGTTTTCTTTTAATACTACTACTAAGTGAACATGGAAAGTAAACTAAGCTACAACTGATTTTCTTTGTTTTTCTCAAAGGTTTGCAAACACTCAAGAGGAAAGCGGGAAAAAGAAATAGACTAACATGGATAATACAATGAAAAAGTATGAACACCGACAACTAGAATGAGTGTGTGAACATGAATGTAATGTCGGTGAGAAATACGTACTCCCCCAAGCTTAGGCTTTTGGCCTAAGTTGGTCTAAGCCCATGGATCAAAGTATCCCTCTCCGGTGTACTGAGGAGGATCCTGGGGGTTCCACTGGTTAGCGAGCTCCTGTGGCTCCCACTGATAAATAGACTCCTGATATGGATCAGGTGATGGCTCTAGCTCAGGAACTGGAGATCGCGTCCCCTCCCAGTATGCGTAAATGTCCGCGGGCATGATGAAGTACCTGCCTGAATGAATATCGAACAAAGAAGGTGCAGGCAAAGTAATAATCTGAAAAGTATCCTCGCTAAATATCAAGTTATAAATGAGTCTCTTTTCCTCATCATAGCGAATAAACTTATGTGCTACCATGCTGTCATAATCTAGGTATATAGTGGGTAGCAATTTCTCCTCTTTCTCATTATGCCAAATGGGTATCTCAAAGCGTCTAGCAAGTCGAGAGGCGAAGATACCTCCGAAAATAGGACCCTTAGTATGGTTGAGACTCAACCGTCTGGCAACCATAGCGCCTAAACTGAAAGTTTTATCGCGAAGCAAAGCATGGCGTAAAATGGCAAGGTCAGGAGCACTAAGGCCTCCACTCTCCCCGCGACCAATTAAACATCTCCCAGCAAATAATGAGTAGTAGCGCAAAACAGGAAAATGTAAACTAGCTACTCTCGCTTCCGACACCTTTCTCCTTTCCCCTATGGTAACTTCATTAATAAAATCTCCTACATCACTAGGATGTGGTTCCTTGACACTACCCTCATAAGGTAATTTACAAACCTCACAAAATTCATAAAGCGTCATCTCCTTATGCTCATCATATAAGTGAAACTCTACCGTGGGCGGTGATCTCCTAGCATGAAAATGAAAATTTTGCACGAAAGTATTAGTGAGTAGGAGATACTGATCACACTAGTCATGGAGGAAGTCTGTGATGCCTGCATTCTCTGCCAAATAATAGAAATCCTCATAAATTCCGGCCGCTTCCAAGAATGCATCACATGGCCATTCACACGGCCGAATCTCCGCGGCGCGAGGAAGATTGTACTTGGGCTTTTCCTTCTCCAGATTTTCTTTTTCCTTCGAACCCCGGCTCGAAGAGCCTCTCAACAATCTCCTCATCATTTTCTTCCTCTGAAAAGTTTCTAAAATTTTTAGTAACTCAAAATAAAAGTGAACCAAACTCAACAAAACTGATAGCAACTACTCCTACAAGTGCCTAGAGGCTATATCATGCATCAAAACTACTTTGGACCATATAAATTTGACATGCAAGCTCAAGAACAGGGTCAGTACAGCAGCAAGAATTTGCAATAAATAAAGCACTAGAACAAAAACTAATTGGACCATTGGAGGAGTCACATACCGAAGAACAATCTCCCAAAACAGTTTTGCAAATGTAGCTTTACACAAGGAGATAAAAAATGGAAGCAAAATGAGCAAGAACATGAGTTTGAGCTATGGGATGATTTTTTCTGGAGGAAGACGAAGTGGATGGGTGCTGGAATAAGTGGAGGGGGGCCACGTGGGACCCACAAGATAGGGGGCGTGCCTAGGGGCTAGGGCGCGCCCTCCACCCTTGTGGCCCACTGGTGCATCCCCCTGGTGCATGCTCAGTGCCAGAAATTCTCAAATATTCTATAAAATATTATACTAAATTTTCAGGGCATTTGGAGAACTTTTATTTTCAGGTCATTTTTTTATTTCACGGATAATTCAGAAAACAGACAGAAAATACTATTTTTGCTTTATTCATTCTAAATAACAGAAAGTAAAAAGTAGGTACAGAAAGTTGTGCCTTCTAAATTCATCCATCTCATGCCCATCAAAAGGAATCCGTTAACAAGGTTGATCAGTCTTATTAACAAACTTCTTCCAAATGACATGAAACCGGAGAATTTTTGAATAACACTAGGTTACCTCAACGGGGATATGCATGTCTCCAACAATAAGAATATCATATTTCTTTTTGACAGTAGGAAGAGGGAATTCAAAACCTCCAATAGTAATAGTTGAAAATTTTCCAATAAAATTGGTACTATGAACTTGAGGTTGTTTCTTCGGAAAGTGTACCGTATGCTCATTACCATTAACATGAAAAGTGACATTGCCTTTATTGCAATCAATAATAGCCCCTGCAGTATTCAAAAAGGGTCTACCAAGGATGATCGACATACTGTCGTCCTCGGTAATATCAAGAATAACAAAGTCCATTAAGATAGTAACATTTGCAACCACAACAGGCACATCCTCACAAATACCGATGGGTGTAGCAGTTGATTTATCAGCCATTTGCAAAGAGATTTCAGTAGGTGTCAACTTATTCAATTCAAGTCTACGATATAAAGAGAAAGGCATAACACTAACACCGGCTCCAAGATCACATAAAGCAGTTTTAACATAATTTATTTTAATGGAGCATGGTATAGTTGGTACTCCTGGATCCCCAAGTTTCTTTGGTATTCCACCCTTAAAAGTGTAATTAGCAAGCATGGTGGAAATTTCAGCCTCCGGTATCTTTCTTTTATTTGTAACAATATCTTTCGTATACTTAGCATAAGGAGGCATTTTAAGCATATCAGTTAAACGCATACGCAAAAAGATAGGTCTAATCATTTCAGCAAAGCGCTCAAAATCCTCATCATCCTTTTTCTTGGATGGCTTAGGAGAAAAGGGCATGGGTTTCTGAACCCATGGTTCTCTTTCTCTACCATGTTTTCTAGCAACAAAGTCTCTCTTATCATAGCGTTGATTCTTTGATTGTGGGTTATCAAGATCAACAACATGTTCAATCTCTACATCATTATCATTACTAGGTTGAGCATCAACATGAACATCATTATTAACATTATCACTAGGTTCATGCTCATCACCAGATTGTGTCTCAGCATCAGAAATATAAATATCATTTGGATTCTCAGGTGTGTCTATGACAGGTTCACTAGAAGTATGCAAAGTCCTATCAGTTTTCTTTTTCTTTTTATTACTAGGACTAGATGCATCAGTATTAATTCTCTGAGAATCTTGCTCAACTCTCTTAGGATGGCCCTCAGGGTACAAAGGTTCCTGAGTCATTTTACCACCTCTAGTCATAACCCTAACAGCATTATCATTATTCTTACTATTCAACTCATTAAGCAAATCATCTTGTGCCTTAAGTACTTGTTCTACTTGAGTTGTAACCATGGAAGCATGTTTACTAATAAGCTTAAGATCATTAACAGTTCTACTCATATAATCACCCAAGTGGTCAAGCATGTAAGCATTACGTTTCAAATGTCTACCAACATAAGCATTGAAATTTTCTTGTTTAACAATAAAATTATCAAACTCATCCAAGCATTGACTAGCAGACTTATTATGAGGAATATCACCTTCATCAAATCTATAAAGAGAATTTACCTCTACTACCTGTGTCGGGTTATCAAGACCATGTATTTCTTCAATAGGTGGTAGATTCTTAACATCTTCAGCTTTAATACCTTTTTCTTTCATAGATTTCTTTGCCTCTTGCATATCTTCAGGACTGAGAAATAGAATACCCCTTTTCTTCGGAGTTGGCTTAGGAGTTGGTTCAGGAAGTGTCCAATCATTATCATTACTCAATATATTATTCAATAGCAATTCAGCTTGCTCAATAGTTTGTTCCCTGAAAATACAACCAGCACAACTATCTAGGTGGTCCCTAGAAGCATCAATTAGTCCATTATAAAAGATATCAAGTATTTCATTTTTCTTGAGAGGATGATCAGGCAAAGCACCAGGAGCAAGAGAATTAAACCATAACTTAGCATCACCCTTTAATGAGAAAGGAAACAACTTAAGAATATAATAGTAGCGAATTTTTTCCTTATGAGCAAATAGGGTGGCTATATCATTCAGTTTAGTAAGATGTGCCACAACTGTTTCAGATTCATAACCATAGAAGGGATCAGATTCAACCAAAGTAATTAACTTAGGATCGACAGAGAATTCATAATCCTTATCAGTAACAAAGATAGGTGAAGTAGCAAAATTGGGATCATATTTCATTCTAGCATTCAAGGATTTTTCTTTCAGCTTAGCTAACAGTTTCTTAATATCTTCTCTATCATTGCAAGCAAGAAAGTCTCTAGCAGTTTCCTCATCCATAATATAACCCTCAGGTACAATAGGCAATTCATATCTAGGGGGAGAATCATAATCTTCAGTTTCAGCAATTTCATTTTCTCTAACCCTAGCAAGTTGTTCATCAAGGAATTCACCTAGTGGCACAGTATTATCAAGCAAAGCAGTAGTATCATCATTAGCATCATGCATAGTAGAAGTGGCATCATCAATTACTTGCGACATATCAGAATTACTAGTTGGTGTAGGTGTCGCAAGCTTACTCAAAACAGAAGGTGAATCAAGTGCAGAGCTAGATGGCAGTTCCTTACCTCCCCTCGTAGTTGAGGGAGAAAATCTTGGTTCTAGTATCTTTCAAATTCCTCATAGTGATTGTCGGCGTGCGACACCTATGGGACCGTGTGGGTCCCTTCTACGATTCGGCAGGGAGAGAGGTATGCACAAAGAGTAGAACCAATGATCGATGCGGGGTGATTTTACCCAGGTTCGGGCCGCTAATCAGCGTAAAACCCTACTCCTGCTTTGTTTTATTAAAGATGTTCTTGAGCCCAAGCTCCAGGAGCGCTCGCGATAAACAGTACGTTCAAAGAGCAGCTACGCATGCAGAATGGGCCAGAAGATCCTCCTCCCTGTAGCAGTTGCCTTGGGCCTCCTTTTATACGTCCAAAGGGGTCTCCACAGTGGCAAAATGTACATACATTGAGGTGTAAAGTAGCTACAGGGTTATCATACCTAACCACTGATGGTTTAGGACAAATGCAATTAATGCACCGTGAGGTGTCCGTTTAGGTGTCCTCATTTCTTGGGGATGGAAAAAGGGGCCATCCCATCAGCACCACTTAAGCTCTCCTCCATTGGCGCCTTGCCACGCATCCAGAAAAGGGCCCAGAATGCCACGCTGGTCGCTGTGCTGAAGCGGTGGCACAGTGATAGAATCTTGCCGGGGCGCAAATCTTGCCGGGCTCTGCAAGCCACCCCGGCAAGATCTTGCCGGGGGCCAAGTCTTCGGTCTTCAGCCCTTATTATCTCTTGATCCTCCGATTCTTGGTTTGAGCGTCCCTTTGACTATTCTGAACTTGTCTCCAATTGTTCCCCCGACAAGCCTTGCCGCGGGCTTGGCTACAACTGCCCGTGCACAAGTATGGGGTACTAAAGTCCCAATACTTAGTACACCGACAGGAGCCCCCGGGCCTAGGCCACACACGAGTGTGAGGCGTTGTTGGGCTAGGCCCAAACAGTGCACGGGCGTGCGTGGCAGGGGATTAACTGCTCGTGATGATTTCGCTTACTGCGTCCCCCCCACTACGCGCATTGAATGCGTGACGTGGAGCGCGTGCGCTGAATGGCCGCGGCCGCAACGCGTTTGTAGAGGCGTATTCACATTGGGCAGTAAAAGAGGCGGCCTCGCTCCTTCCCCATAAAAAGGAAACTGCAGAGGCGTTGCCTATACCTGACCCCCCCCCCCCCCCCCCCCCCTTCTTCCTAATCTGGAATCCGCCATTGCCTTCTCCTTCTCGAGCTCAAAGCCAGACTTTTTCTTATCCGCTCTTCGCTTCCGTACCCGCTCTATCCTCGGCTTCCGCCCTCGCAGCCACCATGCCGCCCCAGACTGGCAAGGGCAAGGGCAAGGAGGCGAAAGCCGTCATTCCGGAGAGCGAGCTGGTGAAGATGCGGAAAAAGTACGTCGTCTTCGCTTCGACGCTCGATGCGGGAGCCTTGAAGAACCGGTACCAGTGCATGTGGGCGAGGAAGACGCAAGCTCACCCCGCAACTCGCGTGATTCCAGGTTCTTGTTCCAAGAGCAGGCCTGACAGATATCCCTTCTTCGCTGCTTATTTCTATTGCGGGCTCTGTCCTCCATTCTCTGACTTCTTCAACGACATTATGTACACATACGGCTTCCATCTTCTTGATTTCACGCCGAATGCTGTACTGTGTATGTCCATCTTTGCTCACCTTTGCGAAAATTTTGCCGGAGTAGCTCCCAACACCGCCCTCTTCCGCCATTACTTTATTCCCCGTATCCAAAAAGGGGAGGCCCTCTCTGGTTCTATCGCCTGGATTCCAAGGGCTTGGAACAAGGAAATATACCCAGAAGGGGTTTACCGCGAGAAGTGGGATGAATGGCGGTCCGAGTGGTGCTGGATCCAGGAAAAAGATCCCCATCCGTTTTGTTCGCCCCGACGGCAGAAGGCGGTCCACGGCAGCGACTGGAGCGATTTCGTTGCTGAAGACGAAAAGCTCACGATTGCCACCACCAGGATCCTTTGTCTGAAAGCTGCCGGGCTCACAATGGAGATGATTGGCTTCGATTTCCTCCGCCGCCGCATCGCCCCCCTATATAGCAAGGGAAGACCAGCTTGGGAGTACCGGAACACTGCTGATATCATGAGACTGTGCCCTGGATTGAAGAACAATTTGACGGCTATGTAGCTTGGCGCTCTCCGCCAAAGGCTATTCCAGCGCGACAACAAACATCGGTTGCCGGCAAGAATTGTCCCTCTGTGCAACAACTCCGCCCTGGGGTCGATCATCGCCATAATGCCAATGTTCAACGCCCATGGACTTGATGCGACTTGGGCCGAGCCATACGATGAGGAAGCACAAAAGTTCTTTGATAACTTGACGGAGAGAGCCATCCGAGAAGAAGCAGACCTCATCCGGGCCACCACTGATGAAGAAGTGGCATACATTGCCACTAGGGCGGAGGAGGCGAGTCTTCGCGGAGGCTGGCAGCGTCAGCTTCACAGAATGGGAAACCAGTGACACAGAAGTTGTGATGGAAGAGAATCCTGCCGGGGAGGATAAGGCTGCCGGGAAACAGAGCAGCGCAGCCGCTGAGAGCTCGTCCGACAAAGACGCGGCTGAAGAAGAGCCGCAAGAGGAGCTCCCAGCCCCGAAGAAGACAAAGCGTGTTCTTCGAATGGCTGCTTCTGGTGTCCCGGCAAGCCAACCCTCTTCGAGCAACGAGGCTCCCGGCAAGAAGGCGGCCGGCAAGACTGCACCGCAGCAAGGAGTTGAACAGCAACCCGTGCAGTGCGCGAGACACACACCTGCGGCAACAACTGGGGCGTCTCACACAACCGCACCAGAGACTGAGGTGGCGGAGCCACGCCTACCCCCTACACTTGCTACAGCCAAGCGACCCAGGTCCCCTCCTCCGCCCCCCATACGGACACTGCAACGGAGGTCGATTTCGACATCTCCGGCTTCAGCCCGGAATGGGAAGAGGAAGAGTAAGTATCCTGGCACAGCCTTTATCTCCCAAATTTTGAATTGATCTTATTGATTTGCTTTGTCTTGTCTCTGCAGTGATGCAGAAACCTTGGCAGAAAGGATGGCGAAGAGGGCGAAGACTTCCACGAGCGATGAGCCCCCGGCAAGCTTCCTAAGCATGCCGGAAACTATCACCATCAGCCCGGAGCTTAGCCCTCGACGCAGCCCCCAGCGTAAGCCCATTACTCATTTTCCGTTGGCGAGCGCTGAGGTTTCCATTCTTGCCGTTGATATTTTTGGGCTTGCAGGAGAAGAACGGCAACAGGGAGAATCATTGGAAGACGCCCCCGTCGTGCCACCTCCGTCGACCACGCCGCCCACAAGCGCATCCCCGGCAAGAGATCCTGCCGACGAGCCTATCTTGATTGAGGAGGGGCCAACAAGCATGGGCACCGGCAACTTCCCCCCGGCGACCGAGGTTGCCGGGAGGGGTGAGGCCACCTCTCAATAGCTCGACGCAGGTAACTGATTGCCTCAGAGCGCTTGCTATTCTTTCCTTTATCTCTCTTTCTTTTGTCTTTTTGAGCTTTAATCTTAATCTCATTCTGTTTCCCTCCTTCGTCCTTTAGAATTCCCTGTGATGGAACACATGGACGTCGATGCTGTCATCGAGGAGACCGCCAGGGATGTTGCCGCCGAAGCCGACAAAATCGCTGCTAGCGAGGCCATCAAGGATGCCACCGTCGAGGCCGGCAGTGCCTCTGCTGGCGAGGCTGCCAAGACTGCACAGGAGGAACCCGCCAAGGAATCTTCTAAAAGGGACGGCAAGGCGGCTGGTGACCGTACTGACGGCATTCCTGCCGCAGGAGCGCTAGGCGCTACGCCGGCCACGAAGCCCCCAGCCGCTGGTGAGGCGGTTGCTGAGGATCAACCGTCAACATCCGAAGGCCCTTCATCAAGCAAATATCTCAAAGTTGGCGAGAACCTGTTCGTCAACTTGCCGGGAACGGCAAGTATTGGGGCACCGACCGAAGGGGAAACTTTTGATGAAGAAGTCATCACTGCTGCTGGGCTTGAGATCGTTAATGAACCAAGTGTCAGCAGCAGCAAATCTGAGGAAGATCAGCTCCTTCAGGCCATGGGCGACAACTTCCGCAAGCTCCAAGCGCTCCACCGTGCCCAAAAAGAGAAGGTAGATTCCAGAGCTGCAGTTGTTGAAGCGGCTGAAATAGATTTTCGAAAGCGAGTTGAGCAAATGCAAATCTGGTACACCGAGGCCTATCAAGAGTTGACTGCCAACCGGGAACAAGTGAGCCAAAGCTGGATGGAGCTCCTCTTGAAACAATCTGACATAGAGAAGGCGCAAGAGGAAGCTGCGCAAAGAACTGCCGCTGAAGATGCCCTCCTGATGGAGCATCACATTGCGCTTGATGCTCACGAGGAAGATCTTGCCGCACGTGAGCAGGTGCTCGCCACCAAGCTTCGCAGCAAAGATGAAGAAATCGAGAAGCTTGTCGCGCAGCGGACCCAGGAGCTAGAGCAGAGGCATAAGGAAGCGCTCGAAGCTCTAACTGTAGATCACACCGGCAAGCTCAAGGAGGCCATCGATGCTGCCAGGGCTGCAGAGGCCACCAAGAATGAGCTGAGTGACAAAGTGAAGAAGCTGGAAGTGGCCCTTGAAGAACACAGCAAGGAGCTCTCGACGCTCAAAGACGACAGGGAGAAAACTCTCCACAGCCTGGCGGAGATGCAGGTTGCTATATCCGACAAGACCAAGCAACTTTCTTCAGCTAATGATGCTATTGCTGGTCTGAGGCTAAAGTTGACCACGCTGGAGAAGTCACTCGAGGATGGCAGGGCCCGTGAGAAGGCCATGAGCAAAGATCTCCAAGACGAGAGGAACTTGCTCAAGAGTGCTGCCGCCGCCCAAGTTGGCTATGAAAAGGGGGTGGAAATCTGGATTGAATGCCTCGTCGATGCCGCGGAGAAGCTCATGGCACAACTGTCAACCATGGGCCTGCCAAACTTCAAGATTCCACTGAAGAAAGGATATCCCGAAGCGCCAGGCTGACCATATTCTTTGAAAGCGTTATTGATGCTCTGAAGTTGCTTCAGTCCAACCGGGCGACCCAACTAGCCAACAAATCCCGCCAGCTTTGCCGGGCCGTCCTCCGCAAGGTACTCATCAAGGTGGTGCATAATAATCCAGGCGTCGACCTCACCAACGTGCTCGGCCACTTGCCGAAGGATGCAGATCTCAAGGCACTCGAGGAGTTTGTCGCGCCCATCCTCGAGAAGGTAGATTCAACTAAGAGGGTCGAAGGCCAGCGCAGAGACTAGCTGCCTCATTCTCCCTTGTCGCCACCATTCCATGCCGAAGACAATTAAGTCTTAAGTTAGAACTGCGGCAACATATTGATGTAATATAACTTGCTTATGTTTGGATATATGCATGCCATTCCCCTTGTCTGATTTCTTTCTGTATGAAGCACACCCTACGCTTATTGAAAACTTGCCGACGCGCAACCTGCCGCGAGCGCTGGGTGCGGGACTTCAGTAGCCTGCCGGAGGTGCAGCGGCCGGCAAGGCACCTTGGCGTTCTTAGTGCAGCCATCTAAACTGTTGAGCGGACTCGAAACAGAATAAAGGCGCAGCCAATTACGACAAGGGTTCCTTCGCGTGCAGGTTTTCCATACAAAGGCCGAAATCATCCAAGGAAAATGACCCTGTAATAAAAAACTGAAAGGCTTGCTTAAGTTTAGGAACTTAGCTCTCTGTCGCTATATTCCTTGTTCCTTCCGGCAAGGTATCAATTCTGAACGTCGCCCACTGGTATCCATATCTTCCTTCCCCCCCGATAAACGTGCGTGCGAGGAATCCTTCTATCTTTTGATAAAAATAAAGAAGAAAAAAATAAAAATATGGAACCTTGGCGGTTCGTCAATGCTTACTGGGAGCAAGTGTCATACAATATGTCAGAGAAGCATGCATATATATAAACATGGAAATCGACAAGAAATGCATAACACTTAATCTTATTCAACTGCGCACAGGATCTGTGCCTGGCTTTGTACAAAGGATTACATGCCCTGCCGGCAAGACTCGTACAAAAGGTGGTTGCCGGGGGCCCCCGGCAACCACGCCTCATGGGTAAAACTTGCGAAGATGTTCGATATTCCAGGAGTTGCTCACTGGAATGCCATCCTCGGTCTCCAGGCGGACAACGCCGGGCCTGGTGACTCGTACTACCCGATAAGGGCCTTCCCACTTTGGCGTCAACTTGTTTGAATTCTTGGCGGACTGAATCCATCGAAGAACAAGGTCGCCTTCCTCAAGGCTTTGGGCATGAACTTTGCGGCTATGATAGCGACGCAAAGCTTGCTAGTAGCGAGCAGCTCACACAGCAGCCTGAAGACGATCCTCCTCAAGGAGCACAACGTCATCTTGTCGCAGCTGCTCTTGCTCAAGCTCATCATAAGCGAGCACTCGAGGTGACCCGTATATGAGTTCCGTGGGGAGAACTGCTTCTGCTCCGTAGACTAGAGCGAAGGGTGTTTGGCCAGTGGCTCGATTTGGTATCGTTCTGATTGACCAAAGAACCGCCGGCAACTCATCAATCCAGCGCTTTCCGCACTTTTTCAGCTTATCAAAAGTCCTGGTCCTGAGACCACGCAGCACTTCAGCATTAGCCCTCTCCGCTTGGCCGTTGCTTCTCGGATGAGCAACAGAGGCAAAACAAATTTTGCCACCAAGGTCTTGGACGTATTGCATGAAGGTGCGACTTGTGAATTGCGTGCCGTTGTCGGTGATGATCCTGTTGGGCACACCGAAATGGCACACTATTCCATTAAAGAACTTGACGGCTGATTGTGCTGTCACCTTTCTCACCGCTTCCACCTCCGGCCACTTTGTGAACTTGTCGATGGCAATGTACAAGTACTCAAAGCCCCCGGCAGCACGGGGAAAGGGGCCTAGTATGTCAAGCCCCCAGACCGAAAATGGCCAGGAGAGAGGGATTGTCTGAAGAGCTTGAGCTTGAGCTAGCTGATGTGATTTCTTCGAATGAAACTGGCATGCTTCACACTTGGTTACTAGTGCAGTTGCATCCTGGAGAGCAGTGGGCCAAAAGAAACCTTGCCGGAATGCCTTTCCGACAAGTGCTCTTGATCCTATGTGAGAGACACATATGCCTCCATGTATCTCTGCCAACAGCTCTAGTCCATCCTCCCGAGGAATACACTTCAATTTCACACCGTTCGGTCTCTTTCTGTATAGAACGTCATCGACGAACTAGTACATAGTAGACTGACGGGCTACTTTTTCCGCTTCTTCCTGTTCTTCGGGGAGTTCTCCTGTCTGAAGGAAATGGACAATGTGCTGTGCCCATGCTGGAGCCTGGGGCTCGACAGCTAGGACTAAAGGCATCTCTTCCACCAGGGGAACGTTTGTCTCAATGGCGAAAGCCTCAGGCTCTGCTGGAGCCTGTTGTTCCCCGGCAGGCTTGTCGCTGATCCCGGCAAGTTCCTTGCCGGCGGCTCCAGGGAGCTCTGCCAGAAAGTACTCTCCAAAATTCAACTTTCTTCTCTTTTCCTGCCTCATTGACGGTGCCACAGATGGTTGAGTCAAATGGAGCACAAAAGTTCCTGGTTCCACAGGCAACTTGAGGGCAGCGCGCTTTGACAAGTCATCAGCAATACTATTTTCGGCACGAGGAATGTGCTTCATTTGCAGACCATCAAAGCGCTCTTCCATTTTTCTCACTTCATCCACATAAGCTTACATCAATGGACTCAGGTAATCCTTGTTAACTTGCCTGACAACAAGCTGCGAATCGCCTCTGATGATGAGCTTCTCGATACCAAGGTCCGCCGCGATCCTGAGACCGGCAAGCAGCCCCTCGTATTCCGCAGTGTTGTTTGTCGAACTCTCCCGGGGGAAATGCATCTGGATTACATACTTGAGGTGCTCTCCGGTGGGTGCGACAAGCAGCACGCCAGCACTGGCGCCTTGCAGCGAGAAAGCCCCGTCAAAGTACATAACCCATTCTCGATCAGTTTCCTTGCCGGGGAGAGTCGTTTCTTGAATCTCTTTGTCTGGCGTTGGGGTCCATTCCGCAATGAACTCCGCCAAGGCTCTGCTTTGGATTGTTGAGGTACTTTCAAACTTGAGACCAAAGCTTGACAATTCCAACGCCCACTCGACGATCCTGCCGGTTGCCTCTGGATTTCGCAAAATCCGCTGCAACGCGAAGCGAGTGACGACGGTAATTTCATGTGCTTGAAAATAATGGCGCAGCTTCCTCGAGGCCATAAGAAGGCCGAAGAGCAACTTCTGCACACCAGAGTATCTTGATCTAGCTCCTTGCAAAAGGGAGCTAACAAAATAAACTGGGTGCTGCACCATCCTTTTCTTTTGCACTGGTTCTTCTGACTGCGCAGATCCTGTCTTGCCGGGATCAGTCCTTGCCGGGGATGATCCTGGCATGTCACTTGGCGGTCCTATTGCTGGTGTTGCCTCCTCGTCAGCTTCTCTCTGTGCTACTAACGCAGCACTAACCACTTGATTTGTCGCTGCCAGATACAGCAGCAACGACTCTTGTGGCCTAGGCGCGCCTAGTGTTGGCAGAGAAGAGAGGTATCTCTTCAAATCTTGCAGCGCAGCCTCCGCTTCCGGAGTCCATTTCATTGGACCTGCCTTTTTCAAAAATTTGAAAAAGGGCAGGGCGCGCTCAGTAGATTTGGAGATAAACCTGCTTAAGGCAGCAACGCAGCCGACAAGACGACGTACATCCTTGACGCGCCTTGGCGCCTCAATCTGCTCAATAGCTTTGATCTTGTCGGGGTTCGCCTCGATCCCTCGCTGAGACACAAAGAACCCGAGAAGCTTGCCGGAAGGAACGCCGAACATGCACTTCTCAGGATTGAGCTTTAAATTGATCTTGCGCAGATTTGCAAATGTTTCTTCTAGGTCTTGTATGAGCGTCGCTTTGTCCTTGGTTTTGACCACTATGTCATCCATGTAGGCTTCCATATTTCTATGCAGCTGAGGTTCAAAACCAATCTGGACCGCTCTCGCGAATGTAGAACCAGCACTTTTCAACCTGAAAAGGCATTCGTATAAAACAATACGTACCACAAGGGGTGATAAATGCGGTCTTTTCTTCATCTTCTTTTGCCATGAAGATCTGATGATACCCTGAGTAGGCATCAAGGAACGACAGGAGGTCACAACCAGCAGTGGAGTCAACAATCTGGTCGAAGCGTGGCAAGGGGAAAGGATCTTTAGGACAGGCTTTATTGATATCTGTATAATCAATACACAGCCTCCATTTCCTATTTGCCTTGTGCACTACAACCAGATTGGCCAACCACGTTGGGTGAAGTACTCCTCTGACCAAACCTGCCGGTTCTAACTTCCTGATTTCTTCGGCAATAAATTCTTGCCGCTCCAAGGCCTGCTTACTCACCCTTTGCTTGACGGGCCACACGTGAGGACAAACAGCAAGGTGGTGCTCAATTGCCTCCCTGGGAACACCGGGGATGTCAGATGGTCGCCATACAAACACATCGACATTCGCCCGCAGGAAGGCAATGAGCGCGCTTTCCTATTTGTCATCAAGGGTGGAACTTATGGTGAAAGTTCCTCCCGTTCCATCCTCTTTGACGGGCACCTTCTTGGTCTCCGGTGGAGCAGCCTTGGATTTCTTATTCTTGCCGGTGGAACTCTCTGGTACATCCTCAACGGGAGCGCAACACTCCGAGGAGGTGCGCTTGCCGGAGTTTGCGCCAAGGTTCTTGCCGGTCTTCTTCTTCCCCCTGGGAGTTCCAACGGCAGGAGCAGATGCCTTGGCGGCAGGTGCTGCAACTGCTTCCCGGTAGAGTTGATCGGCGCAAATGAGCGCATCCTTCTTGTCGAAGTGAACAGTGATGACGCTCAATGGCCCGGGCATTTTCAGCACATTATATGCATAGTGTGATGCCGCCATGAACTTGGCCAACGCTGGGCGGCCAAGGATCCCGTTATATGACATGGGGATCTTGGCGACATCGAACACCACCTTCTCCGTCCTGTAGTTGAGCTCGCTACCAAATGTTACCGGTAGCGTTATTTTGCCTTTTGGCTGGGTCCTTCCTGGATTGATCCCTTGAAACGTGCCCATTTCCTCGAGATCTTCATCAGGAATCTGCAACTTCTTGAGCATGTCTGGTGAGATTAGGTTCAGTCCGGCCCCACCGTCAACTAGCATTTTTGTCACCTTGAGGCTATGAATTGTCGGTGAAACCAACAACGGCAAGCACCCGACCGCAGTTGTGCGATCAGGGTGATCCTCGGTGTCAAAAATGATAGGCGTGTTGGACTACTTCAGAGGTTTACGTGCATCGAACGATGGCTCCGTTGCATTAACCTCACGCACCCACTGTTTAAGTCGACGGTGGGAAGAATGCAACGAGGCGCCTCCGTCAATACACATGGCCTCTGTAGCTTTCTGGAACTCGTGCTCACTGGACTCATCATCTTCTTCATCTTCATCATCACCCTCTTCCTTGTCACGGCCTCGAGCGGGCCTCTCCTTCTGTTGCTTGGCCTTGCTGCGGCAGCCCCCGTGGCCACCACGCTTCTTGTCGTATCCCTCAGCACTATCTTGGGCCTTCTCCTTGTCTCGCCTCTCGTATTCGGCTCTCTGCTTCTCGACAAGCTGTTCAACTTGCCGGCAATTTTGGAGATCATGGCCCTTGGTGCGATGGATCTTGCAATATTGCTTGACGGAGCCTTCCGGCTTGTCGGCAGCCGCCAAGGCCTGACAGGAGGCACACTCGGCAACTTCCTTGCCGGGGTCGCCAACTTTGGCTTTCTTGGCGGCGCCAAGGTCACCGGATCCCTCAATAGCAAGCACGGCCTTGCCTTTATGCTTCTTGTTTCGTCGCCAGCCCTTCTTTGTCGGGGCAGCAGCATCCTTGCCTTCAGAGTCGTCCCCTGCGCCAACATCCTTGCCGGGGAGTCTCCTTCCCTCTTTAGCTCGAGCACATTTATCTGCCAGAGCATAAAGCTCGGCGATATCCCTGATCTTGTTCATCGCCATTTCTTCCCGCATCTTGCGGTTACGCACGTTCTGACGGAACACGCCGATAACGGCGGCAGGATGAACATCTGGGATGCTGTATTGTACACGGCTGAACCTTTGGATATACTTGCGCAGTGGCTCGCCCTCCTTCTGGGGGATGAGATGCAAATCACTTTCCTGGCCAGGGGTTTGATGGCCTCCAACAAAGGCACCAACAAACTAATGGCACAGATCTGACCAAGAAGAGATAGAATTCTCCGGCAGATGCATCAACCACGACCTGACGTTGGGTTTGAGCACCAACGGGAAGTAGTTGGCAAGTATCTTGTTGTCTCGGCCCCCGGCAGCCTGCATCGCGATGGTGTAGATGCTCAGGAACTCCGATGGGTGGGTCTTGCCGTCATATTTCTCCGGGACCTCTGGCTTGAAGGTTCGGGAATTGGGCCACTGGACTCGTCGCAGCTCACGGGTAAACACCGGACTACCTACCTCGTAAGGCAAGTCGCCTGCGTACCCTGGCGCAGGCTCATCGACAGCAGGTCCTGCGCGCTTATCAGATTGATGGCGTGCTTCCCGTCGCCGCTCGATGGTAGTTCGAGCGTCCTCCTTGCTGCGTTCCCGAAGAACTTGACGCTGTCCGCGGCGCATCCGCGGATCGGACGACGCCGTGGAATCATCATCACGGTCATCGGTCCGCCGGGTCGTTGATCGCCGCTGCTGTCATGGAGGGGAGTGCACTGTGGTCGCACCGCCTCCAGTTCCTCTCTCCATCGGCTCGCGCCGGATTGATGGATTCCGCCATGAGGGCCCTGCCTGCTGCGGCCCATCCTTGTTGACGAAACCGATGAGACTCTGGATAGTAGATCGCCACTCCTCCATCTTCTCCGGGGTAGGAGGGAAGTCGAGGAGCAGCTGCGCACGTGCCAAGGCTTCCGTCGGTGTAGGCGGTGGCGACAGGTGCGAGGTACATGAGGTGCTCTGACTCCTAACGATGTTAGAAGGAGCACCGTCACGATCACGCGACCGCGCACCACTTCCACCAGCAGCTTGGCGTGCATGATGGGCCTGCGCACCTTGAGATTGATGCGCAGAAGTCCTTTCATGGGGGCGTCCCGAACCACCAGTGCCATGGCGCTGCTCGTCGCGTGCAACCTGTGAAGGCCACAACGCTTGCGCCGGCGCAGGAGTCCTAGGAGGCGTCCTCCGATCTCTGGAGTTCGCCGCACCACCCATAGGCAGCACAACCCCATCTCTGGATCCAGCGGCTTGTGGGTTGCCGTCGCCGCTGCGGACGACGCCGCTCGCCTGGCTTGGATCACCGGAACACCGTGGAGGCTCTAAACTTCTACCTTCTGCATCTACGCCGTCGCCCGTACGCGAGGGCACAGGCAAAATGGACGTAGATGGCAGCGCCATTGCGGCACTCTTCTTCTTGGGTGGCATGGTGACGAAGATGATGAAGAAACTGAGGCGCCGATCACTGTATCAGGTTCACGCAACCTTCCTCCCCCTACCTGGCGCGCCAAAGATGTCGGCGTGCGACACCTATGGGACCGCGTGGGTCCCTTCTACGATTCGGCAGGGAGAGAGGTATGCACAAAGAGCAAAACCAATGATTGACGCGGGGTGATTTTATCCAGGTTCGGACCGCTAATCAGCGTAAAACCCTACTCCTGTCTTGTTTTATTAAAGGTGTTCTTGAGCCCAAGCTCCAGGAGCGCTCGCAATGAACAGTACGTTCAAAGAGCAGCTACGCATGCAGAATGGGCCAGAAGATCATCCTCCCTGTAGCAGTTGCCTTGGGCCTCCTTTTATACGTCCAAAGGGGTCTCCACAGTGGCAAAATGTACATACATTGAGGTGTAAAGTAGCTACAGGGTTATCATACCTAACCACTGACGGTTTAGGACAAATGCAATTAATGCACCGTGAGGTGTCCGTTTAGGTGTCCTCATTTCTTGGGGATGGAAAAAGGGGCCATCCCATCAGCACCGCTTAAGCTCTCCTCCATTGGCGCCTTGCCACGCATCCAGAAAAGGGCCCAGAATGCCAGGCTGGTCGCTGTGCTGAAGCGGTGTCACAGTGATAGAATCTTGCCGGGGCGCAAATCTTGCCGGGCTCTGCAAGCCACCCCGGCAAGATCTTGCCAGGGGCCAAGTCTTCGATCTTCAGCCCTTATTATCTCTCGATCCTCCGATTCTTGGTTTGAGTGTCCCTTTAGCTATTCTGAACTCGTCTCCAATTGTTCCCCCGACAAGCCTTGCCGCGGGCTTGGCTACAACTGCCCGTGCACAAGTATGGGGTACTAAAGTCCCAATACTTAGTACACCGATAGTGATCAACAGATATAAATCCCAAGTGATTCAGAGAATAGAGCTATGCTCCCCTGCAACGGCGCCAGAAAAAGGTCTTGATAACCCACAAGTATAGGGGATCGCAACAATTTTCGAGGGTAGAGTATTCAACCCAAATTTATTGATTCGACACAAGGGGAGCCAAAGAATATTCTGAAGTATTAGCAGCTGAGTTGTCAATTCAACCGCACCTGAAAGACTTAATATCTGTAGCAAAGTATTTAGTAGCAAAGTAGTATGGAAGTAACGGTACCGGTGGCAAAAGTAACAGTAGCAATTTTGTAGCAATTGTAATAGTGGTAACGGAAAAGTAACTTAGCAAAGATCAATATGTGAAAAGCTCATAGGCAATGGATCAATGATGGATAATTATGTTGGATGGCATTCATCATGCAACAGTTATGACATAGGGTGACACAGAACTAGCTCCAATTCATCAATATAATGTAGGCATGTATTCCGAATATAGTCATACGTGCTTATGGAAAAGAACTTGCATGACATCTTTTGTCCTACCCTCCCGTGGCAGCGGGGTCCTAATGGAAACTATGGGATATTAAGGCCTCCTTTTAATAGAGAACCGGACCAAAGCATTAGCACTTAGTGAATACATGAACTCCTCAAACTACGGTCATCACCGGGAAGTGTCCCGACTATTGTCACTCCGGGGTTTCCGGATCATAACACATAGTAGGTGACTATAACTTGCAAGATAGGATCAAGAATACAAATATATTCATGAAAACATAATAGGTTCAGATCTGAAATCAAGGCACTCGGGCCCTAGTGACAAGAATTAGGCAAAGCAAAGTCATAGCAACATCAATCTTAGAACATAGCGGATACTAGGGATCAAACCCTAACAAAACTAACTCGATTACATGGTAAATCTCATCCAACCCATCACCGTCCAGCAAGCCTACAATGGGATTACTCACATACGGCGGTGAGCATCATGAAATTGGTGATGGAGGATGGTTGATGATGATGACGGCGACGATTTCCCCTCTCCCGAGCCCCAAACGGACTCTAGATCTGGTCTCGTGAGGAAGAACAGGAGGTGGCGGCGGCTCCGTATCGTAAAACGTGATGAATCCTTCTCTCTATTTTTTTCTCTTCGAATGTGAATATATGGAGTTGGAGTTGAGGTCGGTTGAGGTCCAGGGGGCCCACAAGGACAGATGGCGCGCCCTAAAGGGTGGGCGCGCCCTCCACCCTTATGGACAGGGTGTGGGCCCCCTTCAGTTGATTCTTTCGCCAATATTTTTTATTTATTCCAAAACTGATCTCCGTGAAGTTTCAGGTCATTCTGAGAACTTTTATTTCTGCACAAAAATAACACCATGGCAATTCTGCTGAAAATAGCATCAGTCCGGGTTAGTTCCATTCAAATCATGCAAATTAGGGTCCAAAACAAGGGCAAAAGAGTTTGGAAAAGTAGATACGATGGAGACTACATGCGCTGATTGCCTGGAGGCCGCAGCAGCGGAAAAGGTCGGGAAATCTGACGGGCCGTACTGCAAAATCCACCGCACCAAGGGGCATGACCTCTAAGAATGTCATCAAGTTGAGCAGCTTGTGAAGAAGCAAAATGCTGAATATGAGAAGCGTGACAGGGAGAGAGGCCAAGAGGGTGCTGGTGGGAAAGGCCATGGCAACAGAGGAGGCCGCCGCAGCAAGACTCAGCCGCAAAAGGAAAAGCCCACTAGAGGCCATGAAAAGAAAGAAGGAGATGATGGGAGTGATGAAGAGGATGAAGAAGAAACTAGTGAGCAAGAATTCCAGAAGGCAACTGAGGCCATGTGCATTGACGGGGGTGCATCCTTGCACTCCTCTCACCGGCAGCTCAAGCAATGGGCGCGTGAAGTCAGTGTTGTGGAGCCAACTGTGGATTCCTGAAGGCCACTTAATTGGTCCCGCATGCCTATCATCTTTGACGAAGAGGATCACCCCGACCGCACTACCGCGGTAGGGTGTTTGCCGTTGTTGGTCTCCCCAACAATCTGCAACCTCAAAGTAACAAAGATGCTAGTTGATGGCGGGGTTGGGTTGAATCTGATCTCCCCTAAAGTGGTAGGCAAACTGCAGATCCCTGATGAAAAACTCAAGGCCACAGGTACATTCCAAGGAATCAACCCCAGCAGGAGCCGGCCCAAAGGGAAGATCACATTGCCTGTAACATTCAGCGGGGAACTGAACTACCGATTCGAGAGGGCCGTGTTTGACGTTGTTGAGCTTCCTCTGCCTTACAATGGGATTCTTGGTCGTCTAGCTCTGGCAAAGTTCATGGCAGCATCCCACTATGCGTACAACACCTTGAAGATGCCAGGGCCGATGGGTATCATTTCCATCCCATCAGATAAGAAAGATGCAATCATATGTGTGGACCAGATGTATCGGGACGCGGTAGCACCTGAGGCAGCTGACGCCCCAGCTCCCGCCAAGGATACAAAGAAGGGAAAGAAGGCTAGCAGAGATGCTGGCAAGGACTCCGGGAAGCACGCCTCTTCGGAGTGCGCCGTGCCTGTTGATGACCTGCCGAAGAGTTCCACTAGCAAGAGACCCAAGGTTGCTTCACCTGCTGTGAAGAAGGTACCGACAAGGCAAGATGGCGCTGATGGTACATTCACTATTAGCTCCACCCTTGGTGACAAATTGGAAAGCGCGCTTGTTACCTTCCTGCGGGCGAATGTCGATGTGTTTGCTTGGCAACCGTCTGACATCCCCGATGTTCCCAGGGAGGTAATCAAGCACCACCTCGCTGTCTGTCCTCATGCTCGGCCCGTCAAGCAGAAGGTCAGAAAGCAAGGTTTAGAGTGGCAGCAGTTTATTCCCGAGGAGATCAAGAAACTTGAAGTAGCTGGTTTGGTCAGAGGGGTACTGCATCCAACTTGGTTGGCGAATCTAGTGGTGGTGCGCAAGGCAAACAGGAAATGGAGGCTCTGCATCGATTTCACAGACATGAACAAAGCATGTCCAAAAGACCCTTTCCCCCTGCTGTGCATTGATCAAATTGTTGATTCCACTTTCGGATGTGATTTGCTATCTTTCTTGGATGCGTACTCCGGGTACCATCAGATATTTATGGCCAAAGAACATGAAGAGAAGACCGCGTTCATAACTCCATGTGTCACGTATTGCTTTGTACGAATGCCTTTCGGGTTAAAGAGCACCGGATCCACTTTTGCAAGGGCAGTACAAGTTGGTTTTGAGCCCCAGTTGCACAGGAATGTAGAAGCTTATATGGATGATATAGTGGTCAAGACCAAGGACAGATCAACACTCATTCAAGACTTAGAAGAGACCTTCACAAACCTGCGCAAGATCAATTTGAAACTAAACCCTGAGAAATATGTGTTTGGTGTTCCATCCGGCAAGCTCCTTGGTTTTTTTGTGTCCCAGTGGGGGATAGAGGCCAACCCCAACAAGTTCAGTGCGATCGAGCAGATACAAGCACCCAAGACTGTTAAAGATGTAAGGCGTTTGACTGGATGCATTGCCGCACTAAGTAGGTTCATCTCCAGGTCTGCCGAGCATGCCTTGCCTTTCTTCAAAATCTTGAAGAAGGTTGGCCCGATGAAGTGGACCCCGAAAGCAGAAGTAGCGCTGCAAGACTTGAAAGCCTACCTTTCCTCTGCTCCCACCTTAGTCACGCCTAAACCGCAAGAGCCGTTGTTGCTATATTTAGCTGCGACGAATCAAGTGGTTAGTGCAGCACTGGTGGCGCAGTGAGAAGTGGATGAGGAAGCAACTGCAGCAACTGCACCCTCCAGAGATGGAACTGATCCCGTCGCGGCAGAAGCAAATCAGGAAGAGGCGGAGCAAGACAGCGACGGCGATCTCAAAACCGTGGCAAGGAAGAAAGTGGTGCAGCGGCCAGTCTACTTTGTCAGCTCCCTGTTACAGGAGGCTAGGTCAAGGTACTCTGGAGTACAAAAGCTGATCTTCGGCCTCATCATGGTCTCGAGTAAACTGCGCCACTACTTTCAAGCCCATGAGATCATAGTTGTCACTCGTTTTCCGCTGCAACGCATATTGAGGGACCCCGAAGCCACAGGTAGAATATTCGAGTGGGCACTAGAGCTGTCGAGCTTTGGCCTGAGATATGAAAGCACTTCAACTATTTAGAGCAGGGCATTGGCAGAGTTCATTGCAGAGTGGGCACCCACTCCAGACGAAGAAGTGCCGAAAATAGTTCTCCCCGGCAAAGAAGCACCTCGAGAGTGGATCATGTATTTTGATGGTGCTTTCTCATTGCAGGGCGCCGGGGCCGGCGTGCTTCTTGTTGCACCCACCGGAGAGCATCTCAAGTATGTGATTCAAATGCACTTCCCCCGGGAGGAGCCACCAACAACACTGCTGAGTATGAGGGGCTCCTTGCCGGACTCAGAGTTGCGGTGGAGTTGGGAATCAAGAAACTAATTATCCGCGGATATTCTCACCTAGTGGTGAGGCAAGTCAACAAAGATTATCAGAGTCCGTTGATGGAGGCATATGTGGAGGAAGCGAGGAAGTTGGAATAGCACTTTGATGGATTACTAGAAGAGCATGTAGCATGAGCAGCAAATGGCATCGCCGATCACTTTTCAAGGTGCGCCGCACAAAAGCTTCCTGTGGAACCAGGAACTTTTGTTCTCCATCTAACTCAACCATCAGTATCCCCTTCAATGGTGGCTAGAAAAAGAAGAAAGTTGAACCCCGACAAGAATTTCCCGCTAGAACTCCCCGAAGCTACGGGTGGAGAGGCTGGCGGGGGTAGTCTCGCTTCGGTTGGTGAGCTGCACCCTCCCGCAGAACCATAGGTTCTTGAAGTGGAGGGAAGCGCTCCCGCGAATGAGGAGGTGCCTTTAGTCCTTGTTGTCGAGCCACAAGCTCCAACTTGGGCGCATCACATAGCCCGTTTTCTTCAAACAGGAGAACTTCCCGAAGAGCATGAAGAAGCTGAAAAAGTAGCCCGACGGTCCAGTGGGTATCAGTTTGTCGATGACACTCTGTACAGAAAGAGGCCAGACAGGGTGAAATTGAAGTGCATTTGCCAGGAGGATGGGCTGAAGCTGTTGGCGGAGATACATGGGGGTATATGTGGCTCTCACATTGGATCAAGAGCCCTGGTTGGAAAAGCCTTCTGGCAGGGTTTCTACTGGCCCACAGCCCTCCAGGATGCAACTGCGCGAGTCATCAAGTGTGAAGCCTGCCAGTTCCACTCCAAAAACATTCATCAACGAGCTCAAGCTCTCCAGACGATCCCTTTATCCTGGCCATTCTCGGTCTGGGGGCTCGATATCTTAGGCTCCTTCCCCTGTGCCACCCGAGGCTTTGAATTCTTATACGTTGCAATCGACAAGTTTACAAAGTGGCCTGAGGTGGAACCAGTGAGGTAGGTGACCGCACAATCAGCTGTCAAGTTCTTGAAAGGATTGGTGTGCCGTTTTGGAGTACCCAATAGAGTGATCACCGATAATGACACCCAGTTCACGAGCCGCGCCTTCATGCAGTACGTCCAAAGCCTTGGGAGCAAGGTCTCTTTTGCCTCTATTGCTCACCCCGAAGCAACGGGAAAGCTGAGAGGATGAATGCTGAAGTGCTGCATGGACTCAAGATGAGAACTTTTGACAAGCTGCAAAAATGCGTCAGGCGATGGATTGATGAGCTGCCGGTGGTTCTTTGGTCCCTCCGGATGACACCAAATCGAGCCACTGGCCAGACTCCCTTCTCCCTAGTGTATGGGGCAGAAGCAGTGCTCCCCATGGAACTCATATACGGGTCACCTCGAGTACTTGCCTACGATGAAGTAGAGCAAAAGCAGCTCCGGCATGACGATGTCGTGCTCCTTGAGGAAGATCGTCTCTGGGCTGCTGTGCATGCTGCACGCTACCAGCAAGCTCTGCGCCGCTATCATAGCCACATGATCCACGCCCGGAGCCTTGAGGAAGGCGACCTTATCCTTAGGCGTGTTTAGTACACCAAGGGTTCCAACAAGTTGACGCCAAAGTGGGAAGGCCCTTACCGGGTAGTGCAAGTCACCAGACCTGGCGTAGTCCGTCTGGAGACCGAAGATGGCATTAAATTGCAAAACTTATGGAATATTAAGCATCTTCGCAAGTTCTACCCGTAAGGTGCGGTTGTCGGGCTCAGCTCCCGGCAACCACCTTTTGTACAAGCCTTCCCGATGTGCATGTAACCCTTTGTACAAAGCCAGGCGCAGACCCTGTGCAAAGATAATGAAATGAAGCGTTGGCGCCTAAAAACTTGCATGCATGTTTATTTAAGTCTGACTTTGCTATAGTCCTTAAATCATATAGATGAGATCGTATGCTGCTGTTTTCCCCTGTACTAACAAACAAGGCTCCTATCGCGAATAAACTCCCGAAGGGGGGAAGTGAGGACAAGCTGGCGTATCGATCCCCGACAGTGTAACGCAGATAAGTTCCCCTGACCATCTATCGCATGACCCTGTGTGAAAAACTTGTGCGTAGAAAAACCTTGTCGCCCTAAAAACGTTTGTGCTCCCATCCCTTGATTCAAAGATTACTTCAGTCAAGCTGGTCGCAGTGGCATTTGAAAAAAGGGTTGACGAGGGGCCAGTTCTCTTCCACGCTCCTAACCTGCCAGGCTGAGCCCTGTGGCAGCAACGGAAGGGACCGGCAGGGTGTCTTGCTGGGAAACCTTGCTTACTTGGGAGTATAGAGGAATCGTTCCTCAGCATGGACATGATACATGCACGAGTGCCGGCAAGCATATCTGTTTTTCATTAATAAGCGGATAAACAAGTACAAACCATACATGGTACAAACATGGATGAAAGGGTGCATAATTTAAGCTAAAGTTTGGCAAGTGCCTATAGTTTTTAGATTGAAAAAAGATAAGTTCCCCGTAATGCCTTTCTTGTCCCTCTTCTCCTAGGAGCTACAGAGGGAGGTGAAGTGGGCAAAAGGGGTGCCTAGGTAGAAGCCCAGCCTGACCCCATCAGGGCTCGCGGGACGCAACCTGACAAGATCTGGAGGGCAAGGGCGAAGCGAGGAGGACGGAAGGAGCGGCTAGGCGATGCCCTGGTCACCACCGCCAGGACCAGCGAAACACGGCAGGAGAGACACCGGCAGGGAAGACGAAGCCGGAGTCCACAAGGAAGCCTGCCGAGGTCCAGCTGGAGAAGGCGGAGGCATCCACACCCAACCCCCCAGCAAATCGCTCTGCCGGGGAGAAGGCCAGGTGCAGATGATGGTGCCGCTGGCGCCTGGCTGATGGTGCGTCCGGCGCTCAGCTGGACTCTGAGCCATCGTCCTCCCGCTCGGCGCCGTCGTCTTCGCCGTCAGTGTCCTCTTCGTCGCTGTCTCTCAAAGAGCAGCTTTCGTCGTTGGTCGAGCTCTCCGCACAGCACCCTAAGCGAGCACCCGAACGTCCGAAGACCTTGATGGAGAGCAGATCTGCTTCCATTAACTTAAAATGGAGTATATACCCCTCCGCCAAGCTATGGGCACGTGCGAAAGTTTTCCAGCCGCGATGGAGAAGCATCAGGTGAGGTGCGGGGAAGTGAATGTCCACCCGCATGCTGCCATTACAGCAGCCCCTCATGTGCAACTTCAACCTGTGCGGCTGTTCCAACTCCATTACCCTTGCGAAAGGGGTAGGGAGCTGAAGGCGGCTGCGCGGGGGCCCGCGCAGCCTGACGATGAACTCCAGCGGCGTGTCCCTGATATGGCCCTCCATCGTAGCCAGGGGGCTAGAGGAGGGGCGATCAACGCACCACCACGTCCTCCCCGGCCCCTAGGGCCTCGCCGACTGCGTCCACGTCCAGCAGCACCTCCTTGTGCGCTGGATTCTGCCCTCGCATCTCCGGCTGGGGCAGGGATGCGCTGCCGAGAAGAGGTCCTCGTCGCCACCACAGGAGCACGACCGCGTCCTCTCCCTCTCACCATGATGGAAGAGGAGCGCTGGAAGGAAAAGGAGGTGCGTGGGTGAGACCTTTCACCCGCCTCTGCACTCCCTTTTATAGCAGAGCGTGGCAGGGGGCTGGCTCCCCACTACCCCGTGGCAACTGCCACGATCGACCAATCCGGTCCATCAGCGTCACTGGCAACGCCCGGAATCTCAGACCGCCCTTCTACACCTATCCGCGGCGCCGAGCTTTCTGCCATGGCACTCATTCACGCGCCCTACGTCTCCGCCACCAACCCTGCGCAATGCATGCGGCGTGCGTGGCAGAAACGACAACAGTGGTGGGGTTAATGAAGAAGCAAGGAAGATATCAAGGAAGACGTGGATCCCATGGTGGTACACCCAAAGTGTTCGCCTATGCATTTGTTAGGGCCTACCCCAATGATGCCCGGCAGCACGTATGAGCCAGGCCCGGGGGCTCCTGTCGGTGTAACAAACATTCACAGTTGTTGACCAGACCCATGCACAGGCGTGCTGACGATCACATATCCAGCATCCAGTGGGTAACACAAACCCAGACCAGAGAAGCCGCTCTCCGTGAGATCAAGGAGCGTATCAAGAAGACCAAGCTAAACATACAAGGCAAGGATTCCAAGAGAAGCATCCTCCGTTGGCCAGGCGAGGTCAGCAGAGTCGATGCAGAACACAAGAGCAAAGGCGAACCCCCGCCAGCTGCGCCTTCAGGGTAACCAGAGACTGAAGCGTGCGCCCCTTCAAGATAGCCCAGCAAGCCCCGCCCCCGGCAGACGTGGGCCAGCTACCACCGCTCCACCGCATCGCGATGCCAGTCACTTGTGAATGCGGTGTCGAGCCCTCCAGGTGATTAAGTGGCTCTCACTAAGCATGTGGCAGCTCAATGATAAGCAAATCACACCCATTTGACACCCGACTAGAGGCGTGTCAAGATGATAAGCAGAAGATGATTAAGCGGCATGGCAGGCTTGTCGGGTTTCACCCTCAGCACGACACCTAGCAGTGCATTTAATGCACTTTGTCCTAACTGCTAGAGTTAGGTATGATAGTACTGTTAGCTATCTTATCACAAGATAATGTCTGTTTTGCCACTGTGGTTACCCCTTGAGCTATAAAAGAAGGCCCAAGGCAACCTAGAGAGGGATTCGGACCCTTGCACACTTGTACGCGCGTAGCAGCTCTCCCCGAGGCCACCTTGGCGGGTTCGAGCGCTGCGTGTTCATTGTGTTCCTTCATCCAATCCACCAAAGCAGGAGTAGCGTTTTACACTTCTCAGCGGCCTGAACCTGGGTAAAAACGACTAGAGTCCTCGTCGTCGTGCTGCCTCATGGTTTCTGCTCTTTATGCAATGTGATCTCCCCCATGCCG
Source organism: Thinopyrum elongatum (assembly GCA_011799875.1). NCBI lineage: Eukaryota > Viridiplantae > Streptophyta > Magnoliopsida > Poales > Poaceae > Thinopyrum > Thinopyrum elongatum. The sequence goes on from CM022299.1 coordinate 303,461,100, forward strand.
AACCACAAGGGGCTCATGGCCCCATAGGTGATCGTGTCCACCCATGACAGCTTCTGCTTCACGCGTCGCAGGTCGTTGATGGTGAGGGCGCGGTCACGGGTGCCTTGGAAGTTGGCGATGAACCGCTCGCGGAGCTCATCCCAAGAGGAGATCGACCCCTCCAGGAGGTGCATGAGCCAAGAGCGCGCGCCGTCCTTGAGTGCCATGGGAAACCGGTTTGCCATGACCTTGTCGTCGCCATTAGCCGCCTCAATGCTTAAGGACTAGAGCTGGAGGAACTCCGCAGGGTCGGGGATGCCGTCGTAGTGCGAGGGCGGATCTGGCTTCAACTTGGCCGGCCAAACGACGCTGCGCAGCTCATGAGTGAAGGCACGGCAGCCCGCCGCACTCACGGGAGCAGCCCGCGCGAGCGAGGCTTGGTCCTGATGCCCAAGCACGGCAGCCTCCAGACCGGCCCAGTCTTGGTGCTGACGTGGCGGTGCGGGGAGCGCATGTGCGTCATGCTGCGACTGTTGCACCACCTGGCAGCTCGCCTAGTTCCTGGCCAAGTCCGGGGCTCCACGCGGCGGGTCGCGCGGGCATGTGTCGCGCCTCGGCTCGACGTCAGCGCTGCGCAAAGCAGGGGGTGAAGGCGCTCCATGGGCCACGTCACCCGCACAAGACGGTGGGGGGCGGAGCGAGTGGGAAGGCGTCGGGGCCTCTCCGGCGGTGTTGACGAGCTCGGTGATGTGGCCAAGCCAGGCGTCATAGCCCTCATTGGCGGGGCGGTAGCACAGCAGCTCGCGCGCCATGAGCAGCGCAGCCTGCACGTTCGCCAGCCCATGACAAGCATGGGATGACGAGGCCATGGCAAGAGTGAGGGAAGGCGTGGCGGTGCATCCATCACGTTGCACGGAAGGCGGCAGCAAGGAATCCTGCTGCTCGTGGGCGGCAGGGTCGGTGGCGGCGTTGGCCGCGGGAGAAGCGGAGCGTTGGGGGGCACCACGGCCCACCAGTGCCGTCTGGGCGACACGGGTAGCCCGGTGCTTAGCACGAACTCGACGAGCATTGGCCATGGGAGCGGCGAAGCAAGGATGGGACGAAGCGGAAGGAAGAACTTCGACACGCCCCTACCTTGCGCGCCAAATGTCGGGATCGGGGCTCCACGGAACCAAACAAGGTTTGAACTCTGGGGCATGTGCGAAGGATCTTGCCAAGCTACAGCTTGATGCTCGCCACCCTACGGCCTAGCTATGTCGTGTTTGAGCGAGAGGGGAGAAGAAGTGGACACGGTGGTTTACTCAGGTTCGGGCCACCTTGCGGTGTAAAACCCTACTCCTGCTTTGTGGTGGATTGCCTCACGAGGAGGATGAGGATGAACTGGTACAAGTGTAAGCTACCTCGAGGGAGCTCAATGGCTGAGGGATTCACTCCCTCTCTACAGTGGAGACTAGCCTATATTTATAGTGGCCTTGGTCCTCTTCCCTCATAGCTTAGGCAGGAAGGGATACCACAACGGCCAATTTGAAGGGGGACAGGAGTACACCCTATCCTGACTAAAGGTGGTCTTCGTCTGCAAAGCCTCTGGTCGTGACGCAGCGGTGGGCCCGATGATGACCTCCGTCCTGCCAAGCCAGTGGTCTTGGTCTTGTTGCACTGGAATGGAAACCTTTGGGGGATTCCTTGGGAACCCGCGTACATCCTTGCCTCCTTAGCACCAAAGAGGAAACTATCCTGGACTGCACCCGCTGGCGCCCTCCTGGCCTTGGTCATCATGGCTCACGTCACCGCGCGCCTCGCGAGGTGGGACGCTTGCCTAGAGATATCCGCTTCTCGGGAGGCAGCCTCGGGGGGCCGCTCCTCGGGAGGAATTGATGTCGTTCGCCTTGCGAGGCGGGGCCCTCACGAGGGTCTTGCTCGTGATGCCTTGGAGTTGGGCTGCGCCGGGCCGTCGATGGAGCCACACACTGGGCCGCAGGCAGACGGGTGTGGTACCCCCGATCCTAGAACATCGACGGCAAGCCATCATGATATCATAGGAAAGTAACATACTGCTATAGCAGCCCTTTGTAGCGATGACTGGAGTAGGCTAGCAATACGTCCAGCCATAGAAGGAGTCCACAGCATAAATGAAGCCCTTGTGTTCAATGGCATCAGAGAGCCATGGAGGATGGATGGTCCTGCGATGGGCATGCAGATTTAACCACTTATCGCAGTGGCCCATCAGATAGGCGAGACCGCGGTTGAAGAACGCAATTCGCCCGAAGTCTTTATAATTCGCAGATCTTGTGGGCACTTGGCAGATTACAACCTTGAGCAAATCAAACTTGGTATCATGTTGGCTACTATAAGATTCTGAGTATTCTGGGCTGTGGTGCTAAAGCAGTGCAGGGATAATCGAAGGAAGGGGGATGAATCACCGGGTGTAGACCTCCACGGGCATCCAGCTACCGCGACCGTCGACGAGCACCATCCAAGACGTGTACATACTGTTAATGTAGTTGAGGGTGACGGGGATCGGATCGCAATCGAGGGGGTTGATGCTCGCCACCCTATGATCGTTATGCTGCGTGACACGCCATTTCTGAAGATCAGGCGGCATCAGCAAGCAGGGAGCTGGTTTAAAAAGCTCCGGCCTGAGGGCTTTGAGTAAATGGTACAGCCCCGACAAGCACGCGGTGAGCGGCATGGTACTGAGATTGTCCACACGCGAAACAATGAGCTTGATAACCTCTGTGGGGAGCGAATTCCGGCCACTCTTTCGGCGGACGCTGCTCGGTTCTGCCATTGTTAGTGTTTGGGTTTCAGAAGAGGGGGGAGGCGCCTAGCGGGGATGGAAGACTGGACGATTATGTGCGGACGAGGATGGAGAAGCGAATATGTGCTGCGAGAAGTGGACAGGTGATGATGACAATGTAGCAGCAGCACGCCGCTTGACTTACGAGACACATCCCAGCAGCGTAGGGTCATATCGATGCCAGACAACTTGAGTGATCACAGTACTAGTACAATAAACTACAGTACCTACTACTATGCCCGAGTAGTATAGTGGAGTAGGACTCTGCTCTACTACTAGCACCGGAGGAGTAGTATATTGTAAATAGTTACAAACTTCAATGCCAGAGCGTGGAACGACTACGAACCGCCATCGGTGCTAACTACAATCCCCAGCAAACGTTCGCTGGGAGACATGGCAGTTGCAAATGCCTGCGTCGTAGTTACAGTACATGTATAAGGGTGGCGGTTTTGTCAAATACTATGGCTTAAAAAAAGGCCACCGTCAGATGGAAATCTGACGGTTATGTGGGATTCGCCAGGATTGGCCCGGGGTGAACATCAAGTACGAGATGTGCTACCCGTTCGCCGTGCCGGAGTCGCTGGAGGATCACCGCTGAAAGTGCATCTAGCCCCTAAGTGTGGTTTTGGTAATTGAATGACAATCTCCATGGACTAATGTTTTCAGTGAGATATATTTGAAGGGTTGTCCATAGATGGTGCCACAAGGATATTGGACTAAATCAAGGATGAAGTCCATATATATGAAGATAGTGTCTCAAGGATATTGGATGGAATCAAGGATGAAGTCCATATAGATGAAGTTGTATGTGCTCTAAGCTTTGGTATTAAATGACAATTCCTATGGAGCATCAAGTGCATTGGATCTTATATGAAGATATGTTCCATAGTGATGCTTGAAGTTATTTGGGTTGTTATGTGAAGATTGCCATCAAAGCATCTGAAGAAGTCCTCATGGTATCCCTCTCTGGATACCCCTTGCACACGGGCTTGTACCGTGTGCACGGGGTCGAGTGTCAACTCTCTGGATACCCCGTGCTCACGGGGCCTAGGTGTTGGCTCTCGAGATCCCATATCCAGTGAGGTTTCAGTTCTTTGGAGGATCTCAAAGATTGACATATTTGGGCTTCTGAGGATCAAGGCTTGAGAGAATAATCAAAGAGAAGAATTTGAGTTATGGTTTCAAGACAAGATCATGGTGAGCTCATGTGTTGGGTTTCGGTTGATCAAGTCTTGAAGCAAGCAACTAGAGTGAAGAATTCATGGTGCCTCTCAAGAGCTTGTGATGGAGTTCTTAGAAGGGCAAGTGGTGACCAAGATGATATTCATAGTGGAACTTGATATGGTCATGAAAGAGTCTTTGGTGATATAGTCTTGAAGCAGTGAAGGGAAATGAAGAGTTCATTGTGGCTTTCAAGAAACCAAGATGGAGCTTGAAGTAAAGATGTTGGTTGACCAAGATGAAGCTCAAAGATTATATCTAAGTGGTCAACCCACAAAGCACAAACATTGTACCACATGAGATCAAGTGATCTAATGGTATGGTAAGTAACTGTGAATTGTGCTTTGTTACCTAACCCATGCTATGTGTTTGTTATGTCTATGTGGGTTAGGTGTTTCTCATGGGCTTGCAACAAAAGGAAAGATTTCAAGTAGCCTATGTGTGGATGACATCAAGAGGTGATGGTCATCGGATTCGAGGAGTCCAAGTGCAAGATGAGAAGCCGGAGGTTATATACTTTGAAGCTTGCGGTCCACATCATGATAATGCACATGTGAAGGTGGGCTTAAGTTAAGGCTTCCCTCATTACAATATGAGGAAGCAATTCGAGTATCTTCACCAAGTGGTTGTGGACAAGAAAGGGATTCCAACTTGAGGCAAGCATTAAAGTCATCATCAAGCTCAAGTTGAATATGCAAGGCAAAGGTATAACTTAGCTAGGTTTTCCTAGTTTTGCCGGTCTCATAGTGCTTGGTGGGAGACCAGATTATAGGTTCGATAGCCGTACTATCAAGGGGGACTCTCGGGCAAGTAGCTTGATCGCATCGCATGTAGAGAGCTCAAACCTTTGCATTACTTGCATCATTCTTTCTTGTTGATCTTGGGTGGTTCTCTATGTGAGGACCTTGGGCTTTTCCATAGCTTCAAAACGAGCCCAAGATCATCGAATTCGGAGTCCGTATGCCAAAGTTACCATCGTTTGAGTGGGCTGCTGCTGGCTGTCCTGGGGTACCCCATGGATACGGACTTGTACCGTGCACACAGGACCCCGTGTGCACGGGGTCTAACCCCCCATGTGCACGGGGTGCCCAGGAAATGCCCGTTGAGCCCCAACGGCTAGTTTCTGTGTTTGGCTATTTAAGGGCTGCGTCCCCCCTCCGGTTTGGTGGCTGTTCACACACCTTCTAAACACCATTTTGAGCCTCTCTCCACCTCTCCCAAACCCCTATCTCCCCTCTATGTGAAGGGGGATTTGTGGATGGATTTGTGAGCCATTTGTTGATCCCATCCATTGCATCCACTCTCTTCAATCTCCTACTTTCTTGAGTTGCATCTTGTGAGATTGAGAGAGTGGGTTGAGCATTTGTTGCTTAACCTTGCATTGCATTTGTTGCATTGGTTTGAGCTCCCCGCATCGATTAGTTCGAGTGAGAGCTTGTGAGTTTATTACTCTTGGAGGCTTCCGCCTCCTAGACGGTTTGGTGACTTATTGTGAAGATTGTGAAGTGGCCTAGGTGGTCAAGGTTCCCCCGGAAGCTTCCTCTTGTGGTGTGCTCCGGGGAAGGGTGTTGAAGTGGCCTAAGTGGTCAAGGTTCCTCCGGAAGCTTCCTTGCTTGTGGTGTGCTCTGGAGAAGTTTGTAAAGGTGTGGTGGTCGCCTTCAAGACCAACCCCGAGTGAATCGAGGCTCATCCGTTGGGGGTGACTCGAAAGGGAGAATACGGTGAGCCACTTGGTGGCGCCCCGAAGCTTTGGCTTCGGCACCGCTCTAACGGAGATTAGCACTCTCACGAGTGTGAACTTTGGGATAAATCTGCGTCTCCGACTGACTTCTGGTTATCTCATACCCTCACCCTTTACTTACCGCGATTCATACTTGCTCATATTGATATATCTTGTGTTAGTTGAATTTCTTAGTTGTTCCTACATTTCCATATCTTGTGATATAGTTTGTGCTTGCTAGTTTCCTTAAGTGCCTATCTTGTTTAGCATAGATTGTTGGTGCACTTAGTTGAGCCTAGCATATTTAGGTTTTGTGCTTGAAAGGTATCCGTTTAGTTTAATTCGCATTAGCATAAAGCCAAATCCGTAACAATTTTAAAACGCCTATTCACCCCCCCCCCTCCTAGTCGTCATCTAGATCCTTTCAACCGCCGCCTGCTAATTGCAGAGGAGGACGGCAGCATCTTCCTCTTGGCCGTGGGCACCGGCAACGCCCGCGCAGGCCGCCGCCCTGTCTCTGTCGTGTGCGTCAGGGGCAACACCGCTGACACTGACACCTGGCCGCTGTACAGGTGCGTGCTCACTGTTGTTGCCCCTTCGATGTACGAGGGCGATCTCGGCGCCTCCCACACTGAATGGGACTGTGGTGAGCTGCTCCGTTCCCGGCAATGTGGACATGGAAGAGGGCTGATTTCATATTCACCCCAAGATGATGCACGTGGACTCCAAGGAGGTTCACCTGGGCATATGCATTACCAAGTTAACTATTCATCATTAGTCTTCGCTCAATGTAAGCCGTTGTCTAAGCATGTGGACACTTCTTATTTATATAGTATAGAACCTTCCGTGCATGACCTTGCTCTATTAGAGTATCACGCTTGAATAAAAGTGTATCCATTTATGGTTTAGTCTAGAATCTTCCATGTATGCTTTTGCTCCATTATAGTTCTCGCTTGCCATTTATGAGATTAATTGTGAATTTTTACTAATGGTGAAAGACTTATGATGAACCATTTCTTACATCTCCTCTGCCCCCTTCCAAGTCATCCTGATTTACATTCATGGTGGTCTAGAAAAAATAAACAAAATCGATACTCAAAAAACAATTCTTAAAGATCATTTCTTGCAAAGCACAATAAGTGTTATTTGTTCAAAAGTTTTGGATGCAGGTTGAACAATTGAATGCTTTTGTTTGCAAAAGATACTTTTTTATCTATTTATCCTACATTTAATATTCACCCGGATGCTTGTGAGCTCTAGAGAAGAAATAATATCCGAAGAAACCTATCGATATTTGTTACACATGAGATGACTCCCCACATACTTTGTCAAAATAAACAACTCCCCGATCAATGCATTTCACTGTTCCGTGCAACGCACGGGCACCTTACTATATATAGTACGACCATAAATTTAACTAACAAAATGCTCATGCATGTCACAAAAAAATATATCATTGAAAACTATGTTCAAATACGAATCCAACGATATAGTTTTTGTTGACATGCACTAACATTTTGTCAGTTAAATCTTCAGTCAAATTAAATGGGGGACTAATAAACCATGATGGAGGTAGTACTAGTGTAGAGGGCGGCGCTGCATGGGAGTCTCACCCCGCTCGTGGCGCGGCAGTAAAGCCGTCATATCACAAAACCCCACCACTCCCAGTAATAAGTGGCCTGGTAAAATAAACGGACAAGCAACCATCACATCCCTCTGTCTTTTTTGCATTTCATCTCTCTGCATTTACTTTGTCCGGTTCATCTCGTACACTCGATCCCTAGCTACTACTCCTAGTACTACTAGTAGTCAACTTGGAATTCCAATTGCACGACACAACTTCTTAGGCACAAAATTCGGTACAGGGTGTACTAAGCGATTTGGGAATTTGCATGCCTTCCTGACCAGTGAGATACTCCGTACAAAGTACGATAGAGAAAAAACCACAGAGAGAAGGAAGCTAAAGTAAACAATCAAATGAGCATTTTTGCATTTCTTTTGCATTGAATCGTTTCACAAGCTTGACTAGTGCTGTTTTTCTACTTTTACGAAAACTGCGTCGTAATGTTAAAATGTGCATTTGCATGTGTGTATACATACAAGTAGTAGTACAGTCTACAAGCATATATAGAGAGAGACGTGTACTACAATATATAGTTAAGTTTGTGCTATATGCACGTACTTACAAATGCGTATGGATACAAAAGGTTTCCAAACTTTTCCTTTTACATACTTAATTAAGGACGCTAATATTCCCGAACGTTCGGGATTTATCATTTCTGTCCCAAAACTAATGAGATAGCCTTACGACACTAAATTATTCCTAATAAAAGCCACGGCGCTCGCAGGAGCGCTTGCAGCGCGCCACGAGTGCCCTGGTGCACGGCTGTTTCCCAGCGCGGCGACACAACACCTCTTCCTTGGCCTCGCAACTCGCGAGGTGCTGATTGGCGACTTGCCGGCGGGCGAGTGCGATCTCACCGGTCTGGTGATCCGGCGCCAGCAGGTACTCCTTGCTAGAAGTGTGCACCCGGTCCACGTACCGCCAAGCGTAGATGAGGCGTTTGGGCTCGACTGCACTCAAGGCTTTGGCACGGGCGTCCTCCGCCACCCATACGACCCTCGCACGAGCCTTCTGCCAAAGAGCCAATTGCCAAACTCTCTCAGACGCGACATAGGCCTGCCAGGTAGCATGCCTCGTGGCGCGCTTCTCTCCATCGGCCTTCTTCTCCGCCTCTCTTTTGGCACACTCTGCCGGAGGCAAAGCCTCCCATAATTCGACCTCCATTTCTTTCCAAAGCTCCTCCAGGCTGGGAGGGGGGGGGGGGGCTCGACGGGTGACGCGACGTTCTCCTCGTAGCGGGGAGCCGACGCGTCCTCCGATGCGCATGGTGGCGAGACTAGGAACACCGACGCGTCCACCTCGACGCGTTGCGGTGAGGAGTGGAACACCGACACGTCATCCTCCTCTGGTGGCAGCGAGTGGCGCCTAGGGCTTGGGAGGGGCGATGCCATGGTGGTCGACGGGTCCTTAATTGAGAGGGAGGGGGAGGAGATAAAGGCGATGAACGTGAGTGTTCTTTCGAATGCCATGGGAGGCGCAGTATTTATAGCTAGCAATGCCGCACCTACGTAAGATATGTTGCGTGATTAATGTAACAGCTAGGTGGGCATATTTTTGTTGGAGTAAATTACGGCAGAGGGGAGGGGTGGAAATATTGCTGTTCACAACGGATTGGACGAGCGCGGGGGGACGAGAGTCATGCATGCAGATTGTTTTCACACGTGGAGGAGTGGTGGGATTGCCGATGGGAGAAGGAGTGGTGGGACTATATATGACATGACAATATCATAACGCATCTGGACGGAGGAACTAGTCTGCATAGTGCATATAAGTTTTGTCTGAAGTCAAAGTACCTCTACTTTGACCAAACTTATAGAAAAATGTATCAACATTCACAATCTCAAATCAATATTTTTATATCCATTATGAAATGTAGTTTCATAAAATATATATTTGGTATTATAGATATTGATATTTTTAATATAAATTTTGTCAAACTTTTGCAAACTTTGACTTGACACAAATCTTACGCGGAGTAAAAAGGACCAGAGGGACTATCATGCATGCGGAGTAGGCAAAAGAAAATTGCTCATTTATAGCTGTCCGGAGTCTCAAAGGGCGTGACCGCGTGAGGGAGGCGAAGGTCGTGGGAGGCGCGACAATTGACGAAATTAAGTGAAAGTTACATGCACGCGCCGGCATGGCGTGCGAACACGCAGAAGCTATACCGCCAGGCCTACGGTGTGGGTCTAGTAGACATGACATCTAGTGGGTCCCGCATAGTACTCGAGACCTCTTTGGGGGCATGCAGCCGTTTATCCACCGGGCAAGCCACCACCCCACACCGTTCACACGCCCTACTCGTCCCCGTCTTCTACCTTACAACAGTTCACTCCCAACCGTCCCGTCCTTTCACATTACACTAGTTCCACTTCTCCTAACCCGCCTCCAAAATCCATGACCTCCCAAATCTCCATGATCGGCGGTGAGTACAAGGTTAGAACCATCACCGGTAATGAGTTCTTCATCATCTACACACGTGGATCCGCGATGGTGGAAGAATGCCTTGGTCGCTTCCTACACATTCGGTGTTGAGTACATCACAGTCCTGGAAAAGGAGAAGCTTCTAAGGAGGTAGAGATGAAGAAGCCCGCCGTGATCCAGGTTTGCGTACATAACGTGTGCTTGGTCTATCACATATGCCATGTCGACGTTAGGTGCCAGAATTTTGAGGTCTTCCTCAAGGACAAAAGAGTGAAATTCATTACTGTAGACTTTACGAATGACAAGAGAGTCCTGGGTCGGATAGGCCTCATTGTAGGCCAGCCCTTCTTCTCTAGAAGGAAAGCCTGGTGTCCTCCTCTCAGCCTTCAATGCTGACCCTGGCAGCAGCCATGATTGATCCTTCGTACGATGAAGTGAAGAAACCTCACCCCAAGTTTCATCATGCATGGTAGTCAAAGACAATAGATGAAGATCACATCGTGTATGCAGCAACGGATGCCTACCTTTGTTTAAATATCTACAAGGGTTGGATGAAGAAGCAGAGCCCAGTGTCCGGTTTAAGCAAAGAAGTGTCGGCGAAGAGGAAGAGGAAGAGGGACGAGGACGAAGTCGAGGACGTGGACGAGGACTCTGAGTAAGGTGGCAGTGTCGTTGCTCATGCTGGTTCTACTATAGTGTCAAGCGGACTAGTTGCTCAGTTTTATTTCAGGGGTGTGATATGCTGAACCCCCAGCAAAGCTATGTTATGTTCTTTCTCATTATTTGAACTCTTTAGTACGTACTAGTATGTCTTACTACTGTTCTTCTTGTAGTTGGTACTACTACTCGTTTCTTCGCGTTCCTACTGTACTTAATATGTACTAGTAGTATAATTTGGGTCAGTCGATTTGTGAAAGAAGAAGTTCACCGGAGCGAAGGAAGAAGACGGCAGAGAAGCTACCCCAGTATCTATATTAGGGTGGCAGGGTGCCCATGATCTATCTTATGAGTGTTGAGTGTGGAATGCAGTTCGCCAGAAAAAATGGATCATGCCTGGGGTTAAATGGATGGCGAGGGTGGGGGGAGCATGGCGGTGGCAGGCGGTTCAGGGGAGGGCGGGGCGGCGGCGGCAGGCGGTTAGGCCTATGGTGGGTTGGTGACTCGATGGTTGAGAGAGAAGATGAATAGTGCATCATTTTAGGAGGTTGAAGAAGCCCTTCTGGCCGTCCATGTTGCATCCAATGGCTCACAAGAGTAGACTAATCCAAATTGTTCCTTTAGATTGCATGATCCATGTGGCATTCAAGGTCTCGAAGGTAGATTCCAGGTCCGCACCCGGTTTGCGGGCTCGGCGCGGGCGCGACCGGCTTCCGCCACGACAGCCACCATGCGAGCCTCCTCCGGGCGGGCGGAGACGACAATGACACACTAGCTCCTCCTCGCTGGTGTGTTAGAGCACGCGCTTGACCTCCTCCTCTTCGTACGCTGCGGGCATAGACGCGGCTTGACCTGCTCGCGTGCTTGGCAGCGCGGCGTCATTGGGAGGAGGGACTACAGATGACGTGAGCGAGTAAGGGGTTGAGATTCTCTGCAGTACCGTACGGTGCTGTAGTGCGGATGACATGTGGGGCCGGGTCCCACATGGCAGCGATAGTACTGCATCGTACAATACTGTAGTGACTGTACACATGCGCAATGACGGCGGTGGCATACTGATGAGTGCGCTTATGGGAGCTTGGTTATAGGGTTGGTCAAACTTAAAAGAACATCGTACTAGTACATGTAATCATGTGCAAGCACGTGCATCATGGCTGTGCTTATACACCACATTAGTTAGCACAGCATCAATACGGAATCCTGTGCAAGCACGTGCATCGTGGCCGCGCGGTCGATTGAAAGGTGCGTCATGGTGTCGCGCTGGAAGGACATCGACCGAACCTTTTTGTGTGTGTGAAAACAATCCCCGAATATTACTCTACTTTTTTTGCTGGAAAAGTCCCTCACGCTACAATATTTCCATATATTTGTATTTAGCTTTAGTTTGTGATTATTTGGATTTGGACGATTTAGGTGCCCCCTACAATTTTTTTTAATAGAGATTATGTGTGTGTAACAGAGAGAGAACGCGTGTATGTGTCTACATGTGTGTTGTGGCGGAAGGGCAATGTGGAGACGGTGTGTGTGTGATAGTCATAGAGAGGTATGAATGTGCAAATGATCATGTATGAGTGAGACATATAGATATACCGAGATGTTGTGTATACATGAGAGAACGGTGTTCTATTTGTGTTTTTTGTGTGTGCGTGTGTGTGAGAGAGAGAGGAGCATCCGTAACACAACAACCATCTCTCTCGATTCGACCGTCCCTCACACAATCGCATGTAACACATGCATCAACACACACATTTTGACACCCTCACACAGCCCCTGCCCGCCTCAAGGCCCCTACATCGCTCTCTATCTCTCACACACAATCTCTTCATGAAAACCCTATTTGGCATGCACGTACCTCTCTGTCACAGACACACCATGTACCACGCACACACATTTATCTCTCGCTATGTCTCTTTGCATAGCAAACACACTCCCCATAGTCCTATCTTTGTATCCTGCACATGATCTCTCTATATTGCTTAAACATTGACACACACGATGTATCTGTCTTGCACCATTAGCCTCTCTCGCATGCTCACTATGCACACACATTCTCTCCATAGGTTTGATTTCTCTCAATAGTTGACACACACAACCCCCCCCCCCCCCCCCCCCCCCCCCCCCCCGCCCCACACACACACTATCCATCCCCATCCAAGGTTATATAGCGACCACTGTCGCTTGTGCTTATATGCACCCCCACATGCACACCACCTTGATCTTTAAGGAGGGCATCGAGAAGAAGGAAGACGACGACCAAACCGTACTAGAGACCGCAGGGCCATTTGGAAGCAGGATGACATGACGACGGCTGAGTAACTCCTTTCCCCCCTCTCTCTCTCTCCTGCTCCTTCCCTCCCTCCCGCACAAAATTATCAATCCCTCAGCCCACAAGATTGCCCTCTAGTCCATGTTCTTTTGAGCTCTCTCATTAAACCTTTTGTCTCTTCTCCTTCCACATGTACAAAATCTCAATGCACACGCATCTCACTCCTTATATTACATGTCTCTATCTTTCTCACAGACCTAACTTCTTCCTCTGTATACATATATATATATATATATATATATACATCCCTCTCTCACACACTTCCTCTCTCTCTCTCTTAGTTTCTCTCCTACTCTCTCGCCCACATATATACAATCTTTCCCGTCCTCTGTCTCTTTCTTCCACTGGGTGTATATCTTGTGTGTTGAGCGCATGCATCTCTTTCCCGCCATTGCTCTATCTCCACAAACTCTCTATGTTTCATTCACACATTGGGATGTGTTCTGAAAATTGGTTTAGACCGGATCATGTAGAGTTATGGTTGGTTTTATTGCATCCAACAAATTAATAACTATGAAATGCATTTAGATTTTCATTTGAGTTAGATTATGTGAGTTTGTCCATATTGTGAAGTACTATAGACCTGGTATTTATCTTGGAATTCAACAACGATTCTAAATATTGAATTGTATAAACCATTACATTCGAAGTCAATAGCTTAATATATTTATTTCACAATTACAACAAATAATTAATGCCACAACAAACTAAGAAAACAGATGTGTACTCCCTCCGTTTTTATTTAAGTCCGCGTATCAGCATTGGTCAAAGTCAAGTTTTGTAAACTCTGACAAAGTTTATAAACAAAAATATTAACATATACAATAACAAATCAATACCATTAGATTCATTATTGAATGTACTTTCACATCATACAGATTTGTTATGGTAAAGGTTTGTATTTTTCTATAAACTTGCTTAAACTTTAGGAAGTCTGACTTCAATCAAACCTAATATGCAGAGTAAATAAAAACAGAGGGAGTACTAGTAGTACTCCTAGCTGCTCAGCCCAATCACCCAACACGCATGACGAGGAGTAGGGAGTAGTACAGTGTTACAGATTTTCAGGTCGGTGGCAAAATCTCCCGCTTCCATCGAGATCTCCCGCGACTCAGATTCGACCAATGCAAAGTTACCATCATACCCTTGGTCGAACAGGCCGACATATGCTGGTTGGTCGGGGGCTGTTTTGGTAACTTCAAGTTCACCCCACCCCGGCACCCAGAGTACTCCTCATTACTCCCCATTTTCTATCCCCACCGCAAAATAGACTTCTCCATGGCACTGGAGCACCTTCGTGCCCCTCCCCTTCTTCATCGGCGCACTCATCCACCGCAGCGCATCTGCCTCATCGACGACGTTGTACGCCGCACTGGAGCCGATCCGCCGTTGCCCTCGTACACGGAGCCGCTTCCCCGGCTCCCTCTTCCACGGTCTCGGATCTGCTTCCCGAAAGCCGACGCCAAGCGCAGCAGCACCATCGTCATCGACAATGAACTGACTCCCATTGCCGACCATGATGCATAGACACTGCCGCGACCTTCGTACTCCTCCTTGATTGGTAATGTGTATATTGACTCTCTTAGCAGTACATGTGCAGTTCCGATTATGTTCATACCTACCCTTCAAATTTCCTGGCTGCTATTGTTTCGGTAAAAGTAATTGGTTATAGCTTGCATTGTCCAACAGAATATCATCTTGTAATTGTGCGTCGCTAGTCCTGTATTGCGCTGTGCTTGGGTAGGTTCTTCATCTGTAACAGGTAGTGTTGCAAATGATGGAAAGTTTTTTAGAATAGCAGGGAGGTGATCCCCCTGTTCTATTCACTCAAAATGAAACCACAACGTAGTTCTAGCAAAGTTGGAGAGCCACATAGTAGGATATTAAAAATCACTCGTGCTAACATGGCAAATGAGAGCTTTAATGTTGCCCACAAGATGCATGAGTATTACTATATTTTTCTTGCCATGTTGAGATTTTAAAACTACGAATGCGAACATGCAGAGGAGCAATGAAGACCAAATACGAGATGTTGGGGACATCTTCAAGGAATGTTGCAAGTTAAAGAGGAGCTGCACCGAACCTGTAAAACGAGCTTTGGCAAGTAACAACCTTTCAATTACTTTGACATTGAGAACCCGACTAGCAGTGGTGGATGTTTTGTGTGTCCTTGATGGTTTCGTTAATGAAATCAGAGGGAGCCCCCTCTTTTGATCATTTTTTTACTTCGACATGGTATGTGTCTGGCAGTAGTAGTGAACACAGGACCAGACTAGGTCCTGGGCAAGCCCCGAGCTGAAAACATCGTCAAACCATGTTGTCTGCTTGGCTAGGGTTCTTGACATTCAATCCAACAGTGTGGCAGATTATTAAACAATAATAGGCGAGACAAACAATTTCCTGTACACTTGATTAGGCTCTCAATCATTTGTAGGATCTCAATTTACTCAGTGAATCCACCATGTCGTAGGATGAATCTTCTGTAATTTAGTGTTGAAGCTAGTCAGTCAAACACGCCTACAGACGCCCTGGAGATCATTTGGTTGCCGGTTGTTTTGCTCCAGCAACCCTTGGCTTAGTGCACCCCTCTGCTGGTTTTTCTATTTCTCTTAGCCTTGTGTTCTTCGATGTATATGTCGTAGTTTCTATAAGCTGGCTCTGCTTGATATGTAATAAGCACAGTCTTAATCATCCTAATGCTTTCCTTTTTAGCTTGATGTAGGAAGTGGGTGTTCTCACCTTGCAGTCTATTTTTATATTTCTCCTTTTGAATTCACTTCTCCTAGTCTTGTTTATCGGGCTTCTACTTAATGGATCTGGGGAGCTCTGACTATTGATCTAAAAAAGAAGTAACTTGTTCATGTCAGGAAGCAGTTCCTGCGAGGAGGGAAGTATGGTCAACCTCGAGATCATGTTTCCAAAATGAGGTTGGATTACACACAAGGTGCCATTTCCCTAATGATGCCGAATTAGACACAAGGTGCAAATTCCCAGATGATGCTGGATTACTCACAAGCTAGGTGGAGTCGTCAAGTGTTCGTGTCCTCGTTGCTCTAGTAAAGGCTCAACGAAAGCGTGCAGCAGCCCTTGAGAATGTAGCTGAGTTCCTGAAGAAGTGAAAAGAGCAATCAGATGCTCTCTTCACCCAAGTCAAAGAAGAGATAGAAGAAGCCAGAAAGAAGCTAGCAGAGGAAGAGTAGGCTAGGCGTCTCCTGCTATCTAAAATTGTTGTCAATACAAATTTTGATTCATAATAGCTAGGTTCAAATGTTTATCCAGTTAGCATGCCTGTTGTGATGTCCGTGCATCTACTGAGATGTATGTAAGTCTGTGATGCCGAGATGTGGCACAAAACAAATTTTTTCCAGGTCATGAAATAACAGCCATTATTTTCTGAACAATAACAGACGAACCATTGGACATGGTATTGTTCACACGCAAGACCAACATTCCAAGTTCAACTTCCACATCAAACTCATTTTCACAGATATCTGCACATTCATAGATAATGTCCACAACCATGATTCACTTCAAAGCAAAAAAAAAGTGAGGAGAGTTATAAATAAAGAAAAATCTCTAGTTCTTACTACCAGTGTGAGCACAACAAAACAAGACCATACAAAATTAATTATATTTTGGACATTTTTTAACTAAATGCGAATAACTTCTAGAAGCAGGTATAATCTCTAATGCCGGCCGTGGTTGGGGTCCATGATGTTTTGAGCCAAACCGGGCAACACATCGGGTGTCTATGCCGGTGACGCGGTGGTCATAGCCTTCATGGGTTCGGAGTGGTGGCGACTCCCGTGGTCTACCATTCCTCGGTGTCGACGGTGGCCGCGGACGTGTTGCCACCTCTGCCGGAATGCCATGGTTCCGCCAACATTTGCGTCAGATGGCGCGGCCAGCCACGGTGCACTGGACGCCGTGGTCCCCCATGTGCCGGCGTGTAGCAACTGGCCACTCCTCTGCAAGCAGGCTTGGAGCATCGAGTTGATGCACCAGGGGCTAGCTTGGAGCGGCGCCTTGCTCCTCCGCTTGCCCGCCTGTAGCCTCACCCATGGTACTGACGGCCTGGGCCGGGGAGGGAGGTGGGGCATCGAGTTGCCTGGCTCGTCGGGGCACCTAGCCGGCTTTTATGTTGGAGAACTCATCTTCCTGCTCATCAGATGCTATGGAGAGTGTGGAGGAAATGGTGCAAGGAGGATATGGGGAGCAGCGGTGTGGTGTGGTTCTTGCTAGGCGTCTGACCTCGTTTAAATAGCGGGCGGACGAGAGGAGCCAATCGGCGTTCTGTTCTAAAATGTCAGCCGGCTCACGGAAGGACGTGTTGCCGGCACACACGTGGATTCAATGGAGGTAGGCAGGGAAGTCTGAAGCTGGTTGAATGCGGCGAGGAGGTGTGTTCAGCGTGGCGTTCAGTGAGTGGGACCCTCTTGGCCGGCGCACCGGTTCAATGCCTGCGCTAGTGAGAGGTCATGTCCGTGTGATAGCAATCACTCCCTCTGGTCCTTTTTTGTTTCGATATAAGAAAATCTCATTTTCCATTCACATTTTACAAGTAAAATTCATGGACAAAAATTGACCCAAAATATGATGGGGACTAGTAAACCAGGACGGAGGTAGTAGTGATGAATTCCATTTTCGCTCCATACCAATCGTTCTAAAAACTAGTATAACGCGCCATTGAAAATTGGAACTCTTACCCCGCTAAAAAATGATATTTTAAACATGGCAACTCAATCAGTGGCGACTGGCGAGCCGCCGCCTCCAGGTCGTTCACCTGTGGTCCCAGACCATCAACTCCTACGGATCAAATTATCATGCGAGCTGACTATTCCTACAAAGGTGCGCTCCACCATGTACCCGGTACCCGCGCATGCAGCAATCGTGCACCTATGGGTTTATTTGTTTACCATGCCTTACGTAACTCTCATGTGTGCGAGACAGCGAGAGACCGACTGTGTGCGTGCGCCTCTTCTTTTCGTATATGTACTCCAGAGTTTGTCTAGTGTCCAAGAAATAATATAGTAATAACTAGCAATGTGCTAATGCGTTGCAATGCATCCAGAGTAGAGTAATACATATTCACCAATTTGATAGAAAACAGTCTAGTTTTGATATACATATATCACTAAAAATATCTTATGTTTCACTCAAAATATATTCCTTTGGCTGTTTTGATGCGATAAGGGAGGAATGTGGTTGGTTTCAAGATTCGAGAAGTGGGATATTGTTGCAAAAAGCCCATGTGTTTGTGTGAGGGAGAGAGGAGGAGGAAAGAGTGCGTGTGTGACAAAGACATGAAGAGTGTGTGTGCGAGAGGTATTACCATAAAATGAGGCGAGAGTGTGCGTGTGCACGATCGAGAGGGCGTGTCTCAAGAAGGGATGAAAAATCTACATAGATACAAGGAGCAAAAGTGTGTGATGGATGGATAAACCTATCTAGAGGCTGGTCGATCAATGTTTGTGAGAGAGATACGAGTCAGGGGTGCAAAAGCGAGAGTTTTGTGTGTGTGTGAGAGAGAGAGATAGAGACGGTAGTCGGTAGGGGGATCCAAAGCGGGATTTGTGTGCGTGTGAGTGACTAAGAGAGAGGGGGGAGAGAGAGTTTGTCTGATCGGTAAACAAATGAATAATGTCAGTTTTGGAACGGAGATGAAGACGGAAAGGAGACCCCAACAAACGGTGTGTGTGCGGGAGAGAGTAATTTTAGTGGTAGGAGTCATATCTAGAAAGATATCGGGTGTGTGAGAGAACCCTAGAGAGAAAGGCAAAGTGAAAGACGAGCGAGAGTGTGTGTGTGTGGCGGTGAAAAAGAAAGCTTAGGTAGCTATAGTGATACCAGAGAATGATAGAGATGTGAGAGATAATGAAAACCGTGTAATCTATGAAGATAGAGAGTGTGTGACACTTCTCGAGGGAGACGATGAGAGACCGTGTTTGCAAAAAATGGAGAAGCTTGTAGTGAGCGTGCGGGTTAGATGGAGAAAAGAGAGTGATAGCTACATGAAGGAGCACATGAGAGAGACCTAGAGAGAGATCGGCGTGAAACAAGATTCAAATATTTAGTTGTGTGTATAGAAGATGTCAACATAAAAGGGATTCAAATATTTGAATTCCAGATGATGATATATGTAACTCATACTTGAACCAAAATTGATCTATCAAACATGCATACTAATTTGAATTTGCGCACGTGTATGTTATTTAATATATTGATATTACCGATCCATACATTTGAGCTGAACATAATTTGGTTTCAAAATTTTGAATTCAAAGTTGAACATAATTTGGTATAAAAAATTTGAATTCAACCTTATGATTTTGAGATCATTGCATTTGTAAATCATATTTTATATATAAAGGAGCATAATTCTTTGTTGTGCTTTTGAAAGTATATATAAAAAAATGATGTACATATATTTCTATTCGAATACAAAATGGATCCTGCCCGAAAAAAAGAATACAACATGGAGTTGAATTGAGTTGGCACGGTAAACGTGCAATATTTTTCTGCAAAAAATTGAATGAAGCAGGGAAACTCGCACTAACCGCCCGAAACCAAAATCTGCGAGATGGAAATTACTACTACCTATCCCTGACACACAAAGCCTATCGGCTCGATTTCTATAGGTTTCGATAGGGGTAGGCTTGTAATTTCACTCAAACATGACATAACCGCCTCCGACTCTCACCTCCACGGATTCATACACGATGGGCGCCAAAACACTGTTTCTCTTCGGCCCAAATCGCCTCTCACCCTGATTCATACAGGGTGGGCGCCAAAACACAGTTTATCCTCGACCAAAATCTCCGTCGCCAAATATTCGGTGTATGCGAGATTACCGTCCTATGCCCAACCGACCAATATTGCTGTGATGTAGGAAATTGTAAGCGGGGGCTCAGTTTGTAAATTTCCTCGCATTTGAGACAAGCGCGTCCTGAAGACATGGTTCCCCCTACCTCTTTCCCTCCTTTTCCCCATTCGTACTCCGTGGGCGCCAAAAAACACCCTCTCCACCCCCAGTCTCCTTCCTCCGCCACCCGTCCTCCTCCACCATGCCGGAGCTGATACCCTGACACCGTCGTCCATTAAAAGAGATCGACCTCTCTCATCCACGTCTTCGGACCAGGATCCTTGCGTCGCATCCTCTCGTTTCATCTGCGCCATTGTCCACCTTGCCGAGGCCGCTCGTACCACCACCTCGTCCACCATGCCAGATATTTCCCTCGCCGCCATCGTCTGCCCTCCTAGATCTGCTTCCACGCTGCCAACAGCCATCGCTACCGCAGCACCCTCAACGCCTCAGCAGGTGCTTACACGGCACCACACCAGAGGCGGTACTCTTTCATATCTGCTCAGGTTATTTATTTCAGCAAGAAAATAGATCGCCACTACTTTACTGTGATTTCTTGTCCATCACTTAGAATTTTACTTGTCAGTTGAAAGAAAACATTGGTTGTGAAGTTGCCTTTGTCCGGTTTGCACCTTCAGATCTGCCATGGCACGCTCACCACTATACTCACAATGCTTATGGTTTTCCCCTTTTATATTCCACATTGGCTTAAATGATAGTCGACTGAATTTCAATTTGGGGTCACTCCATTTTTGAGAGTTCGCCGGAGTTAAGGAAGGGGCTCGCCGGAGGGCTGCCCCATTATCTATCTTAGGGTTTAAGGTGGGGACAGTGGTTGTGTGGGGCTGTTGTCGTGCTATGGTGGGGCCTCGCCGGAGGCAAAACTCGACGCGGGTGGGGGTGGGGGTGGGGTTGGCTAGAGGGATGGCCGGGGGTGCGGAAGACCGGAGGTGGTGGGCGGTTCAATGGAGGGCGGGGGGCGGTGGTTTGGCCGCCGGCCCATGCGGTGGTTTGTAGGGGAAGAAAAAGAGGCGAGGAAGAAGGAGGGTTAGGAGACGTAGGATCTTCATCCAACCTCCTGAAATGGTCGACTGACCCAAATGACAAAAGTCAGGCGACTTGCATGTAGACATTCCCTTTATATTCAATGTACCATCATCCTAGGTGCTTTGAGATGTGCTAGCACTGCTCCTCAGGCCATCAAGCTAAACAACATGCCACTCATAATTCCAAACTTTGTTCGTCAAATATGAATCTGATATGATGCTGATATTACTAAAACAGAGAACGTTTAATTGGTCAGCTAATGTTCCTACTTTACTTTCGAAAAGCACGTGCGCCACATATAGAGAGACAGCAGGGAGCTACATTCTTTATGCTCTCTGGTTCATCATGTGTGGGCAATGAACATTTTATTATCCAAAATCTGCTTGCTCTTCTTTAGCATGTTCCCCTTCTGTTCTTCTTCAATAAGTACTCTCTCCCTTCCTAAATATAAGTCTTTGTAGAGATTCTTCCATGGACTACATATGGAGCAAAATGAGTGAATCTACACTCTAAAATGTATCCTATACACTTGTATGTGATCCATAGTGGAATCTCTAAAAAGACTTATATTTAGGAATAGAGGGAGTATAATAGTTGTACAATATGTTCCTTGTAGTGAAGAGGAGGAGGGACATTTGCAGTGTACATGTCTATTTGGTCGCCTGTCATGGACGCTTTCAACTCTTCGTGTTGGTCTACCCTAATATCCAGGAAATGTTGGGAGTTGTGTCGCCTTTGAGAGTTAGACTGATAGTAACAGTATTGCACCTTCAGTTGTAGAAAGCTGGTATCCAAAGCCTTTCTAGCCGTACCGGTAATACCAGCACATATTTTTGAGCAAGTTCCACTTTCCTGATTTTACTCGTGATGCTTAGGGTTTTCCCATTATATCTACACTATGATCTGCGTAGGTGCATTGTGTCCTACTAGCAGTAGTCCACCCTTTAAATCTAAACAACACACCAAACATAATTCCAAAGCTTAGTCATTCCAATACGAATGTGACATGATATTAATATTAGTTAACAAACATACATTTAATTGGTCAGCTAATGCTCTCACTTGAGTTTCCAAATGCCTATGGACACATAGGGAGAGACAACATGGAATTGCATTTCTTTGGATGCTCTGATTCATCATGGGTGGGCAACCAACATTGTATAGAAAGAAACGGAATCTCCATAATATGCTTCCTCTTTTATTCTTTAAAATGTTCCTCTCATGTTCTTCTTTAATAAGTAAAGTATGTTCCTCGTCAAGAAGGCAAGCAGGGCATCTGTACTCGACATGTCTATTTGGCCGCTTCCGCAAGCTGCTTTCAGCAATTCGAGTTGGTCTGCCATAATATCCAGGAAATGCTGGGAGCTGTGCGGCCTTTGAGAGACTAGACTGATAGTAACAGTAGTGCGCCTTCAGGTGAATAGAGTTGGCTTGTAAGTGATCGATAGGCTTTCGATTAGTAGCGGCAATACAACCCCATATTTTCCAGCCAGTTCCACTTCCCCGATTTATTTATGATGCTTATGGTGTCCCCCTTTTATCGACACTACAATCTGCATAGTGGCTTTTGTGTCGTAATAGCAGCACTCCATCCTTCAAGCGAAACTACATGCCACTCATATTTCCAAAGCTTACATTTAATTGGTCAACTAATGTTACTGCGTGAGTTTTGAAATGCATGTGCGCCACATATAGAGACATGTTGGAATACTATTTCTCTGTGCACTCTCGTTGTCATGGTTTCGCAATAAACTTTCAATATAGTATATTATGAACCTATCATCTGCCAACTATCCTTACCTCTGGAGCTCCCAACAGGGAGCCTATTTTTTGTGTAGTTGTGCCAGATTATATTATTGTACGCACCAAATTACAGCACACAAGGGCTCTCTCATCAAAATCCAGTGATAGCACAGAAGGGTTTACAAGGAGACCCTATTATATTAGAATATCCTCTGCATTACAAAGATAATCTCACTACTATTTGTGTAGTTTTCATGCTTCTCAGATATTGAACAAAATCACAATGAATATGAGAATGCGCACATCAGAAGAGTATCGCGGAATAGTGCAATGAGTAACAAACATGGCATCGAGGCATTGAGTTCTATTCTTGATGGAATGAAGCCCACACGCTCCGCACCAATAGATTCGTGTTCAGAATATGATCCTAATGACTATTCTGAGCTCAAGGAGTCAAAGGTAGATGGCCTATCATGTTCACCCTACAAGGTGCCTGTTCTAATTTGACAAGGTTTAATTGGTTGCATGTAACTTGCGTAAGCTATCTTGCGTTTCTTCTGCTTCTTTGCACCACCGTGTGCATAGTTTACTCATCATATATGTGAAGTTGCCATGCCCACCCATTATCAATACGCATTCCATTTGTCATCATACCATGTTTTTCCATTCAGATGCTATTCTTGTGTATCATACATCCAAAAGGAAGAGAGTGATTGTAGAACCTGAAGGATAGTAGCAAAGTCCTTGAAAAAGGTGGTAGTACTGAAGAAATCAGATAGCACCCCACTTATATTGGCGATAGAACCAGCGCCACAAAACCTAGGATATCGCAACTAAGCTACTCGCTGCTTTGCTCTTGTTAGTACATGTTGTCTTGTATCGTTGTACTTACATTCATACCTGGTTGATTATGTGACATCAGTGTGCATGATAACCTGCAGATCCACATTTCTCTCCTAATTATCAGATCTATATTAATGCTTACATTAATGTAGACTAAACCCAATGCTTATGAAGAAGTTTAGCTCTACATTGTTCTTGTAAGTATGTATTGTCCTATATCACCGTACTTATACTGTCAGCTAGTTGTTCATGTACCATCACTTTGCAGCTTATTTTCCCTTGGCATCCATTTTGTACATGTCAGATCTATGTTTACTCTTACCGAAATGTTGAATAAAACCAATGCTACTGAAGATGTTTAGCTGTGCATTACTCTTGTCAGTACCTTTTGGCTGTATGATGTACCTACATTTATAGCTAGTTGATTATGTAGCATCACTCTGCATCTTAGCTTAAATAATCTCCATTTGTTCCTATATTATCACTTCTATAATTACTCTTAACAAAATGTAGAATAAAGGCAATGCTTATGAAGAAGACTCTGTGGTAAACTTCTTGAATTGCCCCGCCCCCCCCCCCCCATCAACATGGAAAAGGGCTTTATAGAGCCGGTCTTCATTACTAACGTATGTTTGTCCTTCTCGAGCCTTCAAACTTTGTTGTGTATATTTGGATAGCAATGACTGCAACTGCTGTTTATTTTTGTCATTTGCATCAAATTGCATGTTTAAAGTTTATTATGAAGAAGTTCATAAACATAAGTTTCTCCTTCTCAATTTCAGTTTTTAGTTGTACAACCTAGTTCCTTATTCATACCATGTAAATTAAACTAAACATAGCAAGTGATCTTCCTTAGCACCGCATGTATGCTTGTTGATCTGTAATCCAGTGGTGTGGTCAAACTACCAACTCCAGGACAATGTCATATCCTGCTATGTCTTAACTATGAACAATGCATATTATGTTCATGTTATTTAAATCGTGTCTCTTTATTTACCAATCTGAAATGAGATAAATTGATAGTACACTCACCATCGATGCTTATACATTCTTTAGCACTGCATGTATGCTTGTGTTCTTGATCTGTAATCCAGTGGTGTGGTGAAGCTGGCCACTCCTGCACAATGCCATTTCCTGCCATGTCTTAACTGTGAACATTTTTATTCTATTGTAATCTAGGTCTCTTTATTTGCCACTAAGAAATGGGATGAATCGACAACACTATTGCTTATATGTGCAAAGCATGTTATCTGTCTGCTTTTTTCTCTTTCAGGGTGATATCACTGACGCCAAGAACTGCCATTGATGCTATGCAGCCAGCGTTGCATATAAACGTCAAACAAGTGCAGTCATCAGCTTGCTCAGCTACTTGCGCTGCAGCTCCCAGGCAGGGAAAACCTTTCTTGAACTGTGTTGAAGTGCTGTCGGTTCTGTATATTATTTTAGGCGGCGTGTTTATTTGCACTGGTGGCGACCTTTGATGCCCAGTGTATGTAATCTGCTGTCTGGTTGCGCTTTATTATCGCTGGTCGCGAACTTTTATGCCCAGTGCATGTAATATGCAGTAATTTCTTTGTTGTATAGTCTAGGTATATTCTTCATCATGATGCTGTAATTTAATTTCTATATATGTTGTCGTCGCTCCATGAAAAGGCTGTAAGCTTTGACGGAGTGCAATAGGCCTAAATGTTTGGTTTATTATATAAAAAAATTACGGTACTAAAATTGGCCGGCCCGCCAATCGCTGTAAATGGGCCGAAACGTTGGCCTACAATCATGTCCGGCCAATAGCAGGCCTAGACGTAAACTCACCAACTATTAGTTTAGGGCCTTTAACAAGCCGAGTAAACCAGTTGCCTAAGTTGGTCCAGAAACTAGAATGGGATTTTAACAGTCCAAAAAGTAGATTGGGCCTGAACAATGTTGGAGGCCCATGATTGGCTTAACCATAAGACGGGCCGTTAACTGGCCAAAATATTTGTCGGGCCACAGTTGGCCCAATAACATAATGGGTCGTAAACAGGCCGGATGCAAAGTGGGCCATCATTAGGCCCAGTTATCTCACAGGCCTTTAATGGGCCAATAGTCAAGTTGGGCTAAAATATATCCATGAAGACTACGGGCCTTTAAGAGGCCGAAAGTCACTTCGGCCCAAAAATAGGCCCACATGCAGCATAGGCCGTTAAATGGCCGAAAGTGAAACTGGGCCGACAATGGCCCATATGTACCAATGGCAATTAACAGGCCGAAAGTAATATTGGGCTGAACTATTACATGTGCCTTTAAGAGGCCATACTTAAAATGGGCCCCCAATGGGGCCGAAAGCACAGTGCCTGTTAACGGGCCAGATCATATATGGGCCGTAATTTGGCCCAAACAATTTCAGGCAGTTAACGGGCCGGATCCTATATGGTCCGTCATTTGGCCCAAAACATAGCAGACTGTTAACGAGCCGGATATGATGTGTGCTGTCATTTGGCCCAAAATGTGATAGACATCTAATGGGCCAGATCTTATGTGGGCCGTAATTTGGCCCAAATCGTGCCAGGCTATTAACGGGCTGGCCCAGTAGAGTATGACAAAATCTTGTGGGCCCTTGGCTATGCCGGCCTTTTTATCTTAAATGGGCTACTGTTGGGCCCTGCCATGTTTCGAGGTAACATAGGCGTGTTCCCTCCATTGTACGGATGACATCTATCCCAACACTAAGCCGACAGGTGGATCCTCCGGCGAATGAGAATTTTACACGTGGAAAATCCCCATTGGTCCGGGCTGTTAACGGGTTATCGGATCCAAACCGGAACCCGATAGCTTAACGGCGACCCGTTACGGTGGATGACACGTGTCGGTTACCCTTGACGAAAACATTTCCATGAAGCGCCATTTATCGTCATGGAAGTGGACACTTCCGTGATGATAATTTTGGTATTGTCATGGAACACTTCTACGACAGCACAGGTGTGACTATCTTGATTCTGTCATAAAATCATCATGGATGTACATGCATGACAGAAAACGTGACCTACTATGACAAACATGTATCATCACTGAAGTGTATTTTTTTTGTAGTGAGCATTGCCGCCACCTGCACCCGTGACATTAATGAAACCTACAGAAGAAGGGCACCACCACCATCATCTGAAGACGTCCAGGAGGTGTTCGGGCGTAATCCCGGACTGGGATCCTCGGCACGGGCCGGGGTCAATGCGGGATATTTTGCCGCAGACCAGCCTCTAGAGGATCCTGAGGATGTCTCGGTTACCAATTACGAAGTTGAAAGTGTGATGAATCATCGATGGCGGAAGGAATCCTTACGTCATGTCGCATTTTCTAGCCAGGAATTCAATGCATTTAATTCGATAGACGCATACTGATAACCCACAAGTATACGGGATCATTTGTAGCCTTCTTCGATAAATAAGAGTGTCGAACCCAACGAGGAGCTAAAGGCAGAACAAATATTCCCTCAAGTTCTATCGACCACCGATACAACTCTACGCACACTCGACGTTTGCTTTACCTAAAACAAGTATGAAACTATTTTGCAAGAATAAAACTATGAGTACTTTGTGAGAATAAAACTACAAATAAATTGCAAGGTAATAAAAGTGGATAGCTTTTGTCAACAAGAAAGTCATTTGTCCCTAGGCAATCGATAACAAGTACCGGTAATCATTCTTGTAATTTTATATGAGGGAGAGGCATGAGCTAACATACTTTCTCTACTTGGATCATATGCACTTATGATTGGACCCCTAGCAGGCATCCGCACCTACTAAAGATCATTAAGGTCGTGAAACCCAACCATAGCATTAAGTATCAAGTCCTCTTTACTCCCATACGCCATAACCCACTTATCCGCGTTTAGGCTGCTGTCACCCCTGCAACACCGACAATAAGCAAACCATGAACATATTGCAACACCCTACAGCGGGGGTCCCTCACGTTTGCGTGGGACGGAGGGCACCGTAGGATAGCACCATAAATAAAATATACAATCATACAAACCAAGATCACGATTAACCCACAGGACAAAATGGATCTACTCAAACATAATAGGATAGCCAAATATCATTGGGAAATAATATATGGAGTTGAGCACCATGTTTAAGTAGAGATTACAGCAGGGAAGAGAGGTGTTACACCGCTGCATAGAGGGGGAGAAAGTTGGTGTAGACGGTAGCAAGATTGTTGATGTAGATCGCCGTCACGATCCTAGCCCCGGCGGCTTTCCGGCGCCACCGGGAGAGAGGGGGAGAGAGCTCCCCTCATTCTTCTTCTTCTTCCTTCGCCTCCCCCTAGATGGGAGGAGAGTTCCCCCTCTGGTCCATGGCCTCCATGGCGGCGGAGGGGCGGGAGCCCCTCCGAGATTGGATCTCCCTCTCTGTTCTCTTCTGTTTCGCGTTCCCGTTTTCTGGCCAAAAAACGTTTCTTATATTCCTGGAGATCCGTAACTCCAATTGCGCTGAGATTTTAACATGATTTCTTCCCACATATAAGCTTCCTTGCGCCTGAAGTAGAGCTCCAACCGACATACGAGGTGAGCACAACCCACCACGGCGTGCCTGGGCCCTAGGGCGCGCCCAGGTGTCTTGTGGTGGGTGTGGGCCTCCGTTTGCGTTGATTCCAGGTCCCAAAAATCACATATATTCCAAAATAATTCTTCGTAAATTTTTATTGAGTTTGGACTTCGTTTGATATGGATATTTTGCGAAACAAAAAACATGCAAAAAACAGGAACTGACACTGGGCACTGGATCAATAGGTTAGTCCAATAAATCATATAAAATATTGCCAAAAGTATGTGAAAGTTGTATAATATTGGCATGAAACAATCAAAAATTATAGATACGACGGAGATGTATTAGCATCCCCAAGCTTAATTCCTGCTCGTCCTCGAGTAGGTAAATGATAAAAAAAAGACAATTTTTGATGTGGAATGCTACCTAGCATAATCTTGATCATATGTCTAATCATGGGATGAATATTAAGACATAAGTGATTCAAAGCAATAGTCTATAATTTGAGATAAAGACATCAATACTCAGGCATCCCAACAAACAATCATGTCTTTCAAAATATCAACGCTAAAGAAAGCTATCCCTACAAAATAATATAGTCTTGTCATGCTTTGTCTTCTTAACACAAAGTATTTATCATGCACAACCCCGATGACAAGCCGAGCAATTGGTTCATACTTTTTAACACACTTCAGCTTTTTTAACCCTCACACAATACATGAGCGCAAGCCATGGATATAGCACTATGGGTGGAATAGAGTATGATGATAGGGGTAAATATAGAGAAGACAAAATAGTAAGAAAGTCTCACATCGACGCGGCTAACCAACGGGCTATGGAGATGCCCATAAATTGATATCAATGCAAGGAGTAGGGATTGCCATGCAACGAATGCACTAAGAGCTATAAGTGTATGAAAGCTCAATATGAAAACTAAGTGGGTGTGCATCTAATCCTATAATGAAAAATTCCCACTAGTATATGAAAGTGACAACATAGGAGACTCTCTATATGAAAACATGGTGCTACTTTGAAGCACAAGTGTGGAACTAGCATGCCCCTTCTCTCTCTGTTTGTTTTTTTTTCTTTTTTTTCTTTTTTTCTTTTTTTCTCTCATTTTCCGGAGTCTCATCCAGACTTGTGGGGGAATCATAGTCTCCATCATCCTTTCCTCACTGGGGCAATGCTCTAAAAATGAATAATGATGATCATCACACTTCTATTTACTTATAACTCAAAAGAAATAAAAATTACAACTCGATACCTATAACAAAGTATGACTCTATATGAATGCCTCTGGCAGTGTACCAGTATGTGCAATGATCTAGCATAACAATGATATCAAAAAACGGACAAGCCATGGAAATATCATGCTAGCTATCTTACGATCATGCAAAGCAATATGACAATGAATGCTCAAGTCATCAAAACGGAAGCGGTGGAAGTTGCATGGCAATATATCTCGGAATGGCTATGGAAAGGCCATAATAGGTAGGTATGGTGGCTGTTTTGAGGAAGATATAATAAGGCTTATGTGTGATAGAGCATATCATATCACGGGGTTTGGATGCACCGGCGAAGTTTGCACCGACTCTCGAGGTGAGAAAGGGCAATGCACGGTACCGTAGAGGCTAGCAAATTGCGGAAAGGTAAGAGTGCGTATAATCCATGGACTCACATTAGTCATAAAGAACTCATATACTTATTGCAAAAGTTTATTAGCCCTCGAAGCAAAGTACTACTATGCATGCCCCTAGGGGGATAGATTGGTAGGAAAAGACCATCGCTCGTCCCCGACCGCCACTCATAAGGAAGACAATCAATAATAAATCATGCTCCAACTTCATAGCATAACGAGAGACTATACGTGCATGCTTCGGGAATCACAAACCTTAACACCAATATTCTTACTAACCACAACCGTTTACTAGTACCTCCCACATATTACCATCTCTATATCGCAAAACTATTGCAAGGAATCAAACATATCATATTCAGTGATCCATAAGTTTTATGTAGGATTTTATGACTAACCATGCAAATGACCAATTCCTGTTAACTCTCTAAATAGAAATAAGTGAAGAAAAAGAGTTTAATTCTTTCTACAAAAGACCATGCTATAATAAGTATAAGTGAAGCAAAAGAACATTCTACAAATAACGGTTTTCTATGTGAAGAGAAACAGGCAATCCAAACTTCAAATGATATAAGTGAAGCACATGAAGCATTCTATAAAGCCACACTCAAAAGATATAAGTGAAGTGCAATGAGCATTCTATAAATTGACCATGGACTATCTCATACCAGCATGGTGCATAAAAGAAAAAATGAAAACTAAACACAAAAGACGCTCCAAGATTCACACATATCACATGAACGAAACGAAGACGAAAACATACTGATACTTGTTGAAGAAAGATGGGATGCCTTCTGGGGCATCCCCAAGCTTAGACGCTTGAGTCTCCTTGAATATTTACTTGGGGTGCCCTGGGCATCCCCAAGCTTGAGCTCTTGCCTCTCCTCCTTCTCCTCATATTGAGACCTCCTCGATCTTTGATCACTTCATCCACACAAAACTCAACAGAAACCTCGGTAAGATCCGTTAGTATAATAATGCAAATCACTACTCTAAGTACTGTTGCAAACCAATTCATATTTTGTTTTTTCATTGTAGCTACTGTATTATAACTTTTCCATGGCTTATATCACCGATAAAAATTGATAGTTTCATCGAAACAAGCAAAACAATGCATCAAAAACAGAATCTGTCTTAAACAGGACAGTCTGTAGCAATCTGAACACCTACCATACTTCTGGTACTCCAAAAATTCTGAAACATTATAAGAAAATAAAAAATTTGTATAGCAAGACTGTGCAAAAAGTTTCAGAAACTTTTGACGTTCCAGTAAAAAAATGTAAAATCGCCCACTACAGCCAAAGTTTCTGTTTTTGCACTGCACATACCAACAAGCAATCTAATCATCCTAAAGGCAAATCTTGGCACATTATTTTTATAATACAATGGATTTGTACATGGGGATAATTATTTTTGTGAGAATCTTCATGAAAAATTCTACATTGTTTCCATGAGCATGAACCCTCACTTCTCCAATGCATAACTTCCAAACGCTTCTCTTTTGTCGAAAAGTTTTAAGTTCCCCTCTATATTCTTTTTGTTTTTAAACTTTATAAAAGCACTCAACAAAATAAAATGACTCTCTAAAACTTCCGGGTTGTCTCCCTGGAAGCGCTTTCTTTAAAGCCATTAAGCTAGGCATAAAGTGCTCAAGTAATGAATCCACCCAAATCCCAAGGTATATCAAAGCCAATTTTAATTAACAATGATTTGGCATTTAGCAGTGAGCACAAAGCAACATATATCATGCAATGACGAAGTCTAACTCTCTTCCTATGCATTGGCATGTCATACAAGAACAATTCATGCACATCAAGTAAAGGCCAATACATAGCATAAGCAGTTTCTTGCAATTTTATCGTGTTGGAAACATAGAGAGGTGGAGATATAGTTTGTGACGCCCCTGGCTCAATCGTGCACTACTCATACACGCAAATGCACACGATCAAGCCTAAGGACTCACGGGAAGATATCACAACACAACTCTAAAACATAAATAAAGTCATACAAGCTTTATATTACAAGCCAGGGGCCTCGAGGGCTCGAATACATAAGCTTGCTTACAAGCGTCAGCGGAAGCATCAGATATCTGAGTACAGATATAAAAGAAAACACAGATAAGCCCTTAGAAGGCAGGGCAAAAGAAAACACTACGATCGAAAGGCGCAGGCCTCCTGCCTGGGACCCTCCGATCCTACTCCTGGTCGTCAGCCAACTCGTAGTAGTAACCACCCTCGGGGTAGTAGTAGCGATCGTCGGCGGGGGGGCAGCTGTCTTAGGGGCTCCGTTATCTGGTCGCAACAAACTGATATGGGGAGAAAAGGAAAACAAAGCAACCGTGAGTACTCAGAAGTACTCAGCAAGCAAGGATCTACACTACATATGCAACATTTTCAAAGAGAGGCTGTATATGTGGACTGGGCTGCAGAAATGCCAAAATAGAGAGGAAAAGCCTAGTCCTATCGAAGACTAGCATCTTCAGCGGTCTTGCAGCAATAGAAGAGAGTAGATCAATACAATATAAGGTAGCAGTAATGATATCAACCTCACCCAGAGATCCTTTCTCGACTCCCTGCGAGAAAGCAATCCCAGAGCCATATAGTCATCAACCTCGTCTTGAGATCCCTTCTCGACTCCCTGCGAGAAGCAATCCCAGAGCCATACAGTCATCAACCTCGTCCTGAGATCCCTTCTCGACTCCCTGCGAGAAGCAATCCCAGAGCAATAGTATCCAAGTATCCAGTTCTAATTGTATCAATCAGGATACAACTCCGAGTGTCCTTTACCGTAGGACCGGCTATCAATAGAAGTTTTCTTCCCTGCAGGGGTGCACCAACTTACCCACCACGCTCGCTTAACTCCGACCGAATAGCTACTCTACAGAGTTAACATCAGAAGTGCTACAAGAGGTTTCACCCTCGGCACTCGATAGTAACGCTGCAGTGTC
This sequence comes from Thinopyrum elongatum, assembly GCA_011799875.1. Taxonomy (NCBI): domain Eukaryota; kingdom Viridiplantae; phylum Streptophyta; class Magnoliopsida; order Poales; family Poaceae; genus Thinopyrum; species Thinopyrum elongatum. Next base: position 303,493,446 of record CM022299.1, read on the forward strand.
GTTACAACTAAGGGGGGTGATGTGCGGTGCCGGGACCTGGTCATCAATCCCGTTGATCGGGTCTTCTGATAATCCAGCGGGGCAGTCGGGATAAGTGGGGTCACTGATAGGTCTCTACCCAGCCTATACTGAGCAGTTTAGGATAAGCAGATAAGGTTTCAATAGCAGGTTACAATAACAGGCTATGCATTAGAATAGGTAAAGCAGTAGCAGCAGCAATTCTAATGCAAGCATGAGAAATTAGAATGGGCGATATCGGGATGATCAAAGGGGGGGGGGGCTTGCCTAGTTGCTCGGCGGCAAGGGCAAAGTCGTCAACGGTGGCGTCGGTCTTCAGGACATCGTCAGCGGTCTCGGGGTCTAGCGAATAGGAAGAGGGGGAAGAAACAGTAAATACTAGCAAACAGATGCACGACAATACGATACACGGTGCTAGGGGTGACCTATCGTAGTGCTACACGACGTAGGTGAAGGGGGAATAACATCCGGGAAAGTTTTCCCGAAGTTCCATTTTCGGACAGGCGATCCGGAGGGGGAATGTCCCATGTTCAGGTAGTTAGAGATGTGTGACGGACGAACGGACCGCGCATTCGGATTCGTCTCGTCGTTCTGAGCAACTTTCATGTAGAAAGTATTTTCATCCGAGTTACGGATTAAAAGATATGATTTTCTAAAGTTTTTATTAATTTTCTAGAATTTAATTATTTATTAAATTCAACATTATCCGAAACAGTGTATGCTGACATCATCATGACGTCAGCATGACGTCAGCAGTCAACCTGACACGTGGGTCCCACCTGTCATACTCTGTTCGGTTAATTAGGGTTTAGCTAATTAATTACTGTTTAATTAGTCTAACTACTTAATTAGATTAAGCTAATTAGAGTTAATTAACTTAATTGATTTACTAATTAATTAATTAATTAACTAATTACTAATTTTATTAATTCATTCATATTTTTTTTAACAGGGGCTGGGGCGTGGGGCCCCGTTGTCAGTGGCTCAAAGGGGCCAAACGGGCACGGGCACGGGCGCTGGGCGCTGCCCGAGCGGGCGCACACCCAGGGGCGCGCGGGTGTGGCCGCTGGCGGCCCCAAGCGGCGCAGCGGGGCTGTGGGTCGGAGGCGGGCGCGAGCGGGGCCGATCGGGGACGATGACGAGGCGCGCGGCGGCGCGCGCGAGCTGCAGCGGTGGCGGTGGTGGCGGGGTCGCGCGGGCGAGCGCGTGCGTGTGCGACAGAGGCTGGCTGCGGCGCTGTGCGGGGCGCGGCCCGGCGCAGGGTGACCGCGGCGCGTGGAGTCAGGGGCGCGAGCGGCGTGCGCGGTGGGCGGCGGTGATCGAGCGCGATGCGCGGGGCGAGAGCTGAGGCGTGGTCGGTGCGCGTGATGCGAGGGCAGAGAGGAGAAGGGGAGCGGCTCATGTTCGTCGTGAGGAGGGGGTTCGGCGAGGCGCGAGGAAGCCGTTCGGGGAGGAGGGTCGGGGACGACGACGGGCGACGACGGGGACGAGGCGGAGAGGCTCCGGCGAGGTGGTGGTGGTGACGGGCGACGGGGCACGGCGTCAGGCGAGCGGTGAGGGGCTCCGAGGCGCAGCGGGGACGGGCTCCGGCGTCGACGTACGGCGTCGGGGCTCGGCCCGATCCAATTCTGGATCGGGGGGGGGGGGGGCGAATGGGGAGCGAGAGGGAGACAGAGGGAGGAGTGGGATTAGGGTTCCTGTCGATGGGGGGGGGTTGTGGAGTGGTGGGGTGGGCCGGCTGGTTGTTGGCCAGATGGGCCAAGCGGCCCAGGGGGAGGGTTTTTTTTTGTTTTTCTTCCCTTTTGTTTTCTTCTTTTCTTTTCTTTTTCTCTTTTCTCTGTTTTGCAAATAGTTAGGCACCCAAATGAATTTTATAAAATATATAAACTGGTCCATAAATTACAGTGCAACATTTGTCACTTTATTTAAGTTGAAAAGGATTAAATAGTGTTGTTTTGTTGTTGTTCCTTGATGTTTGAGTCCTTTTCCAACTCCAATAAATGTTGCAATCATTTTTATAAATGCTTTGGGAATATTTGCAACATGATGCACATTTTAGTTTTCAGGGTTGGACAACTTTTATTTTCCACTTTAGTTTTAATTTGAATTTTGAGTTAGGAGCTGAATGCAAATGATGATTAGGCACTGATAATCATGATGACATGGCATAATCAAAAGGGGATTACTGTAGTTATCCACTGGCGGTGTTACAAGTCTCCTCCACTATCAAGAATTCTCGTCCCGAGAATTAAGAGGTAGAAGGAAAAAGTTCGGGGTATTCCGCACGAAGATTATCCTCGCGTTCCCAAGTGGCTTCATCTTCAGTATGATTTGACCACTGCACTTTGAGGAACTTGCTAACCTTCTGACGGGTTCGACGTTAAGCTTCATCGAGAATGCGGATCGGATGCTCCTTATAAGATAGATCATCTTGCAATTCGAGCATCTCTTGATCCACTGCGCGGTGTGGAGATTCCTTGAAGCATTTACGAAGTTGCGACACATGGAAGACGTCATGGATATGAGAGAATTGCGGCGGCAACTCCAATTTATACGCCACTTGACCACGTCTAGCAATTATGCGGAAAGGACCAATGTAGCGTGGAGCTAGCTTGCCCTTGATTCCAAAACGGTGAGTGCCCTTCATAGGAGTGACACGCAGATAAGCTTGATCACCAGGTTGATAAGTCAAACCCCATCGTTTGCGATCATAGTTTCTCTTCTGGCGGTCCTGAGCCGCCTTGAGATTTTCCCGGACAATACGGACTTGTTCTTCAGCGTGTTGAATAATATCCGGACCCACGAGCGGTCGTTCCCCAGCTTCTGACCAATTCAGAGGGGTTCGACACTTACGTCCATATAGAACTTCGAAGGGGGCCATTTTCAAGCTGGCTTGATAGCTGTTGTTATAAGAGAACTCAGCATACGGGAGAGATTCTTCCCACTTCTTGCCGAAAGAAATAACACAAGCTCTTAGCATATCTTCAAGCACTTGATTGACTCGCTCAACTTGGCCTTGGGATTGGGGATGATAAGCTGAACTCCAGGTAATATGAGTTCCCATAGCTTCTTGGAAACTTTCCCGGAACTTTGAAGTGAAAAGGCCGCCACGGTCCGAACTGATCTCCTTCGGAATACCGTGGAGTGAAACAATTCTGGAGATATATAATTCTGCTAACTGACTAGCAGTGATCATCTCCTTGATAGGCAGAAAGTGTGCAACTTTGGAAAGTTGGTCAACGACGACAAGAATAGCATCGTGACCATTCTGTGACCTGGGAAGTCCTGTAATGAAATCCATCTGAACCTTATCCCATTTCCACAGAGGAATAGGAAGTGGTTGCAGAATTCCAGCAGGCTTCTGATGTTCTGCTTTAACGCGATGACACACATCACATTCAACAACATATCGAGCAATATCCTGCTTCATTTTAGACCACCAGTACCTTTGACGGAGATCACGATACATCTTGGTGCTACCCGGATGAATAGACAGTGGGGTATCAGGTGCCTCCTTCATGACCTTGTCGGTCATAAGCTCGAAGCGAGGTACGACAATGCGGTTTCAGAAATACAAGGTTCCATCTTCAGACAGCGAGAAATCCCTGTACTTTACAAGGTGAAGGTCTTTCTTCATCAGATCAATTTTAGCATCTTTAGCTTGTGCATTCTTAACAGCTTTCTCAAGATCTGGTTGTATCACAAGGTTATTAAGAGAGCCCTGTGGAACAATACGCAGATTCAGCTTGCACAGTTCTTCAAAAAGACGAGGTTGAGCTCGCCTAACCATGAGGTTGTCGTAATAGGACTTGCGGCTTAAGGCATCAGCCATCACGTTAGCCTTGCCAGGGGTATAAGAAATACCCAAATCATAGTCCGCAATGGCCTCCTTCCATCTTTGCTGACGGAGGTTTAGAGATGGCTGAGTGAACAAGTACTTCAGACTTTTATGATCCGTGTAGATCTCGCAACGATTACTGAGGAGGTAATGTCGCCACAACTGCAGTGCATAGATGACATCAGCTAGTTCTAGATCATGTATCGGATAATTCTCTTCATGCGGGCGCAACTGACGAGAGCCATAAGCAATCACTTTACGCTCTTGCATTAGGACACAGCCTAATCCTTCACGGGATGCGTCACAATAAATCACAAAGTCTTTGCGGGTATCTGGAGGAGATAGTACTGGGGCAGATGTCAGCTTGTCTTTGAGTGTCTGGAAACTTTCCTGACATTTTTCTGTCCATTCAAATTTAATGCCCTTGTGAAGCAGATCAGTCAGGGGCTTAGCAATCTTGGAAAAGTTCTCGACAAATCGACGGCAATAGCTTGCAAGGCCAAGAAAACTTCTCACTTGCTTGACGTTCTTCGGAGGAGTCCAGTCCAGAATAGCCTAAACTCGTTCTAGGTTAATGGCAATGCCATCTTTGGAAATCACATGGCCGAGGTATGTCACTTCAGAAAGCCAGAATTCACATTTGGAATACTTGGCATACAACTGGTGTTCTCAGAGCCTTTCCAGTACAAGACGGAGGTGTTCAGCATGTTCTTCCTTATTCTTCGAATATACCAGAATATCATCCAGATATACCACGACAAATTTGTCGAGGTAATCCATGAAGATGTAATTCATCAGACGGGAGAATGTGGCTGGAGCATTTGTTAAGCCAAATGACATTACAGTGTACTCATAAGAGCCATAGCGAGTAACAAATGCAGTCTTCGGAATATCCTCTTCACGAACACGGATCTGATGATATCCCAACCTCAAATCGAGTTTAGAAAACACCGATGATCCAGCAAGTTGATCATACAAATCATTGATCCGAGGAAGCGGATATTTATTCTGAATTGTGGCTTGGTTAATGGGCCGATAATCCTGAACCAATCGGTTAGTTCCATCCTTCTTCTTAACGAAGAGTGAAGTTGCTCCCCAAGCAGAGGAACTGGGACGGATGAAACCTTTCTTAAGTGATGTGTCAATTTCTTCCTTAAGCTCGAGAAGATGATGCGGAGGCATCTTATAAGGACGCTTCGCAATAGGAGTTGTGCCTGGCTTCAGGTCGATGACAAATTCGACAGCTCTAGCAGGGGGTATTCCTGGAAGTTCTTCTGGAAAGACATCTTGAAATTCATGAACAACTGGAATGTTCTCGATGCCTTCAAGAGGTGAAGCATTCAATACATTCAGAACATATATTTGAGCCTCAGCATCCTGAGCTATTTGGGCTGAGTATTTGACTGTCTGGCCAGAAGGGTGTGTGAGGCGGACTGTTTCAGTGGCACAGTCAATCAAAGCTTTATGAGACTTCAACCAGTCCATTCCCAGAATAATGTCTATGTTGGAGGTCTTGAGAGCAATGAGAGCAACGGGGAACATCAATCCTCCCATCACAATGTGGTTACCGTGGCTTACCATGGTAGTTTGCCAATTAGCCCCAGGTGGCTGGATTACTAATGGGGTGGACATCTCCTCGAAAGGTATATCATGGCTTCGCACAAAACTTTCGGACATGAAGGAGTGCGATGCTCCAGAATCAAAGAGGACTGAAGCTGGGATTGAATTCACTAGAAGGGTGCCCATCACAATTTTGGGGTCCTGTCGAGCTTCTTCATGTTGACTTGGTTGACATGAACAAGTTGACTAGCAGGTAGTCTGGCATTATGATTCCTTGAATGATGGGTCCGATGGCCCCTCCTACGAACAACAGGATGACGTGATGCATTCTGAGGCTGACCCTGATGACAGTTGAAAGCACGGTGCCCTGGCTGTCCACACTGGCAGCACAGACCATCATTATGGGGAGAAACTCCAACATTGGGCTGTCCACTTGAAATGTTCAGTTGCCTTGGTGGTGGAGGCAGACGAGGTGCAGCATATGACGGCCTTGGTGTTGGAGCAGGTCGATGATGAATATTGTGTGGGATCCAGACTCGACATTTCTGAGTAGGTCGACCGGAAGACGAGCCGACATCTCGAGTACGCTTGAGCGACTCCTGGTACTCAGTCAGAGCTGTTTCAACTTGGAAAGATTTGCTGACAAACATTGCGAAGTCGTTGCAATCATGGGCAGCAAGTGCAAGGTTTATATCGGTACACAGTCCTTCACGGAATTTCTCCTGCTTGCGTGCGTCAGTGCAGACGTCATCTTCAGCATAGCGGGACAGTTCAAGGAATTTCCTCTGATACTCATCCACAGTCATTGTGCCCTGTGAGAGTTTGCGGAACTCTTGCTTCTTCTGGTCCATCAGACCTTGAGGAATGTACCGTGCACGAAAAGCTGACTGAAATTCCTGCCAAGTGGTTACAGTTTCAGCAAGCAACATACCCTTGTGGCTTTCCCACCATTGAGCAGCTGATCCCCTCAGGTGATGCGTCGCATAGGTGACGTAACTGTCAGGGATAACATTGGCCGACTTCATCTAGAAGGCAAGAAGAACTGTAGGTGTATGGAATGATTCATGAAGTAACACGCACAATAGAAGGAGGTGCAGTAGACACTTCATCATATTTGCACCAGACATTCGAATCCACACATAGCCTCGATTACAATCCGGCAATACGACAGCTGAAAGGGGAAGGCTAGACAGCTAGGCGGCGCGCAGGCACGCGGCAAGGAAGTACACAACAAGACATAGCAAAGGCTACATCAACATCGGAGAAAACTATTGGGGCGAGGAATCTGCAAGTGAAACACAGGGTGCCCTCGATAAAAGGATCCTGCAAGCAGAACCTGGCTCACAATCTTGAAGAAAGGGGGGAAATTTCAGAACACCGGGTGGATGTGATCACGAGAACCTAATGTTGGATTTAGTAAAAAAATTAACCCGAACAGAAGAGAGATTAGAGTCCCAGAGTAAAGGTCGAGGAGTAAAAGATCCTAATACCACCGAATTGGCGACGTGGGCCCGTAAGCCACACAGCCAAGTTAGTAAAACAGTTTTCGGTTACTAGACTCAACTTCGGCCAAGGAGTTGGAAAGGGGGTTCCTACAGTCAGTCGGCTCTGATACCAACTTGTGACGCCCCCGGCTCAATCGTGCACTAATCATACACGCAAATGCAGACGGTCAAGCCTAAGGACTCATGGGAAGATATCACAACACAACTCTAAAACATAAATAAAGTCATACAAGCTTTATATTACAAGCCAGGGGCCTCGAGGGCTCGAATACATAAGCTTGCTTACAAGCGTCAGCGGAAGCAACAGATATCTGAGTACAGATATAAAAGAAAACACAGATAAGCCCTTAGAAGGCAGGGCAAAAGAAAACACTACGATCGAAAGGCGCAGGCCTCCTGTCTGGGACCCTCCGATCCTACTCCTGGTCGCCAGCCAACTCGTAGTAGTAACCACCCTTGGGGTAGTAGTAGCGATCGTCGGCGGGGGGGCAGCTGTCTCAGGGGCTCCGTTATCTGGTCGCAACAAACTGATATGGGGAGAAAAGGAAAACAAAGCAACCGTGAGTACTCAGAAGTACTCAGCAAGCAAGGATCTACACTACATATGCAACATTTTCAAGGAGAGGTTGTATATGTGGAGTGGGCTGCAGAAATGCAGAATAGAGAGGAAAAGCCTAGCTCTATCGAAGACTAGCATCTTCAGCGGTCTTGCAGCAATAGAAGAGAGTAGATCAGTACAATATAAGGTAGCAGTAATGATATCAACCTCACCCAGAGATCCTTTCTCGACTCCGTGCGAGAAAGCAATCCCAGAGCCATACAGTCATCAACCTCGTCCTGAGATCCCTTCTCGACTCCCTGCGAGAAGCAATCCCAGAGCCATACAGTCATCAACCTCGTCCTGAGATCCCTTCTCGACTCCCTGCGAGAAGCAATCCCAGAGCCATAGTATCCAAGTATCCAGTTCTAATTGTATCAATCAGGATACAACTCCGAGTGTCCTTTACCGTAGGACCGGCTATCAATAGAAGTTTTCTTCCCTACAGGGGTGCACCAACTTACCCACCACGCTCGCTTAACTCCGGCCGGACACACTTTTTCGGGTCATGCCCGGCCTCGGCCAAACGACACACCGTAACCCTACCTACAGCTCAGCAGAGAAGTCCCCGCCGGTATACATCCTAAGCGCAAGGGGGTCTTGGCCATCGCCCCTCGCCCTCCGGGTCGTTGCTCACACGGTGAAGCCAGGCACCAACACTACAGGAAGGCGCCGGTCCGTCCGTGCCGCCATGTTGAACTAGACGTCTGACAGAGCTTTCGGCTGATGCATACGATGCAGAACGCCCATACTATGCCCACGTGGTGGTTAGTGCTATCGGGCCAGAGGCCCACTCATATCAAATATCCAAACCGTTAGTACCTTGGTAGTGCGGTAACGAGCAGAGACTCACGAGCGATGTGACCCCGTCGCCCCGTCTCGAGGACTTGCGGCAAGGGCCAAGAATGCCCGGCCACGCCTCGTATTCTCACTCGGGCACCACACAGGCACCCGTCTTCACAACACTCGCCTCTCAGGCGCACACGGGTACCCCTTAGGGTCGACCCGCCTTTCCAAGTAACAACAGTACAGTCCAAGTATCCGTGTGTCCATAACATCAAGGGGATCTGAGGTATCACCCTCGTTGGATTCCTACTCGATGTATCCATCAAGGTGAACTCGGAGGAATCACCCTCGCTGGGTTCACACTTGTGGTGTTGTACGACGGCGTCGTTATCGGAAGCGGTGAAGGAGGAATCACCCTCGATGACCACGACCGAATAGCTACTCTATAGAGTTAACATCAGAAGTGCTACAAGAGGTTTCACCCTCGGCACTCGATAGTAACGCTGCAGTGTCGTTACAACTAAGGGGGGGGGGTGATGTGCGGTGCCGGGACCTGGTCTTCAATCCCATTGATCGGGTCTTCTGATAATCCAGCGGGGCAGTCGGGATAAGTGGGGTCACTGATATGTCTCTACCCAGCCTATACTAAGCAGTTTAGGATAAGCAGATAAGGTTTCAATAGCAGGTTACAATAACAGGCTATGCATCAGAATAGGTAAAGCAGTAGCAGCAGCAATTCTAATGCAGTCATGAGAAATTAGAATGGGCGATATCGGGATGATCAAAGGGGGGACTTGCCTGGTTGCTCGGCGGCAAGGGCAAAGTCGTCAACGGTGGCGTCGGTCTTCAGGACATCGTCAGCGGTCTCGGGGTCTAGCGAATAGGAAGCGGGGGAAGAAACAGTAAATACTAGCAAACAGATGCACGACAATACGATACACATTGCTAGGGGTGACCTATCGTAGTGCTACACGACATAGGTGAAGGGGGAATAACATCCGGGAAAGTTTTCCCGAAGTTGCATTTTCGGACAGGCGATCCGGAGGGGGAATGTCCCATGTTCAGGTAGTTAGAGACGTGTGACGGACGAATAGACCGTGCATTCGGATTCGTCTCGTCGTTCTGAGCAACTTTCATGTAGAAAGTATTTTCATCCGAGTTACGGATTAAAAGATATGATTTTCTAAAGTTTTTATTAATTTTCTAGAATTTAATTATTTATTAAATTCAACATTATCCGAAACAGTGTATGCTGACGTCATCAGTCAACCTGACACGTGGGTCCCACCTGTCATACTCTGTTCGGTTAATTAGGGTTTAGCTAATTAATTACTATTTAATTAGTCTAACTACTTAATTAGATTAAGATAATTAGAGTTAATTAACTTAATTAATTTACTAATTAATTAATTAATTAACTAATTACTAATTTTATTAATTCATTCATATTTTTTTTAACAGGCGCTGGGGCGTGGGGCCCCGTTGTCAGTGGCCCAAAGGGGCCAAATGGGCACGGGCGCTGCCCGAGCGGGCGCACGCCCAGGGGCGCGCGGGCGTGGCCGCTGGCGGCCCCGAGCGGCGCAGCGGGGCTGTGGGTCGGAGGCGGGCGCGAGCGGGGCCGGTCGGGGGCGATGACGAGGCGCGCAGCGGCGCGCGCGAGCTGCAGCGGTGGCGGTGGTGGCGGGGTCGCGCGGGCGAGCGCGTGCGTGCGCGGCAGAGGCTGGCCGCGGCGCTATGCGGGGCGCGGCCCGGCGCAGGGTGACCGCGGCGCGCGAAGTCAGGGGCACGAGCGGCGTGCACGGTGGGCGGCAGTGACCGAGCGCGATGCGCGGGGCGAGAGCAGAGGCGGGATCGGTGCACGCGGTGCGAGGGCAGAGAGGAGAAGGGGAGTGGCTCACGTTCATCGTGAGGAGGGGGTTCGGCGAGGCGCGAGGAAGCCGTTCGGGGAGGAGGGTCGGGGACGACGACGGGCGACGACGGGGACGAGGCAGAGAGGCTCCGGCGAGGTGGTGGTGGCGACGGGCGACAGGCGACGGGGCGCGGCGTCAGGCAAGCGGCGAGGGGCTCCGGGGCACAGCGGGGACGGGCGCTGATGTCGACGAACGGCGTCGGGGCTCGGCCCGATCCAGTTCTGGATCGGGGGGGGGGGGCGAATGGGGAGCGAGAGGGAGACAGGGGGAGGATGGGATTAGGGTTCCTGTAGGTGGGGGGGTGGTTGTGTAGTGGTGGGGTGGGCTGGCTGGTTGTTGGCCAGATGGGCCAAGCGGCCCAGGGGGAGGGGGGTTTTTGTTTTTCTTCCCTTTTGTTTTCTTCTTTTCTTTTTCTCTTTTCTCTGTTTTGCAAATAGTTAGGCACCCAAATGAATTTTATAAAATATATAAACTGGTCCATAAATTACAGTGCAACATTAGTCACTGCTAGAAATTGGTTTGGTGTCCATATCTTTATATTTGGATTTTATTTAAGTTGAAAAGGATTAAATAGTGTTGTTTTGCTGCTGTTCCTTGATGTTTGAGTCCTTTTCCAACTCCAATAAATGTTTAAATCATTTTTATAAATGCTTTGGGAATATTTGCAACATGATGCACATTTTAGTTTCCAGGGTTGGACAACTTTTATTTTCCACTTTAGTTTTAATTCGAATTTTGAGTTAGGAGCTGAATGCAAATGATGATTAGGCACTGATAATCATGATGACATGGCATAATCAAAAGGGGATTACTGTAGTTATCCACTGGGGGTGTTACATAGTTCTTCTCTCATAATAATTGCAAGCATACCATTTCAACATATGAATTTGATCCCGTAACAGTTTCCCTTTTTGTGTCAAGCGATAATCCCTAAAGTATTCATGTTGATCCAACGTGTCTCCCATTATCAAGTTGAACGGGGTTTTCTCAGGATTATCAAAGTATTGCATAATATTTTTCACATAACGAGCATCGAGGGTTTTAGGAGATTCCCCATCTCCATGAGTAGCAAGTACAACTATTTTTTTTGGTGTTTCGTGTTCCATATCCATAACTAAAGATAGAGAACAACTTAGAACAGGAAATAAAAACTACTTAGTAATAAAGCAAACAAGCACACACGAGAATATTCACCCCACGCTATTGCTCCCCGGCAACGGCGCAAGAAAAAAGGTCTTGATAACCCACAAATATAGGGGATCGTTTGTAGCCTTCTTCGATAAATAAGAGCGTCGAACCCAACGAGGAGCTAAAGGCAGAACAAATATTCCCTCAAGTTCTATCGACCACCGATACAACTCTATGCACACTTGACGTTTGCTTTACCTAAAACAAGTATGAAACTATTTTGCAAGAATAAAACTATGAGTACTTTGCGAGAATAAAACTATGAATAAATTGCAAGGTAATCAAAGTGGATAGCTTTTGTCAACAAGAAAGTCATTTGTCCCTAGGCAATCGATAACAAGTACCGGTAATCATTCTTGTAATTTTATATGAGGGAGAGTCATGAGCTAACATACTTTCTCTACTTGGATCATATGCACTTACGATTGGACCCCTAGCAAGCATCCGCAACTACTAAAGATCATTAAGGTTGTGAAACCCAACCATAGCATTAAGTATCAAGTCATCTTTACTCCCATACGCCATAACCCACTTATCCGCGTTTAGGCTGCTGTCACCCCTGCAACACCGACAATAAGCAAACCATGAACATATTGCAACACCCTACAGTGGGGGTCCCTCATGTTTGTGCGGGACGGAGGGCACCGTAGGATAAAACCATAAATAAAATATACAATCGTACCAACAAAGATCATGATTAACCCACAGGACAAAACGGATCTACTCAAACATCATAGGATAGCCGAACATCATTGGGAAATAATATATGGAGTTGAGCACCATGTTTAAGTAGAGATTACAGCGGGGAAGAGAGGTGTTACACCGCTGCATAGAGGGGGAGAAAGTTGGTGTAGACGGTAGCAAGATTGTTGATGTAGATCGCCGTCACGATCCTAGCCCTGGCGGCGTTCCAGCGCCACCGGGAGAGAGGGGGAGAGAGCCCCCTCCTTCTTCTTCTTCCTTGGCCTCCCACCTAGATGGGAGGAGAGTTCCCCCTGTGGTCCATGGCCTCCATGGCGGCGGAGGGGCGGAAGCCCCTCCGAGATTAGATCTCCCTCTCTGTTCTCTTCTGTTTCGCGTTCCCGTTTTCTGGCCGAAAACTGTTTCTTATATTCCCGGAGATCCGTAACTCCGATTGCGATGAGATTTTAACACGATTTTTTTCGGATATAAGCTTCCTTGTGCCCGAAGTAGAGCTCCAACTGACGTATGAGGTGAGCACAACCCACCACGGCGCGCTTGGGCCCTAGGGCGCGCCCAGGTGTCTTATGGTGGGTGTGGGCCTCCGTTTGCGTTGATTCCAAGTGCCAAAATTCACATATATTCCAAAATAATTCGCCGTAAGTTTTATCGCGTTTGGACTTTGTTTGATATGGATATTCTTTGAAACAAAAAACATGCAAAAAACAGGAACTGGCATTGGGCACTGGATCAATAGGTTAGTCCAATAAATCATATAAAATATTGCCAAAAGTATGTGGAAGTTTTATAATATTGGCATGAAACAATCAAAAATTATAGATATGACGGAGACGTATCACATACCTCGAAGCAGCCCGAACAGGTCTTGAGGGGATTTCCAACCTCCTGTCCACCAACATGCAGCTACGAGATTGGTTTAGAAAACCAAACATAAATCCTAACCCAGTAGCCCCCGAGCCTTGATTCAGGCGGGACGGCCGAGTTAAGGATCTGTGAGTATATGTATTTGTGATATTTTGTTGGCTTCGAGGGAATAGAATAAGAAACTGTCCGAGGACCTCGAGCTGAACCGAACACAGTTGGCTGCTGCAAAAGCCGAACTGGAGGCCGTCAAGAAGTTCACCAGCGAAGCCCATGGTGAGGGAAAATCTTTAAAACACATGAATTATTTAGGGTACCTTGTTTAACACAGGCTTCCCTTATAGCAGCTGAATCCATAGGTCAACTACAAAAGGACCTGGACGCGGCCAGAGAATCTCAAAGGTACGCTGAGTCATAGCACGAAGCTGGCCGCCGAGTACTGACATGAAGCCATGAGGAAAAGAATAAACTGAGGACGGAAAACCAACAACAGGCCAAAGAAAATCGAGAGTGTGAAAACTCAATTGGCGCAAGCCCTTGAGGAGAACCAGAGATTGAAAGGCGCATGTTCGGTAAGTGATATTTCAACTTATGAGCACGTAGATATTCGTAGTCCCTAAATGTAAAGGACATGCAACGCCTTGTGTTTAGGTCTCCTGACCGGGTGACCCGAAGAATAGGTCAACTCATTTGGAGGGAACCTTTTAAAGGATCTATCCATTGTGCATGAGCAAGCTCGGAAAGCCATGAAGAGCATGGTCAAGGTGTTATGGCCGACAGAGACACCTCCAAAAGGGATGGCCGAATTGGCCAATCGTTTCAAAGGAGCTCGACGTCGCTTTGAGTTATGAAAGATATCGGCTTGCCGAGAAGGAGTGTGCAAGGCCTGGGCAATGGTGAAGACCCAGTTTACCAAACTCGAGCCAGAGCATATGGCTCGTGTTGGCCCAGCGAGACCAGACGGGCAAGAAATACCACTCCGCCTGGTGTATGACCAAGTAATGCCTGCTGCTCGGTACTCCCAAGAGGATTGTGCCCTGGATAGCTTGATAGACAATATTGACAAGGAGCAGGGTGTTTGATTCTATGTATCTATGTAGTGTATATCAAGCCTTCTCAATCCGTACTATAAACATTGTTTTAACCGGCCATCGGCTTCCTCCTCCCTGGCCAGTGGTCGGGGAGTGTTCCGTACTATGTGACCTGAGACAACAGGAAATCACTTTGGGTAACCAGGCAATCCGGCCATTTGGTGTGAACAGACAAAGGCGCGTGCGTAGAGTTATGTTATATTACTTTTTAACGTAAGAAACATCTTCCAAAGAAAATAGTTCCTCCATGGGTTCCTTTCTTTGGGTTTGTCATGTTGACCATAGACGTTTTATCCAGATACCTATAGTATGCGGGTGTTAGTCATTTTGGGAACCAAACCCCTAGATTTTGCTGGTGAACACCTAATTATTTTCACTTCCCTCGTGGCCGACCCATTATTTTTCTTAAGAATGCTAGCTTTCGGCTTCACCTGTCTAAGGTACGTACACGGCTGACCCGGTCATTGCAATCGCAGAGGTGCTCCCTTTACCCCCTAGCCGAACAATCGGGAATGTAAGGGGTAAGCACAGGAGCCAGGCAACCCAGCTTGGCAAAAACTTAAGTCAAATTGATGCATATGATGGCTTGAAATGGTACAGGAAGGGTGCAAACACGACAAAGACGAATATGTGCACGAAAAGTATATTGATTGGCTTCTTTAAAGGAGCCCCCAGATAGATCTGGGTAGTACATTTTAAGATGTATACTTAAAGAGCCTAACGCAGTTTGGTTTATCCGAACATAGCTCGGGAGGTGCTAACTCCCAAAAAGTAAAAAGTAAAAGCTATAACAAAGAAAAGGCTAGTTAAAGTGACAACACCGGACTAGCCGTAGAAGCTCCGAAGCCGAGCTGCGTTCCATGGGTTTGGTTCGAGGCGATTGTCCGCTGGATTGCAAACACGATATGCTCCTCTTGCTAGTACTTCATTGATTATGAAAGGACCCTCCCATTTGGGCGAGAGCTTATTCTTCTGCTTCTCAGGGAGATGGAGGACAAGTTCGCCTACGTTGTATGCCTTCGCCCGAACATCCCTGCTCTGATAGCGTCAGGCCTGCTGTTGATAGAATGTAGAGCGAGCCCGAGCTATGTCGCGCTCTCCTTCTAGGGCATCCTGCCGATCCAACTCAGCTTCCTTTTCTTCGTACATGCGTACTCTAGGTGCGTCATGAATGCGGTCGCATGGGAGGACTGCCTCTGCGCCGCACACCATGAAAAGGTGTGTATCCCATTGACCGGTTGGGGGTGGTGCGCAATCCCCATAATACGGAGTCGAGCTCCTCCACCCAGTGGCAATCGGATTCCTTTAGGGAATGGACCAGACGAGGCTTTATGCCACTCATGATTAGCCATTGGCCCGTTTGACCTGTCCGTTGGTGTGTGGGTGATACACCGAAGCATAGTCGAGCTTGATGCCCATGTTAGCGCACTAGTCTTTGACTTCCTGGGCTGTAAAATTGGATCCATTGTCCGTGATTATGTTGTGGGGAACACCATAACAGTGCACACGCCGGATATAAAGTCGATGACTAGTCCGGACTTTGCTGAGGTTACTGGTTCTGCCTCGATCCATTTAGTGAATTTGTCAACCATAACCAGTAAGTATTTCTTTTTCTTGGTCCCCCCTTTAAGTGGTCCAACCATGTCCAGCCCCCAGACTGCAAAAGGCCAGGTGATCGGTATTGTCCAGAGAGCCGTGGGGGGCATATAGCTTTGATTTGCAAAAAGCTGGCATCCAACACAGTGTTGGACTAGAGTATGTGCGTCTGCGCGAGCGGTGGGCAAGAAAAACCTTGCTCGGAAGGCCTTGCTTACCAGGGCCCGAGCTGCCGTGTGGTGGCCGACCATGCCAGCGTGTATCTTAGCCAAAAGTTGTTGACCCTCTTCTTCAGATATGCATCTCTGGAGGACTCTGGTAGTGCTTTTCTTGTGCAGCTCACCCTCGTGGACCTTGTCGGCTTTAGAACGCCGTTCTATGCGGCGTGCCTCAGTCTGGTCTGGAGCTCCTGCCGTAGAAGGTAGGCAAGGAAGGGCTCACTCCATGGTGCGATTACAGCCATGATTTCGTGAGCCAAAGGTGTTTCTTCGAGCGCCGAGCCGCTGGTGATGTCGTCGTCTGGCTCAATGTCCGGAGGGACAATCTGTTCGAGGCCAATGGCTGCAGCGGCATTGTCCCTGTCCTGCCACACCACGGATGGCTTGAAGAGCCATTCCAAGAAGGTGTTCTTAGGGACTGGGCCATGTTTAGCGCCCATGCAGGCGAGGACGTCCGTGGCTTGGTTTCTGTCTCTGGAGACATGGTGAAATTCTAACCCTTTGAACCGGGTAGATATTTTAAGGACAACATTCCGATATGCCGCCATTTTTGGGTCTTTAGCATCAAATTCGCCATTGACTTGGGAGATGGCGAGGTTGGAGTCTCCCCGCACCTCGAGCCATCACACGCCCATTGACGTTGCTATCCGAAGACCATGCAATAGGGCCTCGTATTCGGCTGCGTTGTTAGAATCCATGTAGATAATCTGTAGGACATACCGGATATTGTCTCCTGTGGGGGATGTAAGGATCTCCCCAGCCCCTAGTCCGGCTAACATCTGGGTGTTGTCAAAGTACATTGTCCACTGTGAGTATGTACTATATTCTCGGGGGAGCTCGGCTTCTGTCCATTCGGCCAACACCTGAGATTTAATAGCTCGACGCAGTTTGTATACAATTTCAAAGGGAAGGAGCTCTATGGCCCATTTGGCAATGCGGCCTGTGGCGTCCCTGTTGTTAATGATGTCATTCAAGGGTACCTCGAATGCCATTGTGACCGAACACTCTTGAAAGTAGTGTCAGAGCTTTCAGGATGCCATAAAAACTGTATAGGCTATCTTCTGATAATGTGGATACAGAGATTTGCATGGGGTAAGACTTCTGATACATAGTAGACTGGCTTCTGCACTCGGAACTTGTGGCCCTTCATTTCTCGTTCTACCACGAGTACCGCGCTCACCACTTGTTTGTGGCCGAGATGTATAATAACATGGGTTCGCCAATGTCGGGTGCTGCTAGAATAGGGTTGTCTTCTAGTATTGTTTTTATTTCCTCCAGCGCAGCGGTTGCTTCATCGGTCCACTCGAAGTTTTTGGTCATTTTGAGCAGTCTGTAGAGCGGCAGTGCCTTTTCACCAAGGCGGGAGATGAAGTGACTCATGCCTGGCACGTAGCCTACCAACTTCTGGACGTGTTTAAGCTCCATGGGTATTGCTAGCTGGGATAAAGCTCAGATTTTAGCCGGATTGGCCTCTATCCCCCTGTGGGAAACAACAAATCCGAGCAGGTTTTCGGCGGGAACCCCGAAGACGCATTTGTCCGGGTTGAGTCGTATATCGTAAGCCCACAAATTTTCGAAGGTCTGGCGGAGGCCGTCCACCAGCTGGCTGACATGTTTGGTTTTAATGACCACGTCATCTACATATGCTTCGAATGTTTTCCCGATTTGGTTTTCCAGGCATGTTTGAATCATGCACTGATATGTGGCGCCTACGTTCTTTAACCCAAAGGGCATTTGTGTTGAAGCAGAATGGTCGATAAGGGGTGATGAACGCGGTTGCGGCTTTGTCGGACTCCGTCATCTTGATTTGATGGTATCCGGAGTAGGCATCGAGGAAGCATAGTGAGTCGTGTCCAGCGGTGGCGTCGATGGTCTGGTCTATTCGGGGTAAGGGGAAGGGATCCTTGTGGCAGGCTTTATTTAGGTCTTTAAAATTGACGCATAGCCGCCAGGATTTATCCTTCTTAGGTACCATTACCAGGTTTGCCAACCATTCAGGGTGTTTGGTTTCTCTGATGAATCCGGCTTCAAGTAATTTTGCTAATTCTTCCCCCATGGCTTAACGCTTGGGTTCAAAAAATCGGTGCAGTGCTTGTTTGACTGGCTTGAAGCCCTTGATTATGTTAAGGCTATGCTCCGCTAGTCTTCGTGGGATTCCTGACATATCTGAAGGGTGCCAGGAAAATATGTCCTAGTTCTCGCGCAGGAATGTCCGCAATGCTTCATCAACTACGGGGTCCAGCTGGGCTATAATGGACGCTATTTTATTGGGATCCGTTGGATGCACTTGGAATTTGACTATTTCGTCAGCTGGCTTGAACGATGTGGATTTGGACCTTTTACTAAGGACCACGTCGTCCCTGTCCACCATTGCGCAGAGTGTAGTTAATTCCTTGGTTGTGAGAGCCTCGGATAGTGCTTCAAGGGTGAGCGATGTTGTTTTGTTTTCGGCTCAAACGGCTTTATCCGGATCGCTTGCGATTGCGATCACGCAATTAGGCCCTGGCATTTTGAGTTTCATATACCCGTAATGTGGTATGGCCTGAAACCTTCAGAACGCATCACACCCCAATAGGGCGTGGTATCCGCTAAGGAAGGGCACAATGTGGAAGAGTAGTTCTTCGAACCTATAGTTCTCGGGACTGCCGAATACTACGTCCAGAGTGACTCATCCGGAGCAGCGTGCCTCTCTGCTAGGGATAATTCCTCGAAAGGTAGTATAGCTCTGTTCGATGCGATATCTGTCAAACTGCATTTTGTCAAGGGTATCCTCGGAAATGAGGTTTAGACTGCTGCCTCCGTCCATAAGCACCTTGGTTAGTCTAAAGCCGTCCACTATAGGGTTGAGGACTAGTGCGGCGGGTGCTCGGACGGGACGGGCCCTTGGTTCGTCCTCTTCATCGAAGGTGATTGGTGTATCTGTCCATGAGTTTGTGGTTGTAACCTGGTGGACTTGGCCGAGCTCTTGAAGGGCTCTTTTCCTCTGATTGTCTAAGGAGAATGTCTCATAGACCATCAGAACATCATTGTCGTTGTATGGGGGTGTTGCTGGTCGTCTACTAGGGGTGTGAGTCCAAGGATAGCTTCGCCGCTCTTGGCCACCTACCTGACCACCCAACAAGCTTGAACCTGTGGGTTGGATTTGAGTTCAGCAAGACCGAGTGTATGGGCATGGTTTGTCTAGTAGCTCATCCAGTACTGTTCTGGGTCCGGCGAGGGATCTATTCTTCCTTTCGGCGGGCTCATATTCGGGCAACTGCCGTGGGTATACGCGTTTTGCCTGAGCTTTTCTAGGTTGCTCGGCATGGATTGATTCCATGCGCATTTGTTGTGCTTTCTAGGCACTTTCCATGGCGCAGTATTTGCGTACCAGGTCCGATAATTCGGTGAAGCTTTGCATGTGGCGATAGGCGAGGGCATTCAAGATTCCTTCGTCTCGGCAGTTGAACCGAAATGATGCTATTATTTCTTGGTCGCAGCAATCCATCAGCTTGTCTTTGACTAGGAGGAATCTAGCCCAATAATGATGGACCGTTTCTTCGGGCTGCTGCTTTACGTACATCAAATCCCATACATCAGGGTTTCCCGAGTTACTTGGGGAGTACTCGACGGGAAAAAACTTCGCTTTCCAACAGGTTGCGTATCCGGAATTCGGGCGGCGGTGTCCAGCACCTCCCGAATGTCTGGTACGCCAAGTTCAGAATCCGGATTGTCTGCATACTATGGCGCAAATTCGAGATCATGTTTCAAGTCAAGGCTTGGTTCCGGGCTTTCTTCGGGGCGAATATCTGACTCCGGGCCCAAAGCCTGGGTGGGACAATCGCAAACCCGGACACTGGTTGTTTTTAGCTTTGGCGACTGCGAACCCTCGGCCAATTCCTTGACAGTGGCGACGAGGTGTGTGCTGGGTGGGATATAAATTTCCCTGTTATCGGGCTTGAGCCCGATCTGATCGTAGGCCGAGGAATGGCCGTCGGAGATTCCCATGGCTTGGATCTAGTCTAGCAGATCATTCAATGATGAAAGGTCTGTCGGGTCAATGTCGTTTGAAAATTCGGGATTGACCTGCAATGCAGCCGCTCCGGGGACGTTCGAGGCCGTGCCCGGGTGTTGTTCGGCTGGAACTAGCTCGGTCGAATTGACGGGGTCGGGCTTTAAGGCCGAGCTCCGTATGACATCAATCTCCACTTGGTTTACCACTCCCGAAGTTAAATCATTGGGATCGGCAAGCTTCTCAAGGGGAGCTGAAAAATTTGCTGGAGTAACATCTCCCCGGGGGTCGGCGGTGAACTCTAGGTTCCCGAACCTGATCTCCTATCCGGGGGCAAAGCTTCCATCCAGTCCACAACGGCTGGTTGGATCAGCGTAGTATGACACTGCCAAACGCGAAAACCTGGCCGGGGATGAAGATGTCCCTGGCATGGATTGCGTCGTTGATGAACAGGCGAGCCATTAATCCATTCAGGGACCCAATAGCGGGACTCTCAATTAAAGCACCAATGTCGGTGTCAAAACCGGCGGATCTCGGGTAGGGGGTCCTGAGCTGTGGATCTTGGATCAATGGGGAACAAGGGACGAAGGACACGATGTTTACCCAGGTTCGGGCCCTCTCTAAGAGGTAAAACCCTACGTCCTGCTTGATTATATTGAAGTGTGTAGGATGATTACAGAGTCAATCTACCACGAGATCAGATGAACTAAACCCTAGGTGAGTAGGATGATGGTTGTTGTTCTCGTCTCTACGGACTAAACCCCCTGGTTTATATAGACACCAGGAGTACTAGGGTTACATATGGTCGGTTACAACAAGGGAATAAACATGCAGAATCTTCTATCTTGACCTGGAGGACACACCAAGGCACCAAAGATCTCCTGCCCGGATATGAAGCCGCCTCATGATCCAGCCTTTCAGTAGTTGTAGTGCGGCCCACCTATCCGGCCCAGGAGAGATAAGTCAGCGGCCTGAGAACCCCCTAGTCCAAGTCTCCCTCACCCCCTGTGGCACCTCTTTGCGTGAGACCGACGCCAAAAATTCCTATATATTCAGAAACCCCCGAAAGTTAACCTAGATGAGAAGTTCCACCGCCGTAAGCCTCTGTACCTTCGAAATACCATCTGGAGCCCTGTTCTGGTACCCTGCCGGAGGAGGAAATCATCACCGAAGGCCTCTTCATCATCCCGGTGGTCTCCATGATGAGGAGGGAGTAGTTCACCCTCGGGGCTGAGGGTATGTACCAGTAGCTATGTGTTTGATCTCTCTCTCTCTCGTGTTCTTGATTTGGCATGATCTTAATGTACCACGAGCTTTGTTAATATAGTTCGATCATAAGGTGTTTCTCCCTCTCTATCTCGTTGTGATGAATTGATTTTTTACCTTTGAGGTTTCACTATTATCAGATTGAATACTTTTATGGTTTTGAGAATACTTGATGTATGTCTTGCATATGAATACCCTGGTGAAAATGGGGTATTATATTGATTCACTTGATGTATGTTTTGGCACTCAACTCGCGGATTCTCGAGGTGACTGATGAGGACATGTACCTAGGGTAGGGTCCCAGGCCTGACCTACATACCCTACCCAAGGGCATTACATACAGGAATCCAAGACCTACAAAGTTAGAAAGGAGACACCTACTGGAATGACCGCAGCGTGCAAGTCACTCGAACACAAGATCCACTTGGTTACTTCTTCACCACTCGACCGTCCCTATTCACTTAGAGTTCCAGGCGTCACTCGAAGGCAGAAGACCTAGAGCCACCCTGGGATGGCAACGGTCGGACAATCAGTTTGACACCATAAAGGACATCAAATATAGACGTTACCAGTAATGCTTGCACCTTTTACTTTTCCATTGAACCCTTGGGTAACGGGGCATTCATGAGGGGCCAGCAAACTCTATATAAGCCGCCCCTCTACTCCTGCACAAGGGTTCGCACCTCCTGTAACTCAACACTCCAGATAACAAGCTCCCGCAGCACCGAGATGTAGGGTCATTACCTCTTCTGAGAGGGGCTTGAACTCGTAAACCAGAGTGTACAACCTCATTGTAGCTAGGCTCTGCCCTCTCATACGTACCCCTAATCTCTACTGTCAGATCTGTTCCAGCGACAGTCGGCGCCCACTGTGGGGCAGGCGTCTAAGCGACTTCCGCCATGGTTGCATTCTTCGAACTCCTTCATGGTTTTCGGCGGCGGTCTGTCCCTGGGTCGCGAGATCTGTCTCGGCGCTCTTAGCTTCGTCGTCGACGATTCGGCCTTGCTCCAAGAAGCCCCTTTGGACGTCGAGGTGCTCCCTATTCGTGGGGCAGTGCACTTCTGTGCAAGCTCCTGCGGCGTCCTCCTCCAGCAGCCGTCGACTCAATACCAGTCAGCTCCAATCAGCCGGCAAGTGATCTGGTCCTCTCGGCTCCAGCGATGGGTGAGGCATGTGGCTTGTCAGTCATCTGCTCCGCAGATCACGGCAATCGAGCCTGATGAATCCCTCTACGACCTGATCGATCCGTTGTCTGATCACTCGGATACACCTTTCGAGTGCGAGAGCAACGACCCAGCGGCGGAGATACTTGTGATTGGCTCTCAGCGTAGCCCACCAGGATTTCCCCGTGATGGAGATGGAAGTGGTGGTCCGTCGCACGTCAACGATGAGTATTACCCGCAACCTCTTACTGCGGAACAAAGGGAAGAACTGCAATGCAGGAACAAGCAAGTCCTTCAGACTCCCATCATTGGCATGACCGCCGAGGCCCAGGCTTTGGAAGCTGCGCGCATAGCCACTCTGGCTGAGCGCACGTGTCTCGATGACCTCCAGAAGTCACTCGATGACCGTGCTCGTAGACTATCCCCAAGCTCCAATCGACGGCAGCGGCAATTGTTTCCGAGTGGATCGCAAAATGAGTACCAGATATTCTGCACTCCAATTCAGAACATTGCAGCTGCTGCCCATATTGCAAATTCTATCCAGTAGTCTCGATCTAAAGTTGGAGAATGTCTACGCAGATCTGAGCGCTCCTCAGAGCGGCTGGGGAACAGAATTCGGCCATTTCTCAGTCGTGCAACAGAATTCACAGCAGATCCGTGAGGGCGGACATAGTTCAGTCGGCTCACAGCCCAAGATCACCCCCGCGGCGTGAAGATTGTGGTTACCACCAGGATCAGTACCTGGATCATGGCCGCGGACAGTTTGCTCCTCGACATCACCGCGACGACCGCCGTCGAGTGCCGACACCCCCTCCGAGGGGTGGTTCGTACACGCCCCGGCGGTACGACGATAGGCGCCCGTATGGTGATGAGCGGAGAGAGCCAGTCGATCCCCGAGATCCTGGATTCAATGCAAGGTCAGTCCTCGTGCAGAATCTAGTCGACAGAGGCAGAGCTCACCGAGAGAGTTTGGATAGAGATCGTCCAAGTGGATGTGACGTGTTCATCCCAGGGCCCGAGTGTTTCAGCAGAGCCATACGAGCCGCGGAGATACCACCTAACTTCAGGTTAGCCGCAGGGGTGAGCAAGTTCACTGTCGAGTCGAAGCCAGAAATGTGGTTACAAGATTACCGAGTGGCAGTGCAGATTGGCGGAGGCAATGATTATGTCGCCATGAAACATTTTCCCTTGATGTTAGAAGGTTCGGCCTGGGCGTGGTTGAACCAGTTGGCTCCTGCTAGCATATACCGCTGGGAGGAACTGGCTCGAGTGTTCATCAAAACATTCGAAGGCACTTGCAAGCGTCCCGCCGGGCTGACTGAATTGCAGCACTGCGTTCAAAAGCCGAATGAAACTTTGAGAGATTACATACATCGTTGGACCACGCTTCACCATGTGGTTGAGAATGTCACGGAGCATCAAGCAGTTTGTGCCTTCAAAGAAGATGTCAGATATAGAGAACTGATCTTGAAATACGGGCAATCTGGGATCCTGTCCATGAGCTGAACGATGGAGATAGCCACTCGGTACGCGAATGGCGAAGAAGAAGATCGTCTCCGCAGTGGCAAAGGAAAAGCTAGTGAACATGGCACTAACAAAAATAATCCTAGTCGGAAACAGAAGCGTAAAGCTGACGGTTCAGGTCAGGCAGAAGCAGCCGCTGTGGCTGCGTAGGGCAAGTACAAAGGGAAAGCCAAAGAGTAGTGGATACCCAAGAAGAAGAGGGATCAGTCAGGACAGGACATCCTCGATTTGCCGTGTGCTATTCACACCAAGAAAGACGAAGAGGGTAACTTGATATTACCCAAGCATAGCACTCGACAGTGTAGATTTTTGATTCAACAGTTCCGCGAAGATCAGCCGAGTGATAAGAGCCCTGATGAAGATGACGATGAGGAAAAGGCCGAGGATTACCCCAAGGTCAATGCCACTCTGGTGATTTTTGCTGACTTCGAAAGCAAAAGTCGACTGAAAGTCATCAATCGGGAGGTAAACATGGCCGTTCCAGCAACTACGATGTACCTCAAATGGTCGAAAACTCCCATAACTTTCAATCAGTCGGACCACCCAGCTCACTTTGCTACCCCTGGGTGGCAGGCGCTGGTAGTTGATCCGGTTGTGGGAGGCACTCCGTTACGCAAGGTCCTCATGGATGGTGGGAGTGGTTTGAACATACTCTATGCTGAGACCCTGAAGGGAATGTGCATTCCGATGTCCCGACTCAGTGAGAGTAACATGTAGTTCCACTGAGTCATTCCATGGAAGAAGGCAAAGTCACTCGGTCAGATTGCTCTCAATGTGGTTTTCGGTGACTCGAAGAATTTTCAGAAGGAGAAACTAATATTCGAAGTGGTGGACTTTCATAGTGCCGATCATGATATCCTTGGCCGACTAGCTTACGCACGTTTCATGGCCCGTCCATGTTACGTGTATCTCCAGCTGAAGATGCCTTGGCCCAAAGGTGTAATCATGCTCATGGGGAATAGGTAGAGAGCTGAGGAGTGCCTTCAGCAGCGATCCAATATTGCTGATGAGCAGATGGCAATGGTGGAATTGGAAGAGTACTAGAGAAAGGCTGATCCGACTGAGTTGCTTCATTCTAAGAAGCCAGCTTCTGAAGCTGCTTTCTAGTCGGCGGGTGAAACAAAGCAGGTTCACGTTCACCCGGAAGATCCTGCAGCCGCTCTGACTAACATCTCAACAACCCTCGATAGCAAATAGGAAGTCGCGCTCATCCAATTCCTCCGTTAGAACTGGGACATCTTCACATGGAAACCATTCGACATGCCAGGTGTGCCCAGGGAACTGGCTAAGCACCGTTTGAGGGTCGACTCGAAGGCCAAGCCTGTTAAGGAACATCTCCGTCGCTCTGCTGCAGAGAAGAGAAAAGCTATTGGCGAGGAGGTAGCTCGGCTCCTGTCAGTTGAGTTTATCCATGAAGTTTACCACTCCGAGTGGCTTGCTAACGTCGTCATGGTTACTAAGAAGGACAAGTCACTCCGTATGTGTATTGATTTCAAACATATCAATCGGGCCTGCCCGAAAGATCATTTTCCGCTCCCTCGCATCGATCAAATAGTGGATTCCACTGAATGCGAGCGTCTATCTTTCCTTGATGCGTATTCCGGGTACCATCAAATCCGACTGTATGGACCAGATGAAATAAAAACTGCCTTCATCACCCCTTTTAGGTGTTTTTGCTATGTCACCATGCCATTCGGTCTGAAAAATGCTGGTGCAACCTTTATCCGCATGATTCAGAAGTGCCTGCTCACTCAGATCAGTCGGAATGTTGAGGCCTACATGGACGATATCGTGGTCAAGTCACGCAAAGGTTCCGACCTGGTGACTGACCTTGCTGAAACCTTTGCCAACCTAAGGAGGTACGACATCAAGCTAAATCCGTCCAAGTGCACCTTTGGAGTGCCTGGAGGCAAGTTACTCAGTTTTCTCGTTTTCGAACGAGGAATAGATGCCAATCCCGAGAAAATCAGTGCAATTGTCCGAATGAAGTGCCTTGAGCGCATGCATGATGTTCAGAAGCTCACAGGCTATCTCGCAGCACTGAGCCGGTTCATTTCTCGTCTTGGAGAAAAGGCATTGCCTTTATACCGACTGATGAAGAAGTCCGATACGTTCGAGTGGACCCCCGAAGCAGAAGCAGCGTTTGTTGAGCTCAAAGCCCTACTCTCCACCCAGCCGGTGCTTGCTGCCCCGAACAGCAAGGAACCTCTACTTTTGTACATTGCAGCTACTGGCCAAGTCGTTAGCACAGTCCTCACAGCGGAGCGAGGAGAGGAAGGCAAGGCCTGCAAAGTTCAACGACCAGTGTATTACATTTCTGAAGTCCTGACTCCGTCTAAGCAGAGGTATCCCCATTACCAGAAGCTGGTCTACGACATTTACTTGACAGCATAGAAAGTTGCACACTACTTCCAAGAACACTCGGTCTCAGTCATCAGCGACGCCCCGCTGTCTGAAATCATGAACAATCGGGATGCAACCGGCCAAGTGGCCAAGTGGGCAATCGAGCTCCTTCCTTTGGATATTAGGTTTGAAGCAAAGAAGGCAATCAAGTCCCAGGCACGCGCAGATTTCTTGGCCGAATGGATAGAACAGCAACAGCCGACTCAGATCCACCCGGAGCACTGGACTATGTTCTTCGATGGCTCCAAGATGCTGAATGGTTCTGGCGCTGGAGTGGTTTTGGTATCCCCAAAAGGTGATTGGCTCAGTTACGTCCTGCAGATTCACTTTGATTCCTCCAACAATGAGGCCGAATACGAAGCACTCCTCTACGGGTTGCGTATGGCCATCTCACTCGGCGTCCGTCGCTTGATGGTTTACGGCAACTCGGATCTGGTGGTCAATCAAGTGATGAAGGAATGGGACATCAGAAACCCTACTATGACAGGATACTACAATGCAGTGAGGAAATTAGAAAAGAAATTTGAGGGTCTGGAGCTTCATCACCTTCCCCGAATCAAAAATCAAGCAGCTGACGATTTGGCAAAAATCGGTTCCACTCGGAAGCCTATACCCAGCAACATGTTCCTTGAGCACCTCCATTCTCCATTAGTGTAGGAAGATCCTTTCACTGAAGAGCCTCCTCAGGCGATAAGTCCATCTGACCCGTCTAAAATCTAGGTCCCTGCAGTCATTGACTTAGTTATGGAGATTCTGGTAATTACGCCCAACTGGACAGTGCCATACATTGCATATTTACTCAGGCAAGAACTCCCAGAAGACGAAGTCGAGGCACGTCAGATTGTCCGAAGATCCAAAGCGTTCACTGTGATGAACGGACAGCTTTACAGAGAGAGTGTCACTGGCGTAGCCCAACGATATATTTCTCCAGAGGAAGGTCGATTGATCCTAGAAGAGACCCACTCGGGAACCTGTGGCCATCACGCGTCTTCTCGAACAATCGTAGCCAAGGCTTACCGAGCCGGTTTTTACTAGCCACGTGCCAATGAAGCCGCCAAAGAGATCGTTCAGCACTGCCACGGATGCCAATTCTATGCAAACTTGTCCCACAAACCTGCATCTGCTTTGAAGACCATACCACTCGTCTGGCCGTTTGCCGTGTGGGGATTGGATATGGTTGGACCGCCCAGGACAGGCAGGAGTGGCTTCACTCATCTGCTCGTGGCAGTCGACAAGTTTACCAAATGGATTGAAGCTAAGCCTATTAAGAAGCTAGGTTCACGAACAACCATCAAGTTCATGAGAGAATTGATATTCAGATATGGAGTCCCACATAGCATTATCACAGATAACGGCTCAAACTTCGATTCAGAAGAGTTCAGAAGGTTCTGTGCCACCCAAGGTACTCGGGTGGACTACGCATCCGTTGCGCACCCATAGTCGAATGGTCAGGCCGAAAGGGCGAATGGCTTTATCCTCCAAGGGTTAAAGCCACGACTCATGCGTGATCTCGAGCATGCAGCTGGTGCTTGGGTGACTGAACTGCCATCTGTCCTATGGGGTTTAAGGACGACTCCTAACTGGTCCACTGACCGCACCCCTTTCTTCATGGTGTATGGAGCCGAAGCTGTGCTGCCGAGTGATCTTCTCCACAACTCGCCCCGAGTGGAACGTTATTCAGAAGCCGAAGTGGAGCAAGCGCGGCAAGATGCCGTGGATCTCTTGGAGGAAGAGCGAGAGATGGCCCTGATACAATCGACTGTTTATCAGCAAGACCTTCGGCATTTCCATGCAAGACACGTCAAGGGTCGGGCATTCCAAGAGGGAGATCTCGTGCTCCGAGTGGATCAACAGCGGCCGCACAAGCTCGCCCCCGCGTGGGAACGCCCCTTCATCGTCACCAAGGTGTTGCACAATGGGGCCTACCACCTCCACAACCTCGCAAAGAAGATTGACGAGCCACGCGCTTGGACTGCATATCTTCTTCGTCGATTCTATACTTGACGATTGAATTGACGGGATGTAATAAGAGTACTTTAAGAAATATTTGCTTATCAAAGATATGACTCCTACAGTCCTTCGATGATTTCACTCACGCAAGCGCATATTCCAAACCCCCAGTGGGTGGCTTAGCTGTGAACCAGTCTTCGCCTAAGTTAAAAACTTCTCCGAGTGGCGAGCGTCCCTCCCACTCGGGGGCTTAGCTACAAACCAGTCTTCGCCTAAGTTAAAAACTTCTCCGAGTGGCGAGCGTCCCTCCCACTCAGGGGCTTAGCTGCGAACCAGTCTTCGCCTAAGTTAAAAACTTCTCCGAGTGGCGAGCGTCCCTCTCACTCGGAGACTTAGCTACGAACCAGTCTTCGCCTAAGTTAAAAAATTCTCCAAGTGGCGAGCGTCCCTCTCACTCGGGGGCTTAGCTGCGAACCAGTCTTCGCCTAGTTAAAAACTTCTCTGAGTGGCGAGCGTCCCTCTCACTCGGAGGATTAGCTGTGAACCAGTCTTCGCCTAAGTTAAAAACTTCTCCGAGAGGCGAGCGTCCCCCCACCCGGGGGCTTAGCTGCGAACCAGTCTTCGCCTAAGTTAAAAACTTCTCCGAGTGGCGAGCGTCCCTCTCACTCAGAGGCTTAGCTGCGAACCAGTCTTCGCCTAAGTTAAAAACTTCTCTGAGTGGCGAGCGTCCCTCTCACTCGAGGGCTTAGCTGCGAACCAGTCTTCGCCTAAGTTAAAAACTTCTCCGAGTGACTAGCGTCCCTCCCACTCCGGGGCTTAGCTGCGAACCATTCTTCGCCTAAGTTAAAAACTCCTCCGAGTGGCGAGAGTCCCTCCCACTCGGGGGCTTAGCTGCGAACTAGTCTTCGCCTAAGTTAAAAACTTCTCCGAGTGGCAAGTGTCCCTCCCACTCGGGGGCTTAGCTGCGAACCAGTCTTCACCTAAGTTAAAAACTTCTCCGAGTGGCGAGCGTCCCTCCCACTTGGGGGCTTAGCTGCGAACCAGTCTTCGCCTAAGTTAAAAGCGTCTCCGAGTGGTGAGCGTCCCTCCCACTCGGGGACTTAGCTACAACCCAGTCTTCGCCTAAGTTAAAAACTTCTGTGAGTGGTAAGCATCCCTCTCACTCGGGGACTTAGCTGCGAACCAGTCTCCGCCTAAGTTAAAAACCTCTCCGAGTGGTGAGTATCCCTCCCACTCGGGGACTTAGCAGTGAACCAGTCTTCGCCTAAGTTAAGTACTACTCTGAGTGGTGAGCATCCCTCTCACTCGGAGACTTAGCTGCGAACCAGTCTTCACCTAAGTTAAGTACTACTCCGAGTGGTGAGCATCCCTCTCACTCGGGGGCTTAGCCGCGAGCCAGTCCTCGCCTAAGTAAAAACTACTTCGAGTGGCGAGCATCCCTCTCACTCGGAGGCTTGGCTGCAAACCGGCCGAAATAAACTAAACTATGCAAGAAACTGGAAAGCAACATGCGGATAAACCCAGAACCTGAAGTACAGATAAAAGTTCTCAAGTGCAGATAACAGTACTCAAGCAGAAAGCCCGAACAAGTTTTAACGATTACAAAATCACTCGGCATACTGAGGCAAATGAGTTCTGACTGGAAGATACTCGGGTCATAAAGTTTTCTTTCAAGCACCTGTGGGACTCGCGGGCTCGATGAAGGTGTCCAAGTCTATGCCATCTGCAATCCGAGTGGCCGCCTCAATGAAAGTCTCCATGAAGTCTTCAAACTTGAGCTTCTTCGTGTTCGCCACTTGGAGACCCTTCAGCTTGTCTTCCTTGGCATCTTTGCAATTGGCACAGACGAGTGAGAGTGCCACATCGGCCCCATAGTGGTCGGCAGACTTCTTCCATGCTTGCACTCGACCAGGGATCTCATCGAGTCGAGTCATCATTGACTCAAGATCATTTTGAAGTATATCCTCAGGCCACAATTCTTTGTCTATCTTCACCAGCGCGGCCCTCAGACGAGTGATGTACCCTCGGACATCATTGAAACGAGCTTCAAGTCGCAGCATGTTCAGAGCCATTGCGTCCTTGATGAGTGAGTTATTGGGGTCCAGATCAGTCTCGATCCGATCAGTCTCCTCCCCGAAGTTCTGACAGAATTCTGTACGGAGAGGAAAGAAAATATTAGTTACGCCATTGCATGCGAGATTCATAGAAATTCACTCGAGCAAAAAGAGGTACCACTTCAAGCATGCCATACATCTTCTTCGCAAAGCCTCCTAGATACTTCTCCAGTGCATCCCTCTTCTGAGTGAGCTGGTCCACCTTGTTGTTTAGGGCTGTCTTCTCCAATTCAAAAGCACTCGCCTGATCTTCATTCTTCTTCTTCGCCTCCTCAACGGCAACCTTTAGGGATGCATTTTCCTCTTCCAACTTTCCGACTGAAGCTAGCTTTGCCTCAGTAGCCTCAGTCTTCTCTCTAGCCACCTTCTGCGCCCCCACAAGTGCATTATCCTTGCCTTCCAGATCCTGCTTCATGGTGTCTAAAGAAATAACATTCCTGAGTCGCACTTGAAGTTGACAGTTTTCATTACGCACATTTGTTCGAGTGAAACTACTCGGCTCAAAGGACAGAAAGAAAGAACAACAGTGCACTCAGTCGACAGGACATACCTCCCAGGGTCTTCGCCTCCATCTGAGCACGATCCAAGTTCCTTTTTGCCAGTTCCAAGTCCAGTTGAAGTTGGATCTTCTCCTTCTCCAGGGCAGCATACTGGGTCCCGAGCTCACAAGTTTTCTGAGATCAGCAAAGAAACAATTCAGTCGACAACGAGAAAGATTCTCAAATATTCCTCTACTTCCGAGTGGAGAAGAGCAAATCCAGTTGCTACAAGCAAACAATTCAAAGACCCCCGCCAAATCAAACATTCGACAGTGGTCTCAGGGACTACACCCAGTGGGTGCACTCAGCGTGCCCCCACTGGATCCATTTCCACTCGACCTCAGCCTGACCGGCCCGAGTGAAGAGCTACTAAAAAAAGAGGAATAAGGATTTCTCAGACCCCCGCCGAATCAAACATTCGACGACGGTCTCGGCGAGTATACCCAGTGGGTGCACTCGGCGTGCCCCCACTCGATTGATTCCCACTTGGCACGGCCTGACCGGTCCAAGTGAAGAGTTACATCTTGACATATTCTAAGACCCCCGCCAAATCAAACATTCGACGGCGGTCTCGGGGACTACACCCAGTGGGCGCACTCAGCATGCCCCCACTGGATCCGTTTCCACTCGGCCTAGCCTGTCTAGTCCGAGTGAAGAATTACTACTGACATCAAAAGTCAAAACACCCAGTGGGTGTACAGAGTCAAGATGGATAGGAAAAAACCCAATCAGAAATCAACTTACAATCGCACTTACTCGGACATTCACCTGAAGAGCTGCACTGGCATCATAAGCCGTCTTGCTGGCTTCATATGCCTCCTTCAGGCGCTGCATCATCAGATTGGCCTGAATCATGGCTTCTTTGCTAGCCCCAGTCTGGTCTTCAGGAACATGACGCAGAGTGAATACATTTGACGCAGGAGTCGGTGATGTAGCTGGAGGGATCAGCACTTGAGGTTGACCAGTCGGACCCGAAGCAGGAGCAGTCGACACCAAAGGTGAAGCAGTCGACAGAGGAGCAGCAAAGATAGCACCAGCTCAAGACGAACCACCTTGCTCTTGAGACACAACTTCAGGCGGCGCACGAGACGATTGGCCAGACGGTTGGCCTGACATCACTCTCCTAGTGAAGCTGCGGGAGACGGTCGAGGTCGTACCCTCGCCACCCGCGTCCTTTTGAGGCTCATCTTCGTCATCGTTAGCAAGGTGGATGATATCTGTTGGCTCTGCAGTCACACAACAGCAACTCATTCAATCGTCGAATCAACCAGTAAAACAGAGCAAAGTGGAAACCTGCCATACCTCACCGAGAAGTGGCCGCGTCCACAGTATCTGTCTCCACATGGTCCTCATCTACCCGCATGGGTGACATAATCGAAGTGGCAGCTCTGGCACATGATTTTCACTCGGTCAGCAAAAGCATGAAGTTCTACAACAATAAGAAGGGAAGAAAAAACACTCACGTCGAAGCGATAGGCACGGTGACCTTTATTCTGGGCAGAGCCTTCCGAGGTTTCGATGGGGCGACCTTGGGCTGTTTTGCTGTCTTCTCAGTCAGATCTGGCGTTGTTGTACGAGTGCGCTTCGGGTTCCTGACACTCGACACCGTGGCCTTACCTTGGCTGGCTGCCGGATCTTGGTTCATTTTGGATCGACGCTCGTTGCACGGAGGAGACTCGACTTCCTCAGTCTCTTCCGAGTCGTCACTGCTGCCCTCACTGTCTTCAGCATAATTGATATCAGCGCTCCTGCCCTCGCTCTCTACTCCTTCAATGATTTGTTCTCCGTTCGGCACGGGTGAAAACATCTTCGTGAACTCCTACGAAGCACAAATATCAAAGTCAGTCGGTTTTCAATCCAGTAGCATGTTGGAAACAAAAAGTAAAACACTCGACAAGTTATGTCTCACCTCCCCTAGTAGGTGCTCGCGTCAAAAGGCTGAACCCGCTTGGATCCACGTGGATTGTCACGAGCTCTGGTGATGCTTCTGAGCCATTGCATCATGGTCTCGTCCTTGACCTCCTCTGGATGCGTCCAAGTGGAATCGTCTGGACCCGTGTACTGCCACATGGGATGGCTCTGCGCCTGCAGAGGTTGGATATGTCGACTGAGGAACACCTCTAACAGATCCAAGCCCGTCACTCCACCTCGGATCAGCTCGACCACAGCTTCTACCAAGATTCCCACTTCAGCTTTCTCCTCCTCGGCCACAGTCAGCGAGCGAGGAGCATTGAGCCTTGCCAATGAGAAGGGGGGAAGACCAGTCGATGAACCAGGAGATGGAACATCTTTACAGTAAAACCAGGTCAACTGCCAACCTTGAACAGACTCGGGAAAAGTCATCGAAGGGAACGCACTCCTACCTCTCATCTGGACACCTAAACCTCCACACAGCTGGATCACATGGGTCCTCTCGTCACTCGGATTTGCTTTCTTAACCGACTGGGATCGACATGTGAATATATGTTTGAACAATCCCTAGTGGGGATGACAACCCAAGAAATTTTCACACATCGAGACGAAGGCGGCAAGATATGATATGGCATTCGGGGGAAGGTGGTGGATTTACGCACCGAAGAAATTTAGAAACGCTCAAAAAAATGGATGGGGGGCAGAGAGAAACCTCTCTCCACATGGGTGAGAAGAAGAACCCGCTCTTCGGGCCATGGTGCGGGCTCGACCTCTCCTTCCTCCGGCAGCCTCCAAGAGCCTCGGACCAGCAGGCCATAGGCGGTGAGCCCGTCGAGGTCCTCTGTCGTGACCGTCGACGGCAACCAATCGCCCTGGATCCAGCCCGGCGGCAGCGCAGCCCGGGAGCTCGAAGACTTCTTCCCCTTAGCCGCCTTCTTGGCACGCTCCAGCTTTGCCGTCTTGTCCTTCGCCATCTCCGCGGTGGTCATCGGCGTCGAGCGGATCTTCGCTGCGTGGCGGCAGAAAAGGAGGAGAGACGAGCGAAAGGGGGAAAAAGGAGGGCACTGTTCCGCTCTTCGGTCACGTCGCCTCATATAGCTGCATGTCCGAGTCACCGACAGCTGGGCCCGTGAGATCCTAGCGCATCCCGTTGAGCGAAGACTACGCAGTACGTGGCAAAAAAGGTGAAGCAAAAATTGAGGAGTCCCTCCCCACTTGCCCCACTTACCGCGCCGTTGTCTATCCGGGTGCTTCTACAAATTTTCGAATCCCGTGGAATCCGGGCCTGACAGAACGATCGTTTGCGTCAGAAGATCTCCTTGATCATTCGGGTCCGACCCGATGCTCGGGATCACTCGGTCGCATATCAAACCAGAATCGATCGAGGAAATTGACAAAGAATTAAAGCAGCGCAGGTGTCTGCAGGGCTCTAAACCGCCTCCGAAGCACTGAGTCCAGCCAGAACCCGCACCAATCCTTTTCACTTGAACCCCGATCCATTCGGGGGCTAATGATGAGGACATGTACTTAGGGTAGGGTCCCAGGCCTGACCTACATACGCTACCCAAAGGCATTACATACAGGAATCCAAGACCTACAAAGTTAGAAAGGAGACACCGACTGGAATGACCGCAGCGTGCAAGTCACTCGAACAAAAGATCCACTCAGTTACTTCTCCACCACTCGACCATCCCTATTCACTCGGAGTACCAGGTGTCACTCGAAGGCAGAAGACCTAGAGCCACCCTGGGATGGCAACGGTCGGACAATCAGTTCGACACCATAAAGGACATCAAATACAGACGTTACGAGTAACGCTCGCACCTTTTACTTTTTCCATTGAACCCTTGGGTAGCGGGGCATTCATGAGGGGCCAGCAGACTCTATATAAGCAGCCCCTCTACTCCTGCACAAGGGTTCGCACCTCCTGTAACTCAACACTCTAGATAACAAGCTCCCACAGCACCGAGACGTAGGGTTGTGACCTCTTCCGAGAGGGGCCTGAACTCGTAAATCAGAGTGTACAACCTCACCGTAGCTAGGCTCTGCCACCTCATTCATACCCCTAATCTCTACTATCAGATCTGTTCCCATGACAGTGACATTGGGGTAATCTATGCATAGGGGTTGATGCACGTTTTCGTCCTACTTTCTCCGGTAGAAATATCGGGGCACTCTTTGAAGTTCTTTGTGTTGGATAGAATATTCTTAATCTTAAGTTGTTTGATGCATATCGGATAATCGACTCACGGATACTTGTGGTGACATTGGAGTATCTAGGTGATATTAGAGTTGGTTGATGTGTATCATATGGTGTTATTTTAGTACAAACTCTAGGGCTGTTTGCGACACCTATAGGAATACCTCAATAGATTGATCAGAAAGGATAACTTTGAGGTGGTTTCGTACCCTACAACAATTTCATCTTATGTTCCCCGCTAGATAAGAACTTTGGAGTGATTCTTGTCGCACAATGAGGGATGGTTATATGATTCAATTATGTTAGCACCGTTGAGAAATTGCACTAGTGAAAGTATGAACCCTAGGCCTTGTTTTCAAGCATTGCAATACCGTTTGTGCTCTGTTTTATCACTTGCTACCTTGTTGTTTTTTTATTTTCATATTATAAAAACATATATCTACTATCCGTACTACACTTGTATCACCATCTCTTCACCGAACTAGTGCACCTATACAATTTACCATTGTATTGGGTGTGTTGGGGACACAAGAGATTTCTTGTATTTGATTGCAGGGTTGTTTGAGAGAGACCATCTTGAACCTACGCCTCCCACGGATTGATAAACCTTAGGTCATCCATTTGAGGGAAAATTGCTACTATCCTACAAAACTCTGCGCTTGGAGGCCCAACACGAGTCTACAAGAATAAGTTGCATAGTAGACATCACGATGGCATGCTGCGGTGGCGAGAAGAGGAAGAACGGGCAGCGGCCGAGGGCCTCGATGTCCAGAGTGCGCGCTCTGCATGTCGAACACATCGCGCCAGCGCAATCACCGTAGTGCAAACCGTGTCTAGGGTGAACTCCTTTCAACGTGGGGCTGGCATGTGCTCTGGGCTTGCCACCTAGCTCACTGGACAAGACATGAGACTGCTGCAAAATTTCTACACGGAAACTTGGATAGCAAGCTATGCTCAAATGGCTTGGTGAATAAGTATGAATTTTTGAGGTTAAGCATCTGTTAGGAAGGTAATGATGTGGTAAAAATTTCAGCTCTAATAGATCAAGGGAAAATACGCTTGCTTCAAAGACTGCCATTTCTGACTAGAAGCAAAATCATTTTTCCTAGCTGAAAATTTACAAAGGACCAAGGGATGTTTTTGCATAGGAAGGTGAGGCATAACCCAAAGAATATTTGGGAATTTTCTTGGAATTTATTGAGCAAGAAAAATGAGGATTGCTTCATAGCATAGAGGGAAAATATTCATTTTCACGGAGAAAATGAATATAATGCCATAAAAAATTATGGCATGGCAATATTGTGAGAGAGATGAAGTTTTGAGAGGGTTTTAGGATAGTAAGCCTCACTTGGAAGAAAGTCAAAAATAATTCCAAGTGATAAGTCCAAAAGATTTGAAAGAAAAATCCATTTGCCAAAATAAATATTCAACAAATCCAAAGAAAAGAAAAGGCAAAATCCAGGGTGTCACACAAAGGAACCGGAACACCCTGTATTCTAGCCTAGAGATCAACTCTTTTGGAATATGACACTGCTTAACATAGAATAGAACAACATCTTTATTACAAATAATATGGGTACAAGGTTTCTGATATTACAAAGGTTACAGGGCACGGAGACACTACGCCTGCTAAGGTAGCTCTATGTTAGCAGCGGAACAACTCGTAGCAGCGGAATAACTTCTAGCAGTGAAATATCGACATGGGTGATGAACTCCAGTCCTCAGGGACACTGGCTGGGACACATCCTAGCTCACAAACCCGGGATCCTCGACAAGAAATCAATCACGGCATTACCTGCAATCTGGCATGACACGCTAGGTGAGTACAATGAATGTACTCGCAAGCTCACAACAACCGAAGCAACCAAGACAAACAATAGCATGCTTGTCAGTGTCAAAACCAGGAGATCTCAGGTAGGGGGCCCGAGCTGTTAGATCGGATCGATGGGTAACAAGAGAGAACACACACAAAGTTTACCCAGGTTCGGGCCCTCTCTATGGAGGTAAAATCCTACGTCTTGCTCTTGCTTATATTATGGAAGTATCAACATACGGAGTTGATCTCCCTTGAGATCGTGAGTTGTGGTCTAAACCCTAGGGGTATGATGAATGTATGGATGGCCACTACGGACTAACCCCTCTAGTTTATATAGGCACCATGGGTATCTAGGGTTACACATGGTCAGTTGCCATCTAAGAATTTACATGCTGAATCTAATTTGATATGCTTGAAGTACTCGCTAAGTCTTCGATTGCTACACTTTGGAGGCCTCTGGAGGCCCTCCGCCTTGATGGGCTAGGGGTCCGGCCCATACATTAGTCCGGCTGGGCTAGGACCCCCCAGTCCAGGACACCGTCAGTAGCCCCCGAACTTGTCTTCGAAGCCGAGGTTGACAATCTTCCTCAGATAATGTCTTTGGCTGGGCGGTCCTTGGCTTAAAAGGTAAGTTCCACATCCTCAGACAAGTATCGTACGAAGCTTCATGAGCCCTTTTAATTGATTACTTTCACAGGGGCCCAAGCAAATCCATCCATTTGCTACCCTAAACACACTATTATTCATCCAAAGTGCAAAGCTTGCTTAGTCCCAAAGACTAACAGCGTATGTGAGTTCGGGAGTCAGTTATTGACAGCCTTTACCGAAGCGTCACCACTCCTGACATTTCATAGTCAGCCATTACTTACTTGAAGCGCTGTTCAAGGAAAACCTCTTACTGGCACGTTGTATCAAAACAGAGATCGTGCCCCGCATTTTGGGGGACATCATCAATCAATTGTTTCTCCCCAAGCGGCCATAATGCCATGATATATAGACCGAAACCTGCCCATTTTTATGGCGCAACAAAGGGATGCTTCGCCTTTTACTGGCTTATAAAGAGGAGAGGGCGGGGTTGAATCTACACTCCCACACTCTCCTCCTGCTCCAGCGCCCAAATCCGCTGAGCCTTCACATTCCCAATCTCAAGCCTGAAAACCTCCTCCCAAGCTTCTGCATCTGTACCAATTGCCGATGCAGATGTGAAAGGGAGGTGGGTGGCCTCCAAGGTCACCAACACCACCATTGCTGAGCTCCGCGTGGCGGGATACATCCCCGTCGATGCGGCCTACCGGCCACTAGAGCCCGGCCAGCGCGTTCCTACACCCAACCTAGGGGAGCAAATCATCTTCATCCCCCACCTTGTCTAAGGCCTGGGATTCCCCCTGCAACCCTTTGTTTGGGGGATATTGTTCTTCTACGGGCTAGATTTCCATAATCTAGCCCAAAATTCCATTCTACACCTCACCACTTTCATTATAGTGTGTGAGGACTTCCTCCGCGTGGAACCGCACTTCGGACTACGGCTGAAGACCTTCTACGTCAACCCGAAGATCAGAGGTGCCAAATTCGTCGAGTGCGGCGGTGCCATGATCAGTAAGCTCCAAAAGCCGATCTGGCTGGAGGGGACCTTCATCAAGACCATCAAGATCTGGCAACACAAGTGGTTCTACATCACCGAGCCACTCGTCCCGGGTCAGGCCATGGCTCCCGCCTTCACTAGTGCTCCTCCCAGGAAGCTAGTGTCCTGGCAGAAACAAGGCCCAGAATGCAACCCGGACAAGGTCGAAGAACTCCAAGAGCAGCTCTGGGCCCTCAGAAAGAAATTCAAGCCGGTGGATGTGGTAGATATGATGCTTCATCGGTACATCCTTCCACTCTAGCTTCGGTCCAGTCCTATGTGGTTATACATGTCGGAGGACACACCAATTTTGCAGAACTTATTTCGCACTAACATCGACGGGATGTGGACGGCTCTTTCCAAGCCGTCCCAAAATGAATTCCCTACTGATGGACCAGACAGCGGCTACAAAGGCCCTATGCAAGGACAAAGAGCCGAAGAAGAAGATGGAGGGTCTCCGGATCCGAGATCTGGTGGACGCCAGGTCCGAGAACATCTGGGTTCTCTCCTCGGATGAAGAGGAGAGGAAGGACGAGGAAGGGGAGGAAGGATCCTCCTCCCCGAAGAAGAAAAGGGCGGCATTCAAGGACATTGCAAGGGCCCAAACCATTCGAACACGTCGGCGCCTTGTGAAAGCTGCTGACACCGCACCCCGCAAGGCCCCTGTCACAGCCAAGGTCGACTCCTCGGAAATGGAGGACGACCTCATCGAGACGCGGCGGCCGAGGCCACCACCGAGGACGTATGCCTACTTCCCGTATGAGCAGTGAATACTCAAGCGTAATTCTTTACAATTCTTCAATGATTATTTATCTTCTTGTAGCCCTCAAAGCTCCAATATTAGTGACAAGACATCATCGAGCGGGCTCCCTCCTCCAAGCGCCTCGGAGGAGCATCATCGCTCCCCCGCTACCCATGATGGGCTTGAGGAGGCAACTTCTCAGTAGGCCCCACCTGAAACCACCACGGGGGGCAGGGCCGATGCCTCCATGGCTGAGGCGGGGGCCTCGGCCTCCAAGGACCCCATGGAGAATAACCCCCTCCTCTATGGAGGGGGAGAAACTGTGGCGGCCGACAACATCACCGCCCATTGACCCGGAGCCACCTCGGCAGCCCTCAATGACGGCCATTCCCCCCATGATGGGGAGGGCCGAGGTGGCCCATCCATCCCCTCCTGCAACAGGTCAGGCATTGGCGGGGTGGACCGAAGAGATGGAGGCCTCGATGACGGACTGCTCCGTCGTTGCCGAGCACCACGTCCTACTAGGCGCAATGCTGCAAAGTTACCGGTCCGCCGAGGCCGGTATCAAGGAGGCCTTCACGGGCCTCTACCATGGCTTTGAGGTAACCCTTCCTAGTCATCTCTCAGATTTTATATCTTCACATAAGAAAAACTATTTCCGCCGGACGCACCTAATGGCCTTTTGAGCTGATATGAGAAAAGTAAAATTGTCCGAAGACTTATGTTACCATGGACGCGCACAATAGCCGCGTAACCGCAGTAGCCCCCGAGCCTTGTGTGAGATACCAAGAACTTACTCGGTGATCTTAGTAAAAACTAAATGTTTGGTAGAGGCGAACGCATTGTAGCCCCCGAGACCTTGGTCGGAAGAGAAAAGCTGATCAGGGGATCGATGTTGTTCGAGGAAGCCAACTATGTCCGTTGCTAGTTTCGGCCTCGGTTTCAGCATCCAACACAAGGGAGTTGGAAGAGCTGAACCATAAGCTTGATAAGTCCGAGAAGGACGTGGGTCTGCTCAAGAAGCAGATGGAGGATGCTGAAGGTAAATACCGAAAATTTGTAGCATCGTGAAATTGCAATGAAGGCCGAAAATGGCTATTATAAGCTCTAATTCGTATGCCGATGTATTCGCAGCTACCTCCAAAGAGCCTGAAAAACTCTGGCCCGAGCTGAAAACAGCTTGGCAAGAGGCCGAACAGCAGAGGGCTGCATTGGAAAAGCCTAGCACAGAGCTGGCCAAAGAAAAAGAGGTCAGCAAGTAGCACGTGGCCTGGGTCGCCAAGGTCGAAGAACACCTGAAGGGTCTTTGCATGCAGTGCGATGCTCTTCATAAGGAGAAGGACAAGCTAATTTCCAAGCTGGCCACATCTAGCTCGGCTTGTAATGAGGCCACGACCCAGGCCTGGGCCAATCACGAGGTGCTTCAACAAGTGAAGCAAATCGCTGCCGGTAAGCCCTGCTTCGCTGCATTTTTGGTGACAGCCGATTTGCTCATCTTGCAAGTCTGGCGCTCTTCAGAGGCCTTTAGGGACCTGCTGCGGAGTGCCTCAGATGCCAGTGCCTATTTCACCGCCCAGCCTGACTGGTTCGATGAGAAGACCTACTGGGCCTAGTTCCAGGCGCCCGAGCACCTGCCGCTGCTAAACAATCAGATGAAGTAGTTGGTCGAGCTGTTCCGTGCAGCCCGGCTGGTGATGCCGGACATCTGTGTTAACCTCTGGCCGGGCCAGTGGATACCGACAAGCTTCTTCGTCCTGGTGAGCAGGCTTCGGGAGACCAGCCCCCAGGTGGAAAAGTGGAAGCGGTCAGCCTGTCCGGAGGGGGTGGAAAGGGCGCATGCATCTACAATGGCGCATTTCTTGAAGATAAAGCCACTGGAAATCGCCTCCAGACCTCCAGCAGGAAAAGATCAGAATCCGAAACAGTTCCTGGCCCAGGTGCATGAAGGTGCTCGGGTGACCAAGGCCAAGTGTAGGAAGGCCGAACTTAAGTTCTGAATTTCCCCTGGTATGCCGAGGAGGATGTGTAAAAAACAATTTATATTTTGATGAATGTTTTTATCTGATGATTTATTGCTGCTCCTGTGCGACTATTCTCGATTTTGAAAGCGGCCAGTCATCAGCTTCTTCCCCCTTGTAGATGCTACACGGGGTGTTCCTTTAAAATGCGTACACCCT
Organism: Thinopyrum elongatum; assembly: GCA_011799875.1. Lineage (NCBI taxonomy): Eukaryota > Viridiplantae > Streptophyta > Magnoliopsida > Poales > Poaceae > Thinopyrum > Thinopyrum elongatum. Next base: position 303,534,734 of record CM022299.1, read on the forward strand.
TAGCCGGCGTCTCGGGGCCCGGAGGTGGTGGCGTGTGATAATCCCCAAGTGCAAGGAATCATCGTAGCAATTTCCAAAGATGGAAGTGATTAGTATGGAGTGTCGAACCCATAAGGAGTTAAAGGTAAGATCAATATTCTCTCAAGTCCTATCTTCCACTGATACGACTCTATGTAAACCGAGCATTTGCTTTCATCTAGAAACGAGAAAGAAAACTATGTTGTGGGTATAAAGAGGACAACTTTGCAAGATATTGGAGAGCTAAAATATAAAAATAGGTGTTGTCTACATAAAGTTAGAATATATTTCAATATATTACAAATAGCGAGTGTGGAATAATGATGGTATGGTGTGCGGAATTGTCCTACGTAATTGTTAACAAGATCGGTAATCATTATTGCAATTTTATATGAGGGAGAGGCATGAGCTAACATACTTTATGTACTTGGATCATATGAACTTATGATTGGACCTCTAGCAAGCATCCGCAACTACTAGAAATCCTTAAGATAAACCCAACCATAACATTAAGTATCATGTCCCCTTTACTCACATACGCAACAACCCCCTTACTCGGGTGTAAGCTTCTGTCACTCTACCCACCCAATATAAGCGAATCATGAACATATTGCAACACCCTACAGCGGGAATCCCCCATGTGTGCGCGGCACGGAAGGCACCACAGGACAGCACAAAAATAAAACATACAACTCAAACCAATAAAGATCATCAATCAACCCAAAGGGCAAAATAAATCTACTCAAACATCATAGGATGGCAACACATCATTGGATAATAATATGTGGCATAAAGCACCATGTTCAGGTAGGGGATTACAGCGGGGTGCGGGAGAGTGGACCGCTGAAAAGAGATGAGGGAGGTGATGAAGACGGTGATGTTGATGAAGACGATCACCGCGGTGATGGTTCCCCCGGCGGCACTCCGCCGCTACCAAGAGATAGGGGAAGAGAGGCTCCTCCTCTGGATTGCTCCTCCATGGCCTACCCCTAGGTGGGGAGAGGTCCTTCCTCTGGTCCTTCGCCTCCATGGTGCCCGGAGGGGCGGGAGCCCCTCCGAGATTGGATCTCCCTCTCTGTTTCCTTCTGTTTCTACCCCTGTTTCTGGCCGAAAACCGTTTCTTATATTCCTGGAGATTCGTAACACCGATTGGGCTGAAATTTTGAGGGGATTTTTATCTGGAAATTATCTTTCTTGCGGTGAAGGAAGGGCATCAACCGACCTACGAGGTGCCCACAAGGCAGTACGGCACGGCCAGGGGGGTATGTCGGGCCCTGGTGCCTTGTGGGGCCCTCGAGCACCGTCTTGCGTTGATTCATCCTCCCAAAAATCACATATATTCCATAAAAAATCTCCGTAAATTTTTATCGTGTTTGGACTTCGTTTGGTATGGTATTTCTGCGAAACAAAAAAACATGCAAAAAACAGGAAGTGGCACTGGGCATTAGATTAATAAGTTAGTCCATAAAAATAATATAAAATTGCACCAAAACCATACAAAATTATAATAAACATGGCAAGAATACTTCATAAATTATAGATACATTGGAGATGTATCAGCATCCCCAAGCTTTATTCCTGCTCATCGTCGAGTAGGTAAATGATAAAATAAATAATTTATGAAGTGTGAATGCTAGCATAGTGCATAAGTTTGATCAATGATAATTTCAATCACTTTTCCTAGCATTATAAACAGCAACTCTTTCTCATAAAACTCATGTTGATAAATAAGCCATCTATTCACATGTTATGGTTCAAACAATGCATTCTCTTGAAACTTAACAACCTATGTTCTTAGTCACCAAACAATTGCAACTCAACTTATTTTCAACAAACTCTAAGTAAGAGCTCCACATACTCAATTATCATATAGTCTTCTATGATTGCTAGTACTCAAAGCATATTTTTAGAACAAATAGCATCCATCGAACACAGAGAAAGATATGGGCTTAAATGTTTTGCCTCCTAACTTGCTTATCATAAAGATAATTGTCAACAATAATAATTTATTATCAAATATAATTGTCTTCCACAACTAGGCATTTAAAGGCCCGTTCATATTTAATTATTTATAAAATCCCTTAAAAACTACTAGGGCCTTTTATATATAGTTCAACAGCCCACGAAACATTTTCCACCTATATATTAATTATCGGTAATACCCGGTATTGCCCGATATTCACCGAATCCCTTCTGGTGACCCCGAAACACTTCCGGGTCCTCTCGAAACTATTTCGACTATTTATGTAAAATTCCAAAAATAGATTCTCATCACTCCCGTCCTACTAACACTCAGCAGATCGTTATTGCCTTAAGCTTGTGACCCAGTACGTTCGGTAGCTCATAGACATGAACGAAACCCCTTCGTTCAATGACCGCCTACGGAATCGTGGACGTCCATATCGATCCCTATGAGCACACGAATGATATTCGAGTGAACATTTAGTTATCATGTGATGTTCCCTTTTCTTCACAATACTTCATAAAACCTGGGATGCATCGGTATCCTCCTGAGTCATCACATGCTCACTATACTGTTATCCTCATTGCCGGTTTTGTTCTTCTTTCTCATTTTCGTGTTCCAGCTTCCCCGTGACATAGTCACCCATGTCTGGCCAGACGATGATGGATGTCATCACACTAATAGGGCCCTAAGAATACCTCTCCATCATAGGAAGAGAAAATCCCACTCTCGAGCTATCTAGTCCCTTGTCAAACTTCCCGATGAGCCTGTAAGTTGTCGTTATGATCACCATGTTACAGGTGACGTTTGAGCAACCCCAAAGTCCACTGTACGGTAAGAAGTGACTATGATACTTTAATGGTCTAAGGAGCAAAATCACATGTTTAACACTCCGTGTTATTAAAATTGATTACAGATGATATTATCTCAATTCATAAGAAACAAGTTTGGGTCGATTCAATATGATCATTCTTCCAACATCATAACCTCAATGTTGTTTTAGGACTATCCTTACACTTAACAATATCCTAAGATCCAAAAAATATGATCACCAACAACACTTGATCTAGCACTACTGCAGGATGGTCCAAACGAGACAGTCCAATCAGAGACCCTTCGACGAAACTATGTGCGATGCATTAATCGCAAACGGTGGTGTAAGAAAACCGTCAAAAATGAGACGAACTGTTTGCGATTGCATGGACATCAAACACGACTCAGATCAGAGATGCGTGTGTGATGCATGGCATACGGTTAGTCCATATGAATTGTTTGCGATGATCCAGAACAACAAAAACCAGATGAGGATGTGTGCGATATACGACATACAGTTCACTAGGATGAACTGTGTGGGATTAGGCAACATAATAGAAACGGTCAGCCAGATCAAGGTGTGTCCGATGGAGGGCATATAGTTCACTCGGATGAACTGTTTGCGATGAGCCAAGACAACAGAAACAGTTCAGCTGAACAAGATGTGTGTGATACGTGGCAAACAGGTCCGTAATCAGAAATGTGTGCGAAGACCAATAATAACACAGATGATTGCTGCTAATAAGCCTTGTGATTTGCTCTGTCTACAGAAGAACAACATATATATAACTAAAATAAGCATCCAATTACATAAGTGACTATACAGATCATTCAAACAAACCTCAATAAACAATTGCATGCATTCTAAACTAGGAAAAACAATCGTCTAGTCATCTACTTCTTGTGACGCTCCCGCCACTGCTTTGTGGCTCGATCCCTCATCTGGCGCAGGACGAAGACACTTCCTCATGTCAATGATCTGCCTGTACATCTCGTAGCTTGTGTATGCGTCCTTGGCCACGTACTTGACGTGTTCTTCATCCACTCTCTGATGCCAGGCACTATGCCACGTATTATTGTCCTTCTTGCTCTCATCCTTCAACTTGATGTAGTAGGGGTCAATGATAGCCGAGGCGAGGTCAACCAGGGAGTTCTGTTTGTTGTTGGTGCTGCCCCAGACCTTGTAGTGGTCATGTATGTTGACAAGATTCTGGCAGGTCAAGCCTGAAACCTTGAGTGCTTTTAGATCATTGGTGGTGTCCACCGTAGCGAAACTGTAGTCGGATCTGTTGATAAACCTGGAGAAACGCTCGCAAGGCCTTGTGGCCAGATGGTAGTGGTAGACAAGGACGTCATGTCGCACGCACAACTGGGCGATGACAACCTTCTGATCTTGCCCAGCACGACCGCTGGTGAACTCGAGGTCAAAGCCGACCAGTTGGTACTTGTCCTCAGCAAGCAATTGCTCCATAGTTTGGATGGAGCTCTCCACCGAGACCGGCTCATTCATGTACACCACCGAGAGGTCCTTCCCCATAATGTGGGTGTCCACTACGTGATGCATAGTGAACTGCCCCCCGTTGTTGTCGTCGGCCGCTGGGAGCACCATTGGAGCCACGAGGAGCACCATTGGAACCGCTGGATGTCCTCTCTCGTATGTGTCATCATGGGTGTGCTTATTGTGACATGTGGCGCGAGAGATGAAGGTAAATGGCCACGGGAATAAATGGGGGCCGGGCGGCCTGGATTCTCGGCACGTCCGCATGGCAGTTTTTGCAGCGGGTAACTGCATCGTGGTGCCGCGCCCGGCGCAACAGCATGCATAATGGTAGCACGAACACACGTGATCATGTGCCGGCCCCAAACACTGGCAGCGCGCGTGGAGGATGCGGGCAGAGCACGCGGAGGGACACGAGAGTAGAGCACGCATGGCGGGACGCGAGCAGAGCGCGCCGCGGCCACCTCAACCACGAGCAACCACACGCATAGAGCAGTTGAAGACGCAGGGAAAGGTCTTCTACAAGTTGGCCGGCAGTTGCGACGCTGCGTAGAGAGCGGTCGTGTGCTACTACCTCCGTCTTGGTCTATTAGTCCCCTTTATATTCTATGCCATATTTTGACCTTAAATTTAACTAACGAAATGTTAACGCATGTTATAAAAATTATATAATTGGAAACTATGTTCAAATACGAATCCAACGATATAGTCTTTGGCGACATGCATTGGTATTTTATTACTTAAATCTCTAGTCAAAATTTGGCACAAAAATACAAAGAGGACTTATAAACCAAGACGGGGGTAGTAGGTAATTAAATTGCAAACATTTTTTTATTAATCGTAAGTGTACGTGTCATTTCGTCCTCCTCTCGAACGTCTTGTCACCCCGCTACCGTAGACGGCTTCGAGCGCAAGCTTGAGCAGCGTGCGGGGGCGTTCTTTTGGCCAAACGGTGGCTCGAAGTGGCACCAATGAATCATCGGTGAGCACGTTCCCGTGCAACTGCGCCGCATCTTGCGAATAGCCGCGCAAGCTTCCTGCCCGACTCGGCGAAATCCCTCAAAATCCCAATGCTTACTGGCCTGCTATACAAACCCTCAAGGGTTGTGAGTCCTGCATCGCATTTTCCCCTCCCTCCCTGTAGCTTATCCCGTCTGCTTCTCCCACAATCGCCAATGGCACCGGTCCGTCGTCGTCGCTCAGCCACTCCGCCGTCATCAGAGGACAGCTCCAGCTGGGAGGCTACACCGCGGCGGCAGCGCAGTCCCCGGCGTAGTGTAGTGCACATGGCGTCCCTGTAGGGCGTGCGCGCAACACCCACCACACGCTCCACCACCGCTGCCCGTCGGCACCTGTTGCCGGCCGCCGTTGCCGCCACCCCACCATATGCCACCGTGGCTGCCACATTGTCGGGGAACACAGACAAGGGTATATGTTTTCCCCTGACTGTGCACAGACAGCAAGCTAACGGGCTCAGAGACAAGATTACAAGACCAAGATCAGGCCAAACAAGGAGGATCAATTCCTTTGAAGGATCCAAGTGCAAGTCGAGAAGGCCAAGGTGAGCTAGAGGAACAAGGCATCACTAAGGGAAGGACCTACCTTGCCGGGCAGGCGAGCCTGGCAGGGTTGGGTTTTGCCCCAGAAGCAAGCTCCCAGATCATCCCGGTAGGCCTCCATATGACACCCGTCCTGAGACGTGTCAAGCGAGCAGGCGCGGAGCTGGCAAAACAGCCTGACAGGGCCTGCCGGGCGAGCTGTGATGTGACATTGAGCGGCGCATTTAATGTGCTCTATCAGCCTGCATAGTTAGATATGATAGCACTGTTAGCTATCTAATCAGTACGCAAAGACTGATTTGCCACTGTGGTGACCCCTTAATCTATAAAAGGAGGCCCATGGCAACGGTAGAAAGGGGTTGGACCCTCGCATATCCATACGCGCGTAGCCACTCTCGCCCCCAGAGCGACCTTGCCGGGCGAGTGTGCTACGTTCACCACCATTATCCACCATCAATCCACCAAAGCAGGAGTAGGGTTTTACGCCTCACGGCGGCCCGAATCTAGGTAAAGACTGCCCGTGTGATCTCTGCCGTGCTGCGCGACGCTTCTCCGCTCTTTGTGCAACGTGCCCATCCCCCCGCCGAACCAAAAGGGGCTCATGGCCAATAGGTGGCCGTGGTTTCCCATGACATCTTTGGCGCGCCAGGTAGGGGGATCACTTGTGCGAAACCGAGAGCGTACGCTGCGCGTCATCTTCATCGACATTTTCGTCGTCGACGGCGTCATCGACTATGGCGCCCAAGAGGAAGCCCGGAGCCGCAAATCTCCCGTCCACCTCGAAGGCTCCGCCACCCGCAACCGCCGACATCGCGGGGAGTGCGGGGGCTCGCAAGGGTGTGGATGCTGTGGGGGACATGGTCGGCGCAGGTGGCACCGTCACTACCTCCCCCACGGCCGAAGCAGGAATGGGAGGTACCGGGGAAGGACAGATCAACCCTCATCCAGAATTTAGAAGAGACATTTGCTAATCTACGCGAGATCAGCTTGAAACTGAATCCGGAGAAGTGTGTGTTTGGCATTCCCTCTGGCAAGCTACTTGGTTTCTTTGTGTCCCACCGTGGGATAGAGGCCAACCCCGATAAGATCAAGGCTATTGAGCAGATACAGGCACCCAAGACAGTTAAGGATGTGAGCCGTTTGACAGGATGCGTTGCCGCGCTTAGCAGATTCATCTCCAAGTCTGCCGAGCGCGCCTTGCCGTTCTTCAAGATTTTGAAGAAGGCAGGACCCATGAAGTGGACCCCGGAAGCAGATGCAGCACTGCAGGATTTGAAGGCCTACTTGTCTTCTGTGCCTACTTTGGTCACACCTAAACCACAAGAGCCATTGCTACTATATCTGGCAGGAACTAATCAAGTGGTTAGTGCAGCCCTAGTAGCGCAGTGGGAAGTAGAAGAAGCAACCACCTCAGTAAGTGTCCCGCCCGGGGAAGAGGAAGAGAGAGGCCCAGCAAGGCCAGATATGGACCAGGACAAAGAAGAGCACGGCAGTGGAAACAACCCCAAGGACATGGCTAGGAAGAAGGTGGTGCAGCGCCCAGTATACTTCGTCAGCTCCCTGTTGCAGGGGGCTAGATCCAGGTATGCTGGCATGCAAAAGTTGGTCTTTGGCCTTGTCATGGCCTCAAGGAAACTGCGTCACTACTTCCAAGCCCATGAGATCACGGTTGTCACCCGCTTCCCGTTGCAAAGGATACTTCGAAACCCAGAGGCCACCGGCAGGATAGTGGAGTGGGCATTGGAGTTATCTAGCTTTGGCCTGAAGTTTGAAAGCACATCAACAATCCAGAGCAGGGTGTTGGCAGAGTTTATTGCAGAATGGACGCCAACCCCTGATGAAGAAGTACAGGAAACAGTCATCCCCGACAAGGAAGCACCCCAAGAATGGATCATGTATTTCGATGGTGCCTTCTCCCTACTAGGTGCAGCGGCTGGCGTGCTTCTCGTGGCTCCCACTGGAGAGCACGTGAGGTATGTCGTCCAGATGCACTTCCCCGGTAGGAGGCGACCAACAATACAGCAGAATATGAAGGGCTTCTTGCCGGGCTCAGGATTGCTACAAAGTTGGGAATCAAGAAGCTAATCATTCGAGGAGATTCACAACTGGTGGTGAGACAAGTCAACAAGGATTACCAAAGCCCATTGATGGAGGCATACGTCGAGGAAGTGAGAAGATTGGAGGAGTGCTTTGACGGGTTGCAAACAGAGCACGTACCCCGTGCGGAAAACAGCATTGCTGATCACCTATCAAAGTGCGCTGCGCAGAAGTTTCCTGTGGAACCAGGGACTTTTGTTCTCCATCTTACTCAGCCCTCCGTATCCCCGACAACAATGGCCCGAAAGAGGAGGAAATTGGACTCCGGTAAGCCTCTCCCGGTAGAGCCTTTTGGGGCTCCTGGCAGCGACCCTGCCGGGAACAACTCCCCTTCGATTGCCGGGCTGCACCCTCCTGCCGGGCCACTGGTCCCCGCAGTCAAGGGATGCGCCCCCATGAATGAGGAGGTGCCGCTAGTCCTCGTTGCCGAGCCTCAGGCTCCAACTTGGGCAAGGCACATAGTCCATTTCCTCCAAATCGGAGAACTTCCCGAAGAGCAAGAAGAAGCTGAAAGAGTAGCCCGGAGGGCCAGTATGTATCAGTTTGTCGATGACACACTATACAGAAGGAGGCCCAACGGTGTGAAATTGAAGTGCATTTGCCGGGAAGGAGGAAAGGAACTGCTGGCAGAAATACACAAAGGCATGTGCGGCTCCCACATTGGATCAAGGGCTTTGGTTGGGAAAGCATTCCGGCAAGGATTCTATTGGCCCACAGCCCTCCAAGATGCGGTTGAGCTCGTCACCAAGTGAGAAGCCTATCAGTTCCATTCCAAAAATATCCATCTGCCTGCCCAAGCACTCCAGACAATCCCTTTGTCATGGCCGTTTTCGGTCTGTGGGCTCGATATCCTCGGCCCTTTCCCCCGAGCTGCCGGGGGCTTTGAATCCTTGTTCGTTGCAATGGACAAGTTTACAAAGTGGCCAGAAGTAGATGCCATGAGAAAGGTGACTGCTCAGTCAGCTATCAAGTTTTTGAAAGGGTTGGTGTGCCGCTTCGGGGTCCCTGCCCGGATCATCACCGACAACGGCACCCAGTTCACGAGCCGCGCCTTCATGCAATATGTTCATGCCCTCGGAAGCAAGATCTCATTTTCCTCTATCGCACATCCCAGAAGCAATGGACAAGCTGAGAGGGTGAACGCTGAAGTGCTGCGGGGACTCAAGACAAGAACGTTTGGTAAGCTGCGGAAGCACGACAAGCAATGGATCAATGAGCTGCCGGTGGTTCTTTGGTCCCTCAGAATGACACCAAACCGAGCTACCGGGTAGACTCCCTTCTCCCTAGTCTATGCGGCAGAAGCAGTTATCCCCACGGAACTCATTCACGGGTCACCTCGAGTGCTTGCCTACGATGAAGTAGCGCAGGAACAGCACAAGCATGACGATGCCATGCTTCTCGAGGAGAACCATCTCCGGGCTGCTACGCGTGTTGCACGCTATCAGCATGCCCTGCGTCGCTATCATAGCCGCAGGGTTCATGCCCGGTGTTTTGAGGAAGGCGACCTTGTCCTTAGGTGCGTTTAGTCCGCCAAGGGTACAAAAAGCTGTCGCCGAAGTGGGAAGGCCCTTACCGGGTAGTATGAGTCACCAGACCTGGCGCAGTCCGTCTAGAGACCGGAGATGAAATTCAATTGCAAAACTCATGGAATATTGAGCATCTCCGCAAGTTCTACCCGTAAGGCGTGGCTGTCGGGCCCTACCCGGCAGCCACCCTTTTGTACAGGCCTTGCCTCAGCTACATGTAACCCCTTGTACAAAGCCAAGCACAGACCCTGAGCAACAGAGAAACAAATGAAGCGCTGGGGGCCCCCGACAAGTTGCATGCATGCATAAGCATTGCATGATGCATGTAGATAGGTCGCATGATCATGTAGATAGATTGCATCTGGCATCATCTTCATTTGCATAAACTGCAGGCTCCTGCCGTGGACTTAGTCATAGGAAGAGGATGCGAAGACAAGCCAGCACTGCGGTCTCTGGCAAGCCAAACATATAGGTTTCATCTCTTATCCATACATGTTCCGTGAGTTCGACTTGTGCATATGAAAACCTCACCGCCTCAGAAACAAAGGTGCTCCCATCTACTGACACGAACGCTGCTTCGGTCAGGATGGTCGTAGTGGCCTTTGGTTGAAAGGGGTTGGCGGGGGGCTGGTCTCTCCCAATGGGTTCTGCACCCGGCAGGCTTAGCCTCACGGCAGCAGTCCTATGGGGTGCCGGCAAGGTAGCTTACCGGGATCTACTTGTTTACGTGGAAGTATGGAGGCATTTCACCTCTGCATGGATGTCGTACATGCACAAGTGCCCGGCAAAGTTTATCTTTTTCATTAATATGCTGATCAACAAGTATAAATCTCACGGAACATAAACATGGATACAAGAGATTACATTATTTGAACTAAAATTTGGCAAGTACCTACAGATTTAAGATTAAAAAAAGATAAGTGCCCCGTGATGCCTTTGCCCTTGTCCATCTCCTTCAGGAAATCGCAGGAAGGAATGGAGAAGGCGGAAGGCGGGCCTGGCTGGGATTCGACGCCTCCCCAGGATCAGGAGAACACCGTCGACAGGCGAGGGAGAGAAAGGAGGGGCGGTTGGTTGGCTTGCAGAGGAAGATGATGGGCGGGCAGGACAGGCGACAAGTGAACCGTGCCGTTCCGCATTTTCCTATCTTAAGGGGAAAAAGCGTGGAGCGGGGACGCGACGCTTCAGAAGTTATCATTTTACATTAACTGCAACAGTCCCACGACCCCACGACTCATAGTAATTGCGCGAAGTGGACGTTGGATTGACTGGTCATCATGACGAACCATGATGGGAGCAACCCCTTTTTTGCCATGTGTCCGTGCACTGTTTGGGGCCTAACCCAACGTGCCCAGCGACACGTATGGCTTAGGCCCGGGGGCTTATGTCGGGGAACACAAACAGAGGTATATGTTTTCCCCTGACTGTGCACGGACAGCAAGCTAACTGGCTCAGAGACAAGATTACAAGACCAAGATCAGACCAAACAAGGAGGATCAATTCCTTTGAAGGATCCAATGCAAGTCGAGAAGGCCAAGGTGAGCCAGAGGAATAAGGCATCGCTAAGGGATGGACCTACCTTGCCGGGCAGGCGAGCCTGGCAGGGTTGGGTTTTGCCCTTGAAGCAAGCTCCCAGATCATCCCGACAGGCCTACCGGGGCTGGCGGAGGCAAGCCACTCCACCTCACAAGCAACGCAAGTCATTAATCAGAGCGGTGTCGAGCTCCAAGGTGACTAAGTGGCTACTTTTTGCCACATGGCAGCCACTTTCTACAGCGAAGACCTCCATATGACACCCGTCCTGAGAGTGTCAAGCGAGCAGGCGCGGAGCTGGCAAAACAGCCCAGCAAGGCCTGCCGGGCGAGCTGTGATGTGACACTGAGCGGCGCATTTAATGCGCTCTGTCAGCCTATAGAGTTAGATATGATAGCACTGTTAGCTATCTAATCAGTACGCTAAGACTGATTTGCCACTGTGGTGACCCCTTAATCTATAAAAGGAGGCCCATGGCAACGGTAGAAAGGGGCTGGACCCTAGCATATCCATACGCGCGTAGCCACTCTCGCCCCTAGAGCGACCTTGTCAGGAGAGTGTGCTACGTTCACCACCATTATCCACCATCAATCCACCAAAGCAGGAGTAGGGTTTTACGCCTCACGGCGGCCCGAACCTGGGTAAAGACTGCCCATGTGATCTCTGTCGTACTGCGTGGCGCGTCTCCGCTCTTTGTGCAACGTGCCCATCCCCCCGCCGAACCAAAAGGGGCTCATGGCCCCATAGGTGGCCGTGGTTTCCCACGACACACATCACTGGCGAAAGCTAGGGCCATCGCCCACTCTGCCGCCGTGGCCCGAAGGTGGGAGGTGGCCGTCGTGGCCGCCACCCCACTGTCGACCATCGTGGCCATCACCCGCTCCGCCACCGTGGCCCGAAGGCGGGAGGTGGCGGTTGTGGCCGCCACCCCACCGTCTGCCGCCGTGGCGCCAGCCCACCGTCGATCGCCGGGGTCATCACCCGCTTCGCCACCGCCGCCTGAAGGCGGGAGGTGGATGTGGAGGCCCGCACGCGCGTCAGCGACCTTGCGCGCTACATCGAGTTCCTATGGGAGGAGGAGGAGCGCCTCGTCGAGCACGCAAAGAGTCTTACCGCCGCCGTGGCCGCAGCACATGCCACCGCAGAGGCGAAGAATGAGGAGATCTACGAGGAGTCCCGCCACTTCGAGAGGGGTTGTCTGTAGCAGCAGAGGGTGTTCGAAGTGAGCATCGCTGAAGGTGCAGCAGCGGCAGGCACCGGATTGCAGTTGTCCATCTCGTCGGTAGGCTCCTCCTCCTCTGCCTCTTACTGAGCACGCTCGGCAGAGGAGAGGCTGCTGGAAGTAGTACAAGGCCCCTCCGTAGTAGTAGTATTTAGGGGCTATTTTGTTCAGTTCATCTAACTATAGATGTGGTTGAACCGTACAACGGACTTAAATTTAGCTAGTATATATAGTTTAACTAGCTATTTCAGTACGTGGTTGACAACAATTGGGCAAAAGTTTGGTCGGTTCAGCTGTCGAGTTGAACTGCTTGTATAAAGAATGACTACTTAATCTATGAATGAAATCTATGCTTATTGAATTTTAGTTGCAAAAATTAGATAGTCCTAGTGATTTTTAGCTGCAAATTTTGACAAATGGCAGTGTTACAAGGTTGACAAAGGGCAATGTTACTAGATCAACAAACCTCAATCTTTGCAATTTACAAATGACAATATACCCAATATGACAGATGCAAATCTTACCAAATTGTTTGTACGTGGTTGCACACGGGTCATCCGAAAAAATCGTTTGCGTTGAAGGGATGTACAAATCCTGCGTGCCAGATTTTCTCTTGGCTTAGCAGAGAAGGAACCATAGCTCTCGCTTTGCACACTATATACAATTTGAACTGTTTGCGATGAAGGGATGCACAAATCTTGCGTGGCAAATTTTTCCCTTAGCTTATTGGGGAAGACCGTAGCTCTCGCTTTGCATATGGGTGTTCTACCTAAAATGTTTGCGATGAAGAGCTCCACAAATCGGCACATTTTCCCTTGGCTTACTGGGGAAGCTGTCGGTTTGCATACGGGTGTTCTATCTTAAACGTTTGCGATGAGTGTTTTAAATTTAAAAACCATTGACATTTTTTTAGAAGAAAAAAAATCATTTGATAAGTCTGTACATTTAGAGAGAAAAATGCAAGTTTGTTCAAACCATATGTTTCATTCAGTCACACTGGGACTTTATATTCATACGATCGAGATACAGTATTAAACCCAAAAAAACTAATTTTGGCGGCGGCGGAGGCGGCGTGCCACACCAGCGTTGTCGTTGTCATCCTCCAGGATGCTATTGTTGAAGTCTTCAAGGCAGCACAAAATGTTCTTCACTTGGAAATCAAACATGCTGTCATCGCGCATTCGATGGGCGGGGCGTAGGAGGACGGCAACTCGCGGCGCTGCCAGGTAGCAGTCGACGGGAGGGGAATGGGAGGCGAACAGTAAGGCCGCCCATATTAAACAGTGGTCGGGCGCCATTAATGGAGAGGATGTGAGCAAGGTGGGTGGCCATGGAAGTCAAAGGGCTCGCTTCCCAGTGAGCCTGCTCAGCATACAACTCGCACGCTTCCCGCTAAGCCTATGCATTGGAGGATAGCTTGCACGCCCTGGTCAGCCTGCGCAGCGGACTGCGCTCGAACGCCTCCCGTCTACTCAAGCAGCTGTCCACACGGCACCTCCTAGCCATTAGAAGTGTGATGCGTGGCGTCACGTGAATGGTTAACAGAAGGCCCACGATTTAAATTATACAAATGTTTGAGATGATAAGGTGGCAGCTCTTTGTTTCAAAATGCCTTTGTTGGCTGTTGATTCGAGTGCACCTTCTCTCAAATTGGACACGACAAATACCACAGCATGTCGGGTGCCATTCCATCATGAAATTCAGGCAAGTTTTGGATTTACTAGAATTTAAAAACAAAGTATCTCAATGTTTTGCCGGCAAGCAACGGTGCCCTGGTGTTTGAAATTCATTCCCATTTCTTGCATGGGACCTAAGCTTGCACCCAAGGACACACATTTGATTTTTGAACCCATTTTTCTATACTGGAGCATGTGCCTGTAGTTCAAATTTGAATTATGCACATAAAATGCCTAAAAAATTCAGTTAATGTATAAAAATGTCCAAATGAACCCCGGAAAAAAAATCCAAATTTTAACACGACACTCCTGTTGCTCTATGTTGCCACTAGGACAAAATTTGAAAGCAAGAGGAGGTAACCAATATCGTTTCATCCACGAATGAGGCGCATTCCCTACCGGAACCATGAGGCTTGTTGTGAGAAGCTCTGGTTTGTGGGAAACTTATACCCAAACCTGCCCCAAATGGGACAATGTTTTTACCACAGCATGTTGATGTTGTTCTATGATAGCATGCCAAGTTTCATGAATTTCAGACGAGTTTTAGATTTACTAGAATTTTAAAACCATGTGTCTCAATGTTTGCGGCCAAGCGACGGTGCCGATGTGTTTGACATTCATTCTCATTTCTTGCATGGACCTAAGCATCCAACCAAGGACACACATTTGATTTTTCAACCCATTTTTATGCAATGGAGCATCTGCCTGTAGTTCAAATTTGAATTATGCACATAAATGCATAGAAAACTCAGTTAACGTATAAAAATGTCCAAACGAACCCCGAAAAATTCCAAAATTTAACACAACACTCCTGTTGTTCTATGTTGACACTAGAAAAAAAATTGAAAGCAAGAAGAGGCAACGAATATCATTTCGTCCACAAAGGTGACATGTTCCCTACCGGAACCATGAGGCTTGTTGTGAGAAGCTCTGGTTTGTGAGAAGCTTATACCCAAACCTGCCCCAAATGCGACAATTTTTTCACCATAGCATGTTAATGTCGTTCCATCATTGCATGCCAAGTTTCATGAATTTCAGACGAGTTTTGGATTTACTAGAATTTTAAAAACATGTATCTCAATGTTTGCGGCCAAGCGACGGTGTCGAGGTGTTTGACATTCATTCCCATTTCTTGCATGGGACCTAAGCATGCAACGAAGGACACACATTTGATTTTTCAACCCACTTTTATGCACTAGAGCATGTGTCTGTAGTTCAAATTTGAATTATGCACATAAATGCATAGAAAACTTAGTTAATGTATAAAAATGTCCAAACGAACCCCAAAAAATTCCAAAATTTAACATGACTCTCCTGTTGTTCTATGTTGACACCAGAAAAAACTTGAAAGCAAGAAGAGGCAATGAATATCATTTCGTCCACAAAGGTGCCACGTTCCCTACCGGAACCATGAGGCTTGTTGGGAGAAGCTCTGGTTTGTGAGAAGCTTATACCCAAACCAGCCCCAAATGGGACAATTTTTTTACCACCGCATGTTGATGCCGTTTCATGATAGCATGCCAAGTTTCATGAATTTCAGATGAGTTTTGGATTTACTAGAATTTTAAAACCATGTATCTCAATGTTTGCGGCCAAGCGACGGTGTCGAGGTGTTTGACATTTATTCCCATTTCTTGCATGGGATCTAAGCATCCAACCAAGGACACACATTTGATTTTTCAACCCATTTTTATGCACTGGAACATGTGCATGTAGTTCAAAAATGAATTATGCACATAAAATACCTAGAAAACCAAGTTAATGTATAAAAATGTCCAAACGAACCCCGAAAAATTCCAAAATTTAACACGACACTCCTGTTGTTCCATGTTGACACCAGAAAAAAATTGAAAGCAAGAAGAGGCAACAAATATCGTTTCGTCCACAAAGGTGACACGTTCTCTACCAGAACCATGAGGCTTCTTGTGAGAAGCTCTTGTTTGTGAGAAGCTTATACCAAAACCTGCCCCAAAATGGACAATTTTTTTTACCACAGCATGCTGATGCCGTTCCATGATAATAAGCCAAGGTTCATGAATTTCAGACGAGTTTTGGATTTACTAGAATTTCAAAACCAAGTATCTCAATGTTTGCCGGCAAGCCACTGTGCCGAGGTGTTTGAAATTCATCACCATTTCTTGCATGGGACATAAGCATCAACCAATGGACACATATATGATTTTACAACCCATTTTGGTGCACCGAAGCATGTGCACATAGTTTAATTTTGAATTCTGCACCTGAAATGCCTAGAAAACCAAGTTAATGTATAAAAATGTCCAAACGAACCCTGAATAATTCCAATTTTTTTGACGACACACCTATAGTAGCATGTTCACTACAGATAAAAGTTCTAGCAATTCAAACACCCTCCTTTGCCGCTGTGACCCAATTATGTATTTCAAATCCAGGCAAAAAATCAAGTAGATCGCACACAGTTTATTATCACCAACCGTGTGAGATGCAGTACAAAATATCTTGGAGCACCGTCGGAGTAGTACGTATATGGCTTACACGAGAAGGTGCATCGGCTACAGTCCATAGACGGCGCATCAAGGACACTAGCTTGCTCCCCAAATATTATTTCACTGTTCAATCATCGCCGGTGAAAGATGGGGACGTGGACCCGCGTTGTGAGGGCCACTTTGGCGGCCCACTCTAGTGAGAGCGCGACGGCATCCGCCATGCGCGTGGTAATAAGCTGCGTGAGCGCGTCCGCATTCTGCGATCGGGCGGCCAAGGCAGCCCCAACGGCCGCTGTTGCTGCTTAGGTGGCGGCAGCAACATCTGCGTCGGGGATAGCAACTGGTGAGAGCGGCACAGCAGCTGTCCGTTCCGCAGAGGTGGCCTTAGCCCTGATGGAGGCCGCCCAAGACCATGTCGAAGCCGCCCACGCCCAGCTTGTGGCAGTCACCGCACAAATCGAACGGAGCTTCTCCGACAACGGTCGGCAACCCACGGCCGAAGAGTTGGCAATCGCAGACAGTGTTCGAGCAGCCGTCCATTCCTTCGTGGCATACCTTGCCACGACGGAGCCCGTCCAAGCCCAGATCATGACCACCCACGCCCAGCTCATGGCGGCCTTTTCCAAAGAGATGGCGGACGCGGATGGCGAGATGCTTGCCGAGTATGGTGCGATGGATGCCATGGAGCCCCTTCCCCAGGAGATCGTCGGGCGCGAGCTGGACATGGAGGAGGCGACGGAGATCGACGAGTGCCAGCCGGAGTAGTACTCTTTGTTTAATTTAGAGTGCCGGTCTTTAATTTGCTAGAGTAATGTTTAGGTCAGTTAGCTCTGTTTAATTGTTGAAGTTGCTCGATTAAGAAGTGTGGGTGTGTTCTAGGCTCCTTTGTGTACCCAAATTATGCAATGACGTGGATGACCACTGTAACCTGGGATATTCGGACCAAAATTTGCACGTTCAAACTCATCACACACGGGGTAAGCTATATGAATCGTTTGTGATGTTCACATATCATTCACAGTGTTAAATAAGGGACCGTGTCTGATGACACTTTGCGCGCCAGTTTTTTCGCTGCACCGATCCAAAACTTTTGGCTTCCGTGGAAATATCTACCTCCCCGCCCCTCCCCCTTAATGAAAGCCACATTTCCCCTGTTTCCGCCTTCCTTCCCAAGTTCAAACCTTCACTCGTTTCTTGCAGCGCCGCCTCCCCGCCGGCGACCCTCCGTCACGCTGCTCGGCCTCGTCGATCCAGGTAGGTAATCCACACCCGACCCCCATCCACCTCCTCCTTCTACATCCCACATGCCCAGACCGCCGGCACAACACCTTCCACCCAAATCATCAACTCCTACCCCAAATAAGCGCTGCCCTAAGCCATGGTACACGCAGTATCACCAGGAGCTCAAGGAGCATTTGGCAGCGGAGAAGCAAATCACGGCCGCACGCGCGGATGAGGTCGCGATGGCTGCCATTCGTGCCGACCCCCGGATCTTGGAGGAGCACCTCGCCGTCGAGGCCACCATTGACGCCTCGTGTGCCGACGCCACGACGCGGTTGGCTGCTTTGAACGACAGTTCATGGCATTTTCTGGAGGCCACCGTCGGTGCCTTCGACGAAGACTACGAGGTGTTTTCTCAGCGTGCTCGTGCTTACCTCAACTCGAGAGCTAGCAGGTTGGTGCCCGGAGTGGCTCACGCAACTCACCACTACGAGGAGGGCACCCATGATGTGGAGGCCTCGCCCTCTTCCATGTCCAAGGAGGCAATCATCATCAATATCTCCGACGATGAGGAGTAGCTTGTCTTATTAGCTCACTATAAGGACCTATGTTCAGTTAGCTGGCTACGCCAGTTAAGCATGCTCGGTTTACCCGTTGCATGTGTTGCTCCTGCCTTTCCTTAACAAATTCTAGTGAATTGTCCTATGTACTTTTACCATGCAATCTGTTCCTCTAGTGTATATGTTCTATATGTCGTCCAATGTGGTGCTCACTTATTAACTGTTTGGTTAATTTGTTGTCGTGTTCAGTTAACTCTTTGGTTCAATTCTGCAATGAGATGTTCAATTCTTCTGGGTGCAATTTTGTATTGTCTTCCATGTGAGAAATAAATTGAATTTGGTAGTACAAAATACATGAGAAACAAATACAATTGCTATATTTCCAAGTTGTCAAGCATGCTTGGTTCGGTTAATTGTCTCATCTTCTATTAGGAGTATGTTATATTGTGTAATGTGGTACTCAGTTAATGTTTGGTTCATTTGTTGTGGTGTTTAGTGAACTGCTTGGTTCAATTCTGCAATGCGATGTCCAATTGTTGTGGGTAGAATTTTGTATTGTTATGCATGTGAGGAATAAATTGAATTTGGCTGCACTTAATACATGATAAACATATACAATTGCTATATTTCCTAGTTCATAATCATGCTTGGTTTGGATAAATGGCTTTTCCATGTGGCTCGAATTAATCTGATGAATCTACAATGTGTTTATTTTTCATCAACATATTTTACTGATAGCATGCCAACCCTCACTTAACCTGATCACTAACTACCTTATATGTGTTGTAGGGCAAGAATGGGAAGCACTGAGATTTACAATCGAGGTTTGCACATGCATGGTCCTTTGTATAATAGCACATTATTGTGCAATTGCAGGAACCATTCTAATATTTAGGTTTTTAACAATTTGGTCTTGCACATGTAGGTCCTGCTGTCAGAGATTTTGACCCACTGTTTGACCCTTTTTGCATATGGAGAAATGAGTTGTCCATGAATATCAGTCAAGTCAAGAAACTCAGAAAGATTGTCAGGATAAAGAAATTAGTGACAAAAAACAACAAGATATTTGTCTGCACAATGAAGAAGACATCAGTTCACTACAGGATGGTACGAACTATTATACCTTGTCTTTTTTATTCCTTTGTGCCATTTCAAATCTAGAGAAGATATTTATGCATATCCTTGTTTTCAGGCCTTTCCAAAGCAGTTCACTGATGATTACCTCTCAAACCACCTGTATGGTTAGGAGGCGAGGAAGGTATTCATACAACACCCACGGTTCAATATTGAAGTCTTCCTGAAGAGGACGAAGGAAGGACGATCAATCATCCACAGGCACTGGCCTAAAGTTGCAAAGACCTTCAACATCGATGAAGGCTCAATATTCGCCTTTCGCTTCAGCAGTTTTCCAGATGAGATTCATCTATCTATCTATCATCTATGATGCTAATTTCGAAAGGTTATAGATGTTGCATGTGAAACTTGGTGCTGGTGCAGTTGTGTATTGGGGTAGCTGAGTGCTGAAGCTATAAGATGTTGTACTCTGATGTATTTCAATTATGAAATCGTGCTTCCTTAATACGAAAATGAAATATATTGTGTGCTTAATATGAAATGTCAATTTCATTAATAAATGGATTATTAATAATAGGCCAATTAGCCTGCTAATTGGATTTTTCTATTGCAAACGGTTATTGAGAAAACACCGTGGGCGATGACCTCAGACAACGCACACAATTTCTTGGAAGAAAACGTGTTGGATCAATGAACAATCACACATGACTTCCTCTTGAAAACTATTTGCGTTAGGCCACCTTGCGCAAATGTTTTCCACATAAAAAGTGTGTGTGATGGACAGCCAATGCTACATAGTTTCTTCTATGCATCATATGTGATGCATTCAATAACGCAAATGATAAAATTGTTAATATCGTCTGCAATGGCAACGCTATCACAAACAGTTTAACGGGGAAAATTGTGTGTGATGTACGTGTGAACGGAAATGTTTTAATTGGAGTGACTGTGTGGGATGTATATACGAACGGAAACGTACTTCTTGGATTGACTGTGTGGGATGTACATACGAACGGAAACGTATTCCTTGGATTGACTGTGTGGAATGTACATATGAATGAAAACGTTTGTCTGGGACTGACTATGTGTGATGTATGTACGACCGGAACCGATTGGGAATGTATAATTGTATTTGATCGTGCACCCGTCGCACATGAGCTCATTTTGCCCAGCGTGTGTGACCGGAGGGCCTATCCCCGACGGTTTCTAGTCGTGTGGGAATGACCCCCCTATCGCCCACACTCACTAGGCGACGGTTCAAAATGTCATCACGGAAAGGGGTTAAAAACCGTTTGTATAGCAGCTCGCTGTACCAGTGTAGTCTTAGATGTGAGACTAGGAACCTTTATTTTATCCCTTTATCATTTCACATGTGCATATGAGTTTTCCACTAAATCGCATATTCTAGGATCATAGCTGTTATAACATGAAATACAGCTGTTATAACATGAAATATAAACACTTAATTATGAATACGGAAATATAATAATACAATATTATTGCCTCCGGGGCATATTTACAACAAGGAGGAGTTGCCAGGCACGTATTTGTACTGTTGCTACTAAGGGTAAAATGACGGGGTTCGAACATATTATTTGGTCTTACTTTGTCTACATTATGTCATCATGCTCCAATCATTACTCTGATTGTTATGAACTTAATACCTTAAGATGCATGGTGGATAGCGGTCGAGGGGTGGAGTAATAGTAGTAGATGCAGATGGATGTCGGTATACTTGTCCCAAACGTAATGCCTATATATTGATCATGCCATGAATATCATCATAACTATGGGCTATTCTATCAATTGCCCAATAGTAATTTGTTTACCCATCGTTGCTATGCTCATGAGAGAGATGCCTATAGTGAACTCTATGGCCCCCGGGTCCATTCACTTTATATTTACTAAAACCCTAAGAATACTTGTTGCAATTTATTATCTTTTATTTTACTTTATTTATCTTTCTACCACCATCAAATTTGATCCTTGCAACTAACGAGTACAAGGGGATTGACAACCCTCTTGCCCGTGTTGGGTGCAAGTATTTGCTTTGTGTGTGTGTGCAGGTACTGTCTATCTTGTTTGCTTGGTGTCTACTACTGGTTTGATAAACCTTGATTCTTAACTGAGGGAAATACTATCTGCTACTATACTATATCACTGTTCCTCTTCGGGGAAATCCTAACGCCTATCACAAGTAGCAACAGGCCTCCCAGAAGTCTGACCTCCCGTCCAAGTCCAACCTCCCATGACTAGCCTACTAGAAGTCCGACCTCCTAGAATCGGCCGCCTAGTCTGAACTCAAGATGGTGCCATTTTTTACTTTAAGACATGTATACTCATAGATCTAAAAGCACACTATGATGTAAACTGACTCAGGCCCATGTAACCCTACCCCTCGTCCACCTATATAAGGGGAGGTAGGGTCCCGATAGGCACCTTCAACATCTTCCAATAGGCATAACTGATATGGCACTACTGCAGGATGCTGCTAATGCGACACTACAATCAGAGACACTTCGATGAAACTGTGTGCGATGCATTAATCGCAAACGGTGATGTAATAAAACCGTAAAAAATGATACGAAACGTTTGCGATGGCAGAGACATCACACACGATTTAGATTATAGTTGCGTGTGTGATGTGTGGCATACAATTCACTCGAATGAACTATTTTGTGATGAGCTTAACAACAAAAACGGTCAGCCAGAAGGTATGTGCGATATACGGCTTATAATTCACTCGGATGAACTGTTTGTGATTAGGCAACACGACAAAAACGGTCGGGCAAATCAAGGTGTGTGCAACAGATGGCATACAGTTCACTCGGATGAACTATTTGCGATGAGCCAAAACAACAGATACGGTCAGCCAGATCAAGGTGTGTGCGATAGATGACATACACTTCACCGCGAAACCAGCCAACATGTCCCACCGCACCATTGTAGTAGCACAAAGGTCCCGCCGTGCCATCGAAGCAGCAGACTAATCCGGCCGCGCCGCGGAAGCAGCACAGATGTCCCGCCGCACCGCGGATGCAGCAGAGAGGTCCTCCCGCGTTGCGGTAGCCTACGAAGATCTCTCGCGGGCAGGCGAGGACTCTCATAGGTGCATGCGCGCTATGCTCGATAACCTGATGGATCGGATCTCAGGTTGGGTGAAGCTATAGGAGGAGATGAATGCCTCGTTTGATAACGCTACTGGTGTCATCCGGGGACTAAGGGAGGACAAGGCGAAGCTCCGCACCGAGCGCGACTTGCTGAGGGAGAAGATCGCTGGAAGGGTGAAGTAGCATGAGAAGCCCACTGCCTTGTTGAAGAAGACGGGCGTCATCATCAAGAAACTTATGGACGAGAATGCCATGCTCCGCATCGAGCGCGAAAGGCTGGTGGAAGAATCCGTGGATGCTGGCAAGCAACATATTGAGGACATGAAAGAGATCATCGCCGCTCGCCGTGAGAACTAGTCGTGGAGGCGATGAAGAAAGGTGTTGGAAGAACTCCGCGCCCTACAACAACATCAAGAAAGTAGAGAGCAGCGACCCAGATCATTGTCTATGTCTTCCTTCTTCTTTTTCCCTTGTGTATTTCGGGCGTTGCCGCATGTGGCATTTTTAATTATCTTCCTAAATATGTAAGACAATTATTATCCATTGCCATCGTCATTATATTTATATTAGTCTTGCTAAGTCTCAGTCGATGCTATATATGTCCGTCAGATCTTACATCAAGATCCATGCAAATTTTTCTTTTTTCTCTCTTAAATCTCAGTCGAGTGAGACATATATAACCACACCATAAAACAGGGGCTCGGGCGCCATTAATGGAGAAGTTGAGAGAGAGGTGGGCGGCGGATGGAGGTCAAAGGGCTCGCCTCCTGATAAGCACGCGCAAGGGTATGCTCGCACGCCTCCCGTACTCAAATAGCTACCCCGCACGGCGCCTCCTAGCCAATAAAAGGGGGACGCGTGGCGGCCCATAAATGGTTAGTAGAACGTCCACGGTTTCAATAGTACTTGTGTTTTCGATTGTAACATGGTAGCTCCTGTTCCAAAATGACTTTGTTGGTTGTTAATGTGTGCGCCTTCGCAAATCAGACAAAAAATTTACCACAACATGTTGGTACCATATAAGGCAACATGTTGAGTTTCATGTTTTTCATGTGAGTTTTGGATGTACGGGAATTTAAAAACCAAGTTCCTCAATGTTTCCGGCCGAGCCACGATGCCCAAACGTTTGAAATTCATTCCCATTTCTTGCATGGGACCTAAAGATTCACCCAAGTGTTAGGACCCCGATTCCAAGTCACATCGATCTAGCCGGTAACACCTCATATCACTTTGCGGCCTCACGCACGGTATTCCCACGGGTGTCGCCTTACCATGGCCCGGGACCGTTTGCGCCTTTTGGCTCACGTATATGATAGTGTCGCTAGCATCCATATGACAGAGAACCCGGGCCGACATGACTAGTCGTGAACCCAAAGTGGCACTAACTTACGGGGACAGGCATACATGACCCAGCAACGAACGTGTCGGTCAACAGCGAGTGAATTCGGGCTGTAGCAACTGGGCTAGCAGGACTCCGGAAATCCAGGCTGTAGCAGGCTAACAGGACTCCGAAAGACACCGCGTGACGTTTCCCCGAAGGGACAGACACAGGATCGAGGAAGGACACATGCCGGCCAGTCTAAGTGTTCCAGAGCAGTAGCAAGCTAACAGGACTCTGGTAAACCGGGCTGTAGCGGACTACCAAGGCTCAGTGGAAGCACCAGACTACATTTCCTCATAAGAGAGGCTACCAAGGATAAACAACTAGGTTGTCGGATCCCACACATACCAAGCATTTCAATCATACACACAATATGCTGGATATGGGCAAATACAACATGGCATCACAACAAGACTCTACGACTCAGAGTATTTATTCATTAGGCTCCGAGGAGCCAAGTATTACAAACATGGGTCTCATGACCCAACATTCAGAGCATACAAGTCAAAGCACATGCGGAAGCTTAACATGTCTGAGTACAGACAACTACAAATGAAAAAGGCTGAGAAGCCTGACTATCTACCAGATCCTGCCGAGGGCACAAGATCGTAGCTGAGGTAACAAGCTAAACGTCGAAGTCCACGCGGAACTACTAGCGAGACTGAGTCTCTCTGCAAAACATAAATTAAGCAAACGTGAGTACAAATGTACCCAGCAAGACTTACATTAGAACTAGCTACATATGCATCGGTATCAACAAAGGGGGTGGTGGAGTTTAACTGCAGCAGGCCAGCTTTGACTCAGTGGCTAACCTGAACTACGACAGCAAGTAACTCTTTTGAGGTGGTGCACACGAGTCCACGTATTCACCATATCAATACACCACTATGGATCCGCTCCCGTCTCCCTACGAGAACGCCATCCATGGCACTCACGCTTATCTTGCGAGTTTTAGAGTATCCACTTTCACTTGTCTATGAACTGTACAGGCAACCCAGAAGTCCTTTACCGCGGACGCGGCTATTCGAATAGATCATATTAACCCTGCAGGGGTGTACTTCTTCACACACGCTCTCGCCACTTACCACCATGTACACGTCGTGTATCTCGGCAACCTTCAAGCGGAAGCCTGGCGAGGGAGTCGGCCACGACCTGACTAACCACACAAGTCTCTAGTCCAGGTTTATCGCCTATTCGGGTTCCATCCGCGAGGAGATCCGGCCGGAGTTTCGCTCACAGCCCCAAACGATGTGTGCAGGGTTCCCGAGACACCAAACGGGCGCCCGGTACACCGTGCCACGTGTATCTACCGCAACATAGCCCACCCCTAGGGTCAGCGCTACGCACGGCCCCCAACACATATCCTACAAACACCAGAAACTAGTTGCAACTCCTGGACAGAGAACAAGGGTGGCTAATAAGTCGAGAGAGTCAATTAAGGATCCCAATGTGTGGTAGTAGCTGAATCTTAAATCACGCATACAGATCTCAGTTCTTAAGGACGGCCTCAATGAAACAACCCACCATGTACTCCTACATGGCCTCTCATCGATACCTTTACCAAATCGTGTTCACACACTTAGCTCTCAGCAGTAGGATATGTTCACAACTTTCCAATTCATCCCCGATGAATCAGACCTGACACAACTCTAAGCAATAGCAGGCATGACAAACAAGCATGAATGAGTAGGCACATCAAGGCTCAAACAACTCCTACTCATGCTAGTGGGTTTCATCTATTTACTGTGGCAATGACAGGTCATGCAGAGGAAAGGGGTTCAACTACCGCAGTATGTAGCAGTTGAATCGTTGTTGTCCTAATGCAGTAAAAGAGAGCAGAAGCGAGATAGTGGGTTTGTATAGGAATGAACAAGGGGGTTTTGCTTGCCTGGCACTTCTGAAGATAATATAGTTCTTCATCGGTGTCATCGAACACGTCGTCGGAACCACGTCTACTGAGAGGGAGCAACCACCGGCAAACACAAGAGGAACCACAATCAATGCAATGCACATTCATATGAATGATATGTCATATTAAGGTACTGAATTGACCTAGTGCAACAGTTAGTCATATTCATTGAAGTGGAATTCAAACCTATAGCAAATTCCAACTCCAAAACTAATTACTATTTATTCCATAATCATGAATTGTCCTATTCAGTGAGGTTAACTTGTTCAAACATGCATGAAAATGCCATATTCAGATTCTTTGGATTTTTCTGATCATTTTTCATATATAAATTATTTCATTCTGAGCTATATTTTATTTTCTATGAATTTTAGAAGTTTTGGACATTTTCTGGAATTTACTGAATTAATAAAAACCAAAAAATGATTTACTGCGTCAGCATGACGTCGGTGTGACGTCAGCAGGTCAACGAAGACGGTCTAGGTCAAACCTGACCAGTGGGTCCCACTGATCAGTCTCACAGTGCTGGCTCGTGTCACAGACAGGTGGGACCGGTCAACGGCCACGTCAGCAGGGTCAACTCTGACGCGTGGGTCCCGCTGGGTTAATCTAAACTAAATAGGAAATAAAACCCGGGGTTAATTAGGCAGTGGGGCCCGTTTGTAAGTGGCTCTAGGGTTAATTAGCGATGTCATTAGCTGCTAATGATGGGGCCACGTCGACCTCGCCGGAGTTCAGCCGGCGGCGACCACAGAACACGGCGGGGCGCGCCGGATTTGCGCTAGAGGCGTCGGCTTAGCGCGCTGAGAGCACCAGGGCATAGCCCTTGCTTGCCCGCATCCAGGGGAGGTGACGGGAGGACGCGGGGTGGCCTGAGCTCGTCGGAGCAGAGCTCGCGGCGGCGGCCGGAGTTCGGTGGCGTGCGGGTTTGACGCTACGGGGCACGGTAGGGGCTGCAGGCGGGTGCATTCGGCTCCTGGGGCTGCAACGAACGCGCTGATGAGCTCGGACGCGGGTGGCAGCAGCTGTGGCCGCGGTGGCGCCATGGACGGCGGCAGCGAGCTCTCGGGCGCGGCAGCGCTAGCGCTAGAGGGTGAGTTAGACTGCGGGGAGAGAGGGGAAAGGCGTAGGTGCTCACGGCGGTTCTTCTGGTGCAGCTGGGTGGCTTAGGGAAGCGCTGGCGACGACGAACGGCCGATGGCGATCTCGGCGACCCGAGGAGGAAGAAGACGGTGGTGACGGCGAGGCAGGGCGCCCGGCGACGTGTAGCTGGATGGGGACGAAGAAGGGGTCGTGGCGGAGCTCTGGGGCACGTCGAGCGGCCGAGGGGGAGGCTCTGGGTGCGGCAACGGCGAGCGGTGGCGACGAGCTCCGCTCGGGCTGCGCGGGAGAGAGAGCAGAGGAGGGGGAAGAGGTCCAGGGAGAGTGAGAGAGATCCAGGGGGTCGGGGCGATGTACGTGGCGTCGTCAGCCGTGTCGGGGAGGAGCCAGGCAGGCAGGGAGGGAGGAAGTGGCCGCACGGCGGTGCGCATGCGTCGGGCACGCGCCCGTCCTCCTGGCAAGGAGGAAGACGACAGGAGGAGGTGGCCAAGTGGGCTGGGCCGCCAGCTGGGCTGCACAGGACCTGGGCCAGCCAGGTAAGGCCAGGTAACTCTCTCTCTCTTTTATTTCTGTTTTCTATTTTCTGTAGTTGTGTTTGGCTTTATTAAAAATGCCAGAGCATTTCCAAAAATCACCAAACTGCTCATGCCCACTGTTTAGGATATAAACAACATGGAACATTTCAGTTTGGGATTATTTGGACATTTAAAATATTTAATAGCATTTAAATGTCCAAATGCAAATAACATAAGATTTAATTCAGTGACCCAATGATGTCCTAGAAAATTGTGCACCATTTTTGTCAGGGGTTCTAGACCAAGGCAAAGATGATGAACATTTTAGAAGGGCATTTCAGGTTCATTGAAAAGGATTTTAGTAAACCCTAGTTGGTTTAAGATGTGCTGGGGGTTTCTGTCATCCCCATTTCAACTTCATTTGAAATTAAACATGATGCACACATGAAACTGGCCTAGCCAGAACTAGGGATGTGACAACTCACCCCCACTCAAAAGAATCTCGCCCCGAGATTCAAGCGTAGGGTAAGATGAAAGGGGAACGCAAACTAACACAATCTTCACAATCCAGGTTGCATCTCATAAGAACGTTGATCCGATCACCATCTTTGTCTCGATGTCTTGCTCTGAGAACTCCAACTAACATGACAACGAGAGGAAAGGGAAAACTCTAGAAGGATCGATCTTCTTGAAGATCGAACAACTCAGGATCAACTCACGGAATGAGACATAGCAACATCTCTCGAGCTGAGACACAAAGCACACATCCAAAGGGATGGAGTGAAGCAGATGACGAAGGTTCACTAGGTAGACAACAATTTCACGCTTAACAAGGTGGTGAACGGTTGTCAACGTAGCGAGGATTTGAGTTGCCATGATACCATAACGAGACACCTTAGAGGAGGTGACTCATAGAGTTATTTCCTTAAGTGGCAAAAAGAATTACTTTTGATACAAAGATCAATAAAATTCTCTAAACCAGCCTAAGGCAATCACAATCGAACATTTGAAGGAGTTCCAGAGAATGACATAGTCGAACTAGGATGAATGATGTGGACTACCTTGTTGAAGACAACGCAATGGATGATTTTTGCTTATCACCGGAAATGGGTGGAACCCATGGTAGGATGGCACCACGGCAGGTGCAGGCTGGGAACAAAATGCAAATGCTGGGAATGATCCTAGTAACTGGGGAGAAGCTCATCAGAAGAAAGTGATTCCACTATTTGAATGATTTTAGCAAAATCGAAGGAACTGGGAGCACATGAATTCCTAGGGAACAACTTCTAGAATAAGTCGCACGAAATCCTCATGGAGAAGATGGTAAAATTGCTCAATCAAGATACTACAATGATAACTCTCCCGGCTAGGCGTGTCAGCCAGAACATCAACCTTGTCGGGACCTACATCATAGATCTTGGAATAGCTCCAACCATAATATCTGCCTGAGATTCAGATCTGGTTGGTAACGGAATATTTCCAGACTCATCCAGTCTAGAGAGAAAAATGAAGGTTTGCAACACAAATCGACGAGATGGCGTTGTGAGATTCTCGGGGAGTGAACTACGATAGCAAGCTCCAAAACATGAGCTGGTTCTGCTACATACATGTGAGCACGTTGTCCAAGACAAGCATGACCACGTAGTAGTCTTACAATGAAACACTACCGAGTTCTGGTTGGGAACCATCATTGCGGAGAGCGAAGTTCTGCGCATGTACCTTTGGGTCCTTAAGGATTAGCACTTAAGAACTTCTTTCCTTTGAATAAATCAATCAGTGGCTTTGTTTGCTAGGAACACATATGGAGTGGAGGCGGCCAACCTATCAAACCATAGAGCACTTTGCACATGCATGACTAACTTGGGACGATTCCAGAGGAGGCAAAACAAACTTTCTCGAATTCACTGCGGCAACTTGCATCGAATACACATGAATTAGAGGAAGTCACTTCTTTCATCCAAACATATGCTCCATGAGCTAGCATGAAGAAATGCTTACAAAAGTTTCCAATACTAACTTAAATGTTCAACATGAATCACGGACAAGATAAGGATGTTGTCGATGGGCTCAACAACAATTTATCAAGATTCCCATAAGATGGGGTTACATGATTATGTGAACAAGATGATAGCATGGGTCAGACCAAAAGATATAATGGTGTATGCCCGAGGGAACAACCACAGATAAGACAACATTACGAACATCGTTGGTTCTGATTTGATTTGATGATAGCCCATACTCAAATCAAAGTTTGGATAAGATAATAGGTCCAACAATTGAGCACCAGGATCAATCAATGAAAGTATCATCTTTCTTCAACACACACACACGAGGATACCCCTTAGGAATGAACTGAGTCAGATAAGCTCTCATCTTCCAGCTCTCCAAGTTGTTGTTTAGCTTAACCAACTAGCTCAGGGTATCCGACACAGATTCTTGGAGAAAGGGTGGTTTACAAGAAACCAACTTGATCACGAGCTCAACATAGCGATCAGGTGACAACCTGGTAGCACTTCCGAGAAGATATTCGGAAAGTCACGAACCACCGATATGTAACTAGGCTCGAGAACAATCTTGCTTTTCAGGGCAAGACGATGTGATCAAGAGAGTGATGGATTGACACAATCCTAACTCATCGATCAAAGAGTGCACCAACAAAAATGGACTAGGTAGCATGATCAGTCCTAGGATGGTGATTCAATAACCAACACACCAAGGATGAGAATATTGTCCTTTAACTACCAAGCAACACAGTTGCTAGGAGTATCGCTTTCACACATCACGATTCACCTGTCGGTATTCCGGTTACAATAACACGGAGACCGAGAAATGAATAATGATGGCGAGAAGTATCACTGTACCAAGAGTTCATAGGATGGTGTGCAATTCCCATGATATTCTTGATATAAAGATGGTAATACTCCGGGGTAGAACAGAACAAAAGCTGGATTGGCATTTTGATCTGCGGAATACAACCGCTTTGACCAAATCCTAGATATGGATGAGGTACTGGAGTTTGTTTCTCCTAGTCATTCCGTAATAGAATGGCTTGACAGACCACAAGAATAATAAGCATCGATAACACGAATGCACAACTAGTCCTGACTATCAATTGATAGACAGAGGGTCAGAATACAACTAAAGAGGGACAACTCAAAGGAACATATAACTTTTTTTTTGAGTTGTGGATGCATAGATTAGTAGGTCGAACCAAGTTCAACAGGTTTCTTCCAGATAACCCATGTAGAAAGGTAGAACTGGCAGAGTCACAATATGGAATGGAGAACTCACCAAGAGCACTCTGGTTGTGATCTTTTTGGTTCAAGAACTTCTGCCTTAATGGTTCATGGTATTTGGAAGAAGGAAATACCACGGACCTCGAGGACTGTCGCAGAGCTCGCGGCGGCGGCGGCCGGAGTTCGGTGGCGTGCGGGTTTGACGCTACGGGGCACGGCAGGGGCTGCAGGCGGGTGCGTTCGGCTCCTGGGGCTGCAACGAATGCGCTGATGAGCTCGGACGCGGGTGGCAGCAGCTGTGGCCGCGGTGGCGCCATGGACGGCGGCAGCGAGCTCTCGGGCGCGGCAGCGCTAGCGCTAGAGGGCGAGTTAGACTGCGGGGAGAGAGGGAAAAGGCGCAGGTGCTCACGGCGGTTCTTCTGGTGCAGCTGGGTGGCTCAGGGAAGCGCTGGCGACGACGAACGGCCGATGGCGATCTCGGCGACCCGAGGAGGAAGAAGACGGTGGTGACGGCGAGGCAGGGCGCCTGGCGACGTGTAGCTGGATGGGGACGAAGAAGGGGTCGTGGCGGAGCTCTGGGGCACGTCGAGCGGCCGAGGGGGAGGCTCTGGGTGCGGCAACGGCGAGCGATGGCGACGAGCTCCGCTCGGGCTGCGCGGGAGAGAGAGCAGAGGAGGGGGAAGAGGTCCAGGGAGAGTGAGAGAGATCCAGGGGGTCGGGGCGATGTACGTGGCGTCGTCAGCCGCGTCGGGGAGGAGCCAGGCAGGCAGGGAGGGAGGAGGTGGCCGCACGGCGGTGCGCATGCGTCGGGCACGCGCCCGTCCTCTTGGCAAGGAGGAAGACGACAGGAGGAGGTGGCCAGGTGGGCTGGGCCGCCAGCTGGGCTGCACAGGACCTGGGCCAGCCAGGTAAGGCCAGGTAACTCTCTCTCTCTTTTATTTCTGTTTTCTATTTTCTGTAGTTGTGTTTGGCTTTATTAAAAATGCCAGAGCATTTCCAAAAATCACCAAACTGCTCATGCCCACTGTTTAGGATATAAACAACATGGAACATTTCAGTTTGGGATTATTTGGACATTTAAAATATTTAATAGCATTTAAATGTCCAAATGCAAATAACATAAGATTTAATTCAGTGACCCAATGATGTCCTAGAAAATTGTGCACCATTTTTGTCAGGGGTTCTAGACCAAGGCAAAGATGATGAACATTTTAGAAGGGCATTTCAGGTTCATTGAAAAGGATTTTAGTAAACCCTAGTTGGTTTAAGATGTGCTGGGGGTTTCTGTCATCCCCATTTCAACTTCATTTGAAATTAAACATGATGCACACATGAAACTGGCCTAGCCAGAACTAGGGATGTGACACCAAGGACACATATATGATTTTTCAACCCATTTTGGCGCACTGGAGCATGTGCATGTAGCTCAAATTTGAATTATGCACATTAAATGCCTAGAAAACTCAAATAATGTATAAAAAAGGCAAACGAACCCTGAATAATTCCAAAATTTAGCACAGAACTCTTATTGTTCTATGTTACCTCCGTAAAAAAATCTAGGCGAGAAGAGGCAGCGTATGTCGTTTCGCACACAGAGGTGACAGGTTCCCTCTCGGAACCACGAGCCTTCTTGAGAGAAGCTCCAGCTTGTAAGATGCTTATACCAAAACTTGTCCCAAATCAGACGAAATTTTTACCACAGCATGTTGGTGCCATGTCATGAGACCATGCGAAGTTTTCATGATTTTCAAGCGAGTTTTGGATTTAGAGGAATTTAAAAATCAAGTTGCTCAATGTTTCCGGCTGAGCCACGATGCCCAGATGTTTGAAATTCATTCCCATTTCTTGCATGGGACCTAAACATTCACTCAAGGACACACATATGAATTTTCAACCAACTTTGGTGCACTGGAGCATGTGCGTATAGTTCAAATTTGAATTATGCACATTAAATGCCTAGAAAACTCAATTAATGTATAAAAAAGGCTAGATGAACCCGGATTAATTCCAAAATTTAGCATGGTACTCCTATTGGTCTATCTTGCCTCTGTAAAAAAATCAAGGCGGGAAGAGGCAGTGTATGTCATTTCACACACAGAGGTGACACGTCCCCTCTCGGAACCATGAGTCTTCTTGAGAGAAGCTCCGGTTTGTAAGAAGCTTATACCAAAACATGTCCCAAATTAGACAATTTTTTTACCACTGCATATTGGTGCCATTTCATGATACCATGCCAATTTCATGATTTTCAGGCAATTTTTGGATTTACAGGAATTTAAAAACTAAGTATCTCAATGTTTCCGGCCGAGCCACGATGCCGAGGTGTTTGAAATTCATCCCCATTTCTTGCATAGGACCTAAACATTCACCCAAGGACACATATATGCTTTTTCAACTCATTTCAGTGCACTGGAGCATGTGCTTGTAGTTCAAATTTGAATTATGCACATTAAATGCCTAGAAACTCAATTAATGTATAAAAAAGGCCAAACGAACCCAGAATAATTCCAAATTTTAACACGACATTCATATAGTTGCATGTTCACTACAGATAAATGTTCTATCAATTCAAACACCGTCCTTTCCCTTCGTAACACCATTTTGTCTTTCAAATCAGAATGAAAAAAATCAGGTACACCACAAACAGTTTACTAGCAAGAATCGTGTGCGATGCGATATAAAATATCTTGGCGCATCCTCTTGTACGGCTTACGTCGGAAGCTTCCTCGTCTACAGTCCACCGCCCGCGCTTCAACCACACTTCACGCTAGTTTCTCATGGCACCGAGCAAAATTTCGTGGCAACCGCAGAAATATCTATCTCCCCGCCCCCTCCCCCTAACCAAAAGCCACATTTCCACTATTCCTCCTTTCCACGTTCAAAACTTCACTGCTTACTTGCAGTGCCGCCTCCTCGCCAGCGACCCTTCTTCTTGCTGCGCGGCCTCATCGATATAGTCAGGTAATCCACACCCCATCCCCATCCTCTTCCTCCTTCTCCATCCCACATGCCCCAACCAATGGCGCAACACCTTCCGCCCAAATCACTGCCCTGTCCTCCAAATAAGCACCGCCCACAGCCATTTTGTACACAGTATAGTGAGGAGCTCAGGAGCATCTGGCAGCGAAGAAGTAAATCACGGCCGCATGCACGGATGAGGTCACGGTGGCTGCCATGCGTGCCGACCGCCTGATCTTGGAGGAGCACCTTGCCTTCGAGGCCACCGTCGATGCTGCCATGCGGTTGGCTACTTTAAAATACAATTCGTGGTGTTTTCTCGAGGCCACCACCGGTGCCTTCGCGTGAATTGTCCTCTGTAATGTTAATATGCAATCTGATCTTCTGAAATGAAATGTCCAGTTAAAAGTTTGGTCCAACAATTGCTACATTTCCTAGTAGTTATGAAGCATTCTTGGTTTGGTTAACTGTATTATCTTATAGTATATGTTCTATTCTGCAACGTGATGCCCAGTTAACTGTGTTGTTCATTTGTTTCGCTACCCAATTAACTGTTTGGTTAAATTCTGCAATCTGATGTTCATTTGTTATGGGTACAGTTTTGTATTGTTATGCATGTGAGAAATAAATCGAGTTTTGTTGTACTAAATACATAAGAACCATATACAATTGCTCTATTTCCAAGTTGTTTAGCAAGGTCCGCGGTATCGTTGGGCCTTGGTAGTGTTGTAGAGCTCTTCGGCGTTGGTGTGTAGCGGCTTGGTTGCTCTGTGATTTGCCTCATCGCCACTAGCAGGAGGTTGGTGTAGGTCGAGCATGTATCATAGTACGCATGGTGGGTGTGTTTTGTGGATGTGGTTGCTAATCCTTTTGATTGGCGTTGTAATGGCCGAAAGGCTTGTATCCGCCTTATTTGCCTCTTCTTCTATCAATATATGATATGCATGCTTGTGCATATTCTAGAAAAAAGTTGTTTAGCATGCTTGGTTTGGTTATCTGGCTTTTCCATGCATCTCGAGTTAATTTGTTGGATCTGCAATTTGCTTATTTTTCATTAACATATTCTACTAATAGTATGCCAACTCTCAGATAACCTGATCAAGATCTGCCTTATATGTGTTGCAGGGAAACAATGGGAGGCAATGAGGTTTACCATCGAGGTTTGCACATGCATGGTCCTTTGGCTAATAGCACATTATTGTGCAGTTGCAGGAATCATTCTAATATTTAGGTTTTTAACAATTTGGTCTTGCACATGTAGGTCCTGCTGTCAGAGGTTTAGACCCACTGTTCAACCCATTTTGTATATGGGGAAATAAGATGTCCATGAATATCAGTCAAGTCAAGAAACTCAGGAAGATTGTTAGGATAATGAAACTTGCGACGAATAACAGCAAGATCTTTGTTTACACAATGAAGAAGACATCAGTCACTTATAGGATGGTACTAACTCTTTTACCTAGTTTTTTCCCTTGTGCCATTTCAAAATTTAGAACCTTCCGCTTCTGCAGTTTCCCAGATGAGACTCGTCTGTCTATTTACCGTGTATGATGCTACTTTCCAAAGGTTTTCGATGTTGCATGTGAAACTTGGCGCTGTTGTGTAATGGCGTAGCTAGCTATATGCCTATATGGTGTAACTGAGTGCTAAAGCTATCTGATGCAATTCAATTATGAAATCCTGGTTGCCGTAATACGGATATGAAATATATGGTGTGTTTTATAAGAAATGTCAATTTGATTACTAAATGGATTATCAATAATAGGGCAATTAGCCTGCTTATTGGGGTTTTCTATTGCAGACGATTTCTCAGACAACACCGTGGGCGATGAACTCAAACATCCCACACGGTTTCTAGAAAGTAGGCGTGTTGGATCAATGAAGAATCACACACGACTTCTACCAGAGAACTGTTTGCGTTAGGCCACCTTGCACAAATGTTTCGACATAAAAAATTGTGTGTGATATGCATACTAACGGAAATGTTTTTCGGGGATTTACTGTGTGGGATGTACATACGAACGAAAATGATTGGGCCTGTATAATTATCTCCGATGCCTCACCGATCGCACACGAGCTCACTTTGCCCCGCATGTGTGACCAGAGGACCCCGACAGTTTCTGGGTCGTGTGGGAAGGACCCCCCCCCCTATCGCACACACAGGCAAGGCGACGGTTTAAAACTCCATCGCAGAAAGGGGTTAAAACTGTTTGTATAGCACGTCTCTGTACCAGCGTGAGGCACCATCAATATAACCAGTCATGTAGGATGTAGGGTATTAACTACACGTTGAGGGCCTAGATAAACTTCTATATCCTGTGCTCATAATATATGATCCTCTATATGCACTCCACCCCAACCCAATCAAGGTATTTGTCGGTATTATGAAGTGACAATCCCTCTTGCCGACGTGTGGTTGAAACCCCGATGGAATCCCTAAGGGAAAGCGGAGGCGGAAATACAATCCCAAAATATGGCAAAACTTTTCTCTAACGGATAGTTTCGTACACTTGCGGGCAATCCGGTAGTGTAAAATGTTGCACACTCCAAGAAGGCTTCTCAAAAATTGGTGATGTCCTGCAAGTACACAGGGCTATTGTAGCACTTTCGTGATAAGTAAAGTGTCGAACCCACAGGGAGCTAATAGGAAGGCACCACAATCCCCGCAACAACGCTGTTACTTAACGCAATCATGTACGCACCCAAACCGGAGTTTGGAAATAGTCTACTCTATAAGTTGCTAGGGAAACTAAATAAAGGGTTTTACTACACTACGAACAACAAGGTAAAAATAGGAATAAATGGAGATTAAGTTAGTAGGATGGTGCTTGAGCAGTAAAGTGTTCTCTAGGCTCCGAAGTCATCACTACAAATATGACCTGCACAACAAGCGCGGAGCAAACGCTCTCCATTATATCCTCTATCCACTCTTCATATGCAGAAGTGAGCGGTTCTAGGTATAGAACATGCTCTACTCCAACATAGACTTCATGCCACATACACCACCAACCGTAGCTTCGCCACGCCGGTTATCACATACGGTCAATTAAGGGTTTCCCCGTGGACGCAACCAGATATGAGTTTACCTGAACTCCCCTATCAGTTTGCAAAGATTAGGAATTAAGGTTTTTACTGTCACCTCGAATTACCTCAACATTATAACACGTACAACAATAGTAGTTCCTCCATGGCCAATTCATGGTAATAGTGCGAGCGAGGCCTCCTCTCAACACTCATGAGAAAACTAACTCGAACATGAACAAGAGAATATTGGATCGCATGGAAATAATTATTCTAATCATAAAAGAGTTCATTCGTATCCTTGAGAACAAATACAACTACTCAAACATAAAGAAGAGGGTTAAGTTACAAGCTAGCATAGAGCCGGTGAAGGGAGAAGGCATGGTGGCACTGGTGATGATGATGATGGCATCGGTGGTGCCCATGGTGGTGATGACGGGGGCGGCGCCGATGGAGGTGCCGGCGCCGTGGAGACGGCACCGGCCCGAAAGCCAGTGCTCGCGGTGGTGGAGCCCTCTGTTCTTCCCTTGAGCTTGTCCCTCTTCTATGTTGGATGGAGCAGCAATGGAGGTATAGATGGATGTATTGTTGATGGATGACGATGATGGAGGCGGCGGCTAGGGTTGAAGATGATATATATGGCGCCTCCCAAGCCTCCTCCGTTGATGGGCTGCATCCAATGGCTCTAGATGAGCCAAATCCTCTCCCAATCTCTTCTTTATGAGCCAAGTATCTCGTGGGGTCGAACAGGGATGAAATCAATGAAGAATCCTATCTGGAGAGGCAACTTTCGTACCCGATTTCATTCCATATGACTAGCCACGGTCGCATGGTACGCCGCTGTTTGCTCTGGTCCTCTTCAGTAAATCGGCCACCATTTCTGCATACGAACTCAGAATTTGACGTTCTCGGGCCTGTTGGAATTGTATGAACGATGCCGGTCCATTTATGGTATTATGTCTTGGTTTTGAGTACTTTGGAAAAATTACTTTTTCACTCTCCAAAATAGCTAAGTCTAGTACTGTAGGTCCTCCGTATTGAGCCCATCCTTGGTCCTTTCATCATGCTTAGTCCTAGGTTGCTCCATAACACCTGTAGACATAAGAAAATAAACAAAACTAATAAAAACCAAATAAGATACTAAATATGCAATGCTCACAAGGAAAAGTGTAAACAACGGTAATCATGCATAATGGACAACTATTTGGTACAATGGGACATGATATATGAAGGGAACATGCAACAAATTAGCTCCACAAATGCGTAAAATATAGACTCCACACACTTAAACCTTGCTCATCCTTGAGTAATAAGGTGGACTACCAAAAGCTCACTACTACCAACTATAATGCTTACATTGAACCAAACCCCAAGAGTGATATCCATGTTCATCGTGGAAGCAAGCAAAAGTTAACCAGCAAGGGAGTTATACAAGTGATCCCCTTAGTTCCATTGCTATGGAGGTCAAGAAAGAGGAAAATGTTTTTTTGGAGACCAAATTCCCATTGCCAAAGGTTTAGAGAGAAGGT
This sequence comes from Thinopyrum elongatum, assembly GCA_011799875.1. Classification (NCBI taxonomy): domain Eukaryota; kingdom Viridiplantae; phylum Streptophyta; class Magnoliopsida; order Poales; family Poaceae; genus Thinopyrum; species Thinopyrum elongatum. The sequence continues at coordinate 303,572,719 of CM022299.1, forward strand.
CAAAATTATGTTAGGAACAAAGCAATGGCTATCATAGACGAAAGAGATCATGCATCCGCGATCGCTTCAAAAACACCAACCTGAGGCATATCGGGTACAATAGCAAGATCGTTTGTCCGTGTTATGCAACTGCTCAACTACCTATGCAGCACAGAGCGCAATCCTATGCATGCCTCTCACTTAAGGGAAAAATAGAAAATGGTTGGGGTTTTGAGAAGTCAAAAATGAAGTAAGTCTTGCATCAACGCAGCTGACCATTTAGGAAACAGAGAAGGCCTTATGACAGATGTCAACACAAGGAGTAGGGATCGCCATGCAACTAGGATCCACACAGAGCTATGAATAGGTGAAAGATCCTCTATGGACTAAGTGGGGGTGCATCCAACTTGCTTGCTCATGAAGACCTCGAGCTTTTGAGGATGCTTATCAGCGGAATATACAAGCAAAGTTCTATAGTGTAGGTTCCCCACTAGTACGAAAGATGAAGCTCATGAAACTTTCTACTTTACAATGCATGAAGTGGTGATACTTTGAAGCACAAGTATATAATTAAAAGGATAATGGTGTTTATCCTTCTCTCATCTTCACCTTTTTCCTTTTCTCTTTTTTATTTTTTTGTGGCACCTCCATGATGCATCTTTTATTTTGTCCCTCTCTTCTTCTTTTTTGGTAGGAGAAACACCTTACAAGGATGAATAATACACTTTGAGATTACTCACTTCAACTGAATGTAATCATAACTCAAAAAATAAAAACATGAGAGAAACTCTATATGATGAATGCCTTTGGCAGTGTGCCAATATGTGCAATGATCTGGCGTTGCATAGACATAAAAAATGGAAAAGCCATGAAAGCATCGAACTATCCATACTATAATCATGTAAGGAAAATGAAAATATGTCTCTAATCATGTAATTTAATATGATGGTAGTGCATGGTGACATGCTTGGAATGGTTGTGAAAATGCCATATAGGTAGGTATGGTGGCTGTTTTGTGGAGATGGGGTGTTTTATGTGTAGGAGAACAAGAGAAAGTCCTCCCATGGGTTTGGATGTACCTATGAAGTTTGCACCATGCCTCAATGTGAGAGTGGTCAATGCATGGTACCGTAGAAACTAGCAATAAAAGATGAACGGAAGTGCAAAGGCTTCGTACTTGCTTTAGTCATAAAGAACTCAAATACTACACAAGAGTATCACGCTGTCATCTTGCATAAGACTCAAAAGCTAAGTACCCCAATAGAAAAATTTCCACATGCTAAGTAAAACAAATCCAAAGCAAGCATGTCAAAATAGAGGGACACACTAATGCACGAAAACCATATGATCAAGAGCACTTCACAAGACACTACACATGCAAAAGTAACCTCCCCACGCTTAGAACTTTGCATACTAAACTAGAGAAGATTATGAAAGTGAAAAGACAATGCAATTATTAAAAGAGAGCGTGAGAAGTGGTTACCTCCCCAAGCTTAAGACTAAGCAAGGGTTACAAACTTTTACCATTGAGGTGCATATGACCTCTCTTTTAATAGGCATGGACCTCCTTCATGGGATCTTCTTGTTGTGGTCCGGCGGTTGCCCTCCAATCGAACCTGCCGGAAAAGAACTAAAAAGAAAATGAAATATTTTTGTGCTTTTGTTGTTTTTTCATATATTGTTTTAGCAAAAGGATTAGCATCACAAGTGATAATTTTTTTTGTCTCAACATGATCGGTTCATCAACCTAAGTACCTCGCTTAAGTCAACAAACTATATCTAGAAGTCAATTTCACTCCTAGGTTGGATGAAATGTGTGTGAGGTAAGATATGAAACACGAGTGTGCAGCTCCTAGGTGCCTAATTAAAACTGAGATCTCACTTAAGGTGAGACGCACTACTAAACAACTTTATTTGAGCGAGGTTCATATTGGAAAACATTATTGGGCACTTGTTGGTGAAGTTCGTCATCATGAAGCAACCAAGTGGCTTGTGTGGGTCTTTTATATGGTTGGCAAAATACCGTACATGTCACCACATAAAATCTAAGCCCCTGCAAAAATAACACACGAAATAAAAGCATCGATTCGATATACAAAAGGAGTTCGTATACCTGATACATCTCCGATGTATCTATAATTTATAAAGTATTCATGCCATGTTTACAACAATTTTATATGGTTTTGGTGCACTTTTTATATGATTTTTATGGAACTAACCTATTAACCAAGTGCCCAGTGCTAGTTGTTGTTTTCTACATGTTTTTGGCTTTTCAGAAAATCCCTACCAAATGAAGTCCAAATTCCATGAAACTTTATGGTGATTTTTTATGAACCAAAAGAGACCCACGGAGTACCGAGGTGCACCAGGGGGTGGCCAGGGGAGCCACAAGCCTGGGGGCGCACCCACCCCCCTAGGACACACCCATTGAGCTTGTTTGTCCCTCGTGGGCCCCCTAACATGAAACCAACACGAAAAATTCCTATAAATAGTGAAACCCCCAAAAATAAACCTAGAACTTCCGTTCCTCCGCCGCAAGCCTCTATTTCTGAAGCGATCTCATCTGGAGCCCTTATCCAGCACCCTGTCAGAGGGGGAAATCATCACCGGAGGCCATCTTCATCATCTTGGCGGTCTCCATGATGAGGAGGGAGTATTTCACCCTGGGGCCTGAGGGTATGTACTAGTAACTATGTGTTTGATCTCTCTCTCTCTCTCTCTTGTGTTACTGATTTGGCACGATCTTGATGTACCTCAAGATTTGCTAATATAGTTGGATCATATGGTGTTCTTCCCTCTCTATCTTGTTGTGATGAATTGAGTCTTGCCCTTTAAGGTTTCGTTATGTGGGATTGAATATTGGATTTGAGATCACTTGATATGTCTTGCATGTGGATACCCGCGGTGACAATGGGGTGTTCTATTGAGTTACTTGATGTATGTTTTGGTATTCAACTTGCGGATTCCCGCAGTGACATTGGGGTAATCTAGGCACATAGGTTGATACATGTTTTTGTCCTACTTTCTCTGAGAGAAACTTTGGAGTGATTCTTTGTCGCATGTTGAGGGATTGTTATATGATTCAATTATGTTAGCACTTCTGAGAGATTGCACTAGTGAAAGTACGAACCCTAGGCCTTGTTTCTAAGCATTCCAATACCATTTGTGCTCTATTTTATCACTCGCTACCTTGCTGTTTTTATATTTTCAGAATTACAAAAACCTATAACTATCCATACCACACTTGTATCACCATCTCTTCGCCGAACTAGTGCACCTATACAATTTACCATTGCATTGGGTGTGTTGGGGACACAAGAGATTTCTTGTATTTGATTGAAGGGTTGTTTGAGAGAGACCATCTTCATCCTACGCCTCCCATGGATTGATAAACCTTAGGTCATCCACTTGAGGCAAATTTGCTGTTGTCCGACAAAACTCTGCACTTGGAGACCCAACAACGTCTACAAGAATAAAAGTTGCGTGGTAGACATCAAGCTCTTTTCTGGCGCTCTTGCCAAGGAGGTGAATGCTTGAAGGTATATCTTTACATCTTGCATTTGAATCTTTTAGTTTCTTTTTTATCACTTGTTTGGTTTATAAAACAAAACTACAAAAAAATGGAAGCGAGGTTGCCTCAAATTCTTCGTCTTTATAATGTCTTTCTTGAAAATGATGGATCGGAAAATTGTGCCAAAGTGTTAGAAGAAGAATTCAATGAAATGTTTGGCATAAAATCCTTGAATGATAAGCATTATTGCAATGTTGTTAGTGTGCTTGCTATGAATATCCATGATACTAATGATGATTGCACTAGTCATGATAAAAAGGTTTCTTATAAGAATGTCAATTTTTGTGGAGTGCATAAACTTTGTGAAGACATGCCTTATAGGGATGATAGATTTTGTAAGAAGCATAAACATGATAGAACCAATTTGTGGCTCAAAGTGATAGATGAATTTGCTACAAAATTATGTTCTCTTAAAGTTGGTCACCTTAATTTCCAATGCATGCTTTTTCATGATCGAGTCATGTCCAAATATTGCAATAACTCGATCACCCTTGAACTTTATAATGAACTTTGTTTATTTTGGGGGTGTGAAGAATTGTCACATAAAAATAGTTGGTTTGAAGCCTTCATATTTACAGACCATGCTAAAACTAATCTGAAAGAAATCTATATGTTTTGTGTGGTAAATTGCAATGACAATACTTATATCACTAATTATAGAAAGATGGGAAAACCATTAGAATATAAAAGGAATATTAATGGAATGGTAAAGATTTCCCCTTTCCCTCCTATTGTCTCTTGTGATGAAAGAGGTGAAGAGGAGGAGCTTCCTACCCAACCAATTTCTTCAAAAAGAAGGTCAGAAAAAATGATTCAATCCGCACATAATGTGGTGAATAAGATAATAAGAAAAGAAGAAGAAGCAAAGGTAAAAAGGTATCTCTCCCAAATAATGTTGCTCCTATTATTGTTGTGCCTCATGAGAATGAATCAAAAAAAATTGTGGAAGATGATACACTTGATGATGATATTGTTTCTTGGTCCTCTGGCATAATGTCTGAAGAAACTATTAAGGATGATTTTGTTACTTGTTGTGATAATTATGATTGGGAAGATAGTGACACTTCTTATAATATTGAGAATCTTTTTGGCGCCAACTTGGAAAATTATGATGATAATAATTGTTATACTATTGGTGCTATTCATACTATTAATTATAAGAGTGATTATGCTAATGATATGCAAAACTACAATCTTGGGGATGCTATGTTTGATGAGAATGACATGTTTGAGAATTTGTTTGCTGCAATTAATGTTTATACCAACCTTGCTGATGATATGCTTAATCAAGATGATCTTTTTAGTCCCCCTACTTTCAATGATCAAATTTGTTATGATGATTGCATGCCTCCTATTTATGATGATTGCAATAATTATGAAAGTGGGTTTGGAAAAATGTAAACTTTAGATAATAATTATCCTACTATCTTGGAGGGTGTTGAATCTTATTATAATGATAGAAGTGGATTTGGAGAGGTCTTGAATTTATTTAGTAATGATTCCTCTATCTTGGAAGAGGTTTCAATTGATTATTATGAAGACAAAGTTGCTACTTATGATGATTATTGTGATGATACTTATGTGATAAAAGTAGTGATAATTATTGTCATAATTATGAATACCCTTTACTGAACATTACTCTTTTAGTGTGGAAACAGTTTATAGTATTCGAGTTTCACATGATACTCCCACTATTATGAATAAGAATAAATTTGCTTATGTGGAGAATAATAAAATTTCTATGCTTGTGGATCATGAAAAGAATGCTTTATGCGATAGTTATATTGTTGAATTAATCCATGATGCCACTGAAAATTATTATGAGAGAAGAACATGCACTTTTACATATCTCAATAATATCAAGTTCATCTCTATGTGTTGAAAGATTTGAAGTTATACTTGTTTTTCCTTCCTATATTAGTTGATTCTTGCTCCCATAAATTGTTTGCTCACAAAAGCCCTATGAATAGGAAGTGGTTAGGCTTAAATGTTCTAGTCATATGCTTCATGATGCTCCCGTTATGTTTCAATTCTTTACTTTTATGTGAGCATCATTGAAACCATCATGCCTAGCTAAAAAGGCATTAAAGAAAAGTGCTTGTTGGGAGGCAACCCAATATTTATACATACTGTTTTTGTGTGTTAACATGATTAAGCTAATGTAGTAATCATGTTTTATAGCTTTTGTTTCAATAATGTGCCAAGTAAAGCCTTTGGGATGATTTGGATGATAGTTGAATTGATTTTGTGCAAAAACAGAAAATTTTGCGCCCAGTGCTAGAATTACCATAATTCACTGAGTTGTGATAAAATTATTAAATTTTTACACATGATTTATATACAAATTTCCTACATTGTCCTAATTTTTCAGAATTTTGGAAGTTAGAAAAGTATAGTGTTTGTTCAGATCATTACAGACTGTTCTGTTTTTGACAGAATCTGTTTTCAATGCATAATTTGCTTGTTTTATAGTTTCTATGTCTTATATTGGTCAATATAAGTTGTAGAAATGACAGTGTACAGTAGGCATTATGTAAGAAAAGTTATGAATCTTTTCTTGACATTACCAAAGTGAATCATTTGCTCTTTATCATACTAACCTATCTCACGAAGTTCCAGTAAGTATTATGTGATTGAAGTTTTCAAGTTTTGGGTGAGATATTGATATGAGGAGAATAAGTAGTGGCAAGACACTAAGCTTGGGGATGCCCATGGCACCCCAAGTTAATACTCAAGGAAGACTCAGGTCTAAGCTTGGGGATGCCTCGGAAGGCATCCCCTCTTTCGTCTTCAACATTATCGGTAACCTCACTTTGAGCTATATTTTTATTCGTCACATGATATGAGTTTTTTTTGGAGCGTATTTTCATTTTGTTTTCGTTTGAATAAAATACTTAGATCTGAAAGTTCTAAATGAGATAGAGTCCTCACATAGCTACCTAATTGTTTGACTAATTGATCTTCACTTATATCTTTTTGGACTAGTTTTTCATTTACTCTTGTGCTTCACTTATATCCTAACAGTAAATTGTTTAGTGAATTGAATATCATAAAGTTGAAATTATATATGTTCCATATGCTTAGTAGTGGTTTCACTTTGGGTTTAGAAAGTAAAATTTATTGAAGTTTGACAATCACAATATTGGTCATACAAGCAATTCATGAATGATTAGTATATGGAAGAGAAATTTCACATGCAACTATATTATCTTGGACATCTTTTATGATTGTGAATACCCATTAATTATTTTCAAACTTAATCAAATTGGTTGAAGTTGGACAAGAAAGACAACGTAATGAGTTATGGTTGGGTATATTAGCATCGAAGTTATATTGTTATGAATCCTCCAACATGTGGTGCTTGTTTATAATCATTGCTAGCCAAAATTTAGGTACTAAGCGAGAATGCTGCTTGTGCATCCAAAATCCTTGAGCCAATTTCTTCCATAAGTGTCCACCATACCAACCTATATACGGTATTACCCTGCCGTTCCAAGTAAATTTGCATGTGCCATCTCTAAAATCTTCAAATAAACATCTGTTTTGTGTGCCCGTACCGCTCATAGAGCGATGGGGCGGTCAGTATCTTCCATGCTAAGTGGGTTATTCTCATGATGGGTGTTTTTCACTTGTCCTTGCACGAGAGAGGCTGGTAATTGGGATACCCAGTCCCTTAAATAAAAAAAATAAAAAAAGATAATCATTGTCTGGATATCATCTTAATTATTTGAAGTTCTATCAATTGCCCAACAGTAATTTGTTTACCCACCGTATGCTATTTTTCTCGAGAGAAGCCACTAGTGAAATCTACGGCCCCCAGGTCTATTCTTCATCATATTTGCTTTCTGATCTTTTATTTGCCACTTTTATTTTCAGATCTATATTTCCAAAAACCCAAAAATACCTTGCTACACTTTTTCTTTATTTATTTTATTTTGTTTTATTGCGAGATCTATTTATCCAATCTACCACAAATTTATCTATCTTTTTACCGTGGAGGGATTGACAACCCCTCTTACGCATCGGGTTGCAAGTATTTGTTCTTTGTGTGCAGGTACCGTTTACATAGTGTTGCTTGGTTCTCCTACTAGATTGATACCTTGGTTTCATAACTGAGGGAAATACCTACCGTAGCCGTGCTGCATCATCCCTTCCTCTTTGGCGACGTAGTTCAAGAGACATCAAAAGGAATTTCTGGCGCGGTTGCCGGGGAGGATCAAGTCAAGATAGTCTCCCGGCCACGTGCCAATTTCTCGCGCCATTGCCGGGGAGACATCATCAACATCTATCAGGTTCCTAATCACAAATCTCATCTCCTTGCAATTTACATTATTTGCCTTTTGCCTCTCGTTTTCATCTCCCCCACTTCACAAAAATTTGCCATTTTATTCGCCCTCTTTTTCGTTCGCCTTTTTCTGGTCAAATCTCGTGTTTGCTTGTGTTGCCATGTGTCTTCTATTTGCTTGCATCTTTGTTGCTAAAAATCTATTGATATGGATCCTCATCCACTTGCTAATCTTTTTAAAAGATCCAATTATGATGAACCAATTGCTAGTGAATTGAGTTCACTAGATTATCTTTATGAATTTTTGCTTGAGATTTATGAATCCGAAGATTGTGATGAAGTGTTGGAAGAAGAAATTGATAAAGTGATTCATGATATCTCTTTCAATGAAAAGCATGATTGCAATGATGTTGTTATAAACTCTTTTTATGTCAATTGTGTTAATGATATGCAAAACCCCAAGCTTGGGGATGATAATTTTGTTATGTCTACTACTTATTGCAATGATCATGATTGGGGTGATAATGTTTCTTATGATCTTGAAAATTTATTTGAGCCTCATGCTGAATATGTTTGCGATAATAATGTTTGCAATAATATTGAAAGTGGGTTTGGAAGAGTGTCAACTTTAGGTAAAAATAATCCCACATATTTGGAGAGTGTTCAATCTTATGATTTTTTTGATAAAAGTGGGTTTGGAGAGGTCATGACTTTAGTTGATGTTAATCCCACTATCTTGGGAGATTACAAAAGTTTTATGCATGAGGATCATGAAGAGAAAATTTTATGTGATCACTATATTGTTGAATTTGAATATGATCCTACATATAATTATTATGAGAGAGGAAAATATGGTTGTAGAAATTTTCATGTTACTAAATTACCTCTCGTTATGTTGAGATCGTCAATGTTTTATTCTTCTTCTTTGCATATGTTAGATGTTTCTTGTCTTGATAATTTGTTTGCTTATAAAATTCCTATGCATAGGAAGTATGTTAGACTTAAATTTGTTTGTCATATGTTTCATGATTCTCTCTTTGTGTTTCAAATCTTATCTTTCGTGTGAGCATCAATAAAATCTTATGCCTAGCTAGGGGCATAAAACGATAGCGCTTGTTGGGAGGCAACCCAATGAATAAAATTTGTTTTTGCCTTTTTCTTTCTGTTCTTGAGTGTTTGCACAATTATGCCTCTGTTATGATTGTGTTTTTTATGTTTTAATTAGTGTTTGTGCCAAGTAAAGCCTTTGGGATAGCTTTGGTGACAGTTGATTTGATCTCGTTGAAAAACAGAAACTTTTGCATCCAGTAAACTAATTGTCTAGATTCACAGAAGCGACGAAAAATACTGAATTGTTTACACAAGATTGATATACAAATTTCCTCTGTTGTCCTAATTTTTCAGAATTTTTAGAATTATAGAAGTATGAGAACAATTCACATCTTTACAGACTGTTCTATTTTTGATAGATTCTGTTTTCTTTGCATTGTGTGCTTATTTTGATGATTCTATGGATTGTATCGGGGGTATAAGACTAGCCACAGTGGGAGTAAATTCAACAGTAACATCGATTCCAACTCAGCAAATTTGCTTATGTGGCAATGAGTTAATGAGGAGAGAGGTAGTTTGAGTAACTTAGCTAGTTACTGTAACATCACATGTCCCAATGCAATGTGAGTCTATAACCTAATAAATGAGGTTTTGCATGACACCACACTTAAGTTACTACCCACTATGAAGGTAGTAATATAGTCTAGGGATATGTGTATGTTACAAGTGTATGTTACTCTCCATTGTGGCTAGTCTAATCCATGGCAAAGTTAGAATATAGTAGATATAATGCAATAACAAAATTTGACTGGGTTTTCTACAGTATTTAAAGTAAAGATTGGTTTTCTTATATTGACGGATCTCACGAATATTTTGTTAAGTTTTGTGTGATTGAAGTTTTCAAGTTTTGGGTGAGATCATGATGGATGAAGGAATAAGGAGTAAGAAGAGCCTAAGCTTGGGGATGCCCCAAGGCACCCCAAGGTAATATTCAAGGAGAAACAAGCAACTAAGCTTGGGGATGCCCCGAGTGGCATCCCCTCTTTCTTCTAACGACCATCGGTATTTTACTTGGAGCTATATTTTTATTCGTCACATATCATGAGTTTTGCTTGGAGCGTCTTGTATTATATAAGTCTTTACTTGTTTTGCTTTTTGTTTTGTGTCAAGTATCCTTGATAAACACACCTATTTGAGAGAGCCAAAATTATGCTATGATTTGTTAGAATTGCTCTATGTGCTTAACTTAAATTTTTTGAGCTATGGAATTGCTCTAGTGCTTCACTTATATTTTTTGAGCACGGTGTGCTTTAATATTTTTGAAGAAATGCTCTCATGCTTCACTTAGATTTATTTGAGAGTTAGTAATTTTTGAAGAAATTCTCTCATGCTTCACTTATGTTATTTTGGGAGACGAAAAAAAATTATGCTCATTGACGGTGTCCTGGACTAGGGGGTACTCACCATGTCGCCTCTTGACCAGTGGGTTGGGCCGAGGACCCCCGTGGCGGTTCACTAATGGGCCAGTTCGGACAGCCGAAGACATATACGAGGAAAATTCCACAAGACTTGGTGATCAAGACATGGACTCCTCTCCACCAACGTAGCCGACTAGGACTCTTGTTATCCTAGGCCTCCGGTACATTATATAGGCCGAGGCCAGGCTCGTTGATAGATAGATTATGACATTACTCATCATACCTCTAGGGTTTAGACCACAACATATGATCTCGAGGTAGATCAACTCTGTACCTTGATACTTCATCAATATAAACAAGAGCAGGACGTAGGGTTTTACCCCCATAGAGAGGGCCCGAACCTGGGTAAAATACCGTGTTCATCGTCTCTGTTACCACCGATCCCAGATCCACAGCTCGGGACCCCCTACCCCGAGGTCTGCCGGTTTTGACACCGACAATGGTGCTTTCATTGAGAGTTCCGCTGTGTGATCGGCAACGGATCGATGGCTCGCTTGTAGATCAACTGCGACGTCGGCATATTCATCGCCGGCTCGACTGGTCACCTTGGCTTGACCGAGGACTACGCTCCGCCTCAGATCGTCATTATCGGACGAGGGCATTCATCAACATCAACTCCGATCTCTATCAAGATCGTGGAGGAATCATCCATATAGCTCGGGGGCTCAACTTCAACATTGTCCTCGAGCGACCGTGCTGTTTTTCTATACAGCGGATTCGTATTCGCTGTCGCTGCTTCCTCGAGTGTCGCTTTGACGATTGCTTTGGCAGCATAGTGTGGAATTGTGTATATAACAACCCTGTAAAATTTCATTGTATTCCGATGGAGGAATCTCCGGCGATCTACGATATACTGGACCCCTATCGAATCTGGACAGGAATCTGGACGAGTTTCGGGCGTAGAGTCCAGCGTCTAGATCGGACGTCCTTTGGAAGATCCAACCGTTGATCGGCTGTGGAATTCCTGTATCTACTTCCCCTCAAAATTTCAGCTCGATCCGACCATTCAAAATCCTAGAAACCTCCGATGAGCGCATCAATTTTCTGATATGTTTTCTGCGCGAATATGAATCCGACCCGAGTTCATCTTTCTTCATGAACGGGATATTGGACAACCTTTTTGGAGGAATCTCTTTCTAGGGTATTGTGTTTTGTTTCCGAACACATACTCACAAATTTTGCTCCTTTTTGGAGGTAACCTTCACCATTGCGCCGGTGTCAAACCAGCCTGACAACATTGCTGCGCGGCTGCCGACCTGCACCAGACGGGTCGTCGCTTCATCGAACCGAACTCAAACCTCTTCGGATCATTATCTCGGCAAGCCGAACAACAGTTCGGCATCGTGAAGGGTAAATCATCACCAACATTGTCGCCCCACGAATTATACGGAGCGGGCGCACCGGCATCGCTGCATGGTCACTTCATCAAGCGGTCATCGACCGCGTCACAAGATCCGGCCCGCGACGGCATCGCCGCACTATTGCTTCTTCAAGCCTGGATGTGGCCTCTACGTCCGAAGATCAGAAGTCAACTCCGGCCGGACTCACCTCTCTTATCCAGTATCCAGCTTCAATCCTGGACGCGACTTCAGCGTCCGAACATCAGGAGTCAATCCTGGCCGGACTTGCCCCTCGCACCATAGTACCGAAGGACGATTCCGAAGAAATCCCAAATACTAATCCAGCTGACCAAGCCGATGTCCACCACGCCGACCTGCTTCGACACCTCGGCCGGCATGGGGCTACAAACGTCATACTACCGACCTACCCGGGCACCTCGGCTAGACCGGGGGCTTCGCCATCTCTTCATCAACCTACTCAGGAGACTTCGGCGTCACCAGCCAACCAGCTTCGTCATGTTAGCTGGACCGGGGGCTTCGCCTCGCCACATCGATCGTGCGGCATCGCTACCTCATCAAGCCAAACTCCTCGCTCGGTTACCTCGGGCTTGGGGGCTTTGACCTGGGCTAGGCTGTGGACTACGTCTTTGTCCCGCCACGAGCTCGGACCTCGTCAATAATACCGAGCACATTAACCAGCTAAGTCGCCTCCATGCTCAGTTTTTTTTCTTTAAATTTTTTTATTTTATTTTATTTCTTGTTCGGTTCAACCAAACATTATATTTGTGCTAAACAAAAAGTTGTTCGTTCAAACGTTGATTGTTAAACACTTCTTTTTTCTACCGAGCTCTTCGTCACCTCGGTCATGAGGGTTTTTTCACCTCGGCTGGGCTTGGGGGCTTCGCCTCACCACATCGACCGTACGGCGTCGCCACTTCATCAAGACGAGCTCTTCGCTCGGGTATGTCAAGACCGGCTTGGGGGTTTGGACCTTGAGCCACTACAAGCTCGGTCCACGTCACACCGAGCACATTAACCAGCTAAGTCGCTTTCATGCTAAAAAACTTTCAGTTTTAAATTTTGTTCGGTTCGACCAAGCTTTATACTTTTTTGACAAAAAGTCATTTGCGAAAAACTTTCTTTGTCAAAACCTTGTTTGTTACAAACAAATTCAAATACCCCGTTTACTTGGGGGCTTCCTTTGTGAAGCCATTCTTCTTGCATATGATTATTAATGTATCGCACCATTCCTTGTTCGTGTATTATGCCAAAATATGCATCATGTTGACTTAAGTGTTCCGCAAAGCTGGGTTGCCTGGCTCCTGTGCTTACCCCTACGTTCCCGATTGTTCGGCTAGGGAGTAAAGGGAGCACCTCTGCGATTGTACGGTCGGGTCATCCGAACTCGTACCTCAGACTGGGTGAAGCCGAAAGCTAGGGCTCTTACTGTTTTCAACTATGGTCGGCACACAACGGAACTCACGCGTACACAAATCTATTGCACAAGTCTCATAGCAATCATGAGCGACCAAAGAAAGGTACCGTTGGGGGCACTATTTTCTTTGAAGATGCTTCTTACGTTACATAAGTAATATAGCATAAGTTCCCTGGGCGCGCTTTGTCTGTTACAGCCTCATGGCCTGATTGCCTGGTTATCCGAAACACCGCCTATATTCTCGGTAGGCGGAGTAGATAATACTTTTCGGCCTTTGGCCAAAGAGGGAGAAGCCGACGGTCGGTTAAGACGCGTTCAAATTTTGGGCGAACGCAGATATTATATAAGTACTTCAGTACATACAATCATTATACATAAAATCCTTGTACCCAAGTCACTTGGGGGCTCTTAAATTAATATGAGCCATTTTATAATAAATGTGTTTTCTTCTCAGTCGTTGCAAAGTCTTTTTCTACTACTCCTTTCTCGACTCGAGTGTGTGGTCAATAGCCGGATAGCCTGGCTTCTCTCTAAAGCCGCTCGAGTTTAGTTCGCTAAACTGGCCTGGGAAGCACTCCGCCTTCGGGATAGGAGGTTGAAGCCGGAGGCTGACCCGCTTGAAGTCTTGAGATCGGATGTGTCAAGTTAACACACGACGGAAGCACAAACTAATTTTAAGACCAATGTTCGGATTGGCACCAAAAACTTGATTTAGTTCGGACGTCAAGCTTTTACATAAGTTTTTTGGTTTTCCAAGCCTATGGCACTTTTAACCTATTTGTGTGTTTTCAGCATAAGTCTCGCAGTGCAACGCCGGACACCTTTAGAGATTCGGCAAAAACATTCTCGGATATTGCTATATATGCATCAGTATCGAATTGTGTCTTCGGTCAATAGTTGGGTTGCCCGGCTCCTGTGCTTGCCTCCTACGTTCCGCTTTATTCGGCTAGGTGTGCAAAGGGAGAACCACTGCGATTGTGCTTCCAGCTCGAATGGTTAAGCACCTTAGTGGAGAAAGCCGAAAACTGACTGTCACAATGGGTGTAAACTGGTCAGCGATCCGATGACGGTGTCACACTATAGATCGATACCGATTACCCCGTGTTAAATGATGGGCCTTGAATAATATTGGCCGAAGTGTTAATGGCTAGACTTCGGTCGGTGCCGAACACAAACCGGGGGCTCGTAGCTAGCTTCCCCAGTTTAAAGCTCCTATGACTAAGTGAAAGTTATAAAGCCCGCATATCTGATTGCCTTGTTTCCGCTAACACAACTGCCTTCGGGCACCGAGACGTCGGCTAAGGGTTGTCTTGTTACTGCAGAAACACCCTGCGTAGTATCTACAAAGGGGTAGAAGCCGACGATGGGCCACTTTCAACTGATAAATGGTCGCAACGGAGTCAAAATAAACATATATCATCAGTGTTTGTATTCAGTATACAAGCGCTGCCTTCCATAATTATCGTTATAAAGCTATAAATATGCATCAATTTGACTTAAGATTTTGGCCAAGCTGGGTTGCCTGGCTCCTGTGCTTACCCCTACGTTCCCGATTGTTCGGCGAGGCGGTAAAGGGAGCACCTCTGTGATTGTTACTACCGGGTCATCTGGATTAGTACCTCAGACTGGGTGAAGCCGAAGGCTAGCCATCTTAAAGGATATAATTGGTCGGCAACGATGGAAGTGAAAATTTTGGTTCATTATGGACCACAGAGTTCGGGAACTTTCTCCCAACTAAATCCTCAATATTTTCCTCCCACATTGATCGGAGTTGAGGTTTCATGATCATGATCAACATGATAGCCTGGGAAAAGGAACCTGTAACGGAACTATTTTTCCCAGAAGATGTTTTATAACATATCTCTCTGCGTACCTTTGTTTATAAAACCGTATGGCCGGATTGCCTTGTTTGTCGTAAATCTTTGCCCTTATAAAGGCTTTATAAAGTAGGACAAACACTCTTCGGCTGCTGGCCGAAGAGGTTGAAGCCGATGGTCGGTCAACAAAGTTTTGTACAATGCAGATCCGAGCATTTGTGATGTAAAGTACTTGGATACATAGAATCATTACACATAAATTGTGATATACTCCGGACATTGATCCTTAATTCGGCCACCCGTGCCCACATTAAGGCTCGGGGGCTACTGGGCTTCGCGCTTCTCATTTACAAATATTAAAGGGGCACATCGATCCCCTGATCTGGTGTTGCCACCCGACCATTGGCTCGGGGGCTACTGCATCGATGATTCAATGCAGACAGTTTACAAAGTGTGAAATAGTTCCCGAGGAGATTATGATCCTTAGGTTGGTCGGCCGCACCCAACATGAGTCTCGAGGAATATGCACACCACATTTCTATACCCAAGTATGCTACAGAGTTCGGAGTTGATCCTCAGGCCAATTTTGTGAATCGACCTGAGTCTCAAGGGCTACTGGGATCACCGGTTTTGTGCCATCCTTCAGGTGCATCTCGGGTTTTAGACCGACACACACCTTGAGGGCTACTGACTATATATCTCGGCAGAGAATAAATTGCACCAATTGAAAATATTCACAAAAAATCAGCCTGCAGTCAGGGTGGTGCACCACCTCGGAAGCAGTCCGGCATAAAGCTCGGGCGCCAGTGGCTGGCTCCATAGAGGGCATTTCCGGCATTAAGCTCGGCTGAATTCGTTCAATCTTTTGAAGACCGAGGTAGTTATGACACCTCGGACGCTGACCATCGTTAGAACTCGGATGCAGTCCGGCGTTGGAGCTCGGAAGCAGTCCGGCATAAAGCTCGGATTCGAATGGCTCGTTCCATAGAAGATTACTCCGGCTTTAAAGCTCGGATGAACTCATTCAAATTTTTAGAGGCCAAGGTAATCTATGATACCTCGGATTCAGTTCGGCGTTGGAGCTCGGACGCAAGAGGATACCTTGAATGCCGAATAGTGTTGGAGCTCGGCTGTGAAAAGACGCCTCAGATTTAGTTCGGCATTAGAGCTCGGACGCAAGAGGGCGCCGTCGCACGGGAAGCACTTCAAACCCTAGGTGTGGCGTAAAAAACTTACAAGGCATTGATAAAGGCCGATAACTTAAAAGACTCCTCGGATACCCGATGTATGAACTCTTCGGATATGCCTCAGCGATCCTCAAGATCAGAGATGGGAAGATTTCTTGAACCAGTTTTCAAGACCGATGACCAAAGATGAAGAACAGTTCGGAAGAACCGAGGAGCGTCCCCAACTTGAAGACCAGTTCAGGGGGCTACCGACGGTGTCCTGGACTAGGGGGTACTCACCATGTCGCCTCCCGACCAGTGGGTTGGGCCGAGGACCCCCGTGGCGGTTCACTAATGGGCCAGTTCGGACAGCCGAAGACATATACGAGGAAAATTCCACAAGACTTGGTGATCAAGACATGGACTCCTCTCCACCAACGTAGCCGACTAGGACTCTTGTTATCCTAGGCCTCCGGTACATTATATAAGCCGAGGCCAGGCTCGTTGATAGATAGATTATGACATTACTCATCATACCTCTAGGGTTTAGACCACAACATATGATCTCGAGGTAGATCAACTCTGTACCTTGATACTTCATCAATATAAACAAGAGCAGGACATAGGGTTTTACCCCCATAGAGAGGGCCCAAACCTGGGTAAAACACCGTGTTCATCGTCTCTGTTACCATCGATCCCAGATCCACAGCTCGGGACCCCCTACCCCGAGGTCTGCCGGTTTTGACACCGACACTCATGTTCTTCACTTAGATTTGTTTGAGCTATCAAAAGCAACATATGAAACTAGTCCCAAAGTGATAGATATTCAAGAGGGATATAATAAAAACTTTCATGAAGATCATTGGACAAATTACACTTGATTCTTTGTAATAGTTTAGTGATATGATGATAGTGATATGTGAGTCATGTTGATGAGTAATTGTGCTTTAGTAAGAATATTGGTGTTAAGTTTTGTGATTCCCTCAGCAAGCACGAAAGTCAATAGTTATGCAATGAAATTACATCCTACTTGTGGTGCATTATTCGGTGTTAGTTATGCTTAATGCTCGCTTATGAGGTTTTTCGTTTCTTGGTTGGATGCTTCTCAATCTTTTTGCTAGCCTTTAGTTGTACTAAGTAGGAATACTACTTGTGCATCCAAAATCCTTAAACCCAGTTTTGCCATATGAGTCCACCATACCTACCTATATGCGGTATTTCCGTGAAATTCTAAGAAAATTTGTATGTGCCATATCTAATTTTCAAAATAAATGTCCTTTTTGTGTGCTCGTACCGCTCATGATACGGTAGGGGGTGGCTGATATTTTTCCATGCTAGACGTGTTATTCTCAAGATGAGTGTTTATTCACTTGTCATTGCACGAGAGTATGGTAAAGGTATTAGGGATGCCCAGTCCCGAAATGAAAAATGAATTTACTTTATGTTGTCAAATAATAAATTCCTTGGAAAGTGTTGGTATGGACGGCACCCGTGGATACGGCTAGCCATGGAATGTGAAAGTATGGTGGAAAAGGGAATAAACTTTATTTTCTGTTTGGGAACAGCCTATGATATATCTAGCATGGAAAGTTTTGGGAACTACTTGATCGTTTTCGTTGACAGGAAAAGCATGCCACCCAAAATGTTTTATCTCTATTTCTTTCGCTTTGAGCTCTGGCACCTCTACAAATCTCTACTTCCCTCTGCGAAGGGCCTTTCTATTTAGTTTATGCAATTTTTATTTTTATTTGAGTCTCCATCTTCTCTTACAAAGCTCCAACTAAGTGGCACTATGATCGTACTTGAGCATTGGGTGTAGCTAATATGCGAGTGTGTTTCATGAATGGATCAATGATTGAGCATAATGGGCTAGGGATAACTTGCTTTAATGTTGATATTTTGAAAGACATGTTGCTTGTTGATATGCTTGAGTATTGAAATCTTCTTGTCAAAACTAGACTATTGCTTTGAACCATATAAAAGTTCAAATGTCCATGCTACAAAAGAAAAGAATATGTGATGAACATGTTAGGCAACATTCCACATCAAAAATTCTGTTTTTATCATTTACCTACTCGAGGACGAGTAGGAATTAAGCTTGGGGATGCTGATACATCTCCAACGTATCTATAATTTTTGCTTGTTCCATGCTGTTATATTATCATTCTTGAATGTTTTACAATCATTTTATAGCAACTTTATATCATTTTTTGGGACTAACCTATTGACATAGTGCCCAGTGTCACTTGCTGTTTTTTGCTTGTTTTTTACTTCGCAGAAAATCAATACCAAACGGAGTCCAAACACAGCGAAACTTTTTGGAGATTTTTTCTGGACCAGAAGACACCTGTTGGGCCAAAGAAGTACCAGAGGGGGGCTCTGAGGGGAGCACAACCCACCTGGGCGCGCCTGGGGTCCAGGCGCGCCCTGGTGGGTTGTGCCCACCTCGGCCGCCTCCCGTACCGCCTCTTTGCTCAATAAATACCCCGAGAATCCAAAAACCCTAGGGGGGTCGACGAAACACAATTCCAGCCGCCGCAAGTTCCAGAACCACCAGATCCAATCTAGACACCATCGCGGAGGGGTTTATCATCCTCATTGGTGCCTCTCTGATGATGCGTGAGTAGTTCATTGCAGACCTATGGGTCCGTAGTTAGTAGCTAGATGGCTTCCTCTCTCTCTTTTGATTCTCAATACAATGGTCTGTTGGAGATCTATTTGATGTAACTCTTTTTGTGGTGTGTTTGTTGGGATCCGATGAACTTTGAGTTTATGATCAGATCTATTTTATCCATGAAAGTTATTTGAGTCTTATTTTGATCTCTTATATGCATGATTACTTATAGCCTCATATTTCTTCTTCGAATCTTTGGTTTAGTTAGGCCGACTAGATCAATTTTTCCTGCCATGGGAAGAGGTGCTTTGTGATGGGTTCGGTCGTGCGGTGTTCTTTCCCAGTGATAGAAGGGGCAGCAAGACACGTATTGATCGTTGCCATTAAGGACAACAAGATGGGGTCTATTCCTACATGAATAGATCTTGTCTACATCATGTCGTCGTTCTTATTGCATTACTCCGTTTCTCCATGAACTTAATACACTAGATGCATGCTGGATAGCGGTCGATGTGTGGAGTAATAGTAGTAGATGCAGGCAGGAGTCGGTCTACTAATCTTGGACGTGATGCCTATATAATGATCATTGCCTGGATATCATCATAATTATTTTAAGTTCTATCAATTGCCCAACAGTAATTTGTTTACCCACCGTATGCTATTTTTCTCGAGAGAAGCCACTAGTGAAATCTACGGCCCCCGGGTCTATTCTTCATCATATTTGCTTTCCGATCTATTATTTGCCACTCTTATTTTTAGATCTATATTTATAAAAACCCAAAAATACCTTGCTGCACTTTTTCTTTATTTGTTTTATTTTGTTTTATGGCGAGATCTATTTATCCAATCTACCACAAATTTATCTATCTTTTTACCGTGGAGGGATTGACAACCCCTCTTATGCGTCGGGTTGCAAGTATTTGTTCTTTGTGTGCAGGTACCATTTACATAGTGTTGCTTGGTTCTCCTACTGGATTGATACCTTGGTTTCATAACTGAGGGAAATACCTACCGTAGTTGTGCTGCATCATCCCTTCCTCTTTGGGGAAATACCGACATAGTTCAAGCGACATCAGGCACCATCCAGGTCTTGGCTCTTGGATGCGGGCTACGACTGCAACCCCTCTAAGGTGATGGCTGCCTTCTCTGCTTCTTCCTTGAGAGCCTCGGTTTCCTTTTTGCTCCCGGCAAAATCTTCTTCCGGCTTTCCCACTCAGATTTCGAGCTCTGCTTTGGCGTTGGAAGCAGCGGCAAGGTTATTAGTGACCTCCATGAGTTTGGCAGCCACGTCTTGGGTCTGTGCGTCGATGGTCTTCTTGTAACCTTCCTCCAGATCCTTGGTCCGTTGCTGAATAGGCTTTCCAACTCATCATCCTTGCTGTAGAGTGTGGCAGCAAGAGCCTCTTCCCGGGCAAGGATGTCCTACTCTCTGGCGTCAAGAAGCGCTTTGTGCTCCGTCAGTTGGTTGTCCCGGGCAGTCGCATTCTCCTTGTCGGCAGCTAGCTTGTCTGACTGCTGCATGAGGGATTGGGCCTGCCTCTGGTACCACTTGCGCAACTCATTGCTCTTCTCCTTCAGTTGCTGGTCAATGAGGTCGATGGAGTTGTGCTCCTCTTGAATTTGCTGCCACCTCAGATTGTACCTCTCCTGTGCATCCTTGGGCCCGGCAACCATTGTCTCCAGGAAGGCCAAGTCTTTGGAGCGACTGGCGAAGTCATCCACTTCTTTGATCCTCTAGGACAAGGGCATCAGTATGCGGCTGATCTCTTCGTCAAAGTTTACCCCAGCCAGGATGGATGGGCTGGGGGCTGCCGGTCTTGGATGGGTAATGATCAGCACCAAGCTGCTTGGCGGGGGCTGAGTTGCTGTGGCAGGAGGAGGGACCATCAAGTTTGATGCATCAGATTGAATGGGTGTCTTGTCCACAGCTGCCTCAAGGGGATCGGTCGCGCTGCCGGGGGATTCCTTGATTTCTTCCAAGGCTTCTTGGATATCCCCGGGAGTCTCATTGTGCCCTTCATCAGCGGCGATCCCGATGGCTTCGGCGGCAGCATCCTTCCTTATATTGGCCACCTCTTCCAGGAGTTCTCCCTCCTCGAGTGGGGAAGCTGCGCATGGAATCAAGAACAGAGGAAAAATGGTGATCGGAAACTCAAATCAAAGGTCAAGATGATGAAAGAGAGAGAGAGAGAGAGAGAGAGAGAGAAAGGATAGGTTCAAAAAGCAAGTGGCATAGCCGCTAGCGGCTGTTGGGAAGAGACTTCCCCTTCCCCGGCAACATCTGTTGCGGGGGGACGATTGGTAGCCGCCCCTTCAGCGGAGGCGGTCTCAATACGAACAGACCCCGGGGTAGGAGCCCTTACCGGAGAATCCCTTCCTTGGATATTGGTCGATGGTGGTGCCAGGGGAGTCGCCCCCTCTTGGTGGGTTTCTTCCTGGTGCTCTCCTCCCATCACCTTGCCAGGCGACAGTGGAGAGACGTCAACATCCCACCGGCGAACGAGGTATGCCTCGTGTCCTCGCGGAGGAGACTGGCCCGGGGGCTGTGCACAGTGGCGTCCGTGGCGCTCCCCGCCAAACCGGTGCCTGACGCAGAGCCCAGTCCTGCCGTTGGTTTGGCCCACTTAGCCTGATGCGCAAGGGTTTCTTCATCCCTATCAAGATCAATGACACAAGATTGATTGAGAATCAAACAAAAAAAAAAGAAAGCAAGGAATGATCAAATGGGAAAAGCCAAAGTTTCACTTACTCCGAAACATCGAGCATGGCGTCCATCTCGTACACCAGAGGCGGAGGTGATTCCCTGGCTCTCTTGAGCACTGGCGGGGTCCTGCTTGTTGTCGGGACTGGACTCGCCGGTGGGCTAGTATCGACTCCCCTAGCGACCTATCGCTTGGACGGTGGCGTTTGGGCCTAGGAAAGGTGAGCTGAGTGACGACGGGCTACGTCCTCTTTGTTACCCTTGGCAGTCATCTTCTTCACGTTGGGGCCTGCCCGTGACGAAGAAGGAACCACCAGCTCTTGGTTGCCTCTTTTGCGAAGATGGCACCATTGCTTTGGGGCCTGAGGGCCGATCTCGAGTCCTTCCTCTTCCTCGGGCGCTTTGGCCTCCTGAGGCCCGGCAGCTTCCGCCCCGGCAGCCGCAGCCCCGATCGCCTCAAGCTCGGCAATCTCATCATCGACCCACTCCTCATCTGAGGAGTTCTCGTCACCATGATCCTCATCGTCGTCATCATTGCCGGCTGCCCCAACAGCCTGAAGCCTTCAGGCTTCCTCAAGCCTGCTGCATATATACTCTTGCTCCTCCTCAGTGGTGCCCTTGGTGAAGTCCGTCTCCTTCCTGGTGGCCTTCTCCTCCAAACTAGAGGCCCACTCCATCTCATCCTCCAAGCTGGGCAACTCCCAGTCTGCCTTGACCCTGTTAGCGTTGCAATCTGGCATCCACTTGAGAATTTGGTCCACGGCAGAATTGATGTGCAGCGGAACGATTCTTGCCAGCAAGTGGAAGGTGCCGGCCTTGTGGAACAGTTGCTCGCACAACCAAGCATGGCTCATGACCGTCAGGTTGTTGACGCGGCATGGATAAAGCCGCATTCGATCGGCGGCATTCTTATACTCCCAAGCGAACCTGTCCCTCCTCTGCAGCGGCGCAATCCGACGCCGGAGGAAGTCGGCTCCCACATGTTCAATGGTGCCCCGGCAGCTTTGAGGCGAGTGATCCTGTTCAGTGCCGGGCGGAGGTTCTCGTCAGTGGCCCCCAGGTCGCTCCAGTCCTTGCCGCACACCACGCAGTCAATCCGTGGCAAGCATAACGGAGGTGCATCTGGGTCTTGAATCCAACACCAATCACCTCTCCACTCCTCCCACTTGCCGCGCAGCTATCCTCCGAGGTACCCCCAATCTTATTTCCTCCCACTACTGCAGGATGCTGCTAACGTGACACTACAATCAGAGACCCTTCGATGAAACTGTGTGCGATGCATTAATCACAAATGGTGATGTCAAAAACCCGTCAAAAAAGATGCAAAATGTTTGCGATGGCGGATACATCAAACACGGTTCAGATTTTAGTTGCGTGTGCAATGTGGTGCATACGATTCAGTTCAATGAACTGTTTGTGATGAGGCAGAACAACAGAAACGGGCAGCCAGATGAAGGCGTGTGCGATATACGGCATACAGTTCACTCGGATAAACTATTTGTGATGAGGCGGAACGACAGAAATGGGCAGCCAGATCAAGGTGTGTGCGATATACGGCATACAGTTCACTCAGATGAACTGTTTGTGATTAGGCAACACAAAAGAAACGGTCAGCCAGATCAAGGTGTGTGTGCGATATACGGCATATGGTTCACTCGGATGAACTGTTTGCGTTGAGCCAAGAGAACAGAAACGGTTCAATTTAACAAGATGTGTGTGATACGCGACAAACATGTGTGTAATCAGAAATGTGTGCGAAGACCGATAATAACACAGACGATTGCTGCTAATAAGACGTGTGTGTTGTGCGATGGGATTGCATACAAAACAACAACATATATATACACACACACTTATAACGACATGGTAGCATAACCAAATTAAACATCGAATTACATAGGTGGCTACTACACACATGACATTTAATTGCACACACCAAAGTAAACTATTACATGCATAATTACATAGGTGGCTACTACACACATGATATTTCCACACACCAAAGTAAACTATATATTACATGCATAATTAAGTAGGATAAACGATCATCTGATCATCATCTACTTCTTGTGATGCTTGCCGCTATTGCTCTGCCTGTGGCTCGATCCGGCCTCGTCGATTTTGGGAACGAGGCACTTCCTCATGTCAACAATCCGCCTGTGCATCTCATAGCATGTGTACACGCTCTTGGCCGCGAACCTGAGGTGAGGTTCATCCAGTTGCCGCATCCAGGCCTCGTGCCACGATACGGGACTTGTTCTGTTGGCATCCTGCTTCATATTTTTGTAGTAGGGGTCGATGATGGCTGAGGCGAGTTCAACCAGGGAGTCCTTCTTCGTGCTGCCCCAAACCTTGTAGTGCTCATGGATTTCGACAAGGTTCTTGCAGGGCAAGCCCGTAACCATGAGCGCTTTTACATCGTTGGAGGTTTCCACCGTAGCGAACTTGTAGTCGGTGCTGTTGACAAACTTGGCGAAACGGTCGCAAGGCTCTGTGGCCATGCAGTAGTGGTAGATGAGGACATGATGGTGCACACACAACTGGGCGACTGCAACCTTCTGATCTTTGCCGGGATAACCGCCAGTGTACTGGAGGTCGATGCCGACCACCTTGTACTTGTCTCGAGCAAGCAACTGCTCCACGGTGTTGATGTAGTCCTCCACCACGGCCGGGTCGATGGTGTACACCACTGAGAGATCTGTCTCCCTCACGTGGGTCTCCACTTTATGCTCGCCGAACTCCATTGGAGTGCCACTAGATATCCTCTCTGTATGTGTCGTCGTGGGTGTGCTTGTTGTGTTGTGGGGCGAGATCAAAAGGTTGAAGAGACTAAGGTTATAATGGCCACGGGACTTAATGGGGAAGCCGGACGGCCTGGAATATCCGCACGCCCAAATGGCAGTTCTAATTTGCAGCGCGTAACTCCATCGTGCCGCACGTAACTGCATCGTGGCGACGCGTGCGGCGCAACTGCATGCATATGGGCCCCCAACATGATCATGCGCAGGCCCCAACCGCTGGCAGAGCGCGTGCGCAGGGACGCGAGCAGAGCGCTCTGCGGTCGCCTCAACGGCGAGCAACCATATATATGCATATAGCAGTTGAACACGCAAGGAAAAGCTGTCCACAAGCCGAGCGCATGGAGTACGCGAGCAGAGCACGCCGTGACGCATAACGGTGAGCACAGTGCGCCGAGGGACGCGAGCAGAGGCCAGCACAGTGATATGTGGCAAATAAGATGAATTGTGAGAGCGATGGCGGAGACATCAAGCACAAATCAGATTAGAGTTGCGTGTGCAATACGTGACATACAGTTGATCCATCCGAGCTGTTTGTGATGGAATAAGCCGTGTGTATTGTGGGCAAATGCTTGCTGGTATACAACCATTTGCGATTGATGAATTCATCACCGACGGGTTCCCTAGTGTGGTCCGTGTGTGATGTGATATGCTCTGTCTGCACAACATCTATGATCTGTGTACAGAAGAACAACATATATATACTTATAACAGGACATGATTGCAAAACCAAATTAAACATCCAATTACGTTATATAACAAATACCATAACTATTGCAAGGTTCAAATTCCAGCATTACAAGGCCCAAATTCAAAGATTACAAGGTTCAAACTATTCAGACACATAAAATTCATCTTCTTCAGAACCTTTTTCATGCATTATTTCTACGAAAGGATCAGCCACCGAGAAGTCATATAGTGGCTCGATACAGTGACTTCCGAATAATCTGTCATATGAAGTTACAAACTCAAATTCAGCTTCTGCAGAGCCTTTTCCATTCAGCTGTACACAGCTGCGCTCTTTAGCAATCCATTCACTTATGCACAGTAAATATAGGGCAAACCTCATTACCTTGAGCAACCTTGCTTTCTCAACAAAGAACCTGGCGAATTTAATTTCTGGTGTGGTGCCTCGGTACTCGTTAAAAGTAATTTCCGTGAGATGAAGATCAAGGCATTCAACGGGATTGTTATATTCCCCAACATTTTCCACTTTCAGGCCTGCTAGTATCTGCAAACGAGGACAACATATTAGTGCCTAGCTGCAGATTTGAACACTTCAGGCCTCTTTGATTTGCAGGATTTCTAAAATACACGAAAATAGTGAAATGCCACCTTCAATTTTTCATGATAAACTTTTATCACGAAAGCATGTTGGGCGAAGGAATAAAATGCGTACAACACTAGCATCTCAAAAAATATATGTATTGAAATCCTCAAAATTTCCTTTAGAAATCATTCTACATTTTTCATTGTAATCATGGGTAAAAGTAACAAAAAATTGAGCTCCGTTGTGGTTAACAATTAACAGGAAAGGAGCATCACCTCGATGTATAGCTTCTCCGTGCAAGGAAAGCATCTAAGGAATCTAACAACTTCATCCAGATCGGGGCCAACAGATTGTAGTGCCAAGATCTGCATTGTGCGCAGAGGCTGGGTCAAGCTTGTGGGAATCATTTTCTGGATGACAGGCGAACATATAGATCAACAAAAATTAGATAAAATGTGTTATCCAATAATATATAAGAAGGAGAAGAAGAAGACTGTTGTACCTGAACGGATAATGATCCAGTAACAAGTTTGTTGAATTCAGCACACGAATAGCCCAACACTGTCAATTTCGGTGCGTGAATGACCCTGATTCTTGCTGGACCTAATTTATCAAGTACCTACAATCTCTCGAGGAAAGGCGCATTCTCAATGACCATATCGTGAAACACCTCAACTGACAGCCTTGGGTGGCGTCAGCAATGCACATAAATCGCACGGGCATTCGTCGAGGTGATGTGGAGGCTATTGAATCCATCCATCACATGAAGACGAAGGTACTCGAGCGTTGTACTGCCGACGAGCAGGCGCTCCAAACCCTCCTTCGAGATGCAGATGGCAATGAGCTCGAGGTGCTTAAGTTTAGGGAGATGAAGAGCGCGCGCGACATCAATCCGAGGGGAAATGCACCGCCTGAATGTAGCGCGACGCAGCGTGGGCGCGAGGCAGAGCACGGACGGCGGCAGCGAGCAAGGACGTCCAGCATGAAAGTTGAGCTCCTCAAGCCGATCCAGGGCTGGGGATAGGAACCAGTGGTGCAACCTGGGTTTGGTCTTTTTGTGGGGACTGAGCCTGCCGATAGCAAGGCGTCTGACTGGCCCAGGGTGCGTGGCGAGGACGTGGGACAATGCGTCCAGGCGTTGCTGCTCCCCGCTTCAGAACTCATGGTCGACGATGAGGTCCAGGGGGTGGAGTGCCAGAGGGGGCGCTACCGCCGCGAGAGGACAGTGGTCCGCATGCCATATTTGATGGGGAGGTGGGATATGATGGTTACCAACATCTCGTCGGGGAGGCTGCTGATGAAGTCCACGTTTGCCGGAGGCTCTTGCGGTTCTGGCTCGACCCGCCCCTGCTTGTTGGCCGGCTCGTCCTCCATCTCACAGCAGGCGGCGATCCTCGGCGGTGGTGCTTGTAGATGAGAACGGATGACTGTTCTACGTACCTTCCTGAGGCGGCCGAAACAAAAGTCCAAAACCAGCAATAAATTGCAGCGCTCGTGGCTCGCTTCCCGGTATGGTGAGCGTGCGTGGCGGACTGCTCACAGTCGTCTTGTCTAATCAAACAGCTTCCCGCAGTAGTAAATGGTTAGTTGAATGCCCACGGTTGGACTAATACGACCGTTTGTGATAATAATATGGTGGCGATTTGTTAAAAATGCCTAGGAAAATCAATGTATAAAAAGGCGAAACGAACCCTGAATAATTTCATATGGTTAGCATAGTTGCATGTTGCCTCTGTAAAATAAATCAAGGCGGGAAGATACAGCGTATGTCGTTTCGCACACAGATCATGTGACCAAGTTCCCTCTCGGAACCATGAGGCTTCTTGATAGAAGCTCCAGTTTGTATGAAAGAAAATATGGGTCAAAGCAGAGTTGAAAAGGGCAGCAATATCTAACCCCCAGCTTACAAAAGGTACAAAAGCACGATGATTAATTGTTCATCAGGTTTACACAAAATCCAGATTGAACAGGACAATAACAACTAACTCAACCAAAGTTTTCAGCAGTCACAATCAAATGGATTGGTCTGATCCATAAAATAAAGATCCTGGGCCAGAAAATTTACTGGTACATGAAGACAAGTTATTGTAAATAGAAGCCGGGCACGTTCAGTCTATTGGTGTCCATATGACACCACGATAAGTTTCATGAAGCCGGGCATGAATTTCAACTTAGTTTTGAAAAAAAATCATAGTCTATTGGTGACCATATGACACCACGATAAGTTTCATGAATTTCAACTTAGTTTTGGATTTACTGGATT
This sequence comes from Thinopyrum elongatum, assembly GCA_011799875.1. Taxonomy (NCBI): domain Eukaryota; kingdom Viridiplantae; phylum Streptophyta; class Magnoliopsida; order Poales; family Poaceae; genus Thinopyrum; species Thinopyrum elongatum. Next base: position 303,600,486 of record CM022299.1, read on the forward strand.
TTAAAATCAAGATTCTCGATGTTAGAAATTTCTTGCATGGCATGCACCCAGGGACACGTACACATATGATTTTGCAATCCATTTTCATGCACTATCACGGGTCTCATGTAGATCAAATTTTATTTTTGCACATTAAATCCCTGGGAAATCAATCAATGTATAAAAACAAACAAATGTTATCTATTTTTTAAAAATAATTAACACTAAACTCCTTTGGTCGCATGTTCGCTGCAGAAAAAGTTTGACATGCATCTTTGGGCCACATGCACGTGGTGGTCCTAGGACACTCACTCGCGTGTGACACTCTCTCTGGGCCCGCGAGGTCCCCATCCAGCACTAAGACATGCAGTGAGAGAGGTTAATTTGACCAACAAGGATGGTCATTTTTTGGTTTTTGTTACGTACGGTAGGGGTGTATATATATAGTATGCGTTGAAGAGGGTGGCCGAGGGCAACATATACTACGCGTCATATAGGACAGTCACTCGTGTGCGATGCTTCCATCCGTGGGCCGCCCGCGAGGTTGTCCTCCGTCACTTTGACCCAACAAGGAGGTTTCTTTTTGGGTTGTGTTGCAGTAGGAGTATATAGTACGCGTCGAAGAGGGGAGGAGGGGCCGGGGCATCACATACTACACACACGTCATGAACGATCTCGCTCCGTGTGGGGACTTTTCGGTTTCCGAGGCAGGTGCCACAAAGAAGTTGTGCATATTGGGTATTAAAAACATCACCAACACATTGGGCCACGTGCAGACGATGGTTGTCACTCATTCAACTATGATGCTTCCCTCCATGGGCCCGCGAGGTCGTCGTCCATCTAATATATGACACAACGAGAAAGGTAATTTGACGAACAAGGAGGATTATTTTCGGGTTGTGTTACAGTACGTAGGAGTATATATTACGCGTCGAAGAGGGGAGGGGGCAGCATATATATACTGGGTGTCATGAAGCTCGGTTCGTGTGGGGGACTAAAAGGTTTCTGAGGCAGGTGCCACATCAAAGTTCTGCATATATATTAGGTATTCAAACATCACAACCACACATCTCCATACATGTGTTTGGCCCACAAGCAAGCGATGGCAGTTGTCCTCTAGCACTCACTCACGGGGTTATCGGCGAGATGCTCCGTCCATCTCTGTGTGCCCGCTTGGTCAATCACTTTGACTGATTGCGAAAGAGGTTAATTTGACTTATAATTAGGAGGGGATTAAATTTTGGTTCGTCTTATACGGTACGGTACATGCATGTCATGATGTGAGAGATAACATATTATACTTTGAGTGCATGTGCGCACACAAATCCCTCCCACCGGCTCGAAGGGGGGGGGGCAAGCACGCGATGCGTCATGAACCAGATATGTGTGGGGACTGTGCAATTTTTGATGCATGCATGCGCCACATCAAAATGTCATGCTTTTGGTATTCAAACATATATGCATCCATCACGCATGTCCATACATATGTTTGGGGCACATGCATGCAGTGGTTGTCTTTGGACACTCTCCCTCGCTTGGTTATCATCGACAGCCTATATATTCATGGGCCCGCGTGGACGTCCATCACTTCGACCAACAACACGAGAGAGGTTACCAGGATCGATTCTTCTTCTCTTGGTTCGCGTTACCGTATAGTTGTACGTCGATCATGGTGAGATTCGAGACCTAAGTTCGAGGGCTTGCATACACACGAATCCCTATATATATAGTATACGCGTCATGAACCCTCGCTCCGTGTGGGGACTTTTCGGTTCCAAAAGCACGGTACCACATCAAAGTTGTGCATTGGGTATATTCAAACACCACATGACACTTCATACATATGTTTGCATTGGGCCACATGCACGCAGTGGTTGTCTTCAGGCACTCCCTCGCGTGGTTATCGATGACAAGCTAGCCTATTTTGTGGGGCTGCGTGTGGACTTCCATGCATGACTTTGACCCAACAACAAGAGAGGTTATATGACCAAGGTGGTGATTCTTCTTGGTCAATCTTACAATATGCCTTGGTGAGATGCCCCCTCCCATCGGCTGTGTGTGGGGTGGGGGGGCACAATACTACTTTGCACTAGATGAACCTCCGTGGGGTTGGGGATGTCCGGTTAATTTGTGATGCACATGTGCCACATCAAATTTGTGATTTGGTTATTTAAATATCACGCACCACATCATTTTCACACACACACACACACATATCGGGCCACCCGCAGGTGTGGTTTGTATGTGGTCTCACCCATCTAATGCTAGAAGAACACATCTGTGGGCCCGCACATGGTCCACATTTGATCAGAAGCAAAGGGAGGGGGGTTGACCATGATGTACTCCTTTCGGTTTTGTGTTACGGTAGGGTGAGATGTCAGACCTAGCTATTTGGGGGCATGCGTTCATAGCTAGGATTCCCCTCCCGCCAACACGATTACACGAAGTGTGTGTGTGTGTGTCTAGGGGGGCTAGCAATAATAACGTGGGCTTTGTGCGACAGGTGCCACATCAAAGTTGTGCATTGGGTATTTGAACATCAAACCACCCTTTTCATACATATATTTGGCCCACATGCAAGTGTGTTCGTGTTCTGACCCTTTCCCGCGTTTTTTTTTGCCAAATTTATAAACGGCAGACGAGTCGGACGCAGCAACCGTCTGCGATCGAGTACGAAACAGACATGGTTCCCTAGGACTACCCGTGTGCCGTGCCCCTGCCCCTGTCACCCACATGATCACAGTAGATTGGGCTCCACGAGGATTCCCTCCCCCTCTCGAAAATATCTACTCCCTCGCAATCTCGAAAATATCTACCCGCCTAGATGGTTTTTCTGTTTGATAGCACACGATTAGTATGTGTGGACCGTGTGCGATGTCTATTACTCCCGCTCTGCTTCAATCAGTAGATCCAAATTTTCAGTAGCCCTAGCATTTTACTCCCGCCTACATCCCTCACAATCTCAAAAATATCTGCTCGGCTGGAGTGTTTTTCTATTTGATAGCACACGATTATTATGTTTTAACCGTGTGTGATGTTCGTTACTCCCGCCCCGCTTTGCTTCAATCCCTTGATCCAAATTTTCGGTAGCCCCGCCATTTTACTCCCACCTAGTAAAATTTTCAGTACCCGCGGCATTTCCTCAAACACCACCTTGGACCCCCTCCAAACACACACACACCCCAAATCATTCGCTCACCCCAAATCCCCCGCTCACACACATACACACCACCCCTCCCTCGCTTGAAACCAAGCTAGGTCGCCGCCGCCGCCACGCCGCCTCCATCGTCAACCTCTGCTGGTCTGCCCATGCAGTTTACCCACCGATATACATACCCTCGCCGCCCTAAGTTTCTTAATGACGCCTGCGAAACGCCCCCTTTCCCACAGATCACCATCCCCACCCCTCCCCCACTCCAGAGCGTCGCAGCCTAAGCTCGGCTACGCTTTTCGGGGAGCTCAAGGAGTGAATGGCCCAAAAGAGCTTTACCGCGGCCTCTTCGCCCAACGTTGGCGAGGTGGCCACCAAGGAATCTGATGACGATGACTGGACCTAGATGGAGCCTTTCAATCAGCGGGCTAGAGTATTCTGGCATGTCACGGACACCGGCTATGACATCGAGGTCATCGACAGCGACGGCTTGACGCGGGCTATGTCACAGGTTAAGTTGCCCACCCCCGACCCTTTGGGTTTGACAGCCGTCGATCTCATCGATGGCCCTGTCGCTGATCTCCTGTGGCTCGTTATGAACAATTTGCCATCCTTCATTGCCAGGGAGCCCCTTTTGTCATTTCTGAAGGACACGTTCTGCGACGCTGGCTTGGGATCCTCAGTTGGCAAGTCAGACCTCATCGACGGCGACCATGAGGAGGAGTCAGTCTGTGACAAGTGAGGAAACCCATGATTTGTTTTCTCGAACACCTTTTGTAGTGAGAACTTGTCCAGTATTTATTACTATATTTGGTTGTTTGCATTATGCCTTGTTTATTTCTATGGCTTTTGGTTGTTCGGTTGTTTGTAGTTAGCATATGTCCAGTTTCAATTGCCATCTTTGGTTATTCATAGTATGCCTTGTTTATTTCAGCTATTCACAGTGTGATGTTCTATATGTGCTAGTATGAACAGTGCAGTTCAATTTCATCAATACCAATTTTAACAATAGCTCTATGAATGACTATATTTGGTTGTTGTTAAGCATGTTGTACTCCCTCCGAATATTTTTAGTTCGCATATAAGATTTGTCTAAAGTCAAGCCTCATAAAGTTTGACCAACTTTATAGAAAAAAAATACCAACATTCACAATATGAAATTAATATCAGTAGATGTGTCATGACTTAAATTTTCATATTCTATAACTTTAGCATGGTAGATGTTGATATTTTTTCATATAAATAAGGTCAAACTTTATGAAGTTTGACTTGAGACAATTCTTATATGTAGAGTAAAAGGACCGGAGGGGGTATTTAACACGCCTTTCCATTTGATTTAACAATGGCACTGTTTGGATACTCTAACTTAGCTAGAGGTTAGAGTTAGTTTCTAGCTCGTGACAGTTAAAAGGGAGAGAGAGAGAGATTGGTGGAATAGTTGATTGTATTGCTTGAGCCTCGTGGGCATATATATAGGAGTACATGGTCATCTTAGAGTACAAGTCAAGGTAGAATAAATCCTATGATATCCTACGTTTCCCAAATAACAATGATACTCAACAATGACTAACCCTAAACTAACTCTAGCCAAAGAGGTGTTTGGATGACAGGGTTAGATTGACAATAAATGCACTAGGAGAACTAGTCCCAATTAGCACCTCTTGGGTGGGATAGTTGTTTTGAGTGGGTTAGACGCAACTAGCTCAAACTAGCCCTCGTGTTTGGATACTTTAGGGCTATTTGAGCCCAAACTAGCTCAAACTAACTCTAACCCATGGATCCAAACAGGGCCAATAACTAGTGTACTTAGACCTGCACAATACAAGTTCGAATGACTATGTTTGCTTGTTTTTAAATATTAGGCCTGTTGCAGTTAATAACACACCTTTTTACTTCTTGTTTTTAAATATTAGGTTTTTAACAATTTGGTCCTGCAAATGTAGGTCCTGCTGTCAGAGGTTTTGACCCACTGTTCGACCCTTTTTGCATATGGGGAAATGAGTTGTCCATGAATATTAGTCAAGTCAAGAAGCTCAGAAAGATTGTTAGGATAAAGAAATTAGCAGCAAAAAACAACAAGATATTTGTCTACACAATGAATAAGACATCAGTTCACTAAAGGATGGTACTAACTATTATACCTTGGCTTTTTTATTCCTTTTCCCCATTTCCAATCTAGAGAAGATATTTAGGCACATCCTTGTTTTCAGGCCTTTCCAAAGCAGTTCACTGATGATTACCTCTCAAACCACCTGTATGGTCAAGAGGCGAGGAAGGTATTCATACAACACACATGATTCAATATTGAAGTCTTCCTGAAGAGGACGAAGGATGGACGGTCAATCATCCACAGGCACTGGCCTAAAGTTGCAAAGACCTTCAACATCAATGAAGGCTCAATATTCGCCTTCCGCTTCAGCAGTTTTCCAGATGAGATTCATTTGTCTATGTACCGTCTATGATGCTAATTTCGAAAGGATATAGATGTTGCATGTGAAACTTGGTGCTGGTGCAGTTGTGTAATGGGGTAGCTGAGTGCTGAAGCTATATGATGTTGTACTCTGATGTGTTTCAATTATGAAATCCTGCTTCCTTAATACGAAAATGAAATATATTGTATGCCTAATATGAAATATCAATTAGAGTAATAAATAGATTATTAATAATAGGACAATTAGCCTGCTAATGGCCGATTAGCCTGCTAATTGAGTTTTTCTATTGCAAACAGTTATTGAGAAAACACCGTGGGCGATGACCTCAGGCAACGCACAAAGTTTCTACGAATAAACCGTGTTGGATCAATGAACAATCACACACGACTTCCTCTTGAAAACTGTTTGTGTTAGGCCACCTTGCACAAACGTTTACCACATAAAAAGTGTGTGTGATGGACAACCTATGCCACACAGTTTCTTCTACGCACCGTGTGTGATGCATTCAATAACGCAAATGGTAAAATTGTTAATATCGTCTGCAATGGCAACACTATCACAAACGATTTAATGGGGAAAATTGTGTGTGATGTACATGCGAACGGAAATATTTTCCTTGGAGTGACTGTGTGGGATGTATATACGAACGGAAACGTACTTCTTGGATTGACTGTTTTGGATGTATATACTAACGGAAACGTATTTCTTGGATTGACTGTGTGGAATGCACATACGAATGGAAACATTTAGCCGGGACTGACTGTGTGGGATGTACTTACGACTAGAAACAATTTGGCCTGTATAATTGTATTTTTTAATACAACTGTATGTATAATCGTATTTGATCGCTCGCCCGTCGCACACGACCTCATTTTGCCGAGCGTGTGTGGCCGGAGGGCCTATCCCCGATGGTTTCTGGGTCGTGTGGGAAGGACCCCCCTATCGCCCACACTCACTTGGCAACGGTTCCAAATGTCGTCGCGGAAAGGGGTTAAAAACCGTTTGTATAGCACCTCACTGTACCAGTGTCCCCCGCGGAATCCAATATATATTTCCTGAGAGGGATTTGTCCTCAAAGCAGGGGATGTAAAAGTGGCAGAACAAATCTACATTCCGGGCGACCCCGATGAAGTCCTCGCACAGGAGGGCGAAAACCGACATGCAAGTCATCGCGTTGGATGTAAAATCCAATAGGCGGAATACATATGCATACATCATGGCGTTGAAGAAATCGGAGAAGGGGGAGGAAAGGGCACAGTAAAAGTAGGCGTAGAAGAAGGGATATGAGTCCTCTGGAATTTTGGGCCCGTCGGGGAGAACTACTGGTGATCCATGGCCGTCCTTGGTCTCCCTCCCCCACATATAGGCATACCTGTGGATCACTGTGTTGCCATCCAAGTCCGGTGGCGAGAAAACGACATTCTCCCATCGCCGTTGAGCCAGCTCCTCTGCTTCCTTCTTCTTTTCCTCCGCCCTTGGGTCCACAAGCTTAGCCGCCTGTTTTCCCTTCACGGCGCTCTTCTTGCGCCTCATTATTGGGCTCGAAGGGAAGACGGGGATCTGGCGAGGTCTGAGGGCAGATGATGGCGGCGGGGTGGTTTTCGTCGCGAGAAAGAAGATGAATCGAGGGGGGAGAAAGGTGCGAATGAGCAGCGCCCCTTCGCGTTACCTTTATATTGGGACTACACGGGGGGGCTGGCTCTTCGTTGTCTTCCCTGACAAAAACTGCCTTCGCAAGCGCACTACCAGGTACTGCTACGAACCCACGTTCCCCGATCCATAGTAATCGCGTGGGAACGGACATGTGATTGACAGGTCATCAGAATCATTATTACGAGGGCAGCGGTTTTTCACCGTGTGTCTATGCACTATTTGGACCTAACCCAACGACGCCTGCGGCATGTATCGCTCAGGTCCGGGGGCTCCTGTCAGTGTACACAAACAGGGGTGTTTGTTTTTCCCTGACTTGTGCAGAGACCAGTGTGGCCTCCAAGGTAGACAAGCCTTGCCGAGTGTCTCAAGCTCAAGTATAAGAAGGCCAAACCAACCAGAGAAGCCCTCAGGAAGATCTCCCTTGCCGGGCAGACGAGCCCAGCAGGGTCGAGACTACACCTCGGGATGAGTGCTTGAGAAGAGATTACTTTTAATGACACCCGTCCCAGAGGCGTGTCATGCGTATAAGGGGTAGTTAGGCAAGCGGTGGAGAAACCTTGCCGGGCTACCTCTCCATGTGACACCTAGAAGTGCATTTAATGCACTTTGTCCTAACTGCTAGAGTTAGGTATGATAACATTGTTAGCTATCTAATCATGCTGTAATGACTATTTTTCCATTTTGGTCGCCCCTTAAGCTATAAAAGGAAGCCCGAGGCAACCTAGCAAAGGGTTCAAACTTTTGATCCCTCAACACTTGTACGCGCGTAGCTGCTCTCCCCAAGGCACCCTTGCTGGGCTTGAGCACTCCGTGTCTTCGTGTTCCTCCAAATCAATCCACCAAAGCAGGAGTAGGGTTTTACGCTGCAAAGCGGCCCGAACCTAGGTAAAAGAGAGTTGTGATTGCCGCGCTGCCCTGCTGCCTCTGCTCTTCGTGCAATGTGATCGTCCCCTGCCGAACCACAAAAGGGGCAACCCTGCCCCATAGGTGATCGTGGGTCATTTCCCCCGCACTTATATATGACTTTTATATGATTTTCATGGAGTAACATATTAACCTAGTGCCCAGTGCCAGTTGTTGTTTTCTGCATGTTTTTGGCTTTTGAGAAAATCCCTACCAAACGAAGCCAAATTCCACGAAAATGTATGGTGATTTTTTATTGACAAAAGAGACGCATGGAGTACAGGAGATGCACCAGGGGGTGGCTAGGGGAGCCACAAGCATGGGGGGCACCCACCCCCCTAGGACGTGCCCCTTGAGCTTTTCGGTCCCTCATGGGCCCCCCTGATGTGAAACCAACACCAAAAATTCATATAAATAGTGAAACCCCCAGAAAGAAACCTAGAACTTCCGCTCCGCTGCCGCAAGCCTCTGTTCTGAAGCGATCTCATCTGGAGCCCTTTTTCGGCACCCTAACGGAGGGGAAAATCATCACCGGATGCCATCTTCATTTTCCCTGCGGTCTCCGTGATGAGGAGGGAGTAGTTCACTGATTGCGGCTAGAACTACGTCGGTATTTCCCCAAGGAGGAAGGGATGATGCAGCACAACTACGGTAGGTATTTCCCTCAGTGATGAGACCAAGGTTATCGAACTAGTAGGAGAACCACGCAACACTACGTGAACGGCACCTGCACACAAAGAATAAATACTTGCAACACGACGTGTAAATATGTGATGAATAGTAGTAGATGCAGGCAGGAGTCGGTCTACTAAGCTTTAATCACGTCCAAGCTTAGTAGACCGACTCCTGCCTGCATCTACTACTATTACTCCACACATCGACCGCTATCCAGCATGCATCTAGTGTATTAAGTTCATGGAGAAATGGAGTAATGCAATAAGAACGATGACATGATGTAGACAATATCTATTCATGTAGGAATTAGACCCCATCTTGTTATCCTTAATGGCAACGATACATACGTGCCATTTCCCCTTCTGTCACTGGGATTGAGCACCGTAAGATTGAACCCATCACAAAGCACCTCTTCCCATGGCAAGAAAAATCGATCTAGTCGGCCTAACTAAACCAAAGATTCAAAGAAGAAATACGAGGCTATAAGTAATCATGCATATAAGAGATCAAAACACTCACATAACTTTCATGGATAAAAAGATAGATCTGATCATAAACTCAAAGTTCATCGGATCCCAACAAACACACCGAAAAAAGAGTTACATCAAATAGATATCCAAGAGACCATTGTATTGACAATCAAAAGAGAGAGAGGAAGCCATCTAGCTACTAACTACGGACCCGAAGGTCTACAATGAACTACTCACGCATCATCGGAGAGGCACCAATGAGGATGATGAACCCCTCCGTGATGGTGTCTAGATTGGATCTGTGGTTTCTGGAACCTGCGGCGGCTGGAATTGTTTTTTGTCGACTCCCCAGGGTTTTTGGACGTCCAGGGTATTTATAGAGCAAAGAGGCGGTGCAGGAGGCAGCCGAGATGAGCACAACCCACCAGGGCGCGCCTGGGCCCCCAGGCGCGCCCTGGTGGGTTGTGCTCCCCTCGGAGCCCCCCTCAAGTGCTTTCTTGGCCCATCGTGTGTCTTCTGGTCCAGAAAAAATCACCAAAAAGTTTCGCTGCGTTTGGACTCCGTTTGGTATTGATTTTCTGCGAAGTAAAAAACAAGCAAAAAACAGGAACTGGCACTGGGCACTATGTCAATAGGTTAGTCCCAAAAAATGATATAAAGTTGTTATAAAATGATTGTAAAACATCCAAGAATGATAATATAACAGCATGGAACAATCAAAAATTATAGATACGTTGGAGACGTATCAGCATCCCCAAGCTTAATTCCTGCTTGTCCTCGAGTAGGTAAATGATAAAAACAGAAGTTTTGATGTGGAATGCTGCCTAACATGTTCATCACATATTCTTTTCTTTATAGCATGGACATTTGGACTTTTATATGATTCAAAGCAATAGTCTAGTTTTGACATTAAGATTTCAACAAACAACCATGTCCTTCAAAATACCAATACTAAAGCAAGTTATCCCTAGCCCATTATGCTCAATCATTGATCCATTCATGAAACACACTCGCATATTAGCTACACCCAATGCTCAAGTACGATCATAGTGCCTCTTAGTTGGTGCTTTATAAGAGAAGATGGAGACTCAAGTAAAAAATAAAAATTGCATAAAGTAAATAGAAAGGCCCTTCGCGGAGGGAAGTAGGGATTTGTAGAGGTGCTAGAGCTCAAAGCGAAAAAGATAGAGATAAAAAAAATTTGGGTGGCATGCTTTTCCTGTCAACGAAAACGACCGAGTAATTCCCAACACTTTCCATGCTAGATATATCATAGGCGGTTCCCAAACAGAAAATAAAGTTTATTCCTTTTTCCAAAATACTTTCACATTCCACGGCTAACCGAATCCACGGGTGCCGTCCATACCAACACTTTCCAAGGAATTTATTATTTGATAGCATAAAGTAAATTCATTTTTCATTTCGGGACTGGGCATCCCTAATACCTTTGCCGTACTCTCGTGCAATGACAAGTGAATAAACACTCATCTTGAGAATAACACATCTAGCATGGAAAATATTGGCCACCCCCTGCCGCTTCATGAGCGGTACGAGCACACAAAAGAGAAATTTATTTTGAAAATTAGAGATGGCACATACAAATTTGCTTAGAACGGCAAAAGAATACCGCATATAGGTAGGTATAGTGGACTCATATGGCAAAACTGGGTTTAAGGATTTTGGATGCACAAGTAGTGATCATACTTAGTGCAAATGAAGGCTAGCAAAAGATTGAGAAGCATCCAACCAAGAAACGAAAAATCTCATAAGCGAGCATTAAGCATAACTAATACCGAATAATTCACCACAAGTAGGATATAATTTCATTGCATAACTATTGACTTTCGTCCTTGCATAGGGAATCACAAACCTTAACATCAATATTCTTACTAAGCCATAATTACTCATTAACATGACTCACATATTATATCATCATATCGCAAAACTATTACAAGGAATCAAGTTTATTTTGTCCAATGATCTTCATGAAAGTTTTTATTATATCCCTCTTGGATATCTATCACTTTGGGACTAATTTTATATGTTGCTTTTGATAGCTCAAACAAATCTAAGTGAAGAACATGAGCATAAAAATTTTCTTCTCTCAAATAATTTAAGTGAAGCATAAGAGAGTTTCTTAAAAAAATTACTAACTCTCAAATAAATCTAAGTGAAGCATGAGAGCATTTCTTCAAAAATACTAAAGCACACCGTGCTCAAAAAAGATATAAGTGAAGCACTAGAGCAATTCCAAAGCTCATAAAGATTTAAGTGAAGCATAGAGAGCAATTCTAACAAATCATGGCATAATTTTGGCTCTCTCAAATAGGTGTGTCCAGCAAGGATACTTGACTTAAAAATAAAAGCAAAACAAGCAAAGACTCATATCATACAAGACGCTCCAAGCAAAACTCATGATATGTGACGAATAAAAATATAGCTCCAAGTAAAATACCGATGGTCGTTAGAAGAAAGAGGGGATGCCACTCAGGGCATCCCCAAGCTTAGTTGCTTGTTCCTATTTTGGATAATAACTTGGGGTACCATGGGGCATCCAAAATCTTAGGCTCTTCTTACTCCTTATTCCTTCATCCATCGTGATCTCACCCAAAACTTGAAAACTTCAATCACACAAAACTCACCAAAACCTTCATGAGATCCGTTAGTATAAGAAAACTAATCTTTACTTTAAGTGCTGTAGAAAACCCATTCAAATTTTGTTATTGCATTATATCTACTGTATTCTAACTTTACCATGGCTTATATCCTCCAATACAAACCATAGATTCATCAAAATAAGCACACAATGCAAAGAAAACAGAATCTGTCAAAAACAGAACAGTCTGCAAAGTTACGAATTGTTCTCATACTTATGTAACTCCAAAAATTCTGATACATTAGGTCAACGTAGGCAATTTGTATATAAATATTTTGTAAAAAAATCAGAATTTTTTGTTTCTTCTGTGAATTTTAAAAATTATTTTACTGGACGCAAAAGTTTCTGTTTTCCAACAAGATCAAATCAACTATCACCCAACATGATCCCAAAGGCTTTGCTTGGCACAAACACTAATTAAAACATAAAAAACACAATCATAACAGTAACATAATTGTGCAAACACACAAGAACAGAAAGAAAAATAAAAAATAAATTTTATTCATTGGGTTGCCTCTCAACAAGCGCTATCGTTTTATGCCCCTAGCTAGGCATAATTTTTATCGATGCTCACAAGAAAGATAATAATTGAAACACAAAGAGAGCATCATAAAACATGTGACAAACACATTTAAGTCTAACATGCTTCCTATGCATAGGAATTTTATAGGAAAACAAATTAGCAAGAGAAGCAAGATCTAGCATATGCAAGGAATAAGAAAGAAACAATAGCAACCTCAACATGAAGAGGGGTAATTTAATGACATGAAGATTTCTACAACCATATTTTCCTCTCTCATAATAATTACATGTAGGATCATAATCAAATTCAACAATATAGGTATCAAATAAAATTTTCTTTTTATGATCCACATGCATGCAAAGTTGACACTCTTCCAAAGTAGTGGGATCATCAAATAAAGTCATGACCTCTCCAAGCCCACTTTTATCAAAAATTTCATGAGATTGAACACTCTCCAAATATGTGGGATTATTTTAACCTAGAGTTGACACTCTTCCAAACCAACTTTCAATATTATTGCAAACATTATTATCAATAGCATATTCATCATGAGGCTTAAATAAACTTTCAAGATCATAAGAATCATTATCACCCCAATCATGATCATTGCAATAAGTAGTGGACATAGCAATATTAGCATCCCCAAGCTTGGGGTTTTGCATATTATTAGCACAATTGACAATAATAGAATTTATAATAACATCATTGCAATCATGCTTTTCATCCAAAGAGATATCATGAATCACTTTATAATTTTCTTCTTTTAACACTTCATCACAATTTCCAGATTCATAAATCTCAAGCAAAACTTCATAAAGATAATCTAGTGAACTCAATTCACCAACAATAGGTTCATCATAATTGGATCTCTTGAAAATATTAGCAAGTGGATGAGGATCCATATCAAAAGATTTTAGCAAGCAAAGATGCAAGCAAATAGAAGGCACATGGCAACACAAGCAAACATGAGATCTGATGAGAAAAAGGCAAAAGAAAAAAAAGAGGGCGAATAAAACGGCAAATTTTGGTGAAGTGGGGGAGATGAAAATGAGAGGCAAATGGCAAATAATGTAAATTGCAAGGAGATGAGATTTGTGATTAGGAACCTGGTAGGTGTTGATGATGTCTCCCAGCAACGGCGCCAGAAATTCCTTTTGATTGCGGCTAGAACTACGTCGGTATTTCCCCAAAGAGGAAGGGATGATGCAGCACAGCTACGATAGGTATTTCCCTCAGTGATGATACCAAGGTTATCGAGCCAGTAGGAGAACCACGCAACACTACGTGCATGGCACCTGCACACAAAGAACAAATACTCGCAACCCGACGTGTAAAAGGGGTTGTCAATCCCTTTCGGGTAGCGGCGCCAGAAATTGGCAAACGGACATGAGAAAGTTGTAATAAATTGATAGATGCGAATAAAAGCAAATAAAATTCAGTGAGGTATTTTTGGGTTTTTGATAATATAGATCTGAAAATAAAAGATGCAAATAAATAAAAAGGCAAATAGCAATATAGATCTGAAAGTATATGATGGGAAAATAGACCCGGGGGCCGTAGATTTCACTAGTGGCTTCTCTCGAGAAAAATAGCATACGGTGGGTAAACAAATTACTGTTGGGCAATTGATAGAACTTCAAATAATCATGACGATATCCAGGCAATGATCATTATATAGGCATCACGTCCAAGATTAGTAGACCGACTCCTGCCTGCATCTACTACTATTACTCCACACATCGACCGCTATCCAGCATGCATCTAGTGTATTAAGTTCATGGAGAAACGGAGTAATGCAATAAGAATGATGACATGATGTAGACAAGATCTATTCATGTAGGAATTAGACCCCATCTTGTTATCCTTAATGGCAACGATACATACGTGTCATTTCCCCGATTGAGCACCGTAAGATCGAACCCATCACAAAGCACCTCTTCCCATGGCAAGAAAAATTGATCTAGTCGGTCTAACTAAACCAAAGATTTGAAGAAGAAATACGAGGCTATAAGTAATCATGCATATAAGAGATCAAAAGACTCAAATAACTTTCATGCATAAAAAGATAGATCTGATCATAAACTCAAAGTTCATCGGATCCCAACAAACACACCGTAAAAAGAGTTACATCAAATAGATCTCCAAGAGACCATTGTATTGAGAATCAAAAGTGAGAGAGGAAGCCATCTAGCTACTAACTACGGACCCGAAGGTCTACAATGAACTACTCGCGCATCATCGGAGAGGCACCAATGAGGATGATGAACCCCTCCGTGATGGTGTCTAGATTGGATCTGTGGTTTCTAGAACTTGCGGCGGCTGGAATTGTTTTTCGTCGACTCCCCCAGGGTTTTTGGACGTCCAGGGTATTTATAGAGCAAAGAGGCGGTGCGGGAGGCGGCCAAGGTGGGCACAACCCACCTGGGTGCGCCCTGGTGGGTTGTGCTCCCCTTGGAGCCCCCCTCGGGTACTTTCTTGGCCCATCGTGTGTCTTCTGGTCCAGAAAAAATCACCAAAAAGTTTCGCTGTGTTTGGACTCCGTTTGGTATTGATTTTCTGCGAAGTAAAAAACAAGCAAAAAAA
The DNA here is from genome assembly GCA_011799875.1 of Thinopyrum elongatum. NCBI lineage: Eukaryota > Viridiplantae > Streptophyta > Magnoliopsida > Poales > Poaceae > Thinopyrum > Thinopyrum elongatum. The sequence continues at coordinate 303,615,511 of CM022299.1, forward strand.
TAGCAACTGGCACTGGGCACTATGTTAATAGGTTAATCCCAAAAAATGATATAAAGTTTCTATAAAATGATTGTAAAACATCCAAGAATGATAATATAATAGGATGGAACAATCAAAAATTATAGATACGTTGGAGACGTATCATTCACCCTTGGGGCTGAGGGTATGTATTAGTAGCTATGTGTTTGATCTCTTGTTGGGAAACGTTGCGTGGAAAACAAAAAAATATCTACGCACACGCAAGATCTATCCATGGAGATGCATAGCAACGAGGGGGAGAGTGTGTCTACGTACCCTCGTAGATCGTAAGCGGAAGCGTTTGTTAACGCAGTTGATGTAGTCAAACTTCTTCGCGCTCCAACCGATCGAGTACCGAACGTACGGCACCTCCGTGTTCAGCACACGTTCAGCTCGGTGACGTCCTCGCCTTCTTGATCCAGCAAGACGGCGAAGTAGTGGATGAGTTCCGGCAGCACGACTGTGTGGTGACGGTGACGGTGAAGCTATCTTCGCAGGGCTTCACCTAAGCACTACGAAAATATGACCGAGGGTGTAAACGGTGGAGGGGGGCGCCGCAAACGGCTAAGAGATTGTCGTGGTTATGTGTGGCGCCCCCTCCCACATATATATAGGTGGGGAAAGAGGGGAGAGGCCAAGAGGCGCCCAAAGTAGGATCGAATCCTACTTGGGCTCCTGCCCTTGGCCGCGCCCCCCCCCCCGCCCCTTCCATATTTGCTTCCGGGAGAAAGGAAAGGGGGGAGAGAAAGGAAGGGGGAGGCCGAATCCCCCTTTCCTTTCCTCCCCTAGGACGGCTGCCATAGGAGGGGCGCACCAGCCCCTTGTGGGCTGGTGTGCTCCCCTCTTTTCGCCCAAATGGCCCATATACTTCCCGGGGTGCCCGGAACCCCTTCCGGTGATCCGATAACCACCCGGTACCTCCCGAAACTCTTCCGGCGTCCGAATAGTATCGTCCTATATATAAATATTTACCTCTGGACCATTCCGAAGATCCTCGTCATGTCCATGATCTCATTTGGGACTCCGAACAACATTCGGTCACCAAATCATATAACTCATATAACACTATATCGTCAACGAACGTTTAGCGTGCGGACCCTACGGGTTCGAGAACTATGTAGACATGACCGAGACACATCTCTGGTGAATAACCAATAGCGGAACCTGGATGCCCATATTGGCTCCTACATATTATACTAAGATCTTTATCGGTCGAACCTTATGACAACATACGAAATTCCCTTTGTCTGTCGGTATGTTACTTGCCAGAGATTCGATTGTCGGTATCTTCATACCTAGTTCAATCTCGTTACCGGCAAGTCTCTTTACTTGTTCCGTAATACATCACCTTGCAACTAACTCCTTAGTAACTTTGCTTGCAAGGCTTCTTATGATGTGTATTACCGAGAGGGCCCAGAGATACCTCTCCGATACACGGAGTGACAAATCCTAATCTTGACCTATGCCAACTCAACAAACGCCTTCTGAGATACCTGTAGAGCATCTTTGTGATCACCCTGTTACGTTGTGACATTTGATAGCACACAAGGTATTCCTCCGGTATCCGGGAGTTGCATAATCTCATTGTCGAAGGAATATGTATTTGTCATCAAGAAAGCAATAGCAATAAACTGAACGATCAATATGCTAAGCTAACGGATGGGTCTTGTCCATCACATCATTCTCCTAATAATGTGATCCCGTTATCAAATGGCAACTCATGTCTATGGTTAGGAAACCTTAACCATCTGTTGATCAACGAGCTAGTCTAGTAGAGGCTCACTAGGGACACGGTATTTGTTTATGTATCCACACATGTATTTAAGTTTCCGGTCAATACAATTCTAGCATGAATAATAAACCTTTATCATGATTAAGGAAATAATATAATAATAACCATTTTATTATTGCCTCTAGGGCATATTTCCATCAGTCTCCCACTTGCACTAGAGTCAATAATCTAGTTCACATCGCCATGTGATTAACACCCATAGTTCACATCGCCATTTGACCAACACCCAAAGAGTTTACTAGAGTCAATAATCTAGTTCACATCGCCATGTGATTAACACCCAAAGACTACCAAGGTGTGATCATGTTTTGATTGTGAGAGAAGTTTAGTCAACGGGTCTGTCACATTCAGATCCATATGTATTTTGCAAATTTCTATGTCTACAATGCTTTGCATGGTGCTACTCTAGCTAATTGCTCCAACTTTCAATATGTATCCAAATTGAGACTCAGAGTCATCCGAATCGGTGTCAAAGCTTGCATCGACGTAACCCTTTATGACAAACTCTTTATCACCTCCATAACCGAGAAATATTTCCTTAGTCCTCTTAGGTAACTAAGGATAATTTTGACCGCTGTCCAGTGATCCACTCCTGGATCACTATTGTACCCCCTTGCCAAACTCATGGCAAGGCACACAACTAGTTTGGTACACAACATGGCATACTTTATAGAACCTATGGCTGAGGCATAGGGAATGACTTTCATTCTCTCTCTATCTTCTGCCGTGGTCAGGCTTTGAGTCTTACTCAACTTCACACCTCGCAACACAGGCAAGAACCCTTTCTTTGACTTATCCATTTTGAACTTCTTCAAAACTTTTGCCAAGGTATGTGCTTTGTGAAAGTCCTATTAAGCGTCTCGATCTATCCTTATAGATCTTGATGCCCAATATATAAGCAGCTTCATCGAGGTCTTTCATTGAAAAATTCTTATTCAATTATCCTTTTATGCTATCCAGAAATTCTATATCATTTCCAATCAATAATATGTCATCCACATATAATATCAGAAATGCTACAGAGCTCCCACTCACTTTCTTGTAAATACAGGCTTCACCGTAAGTCTGTATAAAACCATATGCTCTGATCACCTCATCAAAGCGTATATTCCAACTCCGAGATGCTTGCACCAGTCCATAGATGGATCGCTGGAGCTTGCACACTTTGTTAGCACCTTTAGGATCGACAAAACCTTCTGGTTGCATCATATACAACTCTTCTTTAAGAAATCCATTAAGGAATGTTGTTTTGACGTCCAGTTGCCAGATTTCATAATCATAAAAATGCGGCAATTGCTAACATGATTCGGACAGACTTAAGCATCGCTACGGGTGAGAAAGTCTCATCGTAGTCAACCCCTTGAACTTGTCGAAAACCTTTCGCAACAAGTCGACCTTTGTAGAAAGTAACATTACCATCAGCGTCAGTCTTCTTCTTGCAGATCCATTTATTATCTATGGCTTGCCGATCATCGGGCAAGTCCACCAAAGTCCACACTTTGTTCTCATACATGGATCCTATCTCAGATTTTATGGCCTCAAGCCATCTGTCGGAATCTGGGCTCATCATAGCTTCTTCATAGTTTGTAGGTTCGCCTTGGTCTAGTAACATGACTTCCAGGACAGGATTACCGTACCACTCTGTTGCGGATCATGCTCTGGTCGACCTACGAGGTTCAGTAGTAACATGATCTGAAGTTTCATGATCATTATCATTTGCTTCCTCTCTAGTTGGTGTACGCATCACGGGAACGGTTTTATGTGATGTGCTACTCTCCAATTCGAGAGAAGGCACAGTTACCTCATCAAGTTCTACTTTCCTCACACTCACTTCTTTCGAGAGAAACTCCTTCTCTAGAAAGGATCCATTCTTGGTAACAAAGATCTTGCCTTCGGATCTGTGGTAGAAGGTGTACCCAATTGTTTCCTTAGGGTATCCTATGAAGACGCACTTCTCCGATTTGGGTTCAAGCTTATCAGGCTGAAGCCTTTTGACATAAGTGTCGCAACCCCAAACTTTAAGAAATGACAGCTTTAGGTTTCTTGCCAAACCATAGTTCATACGGTGTCGTCTCAACGGATTTAGATGGTGCCCTATTTAACGTGAATGCGGCTGTCTCTAATGCATAACCCTAAAATGATAAAGGCAAATTGGTAAGAGAAATCATAGAACGCACCATATCTAATAAAGTACGGTTACGATGTTCGGACACACCATTATGCTGTGGTGTTCCAGGTGGCGTGAGTTGTGAAACAATTCCACATTTTCTTAAATGAAGGCCAAACTCGTAACTCAAATATTCGCCTCCGCGATCAGATCGTAGAAACTTTATTTTCTTGTTACGATGATTCTCCACTTTACTCTGAAATTCTTTGAACTTTTCAAATGTTTCAGACTTGTGTTTCATCAAGTAGATATACTCATACCTACTCAAATCATTTGAGAAGGTCAGAAAATAACGATACCTGCCGCGTGCTTCAACACTCATTGGACCGTATACATCGGTATGTATTATTTTCAATAAGTCATTAGCTCGCTCCATTGTTCCGGAGAACGGAGTTTTAGTCATCTTGCCCATGAGGCATGGTTCGCAAGTATCAAATGATTCATAATCAAGTGATTCCAAAAGTCCATCCACATGGAGTTTCTTCATGTGCTTTACACCAATATGACCTAAACGGCAGTGCCACAAGTATGTTGCACTATCATTATCAACTTTGCATCTTTTGGCATCAATATTATGAATATGTGTATCAGTACGATCGAGATTCAATAAACCATTCACATTGGGTGTATGACCATAGAAGGTTTTATTCATGTAAACAGAACAACAATTATTCTCTAACTTAAATGAATAATTGTATTGCAATAAACATGATCTAATCATATTCATGCTTAACACAAAACCAAATAATATTTATTTAGGTTCAACACTAATCCCGAAGGTAGAGGGAGTGTGCGATGGTGATCGTATCAACCTTGGAATCACTTCCAACACACATCGTCACCTTGCACTTAACTAGTCTCTATTTATTCTACAACTGCTGTCTCGAATTACTAATCTTAGCAACTGAACCGGTATCAAATACCTAGGGGTTACTACGAACACTAGTAAAATACACATCAATAACATGTATATCAAATATACCTTTGTTCACTTTTCCATCCTTCTTATCCGCCAAGTATTTGGAGCAGTTCCACTTCCAGTGACCATTTCCTTCGCAGTAGAAGCACACAGTTTCAGGCTTGGGTCCAGCTTTGGGCTTCTTCACGGGAGTAGCTACTTGCTTGCCATTCTTCTTGAAGTTCCCTTTCTTTCCCTTGCCCTTTTTCTTGAAACTAGTGGTCTTATTTAACCATCAACACTTGATGCTCCTTCTTGATTTCTACCTCCGCTGATTTCAGCATCGCAAAGAGCTCGGGAATCGTTTTCGTCATCCCTTGCATATTATAGTTCATCACAAAGCTCTAGTAGCTTGGCGATAGTGACTTGAGAATTCTGTCAATCACTATCTTATCTGGAAGATTAACTCCCACTTGATTCAAGCGATTGTAGTACCCAGACATTCTGAGCACATGCTCACCGGCTGAGCTATTCTCCTCCATCTTGTAAGCAAAGTACTTGTCAGAGGTCTCATACCTCTCGACACGGGCATGAGTCTGAAATGCCAATTTCAGCTCTTGGAACATCTCATATGCTCCGTGGCGTTCAAAACGTTTTGAAGTCCCAGTTCTAAGCCGTAAAGCATGGTGCACTAAACTATTAAGTAGTCATCATATCGAGCTTGCCGAACGTTCATAACGTCTGCATCTGCTCCTGCAATAGGTCTGTCACCTAGCGGTGCATCAAGGACATAATTCTTCTGTGCAGCAATGAGGATAATGCTCAGATCACGGACCTAGTCCACATTATTGTTACCATCATCTTTCAACTTAGTTTTCTCTAGGAAGATATCAAAATTATAGGGGAGCTGTATTGCAAGCTATTGATCTACAACATAGATATGCAAAAACTATTAAGACTAAGTTCATGATAAATTTAAGTTCAATTAATCAAATTACTAATGAACTCCCACTTAAATAAACATCCCTCAAGTTATCTAAGTGATACATGATCCACATCAACTAACCCATGTCTGATCATCACGTGAGATGGGGTAGTCTTCAACGGTGAACATCTCTATGTTGATCATATCTACTATATGACTCACGTTCGACCTTTCGGTCTCCAGTGTTCCGAGACCATGTATGTACATGCTAGGCTCGTCAAGTTTAACCCAAGTATTATGCATGTGCAAAACTTTCTTACACCCGTTGTATGTGAACGTAGAGTCTATCACATCCGATCATCACGAGGTGCTTCGAAACGCCAAACTTTGGCAACGGTGCATACTCGGGGAGAACACTTTTATCTTGAAATTTAGTGAAGGGATCATCTTATAATGCTACCGCAGTTCTAAGCAAAATAAGATGCATAAAGGATAAACATCACATGCAATCAAAATATGTGACATGATATGGCCATCATCATCTTGTGCTTTTGATCTTCATCTCCAAAGCATCGTCATGATCTCCATTGTCACCGGCTCGAGACCTTGATCTCCATCGTTGCGTCTAGGTCATCTCGCCAACTATTGCTTCTACAACTATTGCTAATGCATAGCGATAAAGTAAAGCAATTACATGGCGCTTGCATTTCATACAATAATTAAGAGACAACCCTAAGGCTCCTGCCGGTTGTCGATATTACAAAAACATGATCATCTCATACATCAACATATATCACATCACGTCTTGACCATATCACATCACAACATGCCCTGCAAAAACAAGTTAGATGTCCTCTACTTTGTTGTTGCAAGTTTTACGTGGCTGCTAGGGGCTTCTAGCAAGAACCATTCTTACCTACGCAAAAACCACAATGGTAATTCATCAAGTTTGCTGTTTTAACCTTCTTCAAGGACCGACCATAGTTAAATTTGACTCAACTAAAGTAGGAGAAACAGACACCCGCCAGCCACCTTTATGCAAAACTAGTTGCATGTCAGTCGGTGGAACCGGTCTCATGTGCGTGGATTGTAAGGTTGGTCCGGGCCGCTTCATCCCACAATACCACCGAATCAAAATAAGACGTTGGTGGTAAGCAGTATGACTATCACCGCCCACAACTCTTTGTGTTCTACTCGTGCATATCATCTACGCATAGACCTGGCTCTGATGCCACTGTGGGAAACGTTGCATGGAAAACAAAAAAAAATCTACGCACACGCAAGATCAATCCATGGAGATGCATAGCAACGAGCGGGAGAGTGTGTCTACGTACCCTCATAGACCATAAGTGGAAGCGTTTGTTAACGCGGTTGATGTAGTCGAACTTCTTCGCGCTCCAACCGATCGAGTATCGAACGTACGGCACCTCCGCGTTCAACACACGTTCAGCTCGGTGACATCCTCACCTTCTTGATCCAGCAAGACGATAAAGTAGTGGATGAGTTCCGGTAGCACGACGGCATGGTGACGGTGACGGTGAAGCTATCTCCGCAGGGCTTCACCTAAGCACTACAAAAATATGACCGAGGGTGTAAACGGTGGAGGGGGGCGCCGCACACGGCTAAGAGATTGTCGTGGTTATGTGTGGCACCCCCTCCCACATATATATAGGTGGGTGGAAGAGGGGAGAGGCCAAGAGGCGCCCCAAGTAGGACCGAATCCTTTATGATCACCCAGTTACATTGTGACATTTGATAGCACACAAGGTATTCCTCCGGTATCCGGGAGTTGCATAATCTCATACTCGAAGGAATATGTATTTGTCATCAAGAAAGCAATAGCAATAAACTGAACGATCAATATGCTAAGCTAACGAATGGGTCTTGTTCATCACATCATTCTCCTAATGATGTGATCCCGTTATCAAATGAAAACTCATGTCTGTGGTTAGGAAACCTTAACCATCTTTTGATCAACGAGCTAGTCTAGTAGAGGCTCACTAGGGACACGGTATTTGTTTATGTATCCACACATGTATTTAAGTTTCCGGTCAATACAATTCTAGCATGAATAATAAACCTTTATCATGATTAAGGAAATAATATAATAATAACCATTTTATTATTGCCTCTAGGGCATATTTCCATCATCTCTCTCTCTCTCTCTCGTGTTCTTGATTTGGCACGATCTTGATGTACCGTAAGCTTTGTTAATATAGTTGGATTGTATGGTGTTCTTTCCTCTCTATCTTGTTGTGATAAATTGAGTCTTGCTCTTTGAGGTTTCATTATGTTATATTGAATATTAGATTTGAGATCACTTGATATATGTCTTGCATGTGGATACCCGCGGTGACAATGGGGTGTTCTATTGAGTTACTTGATGTATGCTTTGGTATACAACTTGCGGATTCCCATGGTGACATTGGGGTAATCTAGGCACATAGGTTGATACAAATTTTTCTCCTACTTTCTCCGATAGAAACTTTGGAGTGACTCTTTGTCGCACGTTGAGGGATTGTTATATGATTCAATTATGTTAGCACTATTGAGAGATTGCACTAGTGAAAGTATGAACCCTAGGTCTTGTTTCTGAGCATTGCAATACCATTTGTGCTCTATGTTATCACTTTATGCCTTGTTGTTTTCATATTTTCATATTACAAAAATCTATATCTACTATCCATACTACACTTGTATCACCATCTCTTCGCCGAACTAGTGCACCTATACAATTTACCATTGTAATGGGTGTGTTAGGGGCATAAGAGATTTCTTGTATTTGATTAAAGGGTTGTTTGAAAGAGACCATCTTCATCCTACGCCTCCCACGGATTGATAAACCTTAGGTCATCCACTTGAGGAAGATTTGTTGTTGTCCTACAAAACTCTGCACTTGGAGGCCCAACAACGTCTACAAGAATAAAAGTTGCGTAGTAGATATCAATACCCAACCGACAAAAAGAAATAAAAGAAAACATAGTTGCTATAGAGAATTATTGGCTATGAAGTTTTAGAGCTAATTAACACTAATTATAAAGTAAATGACCGGTTAGAAAATAACCCGTCGACCTCATACATTAAAAAAGAATCAATTGGAGGTATTTTGGCCCTCATATGAGCGCGTGTACGACCGAGTGTGATCGTATGGTACTTTTTTTGTGTTCTGGTAATCCATGCCCTGCGTCACCCTCTGATACGAGCACACATACGAGCGCGAGCGCTCGTACGGCACACCGTATTTTACTCTAGAGGTTTCCTTGTCGAGATGGACTTGGCATACAGGTGCACGTACGAGCGTGAGCGCTCGCATGCTACATCGTCTTTTGTTCTGTGAAGTGCTCCTTTGTGGCCGAAGGCTTATATGACCACCAGTATAAGCGTGGTTGCTCGTATGATAGGTCATCTTTCACTCTGAAGTCTTGGTTGCTCGCGGCCACGAGCTCATATGAGCACGCGTACGACCATGGCTGTCGTATACTATGCCGTCTTTTCTCCTGGAGCTGCAAAACTGCACGGAATTTTTTATGATTCCTCCTCACGTTAGGCACATAACATATTTGCAATAAAAATAGAAGGAGTTATGCAAAAAAATATAGGCTACTGACATGCTATAGTTGTTACTAATGAAAAGTATTGAAACCAAATCAAATAGCAACTATGCAAAATGAAAATAAAAAGTACCAATGCAATGTGGATGCAACTAGACTCAAGACACAAAGCTAAGAAGACACCTACAAACTATCGGATCACCTCCCTGACAGTGCTTTCTTTATAGCCATATAGCTAGGCCTCGGTACCCCATAAGGTCATCCACTCGGATCCCAAGGGATATCAACCCCGAGTTGGATACCTACCTCTGACTGGGGTTCGGAGCACCTCATAGCAGAGCTCAGTCGGAGGCGCACTCGCTTACCGTGCATCAGCATCATGTATGTAAACTCGTACTAGCTCTTGGGTGAGTACCGATGCACCAAGCTAAGTGGAGATGCCTAAAACGTTAGTGACTGCAACTTCATAGTAATATGATAGTTAAAAGGATGAGGAGCTGCAGGTAGATCATAACCTTCATCATTTTCATCAAGCAACACATTAATTATGTCAAAAATTTTACCATTGGTGGGAGTTTTCGGACAGTGGCCATTCCATCCTTCATCTCTGTGTTCCTCTGGCTCATCATTTTCAGAACTTTCTTCTTCTTGTGGCTCGATGATATTCTCTTCATATTCCTGCATAGGGTTATGTTCTTGCGAAATATTGGCTTGGGAGATGGAAGCCATCCGCTTCTCATAGTTCATGACCAAAGGATTCTTATCAGAATTATTTTGTACACAAAAGTCATAAACTTTCTCCAACAATCCTTCATACTTAGTCATCAAAGTATATTCGTCGGGAAACATGTCAATCCACCTTAAAAGCTAATGAGACCTAAGCATTAAAATCATCTCCTCGATGACTTCAACATCATCATAAGGGTATTCAACATGGTTATATGGTCTCACAACTGGATGTGGGTGATCACTGCAATAAAAGCTCATGTGGTGAAGGGATTTGCACTATATGCAACCATTAGGGATTAAACCAGATACACTATCCAACACCATAAATTACTCACCCATCTCAATACCTTTCTTGGAGCGCCGGTATTCCTCATAAGCCCTTCCTCTTCCATGGTCTTGTTCAATCACAATAGCTTTCATTCTTGACATCTCAAACAAAGACATTTTGTTATTTTTGTGCTAAGGGGAAAACAGTAAGATAAATAGCAATAAACAAAATGTGCGAGCGGGTAAGTAATAACCAATCACTATGCTCCCCGGCAATAGCGCAAGAAAATGCTTGATGTCCTGCAAGTGCAGAGGGCTGTTGTAGCACTTTCGTGATAAGTAAAGTGTCGAACCCACAAGGAGCTGATAGGAAGGCACCATAGACTGCGCAACCACGTTGTCCCTTAACGCAGTCACGTACGCACTCAAACTGGAGTTTGGAAATAGTGTACTCTATAAGTTGCTAGGGAAACTGAATAAAGGGTTTTACTACACTACAAACAAGAAGGTAAAAACAGGAATAAAAAGAGACTAAGTTAGTAGGACGATGCTTGAGCAGTAAAGTGTTATCTAGGACTCCTAAGTCATCACTACAAATATGACATGCGCAACAAGTGTGGAGCAAATGCTCTCTATTGTATCATCTATCCACTCTTCACATGCATAAGTGGGCGGTTCCCAGTACAGAACATGTTCTACTCCAATGTAGACTTCATGCCACATACACCACCAACCGTAGCTTCCCCATGCTGATTATCACATACGGTCAATTAAGGGTTTCCCCGTGGATGCAACTAGATATGGGTTTACCTGAACTCCCCTATCAGATTGCAAAGACTAGGAATTGAGGCTTTTATTAGCATCCCGAATTACCTCAACATTCTAACCCACACAGCGACAGTACTTCCACCATGGCCAATCACGGCAATAGTGTGAGCGAGGCCTCTTCTCAACACTCGTAAGAATACTAACTTGAGCATGAACAAGAGCATATTGGATCGCATGGAAATAATTATTCTAATCATAAAAGTTCATCCGTATCCTTGAGAACAAATACAACTACTCAAACATAAAGGAGAGGGTTAAGTTACAAGCCGACATAGAGCCGGTGAAGGGAGAAGGCATGGCGGCGCTGGTGATGATGATGATGATGGCGGCGGCGCCCATGGTGGTGATGACGGGGGCAGGGATGGTGGAGGAGGAGGTGTCGGCGCAGTGGAGATGGGGCCGTTGCTCGTGATGGTGGAGACCTCTCTTCCTCCCTTGGGCTTGTCCCACTTCTATGGTGGATGGAGCAGCAATGGAGATGCAGATGGATGTGTTGGAAATATGCCCTAGAGGCAATAATAATATGGTTATTATCATATTTCCCATTCATGATAAATGTTTATTATTCATGCTAGAATAGTATTGATCGGAAACTTAAATACATGTGTGAATACATAAACTACACCGTGTCCCTAGTAAGCCTCTACTAGACTAGCTCATTGATGAAAGATGGTTATGGTTTCCGAACCATAGACATGAGTTGTCATTTGATAACGGGATCACATCATTGGGAGAATGATGTGCTGGACAAGACCCAACCGTAAGCTTAGCATCAGATCGTTTAGTTTATTTGCTATTGCTTTCTGCATGTCAAGTATCTGTTCCTTAGACTATGAGATCTTGCCACTCCCGGATACCGGAGGAATGCCTTGTGTGCTATCAAACGTCACTTTGTAAACTGGATGATCATAAAGGTGCTCTACAGGTATCTCCGAAGGTGTCTGTTGGGTTGCATGGATCGAGATTGGGATTTGTCGCTCCGTGTGACGGAGAGATATCTTTGGGCCCTCTCGGTAATACAACATCATAAGAAGCTTCATGTGACTAATGAGTTTAGTCATGGGATCTTGTATTACAGAATGAGTAAAGAGACTTGCCGGTAATGAGATTGAACTAGGTATGGAGATACCGATGATCGAATCTCGGGCAAGTAACATATCACCGGACAAAGGGAATTGCATACGGGATTGACTGAATCCTTGACATCTTGGTTCAACCGATAAAGATCTTCGTTGAATATGTAGGACTCAATATGGGCATCCAGGTCCCGCTATTGGTTATTGACCGGAGAGAAGTCTCGGTCATGTCTGCATGATTCTCGAACCCGTAGGGTCGCACGCTTAATGTTCGGTAGCGCTAGGGTAGTATTGAGATATTAATAGTGAAAAGTCTGAAGGTTGTTCGGAGTCCTGAATGGGATCCGAGACATCATGAGGAGCTCCAGAATAGTCCGGAGGTAAAAATTCATATATGGAAAGTTGTTATCAGTGTTCCGGAAAAAGTTCGAGTTTTTTCGGTATTGTACTGGGAAGGTTCTAGAAGGTTCCTAAGTGGGGCCCACCTGCATGGGGGACCCACATGAACATGGCTAGTGGGGAAAATCCCCACAAACCTGGTCTAGGCACACCAAGATCCTCCCTTAAAAGTAATAGTATCATACCCCAAAGGGATAAGATCCGGATCCCTAAAAAAAGGGGATAGCGATCTGTGGGGAAGGAAAGGAGGGATTTCCTTCCTCCCCCTTTGACCAACGACCCTAGGACCTTGGAGGGCAACCCACAAGCCCCCTCCACGCCTATATAAAGGTGGGGAGGGTTGGGGGCAGCACCTCTTCGACCCTTGCCCGTTACCTCTCCCAACTCCTCCCATGTTTCACCGGTACGCGCTTAGCGAAGCCCTGCCGGAATTCCGCTATCACCACCACCACCATAGCGTCGTGTTGGTTCATATCTCATCTACCTCCTCTCCCTCCCTTACTATATCAAGAAGGAGAGGACGCCGCCGAGCCGTATGTGCGTTAAACTCGGAGGTGCCGCACGTGCGGTACTTGGATCGGATTGGATCGCGACGCGAGTACGACTACGCCAACCACGATCTCTAGATCGTTAACGCTTTTGGTCTGCAAGGGTATGTAGACACCACTCCCCTCTCATTGCTATAAATCTCCTAGATTATATCTAGGTGTTTCGTAGGAATTTTTTTAATTTTCATGCTTCGTTCCCCATCAGTGGTATCAGAGCTAGATCTGTGCGTATATGTTTATGCACGAGTAGAACACAAAGTTGTTATGGGCGTTAATGTTCAAATTGCTTACTTCCCTTGACTTATTTAGATTCAGCGGTACTGTGGGATAAAGCGGCTCGGACCAACCTTACATGTCCACGCACATGAGACCAGTTCCACTGTTTGACATGCAACTTGTATTGCATAAAAGTGGCTTTGCGGGTGTCTGTCTCTCCCACTTTAATTGAATCTGGTTTGATGAGGGCGGTCCTTGTAGAAGGTTAAAAGGCAACATGTATATCACCGTTATGGTTTTGCATAGATAAGAACGATTCTTATAGTTTGCCCTAGCAGCCACGTAAAAATTGCAACAACAAATTAGAGGACGTCTAACTTGTTTTTGCAGGGCATGTTGTGATGTGGTATGGCCAAAACGTGATGTGATATATGTTGATGTATGAGATGATCATGTTTTTTAATAGGTTCACGACTTGCGTGTCGATGAGTACGGCAACCGGTAGGAGCCATAGGGTTGTCTTTAATTTATTGTATGACCTGCGTCTCAACAAATAACGCCATGTAATTGCTTTACTTTATCGCTATGCATTAGCAATAGTTGTAGAAGCAATAGTTGGCGAGACAACCATGTGACGACACGATGATGGAGATCATCGTGTCATGGCGGTGATGATGGAGATCATGCCGGTGCTTTGGAGATGGAGATCAAAAGCACAAGATGATAATGGCCATATCATGTCACATATTTTGATTGCATGTGATGTTTATCTTTTATGCATCTTATTTTGCTTAGGATGACGGTAGCATTGTAAGATGATCCCTTCACTTAATTTCAAGATAAATGTGTTCTCCCTGAGTATGCACCGTTGCGAAAGTTCATCGTTTCGAAGCACCACGTGATGATCGGGTGTGATAGACTCTATGTTCGTATACAACAGGTGTGAGACAGTTTTACACATGCAGAATACTTGGGTTAAACTTGACGAGCCTAGCATGTACAGACATGGCCTCGGAACACGGAGGACCGGAAGGTCGAACACGAGTCATATAGTAGATATGATCAACATGGAGATGTTCACCATTGATGACCACCCCATCTCACGTGATGATCGGACATGGGTTGGTTGATATGGATCGTGTGAACACTTAGACAACTTGAGGGATGTTGATTTAAGTGGGAGTTCACTAGTAATTCACTAGTAATTTGATTAACTGAACCCATTATCATGAACATAGTCTTGTCTTTGGAAAATTGTGTTGTAGATCAATAGCTCGCATTGTAGCTCCCTGTTTTAATACGTTCCTAGAGAAAGACTAAGTTCAAAGATATTGTAAGCTTTTATGCGGACTAGGTCCGTAGTTTGAGGATTGTCCTCACTGCTGCACAGAAGGCTTATGTCCTTGATGCACCGCTCAGTGCGCCAACCCGTATAGCATCGTCTGTGGATGTTGTGAATGTCTGGCAGGCACGTTCTGATGACTACTCGATAGTTCAGTGCGCCATGCTTTACGGCTTAGAATTGGGGCTCCAAAGACGTTTTGAGCACCACGGAGCATATGAGATGTTCCAGGAGCTGAAATTGGTATTTCAAGCTCATGCCCGGGTTGAGAGGTATGACACCTCCGACAAGTTCTTTAGCTGCAAGATGGAGGAGAACATCTCAGTTAGTGAGCATGTGCTTAGAGTGTCTGGGTGCTACAATCGCTTGAATCAAGTGGGAGTTAATCTTCCAGATAAGACAACGGTTAACAAAGTTTTCTAGTCACTGCCACCAAGACATAAGGGTTTCGTGATGAACTATAATATGCAAGGGGTGGAGAAAACGATCCCTGAGCTCTTCATGATGCTTAAGGCCGTGGAGGTAGAAATCAAGAAAAAGCATCAAGTGTTGATTATCAATAAGACCACCAATTTCAAGAAGGGCAAGGGAAAGAAAGGGAACTTCAAGAAGAATGGCAAGGCAGTTGCCGCTCCCAAGAAGAAACCCAAGGCTGGACCCAAACCCGAGACTGAGTGCTTCTACTGCAAGGGGAGTGGTCACTGGAAGCGGAACTGCCCCAAGTACTTGGCAGATAAGAAGGCTGGCAATGTCAACAAAGGTATATTTGATATACACGTTATTGATGTGTACCTCACTAGTGCTCGTAGTAGCGTCTGGGTATTTGATACTGATTCAGTTGCTAATATTAGTAACTCAGAGCGGAAGCTGCGGAGTAACGGAGACTAGCTGAGGGCGAGGTGACGATGAGTGTTGGAAGTGTCTCCAAGGTTGATATGATCACCATCGGCACGTTCGTAATACCTTCGGGATTAGTATTAAACCTAAATAATGGTTATTTGGTGCTTGCGTTAAGCATAAAACATTATATCTGGATATTGTTTATTGCAAGACGGTTATTCATTTAAGTCTGAGAATAATGATTATTCTATTTATATGAGTAATATCTTTCATGGTCATGCACCCCTAGTGAATGGTTTATTCTTGTTGAATCTCGATCGTAGTGATACACATATTCATAATATTGATGCCAAAAGATGCAAAGTCAATGATGATAGTACCACACATTTGTGGCACTGCCGCTTAGGTCATATTGGTGTAAATAGCATGAAGAAACTCCATGCTGATGGACTTTTGGAATCTCTTGATTATGAACCACTTGAGACATGTGAACCATGCCTTATGGGCAAGATGACTAAAACCCCGTTTTCCGGGACAATGGAGTGGGCTAGTGACTTATTGGAAATAATACATACTGATGTATGTGGTCCGATGAGTATTGAAGCACGCAGTGGATATCGTTATTTTCTTACCTTCACAGATGATTTGAGTAGATGTGGGTATATTTACTTAATGAAACACAAGTCTGAAACATTTGAAAAGTTCAAGGAGTTTCAGAGTGAAGTTGAAGATCGTCGTGACAAGAAGATAAAATGTCTACGATATGATCGTGGAGGTGAATATTTTGAGTTATGAGTTTGGTACGCATTTAAGACAATGTGGAATTGTTTCACAGCTCACACCACCTGGAACACCACAGCGTAATGGTGTATCCGAACGTCCTAATCGTACTCTATTGGATATGGTGCGTTCTATGATGTCTCTTACCGATTTGCCACTATCGTTTTGGGGTTATGCATTAGAGACAGCCGCATTCACTTTAAATAGGACAACATCTAAATCCGTTGAGACGACACAGTATGAATTATGGTTTGCCAAGAAACCTAAGTTGTCGTTTCTTAAAGTTTGGAGATGCGATGTTTATGTCAAGAGGCTTCAGCCTGATAAGCTCGAACCCAAAGCGGAGAAATGCGTCTTCATAGGATACCCTAAAGAGACCATTGGGTAAACCTTCTATCACAGATCCGAGGGCAAGATTTTTGTTGCTAGAAATGGGTCCTTTATAGAGAAGGAGTTTCTCTCGAAAGAAGTGAGTGTGAGGAAAGTAGAACTTGATGAGGTAATTGTACCTTCTCTCGAACTGGAGAGTAGCACATCATAGAAAGTAGTTCCCGTGATGCCTACACCAACCGGAGAGGAAGCTAATGATGATCATCATGAAACTTCAGATCAAGTTACTACCAAACTTCGTAGGTCGGCCAGGACACGTTCCGCACTAGAGTGGTACGATGACCCCGTCCTGGAAGTCATGTTGTTAGACAACGGCAAACCTACGAACTATGAAGAAGCAATGATGAGCCCTGATTCCGACAATGGCTTGAGCCATGAAATCCGAGATAGGATCCATGTATGAGAACAAAGTATGGACTTTGGTAGACTTGCCCGATGACCGGCAGGCCATTGAGAATAAATGGATCTTTAAGAAAAAGACAAACGTCGATGGTAATGTCACCGTCTATAAAGCTTGACTTGTCGCAAAAGGTTTTCAACAAATTCAAGGAGTTGACTATGATGAGAATTTCTCACCCGTAGCGATGCTTAAGTTTGTTAGAATTATGTTAGCAATTGCTGCATATTATGACTATGAAATCTGGCAGATGGACGTCAAAACAGCGTTCCTGAACGGGTTCCTTAAGGAAGAGTTGTATATGATGCAACCAGAAGGTTTTGTCGATCCTAAGGATGCTAAAAAGGTATGCAAGCTCTAGCGATCCATCTATGGACTGGGGCAAGCATCTCAGAGTTGGAATTTACGCTTTGATGAGTGACCAAAGCTTTTGGGTTTATACGAAGTTTATGAAGAAACTTGTATTTACAATAAAGTGAGTGGGAGCTCTATAGCATTTCTGATAGTATATGTGGATGACATATTGTTGATTGGAAATGATGTAGAATTTTTGGAAAGCATAAAGGGTTGCTTGAAAGGAGTTTTTCAAAGGAAGACCTGGGTAAAGTTGCTTACATATTGGGCATGAAGATCTATGCAGATAGATCAAGACACCTGATAAGACTTTCACAGAGCACATACCTTGACAAGATTTTGAAGAAGATCAAAATGGACCAGTCAAAGAAGGAGTTCTTTCCTGTATTGTAAGGTGTGAAGTTGAGTAAGACTCAAAGCTCGACCACGGCAGAAGAAAGAGAAAGGATGAAGGTCTTCCCCTATTCCTCAGCCATAGGCTCTATAAGCTGTGTACCATACTTGATGTGTGCCTTGTCATGAGTCTGGCAAGGGGGTACAAGAGTGATCCAAGAGTGGATCACTGGACAGCGGTCAAAATTATCCTTAGGTACTTAAAGAGGACTAAGGAAATGTTTCTCGGTTATGGAGGTGATAAAGAGTTCGTCGTAAAGGGTTACGTCGATGCAAGCTTTGACACCAATCCGGATGACTCTGAGTCGCAAACCGGATACGTATAGTGGAGCAGTCATTTGGAATAACTCCAAGTGGAGCGTGGTAGCAGCATCTACAGTATGACATAGAGGTTTGCAAAATACACACGGATCTAAATGTTGCAGACCCGTTGACTAAAACCTCTCTCACAAGCAAAACATGACCAAACCCCAGAACTCATTAGGTGTTAATCACATGGCGATGTGAACTAGATTATTGACTCTAGTGCAAGTGGGAGACTGTTGGAAATATGCCCTAGAGGCAATAATAATATGGTTATTATCATATTTCCCGTTCATGATAAATGTTTATTATTGATGCTAGAATAGTATTGATCGGAAACTTAAATACATGTGTGAATACATAAACTACACCGTGTCCCTAGTAAGCCTCTACTAGACTAGCTCGTTGATCAAAGATGGTTATGGTTTCCTAACC
Organism: Thinopyrum elongatum; assembly: GCA_011799875.1. NCBI lineage: Eukaryota > Viridiplantae > Streptophyta > Magnoliopsida > Poales > Poaceae > Thinopyrum > Thinopyrum elongatum. Next base: position 303,634,159 of record CM022299.1, read on the forward strand.
ATAGACATGAGTTGTCATTTGATAACGGGATCACATCATTGGGAGAATGATGTGATGGACAAGACCCAATCATAAGCTTAGCATCAGATCATTTAGTTTATTTGCTATTGCTTCCTTCATGTCAAGTATCTGTTCCTTAGACCATGAGATCATGCCACTCCCGGATACCGGAGGAATGCCTTGTGTGCTATTAAACGTCACTTCGTAACTGGGTGATCATAAAGGTGTTCTACAGGGATCTCCGAAGGTGTCTGTTGGGTTGCATGGATCGAGACTGGGATTTGTCGCTCCGTGTGACGGAGAGATATCTTTGGGCCCTCTCGGTAATACAACATCATAAGAAGCTTCATGTGACTAATGAGTTTAGTCACTGGATCTTGTATTATGGAACGAGTAAAGAGACTTGCCGGTAACGAGATTGAACTAGGTATGGAGATACTGACGATCGAATCTCGGGCAAGTAACATATCGCCGGACAAAGGGAATTGCATACGGGATTGACTGAATCCTTGACATCGTGGTTCAACCGATAAAGATCTTCCTTGAACATGTAGGAATCAATATGTTCATCCAGGTCCCGCTATCTGTTATTGACCGGAGAGAAGTCTCGGTCATGTCTGCATGATTCTCGAACCCGTAGGGTCGCATGCTTAACGTTCGGTAGCGCTAGGGTAGTATTGAGATATTAATAGTGGAAAGTCTGAAGGTTATTCTGAGTCCTGAATGGGATCCGGGACATCACGAGGAGCTCCGGAATAGTCCGGAGGTAAAGATTCATATATGGAAAGTTGTTATCGGGGTTCCGGAAAAAGTTTGAGTTTTTTCGGTATTGTATAGGGAAGGTTCTAGAAGGTTCCAGAGTGGGGCCCACCTGCATGGGGAAACACATGAACGTGGGTAGTGGGGAAAGTCCCCACAACCCTGGTCTAGGCGCACCAAGATCCTCCCTTAAAAGGAATAGTATCATATCCCTAAGGGATAAGATGAGGATCCCTAAAAAAGGGGATAGCGATCTGCGGGGAAGGAAAGGAGGGATTTCCTTCCTCCCCCTTTGACCAACGACCCTAGGACCTTGGAGGGCAAGCCACCATCCCCATCCACGCCTATATAAAGGTGGGAACGTGTTGGGGGCAGCCCCCCTTCGACCCTTGCCCATCACCTCTCCCAACTCCTCCCACGTTTCACCAGCACGCACTTGGTGAAGCCCTGCCGGAATTCCGCTGTCACCACCACCACCATAGCGTCATGTTGGTTCAGATCTCATATACCTCCTCTCCCTCCCTTGCTGGCTCAAGAAGTGGAAGATGCCGCCGAGCCGTACGTGTGCTAAACTCGGAGGTGTCGCACGTGCGGTACTTGGATCGGATTGGATCGCGACGCGAGTATGACTACGCCAACCACGATCTCTAGATCGTTAATGCTTTCAGTCTACAAGCGTATGTAGACACCACTCCCCTCTCATTGCTATAAATCTCCTAGATTAGATCTTGGGTGTTTCGTAGGAATTTTTTTGATTTTCATGCTTCATTCACCAACAGGATGTGTTGTTGATGAATGAGGATGATGCAGGCGGCGGCTAGGGTTGAAGATGATATATAGGGTGCCTCCCTAGCCTCCTCCATTGATGGGTTGCATCCAAGGGCTCTAGATGAGCCAAATCCTCTCCCAATCTCTTCTTTACGAGGCAAGGATCTCATGCGATCGAATAGGGCAAAAATCAGTGAAGAATCCCGTCTGGAGAGGCAACTTTCGGGCCTGATTTCATTCCATACAACTAGCCACGGTCGCATGGTACGTCAACATTTGCTCTGGCCCTTTTTGGTAAATGAGCCGCAATTTCTTCAAACGAACTCAAAATTTGACGTTCTTGGGCTCGTTGGAATCGTATGAATGACGCTGATCGATTTCTGATATTAGATATTGGTTTTGAGCACTTTGAGAGAAAAAATGAATTTTTTCACTCTTCGAAATGGCTAAGTCTGGTACTATAGGTCTTCCGTATTGAGCCCATCCTTGGTTCTTTCATCATGATTTGTCCTAGGTCGCTCCAAAATACCTGTCGACACAAGAAAACAAGGAAACTAATAAAAATCAAATAAAATACTAAATGTGCAATGCTCACAAGGAGAAGTGTAAACGCCGGTAATCATGCATAATGAACAATTATTTGGTACAATGGGACATGATATATGAAGAGGACATGCAACAATTTAGCTCTAAAAATGCGTAAAATATAGAGCCACCAATTGGTAGAGGAAAATAAAATTCTCGAGCAGTGGGGAGGGGGAAGCAATGCAAAGAGGGATTGATCCACAAGTAAAACACTAAATCCATGGACTAGAAACCTCCAAATCTCACTAGAACTAATACATTGCAAGGAATTGGATGAACCTTTTTTTGGTGGGTATTGAAAAATTTGAAAGAAGAAAACAAAATAAGATTATAAACATGAGAGGGGCTCCAAAATGTGGCAACCTTGCTCATGATACCTAATGGGGCCAAACTGTCGGTTGGCCAGCTCTTCATGATTTGGAGGTGGATTTGAGGTGAAACACGATGAATACGAAGAATAAAGAGAAACACTAAAGAGGAAAACACTCACAAGAACAAGGTTCAACCCCAAGCTTGCCTAAATCAGAAGCCAAAGTAAGATATGTGAGATCCAACAAATATGTCTGCTCCTCCTCCTCCTCGTCTGCCATTCCATCGTCTTTTGAGATGGCTGGTGACATGTCCTTGTTTTGCGTGCGCTCTGTGAGGATGAGCTCCAGCTGCTCCTATTGTTGTGTCCGTTGATGCCAAGCACAAGGCACCAGGATGCGGTGCGATCCACCGGCTTCTCCTCTAGGCGATGGCTCGGGGATGGGTTGGTGGTTTGGTCAGTAGCAGCAATGGCGCGGCGGGAACAAGGGCGACTAGTTGAAAAAGCGCGACTATGGAGTGGGATGGTGCTATATGGCTTGCCCCATCTTGGTGCCGTCGTCATTGTCACATCAATGGCTTGCAATCTATGGGCGGCGACTTGATGATGCAAAGGACATGGTTGTGTGGCGGCGGCGGTGTAATTTCTAGCCTAGCACATGTAGCTGCTCGGATCGTGAAAAAGTGGCGGTGATAACACATGAGTGACTCCGATTTGGTGGTGTTTCTTGAGTACCCAGTCTCGAGCTATAGGGTGAAAACCCTAGGTCTGACCCGCGTGGATTATACCTGGCAATGTTGATGTTTTTGTGTCGTTACATTGTTGAAGGCATTGTTCGGATATGTTCGGACTTGTTCTTCAGGGTGAAAACCAAGAATCTAGCCTTTGATGGTTGGATCCGGTGACAACGGCACTTGAGCATCGATCCCTTCCTGAAGGTGTTGCTGTTGAAGAACATCATTGTCCTTGTAGTGTCAAGAGATAGTTCATGCGGAGATGGTCGTAGTTGTAGTTTGTCGATCGTTGTTTGAGTCACTTTGAAGATTTTTATTTTTCCTCGCTTAGGCATGGCTTTGGTCTTGTATGACTTTGCTTTTTATCGATGCATCTCTCTCTCTCTCTTTGTGTGTGTGTGTGTGTGTGTGTGTGTTGGTGTTGACTATGTGCATCCTAACTATGCAAAGGCCAGGTGTGTGCTCATGATGTTTGTATTCACTTGATGCTTCAGTTGAGTAAATAAAATCCACCCTTTGTTGAGAAAGGAAAATAGATAGTTGGGGGTAGTTTTTGCTCAAATCCATAAGGGGAGAGGTGGCCTTGAGAGGATAATTCTTCCCTGATCCACAAAAAGGAGGTCTTGAATTAAGAAATCTTCTCCCAAAAGAGGTCTTGATCTCTAAGGGAGATGTAAGCAAATTTATCTAAAGGTATTTGTCTCAACTTTCCTAACCTTAGATATGAGAAGGAGTATAGTATATATATAGTCTAGGGCTGAAAGGGTACATGGGAGGAGAGATACACAGGCACTTGCCTAAAAACTGTGCGCATATAGTACTACCGGACAGGGGGGCAGACAGTCCGGTGGTGCAAACTTCCAGGGTGCCCAGGTGTCTGGTTGTTGGCGACAGCGCCCGACCAGATAATCTGGTCCAGACAATACAATAGTGGATTTTGTGATGGTCTTCCATACGAAATGACCTGACAGACTGTTGGTCTGTCTGATTGGAATATACACATTTAGAGTTTCGTCCAGTGTTTTCTGGATTTTCTGGCGGGGTTCATTCGGTGGCATTTCTGCATTGCTGGATTGTTCACTATAGGGGATGGACTGCCCGGTAGTTAATTTGGCACCGCACTTTCAGACACAACGACCAAACTACCGGCTCTTCTGTCAGGTCATAATAGAAATATTTTAGGGCCTCCTAGTATTCACCGGACTGTTCGGTCAGCCGGTGGGACTGTCCGATAGTGCAGTTTTTTGCACATCTCTTCTTCCTTGAATTCTTCTCCTGGTCTCAAGTCCTTGCTTGGGAGTTGGGCTTCCTTCCTTGCCTCTTTTTGGTACCCAAGAATGCATCGAGTGTCTGCTTGAGGTAGAACCTATGTCTCATTCAAATATAACGATAGATCAAACATGAGTGAAGTTAGCATGGTTTGTATAGCTTATTCATAAGCTCTTATCAAGGTTCAGTTGGTCTTAGCGGCGAATCCATGGTGAAGTCGGTGAGATGCTCCACATCAATAGGTCAATGATATGTGAAGGAGGGAGAAGAATGTGTGTGCCACAATAGGAAGAACAGTGTGACTGTGGCAGCAGTAAATAGTTGGGACGGTGATACGCGGAGGAGTGAGAAAGTCGTTCATCTTGCTCTCACATACACACTCTTGTCATTTAATTGTGTGCATCTTAGTTATACAGAGGTCAAATGTTGCTTCTGATGCTTTGTATCCGCTTGATACTACACCCTCTATTTCATAATATAAGAGCATTTTTATACTAGTATAGTGTCAAAATCTATTGTGGGACGGATGAGTACGTTTCAAGTTAATAAAATCGTCCACTTAAAAGAAGCGCCATTTGTATGGGCAAAAAAGACGCACTCTTGTCCGGGTAGGATTACTATAATAGGGATACAACGGATTAGTGATCCGAGTCGGAGTTGCCCTCCTTGGTATGTGGCGCTCCAGCAGCATCTCCATTCCTAATGTCTCAGTTGGTAGAATAGCCTCCATGGTTTTTTTTCGTCCCACCACTTTCGTCCTTTTTTTTCGTTGGTTTTTTTTTGTCTCCGCTGCCCCCGTACGAATGCACCAAAAAATCCCACCACCGCAGAAAACCCGCTCCTCTCGAGTAGAAGCCGCTGCCCCAATCTCCCGCTCCGCCGCCGCCGCCCCCCGCCTTCCTCTATCTCCCACTCAGCCACCTCCACCACCCCCACGCTTCTCCCCATCGCCGGATCCTCTTGCAGATCGCCAAGGTTAGGCAGCGGAGCTCCACATCCACGACGCGCGCGTGCTCGTCAAGGAAGTGGCTCCCGGATTTGCGCTCACGCGGCCGTGACAGAAGGGGCTAGAGATGGCCGCCGCCGCCGAAGACCAAGCCCCCACCTTGTCCAGAATCACTTCCTCGGTTGTATTCCACCGATGAAGGAGAGCATGGCACAGAGAGGGTCCTCACACAATTGTGTGGTCGACCACTACGACGAGGCCGTGCGGTGGGTACCCTCGGACGCCGCACTCCCGGGCCGGAGGAAGTCCAGATCCAGCACATCACAAAGGTTGCCGCGGCAGGGTGTATGCACCTACCTTGGGAATCATGGCCCGGCCATCTTCTCCCCCGAGTTGCAGCGGCGTCGAACCCTAGATGCACCTCTACTCACCCCCGAGCTCCCTCCTCTCAATTCTCCGTTGAGCGACTCCGCTCAGTCCGACTCTACGGGTGTAGGTAAACCACTTCCTTCCTCTCTTGTGCCTTTGGTATCCATGCCATGGTCATCGAGCCATGCTAAGTTCTATGTTGGCCATGGGATTTTCTAGGATTTGGGCTTGTGGTGACGGTCTTCTATGTCACTGTTTCACTGGATTTATTATTTATCAATGAACGAACCTATCTAGTTGCGCAGTCGGACATTCTATCCACGGATGATCGATGCAAATCTGTAGCAAGGACGGTTTTTGTTTTCTGGCCTATGAAAGCTCGATCTCTAAAGTATTGAGATGCAGGTAAATAGTTTGTATGTTTTTTGTTATTGAAAGAACAAGAGCAACAAATAATTTTGTTATTGCTAAACAAGATTCAGGAGCAAAGTTGGACTACGTTAAACTTTAGATATTTGCTTAAGTAAACAATTGCAGCGAAGTCCTTGCAGCCAATCTCTTCTCTTCTGAAAATGATGCCTGAGATTTACTTGGTTCAAGCCACCGTTCCTAATGAAATTTGAAAATTTGCTACTATATCTGTAGTGGTACTAAAATTTGAATTTTGTAGCCAAAAGAAATTAGGGCGAGCATTCATGGTTATTGTAGGCAGTGCCTATAATATGTGCTCTAGAGGTGCTGAAGCGGCGAACTGAGCTGAGGCCAGCATAAGGAGTGACAGAGTTATCCTCTACTTTTATTTGTTCATGTTATCTCCACAAACTGACTTGTGTATGTGTTCATGGATCAGAGACAGTGTGCGCTACCACGAGCACGAGGACATTTGGGTGCGGTAGTCAAAGAGCTCGTCGAGAGGCTCGGTAGGACGGAGGGTGTCCCACTGGTTACCTGCGTCATTGCCAACGGTGCAATGGGATTTGTGGTGCACATGGTCAAGGAGATGGGTGTGCGGATTCTTGGGAAACCTCAACTTTGATCAGCATGTCAAGACAGGATACGTGCTATTCAAAGGTACATGGGTTAATCACATCTTCTTACAAGGTCATAAGAAATCAAATAGCCTGTTGGCTGGATCAGAGATGATTTTTCAATTGTACGTATTTGAATCTTTGTTGTTGCTCATGGAGCAAAAAGCCTTTAAGTGGATATTGCTATCTAGCTAATTAACGTACTTCTTCACTGATTTTCAGAGTGACATAGATTCAAAGTCCTTCCATTTAAATCTAGAGTATCGGGTGCATTTTTGTTCAGGTACTAGAAGGAGAGCTTTGTTTTGTGTTAAAAATGGTGTCCAACAATTAGAGCTAATAACTGGTCTTCTAAGCACCCATGTTATCACATACTATCGCTTATGCATGGTACTAAATTCAATATAAGTCTTCAAATGTATAATCCTTCTGTTTCCCTGAAATATATGTTTCCTGCTTGTTCTAATAGGGTTCATAGTTAGCGCAGTAGAAAGTATTGGCACCATATGTGGATTTTGACTCACTTAATATGACTGATGGATATTCAGGAAGTCACTTGAAGGCACGTTTATGTTGGTGTGACCCTCTCATGCCCTTCAACGATGAGAAGGTAGTATCAAACTCTCATTGACTTTCCTTCCACTTGAAGCTCTACGTAATAGTAGGACAGAAAGTTTAGCAAAAGCTGAAGGTAGGCCTGAGCATGTAATACTTGGAAGTGAGGACATCCGGCATCTTATAATAGATGATTTTCCCATGATTACATGAGTAAATGCAGTACACATATAGCAGGATGTGTTGATTAATTTACATAGGCATAACCAATCTCCACGCTACTTTTTTACTCTGTATAATCTCATGCTTGCTCAAGTAGCTCTATAGGATGCCTTTTTTTTCTTCCTGGTACTTGCTTATTTTGGTTATTCTATCATGATCTGGTACTTACCTGTCCAGCATGTATATGTATTTTTCTCACAAAAAAGCATGTCTATGTATAATATTTATATAGTAAAATGTATTTTCAAATGATCCATTTACTTGACTTGATGCTCACTAATATTAATAACTAAAAATATGCCCTTTCTTATACTCTTGTGCTAATTTGTATGTTATTCTACTTTTCTGTAGATTACATAGGATGCTTAGCTGCTCGAATTTCTCTACAAATAACCAAAAAAAATCCTGTTTGCTTTGGCCCGAGAACATGGTCTAGACCATCTCATCTATTGTATATGTACGAAAACGTGGTTCCTTTTTCACTCTATATGGTACTGTAATAAACTGATATTTATCAAATGGTTCTATGGTAGATTACGCGAGCTGTTGACTCAAAATGTTGCTCTTGAATCTTGATACATATGTGGATATTGCAACAACACTATTATGCTTGGTTGTGGAAGAGTGTATCCAACAGGATGCACCTGACTATGACCAATTGGTGTTTGCACAGAATGAGTTTTTGGAGACCTGCGTAGTGGTTGGAGATGCATAACTACATGCCTTTCTACTTTGGGCTCGGGCTTGAGCCTCTGGTTGTGTCAATCGATGTGTGACTATGGGATGGTTATACCGTGCCTCCTTGTACCGCAGTATGCTAGATAGAATAGTTAGAAATTAGGCTATACTATATACATGATTGTATTAGCATTTTATACCACTTTACAACTTTCTTCTCCTATGATCCAGAATCTAAGCTAATACTTGTTCTCGCCTTCTGATTTATTCACACCACGTTTCAAGGGATAGTGTACAACTCCATTGATGGTAGCAGGCTGATCATGAGTGGGGGTGGAGCTGAAGACGTGCCGTAGCAGGTCGTCACCGCACTCCAATTCTGCAAACTGACAGTTTCCATGGAGAGTGAGGCGGTTCGAGGCACCGGTTATTGATTCTCTTCAGGATTTGTCCCAATAAAGTTTGGCCTCGTGGCAACTCACGGGCACATATCTTGTCAATAGTTTTCTAAAGAAAGAAAGAGGCAAAAATCACATGATATATATCATTTCGTATGTCATGGCAGCAAAAAGCACATTGTGGTGGTCGCTGAGGGAGTCCTGGATTAAGGGGTCCTCAGGCGTCCGGGCTACGTAATGTGGGTCGGACTGATGGGCCATGAAGATACAAGACAGAAGACTCTCTCCCGTGTCCGGATGGGACTCTCCTTGGCGTGGATGGCAAGCTTGGCGTTCGGATATGAGGATTCCTTTCTCTGTAACCGACTATATATAACCCTAGTCCCCTCCGGTGTCTATATAAACCGGAGGGTTTAGTCCGTAGAGGCGATCATAAGAACAATCATAATCAGACAGGCTAGACTTCTAGGGTTTTAGCCATTACGATCTCGTGGTAGATCAACTCTTGTAATACTCATATTCATCAAGATCAATCAAGCAGGACGTAGGGTATTACCTCCGTAGAGAGGGCCCGAACCTGGGTAAACATCGTGTCCCCCGTCTCCTGTTACCATCGACCTTAGACACACAGTTCGGGACCCCCTACCCGAGATCCGCCGGTTTTGACACCGACATTGGTGCTTTCATTGAGAGTTCCATTGTGTCATCGCTAGAAGAATTGTTGGCTCCATCAATCATCCACAACGATGCTGCCGTGAGGGAGGTCTTTCTCCCCAGCTAGATCTTCGTATTCGGTGGCTTCGTACTGCGGGCCAACTCGCTTGGCCATCTAGAGTAGATTGACAGCTACGCCCCTGGCCATCAGGTCAGATTTGGAAGCTTGAACTACGTTGCTGATATCCGCGAAGACTTGATCTTTGACGGATTCGAGCCCATGGCAGCCGCTCCCTGCCACCGCGATGAACATGACCTAAATCTGTCATCGGACCAAACCCGGGAGATAGCTCCTGTAACTGCTCTGGCCCTAGATCCGGAGCAGATCGCGCCATCCGAGGACGGGAAGCTCAACCCCGCCACGGAAGTCGCAGACTCAGCGGTGTTGGAGCCGCACACAGACTCAGCGGCATTGGAGCCGCACACAGACCCAATTTCAAACGAGATATGTGTCACCGGAACCTCGGACTCGTCTCTGGCCACTGGTTCCGAACCGCATGTGTCCGCGCCCATCGAGCTCGATCGGGCGCTGATCCTCGAGTTCAGCTCTGCGGACATCTTCCGGCACTCACCTTTGGGTGATGTGCTTAACTCATTAAAAACCCTCTCCTTAGCGGGGGACTCACAGCCGAACTATATCCGGTTTGAACTGGAGGCTGATGACGGAGAATTTCGCTTCCCACCCACCGCCCACTTCATTGCCACTGTCGAAGACTTAACCAACATGCTCGATTACGACTCCGAAGACATCGACGGTATGGACGACGATGCCAGAGAGGAGCAGGCCCAAAACCCGCCGTTTACTGGGCGCTGGACAGCCACCTCCTCATATGACGTGTACATGGTGGATACCCCCAAAGAGAATAACGGCGATAACAAGAAAGATCCAGTCGAGGATGAACCTCCTGAGACACGGCCAAAGTGCCGACGTCAGCGCCGCCGCTCTAAATCACGCCGTGGAAAAGACAACAATACCGACACGAGAGAAAACAATACTCCGGATGAGGCCGAAGACAAAGAAGATCCCGTCGAGCCGACTTTCGAACAGGATGACAGGGAAGATGGGCAAGCCAGCCCTAATGAACAGGCCACAAACGAAGATTCAGAGGACAGTAACTATCCTCCACTCTCCGAAGATGAGGAGAGCCTCGGCGACGGAGACTTTATCGTGCCTGAGGAACCCGTCGAGCAGGAGCGCTTTAAGCGCCGGCTAATAGCCACTGCGAGGAGCCTAAAAAAGAAATAGCAGCAGCTTCAAGCCGATCAAGATCTACTCAATGACAGATGGACTGATGTCCTGGCAGCCAAGGAATACGGACTCGAGCGCCCCATTAAAAGTTATCCGAGGCGTAAACTGCTACCCCAATTCAACGACGAGGCACTTAAGCCCATGCCATCAACACATAATGCGGCTGACCGACCACCATGTGGCCGGGACAAAGCGGCAATTCAAGCCGAACACCAGCCCATACTACCTCGCCGCAAAAGCAGAGACACAACAGCACAGGGTCATACATATGACCTGCGGCAGGACCTGGACAATAGAGCAGGTCAGTCCAGATCAATCTACGGATCGCGGGGGCATGCCCTGGCGCGTGACGATGGCTATCAAGCCAGACGTGACAAACATAACCACGCCCGGGCCGAAGACTGCCGACGAACTCAATCCGAGCTACGTCGCGACGTGGCCCGATATAGAGGCGCCGCACACCCCCTCTGCTTCACTAATGAAGTAATGGAGCACGAATTCCCTGAAGGGTTTAAACCCGTAAATATCGAATCATATGATGGAACAACAGATCCCACAATATGGATTGAAGATTTCCTTCTCCATATCCACATGGCCCGCGGTGATGACCTCCATGCCATCAAATACCTCCCACTAAAATTAAAGGGTGCAGCGCGGCACTAGCTGAACAGCCTCCCAGAGAACTCCATTGGCAGCTGGGAAGACTTGGAAGACGCCTTCCATGATAACTTTCAAGGTACATATGTCCGGCCTCCGGATGCCGACGATCTAAGTCACATCATCCAGCAGCCCGAGGAGTCAGCCAGGAAGCTCTGGACTAGGTTCCTAATTAAAAAGAACCAAATTGTCGATTGTCCGGACGCCGAAGCCCTCGTGGCATTTAAACATAGCGTCTGAGATGAATGGCTTGCCCGCCACCTCGGTCAAGAAAAACCAAAGTCCATGGCAGCCCTTACCACTCTGATGACCCGCTTTTGCGCGGGAGAAGATAGCTGGCTCGCTCGTAGAAACAACAGCACCAGTGATCCGGGCACTTCCGATGTTCGAGACGGCAACGGCAAGCCATGACGCAATAAACACAAGCGTCGAAATAATAATGAAGGAACGCAAGACACGGCGGTAAACGCCGGATTCAGCAGCTCCAAAACTGGTCAACGGAAAAAGCCATTAAAGGCAAATAGAGACGGACCATCCAATTTGGACAAGATACTAGATCGGCCCTGCCAAATTCATGGCACCCTCGGTAAACCAGCCAATCACACCAACAGAAGCTGTTGGGTCTTCAAACAAGCCAGCAAGCTTAACGCCGAACACAAGGGGAAGGGGCCGCCCAGTGATAGCGATGACGAAGAGACTCGCCAGCCGAACACCGGGGGTCAGAAGCAATTTCCCCCCGAAGTAAAAACAGTCAACATGGTATACGTGACACACATCCCTACAGAGGAGCGCAACCGCGCACTACAGGACGCCAATGCCATAGAGCCAGGCACCCCAAAGTTAAGCCAATGGGCGGCCGGCCCGATCACTTTTGATCGCAAGGACCACCCAGCCAGTATTCGTCGCGACAGTTCGGCAGCTCTGATCCTCGATCCAATTATCGATGGGTTCCATCTCACGAAAGTCCTTATGGACAGCGGCAGTAGTCTTAATCTACTCTACCAAGACACTGTCCGCAAAATGGGCATTGGCCCTTTACGAATCAAGCCCAGCACAGCTACCTTCAAGGGAGCAGTGTCCGGCGTAGAAGCTCGCTGCATGGGCTCAATTACATTGGAAGTCGTTTTTGGCTCGCCGAATAACTTTAGAAGCGAAGGCTTGACCTTCGATATCGTCCCGTTCCGCAGCAGCTACCACGCACTACTCGGGCGTACCGCTTTTACTCGTTTTAATGTGGTCCCACATTACGCCTATTCAAATCTTAAGATGCCCGGTCCACGCGGCGTCATCACGATAAACGGAAATGTGGAATGCTCCCTCCGTACAGAGGAGCGTACCACGGCTATTACAGCCGAAGTACAAAGCGGTCTTATCAAACCGCATACCTCATCGGCCGTCAAGCCACCGGTCTCTACTAAACAGGACCGATCAATCTCAGAGCTGGATTAGCAGTTCGGCCTCCATCGTCCGCCCCATATAGCCGCGAAGTTTATACCGCGCACACATAATTATGTACTTAAAATACCATGGTCATCGGCGGAGGCACAGTACGGACAGGCCTACAATGCGGTCCGCACCCTCATAGTCTTTTACTTTTTCTAACTATTTTTTATCTTTTACAACAGGTGATTCAAAGCCTGGTCGTCTTCCGGACTCTTTCTAAAGTTCGGCTTCGTATAAATACCCAAAGGCTATTCCTACCAAGGAGTCCTTTAACTGAGGCAAGGCAGCGCAGACGTGCGACAGGAGGTCCTAATGATTTTAGTAAGACCGCACTCTTTATTTTAAACCTGTAAAGTGCCTTTTTCCTCAGCCCTCGGCCCCTGGCATGTTAAATAATCCGGGTAGGGGCGTTATAATCTGTAAAATTGCGTTTGACGTGTCAATCAGATTCCAGTGAACATAACCCGTATTCAGTATTCATTTTTACGTACTGAATTTTGCTTCTTTGGTTATTTCACGAACGCACCTCGGTACAAATTGCCAGGGGCTCGATACGGCAACACATGAGTTGCCGAAAAGTCCGAACAGCTTTTCAGCACACTTCGGCGTCACAAGTTTTGGCCTTATATGCATCAGCTCCGAATCATGTCTTTGGTCAATAGTTGGGTTGCCCGGCTCCTGTGCTTACTACCTTACGTTCCGCTATATCGGCTAGGGTAGTAAAGGGAGAACTACTGCGATTGTGTCCTCGCTTATCTGGATGAGCACCTCAATAGAGAAAGCCGAAAACTGACTGTCATGATGCGGCGAGAGCTGGTCAACCACTCGATGACTCATCAGAATCTTTAGCGATTCTTTCCATATTACACGAAGGACCGTTCTTCCGGTCACCTATGTAACGCACCGTATTCGGGTAAACACGTACATACCAGGGGCTATATCGTAGACCCACCGTCAAACTCCTATGGCTAAGTGAAAGTGTTAAAGCCCTATAGTCCGATTTCCTAGTTCGCCGCATTGACACCTCCTTCATGGACCAAGACGTTGGGTCAAGAGTGATCAATTGCTTTTCCGAACACCCCCGTATTATATGCGAGGGGGCTGAAGCCGACGACTGGCAAACTTTCAGATTATACTAAGAACGGCCGCACAGGAGGCACCAAAACTTTTAGGTAAAAAGTATAAAATATGGCCTTAATATATCATAATATTGCTTTTACAAATTTGGTATACTCACTCGAACATCATATTTTTCGAGCACTGACCCTCTATCAAGTGGGCACCCTCTAGGACATCCTCAAAATAATGCTCTGGCGTGTGATGGTCCTTGCCCTCGGGTGGACTCTTCGCTGCAATATCGGTGGCCTTCATCTTCGCCCAGTACGTCTTGACGCGGGCAAAGGCCATCCGTGCACCCTCAATGCACATTGACCGCTTCACAGCGTCGATACGCGGCACCGCATCACCAAGTCGCTGCACCAAACCGAAATAACTATTCAGAATTGGCTCAATCAGCCACAGCCGGACCACGACGTCCTTCATAGCCGATCCGGATATCTTGTGGAGCTCGACCCACTGGGCCATCTGTTCGTTCAGCAACAGCGGACGCTTCGGCATGCTAAATTGCGACCAGAAAAGCTTCTCCGTTGCACGTCCTTCTTGCATTGGTAAAACTGCACCGCATCGGAGACACTCTTCGGCAAGTCCAAGAACGCGTCCAGAGAACTCCACATTTGATTAAGGGGGGCATACTTCGGATCGCCGAATTTAGTCTGTAATAAGAAAGGCTTACCAGCCGCTATCTCCCCGGCTTGCCGGATCTCTTCCCGAGCCGCTCTAGACTCGGACCGTGCTTCTCTTGCCTCTTGTAAGGCCTTGTCGAGATTGACCGTTCTGGCTTTTTTATCCTTCTCGAGGAATTCGCATCGAACATTGGCATCCTTTAGCTCGCGCGTCATGGTAGATATTCTCTCCTCGCACTGGCGCCGAGCAGCCTGTTCGGCCTTTAACTCAGCAGCTGCCTTCTTGGCAGCCGCCTCACTCGTCCTGGCTTGCTCCTTGGCCCGGGCAAGCTCAGCCCGTAGGGCCTCAACTGCGGCTGCATTATCTGCAGTTATGCGCATCTCAGTATACAATTTTCAGCGTTATGCTCATATTATCATACTTACATATACTGGCTGCCCTAAAAACATACCTTGTGCCTCGTCGAGCTGCCTGTTAATAAGTGTGAGGTCGTCATCCGCCACATCAAGATTCTGCTTCAGCCTTGCAACCTCTGTAGCTGGGGCAATCGTGATGGATGAAACAGCCTGTGTGCCAATTCATAAGATTATTTCCTGGGAATATCATTTTGATCCTCTGATCGCCTCCCTTCGGAAGCCAATCAGAGTCTCAGGGGCTACTATCTATACACAGGTGCATTTTGCACGTAGAAGTGCAATTGAGGATATTACATACCTCGAAGCCTCCTAGCAGGCTCATGAAGGATTCATTCAATCCGCTTTTCGCGGACAGAATCCTCTCAACTACCGTACCCATTAAGGTACGATGTTCCTCTGAAACGGACTCATGTTGCAGCATGCCCGTCAATGTATCCGGTGCCCCCGGATCCCTGGGAGCGGCCGCGGGAGTACGGGCTCCCTTCAGAAGAATATGTTTACCCGACTCTAGAGTCGTCCCCGGCTGTAAACCGGATAGCCCGGGCCCTTTATTGTTGGTCCCCATAGGGTCCGCATGCCCCGGACTCTGGACGGCCGAAGTATCACCTTCGGGCATAGTTTTCATTGTCCCTAGCACCGCTTGTTGATCGGGAGAGATCCTCCGGGACGACACCTCGGCGTCGTCCGCCCTGTCGGGCGAGAAGGTCTGTGGAGGCGTCTCGCTTTCCATCATCTCCGAAAGAAGATCCCCCGAGGAGGACTGTTGAGGAAGACTACGTGCTGGACTGCAAACATATAATGTAAATGTTACCCTGGTAACCGGAAAGCAATGGGATATGTTTTGGACGCCCCTGTTCACTTATGATTCGGCTAAGGGCTTGTCCTTACGGAGGAACTGCGCGACAACGTCGTCTTCTGAACCCGAGCCACCTGACAGGGACATCTTCCCTCGCTTAAGAGCCTTTGCTTCCAAATCTTCGGAGGCGGCCCTCTTCTTCCCATCGGGAGAGGGGATGTCAGTTTCTCCTTCTCTTTTGTCTTCAGAAGAGGGAGTTCCAATCTCCCCGGACATAGTGTCTGGTGTGCCTTTAGAATGGAGGCCACCTTTGGCCTTCTTGCTCTCCTCCTTGTCCCCCTTCGCCGACACCTAGTATGGCGCCGGAGCCAGCATCCTTGTTAACACAGGATCTGCTGAGTCTTCGGGAAGAGGGGCCGAACACCTAATTATTTCTGCCTTCTTGATCCAGCCCTGGTCGAAGATGGTTTTCTCAGTATATTGTTACGAGATATTTAACTAAAGCTGTGTTCAGGAGTTGAGGGCTTACCGAGGTATCCGGATGGTTGCAGTCGAGGCCGTTGTCTTCGGTAGTATCCGGCCACTGTTTTCGTGTCCCGAAGAATAACTTCCACATTCCTTTGTGCGTCGTGCCAAAGAAGTGCTGAAGAGTCCGTGGTCCTTCTGGATTGAACTCCCACATGCGGAGAGGGCATCGCTGGCACGGCAGGACCCGGCGGACTAGCATTACCTGGATTACATTGATGAGGCCGGTGTCCTTCTCGAGGAGGCTTCGGATGCGGCTTTGTAGCGTCTGCACCTCGTCCGTTGATCCCCAGTCCAGCCCCTTATTAATCCATGATGCGAGCCGTAATGGAGGGCCTGACCGGAACGCAGGTGTAGCTGCCCACTTGGTACCACGAGGTTCAGTTTATGTAAAACTACTCCCGTTGCCATAGGTTGGAGGTTTCCGTGAAAGAGCCTTTTGGCCAAGGTGTATGGGTGAGTTTGCTCACCGTAGCACCGCCGCACTCCGCTTGCTTCCCATCGACTACCTTCGGCTTCATGTTAAAGGTCTTGAGCCATAAGCCGAAGTGTGGGGGAATTCGGAGAAAGGCCTCGCACATGACGATGAACACCGAGATGTGAAGAAAGGATTCCGGAGCCAGATCATGAAAATCCAGCCCGTAGTAGAACATGAGTCCACGAACGAAGGGATGGAGAGCGAACCCTAGCCCTCGGAGGAAGTGAGAGATGAATACGACCCTCTCACCGGATCTGGGAGTAGGAATGACCTGCCCTTGAGCAGGGAGCCTGTGGGGGGTTTCCGTGATCAGATATCTTGCTGCCCGGAGCTTCGCGATATCCTCCTCTATGACGGAGGAGGCCAACCACCGGCCTTGAAGGTTGGGTCCGGACATGGCTGGGAGGCTCGGAACAAATAAATTGAACCTTGGGTGCTAGAACTCGAGGTTAGAAAAGATGAGGAAAGGGAAAAGCGTGGAGGAAAAAGACGGGTCTGTGCCCCTTTATAAAGGCGATGAATATCAAAACGCCTCCCCCTAGGCCTCAAAACCTGCCTATTCCCAAGGAATCATACCAACGGGACAGTTGGGTTACCCACGCCCGTATTGATGAGAATCCCGTAATATGGGGACATGATCTCTGCTTCGACAAGACGTGCCGATAAAACCGCTCCTCGAGACATGGAGCGGGAGGCTAAAAAAATGGTTCGAAATAATGACCGTGCAGGAACGTGGTGCCGCGTTACAAAAAGTTGTCAGCAGATTGGACTCGTGAAATATTATACTCTCTGCGGTTGTGTATGGTACTTGTTTTGCAGAGCCGGACACGTTCTCTGCGCTCGAAGTCTGTTTTGGAGTATTCGGAGGAGGAACCCGCCTTGCAATGCCGAAGACAATCTGCGCGCCGGACACATCGTCATTGAAGCCAGGTTCAGGGGCTACTGAGGGAGTCCTGGATTAAGGGGTCCTCGGGCGTCCGGGCTACGTAATGTGGGCCGGACTGATGGGCCACGAAGATACAAGACAGAAGACTCTCTCCCGTGTCCGGATGGGACTCTCCTTGGCGTGGATGGCAAGCTTGGCGTTCGGATATGAGGATTTCTTTCTCCGTAACCGACTTTGTATAACCCTAGTCCCATCCGGTGTCTATATAAACCGGAGGGTTTAGTCCGTAGAGGCGATCATAAGAACAATCATAATCAGACAGGCTAGACTTCTAGGGTTTTAGCCATTACGATCTCGTGGTAGATCAACTCTTGTAATACTCATATTCATCAAGATCAATCAAGCAGGACGTAGGGTATTACCTTCGTAGAGAGGGCCCGAACCTGGGTAAACATCGTGTCCCCCGTCTCCTGTTACCATCGACCTTAGATGCACAGTTCGGGACCCCCTACCCGAGATCCGCCGATTTTGACACCGACAGTCGCCCTCAGTTACGACAGTGTGCATTCCTTGGCACCGAGAATCGGCCTGGGATGCCGAGGAGAGGAGAGGGAGGATGCCGTGGAGGGAAGAAGAGACAGCGGTGAAAGAAAGGTGTGGTCTTAATGGCGTGGCATCGTAGGGAGGTGGCAGTGACATGCCGTGGAGGGGAGAGATGGCACCAACGACGATGTGGCGAGGAGAGCAGGCCGGGGTAATGAAATGTGAGTGTGAGCGTTGTGCCATCTGGTGAGAGTCAGAGAGTGAACTGCTTTTTTTAAGATGAGAAGAAAAGGAGCGGTTGTTTGCTTTTTTTTATGGAAAAGCGATTGTTTGCTATGAGAGAAATGTCACATCTGTTTTATATAGCGTTTATATCACATACTCTAGCAAGTAATTTCAGAAGCATAATTACCAACAAGTGATTTACAGGTGAGTCTATAGTTTACTAAAATTGGGATGCGACTCACGCCACTCACTTCGGAAAAAAAATGATCACCTGCTTGAAGCGAGCAGCCGTCCAGTGATTTATAGGTGAGTCTATAGTTTACTAATATATATATATATATAATATGGGCTTATCTTTTCTAATATGTGTTTATACATATATATTCATTTTATAGAATATAGAAAAAAAAACTGATGGCTTTGGATGATACTTTGAAAATATCGGTTGAAAAAGCTTTATGATGGATGGACTGAAAACTCATCAAGTCTTATACAATTGGAAGAGATGCATACAAATAATTGTTCTTCTTTATATATTTTTTGCACATGATAATACAAAAAGGTGTATTTTTATATGTTATTTTTGCAGAGTATGAGAGAGATGGAGATGTATTATGCCGATGTTCAAAAAGAATCCGTCGATAAGGGTGTCGACGCGATGTTGTTGGAAGGGACAAAAAATTTACCAAGTTATATACAACAATACAGGTATATATATATGCAATTAGCACAAAATATTAGAAAGCCCGTGGCAACGCATGGATAATAGTGTAAAACCAAAGTCAACATACCCCATCCCTCCCGCGTCGCCCCGCGTGGGACGGGGAGGGCGACCACGTCGCCGCCGCCAGAGGCCTCCTCCACGCCGCTCCTCCTTCCTCGTCGCCGCCACAGGGTGCGGCCAGGCAAAGCCTGGCTGGCGCCGGCGCCGGCGGGGCGTTCTCGTCTCCTCGCGCGGTGGCCCTGATGCGGGACAGGGCGGCCACGGCGGGATGCGGCACTGGCGATGGGCGCGGCGGCTCTCCGGTGCAGTCTTGGCGGTGGCAGAGCGTGGGCCGTGTGCCGGGCGGCGCGGTGGTGGGAAAGCATGGCCGTGGGGGCGGCTCACCTCGTCTTCGATCTGGATCGGGCGGGGGAGGTGCCTGGCGGGCGGTGCGGGCTGGAGCTGGCGCAGACGCCGGGGGGCGGCCCCGGAGTGGTGGTGCAGAGTGGCGCGCTAGGCCATGACGGCCCGCTGTGGAGGCGGGCGACAGTGGCTTGGCGGCGCAAGATGCGGGCGTGTGCGATGGCATGCACGGCAGATCTGGCCTGGTGGCGCTCGTGGGCTATGCTGCTCCTTCGGCGGCAGCTTCGAGTGGTGCCATGGGCCTGCTTCATCAGACGGGATTGGAGGATGCCGGGGCGGCGGCCCCGGGCCTGACGCCGCCGGTTCTTGCCGGCGGATTGGTCGTCGTGCGTGGATCTTGTTCCTACTTCAAGGATCTACGCCGGGTGGTGGTGGTTCTACCGACGAAGCGGGAGGTGCTACGGCTGGCAGGTCACTGAGAGCCGGTGGACGTCGACCATGGGGATTGTGTGTTGTGCAGTGCTTCGGATCTGCTCGGATTCAGAGGTGTGGTGGAGCTCCGGGCGAAAGTCCAGCCCCGACCTTGGGTCGGTGCCGGCAACGGCAGCGCCATCGCGTCGTTCCCCTTCTTGAAGGCGTTGCCATGGACCTCCATTGCACGACTCTCCGGGAGAAATCTCTAGCTTCGAATGGTCGAAGAAGCGATGACGGCAGCTACGCCGTTTCCTTCTTTGAGGCATCGCCTTGGAGAGTCAACATACTGCAGTTTGCACGGATCTCTTCGTCGTCGGGGACAGTGGATGTCGGGGTGGCGGCTCCGGGTGGTTTTTGATTGTGCGTCGAGATAGCGATCTCTGGAACAATGTGAGTTACAGCTCTATGAGGTGGGGCTCTATCTCGACATTGGTTGGGTGGCATCCTTGTCCCGCTTGGGTGGTAGGGGTGAGGGAGTCCTGGATTAAGGGGTCCTCAGGCGTCCGGGCTACGTAATGTGGGCCGGACTGATGGGCCATGAAGATACAAGACAGAAGACTCTCTCCCGTGTCCGGATGGGACTCTCCTTAGCGTGGATGGCAATCTTGGCGTTCAGATATGAAGATTCCTTTCTCTGTAACTGACTTACAACCCTAGTCCCCTCCGGTGTCAATATAAACCTGAGGGTTTAGTCCATAGAGGCAATCATAATCGCAATCATAATCAGACAGGCTAGACTTCAAGGGTTTTAGCCATTACGATCTCGTGGTAGATCAACTCTTGTAATACTCATATTCATCAAGATCAATCAAGCAGGACATAGGGTATTACCTCCATCGAGAGGGCCCGAACCTGGGTAAACATCGTGTCCCTCGTCTCCTGTTACCATCGACCTTAGATGCACAGTTCGGGACCCCCTACCCGAGATCCGCCGGTTTTGACACCGACATTGGTGCTTTCATTGAGAGTTCCGTTGTGCCGTCGCTAGAAGATTCGATGGCTCCATCAATCATCCACAATGATGCTACCGTGAGGGAGGTCTTTCTCCCCGGCCAGATCTTCGTATTCGGCGGCTTCGTACTGCGGGCCAACTCGCTTGGCCATCTAGAGCAGATTGACAGCTACGCCCCTGGCCATCAGGTCAGATTTGGAAGCTTGAACTACGTCGCTGATATCCGCGGAGACTTGATCTTCGACGGATTCGAGCCCGTGGCAGCCGCTCCCTGCCACCACGATGAACATGACCTAAATCTGTCATCGGACCATACCCGGGAGATAGCTCCTGTAACTGCTCTGGCCCTAGATCCGGAGCAGATTGAGCCATCCGAGGACGGGAAGCTCAACCCCGCCACGGAAGCCGCAGACTCAGCGGCGTTGGAGCCGCACACAGACCCAATTTCAAATGAGATCTGTGTCGCCGGAACCTCGGACTCGTCTCCGGCCATTGGTTCCGAACCGCATGTGTCCGCGCCCATCAAGCTCGATCGGGCGCCGATCCTCGAGTTCAGCTCCGCGGACATCTTCCGGCACTCACCTTTGGGTGATGTGCTTAACTCATTAAAAACCCTCTCCTTAGCGGGGGCTCACAGCCAAACTATATCCGGTTTGAATTGGAGGCTGATGATGGAGAATTTCGCTTCCCACCCACCGCCCACTTCATTGCCACTGTCGAAGACTTAACCGACATGCTCGATTACGACTCCGAAGACGTCGACGGTATGGACGACGACGCCAGAGAGGAGCAGGCCCAAAACCCGCCGTTTACTGGGCACTGGACAGCCACCTCCTCGTATGACGTGTACATGGTGGATACCCCCAAAGAGAATAACGGCGATAACAAGAAAGACCCAGTCGAGGATGAACCTCCTGAGACACGGCCAAAGTGCCGACATCAGCGGCGCCGCTCTAAATCACGCCGTGGAAAAGAGAGCAATACCGGCACGAGAGAAAACAATACTCCGGATGAGGCCGAAGACAAAGAAGATCCCGTCGAGCCGACTTTTGAACATGACGACAGGGAAGATGGGCAAGCCAGCCCTAATGAACAGGCCACAAACAAAGATTCGGAGGACAGTAACTATCTTCCGCTCTCCGAAGATGAGGTGAGCCTCGGCGACGAAGACTTTATCGTGCCTGAGGAACCCGTCGAGCAGGAGCGCTTTAAGCGCCGGCTAATAGCCACTGCGAGGAGCCTAAAAAAGAAATAGCAGCAGCTTCAAGCTGATCAAGATCTACTCAATGACAGATGGACTGATGTCCTAGCAGCCGAGGAATACGGACTCGAGCGCCCCATTAAAAGTTATCCGAGGCGTAAACTGCTACTCCAATTCAACGACGAGGCACTTAAGCCCATGCCATCAACACATAATGCGGCTGACCGACCACCACGTGGCCGGGACAAAGCGGCAATTCAAGCCGAACACCAGCCCATACCACCTCGCCACAAAAGCAGAGACACAACAGCCTGGGGTCATACATATGACCTGTGGCAGGACCTGGACAATAGAGCAGGTCAGTCCATATCAATCTACGGATCACGGGGGCATGCCCTGGCGCGCGACGATGGCTATCAAGCCAGACATGACAAACATAACCACGCCCGGGCCGAAGACTGCCGACGAACTCAATCCGAGCTACGTCGCAACGTGGCCCGATATAGAGGCGTCGCACACCCCCTCTGCTTCACTGATGAAGCAATGGAGCACGAATTCCCAGAAGGGTTTAAACCCGTAAATATCGAATCATACGATGGAACACCAGATCCCGCGGTATGGATTGAGGATTTTCTTCTCCATATTCATATGGCCCGCGGTGATGACCTTCACGCCATCAAATACCTCCCATTAAAACTCAAGGGGCCAGCTCGGCACTGGTTAAACAGTCTGCCTAAAAACTCTATTGGTAGCTGGGAGGACTTGGAAGACGCCTTTCGCGACAACTTCCAAGGCACATATGTACGACCTCCGGATGCCGATGACTTAAGTCACGTAGTTCAACAGCCTGGAGAGTCGGCCAGGAAATTCTGGACCAGGTTCCTAACTAAAAAGAACCAGATCATCGACTGCCCGGATGCCGAAGCCCTAGCGGCCTTTAAGCATAGCATCCACGACGAATGACTGGCTCATCACCTCGGCCAAGAAAAGCCAAAGTCCATGGCAGCCCTCACGGCACTCATGACCCGCTTTTGTGCGGGTGAGGATAGTTGGCTAGCTCGTAGCAATAACACTGCAAGCGATGCCGGTACCTCTGAAGCCAAGAATAGCAATGGCAAGCCCCGACGCAACAGGCACAAGCGCCGAAGCAATGGTGGCACCGCCGATGACACGGCGGTCAACACCGGTTTCAGTGGCTCCAAGTCCGGCCAGCGGAAGAAGCCATACAAAAGAAACAATACGGGCTCATCCAGCTTGGACCACATACTCGATCGTCCATGTCAGATTCATGGCACCCCTGATAAACCAGCCAATCATACCAACAGAGACTGTTGGGTTTTTAAACGGGCCGGCAAGTTAAATGCCGAACACAAGGAGAAGGGGTCGCAAAGCGAGGATGACGACGAGGAGTCCCGTCCACCGAACACAGGAGGACAGAAGAAGTTCCCTTCCTAGGTTAAAACGGTGAACATGATATACGCCACTCATATCCCCAAAAGGGAGCGCAAACGAGCGCTCAGGGACGTCTACGCGATGGAGCCAGTCACCCCAAAGTTCAACCCATGGTCTTCCTGCCCGATCACCTTCGATCGCAGGGACCATCCGACCAGTATTCGTCATGGCGGTTCAGCCGCACTGGTCCTTGATCCAATTGTTGATGGATTCCATCTCACGCGCGTCCTCATGGATGGCGGCAGTAGCCTGAACCTGCTCTATCAGGATACAGTGCGCAAAATGGGCATCGATCCCTCAAGGATCAAACCCACAAAGACTACCTTTAAAGGAGTCATACCAGGTGTAGAGGCCCTCTGTACGGGCTCAATCACACTGGAGGTTGTCTTCGGATCCCCGGACAACTTCAGAAGCGAAGAGTTGATCTTCGATATCGTCCCCTTCCGCAGCGGCTATCATGCACTGCTCGGACGAACCGCATTTGCTCGATTCAATGCGATGCCACACTATGCTTATCTCAAGCTCAAGATGCCGGGACCATGCGGTGTCATAACAGTTAATGGAAACACAGAGCGCTCCCTCCGTACCAAGGAGCACACCGCGGCCTTGGCAGTGGAAGTACAGAGCGGCCTTGCCAAACAGAATCTTAATTCAGCGGCCAAGCTCCCGGACACTGTCAAGCGGATCCGGACTACTCCGCAGCATAACAGTCCGGCTTGTCAGGAGTTAGACTAGCAATCCGGCCTCTGTCTCTGTCCCAGCCAAATGGCGGCATACGTACCACGCGTACATAACTACGCACTTAAAATACCATGGGCATAGACGGAGGCATAACTATATTGTGGTTCATAATACGGCTCGACCGGACACTCGTACTCTTACTTTTTCCTTTTTCATCCTTTTCAGGTTTTCCACAGGCCCCTCAAGACGGCCTGATCATCGGTCCTTTCGAAGGATAGATACACCAAGATAGCAAGAAGCATTGAGGTATACGGGAATCTCTAGGAAGCCTTTTCGACGATCACTCTACCCGTTCTCAGGACCCTCACGCAGCTCTCCCTTGGTTATGGCATGTAAAATAGCCTTGTTGCTTATCGCACTACTTATACGCTTTGACGTATCAATACATTATAATGGAAACAGTTCACGGCCCAACTTCTGTGGCACTAGCTTACTACTTTTTTCTCGATAATCTTATCCATTGCACCCGTACACTTTGGTATGGCCTAAATTTGCCAGGGGCTTTATTGCGCCCCATATTATGGCAACAAAGTCCGAACACTTTTTACAGTATAGTTCGGCACCCCGAATTTAGCATTATATGCATTGGCTCCGAATCATGTCTTTGGTCAATAGTTGGGTTGCCCGGCTCCTGTGCTTGCTACCCTACGTTCCGCTATATCGGCTAGGGTAGTAAAGGGAGAACTACTGCGATTGTGCCCTGGTTCATCCGGATGAGCACCTCAGTAGAGAAAGCCGAAAACTGACTATCATGATGCGGTGAGAGCCGGTCAGCTATTCGGACGTTACAAATCTTTTGCGGTTTTTTCCGCATTTTGCGATGAATCGGTCTCTACCCGATCTGGTGTTTACAGCACCCTAGTTCAGATTTACGAATACTAGGGGTTGTGCCTAAATTTCTATTATAAAACTCCTATGGCTAAGTGAGGGTGATAAAGCCACATAGTCCGGTTGCCTGGTTCGTTGCGCTAAACACCTCCTTCAAGGACCAAGACTTTGGATAAAGAGTGTTTAGATTTTATCCCGAACACCCCCGTACTTCCTACGTGGGGGCTGAAGCCGACGACTGGCCAACTCTCAGATTTAATAAAAATGGCCGCACAGGAGGAAAAATCTTGATATAAAACAACTAACATTATATTACATATCAGTTTTGTTTCATTGTGCAGGACAGGATAACATATTCATCCGAAGATAATGTCTTTTGCACACTGCTCCGCTACAATGCGGGATCCCTCCAGGACATCGTCAAAATATCGCTTGGGCATGCGGTGCTCCTTGCCCGCGGGCGGTCCCTCGGTCGCGAGCTTGACGACATTCATCTTCGCCCATTGCATCTTGACACGGGCGAAGGCCATCCACGCACCTTCGATGCAGACCGACCGCTTGATAGCATCAAGCCGAGGGCAGGCAGCAACCAGTCGCTTCATGAGCCCGAAGTAGCTTTGGGGTATAGCTTTGGCATGCCATAGACGGATTATCAAATCCTTCATGGCCAATTCAGCCGCCCTATGCAGTTCGGTCAGCTGTTTCAGCTGATCGGTGAGGGGCACCGGATGCTCTGGCGCAAGGTATTGCGACCAGAACAGCTTCTCCGTTGAACTCCCCTCTTCGGCTCGGAAGAAATTCGCAGCATCTGCAATGCTGCGCGGCAGATCCGCAAACGCTCCTGGAGAACTCCAAATCCGGGTCAGTAAGAGCTACCTTTTCTTCACAAATTTGCTTTGCATTATAAAGGCCTTACCCGCTGCGATTCTCCTGGCCTCTTGGATTTCCTGGAGGGCGCCCCGGGCTTCAACCCGGGCCTCTTGCGTGCTCTGGTGGGCCTTAGCAAGCTCGGACTCTTGATCCGTAATCTTGCGCTCCAAGGACTCGCATTTCTTTATAGCGTCCTGGAGCTCTTGTTGGACCTCACCGACCCTGGCCTCGTGCCTTTTGCGGACGGATTGTTCCTCCGCCGCTCTCTTCTCGGGCTCGGCCAGCGCCTTTTTAAGGGCCTCCACCTCGGTCGCCACTGCTATAAATTGTTGGGGAACGTAGCAGAATTTTAAAATTTTCTACGCATCACCAAGATCAATCTATGGAGTCATCTAGCAACGAGCGAGAGGGGAGTGTATCTACATACCCTTGTAGATCGCGAGCGGAAGCATTCAAGAGAACGGGGTTGATGGAGTCGTACTCGTCGTGATCCAAATCACCGATGACCGAGCGCCGAACGGACGGCACCTCCGCGTTCAACACACGTACGGAGCAGAGACGTCTCCTCCTTCTTGATCCAGCAAGGGGGGAGGAGAGGTTGATGGAGATCCAGCAGCACGACGGTGTGGTGGTGGAAGCAGCGGGATTTCAGCAGGGCTTCGCCAAGCGCTACTGGAGGAGGAAGAGGTGTCACGGGAGGGAGAGGGAGGCGCCAGGGGCTGAGCTGTTTCTCCCATGCACCTCCCCACTATATATAGGGGTGGAGGGGGCTGGTTTCTTGCCCTCCAAGTCCATTGGGGCGTTGGCAAAGGTGGAAGGAAAGAAATCCCATCCTTTCCCTTCCCCACCGATTGTTATCCCCCTTTTTTAGGGATCTTGATCTTATCCCTTCGGGATATGATCTTATTCCTTCTAAGGGGGAATCTTGGTGCGCCTTGACTAGGGGTGTGGGGCCTTACCCCCACTACCCACGTTCATGTGGGCCCCCCCATGCAGGTGGGCCCCACTCCGGAACCTTCTAGAACCTTCTCGGTACAATACCGAAAAATCCCGAACATTTTCCGGTGGCCAAAATAGGACTTCCCATATATAAATCTTTACCTCCGAACCATTCCGGAACTCCTCGTGACGTCCAGGATCTCATCCGAGACTCCGAACAACCTTCGGGTTACCGCATACTAATATCTCTATAACCCTAGCGTCACCGAACCTTAAGTGTGTAGACCCTACGGGTTCGGGAGACACGCAGACATGACCGAGACGACTCTCCGGTCAATAACCAACAGCGGGATCTGGATACCCATGTTGGCTCCCACATGCTCCTCGATGATCTCATCGGATGAACCACGATGTCGAGGATTCAATCAATCCCGTACGCAATTCCCTTTGTCTATCGGTACGATACTTGCCCGAGATTCGATCGTCGGTATCTCGATACCTTGTTCAATCTCGTTACCGGCAAGTCTCTTTACTCGTTTCCGTAACACATCCTCCCGTGAACAACTCCTTGATCACATTGAGCTCATTATGATGATGTCCTACCGAGTGGGCCCAGAGGTACCTCTCCGTTACATGGAGTGACAAATCCCAGTCTCGATTCGTGCCAACCCAACAGATACTTTCGGAGATACCCGTAGTGCACCTTTATAGCCACCCAGTTACGTTGTGACGTTTGGTGCACCCAAAGCACTCCTACGGTATCCGGGAGTTGCACAATCTCATGGTCTAAGGAAAAGTTACTTGACATTGGAAAAGCTTTAGCAAACGAACTACACGATCTAGTGCTAGGCTTAGGATTGGGACTTGTCCATCACATCATTCTCCTAATGATGTGATCCCGTTATCAATGACATCCAATGTCCATGGTCAGGAAACCGTAACCATCTATTGATCAACGAGCTAGTCAACTAGAGGCTTACTAGGGACATGTTGTGGTCTATGTATTCACACATGTATTACGATTTCCGGATAACACAATTATAGCATGAATAACAGACAATTATCATGAACAAGGAAATATAATAATAACCATTTTATTATTGCCTCTAGGGCATATTTCCAACAGTCTCCCACTTGCACTAGAGTCAATAATCTAGTTACATTGTGATGAATCGAACACCCATAGAGTACTGGTGTTGATCATGTTTTGCTCGTGAAAGAGGTTTAGTCAATGGATCTGCTACATTCAAATCCGTGTGCACTTTACAAATATCTATGTCTCCATCTTGAACATGTTCACGTATGGAGTTGAAGCGACGCTTGATATGCCTGGTCCTTTTGTGAAACCTGGGCTCCTTGGCAAGGGCAATAGCTCCAGTGTTGTCACAGAAGAGAGCCATTGGACCCGACGCATTTGGAATGACTCCTAGGTCGGTGATGAACTCCTTCATCCATACTGCTTCGTGTGCTGCCTCAGAGGCTGCTATGTACTCCGCTTCGCATGTAGAACCCGCCACGACGCTTTGCTTGCAACTGCACCAGCTTACCGCTCCACCATTCAAAATATACACGTATCCGGTTTGTGACTTGGAGTCATCCGGATCTGTGTCGAAGCTAGCGTCGACGTAACCCTTTACGACGAGCTCTTCGTCACCTCCATATACGAGAAACATATCCTTAGTCCTTTTCAGGTACTTCAGGATGTTCTTGACCGCTGTCCAGTGTTCCTTGCCGGGATTACTTTGGTACCTACCTACCAAACTTACAGCAAGGTTTACATCAGGTCTGGTACACAGCATGGCATACATAATAGACCCTATGGCTGAGGCATAGGGGATGACACTCATCTCTTCTATATCTTTTGCCGTGGTCGGGCATTGAGCCGAGCTCAATTTCACACCTTGCAATACAGGCAAGGACCCCTTCTTGGACTGATCCATATTGAACTTCTTCAATATCTTATCAAGGTATGTGCTTTGCGAAAGACCTATGAGGCGTCTCGATCTATCTCTATAGATCTTGATGCCTAATATATAAGCAGCTTCTCCAAGGTCCTTCATTGAAAAACACTTATTCAAGTAGGCCTTTATACTTTCCAAGAATTCTATATCATTTCCCATCAGCAGTATGTCATCCACATATAATATGAGAAATGCTACAGAGCTCCCACTCACTTTCTTGTAAACACAGGCTTCTCCATAAGTCTGTGTGAACCCAAACGCTTTGATCATCTCGTCAAAGCGAATGTTCCAACTCCGAGATGCTTGCACCAGCCCATAGATTGAGCACTGGAGCTTGCATACCTTGTCAGCATTCTCAGGGTCGACAAAACCTTCCGGTTGTATCATATACAACTCTTCCTTAAGAAAACCATTAAGGAATGCCGTTTTGACGTCCATTTGCCATATCTCATAATCATAGTATGCGGCAATTGCTAACATGATTCTGACGGATTTCAGCTTCGCTACGGGTGAGAAAGTCTCATCGTAGTCAACCCCTTGAACTTGTCGATAACCCTTAGCGACAAGCCGAGCCTTATAGATGGTCACATTACCATCCGCGTCAGTCTTCTTCTTAAAGATCCATTTATTTTCTATGGCTTGCCGATCATCGGGCAAGTCAGTCAAAGTCCATACTTCGTTTTCATACATGGATCCTATCTCGGATTTCATGGCTTCAAGCCATTTGTCGGAATCCGGGCCCGCCATCGCTTCTTCATAGTTCGAAGGTTCACTGTTGTCTAACAACATGATTTCTAGGACAGGATTGCCATACCACTCTGGTGCGGAACGTGTCCTCGTGGACCTTCGAAGTTCAGTGGTAGCTTGATCATGATCATTATCAATAACTTCCTCTCTAGCCTGTGTAGGCTCCACAGAAACATTTTCCTGTGCTGCGCTACTCTCCGGTTCGAGGGTCATCTCATCAAGCTCCACTTTCCTCCCACTTACTTCTTTCGAGAGAAACTCTTTCTCTAGAAAGGATCCATTCCTGGCAACAAAGATCTTGCCCTCGGATCTTAGGTAGAAGGTATACCCAATAGTTTCCTTAGGGTATCCTATGAATACGCATTTTTCCGACTTGGGTTCGAGCTTCTCTGGTTGAAGTTTCTTCACATAAGCATCGCATCCCCAAACTTTCAGAAACGACAGCTTAGGTTTCTTCCCAAACCATAATTCATACGGTGTCGTCTCAACGGATTTTGACGGTGCCCTATTTAAAGTGAATGCGGCAGTCTCTAAAGCATAACCCCAAAAGGATAGCGGTAAATCAGTAAGAGACATCATAGATCGCACCATATCCAATAGAGTGCGATTACGACGTTCGGACACACCATTACGCTGAGGTGTTCCAGGCGGCGTGAGTTGTGAAACAATTCCACATTTCCTTAAGTGCGTGCCAAATTCATGACTCAAATATTCTCCTCCACGATCTGATCGTAAGAACTTTATTTTCTTGTCACGTTGATTCTCAACCTCACTCTGAAATTCCTTGAACTTTTCAAAGGTCTCAGACTTGTGCTTCATCAAGTAGACATACCCATATCTAATCAAATCATCGGTGAGGGTGAGAACATAACGATAACCACCGCGAGCCTCAACACTCATTGGACCACACACATCAGTATGTATGATCTCCAATAAGTTGGTTGCTCGCTCCATTGTTCCGGAGAACGGAGTCTTGGTCATCTTGCCCAAGAGGCATGGTTCGCATCTGTCAAATGATTCATAATCAAGAGACTCCAAAAGTCCATCTGCATGGAGTTTCTTCATGCGTTTAACACCGATATGACCAAGGCGGCAGTGCCACAAGTATGTGGGACTATCGTTATCAACCTTGCATTTCTTGGCATTCACATTATAAACATGTGTAACATCACGTTCGAGATTCAATAAAAATAAACCATTCACCAGCGTGGCATGACCATAAAACATATCTCTCATATAAATAGAACAACCATTATTCTCAGATTTAAATGAGTAGCCATCTCGCATTAAGCGAGATCCAGATACAATGTTCATGCTCAAAGCTGGTACTAAATAACAATTATTGAGGTTTAAAACTAATCCCGTAGGTAGATGCAGAGGTAGCGTGCCGACGGCGATCACATCGACCTTGGAACCATTCCCGACGCGCATCGTCACCTCGTCCTTTGCCAGTCTACGCTGATTCCGCAGTTCCTGCTTTGAGTTACAAATATGAGCAACCGCACCGGTATCAAATACCCAGGAACTACTACGAGTGCTGGTAAGGTACACATCAATTACATGTATATCATATATACCTTTGGTATTGCCGGCCTTCTTGTCCGCCAAGTACTTGGGGCAGTTTCGCTTCCAGTGACCGTTTCCCTTGCAATAAAAGCACTCAGTCTCAGGCTTGGGTCCATTCTTCGACTTCTTCCCGGCAGCTAGCTTACCGGGCGCGGCAACTCCCTTGCCGTCCTTCTTGAAGTTCTTCTTACCCTTGCCCTTCTTGAACTTAGTGGTTTTATTCACCATCAACACTTGATGTTCCTTTCTGATCTCTGCCTCCGCTGACTTCAGCATCGCATATACCTCAGGAATGGTCTTTTCCATCCCCTGCATGTTGAAGTTCATCACGAA
This sequence comes from Thinopyrum elongatum, assembly GCA_011799875.1. Lineage (NCBI taxonomy): Eukaryota > Viridiplantae > Streptophyta > Magnoliopsida > Poales > Poaceae > Thinopyrum > Thinopyrum elongatum. The sequence goes on from CM022299.1 coordinate 303,665,585, forward strand.
GCTCTTGTAGCTAGGTGGAAGCGACTGAAGGATTCTGTCAACGACCGCGTCATCCGGGAGATTAACTCCCAGCTGAGACAAGCGGCTGTGCAACCCAGACATTTTGAGTATGTGCTCGCTGACAGAACTATTTTCCTCCATCTTACAGCTGTAGAACTTATCGGAGACTTCATATCTCTCGATCCGGGCATGAGCTTGGAAAACCATTTTCAGCTCTTCGAACATCTCATATGCTACGTGATGCTCAAAACGCTTTTGGAGCCCCGGTTCTAAGCTGAAGAGCATGCCGCACTGAACGAAGGAGTAATCATCGGTGCGTGTCTGCCAAACGTTCAAATCGTCTGGCAGTGCTGGGAGAGCAGGTGGGTCACCTAACGGTGCTTCAAGGACATATGATTTCTTGGCAGCTATGAGGATAATCCTCAGGTTACGGACCCAGTCCGCATAGTTGCTACCATCGTCTTTCAGCTTGTTTTTCTCTAGGAACGCGTTGAAGTTGAGGGTAACATTAGCGTTGGCCATTTGATCTACAAGATAGATATGTAACATTTATACTAAGTTCATGACAATTAAGTTCATCTAATCAAATTATGTAATGAACTCCCACTCAGATAGACATCCCTCTCGTCATCTAAGTGATTACATGATCCGAATCGACTAGGCCGTGTCCGATCATCACGTGAGACGGACTAGTCATCAACGGTGAACATCCCCATGTTGATCGTATCTTCTATACGACTCATGCTCGACCTTTCGGTCTCTTGTGTTCCGAGGCCATGTCTGTACATGCTAGGCTCGTCAAGTCAACCTAAGTGTATTGCTGTGTAAATCTGGCTTACACCCGTTGTATTCGAACGTTAGAATCTATCACACCCAATCAACACGTAGTGCTTCGAAACAACGAACCTTCGCAACGGTGCACAGTTAGGGGGAACACTTTCTTGAAATTTTAGTAAGGGATCATCTTATATATGCTACCGTCGTTCTAAGCAAATAAGATGCAAAAACATGATAAACGTCTCATGCAATCAAAATAGTGACATGATATGGCCATTATCACTTTGCTCCTTTTGATCTCCATCTTCGGGGCTCCATGATCATCATCGTCACCGGCATGACACCATGATCTCCATCATCATGATCTCCATCATCGTGTCTTCATGAAGTTGTCTCGCCAACTATTACTTCTACTACTACGGCTAACGGTTAGCAATAAAGTAAAGTAATTACATGGCGAATTTCAATGACACGCAGGTCATATAATAAATTAAGACAACTCCTATGGCTCCTGCCGGTTGTCATACTCATCGACATGCAAGTCGTGATTCCTATTACAAGAACATGATCATCTCATACATCACATATATCATTCATCACATCCTTTGGCCATATCACATCACAAAGCACTTGCTGCAAAAACAAGTTAGACGTCCTCTAATTGTTGTTGCAAGTTTTTTCGTGGCTGCTATAGGTTTCTAGCAAGAACGTTTCTTACCTATGCCAAAACCACAACGTGATATGCCAATTTCTATTTACCCTTCATAAGGACCCTGTTCATCGAATCCGATCCGACTAAAGTGGGAGAGACAGACACCCGCTAGCCACCTTATGCAACTAGTGCATGTCAGTCGGTGGAACCTGTCTCACGTAAGCGTACGTGTAAGGTCGGTCCGGGCCGCTTCATCCCACAGTGCCGCCGAATCAAGATAAGACTAGTAACGGCAAGAAGATTGACAAATCGACGCCCACAACTACTTTGTGTTCTACTCGTGCAAGATACTACGCATAGACCTAGCTCATGATGCCACTGTTGGGGAACGTAGCAGAATTTTAAAATTTTCTACGCATCACCAAGATCAATCTATGGAGTCATCTAGCAACGAGCGAGAGGGGAGTGTATCTACATACCCTTGTAGATCACGAGCGGAAGCGTTCAAGAGAACGGGGTTGATGGAGTCGTACTCGTCGTGATCCAAATCACCGATGACCGAGCGCCGAACGGACGGCACCTCCGCGTTCAACACACGTACGAAGCAGAGACGTCTCCTCCTTCTTGATCCAGCAAGGGGGGAGGAGAGGTTGATGGAGATCCAGCAGCACGACGGTGTGGTGGTGGAAGCAGCGGGATTTCAGCAGGGCTTCGCCAAGCGCTACTGGAGGAGGAAGAGGTGTCACGGGAGGGAGAGGGAGGCGCCAGGGGCTGAGCTGTTTCTCCCATGCACCTCCCCACTATATATAGGGGTGGAGGGGGCTGGTTTCTTGCCCTCCAAGTCCATTGGGGCGTTGGCAAAGGTGGAAGGAAAGAAATCCCATCCTTTCCCTTCCCCACCGATTGTTATCCCCCTTTTTTAGGGATCTTGATCTTATCCCTTCGGGATATGATCTTATTCCTTCTAAGGGGGAATCTTGGTGCGCCTTGACTAGGGGTGTGGGGCCTTACCCCCACTACCCACGTTCATGTGGGCCCCCCCATGCAGGTGGGCCCCACTCCGGAACCTTCTAGAACCTTCTCGGTACAATACCGAAAAATCCCGAACATTTTCCGGTGGCCAAAATAGGACTTCCCATATATAAATCTTTACCTCCGAACCATTCCGGAACTCCTCGTGACGTCCAGGATCTCATCCGAGACTCCGAACAACCTTCGGGTTACCGCATACTAATATCTCTATAACCCTAGCGTCACCGAACCTTAAGTGTGTAGACCCTACGGGTTCGGGAGACACGCAGACATGACCGAGACGACTCTCCGGTCAATAACCAACAGCGGGATCTGGATACCCATGTTGGCTCCCACATGCTCCTCGATGATCTCATCGGATGAACCACGATGTCGAGGATTCAATCAATCCCGTACGCAATTCCCTTTGTCTATCGGTACGATACTTGCCCGAGATTCGATCGTCGGTATCTCGATACCTTGTTCAATCTCGTTACCGGCAAGTCTCTTTACTCGTTTCCGTAACACATCATCCCGTGAACAACTCCTTGATCACATTGAGCTCATTATGATGATGTCCTACCGAGTGGGCCCAGAGGTACCTCTCCGTTACATGGAGTGACAAATCCCAGTCTCGATTCGTGCCAAACCAACAGATACTTTCGGAGATACCCGTAGTGCACCTTTATAGCCACCCAGTTACGTTGTGACGTTTGGTGCACCCAAAGCACTCCTACGGTATCCGGGAGTTGCACAATCTCATGGTCTAAGGAAAAGTTACTTGACATTGGAAAAGCTTTAGCAAACGAACTACACGATCTAGTGCTAGGCTTAGGATTGGGTCTTGTCCATCACATCATTCTCCTAATGATGTGATCCCGTTATCAATGACATCCAATGTCCATGGTCAGGAAACCGTAACCATCTATTGATCAACGAGCTAGTCAACTAGAGGCTTACTAGGGACATGTTGTGGTCTATGTATTCACACATGTATTACGATTTCCGGATAACACAATTATAGCATGAATAACAGACAATTATCATGAACAAGGAAATATAATAATAACCATTTTATTATTGCCTCTAGGGCATATTTCCAACATAAATATCATGGCACTATGGTCAATACAAATCATTTATCCTTTCTGATATACAGAAGGATATGGCATACCTTGCTTATCCTCCAGCTGCTTTTTCACACGGCCGAGCTCTTCCTCGGCCCGCTCCAGACTCTGCTTCAGTCCGGAGACTTCGGCAGCATGGGAGGTCGCAGCCAGCAGCGACGCCTATTTTTTCACATAGACATGTATGGTTAGTCTCCTGCAAAAATTGTTTGATCCTCTGTCCGGCTTTTCTTTTCGAACACCGGACAGTGTCTCAGGGGCTACTGTCTATACTGTGATATTCTTTTTACATAATTGCATTTCATACCTCAAAACCTGTTAGAAGGCTTGTGCAGGCTTCGGTCAGTCCGCTCTTCGCGGACTGAATCTTCTCAATCACCGTACCCATGAGCGCACGGTGTTCCTCTACAATGGAAGCACTTCGCAGCGCTTCCAGTAGGGTGTTCGGTGCCTCTGGTTGGACAGAGGTCACCGGCGAAATGGGCACACCCCCTTCTCTCGAAGGAGGCTGCTTGCCGGATTCTGGAGCCGTATAGGTCTCCGGGACCGCATTCGGCTGAGGGCCGAATTGGACCTGGCCCCCATTGCCAGGTTCCATGGGGATTTGCTCCCCCACGTGTCCGGCGGCCGAGGTTTCACCCTCTGGCGCCGCGCTGACGGCCTCTTGCATCTCTTCCTGGCCTGGGATCCTTTGGGACAACACCTCGGTGTCATCCATGGCCTTGGGAGAGGAGGTCGCCGGAAGGGACCCGCTGTCCATCACCTTCGGGTCCAGCGAATTCCACGAAGATGAGGATCGCTCGAGGTCGGAACGAACCGGACTGCAAGTACATAATTCAACATGTTAAAACTATGGAGAAAAGAGGCTGGATATATAAATGCGTCAGGGTCTTTGAGTACTCATGATCCGGCCAGGGGCTTGTCTCGGGGACGCCGCTCTGGGCTGCTGTCGACATCCCACGCGGAGTTATCCGCGAGGGAGACCTTCCCCTTCTTGGACGCCTCTGCCTCCAGATTTATGGAGGCCGCCCTTTTCTTCCTTCCCCCCTCAGGGGGAGAGTAGCTTTCCTCCTCCTCCCCGTCGTCCTCTGCGGCGGAGGAGTGAGTCTCGGCGTCTTCGGACGTCGCGGCCGAAGTTCCCTTGCGACGTAGACCACTTCTGGTCTCCTTGGCCTTTTTCTTGGCCTTCTTCTCCGGCGCTTGGTAGGGCGCCGGGACCAGCATCTTCGTTAGAAGCGGGATGGCTGGTTCCTCGGGCAGCGGAGCCGGACACTTGATCCGCTCTGCCTTCTTCATCCAGACCTGAAAAAATAAATAGGGAGGCTTAGGCATTTTCCCTGAGTAAGCAAGTAAAGGATACACCTTCAAGGCACGAAAAACTTACCGGACTGGCGGGATGGGCCAGGTCGTGCCTGCGGTCCTCGGTCGTCTCCGGCCATTTCTCGCTGGCCTTAAAAAGCACCTTCCAGATGTCTTCGTGCGTAGTTCCGAAGAACTGTTGCAAGGTCTGGTGCTCGGCCGGATCGAATTCCCACAGATGGCAAGTCCGGCTTTGGCATGGAAGGATCCGGCGAACTAGCATCACCTGGATCACATTGACAAGCTTGATGTTCTTGTCCACCATGCTCTGAATACGCGCCTGCAGCGCTGTCAGCTCGTCTGACGACACCCAATCTAGGCCCTTCTCTAGCCAGGAGGTGAGCCGCGTTAGGGCTCCGGACTTGAATTCGGGAGCCGCGGCCCAGGTAGCGTCGCGGGGCTCTGTGATATAGAACCACAGTTGTTGCCACCCTTTAACGGTCTCCACAAAGGTACCTTTGGGCCATGTGACGTTGGGCATCTTGCTCACCATGGCGCCTCCGCACTCTGCGTGTTGGCCATCCACCACCTTTGGCTTCACATTGAAGATCTTGAGCCACAGTTCGAAGTGGGGTGGGATGCGGAGGAAAGCCTCGCACACGACAATAAATGCCGAGATGTTGAGGAAAGAATTTGGGGCTAGATCATGGAAATCTAGCCCGTAGAAGAACATGAGTCCGCGGACGAAAGGGTGGAGAGGAAACCCTAACCCACGGATGAAGTGGGGGATGAACACCACCCTCTCATGAGGCCTGGGGGTGGGGATGATCTGTCCCTTGGTCGGAAGCCGATGGGCGATTTCCTTGGCCAAATACCCCGCCTCCCGGAGCTTCGTGATGTCCTTCTCCTTGACGGAGGAGGCCATCCACTTGCCTTGCGCTCCGGATCCGGACATGGTCAGAGTGCTTCTTTGAGGCGGAAAAAGATGAGAACTTGGGCGCTGGAGCTCGAGAATAGAGAGGCAGAGAAAGAGAAGGCGTGGGTGAAAGGGGTGAATCCTTATCTCCTTATAAAGGCAGTGAATATCAAGCACCTCCCCACTCGCCTTAAAACTCGCCTATTCCCAAGGGCCGTGCAGACGGCACGGCTGGATTACCCACGCCCGTATTGATGAGAATCCCGTAATAAAGGGACACGATCTCTGCTGTGACAAGGCGTGCCACCGGAAACCGCATCTTAAAGCGTGGAGCGGGAGGCTAAAAACCGGTTCGAAATAATGACCGTGCAGGAACGTGGTGTCGCGTTACAAAAAGTTGTCAGCGCATTGGACTCGTGAAATATTATACTCTCTGCGGTTGTGTGTGGTACTTGTTTTGCAGAGCCGGACACGTCTTCTGTGCCCGAAGTCTGTTTTTGGAGTATTCGAAGGAGGAACCCGCCTTGCAATGCCGAAGACAATCTGCGCGCTGGACACATCGTCATTGAAGCCTGGTTCAGGTGCTACTGAGGGAGTCCTGGATTAAGGGGTCCTCGGGCGTCCGGGCTACGTAATGTGGGCCGGACTGATGGGCCATGAAGATACAAGACAGAAGACTCTCTCCCGTGTCTGGATGGGACTCTCCATGGCGTGGATGGCAAGCTTGGCGTTTGGATATGAAGATTCCTTTCTCTGTAACCGACTTTGTACAACCCTAGTCCCCTCCGTTGTCTATATAAAACGGAGGGTTTAGTCCGTAGAGGCAATCATAATCGCAATCATAATCAGACAGGCTAGACTTCTAGGGTTTTAGCCATTATGATCTCATGGTAGATCAACTCTTGTAATACTCATATTCATCAAGATCAATCAAGCAGGACGTAGGGTATTACCTCCATCGAGAGGGCCCGAACCTGGGTAAACATCGTGTCCCTCATCTCCTGTTACCATCGACCTTAGACGCACAGTTCGGGACCCCCTACCCGAGATCCGCCGGTTTTGACACCGACAAGGGGTGTCGGCTCGGTCGATGCGCCCTAGAGGGGGCGATCTGACTTTACGTCGGGGCGACGGCCCCGGATGTGGTGCGACGTTCGTGGTCTGCGAGCGGTTGGCCTGAGCAGCGTGGGCTGCGGGCAGCGGGGTTGTGCGGCATTGCTGCTCAAGGGGAGCGGTGGAATGTCGGGGCGGCTGTGACGCCCCGGCTTAAACGTGCACTAATCATAGACGCAAATGCACACGATCAAGCCTAAGGACTAACTTGAAGATATCACAACACAACTCTAGACACAAATTTAAAATAATACAAGCTTTATGTTACAAGCCAGGGGCCTCGAGGGCTCGAATACATAAGCTCGCTTACAGGCGTCAGCGGAAGCATCAGATATCTGAGAACATATATAAAAGATAAAATAAATAGGCCTTTAAAAGGCGAGGCAAAAGAAAACACTACGATCGAAAAGGCGCAGGCCTCCTGACTGGGACCCTCCGAACCTACTCCTGGTCGTCAGCCAACTCGTAGTAGTAGCCATCCTCGGGGTAGTAGTAGTGATCGTCGACAGGGCAGCTGGCTCCGGGGCTCCGTCATCTAATCGCATCAAACGGATAAGGGGAAAAGAGGAAGCAAGCAACCATGAGTACTCATCCGAAGTACTCAGCAAGCAAGGGTCTACTCTACATATGCAACATTATCAATGAAAATCTGTATATGTGGACTGGGCTGCAGAAATGCCAGAATAGAGAGAAGGCCTAGTCCCATCGAAGACTAGCATCTTCAGCGGTCTTGCAGCATTAGAAGAGTGTAGATTAGTACAGTATAAAGTAGTAGTAACATTAAGTATCAACCTCGGCCAGAGATCCTTTCTCGACTCCCTGCGAGAAAGCAATCCCAGAGCCATACTATGCATTTCTCAACTCAACATTATGTTCTAGTTGTATCGATTGGGATACAACTCCGAGCGTCCGTTACCGAGGATCCGGCTATGCATAGATTAGTTCTTCCCTGCAGGGGTGCACCAACTTACCCACCATGCTCGCTTAACTCCGTCCGGACACACTTTTCTGGGTCATGCCCGGCCTCGGCCAAACGATACACCGCAGCCCTACCTAAAGCTCAGCAGAGAGGTCCCCGCCGGTCTACATCCTAAGCACTCCGGGGTCTTGGGCCCATCGCCCGTTGCACTTCGGGTCGTTGTGCGCAGGGTGGATACCAGCGTCGCCTCAGATGGCCGACAAGATCCGACCGTGCCACAATGCGGAACTGGATGTCTGATAGAGCTTTCGGCTCATGCCACGATGCAGAGTGCCCATAACTTTTCCCGCGTGATGGTTAGTGCTATCGGGCTAGAGGCCCACTCGGATCAAATATCCAAATCGTTAGTGTTTTGGTAGTGCGGTAACGAGCAGAGACTCACGATCGATGTGACCCCGTCGCCCCATCTCGAGGACTTGCGGCAAGGGCTAAGAATGCCCGACCATGCCTCGTAATTATTTCTCGGGTACCCTCCAAGTCAACCCGACTCCACATCACTCACGGGTACCCCTCAGGGCCGACCCGATGTCATCATGGTTCTGTGTTAAGTCAAAAGTATCCGTGTGTCCAAACACCAGGGGGAAACCTAAGGAATCACCCTCGATGGATTCCACCTAATGTAGTCGTCAAGGTGAACTTAAGAGGAGTCACCCTCGAGGTTCACACTTGAAATGCTGCACGACAGAGTCGTATTGGGAGTGGTGAAGGAGGAATCACCCTCGATGACCACGACCAATTAACTACCCTACAAGGTTAACATCAGAAGTGCTGACGAGGTATCACCCTCGGCACTCGATAGTAACCCAGTAGTGTCATACAACTAAGGGGGTAATGTGCGGTGTTGGGGCCTGGTCGTCGAGTCTTTCGATGATCCAGCGGGGCAACTGGGACAAGTGGGATCACTGGGGTTCACTAACCAGCCTATACTAAATAGTTTAGGATAAGCAGGTAGGTATCAACAACAGTTACAAAAACAGGCTATGCATCAGAAATAGGATAAACAGTAGCAGCAGCAATTTCTATTGCAAGCATAAGAGAGAAGAGAATAGGCGATATAGGCATGTTCAAAGGGGGGGTGCTTGCCTAGTTGCTTGGCGGCAAAGGCAGGTTCGTCAGTGAGGTCGTTGATCTCTGGAGCTGCGTCGGTCTCGGGGACGACGTCAGTGTCAGGGTCTACTGAGATAGAAGAGGGGGAGGAAACAAATAAATTCATAGCAAACATATGCAACACAGAGCATGTTATGCTAACGTGCAGTGCAGGGTTGCCTAAAAGCTTGTCTAAGTCATACTAGTTATTTTAGGATTTAAGGTTGATTTATTAACCGGTGTATATGCACTATTCATCTATCGGAAACAGGCTAAAAGTTGCGGGTTCACCTCCGTAGAGGGTCCCGACATGGAAACAGATAGCACGGTTGGATTCGTCTCATCGTTCTAATCAACTTTCATGTATAAAGTTTTTCGATCTGAGCTACGGATTATTTTCTATGAATTTTCAAAGGTTTTAGACATTTTCTGGAATTTATTTTATTTATCTAATTCAACATTATCCAGAACAGTAGCAGTGACGTCAGCATGATGAAAAGATGACATCATTAGTCAACAGGATGGCTGACCAGGTCAAACCTGACCAGTGGGCCCCACCGGTCCGTGACTGATCTAATTAACAGTGGTTAATTAACTTAAACTAACCTGATTATCTAACGGGACCCACTTGTCAGTGGCTATACTAATTAACCATTTAATTTAATTTCAAATTAGCCTAATTAATCGTGGGGGCCCCACATATCAGTGGCACTGTGTGTCCAGTCAGCACAGTTGACCACAGTCAACGTGGTCAACTGGGGCCTGGGTGCCCACGGGCAGTGACCCTGGGGGTGGCCCCACCGGTGCCAGCTCAGCGGAGCGTCGGAGACGAGCTCCGACGAGCTCCCGCGGTGGTGTCCTCGCCGGAGAGGCTCGGAAATCGGCTACAGAGAGCCGTTTGGCGTGCGACTACTCGCGTTCGAACGGGCACTTGATGCCGCGTCTGTTGGTCGCAGCGCCGGACCAAATGGTCGCCGGAAACGGTGACGGCGATGAGTTCAGCGGCGCCGGCGTTCAGGTGGTCTACGGCTACGGCGAAACAGGGCTCGAGGAGGCACGCGCGTGCGCGCGTTGGGCTCGCGGGGAGGAGCTGAACATATTGGCGTGCTCAGACGAGCTTGACAACTACTGTAACAACGGCGACGAGCTACGCGGCGGAGCACGGCTCGGCCATCGCCGGCGACAGCGCCAGAGGTGGCGAAACGAGGGGAAACAGAGGGGAAAGAGCACAGGCTCACCGAGGAGGCTCACGGAGGCCCGGTGGTGGATTAGGAGCAGCAGACGGCGCCGAATTCGCGGAAGATCGTCGGCGGCAGCAGGAGGATGGAGAGCTCGTGGCCGTCCCCGTAGCACCGCCCGGCTCGAACTGACGCCCGTAGTCGACGTGGAGGGGCACGGCGGAGCTTGTGTGCACGGTGGCTGGGCGAGGGGCGGCCGGTGGACGCGGTGAAGCAGCGGTACGGCGACGACGGCGCTCGGCTGCGTGCCAGAGAAGAGGGGAAGCGAGGGAAGAGAGCGCTGGGGAAAGGGGGACAATGGCGAGGCGACCAGGGGAGATGGAGGAGGCCTCGGCCTTATCCTCCCGCTGTCGGTGGCATCGCCGTGTCGGCCAGCGGTCGGCGAGCGCGCGCTCGGCCACGGGCGCGGTGACACGGCGAGGGAGAGAGAGTGAGGAGGGAGAGGTGGGCCGGCTGGGCTGGGCCAGGTGCACTGTGCACTTAGGCCCAGTCCCTGGCAGTAGTTTAGGCCTTTTTTTCCTTTTTCTTTTCTATTTTTCTAATTTTGTTTCTGTTTTGCAAATCGTTTAGCCACCATTTGAGTTTTGTAAAATATGTGACTTAGCTCAATAATTATAGTGTAATATTTACTACTGCCAGAAAATGGTTTGGAGCCAAAATGATTTCATTTGAATTTTGGATTAAATGAAATGGATTTAATCATTGTTGTTTTGGTACTGTTTCATGATGATAGAGTCATTTGAATAATCCAATTAATGTTGATCTTATTTTTATAATTGATTTGGGAATATTTGCAACATTATGAACATTTTAGTTCCTGTATTTGAGCAACTTTTATTTTCACTTTAAGTTTGAATTGCAATTTGAATTGGAATTTGAAATGAGCTATGATCCAAATGATGATCAAGCACTATTAATCATGGTGACTACGCATTATCAGAGGGTGATCACCGTAGTGTGATGTTGGGGATGTTACAAATCTCCTCCACTACAAGAAATCTCGTCCCGAGATTTAAGTGGGGAAGTAAAGGGTAACTTCGGGAGAACTGACCTTTGTAGGGTCGAATATCTAGTGGACAACTCAGGGATTGTTGCAAAAGTATCTCTCGAGTTGAAACTTAAGAACACATCGAGAGCAAAGTATGAAGGTACCATAAGAAGTTTCAAGTGAATGGACAAACGATCGATACCTGAACAGAGTGTGAGAAGGGGGTTAAGAGCATCGGGATTAGATCATCTCTCGGAGGGTGGCTCGTGATAACACACAAAACCAAGGGCATATGATACTTCAGAATCAAGGATGTACAGGAGAGTCAGGTTCCGATCCTGAGGAACTGTGGGGGGTGTCGATCAAAAGTAGGGAGAACGGTGACATCTTACCGGTCACGACAATAATTAAGCAGTGTAATAGATACTTAACAGTAGCCAATTAAGACATACAGATCCATACATAAGTTCAGTTACAGACCAGCGTTATAACAGCATGAAGGTAAGTAGACAACTTAGGCGGCACGCAGGCACGCAGTGGAGGGATTCAACTACGCGACATAGCGACATGCTACATCAACGTCGAGGAACACCTCTGTAACGGGGTAACTGCAAGTGCGGACGACGAATGGCTGTCGCAGGAAAATCCTGCTCTCCATGTGCACTCTGATGCAGAATCCGGACTCGAGCTGGAAGAAGAGGCCCACGTGCAGGTGTGTGACCTCCAACAGCAGGCCGATCAATACCAGTATACATCTGAGTCCTGCGCGGGTAAAGGATGTACTCCGGATGTATCCCTGCTCGAACAGCTGGTAGCAACTGTGTCATAGCATCGTAGAGACGTGCTCGAGTGGCAAACAACTCGACGGCAAGAGCCCGAACAGTGCGATCCAGAGCCTGAGTGCACTGAATCAGAACCTGCGGGTCGTAACGACGACACTCGTACGGGGCACAGATAGCTGTGTAGTACCCAGTAGCACCTCCAGCAGGGGCATACGGAATGTATCGGAACTCAGAGTCATCCAAGCTAATGCTGAGCTCTCCTCGGAGATGAGCAACAGCAGAGTAGGCGGCATCATGGACTGCCATCTCAATCGTCACGCCGATACCGTGGAAAAGGTGCAGCTCAGTGTCTGAGTCATCTTGCTGATCATAGATACGAACATCAGCATGGTACTGCTCCTGGTTGAACTCGCGATAATCCTCGTAGACCATGTACTCAGGGTTACCAGCGGTAGCCCAGTCTAGTCAGGAGGGTGATCAGGACAGCTGGAAAACCAGGGGCATCACGAGCCCAAGTGCGAAGCACAAGCTGCGTCGCAGGGCGTGGTGGAAACAAACGATCCATCTGAAACAGAGGAAATTCAGGGTTGTCAAATGACAAGGAGAAGTATAATTCAACTCGGAGAGAAAGGTTAAACAAACCAATGGAAAGGAAAATGATTATCAGACTAATCAGATCAATGGTAAGGAATAAGCACATATATCCAGCTCTCCGGGTAGACGAGATTTACGAGATCCTAAGTGTCGGCGTTAATAAAATTCATTTAACCCGAAAAGAAGAGAATTCAGAGTCCCAGAGTATAGAAGAGGAATAAAAGATCCTAATACCACCCAATTGGCGACGTAGGCCCGTAAGCCACACAGCCAAGTTAGTAAAACAGATTTCGACGCCTAGACTCAACTTTGGCCAAGGAGTTGGAAAGGGGGTTCCTACAGGCAGTCGGCTCTGATACCAACCTGTGACGCCCCGGCTTAAATGTACACTAATCATACACGCAAATGCACACGATCAAGCCTAAGGACTCACTTGAAGATATCACAACACAACTCTAGACACAAATTTAAAATAATACAAGCTTTATGTTACAAGCCAGGGGCCTCGAGGGCTCAAATACATAAGCTCGCTTACAGGTGTCAGCGGAAGCATCAGATATCTAAGAACAGATATAAAAGATAAAACAAATAGGCCTTTAAAAGGCGAGGCAAAAGAAAACACTACGATCGAAAAGGCGCAGGCCTCCTGCCTGGGACCCTTCGAACCTACTCCTGGTCGTCAGCCAACTCGTAGTAGTAGCCATCCTCGGGGTAGTAGTAGTGATCGTCGACAGGGCAGCTGGCTTCGGGGCTCCGTCATCTGATCGCATCAAACGGATAAGGGGAAAAGAGGAAGCAAGCAACCGTGAGTACTCATCCGAAGTACTCAGCAAGCAAGGATCTACTCTACATATGCAACATTATCAATGAAAATCTGTATATGTGGACTGGGCTGCAGAAATACCAGAATAGAGAGAAGGCATAGTCCTATCGAAGACTAGCATCTTCAGCGGTCTTGCAGCATTAGAAGAGTGTAGATTAGTACAGTATAAAGTAGTAGTAACATTAAGTATCAACCTCGGCCAGAGATCCTTTCTCGACTCCCTGCGAGAAAGCAATCCCAGAGCCATACTATTCATTTCTCAACTCAACATTATGTTCTAGTTGTATCGATCGGGATACAACTCCGAGCGTCCGTTACCGAGGATCCGGCTATGCATAGATTAGTTCTTCCCTGCAGGGGTGCACCAACTTACCCACCACGCTCGCTTAACTCCGGCCGGACACACTTTTCTGGGTCATGCCCGGCCTCGGCCAAACGATACACCGCAGCCCTACCTAAAGCTCAGCAGAGAGGTCCCCGCCGGTCTACATCCTAAGCACTCCGGGGTCTTGGGCCCATCGCCCGTTGCACTTCGGGTCGTTGTGCGCAGGGTGGATACCAGCGTCGCCTCGGATGGCCGTCACGATCCGACCGTGCCACAATGCTGAACTGGACGTCTGACAGAGCTTTCGGCTGATGCCACGATGCAGAGTGCCCATAACTTTTCCCGTGTGATGGTTAGTGCTATCGGGCCAGAGGCCCACTCGGATCAAATATCCAAATCGTTAGTGTTTTGGTAGTGCGGTAACGAGTAGAGACTCACGATCGATGTGACCCCGTCGCCCCGTCTCGAGGACTTGCGGCAAGGGCTAAGAATGCCCGGCCACGCCTCGTAATTATTTCTCGGGTACCCTCTAGGTCAACCCGACTCCACATCACTCGCGGGTACCCCTCAGGGTCGACCCGATGTCATCATGGTTCTGTGTTAAGTCAAAAGTATCCGTGTGTCCAAACACCAGGGGGAAACCTGAGGAATCACCCTCGATGGATTCCACCTAATGTAGTCGTCAAGGTGAACTTAAGAGGAATCACTCTCGAGGTTCACACTTGAAGTGCTGCACGACAGAGTCGTATTGGGAGTGGTGAAGGAGGAATCACCCTCGATGACCACGACCAATTAACTACCCTACAAGGTTAACATCAGAAGTGCTAACAAGGTATCACCCTCGGCACTCGATAGTAACCCAGTAGTGTCGTACAACTAAGGGGGTGATGTGCGGTGCTGGGGTCTGGTCGTCGAGTCTTCTAATGATGCAGCAGGGCAACTGGGACAAGTGGGATCACTGGGGTTCACTAACCAGCCTATACTAAACAGTTTAGGATAAGCAGGTAGGTATCAACTGCAGTTACAAAAACAGGCTATGCATCAGAAATAGGATAAACAGTAGCAGCAGCAATTTCTAATGCAAGCATAAGAGAGAAGAGAATAGGCGATATAGGCATGTTCAAAGGGGGTGCTTGCCTGGTTGCTCGGCGGCAAAGGCAGGTTCGTCAGTGGGGTCGTCGATCTCCGGAGCTGCGTCGGTCTCGGGGACGGCGTCGGTCTCGGGGTCTACCGAGATAGAAGAGGGGGAGGAAACAAATAAATTCACAGCAAACATATGCAACACAGAGCATGCTATGCTAACGTGCAGCACAGGGTTTCCTAAAAGCATGTCTAAGTCATACTAGTTATTTTAGGATTTAAGTTGGATTTATTAACCGGTGTATATGCACTATTCATCTATCAGAAACAGGCTAAAAGTTGCGGGTTCACCTCCGTAGAGGGCCCCGACATGGAAACAGATAGCACGGTTGGATTCGTCTCGTCGTTTTGAGCAACTTTCATGTATAAAGTTTTTCGATCTGAGCTACGGATTATTTTCTATGAATTTACAAAGGTTTTAGACATTTTCTAGAATTTATTTTATTTATCTAATTCAACATTATCCAGAACAGTAGCAGTGATGTCAGCATGATGAAATGATGACATCATCAGTCAACAGAACGGCTGACCAGGTCAAACCTAACTAGTGGGCCCCACCGGTCCGTGACTGATCTAATTAACAGTGGTTAATTAACTTAAACTAACCTGATTATCTAACGGGACCCACTTGTCAGTGGCTATACTAATTAACTATTTAATTTAATTTCAAATTAGCCTAATTAATCGTGGGGGCCCCTCATATCAGTGGCACTGTGTGCCCAGTCAGCATAGTTGACCACGGGTCAACTGGGGCCTGGGGGCCCACGGGCAGTGACCCTGGGGGTGGCCCCACCGGTGCCAGCTCAACGGAGCGCTGGAGACGAGCTCCGGCGAGCTCCCGCGGCGGCGTCCTCGCCGGAGAGGCTCGGAAATCGGCTACAGAGGGTCGTTTGGCGTGCGACTACTCGCGTTCGAATGAGCACTTGATGCCGCGTCCGTTGGTGGCAGCGCCAGACCAAATGGTCACCGGAAACGGTGACGGCGACGAGTTCAGCGGCGCCGGCATTCGGGTGGTCTACGGCTACAGCGAAACAGGGCTCGAGGAGGCACGCGCGTGCGCGCGTTGGGCTCGCGGGGAGGAGCTGAACATGCTGGCGTGCTCAGACGAGCTTGACAACTACTGTAACAACGGCGACGAGCTACGCGGCGGAGCACGGCTCGGCCATCGCCGGCGACAGCGCCAGGGGCGGCGAAACGAGGGGGAAACAGAGGGGAAAGAGCACAGGCTCACCGAGGAGGCTCACGGAGGCCCGGTGGTGGATTAGGAGCAGCAGATGGCGCCGAATTTGCGGAAGATCACCGGCGGCGGCAGGAGGATGGAGAGCTCGTGGCCGTCCCCGTAGCGCCGCCCGGCTCGAACTGAGGCCCGTAGTCGACGTGGAGGGGCACGGCGGAGCTCGTGTGCACGGTGGCTGGGCGAGGGGCGGCCGGTGGACGCGGTGAAGCAGCGGTACGGCGACGACGGCACTTGGCTGCGCGGCAGAGAAGAGGGGAAGCGAGGGAAGAGAGCGCTGGGGAAAGGGGGACAATGGCGAGGCGACCAGGGGAGATGGAGGAGGCCTCGGCCTTATCCTCCCGCTGTCAGTGGCGTCGCCGTGTCGGCCAGCGGTCAGCGAGCGCGCGCTCGGCCACGGGCGCGGTGACACGGCGAGGGAGAGAGAGTGAGGAGGGAGAGGTGGGCCGGCTGGGCTGGGCCAGGTGCACTGTGCACTTAGGCCCAGTCCCCGGTAGTAGTTTAGGCCTTTTTTTCCTTTTTCTTTTCTGTTTTTCTAATTTTGTTTCCGTTTTGCAAATCGTTTAGCCACCATTTGAGTTTTGTAAAATATGTGACTTAGCTCAATAATTATAGTGTAATATTTACTACTGCCAGAAAATGGTTTGGAGCCAAAATGATTTCATTTGAATTTTTGATTAAATGAAACGGATTTAATCAATGTTGTTTTGGTACTGTTTCATGATGATAGAGTCATTTAAATAATCCAATTAATGTTGATCTTATTTTTATAATTGCTTTGGGAATATTTGCAACATTATGAACATTTTAGTTCCTGTATTTGACAACTTTTATTTTCACTTTAAGTTTGAATTGCAATTTGAATTGGAATTTGAAATGAGCTATGATCCAAATGATGATCAAGCACTGTTAATCATGGTGACTAGGCATTATCAGAGGGTGATCACTGTAGTGTGATGCTGGGGATGTTACACCGGTAGCCCCGGAAGGCGGTGCCGGCTGATTGCGCTGGGCGCGACGGAGCGGTGGATGTCGGGGGCGGCGGCCCCGAGAGAATCACTGTGGCGACCAGACTTCTGTGGCAACGATGATGGTGGGAGCGATGTCGGCGACGCGGCAATGGTTGCGATAGTTGGCTCTTCTCCGGCGTGTCCATGGTATTGCCTCGGTTTGTTTGCTGCTGTGGAGTCGAAGCTGCGGCGGCGGGGCCCTGTGGTGTATGATGACTGGCTGCAGGTGGCCCTTTCGGCGATCTTCCGTGGCGCCAGCCGTGCCTGGTTCTGTTCTTCTGAGTTCTCCGTCAGAGTTGGAGCTGCGTTGTCTGGCCGTAGGTCGACATGTTGTCGATTAGGGTGAGCTTTGCCCTGTGTGTTTCAGTCTTTGGGAGTGGGCTTGGCCCATGTTGTTCCGGTTTTTTCCCGGTTTTTCGTAATTAACTGGGCAATTCTCTTCTGCTTAATTAATAGATGAGCCAATCTTTGCCTCTGTTTCGAAAAAAAAAAATAGTGTCTCTCTCGGCTGTACGAAACCATGGCCGAGCTGCTCGCCTCCTTTTCGCCGGCGTTTTCCTGCCCCGCATCCTCGAGCAAGAGGCCAGTTATCACCACCTCGTCCTTCATCTTGCCGGTCGGTCGTGAGCACAACTTCCCGGCCCTGAAGACGGCTGCCGCCCGCCCGCGCCTTGCGCTCGCCCGGGCTCCCAACGGCGACGCGCGGCCGCGGGCCAGACAGCCGCCGCTCGCCGGCGACCACTTCCACGGCGAGATGGAGCGGATCACGCAGCACTACCTCGACATCATCTCCAGCGACAGCGGCTTCCTCTACGCCGAGGCTACGGCGATGTCGGCGCGGGTCTGCCTCTCGGCCAACAAGGCCCTCATCATGGCGTCCCGCGTCGTGGACAGCGCGCGACTCAACCTCGGCGCAGACCATCCACGGGACCGTGCGCACGTACGCGGCCGTTTTCTCCGCCGCCGCTGATGACTCGTACAAGAAGACGGTCAACAGGAACACGGTGGCCTCGTTCCTCGGCGCCCTGAGAGGTCTGGCCGCCGTGAGCCACATCCTGCTCCAGGGCGCCCTCGAGTCCCTCTGCCACGGGCACCCGGGGGTCGCCGTGTCCGAGTACGCTTTCAACTCCGACGTGGAGGACATGTACCGCGAGTTCGTGCAGGGGATGCGCGACGTGGAGGATGAGATACGGAGCGCTAGCGCTGTGAAGACGTGCAGGCTGGTGGTGCCGGCGATCCTTGCCTGGACGGAGCTCGCGGGGTCATTCGTAGGATTTATATGCTGGATCGGCGTAGGAGGGCGCTGGAGAAGGCGCGTAGCGAATAGGCGGCAGTACTCCCTCCCGTTTCATAATGCAGCGACTATAGATTTATGTTTTTAAAGTCAAACGTTACAAACTTTGACAATATTTATAGAGAAAAAATAAGTATATCTAGAATATCAAATGCACATCGTTGGCATGAGTTATATTTTCATAATGTACATGTTTAATAGTGTAGATGTAGACAGTTTTCTCTATAAACTTAATCAAAGCTGGCAAAGTTTGACTTTCAAAAACATCTATATGCACTATATTGTGGAATAGAGGGAGTATTATTTTTGTGATAAGAGACTCTGGTGTAGCTGTAGGCTGTAGCTGTTCCAAGACAAGAAAAAAAGTGTTGTTTTTATTAAGCACCCTTTCGAAATAGGTTCCTAAGAATTAAAATCATTTTACTATTCAGTGTTGGCTAGCAACAGAGTGACACTTGCATAGCAATCTTATTCAAATTGCAGAAGGTAACACCTGGTTTTTCTTTTCATATTTGGTGAAGAACAAAGACCAAATTCAGATGCAATATAATTCCATCGAAAGACTGTTTTTGCCTGGTTTCCGCAAACTAAACATGCAACTCTCTTCTACTTTTCTTTAATGAAACGGAGCCCTAAGAAACATGACTTGAAAAAGGAATATCTTAACTTTGAGCAGATTTGCACAGTCCTTTGTTGATATCGGAAGCATCACAATGCACAAGAGCAAGATAATGGCTAATTTTTTTTAAATAATACAATTTTTTTATTAAATTTCAGAAATATTATGCCGTAATTATATATTTTTTTAAATAATACCCAGTCGGCCTAGTGCTGGCCGATTGGATCCAGTCGTCCTACTGGTGGCCGATTGGCCCCCAGCCGGCCCACTGCCGGCCGATTGGATTCAGTCGGCCCACTGCTGGCCGATTGGCACACAGTCTGCTTCCTCTAGGCCGACAGGTGCATGCACCCATTTATTTGTTGAATAGGTATTTGAAAATGTTGAAGAAGTATTTGAAAAAATGTTGATCATGCATATAAAAATGTTAATCAAGCATTTGAAAAAAATATTGAACAAGTATTTGAAAAATATTGAACAAATATTTGAAAACTGTTGATGAAGTATTTTAAAAAATATTGATCATGTATATAAAAATGTTGATTTGCAAAAAATGTTAAACAAGTATTTAAAAAATGTGGAACAAGTATTAAAAAAATATTGATCATGTATATAAAAATGTTGAACAAGTATTTGAAAAAATGTTGAACAAGTATTTAAAAAAAATTGAACAAGTATTTGAAAAAATGTTTAACATGTGTATAAGAATGTAGAATGAAAAACAAATCGAAGAGGAAAAAAGAATTTTGAACAAGTATTTGAAAAAAGTTGATCATGATATAAGAATGTAGAATGAGAAACAAAAAAAGAATATATAGAAGGAAAAGAAGAAACAAAATAATTAATAATTGAGAAGAAAGAAAGAATGAAAAAATCGGAGAAGAAAAAAATAATACAGAAAGAAAGGAAAAAAGAAAGAAAGAAAGAATGGAGAAGACCGGCTCAATATTTTTACAAATACTTGTTCAACATTTTTATATACATGATCAATATTTTTACAAATACTTGTTCAACATTTTTATATACATGATCAATATTTTTTCAAATACTTGTTCAACATTTTTTGCAAATGCTTGATTAACATTTTTATATAAATGATCAACATTTTTTAAAGTAATTCTTCAACATTTTTCAAATACCTATTCAATAGTTTTCAAATATTTGTTCAACATTTTTCAAATACTTGTTCAACATATTTTTTCAAATGCTTGATTAACATTTTAATATGCATGATTAACATTTTTTTCAAATACTTCTTCAATATTTTTCAAATACCTATTCAACAGATAAATGAGTGCATGCACCTGTCGGCCTAGAGAAAGCAGACTGGGCGTCAATCGGCCAGCAGTGAGCCGACTGGGGCCAATCGGCCAGCAGTGGGCCGACTGGATCCAATCGGCCGGTAGTGGGCCGACTGGGAGGCAATCAGCCACCAGTAGGATGACTGGATCCAATCGGCCAGCAGTAGGCCGACTGGGTTTTATTTTAAAAAAATATAATTACGGCGTAATATTTCTGAAATTTAATAAAAAATTTGTATTATTTTAAAAAAATTATCAAGATAATGAGACTTCACTGAGACCCCCCCCCCCCCCCCCCCCCCTCCCACCCAACACACACACACACACAGAGTTAAGTTCCAGCGAAAAGCATCTTGATCATGTGTGAGAACAATATTAGCAAGTCGAGGAAGTAAATATTCCATGCTACTACTAATTTTGGCCCCACAAGGTCTCTCCTCCATTGTAACATCGCAAGGGGAGTTTGGAGGACGTCTGCCACAGTAGCTTGTTCGTGCCTTACAATGTGTAGTAAAGATTTGAATATTGTTCCCACAACGGTATATTACCCAACCACTTGTCCTCCCAAAACCTGATTTGGGGACATCCTTTATCGTGAAAGTGCCAAAGCAAAGAAAATCTCGCTTCACTTTCACGAGGTTGTCCCAAAAGTGTGAATCTCCAGCCCTCCACTGGACTTGTGAGAATGGCTTACTACAAAAGTACTTATTGCGTACTACTCCCTCTGTAAACTAATATAAGAGCGTTTAGATTACTAAAGTAGTGATCTAAACGCTCTTATATTAGTTTACGGAGGGAGTACCTTCGTCCTGATTTATTGGTCCCCTTCGTATTTTGTGTTAAATTTTGATCTTAGATTTAACTAACAAATATTGATGCATGTAACCAAAAATAATATCATTGGAAAATATGTTCAAATACGAATCCAACAATATATTTTTTGATGACATTTATTATTATTTTCTTAGTTAAATCCATGGTCAAAGTTTGGCACAAAATACAAAGGGGACCAATAAACCAAGACGGAGGTAGTATCAACTATTGCCACACTCCATCAGTTGTTCATTAGCTTAAACAGCCACTTGCTAGGTAAGGCAGCAGTCTTCATGACCAAATCATGAATTCCTAGACCCCCTTGCTCTCTAGGGCGGCACAAAATGCTCCATTTAACCACTCTGCTAGTAAAATCTAGAGCGGAAACAATCAATTTTCTCTGCTAGTAAAATCTAGAGCGGAAACAATCAATTTTTTTAAGTATACCCCCTTGGTATAGCGCAAAAGGACATCATATACAAGGGAAGGCTACTGAGCACCGAGTTAATCAGTCTAAGGCGACCTCCTGAAGAAAGATGTTTTCCTTTCTAACTACAAAGTCTTTTCTCGAACCGTTCCAACACCCTTTTCCATTCAGCATTTGTAAGTTTTGAAAAGGAATACCTAAATACGTAAATGGAAATTCATCGGAGGCACAACCAAAAATCTTGGTGTATTGATTCTCCATAGCTTGGGCTTGTCCAAAACAGAATAACTCACTCTTATGGAAATTAATCTTAAGACCCGATAGTTGCTCGAATGCACAAAGTAATATCTTCATGTTACGAGCCTTCCCCATGTCACCATCCATAACCAGAATCGTATCGTCGGCATACTGAAGAATAGATAGGCCTCCATCAACTAGATGTGGCACTACTCCACTAATCTGCTCGTCTGCTTTGGCTTTATCAATTAGAACGGCCAACATGTCAGATATGATGTTGAAGAGCCTAATGAATAGGGAAGGATAGATTATCAAAGGAAAACTGGGTTGACTCTCATCGGGAGGTTAGGAAAAGACAGCTCGGTTCAGAAGCCCGCCCCCGAAACCCTCGTCGCCGCCACCTCCCCCTGCCCGTCTCCGGCGGGATCCGGCCGCCCTCGCCGGCGTGCGGCCCGGATCCGCCCCCCTTCCCCCGCCCTTCCTTCCCCGCCCCTCCTTCCGCCCTCGCGCCGCCTCCCCGGGAGGCGGCCGGGGCGGCCCCCGCGCCTCTGCTCTCGGCGTCGCCCCCTCTTCCTCTCCCCTGTCATCGCCGGCAGCGGCAGGATCTCCTCTCCCCGCGCGCGCGTCCTCCTGGCCCAGGGCAGGGGGGCGTCGGCGGTGTCGCTCGGCTTGGCGGCGGTCCGGTGACCCGGCGAGGTGGCCGGCGGCGGTCGTGGTGGCGGCGCTACCCCTTGGCGGCGGGGCGGCGTGGTGGTGCTGGGTGGCCGACGTCGCGCCCCCGGCCCAGATCTGGGCCCGGCGGGCCCCATCTGGGTCCTAGCGGGCCGGCCCCCCGGCGTGGCCTCGTTGTCTGCGGCGCGGTGAGGAGGAGGAGCGGCTCGGATATGGGGCGTCGGCGCCGATGGCGTGCCGGCAGCAGCGCGAAGGCGGGAGCTTTACGGGCCCACGAGGGCTCGGCCGGGCCTGTGGGCCCACGGGCCTGGTGTGCTCCTGCTATTGCGTCCGGACGGCTACCGTCGCTGACGGTGGAGGTGGGGCCCTCCCGCGTGCCGACAGTGTTGATGCCCTAGTCCCGGCTCTGATTCTTCGCCGCGCTGTCCTCACTTCGTGGAGCCGTGGTGAGACGGCGTGGGGGCCTCATGACCGCGTTGGCGCAGGGTGGTGGTTGGTTTGGTGGCTGGATCCGGAGCGCCCGAGATGCGGGTTGGGATCGAGGGAAACCCCTGTCGGCGTGGCCGACACCGGCGCGGTGGCGCCTGTGGGTGCCACCTGACCTTCCGGGAGGGCGTCGGGGGCTACCCTTCCTCTCGCCTCGTTGTGTACCGGGGGAAACCCTTGGCAGCAGCGTCGTCATCGGCGCGATCCTTCTTGGAGGTGTTGATAGGTGACGGCACTTCGGAGTCTTGGAGCCTAGTGGAAGATCCCGGTGGGCGCAGCGATCGCGAGGCTTCTTCGTTTTTTGTTGATCCGCCGTTGTCGGCATTTGTTTCTTTTGCTCTTTCTCTGTCGTTTCTTTTGGGCGTGACTGTGCTGCTTCCGCCCAGCACCTATCCCTGTATGGTTCGGTTGGTTGCTTTGTATACAAAGCGGGGGGAAACCCTTTTTCGGTAGGGAATCACCCTGTCAGACCCTTCTTTGTTTGAACACAAGGTCCTACAACATCATCGTTTACCTTTATAGCTACACTTCCTCCCGAGACAAAAGACTTCATCCAAGATATCCACTTGGGCGAGAAACCTTTCATACGAGTTAACAATAATAGCCATCATCAACAAATGATAACAACATCTAGACAGGAAAAGAGTTAACAGGGCATCACTATCAGAAAAGCTGTAGTAACATGTGAGGAGCAAAGCAAAGCAAAGATGGCAGGAATCAACATCCCTGGAACTGAAAACACTTACTAACAGCCTTATATGTTACAACCTGGAGCATGCCAACACAGAGGAAGGAAAATAAGGCGAAAATAAATAAATGGGTCAAATCTTGATATGATACAGCGGGCATCAAAACTGCAACCCTACCGTGCAAGCTAGCTAACAGGAAAGCAGACATATAGGATCATCCTTTGTTTGTTTAACTTCAAGCCACAGGTATAACCCAGATTGTTGAGAAGTTGCCAGCGTAAGCATATCCTAGCAGAAAAGCTGCAGCTATCCATTGTTTCAAATGGCAGACGAAAAATCTACTGAATCACACACTCACATTTCCTGAAACCCTCATTTTCCAGTTCATCATCTGACAAACTTCCATCGCTGTTGAAAGAAACATAATCATTCAGTACTCAAGAGAATATTATGGCTATAAGACTAGCCATAGTGGAGAGTACCTTATACTAGTAACATACACGCTACCCTAGGCTATGTTACTACCTCCATAGTGGGTAGTAACATATGTGTGGTGTCATGCAAAGCTTCATTTATTTGGTTATAGACTCATATTGTCTTGAGACATGTGATGTTACGGTAACTAGCTAAGTTACTCAATTTACCTCTCTCCTCATTAACTCATTGCCACATAGGCAAATTTGCTGAGTTGGACCCGATGTTACTCTTGAAGTTACTCCCACTATGGCCAGTCTAACAAGTAACAACCAGGTGGGTACAAGACTTGTAAACCAACAAAATAATAAAGCACGTGTCTGCACTCATGCTCAATACAGATTGCAGTTAGAGAATCAATAAGTTTGAAAAGGTTGCAATTAGCAATCGAAGTAGTAAACTGCCCTTCACATTAATTCCAACAAACACACATAAATACCTATCAGCTCTATCGACATGGAGGAGGTGCATCATATGAATAAATGAGTGTAAATCGGAACAAAGTTAGAATCACTTTTGAGATAGTTGATGTACGATACTTAATACTCCCTCCGATCCATATTAATTGACGCAGCTTTAAAGTTTTACTAAAGCTGCGCCATTAATATGGATCAGAGGGAGTAGCAAAGTTCAACTCCACCAAAGTAGATAACTTATAGCACTAATAGTGAACTGCTTCTAGAAATGTGCTAAAATTTATAATCTACAAATAGACAAACGACAATGTACTATTTCTGTGCTGGTAATGATGAAAGAAGGGAATATAATTTTCAGATTGTACCTGGCTTCGAATTCCCTTATCTCAAAAAGCTCCTTTCCACATGTATCAGTCCATTGAACTTTTCTCCGTTCCATACCAGATTTCAAGGTTTGCACCTCTTCCAGTGACTCACGTGGTTCTTCACCTTCACTCACCACTATACAATGCTCTGACGAATCCCTTTTTGAGTTGCTCTTAAGACAACCTTCTCTCTCATCTCCAGTTATGGAACCATTAGTGGTAACCTTCTTCTTTGTTGAACGGGATGGCTCTTCCAAAGAGTCCAAAGTGTTGCTTGAACTCAATTTCGGAGGAGACGCCCCTTCGAGCTCCAAAGCAGTGCTACCGAAGCAGATGAAGGGAGCACATTTACGGGGAGCTTGGTTTTTCGTGTTAGCCAGATGATACACATGCTCAGCTTCCCCATCGACTAGTCGGTACTGACTCCATGGTGATACCTTGACAGGCTTCTCTTCTTCTTTCCGTCCAAGCAGCAAAAGAGCAAGGCCATGACTGTATCCTGAAGCTGACGATGAGAAAAAACCTCCTCCTTCCACAGCCAGTAGCATTTCCACTTCTCATCCAGGAACCATTAACTATATTCTTCTGCTCTTAAAGTTCCCCTTCATTGACTAGTCTACTGTGCTACAAGGGAAAGCAAAATCAGATTCAATGCTCACTATACTTGCAATGGAGATATACACTGCCATCTCATGAATGTAAATTAGTAGCAGAATATGAGCCGCACATCGCTTTGTCTAGTAGTCGATGACATAAATTCTACCATGTCATTCAACAGGGCATGGATATCTCTACTGCAGCAGGCATTCTTGTCTTGGCCCTTCGTTGGTTACTATGCAATCAAGAAACAGATAAGGTTCCCAATTATATCCAACCGCTCCAGTTTTAGCTGAGCAAATAATTGAAGAGCTCACCTAAACATGATCGCATGCCTAATGTGCTCCCAAACTGCATCGAAGCCTAAAGGGCTCTTGATTCACTCGTACCACACATATGCCATAACCAACCCGCCAATCCCATGCGAAAAATGCAATGAACCGGAGCGCACACTCTAACATACTTCTAAAGAGATTAAAAAAAACATAAAGAAACTGCAAATACAGATTGACAACAAGTTCATAATGAGCTAATCCCAACAAGATATGTTCCCGCTTCCTGACTGAGTTTCATAGAATACAAAAGAAAGAAAATCCACAGCACCGAGCTAAGATCCCACTAACGCATACACTGAAGAACAGGCCGAAGAGGTAGGCCTTCACACGGATCTAGCAACCAAGAACCAACCAAATCCTTAATAATCGGCTTAAGTAAGGAACGCATTGGCTAACACCGATACTCAACACCCAAACTAAGGACCGGCACGACTCGGATCCAAAAAAGAAGTCCGGAAAGTTTAAATCAGTGGGCGAATAAAATGCTACGGCTGAACGGATCGGACCTGGGGGAGAGCTACGTTCCGATTGGGCGCAGCGGGGTTGCAGGAGGGGGGCTATCGGATCTGAGCCTGATTAGAGGAGGCGAGGTGAGGAGAGAAGAGGAAACCGATTGTAGGGAAAAAATTAAGAGCATCTCCAGCCGTTGACCTCCTAGAGGCGCGTAAAATCGCCGCTTGAGTGCGAACCGGCGCTAAACTTGGCGTGGGGGCGAGGGTCGTCCCCAGACTATACCTGGCCAAATGGGCCGGCCCGGCACGGCACGGCCCGGCCAGGATTACACGGGCCAGGCCCGGCACGGCTCGGCCAGACACGTCTAGTACACGGGCCGTGTCGGGCCGCCACACGTGCTGGCCTCCCCGGCCCAGGCACGGCACAGCAGCCTCACGGGCCGGCACGACGGCCCACCTGGCACGCTGGCCTCTCGGGCGGCACGAGCGACCGACGGAGCGAGGCGGCACGCGCTATTTTTTGTTTGTTTGCAACGTGTACGTGGTGTACTTGTCGTGACTCGTGACGTGTACGTGCCGGGCTGTAACGTGCACGTGCTGTACTTGTCCTGACGCAGGCAGGACCGCAGGAGCACGCGCATGCAACGGCCGGCCGAGCATGCGAGCCAGCGAGGACCAGCGAGGCAGCGAGGCAAAACGTACATGCAGGACCCGTACATGCAGTACTCGTACGAATGCAACACGCATGCAACACGTAGCGCAGGACCCGAACGAGCCAGCGAGCCAGCCAGCGGCCAGCGCCTGCGCGTGCGAGACGCGACGCCCCCAAATTTCAAATTTGGACGCTCCGCTCCGCTCCCGCCGTCCCGCGCGTGGCGCGTCGCGTGCCGCTACACGGGCCGCCGTGGCTAGGCGTGCCGTGCCGGGCTGGCACGCGTGCCCAGCCTCGCGGCCCAGGCACGGCCCCAGGCGGGCCACGTGCCGGGCTGGCCCATGACGGGCCGGGCACGCGGGCTATCGGGTCGGCACGCTAAGGCCGGCACATTTGGCCAGGTATACCCCAGACGTGGGTTTTTTTTTAAAAAAGAACGGAATTGGGCAAAGTTCGGCAAATTGGACAAAACGTTCGGCTAAAATTCGGCAAACTTGACATATATTCGACATGTTCGACGTTACATTAGTTATTAAAAAAAACCAACTAAGGGGCGAAGAAGTCGATGAGCGGGGCGAAGTCGCCAACGTCGCCGCCATCCTCGTCGTCGTCGGCGGCCTTCTCCTTCTTGACGCGGCCGCCCCTGCTGGACCCCTGCCCGGCGTTGCCCTGGCGGACCGGTGGCGGCGGCGCGTCGTTGTCGAGGACGACGACGCCTCCCTCGTCCCGGCCACGGCGCCGAGCTTCGAACCGCGCGTAGGCGAGGCGTTGGCGCTCCAGCTCCGTGCGCGCCCAGTCTTCACGCGCCCATTTGAGGGTCGCCGTGTCGTCGAGCTCCTCCTCCTTGACGCCACCGGCGAGCCCGGGCTCCGTCTTCACGACGGGGAGCCCTGGCTCCGTCTTGACGGCGGCGAGCCCCGGCTCCGTCTTTGGCTTGACGTAGCGTGGAGGAGCCGAGGAGGAGGCGCGCCTGCCGCCCTCGTTGATGACGATGCCGGCACACGCGGTCCACCTCGGCGGCGAAGATGTCGGGGCGCACGTCGACGTCGGGCACCGGGGGGATGGGAACACCCCCGTTGCTGAGCCTCCACCCCGTCGGCCCGGCGCGCATGTCCGGCGGCGCCGGGATGTTGGCCTCGAACAATAGGTACGCCTCCCACTCGTGGAGCGAGCGGCGGCCGAAGCCGTTGGCCGCCGCCGCGTCGCCGGGGAAGCGTTCGGCCATCGCTGAGTGGGAAGGGAATGGGAGGAACGCCGGCGGACGGGGAGGAAGGCAGAGCTCGGCGGCTGGTTTGGGACAGCGGCGAGGGGGAGGCGCTGGTTTTATAGCCCCGCCGCGCCGTGTGTACGCGTGTGCCGTGTGTATGCGTGGCGGGAGGGGAGGCGTCGCCGCGCCGCCCGTGAGGAATCAATGGCAAGGCTGCCGCCGGCGGCAGCCTTGCCATTGATTCCCCGCGGGAAACCGAGGCGTTCTGGGGGAAGACGAGGCGCGTGTCGCTGACTCGGCGGGCCCGCGGCTCTTTCGCGCCAAAACCGCTCGCCCCGGCGCCCCCCAGCGCGCCAGGTTCGGCCTGGGTCCGCCGGCGCCAGTTTCGACCCAAACCGGCGAAAAACGGGCTCCTGGGGGCGCGGCTGGGCCGATTTTTGGGCGCCGGCGCGGAAAAAACGCCTGGGGAGGGCCTGTTGGGGCGCGGCTGGAGATGCTCTAAGAGGGGAGGTTGGAGTAGGAAAAGATAAGGCACAGACAGGACCTCAGCGGCAGTTGGTGTTGTTCTGTCCTAGTGAGACTTGCGCTGGAGACGATCGTTTAGGTTCGGGCACTCGTCCAAGTTGACCTTGTGGGTCTGGACTGTATTTCTTTTTCTTTTCGAAATTGCTTTGCACACGATCTTTGTACATACGATCTGATGTGT
Source organism: Thinopyrum elongatum (assembly GCA_011799875.1). Lineage (NCBI taxonomy): Eukaryota > Viridiplantae > Streptophyta > Magnoliopsida > Poales > Poaceae > Thinopyrum > Thinopyrum elongatum. The sequence goes on from CM022299.1 coordinate 303,694,421, forward strand.
CTTCACTAGACAACATGCTGCATTGGTTATCTTTTCCCGATGAAGCTGGTTGATTGGACGAAAGCACATGCACAGCAAATCGTATGTGTTTCTGACGTGAAAATGTCGTATGTATAGCAGAATTGTTTTCTTTTTTTTAGAACAATGGGTCCGGACTGTAAGTAGGCGTTCTTTTGTTGCGTAGAGCATCCAAACTGGCCCGGCCCAAAGCCCGACGTCCGGGCCGGGCTCGGGTCTCACTTTCCAGCCTGCAGCCCGACCCGAAGCCCGGAAAAACCCGGCAAAACATGATTTTCCAGTTTTTTTATATAAATATAGGCATAGTATTATAGTGTTATAATCCCTCAAAATAGATATTTTATTGATTAAAATACAAAAAATAGGCATTTTCTCATACCGCGGGTTGGGCCCGGGCTTTAGGATTTTGGGGTCGGGCTTTTTGTAAACCGGCCTGGCCCAGAAATGCCCAGGTCTAAGAGCTCGGTCACGTACCAAAAGAATGACACGCCCCCAACCATGGAGAGAGCTCGGTCACCCCTTATTTTTCGTCCGTTACAACCACATACCTCAAATATCACACATAAATTCATATTATCATGCAACACAAAAGCTATGTACTAGTAGGAATGCAAAGTTACGTACTACTAGCTAGAAACTACCCTACTACTCGTCATCAGAGATGTCGACGACCTCCGTGTCGGCAGTACCGGACAGGCCGACCTCCTGGTCATTGACCGCCGCCCCTAGCTCCGGCTCCTTGTCGGATTCCATATCCGCGGCGAGTTCACCACGCTTCGCTTGCCCTCGCGGAGGAAGCGGCGGTTGGCCTCCACCTTCGTCTCCGAGTAGATGGAGTCGGGGATGGCTTGGTGCTCCGCGACATCCTCCGCTTGCATGACTTCAAACTCGGCCAGAGAATCGCACATGCCAAATCCGGCAGCCAAAGGCGGTGGATCCACCTCCTCCACCTACTCCGGAGAGTCCGAAGGTAGGCCAGCTGCAATCCGAGAACCACATCGGGCCCGGATCTCCGCTAGGAGCTCCAAACTAGCGCTCTGGAGTGAGCATGGCGTAGGTAGTGATCCGCTAGAGGGGGCCATGGCTACCGGCGGTCGGCAAGCTCCGAGTGGATGGGAGTGGCGACGCGGAGGGGAGGGAGAGGGTGAAAATGGGACTGGCTAGGGTTCGGGGGTCGTCGTCCAACTTAAATAGCTGGATTTGGCCCCTTGGGCGGCGCGCCAGAGCGACATCCTCACCGGACCGCTGGGTAGCGACCGGTGTATGTGTGGGTCCCACACGTCAGTTCGGCGTGGCGCGTCCGGGGCTCCTCATATCTACCTCAGATACGGGCTGGTTATGAGGGATGTCAGTCAACTCGGACGTATAGGGCCAGTTTGAGGAGCCCGGCCGGGTCACGATTTTGACCGGTCGCTGACCGGGCCATCCGCCCAGACGTATAGCCGTATAGGGGGAGTTTGAGAAGTCGAGTTGTAGATGCTGAAAGGATCGATATGGTTAACTAGAGGGGGGTGAATAGGCAACTACCAATTTTTGGGTTTTCTTAACAACTTGGGTTTATCATCAAGTAAATTATCTAGATGTGCAACTAGGTGAGCAACCTATATGATGCTAACAATAACACCAACAAGAGCAAGCAAGATATGCAATACAAGTAAAGCTTGCACAAACTAAAGGTAAGAAGTAACCACAAGTGGAGCCGGTGGAGACGAGGATGTGTTACCGAAGTTCCTTCCCTTTGAAGGGAAGTACGTCTCCGTTGGAGTGGTGTGGAGGCACAATGCTCCCCAAGAAGCCACTAGGGCCATCGTATTCTCCTCACGCCCTCACACAATGCGAGATGTCGTGATTCCACTAGAGGTGCCCTTGAAGGCGGCGACCGAACATTTACAAACAAGGTTGGGGCAATCTCCACAACTTAATTGAAAGCTCCCAACAACACCACGAAGCTTCACCACAATGGAATGTGGCTCCGAGGTAACATCAACTGTCTAGGGTGCTCAAACACCCAAGAGTAATAAGATTCGCAAGGGATTAGTGGGGGGAATCAAATTTCTCTTGGTGGAAGTGTAGATCAGGGCCTTCTCAACCAATCCCTAGAAAATCAACAAGTTTGATTGGCTAGGGAGAGAGATCGGGCGAAAATGAGCTTTGGAGTAACAATGGAGTTTGGGGGAGGAAGAGGTGAGGTCCTCTTGAAGAAGAAGACCCCCTTTTATAGTGGGGGACAAATCCAATCATTATGCACCTCTCAGCCCGCAAGCAAGTGGTACTACCACTCCAGGCGCGGTACTACCGTTCTAGGAGCGGTACTACCGCTCCTTACAGGATGCACAGGAGATTAGAAGAACAGGGGAGAAAACAGATAAACGGGCGGTGGTAGCCATGGTAGTAGGGGCGGTACTACCGCCTATAGGCGGTACTACCGCTTCTACTACCGCTGCTACTACCGCCTGTTTTCTAGGGGCGAACAGGTAGAACGGTAGAGACCCTGAGGCACTACCGTAAAACCCGACACGAAAAATCGAGGCCCCAACCACGAGCGGTAGTACGAGCGGGAGTAGCAGCGGTACTACCGCCTATAAGCGGTACTACCATTGCTGCCCGCGGTACTACCGCTTGTAGCTCTCCATCACTTCTTCGGCACAAACGAAGGACAACTCCAATGAAGCGGAAAGAGGCGATGGGTGCAATATGAGTGTGTACATGTTGATTCCACCCGAACCTTTTCGAAGCGGACCCCCTCTTGATAGTACGGTTTTCCCTACGACTCAAGTCCACCAGAAAAGATACGAAGGAAAGAAAACCGTCTTCACTTGAAACTCCGAGGGGCACGAATCGTCTTGTGCCATATGCTTGATAGTCTGAAATGCTCAATGCACACGATTAGTCCGCAAACACATTGTCATCAATCACGAAAACCACTTAGGGAGAAATATGCCCTAACAATCTCCCCCTTTTTGGTGGATTGATGACAACGCGGGATTTGCACAAAGGATATAGCAAAAAGAGGTGTGCAAACCCACAATCTAAATATAGACAGGCTCCCCCTAGATGTGTGCACTATTTTAGATATGCTTTTAGAATGCAAAATACACACATATAGGATCCACACTCCCCCCTATATTTTATAGACCAAGTCATACTTGCACAAACATAATAAGATGATAGCAAGCAAGTAACATCATGTGAGCATAGGGATAAGAGCAAAAACATACGATACATCTCACAAGCAATTAATAACATAAAGTACTTGACATAAATAGATAGAGATAGGATAGCTCATATGTCTCACACAATATGGCCTCAAACACAAAGGACAACCACAAACCACAAACCCAAGCAAATGAAAGAGTTCGAGCGAGGAAAGCAACGGCAAACGAAACACACTCGACTCACGACACACTGCAAATCCCTAAACTCTCTCCCCCTTTGGCATTGAGACACCAAAAGGGCAGAGAGTACACCTAAGAACGAAGGTGGTAGCAACACTCCAAGACATCACCAATCGTGCTCCTCCTCCTCAGACTCCTCTGCAGCAGGTGTAGGGCCCCAGTGCCCTCATCAGAATCGGCCCATGGGCAGTGCACTCTGACCCAAGACTCCTCATCAGTTATCTTCTCCTCGGAGCCATCTGAAACAGTGAGGCCAACCTGCCTCATAATGGCCTTGCCACGACGACGGGCCTTCTTAGCATCCATGTGAGCCTTGTACTGTCCCTTGGCCTGGAGGCAAAACAGCTTCTTCATCTTCTGCTTGAGCTTCTTAGCCCAAGAGGGCTCCTCAGACGGCTCATAGTCTGGCTCATCATCATCATCATCAGACCTAACTGTGTCATGCTCTGATGGAGCAGGAGCAGTCGTCCCCCACTTCTCCTTCTGCCTCAGCTGAACAACATCATGAGACACTAGGTCTCCAGTGAGAAGCTCCTCATCAGGAAACATAGATGCCCATGTCTCCTCAATGAGCTGCATCAAGTAGGGACCATAAATGATGCACTTGTGCTCCAAGATCGCACAACAAAGTTCCGACCACATGACATGAGAAACATCCAACACCTCCTGAGAGCCCTGTTGCTTCTGACAGAAGAGAAGGAGATCCACCAGATAGGAGTGTACCATATCCTGGTTGCCAATACGAGGGAACAAAGTGTTCTTGAAGATCCAATGCAAGATATCCAGAAAGGGGCAGAGCTCATAGGAGACATGTCCAGTCTCAGACACCTTCCTGGTAGAGAACGGCCACAGAGCCTCCTTGTGAGTAGCAGTAGCCTCCCGGTGAGGGCGAAACCCAATTGGGGTTTGGACACCCTGATCATCATATGGCAAACTCTCCATGAAGCTCTTCCATGTAGCAGACAGACGCCGACCATTGGTCATCCAGGTGAGAGTCCTGGCCTCATCATGCCCAAAGTGCATTGTGGCATAGAATTGTGCCACTAGTTCCGCATCAAAATCCTTGTTGAAAGAGATGATCCTCTTGATATCAACCTCCTCGCATTTCTGAAGTGCGGCTCCAAAGTAAGGCAAGTCCTTCTCCATGTGAGTGATATCAACTGACTTGACTTTCACATATAGATTCTTCTTTCCCTTCAGCACATCATGGAAGATAGACTGCTAAAACCTGTTCCAAAACATACGATGAACGAGCGAGGGATCTTGAGGTTTCTGGTACGGATTGAGCTTACGAGCCAACCCGAACTCCTGAGCAGACATCTGATGATCACCCTTGGGCCCCTTGTTCTTGGACGCAGTCACTTTCACTCTCTGTCTTGGCTGCTCATTGGAGCCACTCACAGGCACTGAGCCACTCTCTGGCATGGCGCCACCCACTGGCACATCAGCAGAACGGTAGCGCTTGGAGCCACCGGTATGAGCGGGATTCTTGCGGCGAGCCTGATGCCCGGAGCTACTACCACCTGGAACAGACACACCAAAGGACGAAGAAGGCAAATTGCATAAGCCAAAGGAAAAAGAGACACAAGAGTGAAGATGGAACGGGGAAAAACTGAAGTTGGCAGCTCGAAGCGGTAGTACCGCTCGAGGCGGATGTCAACGGGGCTGACAACTTCCGCGGAGAGATCTGGTAGTACCGGAGGTGCCAAATTCAAATTTTCACGGTTAAACCTTCAATCTACCTACTCTAGCAGTCTTCTACGCCCTACTCATGCCCCGATTTGGCCAAAAATCGAAGAATGCAACGGATATTGCCCTAAAACCTAGATCCAAAAACTAGAACCAAAGAGGAGAAGAATGGGGGCAATACCGGCATCCATGGCAAGAGGAGAGGGTGGGGATCGATCCCACCGGACGGAAACGCGGAAGACGGCCCGGAGGCGGCGGCCCTCCGCAGCCTGTTCGTCGCCCGAGAGAGAGAGATGGGAGAGGAGGCGAGTGAATAGGTATGGGGGAGAGGAAACTCCCCCTGCCCCGACTCATAACCCCCACTCCCACTCTCTAAGCGGTAGTACCGCCCCGGTACTAGTCCACGGCAGGAGGCCTGGTAGTACCGCTCAGGCGGTAGTACCATGGAGTTGGGCGGTAGTACCGCTAACAAGCGGTAGTACCTCCCTGACTCTGTGGTAGTACCGCGCAGGCGACAACAGGTAGGAACAAAGGGGGAAAAGATGGCTTATGCACACAAGAAGACCACAAAAAGCTCGAGAGAGAGACACGACAAGGAACAACAGCAAACGAAAGAGACACCCCAAGCATAAAAGCAAGGGAAAAGAGAAGCACACACGAAGTGTCTCAAAACACACACAAAGTCCTCAGGACTAAAAGCAACAAAAGTCAAACACGAGGAGAAGCCTCTCAAGGAGAGGGCGGTGGCCGAAGCCACCTATGTTTGAGTCAATTGGTATGGCACCGCGAAGATTTTAACCTTGGACCCATGACCAAAACTCATCTTTGAAGCACAAGTACCATCAAGAATGGCTAATGTGAAAGACTTGATCGATTTATGCATAATGGGGGGAGGGAGAGTTCATTGAGAGAACAACACTCCCCCTATGTCCATGCCTACATCTAGAACAAGATAGAATGATGAGTACGGTGGGGTGTGCCTAGATTCAAGCCACATTGCTCGAATCAATGATATTTAGCTCATGCCTTAACTCGCGAAATCTTGCTTCATCTAGAGGGTTGGTGAAAATATCCGCTAATTTATCTTGAGTGTTGATGTAGATGATCTCAATATCTCCACGCTTGATGTGGTCCCGAATGAAATGATGATGAATCTCAATGTGCTTCGTCTTGCAATGTTGTAACGGATTGTGAGAAATCTTGATACCACTTTCATTTTCACATAGAAGAGGCACTTTGTCACAAGCGACACCGTAATCCTTTAAAGTTTGCCTCATCCATAGCAATTGTGCAAACAACTTGCGGCGGCAACATACTCGGCCTCGGTGGAGGAGAGAGACACACAATTTTGCTTCTTCGAGGACCAACTCACCAAAGAGCGACCAAGGAATTGGCACCCTCCGGAAGTTTACTTCCTCTCCACACAATCTCCCACCCAATCCGAGTCCGAATAACCCATGAGATCGAAGCTTGCTCCTTTGGGGTACCATAGGCCAAAGTTTGGGGTATGAGCCAAATATCGAAAGATTCGCTTGACCGCCACATAGTGGCTTTCCTTAGGTGCGGCTTGAAACCATGCACAAATTCCCACACTCAACATGATATCCGGTCTAGATGCACAAAGGTAAAGCAAGGATCCAATCATGCAGCGATATACCTTTTGATCCACCGCTTTACCATTGGGATCACTGTCAAGCTTGCATTTGGTGGGCATGGGAAACTTGACCGGCTTGTCATCATCTAGCTTGAATCTCTTGAGTATGTCTTGGGTATACTTGGCTTGGTTGATGAATGTTCCTTCTCTCCTTTGCTTGACTTCGAACCCAAGAAAGAACTTCAACTCTCCCATCATAGACATCTCAAACTTTTGGGTCATTAGTGCGGCGAACTCATCATTGAAAGATTTGTTAGGAGAACCAAAAATAATATCATCAACATATAGTTGGAATATGAACAAATCCCCTTTGACCCTCTTAGTAAAACGAGTGGGAACAATTTTCCCAATTTCAAACCCACGATCTTGCAACAACTCGGTAAGGTGCTCATACCACGCACGTGGGGCTTGTTTAAGGCCATAAAGCGCCTTCTTGAGTTTGTATACATGATTGGGGAGCTTGGGATCCTCGAATCTCGGAGTTGTTTGACATATACCAACTCATTTAAAGGACCATTAAGAAATGCACTTTTCACATCCATTTGTTGCAACTTAAAATCGTGACGAGATGCATATGCAAGCAACATGCGAATAGATTCAAGACGAGCAACTGGGGCAAAGGTTTCACCGTAGTCGATGCCCTCGACTTGGGAGTAGCCTTGTGCCGCCAATCTTGCCTTGTTTCGAACAACCACACCATTCGCATCTTGCTTGTTCTTGAAGATCCATTTGGTCCCAATGACATTATGTTCCTCCGTTGGCCTTGGCACTAATTCCCAAACTTGGTTGCGCTCGAAGTTGTTGAGTTCATCATGCATGAAGCCAATCCTCATCATCGAGCACCTCATGTACCTTTTGGGGTTCAACACACGAAACAAACACATGATGCTCACAAAAGTTTGACAATTGTTTACGAGTAGTTACCCCTTTTCTCAAGCTTCCAAGTACATTCTCCATGACATGTTGTTGATGCTCGAGCTTGGAAGCCACCTTGGCGGCACGGCGCTCCAAAAGTTCCTCAATAGGCATTTGAGGATCATCATCTTGTTCATCTTGAGCACCGTCTTGAGCTTGCCCTTGATCTTGAGAAGTCTCTTGATATTGAGCTTGCTCGGTATCATGAACTTGATCTTGGGCATCACTTGGTGCAACACCATCATCATGAGGTTGATCTTGCCCTTGATCTTGTTCACTTGGTTGAGGGTCTCCACTTTGTTCTTCGAAAGCATGTGGTTCTAGTGTTGGTGATGGATCCACTTGAGTAGAGCATTATCCTTCTCCTTCGGCCACAAGGAGTTCCTCAATGGGGAGTATTTGACCAATCCCCATTCTTCTTATGGCTTGAGGAGGAATTTCATCACCTACATCACAAAGACCACTTTGCTCCACTTGGGAGCCAATATTTTCATCAAACTCTATGTTACACGTCTTCTCAATGAGTCCGGTGGACTTGTTGAGGACACGGTAAGCATGAGAGTTTGTCGCATAACCAACAAACATGCCCTATTGAGCTATAGGTTCAAATTTAGATAAACGAACACCTTTCTTGAGAATGAAACACTTACACCCGAACACCCGAAAGTACTTGAGGTTGGGCTTGTTACCGGTAAGTATCTCATATGGAGTCTTGTTCAAGCCTTTGCGGAGGTAGAGCCGATTGGATGCATGACATGCGGTGTTGATGGCTTCGGCCCAAAAGTTGTATGGAGATTTGAATTCCGCCATCATGGTCCTTGTCGCGTCCATCAACGTCCAGTTCTTCCTCTCTGCCACACCATTTTGTTGAGGGCTATAGGGTGCGGCATATTGGTGCTTGATCCCCTCGTCACTAAGAAACTCATCCAAGGTGTAGTTCTTGAACTCGGTGCCGTTGTCACTTCTAATCATCAATATCTTTGCTTCACGTTGACGTTGAGCTTCATTAGCAAAGTTGATGACAGTTTGTTGGGTCTCACTCTTTCTCTTGAAGAAGTATACCCATGTATATCTTGAGTAGTCATCCACAATCACCAAGCAATACTTTCTTCCACCAAGACTATCAAAGGATGGAGGACCAAAGAGATCCATGTGAAGGAGCTCCAGGGGCCTCTTCGAGTAGATGATAGTCGAGGGTCGGTGAGCCGTCTCATGTAGCTTTCCCTCAATACAAGCACTTCAAGCACGATCTTTGGCAAAACTCACATTTTTTAGTCCACGGACGTGATCCCCTTTGAGGAGACTTTGCAAAGATCTCATATTGACATGGGCTAGTCAGCGATGCCAAAGCCAACCCACATCCACTTTAGCCATTAGGCAAGTCGCGGTCTTAGTGGGTCGCTCCGAAAAGTTCACCACATATAGACTGTTCTCGACATGCCCAACAAAAGCTACTTTAAGAGTCTTGCTCCACAAAAGGGCCACGGTATCAAGATGAAAGAATGTTGCAAAGCTCATAAGTGCAAGTTGACGAACAGAAAGCAAATTGTATGCAAGGGACTCAACAAGCATGACCTCACTAATGCAGGATGCTGCTAACGCGACACTACGATCAGAGACCCTTTGACAAAACTGTGTGCGGTGCATAAATCGCAAACGGGGATGTAAAAAAACAATCAAAAAAGATGCAAAACGTTTGCGATGGCGGAGACATCAAGCACGGTTCAGATTTTAGTTACGTGTGTGATGCGGGGCATACGGTTCAGTTCAATGAACTGTTTGTGATGAGGCAGAACAGCAGAAACGGGCAGCCAGATGAAGGCATGTGCGATATACGGCATACAGTTCACTCTGATAAACTGTTTGTGATGAGGCAGAACAACAGAAACGGGCAGCCAGATGAAGGCGTGTGCGATATACGACATACAGTTCACTCGGATGAACTGTTTGTGATTAGGCAACACAAAAGAAACGGTTAGCCAGATCAAGGTGTGTGTGATATACGGCATACAGAACAGTATTCTTTACTGTGAATAGTGTGCTCTGTTGGGCACACAAGTATATGGATCATAGCCTTGGGCGAGCAATGTGCCCGCACGCGTCATGCTAGCTCGATGTTCCTTCTATGCTAAGTTTCCATTAATTGATGGTGTTTTATGAACATGCCACCATTTCCTCATCGGTTTCCCGCCGCCACCCAGCGATATTGCGCATAAACCTAGGCGGCGCGCGACGCACGGAGGCAACAAGCGCAGCCTGTAGCACATCCACCTTTTCCAAGAATGCCAACCCACCAAAGCGCCGCCTCTGCCATCAACCTCCTCGACGAGGAAAACGAGAAGGCACCACGGCCCGTCGAGGCCGAGGCGCTCCCCGGCAACGCGATGGACGACGTCGTGATGCGCGTCATCGCTAGGGTTGAGCAGACCCTTGGCGCATGGCGCTTCAGCGGCACGGATCAAGATAGGCATGTCAGCGCCGAGAGGCTTGCTACTTCTTGAGCTTGCGTTGGTTTTTCCCTTGAAGAGGAAAGGGTGATGCAGCAAAGTAGAGATAAGTATTTCCCTCAATTTGAGAACCAAGGTATCAATCCAGTAGGAGACAACGCACAAATCACCGAATACCTGCACAAACAATCAAACAACTTGCACCCAACGCGATAAAGGGGTTGTCAATCCCTTCACGGTTATTTGCAAAAGTGAGATCTGATAGAGATAGATAAACTAAACAAAAGATAAATAAATTTTTTTGGGTTTTTTGGTTTATAGATCTGAAAATAAAAGATTGCAAAATAATAGATCGGAAAGTAATATGATGGAAAATAGACCCGGGGGCCATAGGTTTCACTAGAGGCTTCTCTCAAGATAGAAAATATTACGGTGGGTGAACAAATTACAGCCGAGCAATTGATAGAAAAGCGCAAAGTTATAACAATATCTAAGGCAATGATCATGAATAGCATCACGTCCGTGTCAAGTAGACCGAAATGATTATGCATCTACTACTATTACTCCACACATTGACCGCTATCCAGCATGCATCTAGAGTATTAAGTTCATAAAGAACGGAGTAACGCATTAAGTAAGATGACATGATGTAGAGGAATTAACTCAAGCAATATGATGAAAACCCCATCTTTTTATCCTCGATGGCAACAATACAATACGTGCCTTGCTGCCCCTACTGTCACTGGGAAAGGACACCGCAAGATTGAACCCAAAGCTAAGCATTTCTCCCATTGCAAGAAAAACCAATCTAGTTGGCCAAACCAAACCGATAGTTCAAAGAGAATTACAAAGATATCAAATCATGCATAAAAGAATTCAGAGAAGATTCAAATAATATTCATAGATAAGCTGATCATAAATCCACAATTCATCGGATCTCGGCAAACACACCGCAAAAAAGTATTACATTGAATAGATCTCCAAGAACATCGAGGAGAACATGGTATTGAGAATCAAAGAGAGAGAAGAAGCCATCTAGCTACTAGCTATGGACCCGTAGGTCTGAGGTAAACTACTCACGCTTCATCCGAAGGGCAATGGTATTGATGTAGAAGCCCTCCGTGATCAAATCCCTCTCCGGCAGGACGCCGAAAAAGGCCCCTAGATGGGATCTCACGGGTACAGAAGGTTGCGGCGGTGGAAAAGTATTTTCGTGGATGCCTCTGGTGGTTTGGGCATATAAGAGTATATATAGGCGAAAGAATTAGGTCAGGAGGTGCACGAGGGGCCCACAAGGGTGGGGGGCGCGCCCTCCGTCCTTGTGGCCGCCTCGTGGCTCCTCCGACTTCATCTCCAAGTCTCCTGGTTTCCTTCTGGTCCAAGAAAGATCATCGCGAAAGTTTTATTCCATTTGGACTCCGTTTGGTATTCCTTTTCTGCGAAACTCAAAAACAAGGAAAACGCAGAAACTGGCACTGGGCTCTAGGTTAATAGGTTAGTCCCAAAAATAATATAAAATAGCCTATTAATGCATATAAAACATCCAAAACAGATAATATAATAGCATGGAACAATCAAAAATTATAAATACGTTGGAGACATATCAAGCATCCCCAAGCTTAATTCCTGCTCGTCCCCGAGTAGGTAAATGATAAAAACAGAATTTTGGATGTGGAATGCTACCTAACATATTTATCCATGTAGTTTCTTTATTGTGGCATGAATGTTCAGATCCGTATGATTCAAAACAAAGTTTAATATTGACATAAAAACAATAATACTTCAAGCATACTAACAAGATAATTATGTCTTCTCAAAATAACATGGCCAAAGAAAGCTTATCCCTACAAAATCATATAGTCTGGCTATGCTCCATCTTCATCACACAAAGTATTTAAATCATGCACAACCCCGAAGACAAGCCAAGCAATTGTTTCATACTTTTGATGTTCTCAAATTTTTTCAACTTTCACGCAATACATGAGCGTGAGCCATGGACATAGCACTATAGGTGGAATAGAAGGTGGTTGTGGAGAAGACAAAAAGAAGGAGAAAGTCTCACATCAACTAGGCGTATTAACGGGCTATGGAGATGCCCATCAATAGATATCAATGTGAGTGAGTAGGGATTGCCATGCAATGGATGCACTAGAGCTATAAGTTTATGAAAGTTCAAAAAAATAAAACTAAGTGGGTGTGCATCCAACTCGCTTGCTCACGAAGACCTATGGCAATTTGAGGAAGCCCATCATTGGAATATACAAGCCAAGTTCTATAATGAAAATTCCCACTAGTATATGAAAGTGACAACATAGGAGACTCTCCATCATGAAGATCATGGTGCTACTTTGAAGCACAAGTGTGGTAAAAGGATAGTAACATTGTCCCTTCTCTCTTTTCTCTCATTTTTTTCTCAATTTTTTATTTGGGCCTTCTCTCTTTTTTTTTGGCCTCTTTATTTTATTTTATTTTTCGTCCGGAGTCTCATCCCGACTTGTGGGGGAATCATAGTCTCCATCATCCTTCTCCTCACATGGGACAATGCTCTAATAATGAAGATCATCACACTTTTATTTACTTACAACTCAAGAATTACAACTCCATACTTAGAACAAAATATGACTCTATATGAATGCCTCCGGCGGTGTACCGGGATGTGCAATGAATCAAGAGTGACATGTATGAAAGAATTATGAACGGTGGCTTTGCCACAAATACGATGTCAACTCCATGATCATGCAAAGCAATATGACAATGATGGAACGTGTCATAATAAACGGAACGGTGGAAAGTTGCATGGCAATATATCTCGGAATGGCTATGGAAATGCCACAATAGGTAGGTATGGTGGCTGTTTTGAGGAAGGTATATGGTGGGTGTATGGTACCGGCGAAAGTTGCGTGGCACTAGAGAGGCTAGCAATGGTGGAAGGGTGAGAGTGTGTATAATCCATGGACTCAACATTAGTCATAAAGAACTCACATACTTATTGCAAAAATCTATTAGTTATCAAAACAAAGTACTACGCGCATGCTCCTAGGGGGATAGATTGGTAGGAAAAGACCATCGCTCGTCCCCGACCGCCACTCATAAGGAAGACAATCAATAAATAAATCATGCTCCGACTTCATCACATAACGGTTCACCATACGTGCATGCTACGGGAATCACAAACCTTAACACAAGTATTTATCAAATCCATAATTACTCACTAGCATGACTCTAATATCACCATCTTTATATCTCAAAACAATCATAAGGAATCAAACTTCTCATAGTATTCAATGCACTTTATATGAAAGTTTTTATTATATCCCTCTTGGATGACTATCATATTAGGACTAAATTTATAACCAAAGCAAATTACCATGCTGTTTAAAGACTCTCAAAATAATATAAGTGAAGTATGAGAGTTCATCAATTTCTATAAAATAAAACCACCGCCGTGCTCTAAAAAGATATAAGTGAAGCACTAGAGCAAAATTGCCTAGCTCAAAAGATATAAGTGAAGCATATGGAGTATTCTAATAAATCACGATTCATGCGTGTCCCTCTCAAAAGGTGTGTACAGCAAGGATGATTGTGGCAAACTAAAAATCAAAGACTCAAATCATACAAGACGCTCCAAGCAAAACACATATCATGTGGTGAATAAAAATATAGCCTCAAGTAAAGTTACCGATAGACGAAGATGAAAGAGGGGATGCCTTCCGGGGCATCCCCAAGCTTAGGCTCTTGGTTGTCCTTGAATATTACCTTGGGGTGCCTTGGGCATCCCCAAGCTTAGGCTCTTTCCACTCCTTATTCCATAGTCCATCAAATCCTTACCCAAAACTTGAAAACTTCACAACACAAAACTCAACAGAAAATCTCATAAGCTCCGTTAGTATAAGAAAATAAATCACCACTTTGGTACTATTGTGAACTCATTGTTTATTTATATTGGTATAATATATACTGTATTCCAACTTTTCCATGGTTCATACCCCCCGATACTACCCATAGATTCATCAAAATAAGCAAACAACACAAAGAAAACAGAATCTGTCAAAAACAGAACAGTCTGCGAAGATCCGAATTGTTCTAATACTTCTGTAACTCCAAAAATTCTGAAAAATTAGGACAAAATAGAAAATTTTGTATATCAATCTTGTATAAAACGTTCAGGGTTTTTCAAAGATTCAGTGAATTATTAAAATTCTGATATTGGATGCAAAAGTTTCTGTTTTTTAGCAAGATCAAATCAACTATCACTGTAAGCCATCCCAAAGGTTTTACTTGGCACAAACACTAACTAAAACATAAAACCACATCTAACCAGAGGCTAGATGAATTATTTATTGCAAAACAGAACCAAAAAGCAAAGAACAAAAATAAAATTGGGTTGCCTCCCAACAAGCGCTATTGTTTAACGCCCTTAGCTAGGCATAAAAACACGAATAGATCTAGGTATTATCGTCTTCTCCCTTTTGGTAGTAAAGAGAGAATTTCTTGTCCAGAGCGCTTATCTTTCTATTTTGTGTAAGTACGTGGCCATTAATGGTAGAAGAAAGATTAAGCACACTTCAAAAATTTGCATCTAAACTAGCCTTCATCTCTTTGATTATTTCATTTTGATAAAAGCACATAAGAGTAGTTGATTCAACATTTTCACCTTTGGAGTGCCCAAATATAGTTTTCATCTTTTCATAAGTATCGATGGCATCCCCTTCAAGAAAACCATTTTCAAATATAGAATCCAAAACTTGCTTAAAAGAAGGGGGTAAACCAACATAAAAGCTTTTCAAGTATATCTCAATATGATATTGGGGCACATAGCTAGCTCGGATCCTCAATAGCCTATCCCAAGCATCTTTCAAAGATTCATCAAGCAGATAACAAAAAATTCCGGGGTCGTCTTCATCAAAATTGTTAAAATTCTCATTAATAACCCCGGTAGGTCTTTCCATAGCATCATTATTTATGAGCTTAGGGAGGATAGAGGGGCTATCTAAAGAATTAAAACTCGAGAGAAAACCCTTAACCCTTTTTGATTCGGCCATAATGATAGAAAGGCGAACTTAAGCAACAAGAGGGCAGCAAGAGAAAAGGCAAAGAGAGGGGCGAAGAAAAAGGCAAATCTTTTCGAAAATCGTTTTAGAAGTGGGGGAGAGAAAAACGAGAGGCGAATGGCGAATAATGTAATGCGAGAGATGAGAGTTTATGATGGGTACTTGGTATGGCTTGACCTGGCGTAGATCTCCCCGGCAACGGCGCCAGAAATTCTTCCTGCTACTTCTTGAGCTTGCGTTGGTTTTTTCCTTGAAGAGTAAAGGGTGATGCAGCAAAGTAGAGATAAGTATTTCCCTCAGTTTGAGAACCAAGGTATCAATCCAGTAGGAGACAACGCACAAATCACCGAATACCTGCACAAACAATCGAGCAACTTGCACCCAACGCGATAAAGGGTTGTCAATCCCTTCACGATTATTTGCAAACGTGAGATCTGATAGAGATAGATAAACTAAACAAAAGATAAAGTAATTTTTTTTGGGTTTTTTGGTTTATAGATCTGAAAATAAAAGATTACAAAATAATAGATCGGAAAGTAATATGATGGAAAATAGACCCGGGGGCCATAGGTTTCACTAGAGGCTTCTCTCAAGATAGAAAATATTATGGTGGGTGAACAAATTACTGCCGAGCAATTGATAGAAAAGCGCAAAGTTATGACGATATCTAAGGCAATGATCATGAATATAGGCATCACGTCCGTGTCAAGTAGACCAAAACGATTCTGCATCTACTACTATTACTCCACACATCGACCGCTATCCAGCATGCATCTAGAGTATTAAGTTCATAAAGACCGGAGTAACGCATTAAGTAAGATGACATGATGTAGAGGAATTAACTCAAGCAATATGATGAAAACCCCATCTTTTTATCCTCGATGGCAATAATACAATACGTGCCTTGCTGCCCCTACTGTCACTGGGAAAGGACACATCAAGATTGAACCCAAAGCTAAGCACTTCTCCCATTGCAAGAAAAACCAATCTAGTTGGCCAAACCAAACCGATAGTTCGAAGAGAATTACAAAAATATCAAATCATGCATAAAAGAATTCAGAGAAGATTCAAACAATATTCATAGATAAGCTGATCATAAATCCACAATTCATCGGACTCGGCAAACACACCGCAAAAAAGTATTACATCGAATAGATCTCCAAGAACATCGAGGAGAACATGGTATTGAGAATCAAAGAGAGAGAAGAAGCCATCTAGCTACTAGCTATGGACTCGTAGGTCTGAGGTAAACTACTCATGCTTCATCGGAAGGGCAATGGTGTTGATGTAGAAGCCCTCCGTGATCAAATCCCTCTCCGGCAGGACGCCGGAAAAGGCCCCTAGATGGGATCTCACGGGTACAGAAGGTTGCGGCGGTGGAAAAGTATTTTCGTGGATGCCTCTGGTGGTTTGGGCATATAAGAGTATATATAGGCGAAAGACTTAGGTCAAGAGGTGCACGAGGGGCCCACAAGGGTGGGGGGCATGCCCTCCGTCCTTGTGGCCGCCTCGTGGCTCCTCCGACTTCATCTTCAAGTCTCTTGGTTTCCTTCTGGTCCAAGAAAGATCATCGCGAAAGTTTTATTCCGTTTGGACTCCGTTTGGTATTCCTTTTCTGCGAAACTCAAAAACAAGGAAAAAACAGAAACTGGCACTGGGCTCTAGGTTAATAGGTTAGTCCCAAAAATAATATAAAATAGCATATTAATGCATATAAAACATCCAAAACAGATAATATAATAGCATGGAACAATAAAAAATTATAGATACGTTGGAGACATATCAAGGCTGCAGCTCGCCGCACAACATGATCGATGGCG
The DNA here is from genome assembly GCA_011799875.1 of Thinopyrum elongatum. Classification (NCBI taxonomy): domain Eukaryota; kingdom Viridiplantae; phylum Streptophyta; class Magnoliopsida; order Poales; family Poaceae; genus Thinopyrum; species Thinopyrum elongatum. The sequence goes on from CM022299.1 coordinate 303,711,410, forward strand.
CGCCGCAGAGCAAGCTAGGCGCGCCCCTGCCGATAAGCTGTGGCTCACCGCACAGCGAGACCGTTGGAGCACCGCAGAGTGAGAGGCGCGGCACGCCGCACAGCAAGAGCGGATCCATCGGCGCTTGCTTGCTGTCGACAGGGCGTCGTAGCTGGGTACACGTCCCGTCAGTACCCCCATTCCTTGCCAGGAGTGGGCAGAGGCCGTCTGCGCCGTACTTGCACCAGAGGCCGGCCACGTCGTACTTACACCGGACGCCCGCCGCGCCGTTGGCATGGATCGCGCCGTTCGCCTTGTTCGCGGCCCGCTCGATGCCAACGCGTTGGTCGCTAGGCTGGACCGCCTCCTTGGCCCAGGTGTCCACCTGGGCGCAGTAGAGGAACATGGTCGTCGCATCCTCGAGCTGGTGATCTCCGATGAAATAGCAAACTTCGAGCTCGAGATCGCGCTCCAGATGTACCGCGAGCGTGTCAACCGCTTGGACGAACGCCTGCACGAGTTCATGCAGAGCCAAGAGCTACCGTAGGTAAGGGCTGCTGGTCATGGTCTCATGGACGCATTTTATTTTGTTGAGTCGTTTCGACGTGCATCGCTATGTATTCACAACAATCATAATATTGCTCTATTTATTGCTCTGTTTTCCGTTCTTATATGTTCTGTTTCAATGTGTGTGTATATGCTTTCCATTCTGTATATGTGGATGATAACAGCTAGATACAAATTAGTATATGAAAACAGATAGAAAAAGGATTTCATAATATATATTAATTGTTCATTAGTTCATCACAGAATATATATAATATCATCACATATACGTGATGATACTTAACTACTAGGTACAATGCATAAAATTGAAAACGAACAATACTAAAACTAATAATCCCTCCTAGGGGCAGTATTCCGGTAGCCCCTCACCAGCAGCTCCCTGGTGCGTGGCGTCTTCCCAGTGTGGCGCCTCCTCCGCCTCGCAGTGCTTGACATACCGATCTGCCTCTTGCTGGCGGATGAGCGCGAACGATCTTGCCATTTTGTTGGGCGCCCACCAGAGCTCCTCGTCAGTGGCACGCTGGAGCTTATCGGCCCACCTCCACGCAGTGATGAGGCGCCTAGCGCCTTTGACCTTCCTCGCGAAGTACCCGTCTTCGTACACCTCCTCCGCACGACGACGAGCCCGCCCCCAAAGCTCCACCGCCTCCTTTTTCCAGGCGGCATCACGGGCTTCACAGGCCGCCTGGTACCTGGATTCCTCCTCCGCCATCTCCTTCTTGAACGCCACTTGCCTGGCTTTCTCAGCCGGCGGCAGCGACTTCCACAGACAAAGATTGTACTAGCACCAAAACCACTCCAAAGTTGGGGGGTCCGGCGCAACCTCGTCCGGCGGCACGTAGGGGTCCTCCTCGTCGCTCCTCTTCGACTGAGCATCCTCGGGGGGCGGCGCCTCCTCATCGGCGCGTGGGCAGATCGGTGGCACCATGGCAGAGATTTGAGAGAGAAAGAGAGGGCGGGTGAGGGAAGGATGTAGATGAGAATGCAGGCGGGACGACGTGAGGAAGGTAGTATTTATTGGTGGTCGGAATCTAGATCGACGGGAACAGTACACACGCCGGTCGCCGGAATTTACGAGTACTGTAGTTTGAATTACACATGATTCCCGCAGCAAAATCCGTGTGTGAACTTAATAGCTGATGGTTTCCAATACAGAACCGTGTCTGATTAATAACCCGCGCCACTCACCTTCCAAACCTCGAGGCGCGAAATAGAGTGCCAATCGTGTGGGGCCCGGTTGTCTTGCCAGATCTTTACATTTTCTTTTTTGAACACCAGATATTTACATCGTCTGATCATTTTTAATTTTTTTTTGGAATTTAAATGCCATGGCACTCCATGCATGTGTCCAAGCCGTTATGGTTAGCCGCTGCATGTAGAGGTAGTTCAAATTTGGATTACGGTCATTAAATGGCTAGAAAATCACTTAAATATCTTAAAAAGGTCAAATGACCCCTGAAATTTTCCAAATTTTGACATGACAGTTGTATTACTGCATGTTAACTGCAGAATTTTTTTGAAGCCCATAAGAGGAAGCTATCGTCGATTCGTCATCGAACATGCATTGTTCCCTCTTGGAATCACGAGCCTTCTAGTGAGTTGCTCCGGTTTGTGCGGGGTGTGTGTCCACACTTTCGTGAAATAGGCCAATTTTTTTACCACATCATCTTGGTGGCATGACATTACGTCAAGCAAGGTTTCATGTGTTTCTGATCATTTTTTAATTTTTTGGAATTTAAATGGCATGGCACTCCATGCACGTGTCTAGCCCGTGACACCAATATGTTTGAAAATTCCTTCCAATTTACTACACATGGAATTAACTCGCACACAAGTACACAAAAATATGATTTTCAAACCGTTATGGTTAGCCGTTGCATGTAGATGTAGTTCAAATTTGAATTACGATCATTAAATGGCTAGAAAATCACTTAAATGTCTTTAAAAGGTCAAATGACCCATAGAATTTTCCAAATTTTCACATGGCAGTTGTATTAGTGCACGTTAACTGTAGAAAAATTTTGAAGCCCATAAGAGGAAGCTATCTCCCATTCGTCATCAAACATGCATTGTTCCCTCTCGGAACCATGAGCCTTCTACTGAGTTGCTCCGGTTTGTGAGGGGTGTGTGTCCAAACTTTCGTTAAACAGGCCAATTTTTTTACCACATCATCTTGTTGGCATGACATTACGTCAATCAAGGTTTCATGTGTTTCTGATCATTTTTTTAATTTTTTGGAATTTAAATGCCATGGCACTCCATGCATGTGTCTAGGCCGTGACACCAATATGTTTGAAAATTCCTTCCAATTTACTGCACATGGAATTAACTCACACACAAGTACACAGATATGATTTTTCAAACCGTCATGGTTAGCCGTTGCATGTAGATGTAGTTCAAATTTGAATTACGGTCATTAAATGGCTAGAAAATCACTTAAATGTCTTTAAAAGGTCAAATGACCCCTGGAATTTTCCAAATTTTCACATGACAGTTGTATTAGTGCACGTTAACTGTAAAAAAAATTGGAAGGCCGTAAGAGAAAGCTATCTCCCGTTCGTCATCAAACATGCATTATTCCCTATCAGAACCACGAGCCTTCTAGTGAGTTGCTCCAGTTTGTGAGGGGTGTGTGTCCAAACTTTCGTTAAACATGCCAATTTTTTTACCACGTCATCTTGATGGCATGACATTACATCAAGCAAGGTTTCATGTGTTTCTGATCTTTTTTTAATTTTTTGGAATTTAAATGCCATGGCACTCCATGGTTTGTGTCATAGCCGTGAGACCAATATGTTTGAAAATTACTTCCAATTTACTGCACATGGAATTAACACGCACACAAGTACACAAATATGATTTTCAAACCGTTGTGGTTAGCCGTTGCATGTAGATGTAGTTCAAATTTGAATTACGGTCATTAAATGGCTAGAAAATCACTTAAATGTCTTTAAAAGGTCAAATGACCCTTGGAATTTTCCAAATTTTCAAATGACAGTTGTATTAGTGCACGTTAACTGTAGAAAATTTTTGAAGGCCATAAGAGGAAGCTATCGTCCGTTCGTCATCAAACATGCATTGTTCCCTCTCGGAACCATGAGTTTTCTAGTGAGTTGCTCCGGTGTTGTGAGGGGTGTGTGTCCAAACTTTCGTCAAACGTGCCAATTTTTTTACCACGTCATCTTGGTGGCATGACATTACATCAAGCAAGGTTTTATGTGTTTTTTTATCTTTTTTTTAACTTTTTGGAATTTAAATGCCATGGCACTCCATGCTTTGTGTCATAGCCGTGAGACCAATATGTTTGAAAATTCCTTCCAATTTACTGCACATGGAATTAACTCGAACACAAGTACACAAATATGATTTTTCAAACCATTGTGGTTAGCCGTTGCATGTAGATGTAGTTCAAATTTGAATTACGGTCATTAAATGGCTAGAAAATCACTTAAATGTCTTTAAAAGATCAAATGACCCCTGTAATTTTCCAAATTTTCAAATGATAGTTGTATTAGTGCACGTTAACTGTAGAAATTTTTTGAAGGCCGTAAGAGGAAGCTATCGCCCGTTCGTCATCAAACATGCATTGTTCCCTCTCGGAACCACGAGCCTTCTAGTGAGTTGCTTCGGTTTGTGAGGGGTGTGTGTCCAAACTTTCGTCAAACATGCCAATTTTCTTACCACGTCATCTTGGTGGCATGATATTACATCAAGCAAGGTTTCATGTGTTTCTGATCTTTTTTTTAACTTTTTGGAATTTAAATGCCATGGCACTCCATGCTTTGTGTCATAGCCGTGAGACCAACATGTTTGAAAATTCCTTCCAATTTACTGCACATGGAATTAACTCGCACACAAGTACACAAATATAATTTTTCAAACCGTTATGGTTAGCCGTTGCATGTAGATGTAGTTCAAATTTGAATTACAGTCATTAAATGGTTAGAAAATCACTTAAATGCCTTAAAAGGTCAAATGACCCCTGGAATTTTCCAAATTTTCAAATGACAGTTTTATTAGTACTACAAATTTTCTCGTACATTTAAAACACCATCCGTTGCCACTTTACTCCAAATTCGTCTTTCACAGCTAATAAAAAATATCAACAACATCACACACAGTTGTTTTGCAGGAACCGTTTGCGATGAAAATTCATGGGTCTATTTAAGTCTTCCTCCTTAAGCTTCGCCAGCTCATCTGCTCCAGTGCCGGCAACCACCGAATCCACGAATCCCGATCCCCATTCCAGCAACCCCTTCTTGCAAAAGATGACGCCGTGGAAACGCTTCGTGAGGGCCCGTACGGTGGCCGCGTCCTCCCCGAGCGCCGCCGCCTACGCCGAGAGTGCCGCCGCATCCGCATTGAGCATGGCCGCATCCGCCGAGAGGGCGTCTGCGGCAGCCGACAGGGCAGCTGCTGCGATAGCGGCTGCAAACGCCGAGAGCACTCGAGCTGCCGTCCGTGCCGCCGATGTCGCCCTGGCCCGGGTCAAGGCCATCCACGCCAAGATCGAGGACGCACACGCCAAGATATTCCAGGCCACCTCGGAATCCAGCATGCAACCCATGTCCGAAAAGGTGGCGGTGGCCATGGAGCACCTGCTTCCTCATGAGATCGCCAAGCGGGAGCTGGAGATGTAGTAGGCGGCGGAGATCGAGGAGCGCCGGGAGGAGGAGTTGCGTGTGGCCGAGGTCGAGGTAGAGAAGAGTCTGTCCATCGAGGAGTCGGCGGTGGAGTACCAACGTGAGCTCTGACGCAACCACTACTACGAGTACTACAACCTTGAGGGTGGCGCCAAGGACGAGGACAAGGACGCGGTCGACTTCAGCAGGGGGCGCGGAGTCCACCAACGGCGGCATGTCACCAGGACAAGTCATCGATGTCTCATCTCACACCGGCGATGCATAGGCCGGCGCGGCGGCGGCTTTGTTAAAATTATGCGTACTTAGGCTTTGTTTTTAATGCTGGTCTTTTGTCAGAGCAATGTTTAGGTCAACTGGCTCTGTTTAATTCCTAGAATTGCTCGATTCAGTAAGTGTGGTATGTGTGTTGTACGCTCTTTTGTGTGCCCAAATTAGCAAGCGATGTTAAATTATGCAATGACGTTGATGAGGATAGTACCCAGGGAAATTTTTACCAAAATTTGAATTATCAAACTCATCCCATGAAAGTAAAACAGAAGAATCGTTTGCGATGCACACAATGGTTCAAAGTGAATGGTGTCCGGCGGCACCGCGCGCAAAGTTTCTCTCCACATTTCGAAAAATTTGGCCTACAGCCGAAATATCGACCCCCGCCCACCCTTCCCCACCCCCTTTTCTCCCCGACCACAAGTCACATTTCCCCTGTTTCCTCCTTCCTTCCTTCCGAAGCTATAGCCGCTTCCTCGCTCTCGCCGTCTCGCATCCTACCGCCGGGGTCACCATGGTCTTCTTCAATGACCTCTCCAGCGGTTCCTCCGACGACGACGAATTTTTCAGCACCCGGGTATGCCTCTCTTCTCTCTCTCGGGTTATGACTTGGAATGAAGGATTTTAACCCGACGGTCGATTTGAGTCATTTATTCCTCTTATAGCTCCCTAGGACCATCAGTTGCAACGAATGGAGCGGGGTGGCTGAAGATCTGCCTGCTCGTTGTCACCATCAATCTCCATGCATGAAGCTAGTTGCGTTTGAATCTGTGGACAGTGGGAGGAAGTTTCTGTCATGTGTAGAGAAGGTTAGCCCCACTTTCGTTGTTACAAATCATTTGCTAGATGTGATTCAGACACTGTCACTGTGCTATGTTATTGTGGATGTTAAGACAGTGTCACAGTTTGTACCCAGTATCTAAAAATGTTGCCATCTCATCAGCGGTGCCATTAGAAAATTATTTGGCACCGCTTCAGCAGTTTGTGTAGCCAACTTTGGTCCACACATCTGAGCAGCCAAGCAGTAAAATACTAAATCTTTATGGCACAAAGGAACTGGGCATCGGAGCAACTAAGTGCTCCGGAGTCCGGGTCCCTGATTTTTTTTCCGCTGCATCGGCTCCCCAGTGCAGGGCACTAGTGCCAAATATAGCAACAGTTGTCTTTACACCGGTTTTGGCATACACAGCGGACGGCCTTAGTGCTATTAGTTCTATGTTACTAAATTTGTGAATGTACACACCTGTTAGTATCAATTTGATGTCATCCAAACACTATCGCTATGTTGTTGCAGTTATATTTAGCTTCCTCATAAAATGTTCAATTTGTTATTTATAGTACATGACTAAGAACTTGTAGCGTTGTTGTAGTTAATTATAGCTTCTGATGTTTCAACATTTTGGTTGTTGTCTCGGTAGCAATTAATTCATTTGCACATTGATCTTTTTTGAGAAGATATGTCATAATTAACCTGTTTCTTCAGTTTATCAAAATATGTATTTGGTGATTTTCTATGTTGCTAGAAACCCATTTCCCCTACAATTGTTACTGATATAGTTTTAAATATTATAGGATGAACGGAAGTGTTCTTACCTGTAGTGGGTTGATCAAGAGTGGCCACAGTCTTTGAAGATGTGCCTAGCAAAGCTCTGGAGCATGTATGAGGAAGAGAACAGAGGTAGGCTTAGAGAAAGTGTTGTCAACGCTGAAGAATATTTGAAGATGCGGGATAAAAAGAGGAAGATGGAGAATGAGCTCAGATTTTTTAAATCAGACTTTGCTAAGATGGTGTTAGCGAAGGAGGAGGCACTTTCCCAGTTGGCCAGTGCAAAACAGGTTCTTACTGAACTGAAAGCAGAGGCGGATAAGACGAGCCTGGATGATCTCGATTAGGGAAATGAATATATTGTTCTTATGAAGGTGAACTAGCTATATGATGTATTGTGCTGTTTTCAGGTTGCTATCGTACTGTGATGTTAAAATATATTTATGTGCCTGATATGAAATTGGCAAACAGCTGTTCGATATGAAATGTGAATTTGCGTAATACTGGAATTATTAATTATAAACTAATAAACCTACTAAATGGGTCATGGAACTTTGCAAACCGTTCTAGCAGTAAAAGCGCTTGTGATGGATAGCCCGATGCCATACAGTTTTCTTCATCAAATCGTGTGTGATGTAGTTGAATAAAAGCAAACGGTTAATCAAGGCAGAGCGTATGTGATAGTTACACCTATCACACACGAGGCTATACATAAAACTGTGTGGGATGTATATACGAACGAAAACGTTTTCCTTGGATTGACTGTGTGGGATGTACATACGAACTGAAACGTTTTCCCTGGATTGACTGTGTGGGATCTACATAAGAACGGAAACGTATTCCTTGGATTAACTGTGTGGAATGTACATAACAAACAGAAACGTTTGTTTGGGACTGACTGTGTGGGATGTACTTACGACCGGAACCGATTGGGCCTGTATAATCGTATTTCATCGCTCGCCCGTCACACATGACCTCATTTTGCCGAGCGTGTGTGCCAGGAGGGCCTATCCCCGACGGTTTCTGGGTCGTATGGGAAGGACCCCCCTATCGCAGTCACTCACTTGGCGACGGTTCGAAACACCACCGCGGAAAGGGGTTAAAAACCGTTTGTATAGCACCTCGCTGTACCAGTGCCTTCTCAATAGATAAATCTTGAGAGATGACCACCTTGCCAAGTCCCAATACCTTCGATGTTGAAGCATCACCGAATTGGAAATGGGTGGGCATAGATGGAATTGGATGCACATCCACCACCAAGTCCTTGCTCCCGGTCATATGGTTTGTTGCTCCACTATCAAGCAACCATGACACCCAACCGGAAGCAAACTCCTACAAGAGATCAATGCTTGGGTTTAGGTACCCATTTTTGAATGGGTCCTTTGATGTTAGTAACAAGGGGCTTAGGAACCCAAATAGATCATTCAATGTACTCATAAGAAGAACCAACAAATTTGGCATAAACATGCCCATCACTAGCACAGCACAAAACATAAGAGGGGTTAAAGTCGCTGGCTTTGTTGGTAGGGGCGATTTTGCCCTTCTTGGCATTACCACCCAATTCCTTATTCTTCTTCTTCTCATGAGTACCCTCGCCCGCCTTGATAAAGGTTTCCTTGAGCGGGAGAGGTTGCTTGGTCTTGTTCTTCTTTTTCTTCTTTGACTTGGGTACAAACCCAAGTCCTTCCTTTCCCACAACTTCCTTTTGATTACTCACAAGGTCATTGAGGTTCTTCTCGCCTTGTATGCATGTCACAAGGCCCTTCTCAAGTTGCTCTTTCAACTTGGCATTTTCCTCCACAAGATGCACATGCTCACAACAAGGGTTAGTAGCATGGGCATTATCAATTAGGACGAAAGGAGGACACATGGAAATCTCCTTGGTTAGCTTCACTTGGAGTTGATCATGAGACTCCTTGAGAGAAGCATGAACACCCTTCAAGACCTTGTGAGCCGTGTCGAGTGTATCAAACTCTTCCTTGAGTCTATCATGGCCAACCCCAAGTGCAACTTTCTCGGATTTAAGCACACAAGTAAGAACAATAGCATGATCAAGATCTTTTTGTAATTTAGCATGATCAACATTGTGTGACTCCTCAAGAGTCAAACGAAGACCTCGCTCTTCCTCTAGAGCAATGGAAAGATCCGCAATCTCATCGGCATCACTGGTACAGCGAGGTGCTATACAAACAGTTTTCAACCCCTTTCCGGGACGGCATTTTGAACCGTCGCTGAGTGAGTGTGTGCGATAGGGGGATCCTTCCCACATGACCCAGAAACCGTCGGGGATAGGGAGCCTTGATGCATAGAGTTTTCCCTATAAAACTGTTTCTGATATCTCGAATATCCCAAATGCTTCATCCTTGCAACTCGTTTGTGCTCACATTGCCATCGCAGTCGGTATTCTGTGGTGCTACATTTACGATGCGCGACCCATCACAAACAGTTCACGATTATAGAACGTGTACGATAAGCAGACAATCACACACATTTACTTTTCCTTGACTGTATGCGATTCGATGTAAGAGCGCATACAGTTGTCCCTATAAAATTGTATGCGAAGTTTGAATACATCCCACACGATTCATCCGTCATACTCGCGTCAGATGAAGACCTATCGCACGCGTTCTTCTATGACCAAACATTTGCGATGCGCACAACATCATAAACAGTCCATAATTGCAAAGCGTGTGTGATAAGGCGACTTTCGCAAACATTTAATAAGAAGGAACTGTATGCGATGCTGTTGTTAATCGCACACGTTTTTTCTTGGCTGATCGTGTGTGCAGTAGAGATTGATCACACACGTAGTGGATCCGAGAAACGTGTCTGATCTCCACATCTATCGCAGACATTTCGCTTTCGCAAACCGTGTGCAGTGTAATCCCTAATTTATCCGTAATTTAATCTCTAATTTAAAAATCACAGATTTTGAATTTGAAAGTAGGAAATCACTTATTTCATATCGAACCATGTTTATTACAAATATAGGTTCAACCACGAATGCATAATTCGATGCACAGGTACATATACTGAAGAACTACAGAAGCACCAAGTAAAGAATGATGAACCACAGTTGTACTAAAGATTGTAAAGAGAGAGGCGAAAGACATTCTGGTTGCTGGAGAAGGTGAAGCAGGATGCCCATATTGTGCCCTCCTCCATGCGTAATGCGCGCATGACTCTAGGCCAACCCCTTGTGATGGCTACCCGTCCATCCTTGACTGTCTTCATTACGACTTCTCGATGCTCATTGTAGTCTGGATGAAATACTTTAACCTTCATTGCGTGTCCACCAATCATGTACTTTGCGAGGTAATCTTGAGTAAACTGCTTCAGGAACCACTGCGAACGAAAAAGATTCAGACATTGTTGTCTAACAACTCATTATGGGCAGTAAAAAGAGAAGGTTGCAGCGTTTGTAGTTACCATCCTACAGCTCACTGTTGTGTTGGATAGAGCGTAAACAAATAATTTGCTTGCCACCGTTTGTATCTTTTTGCTAATAATCCTTATCAGTTTCCTCACTTGATGCTTGTTCATGAATATCTCATTGCCCCATATGCAAAAAGGGTCGATGCGTGGATCTTTTCCAAGGGCATATGTACCTACAAGCAACAAGTCAATATTAGAAGCTAACAAGTGTCCAGGCCTGGATCTATATGTACTACATTATGGAACGACCGGGGGAGTACAAGCCGAGGGATGAAACTAACCTCGGCGGAAAATGCTGGCCACTCCCGTTGTTGTCCTGCATAAGTAGTGGAAAGGCATGATAAGTACAACAACCTTAACATCAAACAAATATAGCAAAGGTAAACAACATCATCTCCAAATGATAGCTTGAATGTGTTGGTTTCAGCATGCTGTTAAAGCAGATATAAAATGGAAGGGAATGTTACCTACAACAGGCTTAACAGCCATCAAATATTGCAATTCAAACTAGTATTGTTGAAAATGAATAGAACGTAGGTCATGCTTAAACATCACACTGGATAAATATGTAAAACTGAAATAAAGGGCATGTGTTAACTACACCAGGCATAACTGGAACCAAATATAGCTGTTCAAACTGGTATTGATGAAATCGAGCGGCACAGTTCCGACTTGCACAAAATGAACATCACATTGTGAATGACTGAAATAAACAAGGCATAAATGATCAGTATAACAACCAAATATAGCCATTGAAAACTGGACAGAGTCTCACTGCAACCAACCTAACAAGCAAATACAGATAAATAGGGCATATGCTTGAAAACTGGACAAATGCTCACTGCAACCAACCTAACAAGCAAATACAGATAAACAAGGCATCTGCTTGAAAACTGGACAAATGCTCACTTCAACCAACCTAACAACCAAATACAGATAAACAAGGCATCTGCTTGATAACTGGACAAATGCTCACTGCAACCAACCTAACAACCAAATACAGATAAACAAGGCATCTGCTTGATAACTAGACAAATGCTCACTGTAACCAACCTAACAACCAAATACAGATAAACAAGGCATCTACTCACTATAAACAACCAAATATAGCCATTCGTGAAACTGAAGTGGACAATTCATACTTAAACATCACATAGCCCTATTGAACATTACATTTTTGCATAACTAAAATAATTAAACACGGCGCAGTTAAAACACCGCATGGCAAAAGCTACTACAACAAAGGGTACGGGTTGGCAAGCTAGAAAAGGTAAGATTTGCTGATAGGATGTTGCCTCACATGTCATGGACGGGATCCTTCCAGTTGGAAGAGCACAGACCCATGGTGCGCTCTCTGATGTCACAGATGGGTTGTTTCACCTTAGAAGAACCTTTGTGGGTGCCCTCCTCGTGGTCATGGTCGATGAGATCTGACTTGGCAATTGAGGATCCCAAGCCGCCGCCGTTGAACGTGTCCTTCATAAATGACAAAATGGGCTCAATGGCGTAGAAGGATTGCAAATCCTTGACCGCTTGGTGGAGGAGATCAGCGGCAGGGCCGTCGACGAGATCGACGGCGGTTGAACCAGAGGGGTTGGGGATGGACCACTTAACCTGTGACATGGCCCGCGTGAAGCCGTCGCTGTCGACGAGCTTGATGTCATAGCCAGCTTTCCCGAGATACAGTAATACTCTAGCCCGCTGACGTGAAGCCTTCGGCGTGGCAACGTAGTCAACGTCTTTGCCGGCTTCCGCAGCGAGGTGTTGCTCCGGGATCGACAGGTCGGGGCGAACGGCGGCCACCTCGCCAACGTCCGCCAGAGAGGCCATGATAAACCTCTTCTTGGCCGAACGCTCGTCGGGCTCCCCGGGATACGTGGTCGGGCTTAGGCTGCGACATTCTAGAGCAGGGGATGTGAATTTGGTGGGGAGGGACACCGCAGGCCTCATCTAAAAACTCAGGGGAGTGGGGCGACAGTATGGGAATCGCTGGGTAACCTGAACTTTATTATCTAAGCTAGGAGGAACGGGCAGACCGGCAGGGGTTGGCGACGGCGGCGGTGGCGGCGGCGGTGAGCTAGGGTTCGAGGGAGGGGGACTGTGGAGGGGGGCGGGTGGTGTTTGAGGATACGCCGCAGCTACTGAAAATTTTAGTAATGGTGGGTGGAGATGGTGGTGGACGAGGGAGGGCGACGGTACAAATGCCTCGGCTACTGCAATTTTACTATAAGGTCGATGCTGGAGGAGTGGGGGCGATAGTTGAAGTACGACGACTACTAAAATTTGGGTAAAGGAATTGATGCGGGGCGGGAGTACCCAAGATCGCACACGGTCCAATAAGAATATGCGTGTATGATAATAAGGAAAAGCGGCAGAACCGCCGATTTTTGCAACGCTCAAGGCGGGTAGTTTGTTTTTAGATTTCTCGCTAGCTGGTCTATCGCACACGGTTCGTCCTAATTTTCAGACGCAGGCGTGGAATTCAATCTAAATAAACTACCCGCCTTTAGCTTGCGCAGGTGGTGATTTTATAGTGCACTAGCATCGCACACGGTTAAGCCAGTACCTCCACCTTTGCTCGCACTTGCGTAGTCGTGGTGATTCACAGCGCACTTGCATCGCACACGGTTAAACCACTACCTCCACCCCTGCTCGCGCTTGCGCAGTCGTGGTGATTGCACAGCCCACTAGCATCGCACACGGTTAGTCCACTACCTACAACCTTGATCGCGCTTGCGCAGTCATGGTGATTTCACAGCGCACTTGCATCGCACACGGTTAAGCCAGCACACCCGTGTCCATTGACCGTCATCCGAGTCTTTGCAGCAAAAAAACGTCAGAGAGGGTCAGAAGACAGCCACACCAGCATGTGGCCCAAATATATATGAGTGAAAAGGGTGGTCTGTGATGTTCAAAATTCCAATGCACAACTTTGACCGCACGGGCCCACAGTTGGGCGCGTCGTCGAAGATCGATGAGAGGGGCCAGAACTCAAGAACCACCTGGAAGTGGCCAAATATATGTAGGAATATAGGGTGTGATGTTTAAAACTTTAAATACACAATGCACAACTTTGGTGGCACCTGCCTCGCAAACCCGAAAGCACCCTTGGATATATCTATAATGAAATAATGTCGTAGCTACCTAGCTAGGGTGCTTGACCCACCTCCCACTTCGTGTCAGCGGGGCGGATGCACGTGATGATACTTTGGTCATACATGCATGTCGCCATGACCTACCACAAGACAGACCAGTGAATCTATCGCTTGGTCAAACGACAACTGTTGTTGTCGATAAAAAATGGATATAATATATATATAATATATATATATATAAACCGCTTGGGCCAATAGATTGAACCATCATAAAAAATCGCATGAGAGGGACCACAAAACCAGCACCGCCTGCATGCGGCCCAAAATGATGTACGTTGGAAGGGGTGATGTGTGTTTTCAATATCGAATAATGTACAATTTATATGTGGCGCCTGCCTCGCGATACAGACAACAACCATGAAAGCCAGGTAATTAAGGATGAGATACGCAGGGTACGGTGTCGGTCGAACCCACCAATCCGAGCGTGTGGGAGGGAATCCTGACAACGCATGAGCTCGAACTTTGGTTGAACGACATGTGATGGTGACCGTCCCTAACACGAACTAGGAGGAATCCATTCATGGCCAACACATACCCCTCGTTATCGGTAAAAGGGATGATATATATACACTCGGGGAGCCCACAAATATGCGTGTCATCACAAAAAACCGCACAAGGGAGACGTGGTCGATCAGAAGACCCCCTATACACTGCATGCGGCCTAAAAATATATGTATGGGTGGTGTGTGATGTGTTCAAATCCCCAATGCACAACTTCGATGGGGCACCAACTACATTACAAACCGAACACCGTACCCGACCCCAAGCCAGGTTCAATACGTACGATGTCGGTTCCCCAACTTCGAGGCAGGGGGGGTGTCGTCCAACGCATGCGCTCAAACTTTATTTGGTCTAACATGGCACACATAGCAATAGGAAACCATCATGGTCAAACCCTTCTCGTATGTTGGGTCAAAGGGATAGATTGTGTGGGCCCCCCTCACTATCGGTAAAGGATGATATATATATATATATATATACCTCGGGGAGCCCACAGATATGTGCGGCGTCTATAAACCGAACATGGGAGACGTGCTCGATCAGAACACCCGGCCCCCTATACCCTACATGCGGCGCAAAATATGTATGGGTCTGGTGTGTGATTTGCTCAAATCCCGAAAGCACAAGTTCGATGGGGCACCAACTACATCAGTAACATTACAAACTAAACATCGTACCCCCGCAGCCAGGTTAAAGACGTACGATGTCGGTTCCGCAACTTCGAGGCGGGTGGGGGGTAGGGGGTGTCGTCCAACGCATGTGCTGAAACTTGATTTGCTCTAACATAGCACACTGAGCAAAGAGTAAACCCTTCTCGTGCATTGGGTCAAAGGGATAATTTGTGTGGGCCTACAGATGTCGATCATTCTTCGATTTTTTAGAACAAAAAATAACCAATAAAAAACATATTCTACAAATTAGCAAAACAAGGATCCCAAGGTTTATATAATCGTCATGACAGGTCACTATAGAGACATTTAGGTGATAAATGTCTATAATGACCGTATCATGGCGTTTAAATGAAGCTTGAGATATGCAACTTCCCACTGGGTCACCCATCCTTAGACTACTCCAGCCCGAGCACGCTTAACTTCTGCGTTCTATTCAACTTGGTTAGCGGATGGGAAGCCGCCCCTTGCTGATAAGAATTGCCTCCTTGGCTTTAAGGCGTTTCACGCTGGTCACCCTATGGGACCTACACCCTACTATCACACACGTTTGTGCTTTTAAAAATTGTGTGCAATATTTGCATGGCCGGTGTGTCGCCGCCTAGCCTTCTATGAGCACTGGCACTGGCAGCGGGAAACCGATGGGAGAAGAGGCGGGAAACCGATGGGAGGAGTGGCGGGAAACGGTAGCGTGTTTGGATATATAACAACATTAATATGAAAAACTTAGTAGAGAAGGAAGCGTGAGCTAGCACGACGCATGAGCACAGTACTTACCCACGGGTGATAGACGGTTGACCAGAACTGCTTTAAATATTCAGGGTTCGTTTGGCCTTTTTTATACATTATAATTAAGTTTTATAAGCATTAATTTAATGAGCATAATTCAAATTAGTGCACCAAAATGGCTACAAAAATCATACATGTGTCCTTGGATGCATGTTTAGGTCCCATGCAAAGAATGGGAATGAATTACAACTGTCTCGGCGTCTGGCTCGGCCTCGGACATTGAGAATCTCGGTTTTTAAATCCCCGTAAATCCAAAACTCACCCAAAAATCGTGAAACTTGGCATGGTGTCACGACATGGCACATATATGTCGAGGAAAAAAAATTCCATTTTGGGGCAAGTTTTATTACAAGCCTCTTACAAACCGGAGCTTCTCTCAAGAAGCCTCATGGTTCCGATAGGGAAACGTGTCCCGCTTATGGGCGAAACGATAATCACTGCCTCTTTTCGCCTTTTATTTTTTTCTACAGGCAACATGGAACGACAGGATACCCGTACTGAAATTTCAAATTATTCAGGGTTCGTTTAGCCTTTTTATACATTAATTGAGTTTCCTAAGCATTTAATGTCTATAATTCAAATCTGAACTACAAATACATGCTCCAGTTCACCAAAATGGCTAGAAAAAACTTACATGTGTCCTTGTGTGCATGTTTAGGTCCCATGCAAGGAATGGGAATGAATTACAACCATACCGGCATCCTGGCTTGTCCTCAGACATTTGGAATCTCGGTTTTTAAATCCCCGTAAATCCAAAACTCACCAGAAAGTCATGAAAGTTGGCATGGTGTCACATCATGGCCCATATATGTCGTGGTAAAAACATTGTCCAATTTGGGCCAAGCTTTATTACAAACCTCTTACAAACCGGAGCCTCTCGCAAGAACCCAGGTTTCGATAGGGAAACGTGCCCCCTTGTGGGCGAAATGATAATCGCTCCCTCTTCTAGCCTTGTATTTTCTTCTACATGCAACATGGAACAACGGGAGATTCACGCTGAACTTTGAAATTGTTAAGCGTTCGTTTGACCTTTTTTATTCATTAATTGAGTTTTCTAGGCATTTAATGTCCATAATTCAAATCCGAACTACAAATACATGCTCCAGTGCACCAAATTGGCTAGAAAAATCATACATGTGTCCATGGGGTGCATGTTTAGGTCCCATGGAAGGAATGGGAATGAATTCAACTGTCTCGGTATCCTGGCTCGGCCTCAAACATTGCGAATCTCGGTTTTTAAATCTCCGTAAATCCAAAACTCACCAGAAAATCATGAAACCTGGCATGGTGTCACGACATGGCACATATATGTCGTGGTAAAAATATTGTCTAATTTGGGCCAAGCTATATTACAAGCCTCTTACAAACCGAAGCTTCTCGCAACCCTCATGGTTTCGATAGGGAAACATGCCCCTCTTGTGGGCGAAACGATAATCGCTGCCTCTTCTCGCCTTGTATTTTGTTTTATACAGGCAACATAGAATAACAGGAGTGTCGTGCTGAAATTTGAAACTGTTCAAGGTTTGTTTGGCCATTTTATATATTAATTGAGTTTTCTATGCATTTAATGTAGTCCATAATTCAAATTTGAACTACAAGCACATGCTCCAGTGAAGCAAAATGGGTGGAAAATCGTACATGTGTCATTGGGTGCATGTTTAGGTCTCATTAAAGGAATGGGAATGAATTACAAATGCCTCGTCATCCTGAAACATTGAGAATCTCGGTTTTTAAATCCCAGTAAATCAAAAACTCACCAAAAAACATGAAACTTGGCATGGTTTCATGACATGGCACATATATGCCGTGGTAAAAAATCGTCAAGTTTGAGACAAGGCGCACACATTAATAGCCAACGAAATCCTTTTGAAACAAATAGCTGACACGTTAATATCGCAAACGGTTGTATTATATGAACCGTGTGTGTTCTCGTAACCATTTAAGTGCGGCCACGTGTCCCTCTTTTCTTATGGGATAATACTACCTTGGTCCTTGTTCATTGGTAATCTTTGTATTTTGTGCCAAAATTCACCATACTCGGTGGCGTGCGTGCGGCTGTTTGATTATACGGGACGAGCGCGAGAAGTCCGCCGTGCAGGCTCGACGGGACGCGTGCGAGTAGTCCGCCGTGCAGGCTCGACGGGATGTGTGCGACCTGTCCACCTCGTAGGCTCGACGGGACACATGCAAGCAGCAAGGCCGCCCATGCTCACTGGGAAGCGAGCTCTTTGACCTCCATCCACCAGCCGCCCGCCTCGCTCACAACTTCTCCATTAATGGCGGTCAAGCCGCTGTTTAACACGCGGTTAATTAAAGCACCTGGACAGAGGGTGTTTGCTTGTGATCCCATGGCCCCGCTCAACGTTAGCATTTGCTTTGTTCGTGTTTTCAACTCGTATTTCGGATAATTTAAAATGCCACATAGGGCAACGGATAATACGACGACAAATAAAATGGTAACGGATAATGCGACGACAAATTTACAATGGCGCGGATAATAATTGTCTTACATATTCCAGATAATTTAAAATGCCACATGCAGCAAAGCCCGAAAGACACGGGGGCAAGAGAAGAAGGAAATCGCAGACAACGATCTTGGTTGCTACTGTCTCTACTCCTCGATGGATCACCGGGCGACGACATCCTCCAACTCCTCCTTCAATTCCTCATGACTTTGCTTGACAACAGTCACAGATTCCTCCACCTCCTGCTCACGCTCGATCCGGAGCTTCCTCAAGTCACCCATCAGTTCCTCGACGATCGCTTTTAGCGTCATCCCCGAGGCACTTCTCTGCTCATGCAGCATCTTCCAGCCGACGGCCTCCTCCTCCTTCTCGGCGAGCACCTTGAGGAGCTTCGCATTGTCACCCATGAGTTGCTCGACGAGGCCGGTTGCCTTCTCAACTGAGGCATCGCTAATCTCGAGCAGCTTCATCAAGCCGTCGACCAACTCATGCTGCTTAATGAGGCCAGCGAGAATGTCGTCGTCGCTGGCCAAGGACTTCAGCAACGCCAGCTCGTCGCGATCGCCGACGCGGCGAGTGCACTTGTGAGAGCCCTCGCGTGGCGGTGAGAGCTCGTTCGAGGGCTGTGCGTCGCACCGGGACATCTCTGCTGCGGCTGCAGTGTAGCGGCGGGACCTCTCTAGTGCTTCTACGGCCTTGGTCTTTGCTCCCTGGTTATATGTCCACCCAAAACTCCTCCTACCGGTCATGGCGGAACAACTTGACAGGAAAGACCTGTTTTGTGGGTGATGAGGAGAGGAACTGTGAAGTAATTTTTGAGTGGGTAGTTTTTTAGCCCGGTGCTAAGTGTGAACGACATTTAGGTTTGATCAGTGTGAACAGATTTGCAATTACTTATTGCGTTGTAATCTGGAATGTGACGAGAAACAAGTCAAAATTTATTGATGGTTCTGGGCTCGAAGCCCGAAACACAACTTCATATGGCTGCAGGTTTCTGTTGTTCTGGCTCATCGCAAATAGTTCTTATGGATCAACCGTATGCCACGCATCGCACGCGCATCGGAAGCCCGAAACGGTTCCCGGATGGTGTACGTGGGCCTGCGTTCTCGGATGTACGTGTACGTGTCTGCCCACTATCACACACGGTTCAGATAACACCATCGTGTCCGATGGATGCGCCGTCGCGCCTCCCACGGGGTGCCAGAAGGTTGGCCAGAATTGCAATATGCAGGTGTGGTTGCTCGCCGTTGAGGCGGCCGCGGCGTGCTCTGCTCGCGTCCGTCCGCGCATTTTGCTCGCCATTGAGGCGGTCGCGGCGCGCTCCGCTCTGGCGTCCCTCCGTGCGCTCTACTCGCCATTTAGGCGCCCTCGGGTCGCGTCCCTCTGCGCGCTCTGCTCGCCGTTTAGGCACCAAGGCTCGCTCGGGTCGCGTCCCTCCGCGCGCGCTCTGCTAGCGGTTGGGGCCGGCTCACGATCACGTTGAGGAAGCTTTAGTTATTTGATCTTAGATTATGTTAATTAATTATACCTCCAGAGCCGGAATCATCCGGCTCTAGAGGTATAATTAATTAACCTAAACTATGATCTCCGGCGCTGTTCCCGTCGCGCAACTCCGTCCTGTCGTCGGCCGTTGGGGGTATGCCGGTATGTATGGGTAACTAGCTAGCAAGTGGATCAGTAGCAAGTCACCGCCGGCGGCCATTGTTGTGGTTATTTATAGCTAGCAGCTGGCTAGGGGATTGGGGATTTTATAGTTCAGCCATGTGAAGCGCAGGAAGCCTTCGCTGGAGCGCGGGAAGCTTTCATTGGAGCGCGGGAAGACTAAGTGGAGCACACAACCCGACAACCATATGCGGTGTCACGTGTTACCACACACGTGTTAACATAAGGAAATGTATGTGTAACTTACTAATCATCGTACACGAGTACTTGCACACGCATCATGTGCGATACTCCTAGCCATCGCAAGCAACTAGTATGCATTTTTCAAAGTTTTTACTACACACAGAATCGCACACGAATTAACTTTAGTAACCGTTTGTGTTATATTTTCTCATCGCAAACAGTTCATCTGAGTGGGTTGTTTGCCGCGTATCACACACATCTTGTTTACATGAATCGTTTGTGTTCTTTTGGCTCATAGCAAACAGTTCATCTATGTGAACTGTATGCCGGATATCACACACATCTTGTTAAACTGAACCGTTTTTGTTGTGTTCCTAATAAAAAATAGTTCATCCGAGTGAACCGTATGCCGTATATCGCACACACCCTGATCTGGCTGACCGTTTCTGTTGCATTCCCTAATAGCAAACAGTTCATCCGAGCGAACTGTATGCCGTGTGTCGCACACACAATGATATAGCTGCTCGTTTCTGTTGTTCTGTCTCATCGCAAACAGTTCTTATGGATTAACCGTATGTCACGCATCGCACACGGAATTAGAATATGAACCGTGTTTGATGTATCTGCCATCGCAAATGTTTTGCATCTTTTTTGATGGTTTTTTACATCACCATTTGCGATTAATGCATCGCACACAGTTTCGTCGAAGGGTCTCTGGTTGTAGTGTCGCGTTAGCAGCATCCTGCAGTAGTGCATAGTCACGACTATGCCCCTCCAACTTGGAGATAGTATCCTCATGGGACTCAATGATATCATTGGCCTCACCAAGTTGTTCCAAGAGAGCAACAAAGTGCTTCTTGGATTCACCCTTGAGCTTACTCACGAACTTGGTAAACTCATTTTCATCAACATTCACCACCTCACTATCATCAACACAATCTAACAATGAAGGAGTATTAGTGATGGTGCTTTTGATGTTTGAGGTTACCTTGTTGATACCTTTGGCCATGAGACACTTGGCAATGGTGTTCTTGTTGGGGGCGCCGAAGAGAGACACCTTGGAGGGGGAAGATGTGGCAATGGCCACGGTTGCCATTGCCATTCCTTCACCACTTGTGTCTTCATCATCATCATCGAAGGCGTACTCTTCATGTGCCACCAAGCCCTTTGGAGGTATCTTCTTAGTGAAGTTGTTCTTGCTTGAGAAAGACTTGGCTTTGTCTTTGCGAATGAGTTTTCCACCATTGTCTTCCCTCTTCTCATAAGGACACTCCGCCACGAAGTGACTCACATTGCCGCAATTGTAGCAAGTCCTCATACGTTGCTTGTTCTTTGAGCCACTTGAGTTGTTCTTGGTGAAGTTGGGCCATGAGTTCCTCTTGTTGCCCTAAAATTGCCTTGACGCAAGAGCCATGTGCTTATGGTAAGCATATTTGGTATCCTCGGGGCAACTCTCCTCTTCTTCCTCCTCTTCTTCTTCTGGAATGGCATTGGCCTTCAAGGCAAGAGTGGGTGAGCTTTTCTTTGACCGGACACGAGCAAGAGCATTGTCGGCAGTCTTGTTCATTATGTTCATGGCAATAAACTCATCCAACACTTCACTTGAGGTTAAGGTGTGGAAATCCGGCCTTTGACGAATCATGGAGGACATGGCCTTGTTGAATGGCATGATGGCCTTGAGAAACTTGCGCTTGATCCAATTGTCATCTGTATCCTTGCTCCCATGGTCTTGGAGGGCAACCGCAAGAGTTGTCACCCTCCGATAGAGATCACGCGGATCCTCATCTTCTAGCATCACGAATTCATCAGCCTTATCAAGGACCACTTCAAAGTTGGACCGTTGGATGCTTGAGCTCCCCTTGTACAAAGATATGATGTGTTCCCAACAATCCTTTGCACGAGTGAAGGGACGCAAATGAGATAGATCTTCGGGAGGAACCGCATCTTGAAGGATGAACAAGGTGGAGTGATTGTATTGATTGTCCACTTCTTCTCTTGGGGTGAGATTGTTTGGATCATGCGGGCAGAAGCCTTGCTCAATGATTCTCCAAAGGTTTGTTGAGCTGTGATTTTCAAATGAGACTTGATGCGAAAAACCCAATTAGCAAAATCACCCTTAACAAGCTTAGGAGGAGGACCAAGATGGTTAATGCACGGTGTAGGGACCGGTCCTCCATAGACCGGGGGAGGGGGAACCAAGGCAAAGGTTCCCATCCCATTCTTATTGTGAAGGGAAGAAGTTTGAGTACCTTTAGCCGCTTCCTTGCTGGAATTGGCCTCCGACACCGATGCGGTGGGATTAACCACGAGCAAAGGATCGGGAGTGGCTTTCAACCCCTCAAGCAATTCTTTAAGCATGGAATTGACTTCGGTCGTCATAAACGTCTTAAGTGAAGCCATGGCTTCATTTAAGTCATCTCGTGTGATCGAAGTCAACTCCACGGCCTCGGGCACTTCCTCCTCGGTGTCAACCATACTCTTCGGGTGGTGAAACCCTTAATAAAGAGACAAGGCTCCGATACCAATTGAAAGGATCGATATGGTTGACTAGGAGGGGGTGAATAGGCAACTACCAATTTTTACCTTTTCTTAACAACTTACGTTAAACATCAAGTAAATTGTCTAGATGTGCAACTAGGTGAGCAACCTATATGATGCTAACAATAACACCAACAAGAGCAAGCAAGATATGCAATACAAGTAAAGCTTGCACAAACTAAAGGTAAGAAGTAACCACAAGTGGAGCCGGTGGAGACGAGGATGTGTTACCGAAGTTCCTTCCTTTTGAAGGGAAGTATGTCTCCGTTGGAGCAGTGTGTAGGCACAATGCTCCCCAAGAAGCCACTAGGGCCACCGTATTCTCCTCAAGCCCTCACACAATGCGAGATGCCGTGATTCTACTAGAGGTGCCCTTGAAGGCGGCGACCAAACCTTTACAAACAAGGTTGGGGCAATCTCCACAACTTAATTGGAGACTCCCTACAACACCACGAAGCTTCACCACAATGGAATGTGGCTCCGAGGTGAACTCAACCGTCTAGGGTGCTCAAACACCCAAGAGTAATAAGATCCGCAAGGGATTAGTGGGGGGAATCAAATTTCTCTTGGTGGAAGTGTAGATCGGGGCCTTCTCAACTAATCCCTAGAAAATCAACAAGTTTGATTGGCTAGGGAGAGAGACCGGGCGAAATTGAGCTTTGGAGCAACAATGGAGTTTGGGGGAGGAGGAGGTGAGGTCTTCTTGAGGAAGAAGACCCACTTTTATAGTGGGGGACAAATCCAACCGTTATGCACCTCTCAGCCCGCAAGCAAGCGGTACTACCGCTCCAGGCGCAGTACTACCATTCTAGGAGTGGTACTACTGCTCCTTACAGGATGCACAGGAGATTAGAAGAACAGGGGAGAAAACAGAGGAACGGGCGGTGGTAGTCGCGGTAGTAGGGGCGGTACTACCGCCTATAGGCGATACTACCGCTTCTACTACCGCTGCTACTACCGCCTATTTTCTAGGGGCGAACAGGTAGCACGGTAGAGACCCTGAGGCACTACCGTAAAACCCGACAGGAAAAATTGAGGCCCCAACCACGACCGGTAGTACGAGCAGGAGTAGCAGCGGTACTACCGCCTATAAGCAGTACTACCACTGCTGCCCGCAGTACTACCGCTTGCAGCTCTCCACCACTTCTTTGACACAAACGAAGGAAACTCCAATGAAGCGGAAAGAGGCGATGGGTGCAATATGAGTGTGTACGTGTTGATTCCACCCGAACCTTTCCGAAGCGGACCCCTGTTGATAGTACGGTTTTCCCTACGACTCAAGTCCACCAAAAAAGAAACAAAGGAAAGAAAACCGTCTTCACTTGAAACACCGAGGGGCATGAATCGTCTTGTGCCATATGCTTGATAGTCTGAAATGCTCAATGCACACGATTAGTCCGCAAACACATTGTCATCAATCACCAAAACCACTTAGGGAGAAATATGCCCTAACAGATGCGCTAACGAGTGGTAGCTTGTTGTCCGTCGGATGATGGGTACCAAATAAACAAGGCTAATGATTCCTGTCGGGCGACTGGATAAGAATCGATCCCTCCCTCTGAAAGCACAAATGCTCCCTGGGTGATTTTGGAAATTAATGTCAACATATTTCTTGTTGGACTAATAGTTTTATCAAGTGTATTTCAGACAAGTTCAACAATGGCGTGGCAAAGACAAGAGGATGTGGAAACCCTTCAAAATGCTAAGGACAAAGATTGGCAAAAGCTCAAGACTCTTCATCTTTATTTTAGTGATCCAAGATCGCATTGAGTCCATAGTAAAGCCAATACTATTAAAAGGGGATGAGGTGTTGCTTAATGGTCTACTTGCTCAAGTGCTTAGTGATATTGCTCCAAAACCCTCAGCCACTTTCTCCATCTAAATATGTCCAAACCCAAAACTCCAACTCGGCCCCACCGATTCTTTCTATCCGGAGCCACCGAGTTTACTTGACATAGCCATTGCCAGAAACCCTAATAGTTCGGTCTCACCGATACGGATCTCGGTCTCACCGAGATGGCCTTGCCAGTGCTCTGTGACTTGTTGCATTTATTTCGGTCTCACCGAGTTATGCAACCGGTCTCACCGGGTTGGCTTGACAGATTCTCTGTTGCTTAAGGATTCACTTCGGTCCCACCGAGTTGATGCAATCGGCGCCACCGAGATGATGTTTGCCCTAAGCCCTAGCACATCGGTCCCACCGAGTTGTTCCAGTCCGTCCCATCGAGATTCCTGACATTCACATTTTTTAACTGATCGGTGCCACCGAGTTTAACCATTCGGTCTAACCGAGATGAGTCAAATGTGTGTAATGGTTGGATTTTATGTGTAGGCTATATATACCCCTCCACCCCCTTCTCCATTTGAGAGAGAGCCATCAGAACATGCCTACACTTCCACCATACATTTTCTGAGAGAGAACCACCTACTCATGTGTTGAGATCAAGAGATTCCAATCCTACCATTTGAACCTTGATTTCTAGCCTTCCCCATGTTGCTTTCCACTCAAATCACTCTTCCACCATAGCCAAATCTGAGAGAGAGAGTTGAGTGTTGGGGAGACTATCATTTTAAGCACAAGAGCAAGGAGTTCATCATCGACACACCGTCTATTACCTTTTGGAGAGTGGTGTCTCCTAGATTGGTTAGGTGTTGCTTGGGAGCCTCCATCATGATGTGGAGTTGAACCAAGAAGTTTGTAAGGGCAAGGAGA
This sequence comes from Thinopyrum elongatum, assembly GCA_011799875.1. NCBI lineage: Eukaryota > Viridiplantae > Streptophyta > Magnoliopsida > Poales > Poaceae > Thinopyrum > Thinopyrum elongatum. The sequence continues at coordinate 303,736,521 of CM022299.1, forward strand.
TCGCCTACTTCCTGAAGATCTACCCGAGTGAGGCAAGTCCTTCATGGGCGATGGCCATGGTGGGAGAGACAAGGTTGCTTCTTCATGGACCCTTCATGGGTGGAGCCCTCCGTGGACTCGCGGCGCCATTACCCTTCGTGGGTTGAAGTCTCCATCAACGTGGACGTACGATAGCACCACCTATCAGAACCACGCCAAAAATATCCGTGTCTCCATTGCGTTTGCAAACTCCAATCCCATCCCTTTACTTTCTTGCAACTTGCATGCTTTACTTTTTTCGCTGCATATACTCTTGTCATGCTTGCTTGAAATGTATTGTGAGTGCTTTAACATGTGCTAAACTCAACCTTAACTTGGAGAAATTAAAAACTGAAACTTTTGCTTGTTAAGGGTCTAATCACCCCCCCCCCTCTAGACCCCTCTTCTCGATCCTTTCAATTGGTATCAGAGCATTTGTCTCCATTGCTTTGGTTTATTCACCATCGGAGGAAGATGGATGAGTCTATGTTCGGGAGTATTAGACGTAGAGTGCCTATTCTTGATGGGGAGTTTTATGGATCATGGAAAAATGAGATGCTTGAGATTTTCAATGAATATAATTTGAACAAGTATATTCTTAGCCCTTATGTGCCTCCTATTGATCCTTTGCATCCTACCCCCGATGAGTATCTTGACATGGTTCGCAATCTTAGGACTATTGATCTTATCATTAGAGGATTGCCTAGAAATTTGCTTGTGTGCTTGCCTACTTTTGAATGCGCATATACTATATGGAATTACCTTGAGGAACGCTTTCTAAATTATTCCTTGAAAAATCTAGATGAGATTCTTCAAAAGTCTATTGCTTTTCAAAAAATGGAGCCTAGTGATCCCAAGTTTGATGAATGTCTATTTGAGCTCCGTGATCTCATATGTGCCAAAGGAAATGTTGGAGTCATTAGTAGCATCATTTCGGAGACAATTAGAATTCATAAACTTGAACATTGTCATGGTCATAAATCTAATGAATCACTTGCTCTAGGTTATGAGCATGGCTATTATGATGAAGACGAGGAAAGTGATATTGACTTCGAGGAGACTATGAGAAATCTTAGTCTCATGGCAAACTTTCGTGACTACATGGTCGGAGGGAAAGAATGGATTCTCGATAGTGGATGTACTGATCATATGACCGGAGATAAAGATATGTTCCATGAGCTTGCTAAAAACGATGGCCCACGCAAGTATGTAACTTTTGGAGATAACTCCAAGGGTAAGGTACTTGGCCTTGGTAAGGTGGCCATATCCAACGATAGCTCTATTCAAAATGTTATGCTCGTTGAATCTCTTGGTTACAATCTCCTTTCCGTATCTAGACTAGCCGACTTTGGTTTCAATGTTCTATTTACCGAAGTAGATTGCCAAATGTTTCGTAGAGATAATCATAATTTGGTCTCTACCGATATTCGTAGAGGTGATCTATACATTGTTCATTTCACTAAGAGAGCCCAACCTCGTACTTGCTTAATTGCTAAATCTTCTAAAGGATGATTATGGCATAGAAGGTTAGGTCATGTGGGCATGCGAAATCTTGATAAGCTTATTAAAGGTGATCATATCCTTGGTGTTAAATATATTATATTTGACAAGGATAGACTTTGCAGTGCTTGTCAAGAAGGAAAACAAGTTGGAGGAAGTCATCCCGTGAAGAACATCATAACCACGAGAAGACCACTTGAGCTATTTCACATGGACCACTTCGGTCCCAATGCTTATAAGAGCCTTGGTGGTAACTCTTTCGGTTTGGTCATTGTTGACGACTTTTCAAGATTTACGTGGGTGTTCTTTCTTGATGACAAATCGCAGGTCCAAAAGATCTTCAAGAACTTCACCAAGAAGGCTCAAAACCAATTTGAAGTGAAGATCAAGAAGGTTCGAAGTGATAATGGAACGGAATTCAAGAACGTCAATGTGGATACCTTTCTTGACGAAGAAGGGATTTCACATGAGTTCTCGGCTACGTACACACATCAACAAAATGGAGTTGTTGAGAGGAAGAACCGGACACTTATCGAGATGGCGAGAATGATGCTTGATGAATACAAGACGCCAAGACACTTTTGGGTGGAAGCGGTTGAGACAGCTTGTCATGCTACGAATCGACTATATCTTCACAAGCTTCTCGGCAAAACGGCATACAAGCTACTCACCGGTAACAAACCCCAAGTTGGATACTTTTGAGTATTTGGCTCAAAGTGCTACATTCTTGATAAGCATCGTTGTTCAAAATTTGCTCCTAAATCTCATGAAGGTTTCCTACTCGGTTATGGTTCAAACTCTCACACTTACCATGTCTACAACAACTTCACCCGAAAGGTTGAAGAGACGGTAGATGTGAAGTTTGATGAATCTAACAGCTCGCAAGTAGAGCAATTGCCAATTGATGTAGGAGACAAAGATCCATCGGAAGCAATCCAAGATTTGTCCATTGGCAAAATTCGCCCAACGGAGGTGAAGGAGAGTACTTCGTCCATTCAAGTGGAAGCCTCAACTTCACATCAAGGTGAACCACAAGTTGACTTGGATGCATCCACAAGTGGAACACGTCAAGACGAAGGAAATGAGGAAGTACAACAAGATGAACCACCTCGACCTCCTTCTCCACCTCCACAAGTGAACGACACCGCCACCAACAATGAAGAAGAAGATGAGGGGGAGGATGTTCCACCCCAACCCAAGAAAAAGCTCTCACGAGTTAGAGCAAGAGTCTCAAGAGATCATCCCGTCGGACAAATCTTTGATGACATTCAAACCGGGAGAATCACTGGCTCTAAAACTCGTTTGACTAACTTTTGTGAACACTACTCATTCATTTCTAGTGTTGAACCTATGAAGGTAGAAGAAGCCCTTGAGGATCCGGATTGGATAAATGCTATGCACGAAGAGCTACACAACTTCGAGAGGAATCAAGTGTGGACATTGGTTGAAAAGCCGAATGACGATCATAATGTCATTGGAACCAAATGGGTGTTTCAGAATAAGCAAGATGAAGATGGAAAATTTGTACGCAACAAGGCCCGTCTCGTCGCTCAAGGCTACATTCAAGTCGAAGGTATGGACTATGGTGAGACATATGCCCCAGTTGCTAGACTTGAGTCCATTCGCATTTTACTTGCTTATGCCAATCACCATGATATCACTTTATACCAAATGGACATTAAGAGTGCTTTTCTAAATGGTGAAATTGAGGAGGAAGTGTATGTTAAGCAACCTCCCGGCTTTGTTAATCCCAAGAAATCTAATCATGTCTACAAACTTCACAAAACTCTTTATGGTCTTAAACAAGCTCCTAGAGCTTGGTATAAATTCTTGACTAAGTTTCTTATTGAAAAAGGCTTTGAAATTGGGAAAATTGGTTCTACACTTTTTACTAAAAGGGTTAATGGTGAATTATTTGTGTGCCAAATCTATGTGGATGATATCATATTTGGTTCTACTAACCCCCATTTTAGTGAAAAGTTTGGAAGGCTAATGTCGGAGAAGTTTGAGATGTCTATGATGAGTGAACTCGAATTTTTCCTTGGATTGCAAGTAAAGCAAACTAAGGAAGGTACCTTTGTCTCACAAACAAAGTATACCAAGGATCTTTTCAAGAAGTTCAACATGCAAGAAAGCAAAGGTCTGAAAACACCCATGCCTACTAGTGGACGTCTTGAGCTGACTAAGGATGGCAATCCGGTTGACCAAAAGGTTTACCGTTCTATGATTGGTTCATTGTTATATCTATGTGCCTCCCGTCCCGATATTATGCTAAGTGTGTGCATGTGTGCACGATATCAAGCGGCTCCTAAAGAGTGTCATCTTAAGGCCATGAAAAGGATAGTGAGATATTTAATTCTTACACCAAACTTTGGCATTTGGTATCCTAAGAGGTCATCTTTTGATCTTGTTGGCTATTCCGACTCGGACTATGCCGGTGACAAGGTTGATAGGAATTCCATTTTGGGTACTTGTCAATTTCTTGGTAGATCCCTTGTCTCTTGGTCCTCCAAGAAACAAAACTCGATATCCTTATCCTCCGTCGAAGCGGAATACATTGCCGCCGAATCATGTTGTGCTCAATTACTTTGGATGACCCAAACTCTTAAAGATTATGGGATACATGTGAAACAGTTCCATTGCTTTGTGACAATGAGAGTGCCATTAAGATTGCTCACAATCCCGTGCAACATTCTCGAACTAAGCATATTGAAGTTCGTCATCATTTCATTCGTGATCATGTTGCTAAAGGAGACATCAATCCTTAAGCATGTTCGTACCGATAAGCAATTGGCAGATATATTTACTAAACCGCTTGATGAAAAGGTATTTTGTCGTTTGAGAGGTGAATTGAATATCATTGATGCCTCAAACTTGGAATAGAGATTCCATTTGGATACATGCAAGGCATGAGCCTTTTTGTGACTAATCCTTGATATTTCTCTTATGATGATGATCACTTGTCTCGGATATATATTTGCACCCTTGCATGTTATCTAACCCATGTAGGTACTTGGATGAGCCTCAATCTAGGAGATTGCAAGTCACTCACATCTTGAGCAATTTCTACATCACCAAGTATTTATGATTTGGTTGTTGAACTTAAGGAAGCATGAACTCACTCAACATATCCTTTGACTATTTCAATATGTCAAATTTCATGGTTGTCAATTTGGATACACAAGTGCTATTCCTTGCAAGACTAACCCATGTAGGAAGATAAACTTCAACTTCAAAGGGTGCTCCAAACTCTAGATGGTCTACATCAACCTTGAGCATCCAACATAAGTTCAACTACATGATCAAGATCAACACCACGACCCAAGGTATGTCATTCCATCTTAGAGAAGCTTTACTCCAAGTCATGAGTTAAAGCAACTCAACAAGATATGAATACATCAAAATGCTTAAACGAAAAATGGCAACCCCATTTTGAGCTTAAACGATGAGTATGACCTACGATCAAGTGATCTCACTTGACTCCTAAGTCAATATACTCTAATATAGGTGACTTTGTCGCCGACCATCTCTAGATGTTCTCTAGTGTTCTTTCGTATTTTGTATTTCCATTGCAAGTTTTCTTACTAAGGTGTTTCCCTTCTAAAATAAAATAAAAACTTCATCTAGATCTCTTTTGTTTTTTTTTTTCATTTATCTCTTTATCTAAAGTTAATTCATTGCAAATCCTTATGAAAAATCCTTGAAAATCTTTGTGAGATTCCACTTGCCAAGTGAGCTGAGTTGACAAAATTTTCCTCTGCGTTGAACTCGGTCTCACCGATCCAAGCCCATCGGCTAACCCGAAACACAAGGTTTCCTTGTACACAGTTCATCGGTACAACCGACAAGGACTAACTCGGTCTCACCGATGAGCACCTTCAGTGGCTCTGGTATCTCAGAGTCACCGATTGAAACAGATCGGCGTCACCGATTTCACTGCTGAGAAAACATTTTGCCATTTTATATTGCCTATCTTCTTCAGCTCCACTCAATGATTCTTTTCCTCTACCAGCATCTTAAACTACATGCTGCTTTGTAATGTCTCTCAAGGACCACATCTACCTGACTCATGTTCCTGAAGTTGCCCTTCTTGGAAATTGATGTCAAAGGGGGAGAGAGAGAGAGCACATCAAAGCTTATCAAATCAAACTCATCAGGAGAAAGAGAGCACATCTAAGCTCTTCTAAAGATGCATGTTAAAAAGAGGAGAGGAGTCACATGTCTTTAAGAGGGGAAAGACATGTTAGTATAATTGATTCTTTTTCGCTCTATTTTAATTAATTTATCTTTGCTCTGATTTTATCTCACCCTACCTTCTCCCATTATCCAATGTTAGATTCAGGGGGAGAAAGACACTATGCTTAAGGGGAGAAAAATCCTAGGAACTTATTGCAAATCTTTAAATCTTTGGGGACATGTCCATATCTAAATGAAGTACTCACTTTGTAGTACTCACCTATTACATGTCATCCCAGTCTTGGTAATCTTGTGGATTTTGAAAAAAAATGTTTGGAGTGTTCTTGAGTTAGCTAACCCTGTTTTCTCAAGTTTACACCTTCAAAAGTCAGCTCAAGAACCACAAGGTAAGTATATGCATCACACTCATGTGCATGATGATCCCTTGCTTCGGCACATATTGTTTGCAAGAGGGATTCATAAACATGAAGGTACATCTTTCAATCATATTGTTTGCTCTGATGCATATAGCCAAGATACATGTAACTCATTACCTACTCTGTCATGCAATGCATTCACATGTTCTTCTATCTTATCTTTACATGATTGCATACATGTAGGGGGATATTATGCATGTTACATGTTTCTCCAAAGCTTTGCTTACTATTCTTCATATCATTTAATTAAAGCTTTGATGTATGTTGTCATCAATTACCAAAAAGGGGGAGATTAAAAGCACAAGTGCTCCCTGGGTGATTTTGGTAATTAATGTCAACATATTTCTTGTTGGACTAATAGTTTTATTGAGTGTATTTCAGACAAGTTCAACAATGGCGTGGCAAAGACAAGAGGATGTGGAACCCCTTCAAAATGCTAAGGACAAAGATTTGCAAAAGCTCAAGACTCTTCATCTTTATTTTAGTGATCCAAGATCACATTGAGTCCATAGGAAAGCCAATACTATTAAAAGGGGATGAGGTGTTGCTTAATGGTCTACTTGCTCAAATACTTAGTGATATTGCTCCAAAACCCTCAGCCACTTTCTCCATCTAAATATGTCCAAACCCAACACTCCAACTCGGCCCCACCGATTCTTTCTATCCGGAGCCATCGACTTTACTTGACATAGCCACTGCCAGAAACCCTAACAGTTTGGTCTCACTGATACGGATCTCGGTCTCACCGAGATGGCCTTGCCAGCGCTCTGTGACTTGTTGCATTTATTTCGGTCTCACCGAGTTATGCAATCGGTCTCACCGAGTTGGCTTGACAGATTCTCTATTCCTTATTGCTTCACTTCGGTCCCACTGAGTTGATGCAATCGGCGCCACCGAGATGATGTTTTCCCTAAGCCCTAGCACATCGGTCCCATCGAGTTGTTCCAGTCGGTCCCACCGAGATTCCTAACGTTCACATTTTTAAACTGGTCGGTGCCACCGAGTTTAACCATTCGGTCGCACCGAGATGAGTCAAATGTGTGTAACGGTTGGATTTTGTGTGGAGGCTATATATATACCCCTCCACCCCCTTCTCCATTTGAGAGAGAGCCATCAAAACGTGCCTACACTTCCACCATATATTTTCTGAGAGAGAACCACCTACTCATGTGTTGAGATCAAGAGATTCCAATCCTACCATTTGAACCTTGATTTCTAGCCTTCCCCAAGTTGCTTTCCACTCAAATCACTCTTCCATCATAGCCAAATCTGAGAGAGAGAGTTGAGTGTTGGGGAGACTATCATTTGAAGCACAAGAGCAAGGAGTTCATCATCGACACACCGTCTATTACCTTTTGGAGAGTGGTGTCTCCTAGATTGGTTAGGTGTCGCTTGGGAGCCTCCGTCATGATGTGGAGTTGAACCAAGAAGTTTGTAAGGGCAAGGAGATCGCCTACTTTGTGAAGATCTACCCGAGTGAGGCAAGTCCTTCGTGGGCGATGGCCATGGTGGGATAGACAAGGTTGATTCTTTGTGGACCCTTCATGGGTGGAGCCCCCCATGGACTCGCGCAGCCGTTACCCTTCGTGGGTTGAAGTCTCCATCAACGTGGACGTACGATAGCACCGCCTATCAGAACCACTCCAAAAATCTCTGTGTCTCCATTGCGTTTGCAAACTCCAATCCCATCCCTTTACTTTCTTGCAACTTGCATGCTTTACGTTTTCCGCTGCATATACTCTTGTCATGCTTGCTTGAAATGTATTGTGAGTGCTTTAACATGTGCTAAACTCAACCTTAACTTGGAGAAATTAAAAACTGCCACTTTTGCTTGTTAAGGGTCTAATCTCTCTCTCTCTCTCTCTCTTCTCTCTCACTCTCTCTCTCTCTTCTCTCTCACGGAAGAGTTCCTCCACTATCGTGACTCGCACCCAACCTTCTCCCTGTCTTGGCCAGCGCGGACGTTTCCCATCTCTCCTTCCCCTCCTTGTCGCGTCGTGTTGCTACGAGGTGATGCTAGTGGGGGCTGGAGATGGCAGTCAAATGTGCTGCGACGAGTTCACGGGGCAACCCACCAGGACCACTTGAAACCTTCTGGAAGGTTTTGAAATTTTCTGAAATCTTCCAGGGCTTTCAAGGGTACCTCCGGGATGCTCCCGGTTTCACCAGAACATTTACGTGACCTCTCTGGAACACTTCTGGTATAACAAGAACATTCCGATGCATTTCTCTTGTACTCCTAATATCCTCTAGTTTGGTAATATGTGGACATGACCCAGAACATATTCCGGCCAATAATAAATAGCGGGGTTTGGACACCCATATTGATTCCCACATACACACGAAGATATTTATCGAGCGAACCTTTTGTTTGCGTACACAATTCATTTTGCTTCACCATACTTAACAAAAACCCGAGGCGAGACTTTTATCTGTATCCTTGTGAAGCAACTATGTGATCACAATACCCAAGTAATCCTCGTTATCAGTTTTGTCCTCTTTTCTTGTTTTCGTATTCCAGTATCCCCATGATCATATCACGCTATGTCTGTCCAGACGACGATGGATACCTTAATACCGAGTGGGCCCGAAGAGTATTTCTCCATCGCTGGAGGAGCATATCTCAGTCTTGAACTATCGAGTCCCTTGACATACTTTTTTGATGTACCCGAAAGTTACCGTTGTAATCACCCAACTACAGAAAATGATTGGCAACCCCAAAGTAACAGACTGATATGATGGTCCACAATATTCTCATGGTCTAAGGGCGTGAGTATACGTTAACACATGACATGATAATATTGATAACATCGTGACGATGCAATCATGTAGTATATCATAAGTTGGGTGTGTCCAACTCCATTGGTCTGCTAACAATGTGCTCTAGTTGTTGCCGGCATCCTTGTTACTTTAACAATGCCCTATGATCAGAAAAAGAAGATCATCATGCAATACATGAGCTAGTTTTGGAGGCGAGACTAGGAACTACTTGGTGTTTATGTTTCTACACATGCAACTGAGTTTTCCTATGAATTATTGCCTCTAGGGCATATTTCCAACACTTTTGTGTGCGCTTATGAGCGTACTGCATTTTCCGTCATTAAAAATTCCTCACGGGTTCAGGTACAATGTTATATGTTGATAACAGAAAGAAAAGTCCCTATTGTGAAAAATTTGTCTCTCAAGAAACCTACTTCTAGAGCTACTAGTTCTGAACAACCCAAGCACAGAGGAGGTAGACAATGAGAACCGTATACTTCCGAAGGAATTCGAGAAGAACTTGGTCTTCAAAGCCGCCGCGCGTGAAACTCTTGGTCGGAGGAAGAATCGTATGCAAAGCACTCGCAGACATTGGGCAACCAAATTGTATGGATTCAAGTTTGTTATCGGAAAGTATGAGATCGCAATTTCTCTTTGCCCTCCGTGGATCGATCTACATGATGCTCCTACCGATCAATGGATATAGTGGTGTAACAGCCAAGGGTAGCACCCCAAATTAGAATGTTGCAACCTAAGAAACTTTCTTGAAATAAACTTGTAGCATGCATTAGTTCCTTGAGACATGCTCACATTAATTACCAAAATCCACCTTGAGGAGTGGATGCACTTTGACGCCTCCAACGGTCATACCAGTCTATAGGCTTGCTCCGTCCGCTATAAATAGCCCCCTTCCTCAACCTTAAACGGTTGGCTGCTCCGTGATAATCTGACAAGTGTTTGTGTGAACAACCCATCCCCCGAAGAAGTTTAGAGAATCCTATGTGAGGGGAAATCCCCAAAGCCTAAAGTTTAAGGTGATTGAGTATCCCCAAAGAACTTGATTGAAGTTGAACTTAACATGTTAGTCTTCAGGACTAAGCATCCTCTAGACGGTTAGGTTCTGTTTAGGAGCATCCAGAGTGTGGACTGCCGAAGAACAAGTTTGTGAAGGTCCGAAGATACCTCAAGATCTACCTCGAGTGATTGGGCGAGTTTAAGTGCACTTAGCTCACGGAGAATAGGGTGAATACTTTTGTGTCTACTGAGTTTTGGCTCAATCCCTCCGACCAAACGTACAGTTGTGCCAACAACTTGAAATGAGTGAACAAACCATTTGTCTTCGCCATGCTTACGAGTTCTGTTTCTTCGCACACTCTTTACTTTTAGTAATTCCTCAGTGTTCCGAAAAACTTCCGTTACCTACTTTATCTACGATTGTTGTGACGACTTTCCTGAGGACTATTTCATTTTGATGCATGATATTTATGTTAGTTTTGTTCTTTGTGCTACTATTTTGAAGACTATCTGCTTGTTTACTTGTACTGATAATTAGTTATTCTTCTATGAAGCTTGCTACTGTCTCTGTCATTTTAGATTACCATTTCTCTAAGTTATTTGCTACCCGTTTTAGTTATTCTTCAATTCAGTATTACTTATGTTAGTTTTACTCTGGGTTTTTTTTTTTTGAAAAATCACTTCTTCCAAAGAATTTGTTAAAATCTCTCATTCACCCCCCCCCCCCCCCCCCCGGTCAATATATAATCCTACAACTACTTCCTTCACATTTGATTAGGAAATGATGGTCAGGCAAAGACCATGGTTAGGTGATGTACAAGAAGTTATCTCACATCACTCGGAGCCCAAGAGAAGTTAGATCAAGTCCCCCACCCTAATCTCGGATTCAAACTTCTCAGACAAACCCGACTTCAAACGTTGACAACTCTCTCATCAGGAATCCAAATTGGGTGGTTTTGGGCTTTTTTTTAGGGGAACATCGCTGCCAATTTATTAACTAAGTGGCCTCAGCCACAACAATGTCATGAATACAAGAGGGGGGAATCGAAAACCAGGTCTTGCACAACTTATTAAGGCAGCCATCCCTAGCTAGATTATGTGCCGCGCGATTCGCGGAACGCCTAGCCCAACACACACGAAATTCATCCCGAGAGTCAAGAAGCTCCTTAATCTCTTCTATGAGGGGGCCGTACCGGGACTAGCTCCGTCGAAGATAACATTTGTTTTGGGCTTTTTGGAAAGCTTATTTCATGCACACTTTCCAACGCATCTGGTCACACCTTCAAATTCCTTCTGAGTGTGATGCTATTGTCAAAATGGTCCCATGTTGTTGTAGAATCCGAGTCAAAAGCTATTGCCTCGCCTTCACTTGGGCCCATGAGCCTTGTTGGGGGGTTGGGGTTTTTGCTGCCCTATGAGTGCATCCACGCCTTGGTCCCCACCCCCTTATTCATATAAGTAGATAAACCTCATGGTGTTTTCTTTGGATTTTACTTAGTTAAAAGTTTGTATAGCTACAACTTCGTGTAGTCCGTCTATGTGAATGTCCCACGACCAAGCCAAGACTGTTTTCGGAACCCTATCTTATCATCTTGTTGATATAACGTGCATTTCATCTATACTATCCCACGACCAAGCGAATACCTTTGGCAGTCTGAAGGTGAAGGCAAAAGGATCCCCAAGGTTGGAACTATAAATCTTTGTCTGCAGGGTCTTGAGTACAAAACTTGAGACACATATCCCTGTGGTGCTCATGTGTGTCCATGGTAACCTGTTTGTTTAATGGAACATGTGGCTACTTGTAAAAATTACACCGCCACACGTTGTCAAACCACGCAAGTCTCAGTCTTTGTCCTGAAGCAGTCAAGCTGCGTGTGAAGGTGCGTTTGGGAATCAGCAAAGAGTCTTTTGATGTTTCCTACTTGGGCATGCCTACTGAAGTGGGCAGATCTACTTCGGCCATCTCCAGATTTCTTTCTGATAGGGCCTGTCAGCGGGTACATGGTAGGTCTGATCGTCCTCTGTCCCGGGCGGGAAAAGAAGCTTTGCTAAAGTCAGTGATTCAAGCCATTCCGACCTTTGTCACTTTCAACTTCCTATCTCCACTTGTGTGAAGTTTCGGCAGCTTATTGTGGATGAATGGTGGGGCAGGGAAAATGGAAGGAAGAAGATGCATTGGCGCTCATGGGAATGGCTCTTGTCGCCAAAATCTCTTGGTGGTATGGGCTTTCGCGACCTCCCTTTGTTCAACCAGGCTATGTTAGGAGACAGTGTTGGCGCCTTCTCACTGAACCTGAAGGGGCGATACTTCCCTCTTGGTGATTTCTGGAATGCACCTGCACCATGGCCAGCATCATATACGTGGCGCAATATTTTGTTTGGCCGAAAACTTCTGAAGCGGGGTGTGACCTGGGGCACTGGGGATAGCAAGAAAATTCATATTTTGTCTGATTTCTGGATTCCTAATAACCCACCATACTTACTCCGTACAACATCTCCTATCCTTGCTACGGCTACATGCCATTGCTTGATGGATTGATGAGTTGGGCTCCTGGAATGAGGAAACTGTACATGCCTTCTTTTCGCCTGATGTGGCTAGAGAGATTCTTCAAATTCCTATCAGTCAACATGGTGGTGAGGATTTTGCTCGGTGGCCTCTTACTCGTTATGGCGAGTTTCATGCTTTCGCAAGTTTGCACTGGTAATGGTCAGAGTTCAAATAGTTCCAAAGCGGAGAAGAACCGGAAATCCTTGTGGTCTGTGTGTGCTCCTAATAAAATGAAAATTGTGCTCTGGAGGTTTGCACATGACTGCCTTCCTTCTGGCTTGCAGTTACAACGAAGTCATGTTCCGACGTATGTGGATTGTCCGTTCTACAGCAAGCCTCAGAGCGTGGAGCATTGCATGTTGTTCTGTCCTTATGCTCATGAGGTTTGAGACGAGGTTAAACTTTCTTATGATGTCCTGCTTGCCCGTTCTGATTTTAGATCGCCGAAGCAATGGATATTTGATTTCCCGGTCGTCCGAACTCCATGCTACGGTGATGGCTATCACTTTTTGGCATTTGTGGGATGCCTGGAATTTTGCTCGGGACAATTACGAGATATGCCATCCACGACGTATTGCTGGAAAAATCAAGGCGTATGTTCACTTGATTGTGAGTCGTGACTCATTTGTATAAACAAGTGTCTATTCATAGCAACGAAAAAAATAGCGCGCTACAAAATATAGCGAGGCCCTTCTCCAAATGCTACACAAGTTATAGCGTGCTAATAGCGTGCTATATTTCAAAATAGTGTTTGCAAAAAAATCCAAATATATCTAGAAATAAAGTATTTAAGCAACTAATTAGCCAAATCCAGGACATAAAAATAATAAGTCTCAGACAGTTTGTCCTTGTACCGTTGATACTGTGCTTGAAACACCATGGCAGCTTGTCCTTGTACCGTTGATACTGTGCTTGAAACACCAATGCCTACAATCAGACAAAGTATATATCAATGCCTACAATCTTCAGTTCAGTACATATCTCTTTAGTACAGAGTAAATATTCAGAATTCATATATCAGTAAATATGCAGAATTAAAACACCAATGACAGCTTTACAAATATCTCTTCAGTAGAGAGTAAATATTCACAATTGGTATATCAGTAAATATTCAGAATTGATATATATTTTTCCAATAGATAACACAAGCATATATATTTTTCCAGAGTATATATCAATGCCTACAATCCAATATATAACACAAGCACAAGTTTCAGTTCAGTCAAAGTATACAAAGAGAGGAAAGAAGCAAACTTGGTACTTGTGGCACAAGCTTCAGTTTAGTCCAGTACAGAGTAGAAGTGATAACACAAGCTACATCAGTACAGATTCAGAACAAACTTGTATACTGTATAAACACATCAGAGTCAAAACAACCTGTGGTGGACTGCTGGTAGATGGCGCGAGGGACGAAGTGTGGAAGCGAGATTACCTGGTTGCTGACTTGCCGGCGGTGTGGCTGACATCGCCCCTGCCGGTGCTAGGATGGAGTCGATATGGACGACGAAGCCACTGCAACAAGATGATGCCGCTGCCGCGAGATGATGGTGCCACCGCTGCTCAGGAGATGATGGTGCTGCCGCTGCTCATGAGATGACGCTGCTGCCGCTGCCTCCGCTGATTTTGCCGCCGCCGCCGCTCATCTTGGCTGGGAAGGGGATAAGTTGAGAACTAGGGTTACTTGGTTAGGTCTTGTCGTGGGAGAACGATAAAAGAGTCAGAAGGGTAGTAGTCGTGGGTTGGTTTCGGCCTTTTGGGCCAGATGGGCTCTGGTTCTCTCACTTTTGCCTCGTGAGCACGTTAAAACGTTAAATGTTACAACGTTATAGCGTGGTTAGCGCGCTATATACGCGATTAGCGCCGTAGCAGCAGAATTTGGCATAACGTAGCGTCTCCCTTCCAAATATGCTATAACGGCGTTATAACCGCGATATAGCGTGCTATTTTTTTCGTTGATTCATAGGCGTGAGATTCCTGCTTCTAGCTCCACTTTGTCTCCGCCGCCGGCAGGTACGGTTTTGATCTTTTCTGATGCAGCAATATTTGATGATCTTGATCAATCAGGTGTTGGTATTGTGGCGTTAGACATTCTGGTCTTCTGGACATTGCATTGCGGCTTGTTGTGAACCCTTCCAGGTGGCGCTTGCACCTGAATATGCAGAGGCTCTGGCTCTTCCCCGGGCTGTTTTATCTGGCTCGCAATGAGGGTTTTGGTGAAGTTGTTTTAGCTTCGGATTGCCTGTCGCTTGTCCAACGAGTTCACTCTTCAGTTCGTGACCATTCTTCTGTCGGTTTGGTGGTGGCTGATATTTCTCTAGCGGCTCGCAGCTTCAGTTCTGTGGAGTTCAAGCATGTTCGTCGGCATCTCAATGCAGTGGCTCATATGTTAGCTAAGTCTTGTAAGAATCTTACTAGTGCTTTGTGTGTTTTTCATTATGTTCTAGATTGTATCCAGGAGACTCAGAGACTCTTTGCAATGTTGTTGCTTAGTCAATATTATGCCGATGTTCAAAAAAAAAAATCCACGCAAGTCTCACGTTCAGAAAAGTGAAAAGACGAGCACGCAAGTCTCCAACTGACAAGTACACTGGGGACTACTGACTGGGACAATCGCAGCACGCAGGCCAGGAGGCAGGAATGTCTGAACGTGCTGCGCCCATGTCGAGTCCCTGCAAACCTCACAAACTAATCCGCAACTCGCCATCGAACACCTGCCGCTTCGCCTCCCGCGCATCACCAACGTCTTGGCTCCCCAAGAGAGGGGAAGAGACCTGGGCTTGGTAGGCACCACACCCTCTTATCCACAACGGCCAGGCCGGTGTGTGTCCAAACCTTCTCCACGCGTTCCCTCCTTCCCTCCCACTCTCTTCCCCTCCGTCTCTCTCTTCCTTCCTGCCTTCCAAGAGGCAAAGAAGAAGGCCAAGCAGCTCAAACCAAGCAATGTCTTTGGCACCTTCCATCCCTTCCATCAAGGTGAAGGTGGGACGCGTCGTCCCGCCGCCTCCGTACCGGGCATGCAGGTCGTTCGCCGTGATCAGGAGCTCCAAGGCGGAGGGGCCCAGGAGACCGGCGGCGCCTCCACTGTCGCCGCCCCCGCCTATGCCTCCCAAGACGCCAGCTCTGTCCACCCCTCCGAGTCTGTCCCAGCCACCAACCCCAGTGAAGCCAGCACAGCCATCACCTCCTCCCCCCGAGACCAAACCGGCAGTGGCTGCCGCTGCGACGTCACCGGTGGGAGGGGTTGTGACGTTCGAGTACCAGAGGAAGGTGGCCAAGGAACTACAGGAATACTTCAAGAAGAAGAAGCTGGAGGAGACCAACCAGGGACCCTTCTTTGGGTGGTTGACCAAGAATGAGATTGCCAATGGAAGGTAAATGCAAGTTGCATGAAATTTAAGCATTACATGGTTTATTTATTGGATTTTCTAACTAGCAATCAGGTGATGAAACGGAATAATCAGTTCGTGAAATAGCAATATCTACTAACCTAGTACTCCCTCTATAAAGAAATATAAGAGCTTTTAGATCACTAAAGTAGTGATATCTAAATGCTCTTATATTTCTTTACGGAGGGAGTACTAAATTGCAAATTGATGGTCCACAATAATCAGGGTGTAAACTTGTAACAAATAGCACACAGCATACCCTTAACAAACAACCGACCTTGTAATTAGTTCTTGGGCATGTTAATGAGTACTCAAGAATGAGATCATGGTGAAGTTGCTGCAAATTATAATGTTCTTTTCCCCTCATGTACTTCCAAGTTATACAAACACATAGAAGGTGCTAGTAACTATGACAAGCATGTTGAAATGCAGGATGATACAGATTTAATGTTAAAAGTTGTGTTAAAAAGTTTAAGATTGCTTGTTCCTGCATCGTGATTTTGGTTATAAAAACTTCTGCAGATGGGCTATGTTTGGGTTTGCAGTGGGGATGCTAACAGAGTACGCAACAGGCTCGGATTTCGTTGAGCAAATGAAGATCCTTCTCTCCAATTTTGGGATTGTGGATTTGGATTGATGACTCATGTTTGGCGGTGTTGTTCTGTATAAGTCTGAAGTATAATCTATCTTCTTTCATCCAACGTATAGAAAGATCAATCTTGCACACTATTATATCCTTGAGTTTCATTTGTGCTGTCCTGTCAGTTTTGATGAATGTAAAATCCACTTTCCAGCTTTCTTGTTTGTTAATACTACATGAATTTACTCAAGAGTAATAAAATGGATATTTGACTAACGTACATGGTAAAGGGTTATCTAGAATAATTGCAGGGTTTCAATCCCAAAATAGCTTTCTAGACGAAGAGCAAGTCACGTAGTTTGAGTGAGTTGAGTTAGTTGGTCCATAATATTTAACTAAGCTGGGTGACTATTTCAAAACCATATATCAAATCAATTTTCTTGTTTTTGCGATCAAAGATATTATTACCATAGAGTATAATATCATGTCCACACCACGATGTACTGAAGATGTAGTGAGACTTATAAACTGGTGGTTTGTGCAAAAAGTGAACTTGGTTGCCTGGAACAAAACAAGCTATTCACACCGACTATGGATGCATCACAAATATAAAATATTACCCTTCGTGGAGTATGCTATACATGGATACTCACTGAAGAATGCCTACAGATAAGCAGAACTTCCAGATTGCTAATTCTAAGCCGCATAGGAGTTTTCACATAGCATCAAACCGCATCAACTAAGTCAGTATTCATGTTATAGTCAAGTAATATGCTATTTGCAAGGTTAGGGATCTTTTTGCATCTTGGGATAGGGAGGCGGCCATAAATTCACGGTAATGGAACAGATTACATGTACCTTTGAATAGCAAAACTGACCTCAAATTCGAGATAAGTTAAAAACACCATGTACCTGGTTGTCTGGTACGACAAAGTCCGAAGAGGTTAACAATAGCTTTGTCACTGTTACCACCATATAAACAAGCTACCAGTAATCCCCACAAGAACACTTTCCATCCTCAAAATGGTGGAATCGGATGGCATCCCTTAAAATGATTTGCCGGCCAATAGCGTGAGATATGTATCTAAATGCCGTGTGACAATCTCCACAAACCCGAAGGTTCTTCATGATTCTTATGGGGACACCTGAGGAGGAGCGAGTCAAAACAAAGGCAACTGCAAGCTTTTCACTATGATAATTTAGCAATTCCTCTTTGTTCTCTTCTTCAAGATCATACAGGGCAAACTCTGTCATTGGAACATAACCAGCATTCCTTATCTTCTGAATCAAAACACTCAGCTTTTTATATATTTCTTTGGTGTTCGGATGTGATCTATCTCCAGCAATAAAGGAATGAACTCCATCACCTAGGGTTACCCAACTGCGACCAGCCTCTTTTTTCACTGCTGCTCCCCCCATTGCAGCTCGGGTTTTGGCTGTATCTTCCCACCTTCCTGTTGCTGCATAAAAGTTAGATGCAAGAACATAGTTTACAGGATTTTGAGGTTCTAGTTCCAAAAGCATCCTTGAAGCTTCTAGCCCCATATCTATCTTGTCCCTGTCCTTTGATTGTCGACAAGCAACTAATACAGTCCTCCATATGAGAGTATTTGGTTTCATTGGCATTCTTCTGATGTATTCTCGTATCTTGATGAGCTTGCCAGCTCGACCAAGAAGGTCTATAACACAAGAATAATGTTCAGTCTGAGGTAATATACCATGGTCCTCCATCATTTCAAAGTACTCTAGACCTCTGTCTACCAATCCAGCATGACTACAGGCAGATAGAACACTGATAAATGTGACATGGTCTGGATTTGCTCCACTTTGCTGCATTTCTTCAAATATCTCCAAAGCTTTTCTTCCAAGACCATGTCTTGCATAACCAGAAATCATAGAGTTCCATGAGAACTCATTTTTCTGACTCATGGAACTGAACACCTTTGAGGCATAGCCTATCTTTCCACACTTTGAGTACATATCAACAAGAGCACTCTCAACCACAACATCAGACTCGAGCTGTGACCTAATACCAAAAGCGTGCATCTCCATTCCACGCTCTAACGCTGCCAAAGAGGCACATGCATTCAGTACAATGGAGAAGGTGCAGCAATCCATCACTTGGTCACTGTGCATCATAAGCCAAACACAGTCTGTAGCCTCCTGCAAATGGCCATTGTAGATGTACCCTGAAATCATTGAATTCCATGAGACAGCATCCCTTCTGCCAGAAATTTCCGAAAACAGCTGCTCACAAGAATCCATGTCTCCTGACTTAGCATAACAGGACATTAGAGCATTATCAACTGCAGTATCTTCTATAGCTCCATGCTTTAGCACCACAGCATTAACCTGCTTTCCCAATTCAAGCACACCCGATGGCGACAATGTAGCCAATAAGTTAACGAATGTAACTTTATTTGGGGCCAACCCACTCCTCATCATTTTGGAGAAAACTTCTACCGATTCAGCAATAGGTGCTCGCAAATTGGCCATGACACCCATGATAGAGTTCCAGGAAACTACATCATGTTCAGCCATAGAGTTGAAAACTTCCCAGCACTCAGACCTAGCTCCACATTCTCCATACATTTTAACCAGTGCATTTGAAACAGAGGTGTCTAAATCCAGTCCCCACTTTACAGCATCACAATGTACTTGCTGGCCTGCAGACAAAAGTCTCAAACTTGCACATGAACTCAAGCCACTAATTGCTGCAAAGTTTGACGGACTTGTACAATCTTGTCTCATCATGCAGTACTTCATCATTGCACCTTCACAGTAACCATTCTGATCAAGAACTGAGATAATGGTGTTCCAGGAAACCCGATCCCTTGTACAAAGCAACTGGAAAACTCTACAGGCTTTATCAATGGCACCACATTTGGCGTACATATTAACCAGACTATTACTGATAGCAATTTTCAAATCAATAAGTCCAGTTCTAAGAACATGCCCATGGAGTTCCGTACCTTTCATCAACCCATCTTCTGGTACAGAAAACTCCGCTATCGCACCGAGCAACACAACATATGTGTCTGCATTGACAACAACTGAATCCCTAGTCCCCATGAAAATCCCCACTGCTTCTTCACTGCAGTGCTGCTTAACCAAGCCCACAATCAAACCATTCAAGGTAACTGCATTTCTCTCTTTCAAACTGAGAAAAATGTTCTTAGCTTCATCAAGCATGCCATGTCTCGCGAATGCACTAACAAGAGCACTCCCCACATAGAGGTCACTTGAGCTGCCCGAATTGAGCACCCTTGCGAACACTTGCTCAAGCACTCTTGAGCTGCAGGAGGACACAGTTGTCGCAGTGATTAAGCTCCCAAAAGTATGCTCGTTTGGTCTCAACTCAATTGCTGAGTCATCACACAGCATTGCCATGAACAAGGTAAATGTCGAAACCACATGCCCTTTCTTAGCATAGACAGACATCAAGGCATTCCACGTGATGATGTCCCTGACTGGTGTGGAATCAAACACCTGCTGCGCTTGGATGGGCAGACCAACAGAGCAATTACCGTACATCGAGATCAAGGCGTTGCACACCGTTGTATTCGATGCATACACAGTCTTTGATACCAATCCATGGACCTGCACTGCAAATCCCAACTTGTCTGGTCCAGCATCCTGGCACGCCCGGAGCACGCTCCCGAAGGTAAATGACGTGGGCCTGCTGCACTCGGAACCGACCCCCAGCATTGCGCGGAACACCCGGAAGGCCTCATCGGTGATCCCTGACAGCACGTACCCAGATACCAGGCAGGTCCAGGAAACGGCGTTCCGTTCCAGCATACAGTCGAAGACCTGGCGCGCACAGGCCAGGCGCGAGCTTTTAGCGTAGTAGTTAACGAGATGGTTTGAGAGGAAGAGGTCATGGGTGAGCCCTCGCTTCACGAGCTCGAGGTGGAGGCTCTCCGGTGTAGCCTCTCCGCTGCGGCGACGGAGGAGGAGGTCAGCCTGAGGGTGCACCGGCGGTGACGATCGAGGAGGCGGAGCGGGCGAATGCAGAAGTGGGAGACGGTGGGCGAGGAGGTCGCGTAGTGGCACTGGAGGTGGGAGGCGGCGAGGCGGCGGCGGGGAAGGCGAGGCGGAGCTGGAGGAGGAGGAGGAGCGGAGTGTGAGGAGGGGGGACGGCGGGAGTTTGCGGTGCATGTATTTGGCATATGTTTCCGGCAGAATTTCACGTTCTGGTAAAATGACTCCCGCTCTCACTGATTGTAGAACCGCCGGGGTCGGCGTTCTCCAAGGGCAACTTCCGACCCAACTGTCCGATGTTCGTTTGTGTCGAAACCGACACAAAAGCGGGTCCAACACGCTGCCGCAAGCGTATCAACATTCCCTTTTTGTCCATGCGCGACCCATTTCAGGTCTAAATTTAGGCGGTATTTATGTCGGCACGGACACGCAGTAGACGCGCGTCACGCCCGTCCTTGTCCTTCACCTAGCCCGCCAGTTGGTGGCACATTGGCCATTCCCCCATTTATCCTAACGAAAAGGAAAGGCAACGAAAAAAAACGGGAGCACATAAAAAAAAAGGAGAGACCTACTTCCACAACTTACCCTTCCTCTCAACGACACCCCCTCACACCCCCTCCCCTCACCACATCTCATACAAAATGCCACGCCCTCTACCTCCACAACCCCCTCCTGTACGAACCTCTCCCGCTCATTCCAGCCCAGATTCAGCGTACCAGGATGGACGCACACCGCACCACATTCCCCCCCCCCCCCCCAGCAGCACGCCACCCCCGACGGCCCCATACTCCAGCGTTTGGTGGACCGTTTTGCCGCCGTCGCAGCACCCCGACGTCGACGCCACCACCCCCTCGCCTCCTCTGTCGGCAGCACACAAGCACGGCTACCTCGCTCGCCGGACGCCACCGTGTTCGTCTCTAGGCCGACAGGCCTGCCACCTGTTCTCGTAGAGGCGCGAGGCTCCTCACCAGCCGGCTTCTTCCATCACGCCCGCAAGGTGTTCGACGGTTTGTCCGCAAGGAACAAATGGACTCCGACAACGAGTACTTTTTCCACAATTTTTTTGCGATTCGAATGATTCTTCATCCGATGATGAGGAGATTGTGGCTGCTGCTTTGGTCGTCCATGACCACATTAGTAAGCAACGGCCGATGTTCAGGGGCTCGATCCCGGGGCATACTCCAGCGTTGAATCAAAACCGAGAGAGGGTCATTGCCTACTCCGGCAGAACTACTTCGAGTCCCCTAACCCGCTCTTCAAACACCACCTATTTTGGCGCCGTTTCCGGATGGCTAGACATGTGTTCAACCGTTTCTGGGAGGGGGTGATGGCGTATGTTAACTATTTTGAGTGCAAGGAGGATGCCCTGGGAAAGATTGGCTTCCCCTCTTATCAGAAATGCACTGCAGCTATCCGGATGCTTACATACGGAGTACCCGGTGATCTCATTGATGAGTATGTCTGAATGAGCGAGTCGACGTGCCTAGACTCCATGTACAAGCTCTGCAAGGATGTGGTAGAGTGTTTGGCCCGGAGTACTTGAGAGAGCCAACTGCTGCAGATATAGCCCGGTTGTTGGCAATCAATGCGAGTAGGGGCTTTCTGGGGATGCTTGGTAGCATAGATTGTATGCACTGGGAGTGGAAGAACTATCCTTCTGCTTGGCAGGGGCATTATAGGGGCCATGTCAAAACTTGCACTGTCATACTTGAGGTCGTGGCTTCACAAGATCTCTCGATTTGGCTCTTTCTTCGGCATGGCCGGATCTCATAACGACATCAACGTGCTTCAGCGCTCTCCGTTGTCTGCAAGGCTTGCAGAAGGCAACTGCCCGGAGGTCAATGTTGATAGCCACCACAGCAACAAAGGATACTACCTAGCTGACAGTATCTATTCTAAGTGGACTACTCTTGTGAAGACAATCCCCAACCCTATAGGAGAGAAGAGGAAGAGATTTGCCAAGCACAAGATAGTGCTAGGAAGGATGTGGAGCGTGCCTTTAGTGTTCTTCAATCTCGGTGGGGCATCCTTCGGTATCCTGCTAGAACTTGGAGCGCCAAGAAGTTGCGAGAGGTGATGACTGCTTGTGTAATCATGCATAACATGATCATAGAGGATGAGTGTCTGGATGAAATCTACGATCAAGGGTTTCAGTTTTAGGGTGACAATGTTGTGCCTGGGCATGGAGGAGCGGCAACGTTTGCACAATTCACCGAATTTCATCATCAAATGCGTGATTGGGAAACTCACATTCAACTACAAGATGATTTGGTTGAGCATATTTGGGCTCACGTTGGCAACCAGTAGATGTATCAGCTATTTTTTCTTTCAAATGTATTTGAGACCATTTAAATTTTATTTGGCTTGTAAACTATGAGATATTTATTTGGTTGTTAAACTATGAGATATTTGTATTTTGTTTGAATTATGTGAACTTGGGCCATTTTTTTATTTGTCGCAAAAAGAGCTCAAAAATGCTCGCAAACCGGTCGCGAGGACGAAAATGCGTCCGCGCGTTGGGCGAACTGCTGACCCAAACTCCGAAGGGGGCGGATACGCCGATCCAAATGGACAAAAAGCGGACAAAACGCGCGTCTGTTTAGGTCGGCGCATTGGAGTTGCTGTAAACGTACCCTCATCTAGAAAAGAACAACTAGAGGGAGTTATGTCAAAAAAACTAGAGGGAGATGTAAATGCGGAATAAGCGGGTGTCTGCAAGTCCTGTTTAGTTAGCTTTTTTCTTTTTACCAGATAAAGACTTTATTTCTCAGATAATAGAAAGGTCGTCCACAATAAGATGAGAAATAAAGTCTGGGTGAGAAATAAATTCTGGGGTACAACTCTCCTAGATTTCAAAAGATCTACTAGCATGAGAATGTTTTGCTATACTATCGGCTACACCATTTGATTTTCGGGAGCACTTTGTTAGTTCAGACGACGAGAAATCAATTGCCAAACCTTTGCACTCCAAAACTACGGCCGCTTCCTGGCCTAAGTCTTCTTCCTGTTGTCGTTCCTCCACTCCATTTGAGCTATCATATTCGATGATCAACGACCTGCATCCAATCTTTGCTGCAAGATAGAACCCGTTGCGGACAGTGGCGGAGACAGGGGGGACCAGCAGGGGCCCTGGCCCCCCCTAAGATCAGTGATTTGCTGCTAGTTAATAGATGAACAGTGAAATATTTAGACGAAAATACATGTATTAGTATTATTTGGCCCCTGTTATCAGAAGTTTGAGTCATTTGGCCCCCCGATACTTAATTCCCGGCTCCGCCACTAGTTGCGGATAGCCATTATCTCGGCCATGTCCACAGAGACTACATGTGGTATAAACCATGACGCTGCTGCAATAAAATCGCCATGATCTTCATGCGCAATTGCACCTGCAGCTCCCGACATATTTTCTCCACAAAAGATGCGTCCACATTGATCTTTATCATACCTCTCCTCGGTTTCTGCCACATATGAACACGCTTCGTTTCCGGTCGATTCAGGGTTGAAGCACGAACGAATTTTGTTTCTAGGACCTTAATGGATACTGCCGTTCTGTCAAGTGCATCGATGTTTTCACCGCGGACAAGCTGGTGCCGCTGCCAACAGATGAACCATCTCCCGACTACAATTGACTCCGCCGTGGGTAATTCATCTATTAAAGTTTTCTGCCTCATCAACGCATCCATTGTAATAGACCCAGACCGGTCCCGTCACACTGCTCTCTGAATTTCTTCTTTAAGTCCCAGCCGAACCCACACTTCTAGAGCCCGATCACAGGCAAACAGACAGTGTTGTGCATCTTCAAAACCAATATGGCAGACCGAACATTGGCCTGTCACAGGGATAAAAGAATAAAACAAAGGGGCCAAAGAAGGAGCGCTGGCGGCGGCTCCAGAGCAAAAGAAGGCCAACCATGCGACCGCAAGCACTCATATGAGCGGTCGTATGGAGTGCCAGGATGGCCGCCTCGTCAACTATTTCACCCCATGTAATCGGATCAGGTAACATATGCCCAGAGACACCAGAAACTCGTCCAGAAGGAGGAACCCTAGCCGTCGGAGCGATCCAGTGGGGGAGCTTCCCAGGGAGGAGATTGCCATCTTCACCACCATCCACAAGGAGGGCTTCAACAGCATCACCACTGTCATCACCATCATCATCCATCTCCTTCTCATTGTAATTCATCAAGAACCCTAGTGGATTAACTTGAGTGTTACATGTGCAATCACTCCATGTTTACCATCACCAATTGTAAGATGATTGCTGCCTCCATGTGTGAGTAGTTCCCCTAGTTCTCGGGGATAGCGATGAATCCTAGCGTTTAATAGATCGTTTGATACTAGGATTTAATATGCTCTTTGCATGTTTATGTTAATGATCTTCTTGATGTTGGGTGAAGTCGACCATCCAATGTATGTCAATTTTAGATGGAAGGTTATTATTGTTGGTGGACCGACTGGTTGTGGAGATAGGTGACGTGGCAGGCCCTAACTCCCTTCGTCTCAGACCGTTGTAGCAGGCGTAAAATAGAGACCACCTATAGGCTGCATCCACGGGGACCTTTTTCCCCTTAATCACCGTTTGGTAACCAGAGTGGGAAGAATGGTGGTGGCGTATGTGATACGGGGCTGCCGAGTGTATGCATGTATCTGTACCGGCTCTGCCCACAAATAGAAATATGTAAAGTGGCTTAGGAATCCGACGTAGCATTGTGTTTAGGCACCACTACAGAAGCACGCTAGTGGGGATTCTTGACTCCCTGGGAACACCTTCACGTCATTAGTTTCAACGCTTTTTGTGCAACCTTTATTGTTTACTCTTTTTGCGTTATTACTTTTACGTTGTCTACACCGTTATCTTTATTTTACCACTGCTTTGGAGAACTTACAACTTGCAGGCATTTTCTTTGAACCCTTCAAGAGATGAAAGATTGATTCATGTGCTCTACGAAAGATTAGTTTCTACCAATGTTGGTATCTTTGCTTGGACTCGGTCAAAACTTCGCTGACATAATAGACTGGCCTCTGAACCGGATATTCCTTCCCGGCTTCCTTGCGCTCTACGACAACTGCTACACTCACTGCTTTGGTATTAGCAGCGATGTACAAGAGCATAGGCTCTTTGTCAATGGGAGCAGCGAGGACGGGCGACTCAGCCAACTGCTTCTTGAGGGCTTCGAAAGCATAATTAGCAGCATCACTCCAAACAAAGTTGTTTGTCTTCTTCATCATCTGGTACAGAGGGGTCGCCTTCTCTCCAAGGCGGCTGATGAACCGGTTCAAGGCGGCGATTTGACCCGCCATACGCTGGACATCGTTGATGTTGGCCGGCTTAGCAAGGGAGGTCACCGCCTTGATTTTCTCCTGATTAGCTTCAATGCCCGTTCAGACACTAGAAAACCTAGCGATTTGCCTGCAGGAATGCCAAAAACACACTTGGACGGATTAAGCATCATCTTGTAAACCCAAAGGTTGTCAAAGGTTTCCTTGAGGTCATCCAACAACGTTTCCTTCTTTTGAGATTTAACCACGATATCATCAACATAAGCATGAACATTGCGCCTGATCTGATTGTGAAAACAATTCTATATGCTGCGTTGATAAGTAGCTCCCGCACTCTTAAGCCCAAAAGGCATAGAGACATAGCAGAAAGCCCCGAAGGGTGTGATGAAGGTTGTCTTCTTCTAATCCTCAACAACCATCTTTATCTGATGATAGCCTGAGTGAGCATCCAGGAAACATAAACTCTCACAACCAGTCGTGCAATCGATTATCTGATCAATGCGAGGAAGAGCGAACGGATCCTTAGGGCAAGCCTTGTTAAGGTCTGTGTAATCAACATACATTCGCCAAGTCCCGTTTTTCTTCAACACAAGCACTAGATTTGCCAACCACTCCGGGTGAAAAACTTCAACGATAAACTCGGTTGCAAGGAGTCGAGCTACTTCTTCACCAATAGCCTTTCGTCTCTCCTTGTTAAAACGGCGGAGGTATTGTGTCGGCGTGGGAGCTCGATCACCTATGGGGCAGGGCTGCCCTTTTTGTGGTTTGGCAGGGGGACGTTCACATTGCACAAAGAGCAGAAACCGCAGGGCAGCATGGCGATGGACAACTCTCTTTTACCCAGGTTCAGGCCGCTTTGCAGCGTAAAACCCTACTCCTGCTATGGTGGATTGATCTGGAGGAACACGGAGACACAGAGAGCTCGAGCCCGACAAGTGTTTCTCGGGGAGAGCAGCTATGCGCGTAAAAGTGTTGAGGGATCAAAGATTCGAACCCCTTGCTAGGTTGCCTCGGGCCTCCTTTTATAGCTTAAGGGGCGACCAAAGTGGCAAAACAGTCATTTTGGCATGATTAGATAGCTAACAGTGTTATCATACCTAACTCTAGCAGTTAGGACAAAGTGCATTAAACGCATTGTTAGGTGTCGTGCTGAGGTTGAAGCCCGGCAAGCCTGCCGCGCCGCTTATCTCTCTGCTTCTTATTAGCGTGACACGCCATCTGGACGGGTGTCTATAAAGTTAATCTCCTCTCCAGCAGGCTGCCACGTACCTGACCGGATCCACCTAGCCACTTGGGAGCTCGACACCGCATCGATTAATGACTTGTGTGCGATGAGGTGGAGCGGTGGCGGGGTTTGCCGGCACGGAGCCTGCCGGGCTCTTGTCTTGGAGTCTGGGCGACCCCGGGAACCTTGTCGGGGCGGCTTGGGTTTCGTCCCTAGGCGTAGCCTCGACCCTGCTGGGATCTCTTGCCCGACAAGGGAGGCTTTCCTAGGGAGTTCTCTGGTCACCTTTGATCTTCTTAATGCTCTCCTTGATCTCACGAAGAGCGGTTTCTCTGGATCATCTTGTGCCAAGTCTTGTTACTAGATGTATGCCTTGTTGTACGCCGGCGCATAAGTCAGGGCGGTGGACGCACATGTTCATCGCACCGACAGGAGCCCCCGGGCCTGGCCCACATGCGCGTCCGAGGCATCGTTGGGGTAGGCCCAACAGATGCACAGACGTACATGTTGGCCTTGCCGGGGCTGGTATGGTTCTTTTTGAGATCTTCTTTGCTTCTTCATTAACCTTTGTCTGGATCATCTTCTAGGAGTCCCAGGGTATCTTCATATCCAGACGACGTGTGTTATCCATGTCGTAAATTGGTGGCACCCACAACCATGGGATTCCATTATGGCACCCGTGCGCGAATTGGGGTAACTGTTATTTCACCTTAAGCTCACCCACCACGCCTGCTGTTTCCACCACGCGCGCCGCATGCACGGCGTAGGGTTGGTGGAGGACGTGCAGGGCGTGGGACGTGTGCCTTTGGCAGAATACGCAACGCCTCGGATTGGCGTAGTGGGGCGACCGATGAATCAGGGCGCCATCAGTGATGCAGAGGGTTGGATTGGAGGAATGGGGCGGTTGCTCCAGAGTAGTGGAGAGCCAGCCCTTCCCCCCTCCCCTCCTATCCTACTATAAAAGAGGACATGAGGGGGTGGCGATGCTCATCCACCGTCTTCTCCTCCTTCCCTGACCCTGCTTGCACCATGACAAGGGGAAGGGGCCGAGCTCGGGCTCTGATAGTGGTGGCGAGAGCTTCTCTTCGGCATCCTGCATCCGCCTCCATTGTGGCTGCAGGGGTAGAGTCTAGTGCACAAGGTGGGGTTGCGGGGCACGGTCGAGGTCGGCGCAGTGCCCGTGGGCGAGGAGGACGGGGTGGTGTGCCTGCCGCTCCTCCGCCAGCTGCTCCCACACCAACGGAAGGCCATACGGGGGACATGGCGCTGGAGTTCATTGTCAAGATGCATGATCCTCCCTGCAGCCGCTTGCGACTTCCTCACCCTTTTGCCAGGGTGATGGAGGTCGACCAGCCGCTCAGGCTGCGGCTGCTGCAATGGCGCTGTGTGGGCAAACATAGAGTTCCCCGCACTGCGCGTCATGCTTCTCAGGCATGGCTGGAAAACTTTTGCGCGTGCCCATTATCTGACGGAAGGGCACGTCCTCCGCTTCAAGTTGGTGGAGGCCGATCTGCTCTCCATCAAGGTCTTTGGGCGTTCAGGTGCTCGCTTAGGGTGCTGCGCGGAAAGCTCGAACGACGATGAAAGCTCCTCCTCGAGTGACAGCAACGAAGAGGACACTGACGGCAAAGACGGCGACGGCGAGCCCCTGGTCGTCAAGCATGAAGATGACAACTCAGACTCCGGCTGAGCACCGAACGCACTGTCACCGTCAGCTAGGCGCCGGCAGCACCACCATCTGCAGCTGGACCCCAGCAGAGCGATTCGCCGGGGGTGCTTGTCTGGGATGTCACCGCCACCTCCAGCTGGACCCCGGCAGGCTTCCTCGTGGACTCCGGCTTCATCTTCCCTGTCGGTGTCCCTGCCAAGCCGCGATCCTCTGGTCCTGGCGGGGGTGACCAGGGCATCGCCTAGCCGCTCTCCCCGTCCCCAGCCTCTTCTTCCTTGCCGGGGAGGCACCCTCCCGATCTTGTCAAGCTGCATCCCGCTGGTCTTGACGGGGTCAGGCTGGGCTTCTGCCCAGGCGGTCCTTTTGCCCTCTTTCCTTCTCAATGTAACTCCTAGGAGGAAAGGGACAAGAAAGGCATTACGGGGCACTTATCTTTTTTTATATCGAAAGATGTAGGTGCATGCCAAATTTTAATCAAAATTATTTAATCCTCCACCCATGCTAGTATTCGTATGACTTGTACTTGTAAGTTCACATATTTTCGAAAAGAGCTTGCTGGACACTTGTGCATGTATAAAACATACTGAAGGACGAGCCTTCATTACTCCAAGTGAACAAAGTTTTTCGGCAAGACATCCTGCCGGCCTTCGGTGCAACTGCTACTGAACCCCGCCCAATGAGCTGGGAACGAGTTAGGAGCACAAACGAAGGTCGGCCCCTCGCCAGCCTTTCCAAATGCAGCTACAACTAGACTTGTCGAGTGGGCTCGAGCCAAGAATAGGAGTGCAAAGCGTAGAGGCGGCAAGGTCTCCTTACATGCAAGTCCCTCATACATAAGCATAGCATGGAATGATGGAATTTAATGAAGTGTACTTATCTTCTTTTGATGTCCTTCTTATTGTCTTAAACAAGGAGAGGTTGTCGGGGAACGAGTGTCTGAGCTCATATTTTTCCTCCTTCCCGGGGAGATTATCCGTGAGGAAATCCTCCTGTTGTCATGAAGGGAAAAAGAAGACAACATGCGGCCCTTCATGGCATATTTAATCACCTTGTTTAAGAACTATCATAATCAGGATAAGATCATACTTAAGCAAATATGAAAACATGCATGCAAGTTTTGTGAAAAGCACTTCGTTTTATTCAACTATGCACAGGGTCTGCACGTGGCTTTGTACAAAGGTTTACAAGTCATGGGGACTATGCTTGTACAAAACAGGTTGCCGGGGCAAGGCCCGGCAACCACGCCTTATGGGTAGAACTTACGAAGATGCTCAATGTTCCATGATGAAAGCACAAGTGCTGCCTGGGTGATTTTGGTAATTAATGTCAACATATCTCTTGTTGGACTAATACTTTCATCTAGTATATTTCAGATGAGTTCAATAGTGGAGTGGCAGGACAAGAGGATGTGGAACCCCTTCAAAATACTAAGGACATATATTGGCAAAAGCTCAAGACTCTACATTTTCATTTTTAGTGATCCAAGATCACATTGAGTCCATAGGAAAGCCAATACTATTAAAAGGGGATGAGGTGTTGCTTAATGGCTTGCTTGCTCAAAATGCTAAGTGGTATGCTCCAAAAGCCCTCAACCACTTTCTCATTTCCACATATGTCCTAAACCAAAAGTCAAACTCGGCCCCACCGATTTGATCTATCCGGCGCCACCGAGTTCACTTGACATAGCCACCGCCAGAAACCCTAATCAGTTCGGTCTTACCGATGGGTTCTCGGTCTCACCGAGATGGGCTTGCAAACTCTCTGTTGCCTACTGCAATTATTTCGGTCTCACCGAAATAGGTAGTCGGCCCCATCGAGTTTGCTTGGCCAACTCTCTGTTTGCTTATTACTAAAATCGGTCTCACCGAGTTTGTGTAATCGGTCAAACCGAGATGAGGTTTTACCCTAACCCTAGCACATCGGTCCCACCGAGTTGACCTTGTCGGTCCCACCGAAAATCCTAACGTTCACATTTTGAACTGAATCGGTCTGACCGAGTTTCACTATTCAGTCCCACCGAGTTTGGTAAATTGTGTGTAACGGTTAGATTTTCTGTGGAGGCTATAAATACCCCTCCACCCCCTTCTCCATTTGTGAGAGAGCCATCAGAACGTGCCTACACTTCCACTACTCATTTTCTGAGAGAGAACCACCTACTCATGTGTTGAGATCAAGACATTCCAATCCAACCACTAGAATCTTGATCTCTAGCCTTCCCCAAGTTGCTTTCCACTCAAATCATCTTTCCACCATATCCAAATCTGTGAGAGAGAGTTCAGTGTTGGGGAGACTATCATTTGAAGCACAAGAGCAAGGAGTTCATCATCAACACACCATCTATTACCTTTTGGAGAGTGGTGTCTCCTAGATTGGTTAGGTGTCACTTGGGAGCCTCCGTCAAGATTGTGGAGTTGAACCAAGGAGTTTGTAAGGGCAAGGAGATCGCCTACTTCGTGAAGATCTACCCAAGTGAGGCAAGTCCTTCATGGGCGATGGCCATGGTGGGATAGACAAGGTTGCTTCTTCATGGACCCTTCGTGGGTGGAGCCCTCCGTGGACTCGCGCAACCGTTACCCTTCGTGGGTTGAAGTCTCCACCAACGTGGATGTACGATAGCACCACCTATCGGAACCACGCCAAAAATCTCCGTGTCTCCAATTGCATTTGCACACTCCAATCACATCCCTTTACATTCTTGCAAGTTGCATGCTTTACTTTCCGCTGCTCATATACTCTTGCCATGCTTGCTTGAAATGTATTGTGAATGTTTAAACTTGTGCTAAAACTCCACCTTAACTTGAAGAACTTAAAAACTGCTACTTTTCTTTGTTGAGGGTCTAATCACCCCCCCCCCTCTAGACACCTCTTCTCGATCCTTTCACATGAGTTTTGCATAGGGATGCCATCTTCGGTCTCCAGACAAACTGCGCCAGGTCTGGTAACACGTACTACCCGGTAACAGCCTTCCCACTTTGGTGTCAACTTGTTTGCACCCTTGGCGGACTGAACACGCCTAAGTACAAGGTCACCTTCCTCAAGGCTCCGGGCGTGAACCCTGCGGCTATGATAGTGGCGCAGGGCTTGCTGGTATCGTGCAGCACATACAGCTGCCCGGAGACGATCTTCCTTGAGGAGCGCGGCATCGTCATGCCGCAGCTGCTCCTGCACTACTTCATCATAGGCAAGTACTCGAGGTGACCGTATATGAGTTCTGTGGGGAGCACTGCTTCTGCACCATATACTAGGGAGAAGGGAGCCTGGCCAGTAGCTCGATTTGGTGTCGTCCTGATTGACCAAAGAACCACCGGCAACTCATCAACCCAGCGCCTACGGCACTTTCGCAACTTATCAAAAGTTCTTGTTTTAAGCCCTCGCAACACTTTAGCATTCATCCTTTCGGCTTGTCCGTTGCTCCTTGGGTGAGCAACAGAGGCAAAGGAGACCTTGCTTCCAAGGCTCTGGATGTACTGCATGAAGGCGCGGCTTCTGAATTGAGTGCCATTATCGGTGATTACCCTGTTGAGCACTCCAAAACGGCACACCAATCCTTTGAAGAACTTGATAGCTGATTGCACAATCACCTTCCTCACTGGCTCCACCTCGGGCCACTTTGTAAACTTGTCGATTGCTATGAACAAGAATTCAAAGCCTCTGATAGCACGGGGAAAGGGGCCTAAGATGTCAATCCCCCAGACCGCGAAAGGCCAGGATAAAGGGATTGTTTGAAGGGCTTGGGCAGGTTGATGAATGTTCTTAGAATGGAACTAGCAGGCTTCGCTCTTAGTAACGAGCTCAGTTGCATCCTGGAGGGCAGTGGGCCAATAGAATCCTTGCCGAAAAGCTTTCCCGACAAGTGCTCTCGATCCTAGATGTGAGCCTCACACACCTCCATGAATCTCTGCCAACAGCATTAGTCCATCTTCTTGACTGATACACTTCAACCTCACACCATTTGGCCTCTTTCTGTACAGAGTGTTATCCACAAACTGGTACATACTTGACTGGTGAGCCACTTTTTCAGATTCCTCTGGATCATCGGGAAGTTCTCCAGTTTGCAAGAATTGGACTATATGCTGCGCCCATGCCGGAGCCTGAGGCTCGACGACGAGGACTAAAGGCATTTCCTTTGCTGCTGGAGCGCTAGTCTCAATAGCGAGAACTTAAGGCTCTGCCGGAGAATGCGGCTCACCAACTAGCATAGAGCCTCCTCTGGTGACCTTCTCACCAGCGGCTCTAGGGAGCTCTGTCGGGAAATGTTTGCCGGTGTTGAGTTTTCTTCTTTTCCTGGCCAACGTTGATGGGGAAACTGATGGTCGAGTTAGATGGAGTACAAAAGTTCCTGGTTCCACAGGGAGCTTCTAAGCAGCGCACTTTGACAGGTGGTCAGCTATGTTGTTTTCTGCGCGGGGCACGTGCTTTGCTTGCAGCCCATCAAAGTGCTCTTCCAACTTCCTCACTTCTTCCACATATGTTTCCATCAACGGGCTTCGATAATCCTTGTTCACTTGCTTTACAATGAGTTGAGAGTCACCACAGATGATTAGCTTCTTTATCCCTAACTCTATCACAATCCTGAGGCTGGCGAGCAGCCCTTCATACTCTGTTGTGTTATTTGCGGCATCTTCCCTAGAGAAGTGCATATGGATAATGTACTTGAGGTGCTCCCCGGTAGGTGTGACAAGCAGCACTCCAGCCCCATTGCCTTGCAGCGAGAAGGCTCCATCAAAGTACATTACGCACTCCTTAAGGGTCTCGCAGCCGGGGAGAGTTGTTTCCTGCACTTCCTCATCGGGTGTTGGCGTCCATTCTGCAATAAATTTGGGAAGTGCCCTACTTTGGATAGTTGTCGTGCTCTCAAACTTCAATGCGAAACTTGATAATTCTAGTGCCCACTCCACTATCCTGCCGGTAGCCTCGGGGTTCCTCAGAATACGCTGCAATGGAAGGCGAGTCACAACTATGATCTCGTGAGCTTGGAAATAATGGCATAGCTTCCTCGAGGCCATAAGAAGGCCGAAGATCAACTTTTGCACCCCAGAGTACCTTGACCTAGCCCCCTGCAGGAGGGAGTTGACAAAGTAAACTGGCCACTGCACCATCTTCTTCCTTGCTAACGCCTTCTGATTATCAGCATCTACCTGTGGCCCTTCTTCATCATTTACACTTGGGCTTGCCGGGGACAGGTTTGATTCATCACTGGGTGGTTCTGTCGCAATGGTTTCTTCGCTATCTACTTCCCTCTGTGCCACCAATGCAGCGCTAACCACTTGGTTGGTTGCTGCTAAGTATAGCAGCAACGGTTCCTGTGGCCTAGGCACGACCAAAGTGGCGCAGATGAAAGGTAGCTTTTCAAGTCTCACAGTGCAGCCTTTGCTTCCGGGGTCCATTTCATGGGGCCGGCCTTCTTCAAAATTTTGAAGAACGGCAGAGCATGCTCGGTGGACTTTGAAATGAATCTACTCAGTGCGGCAACACAGCCAGTCAGACGCCTCACATCCTTGACGGTTTTTGGGGCCTAGATTTACTCTATGGCTTTGATCTTGTCGGGGTTGGCTTCTATCCCTCGCTGAGACACAAAGAATCCAAGGAGCTTGCCAGATGGAATGCCAAACACACATTTCTCTGGGTTAAGCTTCAAGTTGATCTTCCGCAGGTTCGCAAAGGTTTCTTCCAAATCTTCAACAAGCATGGACCTGTCCTTGGTTTTGACGACTATGTCATCCACGTAGGCCTCTATATTTCTGTGTAGCTGAGGTTCAAAACCAATCTGCACAGCCCTTGCAAACGTAGAACTAGCGCTTTTTAGGCCAAAAGGCATACGCACAAAGTAGTACGTGCCACATGGGTAATAAACACGGTTTTCTCTTCGTCTTCCTTAGCCATAAAGATCTGATGGTAGCCGGAGTATGCATCAAGGAAGGAGAGAAAATCACATCCCGAAGTGGAGTCGACGATCTGGTCGATGCGTGGCAAGGGGAAGGGATCCTTCGGACATGCTTTGTTCAAGTCAGTGGAGTCAATACAAAGTCTCCACTTCCCGTTTGCCTTGCACACCACCACTGGATTTGCTAACCAAGTTGGGTGCAACACTCCTCTGACCAGGCCTGCTGCTTCAAGCTTCTTAATCTCCTCGGCAATGAACTGCTACCGCTCCAAGGATTGCTTTCTGACCTTCTGCTTGACGGGACGGGCATGAGGATAGACAACAAGGTGGTGCTTGATTACCACCCTGGGGATGTCAGATGGTTGCCAGGCAAACACATCGACATTCGCCCGCAGGAAGGAAACGAGTGCGCTTTCCTATTTGTCATCAAGGGTGGCACTAATGGTGAAGGTACCATCAGTGCCATCCTGCCTCGCCGGAACCTTCTTCGTTGCAAGAGGGGCAGCCTTGGATCTCTTGTCGTTTGAACTTTCCGGCAATCGCTGCTGGGTGCAGCACACTCCGAAGAGGCGCGCTTCCCGGGGTCCTTGTCGGTGTCCTTGCCATTTTCTTACCCTTCCTTTCTTCCCTGGCGGGAGCTGGGGCCTTGGCGGCCTCTGCTGCTACCGCATCTCTGTAAATCTTCTCGACGCATATAACTGTATCCCTCTTATCTGACGGAATGGAGATGAATCCCATAGGGCCCAACATCTTCAAGGTGTTATATGCGTAATGGGACACTGCCATGAACTTGGCCAAAGCTGGACGACCAAGGATTCCGTTGAACGGCAGGGGAAGCTCAACAACATCGAACACAACTTTCTCAGTCCTGAAGTTTATTTCCCCGCCAAATGTCACTGGCAATGTAATCTTTCCCTTTGGCTGGCTCCTTCCTTAGTTGATCCCCTGGAAAGTGCCAGTCTTCTTCTGAAAGCACAAGTGCTCCCTGGGTGATTTTGGTAATTAATGTCAACATATCTTTTGTTGGACTAATAGTTTTTTCTAGTGTATTTCAGACAAGTTCAACAAATGGCGTGGAAAGGACAAGAGGATGTGGAACCCCTACAAGATGCTAAGGACATATATTGGCAAAAGCTCAAGACTCTTCATCTTTGTTTTAGTGATCCAAGATCACATTGAGTCCATAGGAAAGCCAATACTATTAAAAGGGGATGAGGTGTTGCTTAATGGCTTGCTTGCTCAAATGCTTAGTGATATTGCTCCAAAACCCTTAACCACTTTCTCCATCTAAATATGTCAAAACCCTAAACTCCAACTCGGCCCCACCGATTCTTTCTATCCGGCGCCACCGAGTTCATATGACATAGCCACAGCCAGACACCCTAACAGTTTGGTCACACCGATACGGATCTCGGTCTCACCGAGATGCCCTTGCCAACTCCTATTATAGGTTGCAATTATTTCGGTCTCACCGAAATTACAATCGATCCCACCGAGATGGCTTGACCAAATCTCTGTTGCCTTATTGCTTCACTTCGGTCTCACCGAGTTGATGCAATCGGTGCCACCGAGATGCAGTTTGCCCTAAGCCCTAGAACATCGGTCCCACCGAGTTATTCCAGACGGTCCCACCAAGATTCCTAACGTTCACATTTTGAACTAATCGGTCCCATCGAGTTTACCCATTCGGTCTCACCGAGATTGGTCAAATGTGTGTAACGGTTGGATTTTGTGTGGAGGCTATATATACCCCTCCACCCTCCTCTCCACAAGTGAGAGAGCCATCAGAACGTGCCTACACTTCCACCATACATTTTCTGAGAGAGAACCACCTACTCATGTGTTGAGATCAAGATATTCCAATCCTACCACAAGAATCTTGATTTCTAGCCTTACCCAAGTTGCTTTCCACTCAAATCATCTTTCCACCATATCCAAATATGTGTGTGAGAGAGAGAGTTGAGCGTTGGGGAGACTATCATTTGAAGCACAAGAGCAAGGAGTTCATCATCAACACACCATCTATTACCTTTTGGAGAGTGGTGTCTCCTAGATTGGTTAGGTGTCACTTGGGAGCCTCCGTCAAGATGTGGAGTTGAACCAAGAAGTTTGTAAGGGCAAGGAGATCGCCTACTTTGTAAAGATCTACCCGAGTGAGGCAAGTCCTTCGTGGGCGATGGCCATGGTGGGATAGACAAGGTTGCTTCTTCGTGGACCCTTCTTGGGTGGAGCCCTCTGTGGACTCGCGTAGCCGTTACCCTTCGTGGGTTGAAGTCTCCATCAACGTGGATGTACGATAGCACCACCTATCGGAACCACGCCAAAAATCTCCATGTCTTCATTGCGTTTACACACTCCAATCCCATCCCTTTACTTTCTTGCAATTTGCATGCTTTACTCTTTCCGCTGCATATACTCTTGTCATGCTTGCTTGAAATGTATTGTGAATGCTTAAACTTGTGCTAAAACTCTACCTTAACTTGAAAAATCTAAAAACTGCCACTTTTGCTTGTGAAGGGTCTAATCACCCCCCTCTAGTCCCCTCTTCTCGATCCTTTCATCTTCAAATCTTCGTCAGGAATTTGAAGTCTCTTAAGCACGCCAGGGGAAATTAAATTCAACCCTGGTCCACCGTCAACCAACATCTTTGTGACCTTGAGGTTGTGGATTGTTAGCGAAACCAACAACGGCAAACACTCAACCGCAGAAGTGCGATCTGGATGATCCTCAACGTAAAAAATGATGGGTGTGTGGGACCACTTAAGTGGTTCTCGTGCGCTTGCCACTGGCTCTGCCGCATTGACCTCACGCGCCCACTGCGTGAGTTGGCGGTGAGAGGAGTGCAATGATGCACCCCCGTCAATGCACATTGCTTCGGTAGCCTTCTGGAATTCCTGCTCGCTAGTCTCATCATCCTCTTCATCACTGTCATCTTCACATTCCTTCTTCTCACGACCCCTGGCGGGCTTTTCTTTCTGCTGATCGACATTGTCATGACGATCGTTGCGGCCACCACGATCTTTCCCGCCAGCGCCATTCTGGCCTCTCTCCTTATCACGCCTTTCATATTCAGCTTTCTGCTTCTCGACTAGCTACTCGACTTGTTTGCAATCTTGTAGGTCATGGCCCTTGGTCCTATGGATCTTGCCGTATGGCCTGTCGGACTTGCCGGTTTTCTCAGCCGCCGCAGCCACCCAACAATCAGTGCATGTAGCAGCTTCCTTGTCGGGTGTCTCAACCTTTGTTTTCTTGCCTGCGCTAAGGTCACCAGAGCTCTCAATATCCATCACTGCTTTCCCTTTACACTTCTGATTGCACCTCCTATTCCTCTTCCCAGGGGTGGCGGCGTCGACGTCGTCTTCGGAATCGACTTCGACACCAACCTCCTCTCCTGGAAGTCTTCTGTCCTCTTCAGCACGAGCGCACTTGTCCGCCAATGTGTAGAGTTCATTGACAGTCTTTGGTAACCGAACATTCATCTTGGCACGCATCCTTTGATTGTGCACATTCGTGTGGAATGCGGAAATCACAGCTGCCGGATGTATCTGGGAATGTTGCGGTGCACCCGGCTGAATCTCTGCAAATACTTACGCAAACTCTCCCCTTCTTTCTGCAGAAGGGCCTACAGGTCACTGGGCTGCCCTAGTTCCTGATGGCCACCCGTAAAGGTGCCAACAAACTCATTGCATAGATCTGCCCATGAAGAAATGGAATCCTCTAGTAGGTGCATCAGCCAAGGCCTCACATTAGGCTTAAGGGCCAACGGGAAGTAGTTAGCGAGCACTTTCTCATCTCTTCCCTTGGCAGCTTGAACGGCAATCATATAGATGCCCAAAAACTCTGCCGGGTTCAGTTTCCATCGTATTTCTCCAGCAGGTCAGGCTTGAAGGTGCGAGACTACGACCAACGGACTTGCCGTAGTTCGCGTGTGAAGGCGGGGCACCCCACCTCGTAAGACAAGTAACCACCAACACAGGGCACAGGTTCATCAACGTCTGGACCATTACGCTTGTCTAATTGATGGTGTGCCTCACGGCGCCATTCAATGGTGACACTGGCATCTTCCTTCTCCCTGTCTCTCAACACATGGCGTTGATCTTGCCGGAGTCATGGATCAGACGAGGCCATTGACATCTCGTCAAGCTCTTCATCATGCCGGGGTTGCTGAGCTTGCCGTGCCTGCCCCTGGTCGGGTTGCCGCCGAGGGGACCGCACCGTGGGTGTAGTCCTCTCCATGTGGCCACCACCGTGGGCTACCGGTGTTGTCTGCGGGCATCGCGAAAGTTCCGCGCGTTGGGACTTGTTGGCTTTAGCAAACCCTATGAGGCTTAGAATGGTAGCTCTCCATTCGTCCATCTTATCCGCTGCTGGGGGGAAGTTCAGCAGCAGTTGGGCCCTCGCCATCGCTTCGGCCACTGTCCCTGGCATGGTGTGGGAGGCAGAGTGCAACGCCGTTCGACTCCTGGTCGAGCGAGAAGGAGGGTTGTTGCGATCTTGCCTCTCGGACCAATCACCAGGGCGGTCTGGCGTGGCTGAAGTCGATCTTGGTGGCCGAGCTCCTGGTCAGCTGGGCCTTTCCCGTGCAGACGCGGTCGTGACGGGTCGACGGCGCCGCTCGAGGTCTTGTCATGCTCGCCCTGTGCGGGATGGAGCACATGCCTCGATGCTGGCCCTCTGGTTGGTGCAGCCTGAGGATCACGGCTTGCTCCAGAGCGAGCGTCGTTGCTCCGTTGGTTGTGTTTGCCGGTGCGGCGGGGAGGTGGAGGCGGAACATCACCCCGACCCGCATCGGCATGAGCGTGCTCGCTGAAGGGATGAGGGGGCCGGGCACCCCCAGCGGCCCTAACTCCCGCTCCAGCTGTGGTGGGGGCGACGGGCGTTCCGTCAGCGATGATCGTGCCGCTCGTGACACCCGCTCCTCCCGCCGTGGATGCGGCACCCGTGGCGCCCGCAGTCACAGGTGAAGGAGCCTTCAAAGTTGAAGGTTGTGCCACCGCACCACTTTTCTTCTTGGGAGCCATCGACGATGTAGAAGGTGATGAAGATCGATGCGCTGGCTGTTGCTTCAGATTCGCACAAGCAAATTCCCCTACCTGGAGCGCCAAAGATGTCGGCGTGGGAGCTCGATCACCTATGGGGCAGGGCTGCCCCTTTTGTGGTTCGGCAGGGGGACGTTCACATTGCACAAAGAGCAGAAACTGCAAGGCAGCACAACGATGGACAGCTCTCTTTTACCCAGGTTCAGGCCGCTTTGCAGCGTAAAACCCTACTCCTGCTATGGTGGATTGATCTGGAGGAACACAGAGACACGGAGCGCCCGAGCCTGGCAAGTGTGCCTTGGGAAGAGTAGCTACGCGCGTACAAGTGTTGAGGGATCAAAGATTCGAACCCCTTGCTAGGTTGCTTCGGGCCTCCTTTTATAGCTTAAGGGGCGACCACAGTGGCAAAACAGTCATTTTGGCATGATTAGATAGCTAACAGTGTTATCATACCTAACTCTGGCAGATAGGACAAAGTGCATTAAACGCATTGCTAGGTGTCGTGCTGAGGTTGAAGCTCGGCAAGCCTGTCGCGCCGCTTATCTCTCTGCTTCTTAATAGCGTGACACGCCATCTCGACGGGTGTCAATAAAGTTAATCTCCTCTCCAGCAGGCTGCCACGTACCTGAACGGATCCACCTAGCCACTTGGGAGCTCGACACCGCATCGATTAATGACTTGCGTGCGATGAGGTGGAGCGGTGGCAGGGTTTGCCGGCACGGAGCCTGCTGACGGTGTCCTGGACTAGGGGGTACTCACCATGTCGCCTCCCGACCAGTGGGTTGGGCCGAGGACCCCCGTGGCGGTTCACTAATGGGCTAGTTCGGACAGCCGAAGACATATACGAGGAAAATTCCACAAGACTTGGTGATCAAGACATGGACTCCTCTCCACCAACGTAGCCGACTAGGACTCTTGTTATCCTAGGCCTCCGGTACATTATATAAGCCGAGGCCAGGCTCGTTGATAGATAGATTATGACATTACTCATCATACCTCTAGGGTTTAGACCACAACATATGATCTCGAGGTAGATCAACTCCGTACCTTGATACTTCATCAATATAAACAAGAGCAGGACGTAGGGTTTTACCTCCATAGAGAGGGCCCGAACCTGGGTAAAACACCATGTTCATCGTCTCTGTTACCATCGATCCCAGATCCACAGCTCGGGACCCCCTACCCCAAGGTTTGCCGGTTTTGACACCGACAATGGTGCTTTCATTGAGAGTTCCGCTGTGTGATCGACAACGGATCGATGGCTCGCTTGCAGATCAACTGCGACGTCGGCATATTCGTCGCCGGCTCGACTGGTCACCTTGGCTCGACCGAGGACTGCGCTCCGCCTCAGATCGTCATGATCGGACGAGGGCATTCATCAACATCAACTCCGATCTCTATCAAGATCGTGGAGGAATCATCCATATAGCTCGGGGGCTCAACTTCAACATTGTCCTCGGGCGACCGTGCTGTTTTTCTATACAACGGATTCGTATTCGCTGTCGCCGCTTCCTCGAGTGTCGCTTTGATGATTGCTTTGGCAGCATAGTGTAGAATTGTGTATATAACAACCCTGTAAAATTTCGTCGTATTCCGATGGAGGAATCTCTGGCGATCTACGATATACCAGACCCCTGTCGAATCTGGATGGCAATCTGGACGAGTTTAGGGCGTAGAGTCCAGCGTCTAGCTCGGACGTCCTTTGGAAGATCCAACCGTTGATCGGCTGCGGAATTGTATCTACCACCCCTCAAAATTTCAGCTCGATCCGACCGTTCAAACTCCGGGAAACCTCCTATGAGCGCATCGATTTTCTGATCTGTTTTCTGCGCGAATATGAATCCGACCCGAGTTCATCTTTCTTCATGGAGGAATCTCTTTCTAGGGTATTGTGTTTTGTTTCCGAACACATACTCAGAAATTTTGCTCCTTTTCGGAGGTAACCTTCACCATTGCGCCGGTGTCAAACCAGCCTGACAACATTGCTGCGCGGCTGCCGACCTGCACCAGACGGGTCGTCGCTTCATCGAGCCGAACTCAACCTCTTCGGATCATTATCTCGGCAAGCCGAACAACAGTTCGGCATCGTGAAGGGTAAATCATCACCAACATTGTCGGTCCATGAATTATATGGAGCGGGCGCACCGGCATCGCTGCATGGTCACTTCATCAAGCGGGCATCGACCGCGTCACAAGATCCGGCCCGCGACGGCATCGCCGCACTATTGCTTCTTCAAGCCTGGATGTGACCTCTGCGTCCGAAGATCGGGAGTCAATTCCGGCCGGACTCGCCTCCCTTATCCCGTATCTAGCTTCAATCCTGGACGCGACTTCGGCGTCCGAACATCAGGAGTCAATCCTGGCCGGACTCACCCCTCGCACCATAGTACCGAAGGACGATTCCGAAGAAATCCTAAATACTAATCCGGCTGACCAAGCCGATGTCCACCACGCCGACCTGCTTCGACACCTCGGCCGGCATGGGGCTGCAAACGTCATACTACCGACCTGCCCCGGCACCTCGGC
Source organism: Thinopyrum elongatum (assembly GCA_011799875.1). Lineage (NCBI taxonomy): Eukaryota > Viridiplantae > Streptophyta > Magnoliopsida > Poales > Poaceae > Thinopyrum > Thinopyrum elongatum. The sequence continues at coordinate 303,778,546 of CM022299.1, forward strand.
TAGACCGGGGGCTTTGCCATCTCTTCATCAACCTACTCAGGTGACTTCGGCGTCGCCAGCCAACCAGCTTCATCACGTTAGCTGGACCGAGGGCTTCGCCTCGCCACATCGATCGTGCGACATCGCCACCTCATCAAGCCGAACTCCTCGCTCGGTTACCTCGGGCTTGGGGACTTTGACCTGGGCTAGGCTGCGGACTACGTCTTTGTCCCGCCACGAGCTCGGACCTCGTCAATAATACCAAGCACATTAACCAGCTAAGTCGCCTCCATGCTCAGTTTTTTCTTTAATTTTTTATTTTATTTTATTTCTTGTTCGGTTCAACCAAACATTATATTTGTGTTAAACAAAAAGTTATTCGTTCAAACGTTGATTGTTAAACACTTCTTTTTTCTGCCGAGCTCTTCGTCACCTCGGTCATGAGGGTTTTTTCACCTCGGCTGCGCTTGGGGGCTTCGCCTCACCGCATCGACCGTACGGCGTCGCCACTTCATCAAGCCGAGCTCTTCGCTCGGGTACGTCAAGACCGGCTTGGGGGTTGGGACCTTGAGCCGCTACAAGCTCGGCCCACGTCACACCGAGCACATTAACCAGTTAAGTCGCTTTCATGCTAAAAAACTTTCAGTTTTAAATTTTGTTCGGTTCGACCAAGCATTATACTTTTTTGACAAAAAGTCATTTGTGAAAAACTTTATTTGTCAAAACCTTGTTTGTTACAAACAAATTCAAATACCCCATTTACTGGGGGGCTTCCTTTGTGAAGCCATTCTTCTTGCATATGATTATTAATGTATCGCACCATTCCTTGTTCGTGTATTATGCCAAAATATGCATCATGTTGACTTAAGTGTTCCGCAAAGCTGGGTTGCCTGGCTTCTGTGCTTACCCCTACGTTCCCAATTGTTCGGCTAGGGAGTAAAGGGAGCACCTCTGCGATTGTACGGTCGGGTCATCCGAAGTCGTACCTCAGACTGGGTGAAGCCGAAAGCTAGCGCTCTTACTGTTTTCAACTATGGTCGGCACACAACGGAACTCACGCATACACAAATCTATTGCACAAGTCTCATAGTAATCATGAGCGACCAAAGAAAGGTACCGTTGGGGGCACTATTTTCTTTGAAGATGCTTCTTATGTTACATAAGTAATATAGCATAAGTTCCCTGGGCGCGCTTTGTCTGTTACAGCCTCATGGCCTGATTACCTGGTTATCCGAAACACCGCCTATATTCTCGGTAGGCGGAGTAGATAACACTCTTCGGCCTTTGGCCGAAGAGGGAGAAGCCGATGGTCGGTTAAGATGCGTTCAAAGTTCGGGCGAACGCAGATATTATATAAGTACTTCGGTACATACAATCATTATACATAAAATCCTTTTACCCAAGTCACTTGGGGGCTCTTAAATTAATATGAGCCATTTTATAATAAATGTGTTTTCTTCTTAGTCGTTGCAAAGTCTTTTTCTACTACTCCTTTCTCGACTCGAGTGTGTGGTCAATAGCCGGATAGCCTGGCTTCTCTCTAAAGCCGCTCGAGTTTAGTTCGCTAAACTGGCCTGGGAAGCACTCCACCTTCGGGATAGGAGGTTGAAGCCGGAGGCTGACCCACTTGAAGTCTTGAGATCGGATGTGTCAAGTTAACACGCGACGGAAGCACAAACTAATTTTAAGACCAATGTTCGGATTGGCACCCAAAACTTGATTTAGTTCGGACGTCAAGCTTTTACATAAGTTTTTTGGTTTTCCAAGCCTATGGCACTTTTAACCTATTTTTGTGTTTTCAGCATAAGTCTCGCAGTGCAACGCCGGACACCTTTAGAGATTCGGCAAAAACATTCTCGGATATTGCTATATATGCATCAGTATCGAATTGTGTCTTCGGTCAATAGTTGGGTTGCCCGGCTCCTATGCTTGCCTCCTACGTTCCGCTTTATTCGGCTAGGTGTGCAAAGGGAGAACCACTGCGATTGTGCTTCCAGCTCGAATGGTTAAGCACCTCAGTGGAGAAAGCCGAAAACTGACTGTCACGATGGGCGTAAACTGGTCAGCGATCCGATGACGGTGTCACACTATAGATCGATACCGATTACCCCGTGTTAAACGATGGGCCTTTCATAATATTGGCCGAAGTGTTAATGGCTAGACTTCGGTCGGTGCCGAACACAAACCGGGGGCTCGTAGCTAGCTTCCCCAGTTTAAAGCTCCTATGACTAAGTGAAAGTTATAAAGCCTGCATATCTGATTGCCTTGTTTCCGCTAACACAACCGCCTTCGGGCACCGAGACGTCGGCTAAGGGTTGTCTTGTTACTGCAGAAACACCCTGCGTGGTATCTACAAAGGGGTAGAAGCCGATGATGGGCCACTTTCAACTGATAAACGGTCGCAACGGAGTCAAAATAAACATATATCATCAGTGTTTGTATTCAGTATACAAGCGCTGCCTTCCGTAATTATCATTATAAAGCTATAAATATGCATCAATTTGACTTAAGATTTTGGCCAAGCTGGGTTGCCTGGCTCCTGTGCTTACCCCTACGTTCCCGATTGTTCGGCTAGGCGGTAAAGGGAGCACCTCTGTGATTGTTACTACCGGGTCATCCGGATTAGTACCTCAGACTCGGTGAAGCCGAAGGCTAGCCATCTTAAAGGATATAATTGGTCGGCAACGATGGAAGTGAAAATTTTGGTTCATTATGGACCACAGAGTTCGGGAACTTTCTCCCAACTAAATCCTCAATATTTTCCTCCCACATTGATCGGAGTTGAGGTTTTATGATCATGATCAACATGACAGCCTGAGAAAAGGAACCTGTAATGGAACTATTTTTCCCAGAAGATGTTTTATAACATATCTCTCTGCGTACCTTTGTTTATAAAACCGTATCGCCGGATTGCCTTGTTTGTCGTAAATCTTTGCCCTTATAAAGGCTTTATAAAGTAGGACAAACACTCTTCGGCTACTGGCCGAAGAGGTTGAAGCCGATGGTCGGTCAACAAAGTTTTGTACAATGCGGATCCGAGCATTTGTGATGTAAAGTACTTGGATACATAGAATCATTACACATAAATTGTGATATACTCCGGACATTGATCCTTAATTCGGCCACCCGTGCCCACATTAAGGCTCGGGGGCTACTGGGCTTCACGCTTCTCATTTACAAATATTAAAGGGGCACATCGATCCCCTGATCTGGTATTGCCACCCGACCATTGGCTCGGGGGCTACTGCATCGACGATTCAATGCAGACAGTTTACAAAGTGCGAAATAGTTCCCGAGGAGATTATGATCCTCAGGTTGGTCGGCCGCACCCAACCTGAGTCTCGAGGAATATGCACACCACATTTCTATTCCCAAGTATGCTACAGAGTTAGGAGTTGATCCTCAGGCCGACTTTGTGAATCGACCTGAGTCTCAGGGGCTACTGGGATCACCGGTTTTGTGCCATCCTTCAGGTGCATCTCGGGTTTTAGACCGACACACACCTTGAGGGCTACTGACTATATATCTCGGCAGAGAATAAATTGCACCAATTGAAAATATTCACAAAAAATCAGCCCACAGTCAGGGTGGTGCACCACCTCGGAAGCAGTCCGGCATAAAGCTCGGGCGCCAGTGGCTGGCTCCATAGAGGGCATTTCCGGCATTAAGCTCGGCTGAATTCGTTCAATCTTTTGAAGACCGAGGTAGTTATGACACCTCGGACGCTGACCATCGTTAGAACTCGGATGCAGTCCGGCATTGGAGCTCGGAAGCAGTCTGGCATAAAGCTCGGATTCGAATGGCTCGTTCCATAGAAGATTACTCCGGCTTTAAAGCTCGGATGAACTCATTCAAATTTTCAGAGGCCAAGGTAATCTATGATACCTCGAATTCAGTTCGGCATTGGAGCTTGGACGCAAGAGGATACCTTGAATGCCGAATAGTGTTGGAGCTCGGCTGTGAAAAGACGTCTCATATTTAGTTCGGCATTAGAGCTCGGATGCAAGAGGGCACCGTCGCATGGGAAGCACTTCAAACCCCAGGTGTGGCGTAAAAAACTTACAAGGCATTGATAAAGGCTGATAACTTAAAAGACTCCTTGGATACCCGATGTATGAACTCTTCGGATATACCTCGGCGATCCTCAAGATCAGAGATGGGAAGATTTGTTGAACCAGTTTTCAAGACCGACGACTGAAGATGAAGAATAGTTCGGAAGAACCGAGGAGCGTCCCCAACTTGAAGACCGGTTCAGGGGGCTACTGACGGTGTCCTGGACTAGGGGGTACTCACCATGTCGCCTCCCGACCAGTGGGTTGGGCCGAGGACCCCCATGGCGGTTCACTAATGGGCCAGTTCGGACAGCCGAAGACATATACGAGGAAAATTCCACAAGACTTGGTGATCAAGACATGGACTCCTCTCCACCAACGTAGCCGACTAGGACTCTTGTTATCCTAGGCCTCCGGTACATTATATAAGCCGAGGCCAGGCTCGTTGATAGATAGATTATGACATTACTCATCATACCTCTAGGGTTTAGACCACAACATATGATCTCGAGGTAGATCAACTATGTACCTTGATACTTCATCAATATAAACAAGAGCAGGACGTAGGGTTTTACCTCCATAGAGAGGGCCCGAACCTGGGTAAAACACCGTGTTCATCGTCTCTGTTACCATCGATCCCAGATCCACAGCTCGGGACCCCCTACCCCGAGGTCTTCCGGTTTTGACACCGACATCTGCCGGGCTCTTGTCTTGGAGTTTGGGCGGCCCCGGGAACCTTGTCGGGGCGTCTTGGGTTTGGTCCCTAGGCGTAGCCTCGACCCTGCCGGACTCGCTTGCCCGGCAAGGGAGGCTTTCCTACGGAGTTCTCTGGTCACCTTTGATCTTCTTAATGCTCTCCTTGATCTCACGAAGAGCGGTTTCTCTGGCTCATCTTGTGCCAAGTCTTGTTACTAGATGTATGCGTTGCTGTACGCCGGCGCATAAGTCAGGGCGGCAGACGCACATGTTCGTCGCACCGACATATTGCCGGACTGGTTTCATCTTAGGATCAACGTTGAGGTGGTGCTCAACGAATTCTCTCGGTACACCAAGCATGTCAGAAGGTTTCCATGCGAAGATGTCCCGATTCTCATGGATGAACTCGATGAGCGCGCTTTCCTATTTGGGATCCATGCCAGTCCTAATAGTGAACCGTTGGGATGGAGTCACCAGGGGTGAAGTCAACCTGTTTCATGTCCTCGGCCGACTTAAACTTGAGCGGGGGATCAAACTCTGTGGTGGGTTTCTTCAGGGGAGTCATGTCGGCCGGGTCAACATTGGATCTATAAAACTTCAACTCCTCTGCTGCGCAGGCCGACTCAACATAAGCAACGTCCCCCTCTTCACACTTGCGAGCAATCCTCCTGTCGCCATCAACTGTGATAGTGCCTTCTGGCCTAGGCATCTTGAGCTTGAGATAAACATAGCAGTGCCAGGCCATGAAACGAGCGTAAGCCGGCCGCCCGAAGAGAACATGATATGGGCTTTTGATCTTCACCACCTCAAATGTCAGAAACTCCGTTCTGTAATTGTACTCGTCACCAAACGCAACTTCCAGCTTAATCCGCCCAATGGGATAGGCAGACTTTTCAGGAACGATTCCGTGGAAAATGGTCGAGGACGGCAGGAGTTGTTTTTCTTACAAGTTCATGCGCCTGAAGGTATCGTAGTACAAGATGTTGATCCTGCTTTCTCCATCCATAAGCACCTTAGTGAGTTTATAACCATCGACTTGAGGTGCCACCACCAAAGCTAGACAACCCGGATTCTCAACCCGGGGAGGATGATCCGCCCTACTCCAGGTGACTGGTTGCTCCGACCAGTTCAAGTACTCAGGCACCGCCGGCTCGACCATGTTGACAACACGTTTTTGGAGTTTGCAATCCTGCTTGCAAGTACTAGTGGTGAAGATGTGGTACTGCCCACTATTCAACTGCTTAGGATTACTCTACAAACCTAACTAGTTGTCCTGCTACTGAACGCCTTGGCTGGAACGTTGATTTCCTCCATTATTGCCAGAGCCCTGGTAGCCGAACCCTGAGCTAAAAGTAGAAAAGGATGCTAACATCTTGCTCGGTCATGATAGCAAGGCATGTGAGAGGATAGCATGTCAGTTATGTTGGCAACAACGCTGGTACCAAGGGCAAGGGACGAAGAGAACCATTTTCCTGCTCATAGGAACGAGGCGGACCAATAGGCAAAGTTCTCGTCCATCAGTGGTTACCGAAATGTCATCAATAATAGTAACAGGGTTTTACTTGACAGGGTTGTACACCGAGGTGTTTACATAAGCAAGGAAGTATTCCTGTTATGTGTTGGAGGGAAGGCAATAATGTAGTCGATGATAACACAAATCCTCGAGGGGCCAGGGTGGTATTTCTTATCATGAATTCAATTAATATCCTGGAAGAAGTCAAGATATTGATGATGATCACGACAAATGTTGTCGAGAGGCTCCATAAAGATGCAATCGAACAGCAACGTCATCAAGTAAAAGGAATGATGAAGTGAAATGTTATTGGAACCACGGATGCGACACAAACTCGGAATCAAGCTTTCTGTTCGAGGTGAAACGGTATGACGAGGAAGATCGATGTAAGCTTAGCTCATCGTCAAAAGTTGTGTTCTGGAAGGAAGGACCAGGTAGTATGATACGTCTCCATCGTATCTACTTTTCCAAACTCTTTTGCCCTTGTTTTGGACTCTAATTTGCATGATTTGAATGGAACTAACCCGGACTGACGTTGTTTTTAGAAGAATTGCCATGGTGTTATTTTTGTGCAAAAATCAAAGTTCTCGGATTGACATGAAAATTTATGGAGAATTTTTGTGGAATATATAAAAAATACTGGCGTAAAAAGATACCAGAGGGGAGCCACCCAGAGGCCAAAAGCCATGGGGGCATGCCTACCCCCCTAGGGCGCGCCTCCTCGGCTTGTGGGCCCCCTGGACCGTCTTCGACCCTAGTTCCAACGCTATATATACCTATTCGTGGAGAAAAATTCAGAGAGAAGGATTCATCGCGTTTTACGATACGGAGCCGCCGTTGCCTCCTGTTCTTCATCGGGAGGGCTGATCTGGAGTCCGTTCGGGCTCCGGAGAGGGGAATCCGTCGCCATCATCATCATCAACCTTCCTCCATCACCAATTTCATGATGCTCACCGCCGTGAGTGAGTAATTCCATCGTAGGCTTCCTGGACGGTGATGGGTTGGATGAGATTTATCATGTAATTGAGTTAGTTTTGTTAGGGCTTGATCCCTAGTATCCACTATGTTCTGAGATTGATGTTGCTATGACTTTGCTATGCTTAATGATTGTCACTAGGGCCCGAGTGCCATGATTTCAGATCTGAACCTATTATGTTTTCATGAATATATGTGAGTTCTTGATCCTATCTTGCAAGTTGTAGACACCTATTACGAGTTATGATCCGCATACCCCAAGGTGACAATAATTGAGATTCTTTCCGGTGATTACCGTAGTTTGAGGAGTTCATGTATTCACTAAGTGCTAATGCTTTGTTCCGGTTCTCTATTAAAAGGAGGCCTTAATATCCCTTAGTTTCCATTAGGACCCCGCTGCCACGGGAGGGTAGGACAAAAGATGTCATGCCAGTTCTTTTCCATAAGCACGTATGACTATATACGGAATACATGCCTACATTATATTGATGAATTGGAGCTAGTTCTGTGTCACCCTAGGTTATGACTGCTACATGATGAATATTATCCAACACAATTATCATTGTTGATCCAATGTCTACGAGCTTTTCACATATTGATCTTTGCTAAGTTACTTTTGTTGCTACTGCTGTTACAATCACTACAAAACTGCTACTGTTGCTTTTGCCACCGTTACCGTTACTATCTTACTACTTTGCTGCTGATATTAAGTCTTTCAGGTGTGGTTGAATTGACAACTCAACTGCTAATACTCGTGAATATTCTTTGGCTCCCCTTGTGTCGAATCAATAAATCTTGGTTGAATACTCTACCCTCGAAAACTGTTGCGATCCCCTATACTTGTGGGTTATCAAGACCTTTTTCTGGCGCCGTTGCCGGGGAGCATAGTTATATTTGCTAAGTCACTTGGAATTTATATCTATTGATCACTATGAGGAATCTGAAAGATACCAAAACCAAGATTTTTCCCTCTACCACGAGGGGAGGTAAGGAACTGCCATCTAGCTCTGCACTTGATTCACCTTCTGTTTTGAGTAAGCTTGCGACACCTACACCTGCTATTAATTCTGATATGTCACAAGTAATTGATGATGCTACTTCTGCTATGCATGATGCTTATGATGATACTACTACTTTGCTTGATAATAATGTGCCATTGGAAGTTTTGAACTCCCTATTCCTACTGTCAAAAAGAAATATGATATTCTTATTGTTGGGGACATGCATATCCCCGTTGAGGTAACCTAGTGCTATACGAAGATTCTCCGGTTTCATGTCATTTGAAAGAAGTTTGTTAATAAGACTTGATCAACCTTGTTAACGGATTCCTTTTGACGGGCATGAGATGGATGAATTTAGTAAACACAACTTTCTGTACCCACTTTTTACTTTCTGTTATTTAGAATGAATAAAGTAGAAATGTTATTATTTTTCTGTTTTCTGAATTTTCCGTGCAATAAAAAATGACCAGAAAATAAAAGTTCTCCAAATGCCCTGAAAATTTAGTATGATTTTTTATGCAATATTTAAGAATTTTTGGCATTGAACACACCTAGGGGGTGCACCAGTGGGCCACAAGCCCACAAGGTGCGCCCACCCCCTGGGCACACCTAGGAGGCTTGTGGAGCCCATGTGGGTCCCCTCACTTATTCCAGCCACCCATTCACTTCATCTTCCTCCAGAAAAAATCACACCATTGCTCAAACCCGTGTTCTTGCTCATTTTGCTGCCATTTTCGATCTCCTTACTTGGAACTCCGTTTCCGAAACTGTTTTGGGGGATTGTTCATTGGTATGTGACTCCTCCAATGGTCCAATTAGTTTTTGCTCTAGTGCTTTATATATTGCAAATTTTTGCTGCTATGGTGACCATGTTCTTGAGCTTGCATGTCAAATTTATATGGTCCAAAGTGGTTTTGTTGCATGATATAGCCTCTAGACACTTATAGGAGTAGTTGCTATTAGTTTTGTTGAGTTTGGTTCACTTTTATTTTGGGGTTTTTTATCATTTATGCCACCAGTTGTGTCCCACTACTCAATTTTGCCACTAGGAATTTCAACAGCTCAAAAATGCCATCGCTTCATTAAACACATGCTAAAAAATGCCACTGGACATCATTATTGTGATCTCAATTCTCTTTTGACATGTTATAATGACATAAATACCTATGGACCAACATGCCAGCTCTCCCTCTATCTCACTACAATAAAGTGTGGGGCCCACTTGATCCCAACTGCGTTCTTATTTTCCTGTAAAATTATTCGCTTGCTTACTCCTCACAAGTGGGGCCACACTTATCATTGTGAGATAGAGAGAACTGAAATGTGGGTCTAGGCTTATTTTTGTCATATTGGATGGTCAACAAGTTTGACGTGAAAATAACAATGTCTAATGGTATTTTTGAGCAAACATCTAATGGAACGATGGCATTTTTGATATATCTAATGGTATTTTTGAGTAAGCATCTCACGAATCGATGGCATTTTTGAGCAGCTATAACTTCTAATGGCAAAACTGAGTAGTGGGATACAACTGGTGGCATAAATGACAAAAACCCTTTATTTTGGGTTACTAAAAATTTCAGAAATTTTTCAGAGGGAGAAAATGTTTAGGAAAATGTACCAAGGTGGTTCCTCAAAGAATAAAGCCCCAAGGCTCGCAATACGTGAGCCGGACCTTGAACCACCGAGGGAAGCTCTAGTGCGGCCTTGTGAATGGTCGTCGGATCATTTCATGACTCGTGCGGTTTGAAGGAGGAATTTGATATGTACGTGCACAACGCCGGTTTTAAGGACTTCGTGTCAGATAAGTTCCTGCAATACTACAACCTTACTGATTCCTTTGTGCGGAGGTTTGAGTATTCATGCCAGCGCAATACACATTCTATTTTATTTGATCTATATGATAAATCATTTCGCATGGACCTTGAAGATTTTAATGAAGTATGTAAAATTCCTCAATGGGGCATCTATAATGAACCTCGTAAATCTGATTGTGTTGATTTCCTTGCTAGCATCACTAGGGGAGAAACTAGAAATGTAACACAAGCTACTATAGGGAGCATTCACTTTCCTGCTTTACATTATTCTGCTCTTTTTATAGGTAGATGCATTAATGGTAAACATGACCATAGTCACCTTTGCTCTCATGATTTAAGTGTCCTCAAGAGTGCGGTAATGGGTGATAGACGATATAACTTGGGGGCTATTGTTGCAAGGCGGTTACATAATAATGCTTTAGATGGAGATTTCTTTGGTGGAATTTATGCCACCCGGTTAGCTAATTATCTCGGGGTACCCATAAGAGAAAATGATATTCAGTTACCACCCGCTTACCTTGATTATGATGCTATGGAATGTTTCCAATTTCTTGAGAGGGGCAAACAACCCCTCTGTCGGTGTAGTAAACAGGGGGGGTGTTCACTACCCCTGGACACGCACCGGCAAGTCACAGCCTCCAGGCGGGAAGGGCATGGCAAGAGGAGGAATCCACTCAAGGAGTACATTCGAAGCCCGGTTCCCGGCAAGGTCTACTTGCCGGGAATGGGTCCACGCATCGCCGGCAATGTAGAGCTGGCAAGACAAGACTCCAGGCGGGTCGACCAGAAGATCAAGTCTACTATTGCCGGCGGGATCAGGGCCGGCAAGCTCAGGACTCGACAAGACTAAAGATAAGGCCCCGGCAAGGTTCTTGCCGGGATGACCAGCTGAACCCGGCAAGGCTTGCCGGGGGACAGCTAGACTGAAGACAAGGCCCCGGCAAGGTTCTTGCCGGGATGACCAGCTGAGCCCGGCAAGGTTCCTGCCCGGCAAGGTTATGCCACTATGCTACTGCTCCAGTGCGGCCGCCAGCATGGCACTCTGGACCCTTCTCCAGGCATGCGTGGCAGAGCACTGTGCCAAGCGGTGCTGATGGGATGGCCCCTTTTCCCATCCCCGAGACGCTAAGGGACACCTAGACAGAGCATTTAATGCGCTTGTCCTGACCCGTCAGTGATAAGCATGTAAATGCTGTAGCAGAGTACTTGCCGCGGCAAGGTACTTGCCCCGGCAAGTCATTGGCTGCGGCAAGGTATTGGCTGCGGCAAGATAGCAGCTGCGGCAAGGTACTTGCCCCGGCAAGTTACCTTGCGCGGTAAGCTATTGGTTGCGGCAAGCTATCAAGTGCGGCAAGGTCTTGCCGCGGCAAGCGTTACTGTACCACTAAGCTACTGTGCTGCTGCTCCAGTGCCTCTACCAGCATGGCGCTCTGGGTCCTTCCAAGCGTGCGTGGCAGGGCACTGTGTAGACGGCGATGCTCTGTAGCTAGCGGTGCAGGAGCAGGTGGGATAGGCTTTTCCCACGTCCAAGACATCCAGATACATGTATCTGGACAGCTAAGGCATGGGCATTTAATGCCCTTGTCCCCTGCCGTCAGTGGTAGGTAGGACATGTCATCCTAGTAATAATGACCTTACTGTAGCAACTTTCCACCTCTACCTTTGCTGTTTGCCACCTGTTGGTGACCGCTTTGTGCGTATAAAAGGAGGCCCATAGGCAACGTGGAGTGGAAAAAAAGGAACTGGGAGATGGAGAACTCCAGTATTGTACGCAGCTACTCTGTACTGTAGCGCTCCTGGAGCTAGAACAATCATCCAGATAATAAACCAAAAAGCAGGAGTAGGGTTTTACGCATCCGTGCGGCCCGAACCTGGGTAAATCTCTCTCGTGCGCTGTCGTGTTCTTCGCTAGATTTGCTCTTCGTGCGACCGTCTCTCCCTGCCGAACGTAAAGGGGTCCTTCCCTGGGTCCCATAGGTGATCGCGGATTCGTCCCCGACATCTTTGGCGCGCCAGGTAGGGGGTGAGGGGCTGCGCGAACCTGATCTGGCGATCAGCGCGGCAGTTTCTTCATCATCTTCACCGCCATAGCGTCCAAGAAGAAGGGCCTGAACCTTCGCAAAAAGCTAAGTTTTAAAGCTTTAATTACTTTCTGCTGTTAAGTCTTATCCTGGACGATATTTTTGTGCATAACCTGTGCGCGAAGGAGCGCTCCTGAAACATTCTGCGCTCCTGGTTGTTTTGGGTCCGCCCAACAATACAGACGCAGCTGCGATTGTTTCTAAGGCGTTAAGCTCCCGAAGAGGCGGCGTTCTCGATAGGCTGCTGGACAGGACCTGATCCTAAGCGCCATCGACCAGAACGTGCGCATTCGGGGAGTATTCCGGCAAGCGTGGGGGGCTCACTGTGCAAAAATGCAGTCGTTTAAGGAGAAGGACTTAGCGAGTTTTATTCTAAGGTTCCTGCGTAGACCCGTATGCTGAGGAACTTTCCCGGGGCTAGTCGCGCTCCTAGTTGCCTTGAGTCCGCTCGGCAACCTGGGCAGCTGCACCAGAGCCGGGAAGGTAAACCTTTTCAGGAGGCGGCGTTCCCGGCATGCTGCTAAGGATCCGTTCCTCAAAGCGCTGCTGACTGGATCGTGCGCACCGGAAAGTGTTCCGGCAAGCAAGGGAATATTCAGCAGGAGTCAAGATTGCAGCGAATTAGACATTAACCAGAAGCTAATTAACTTGTTGTGCTAAAAACGCTGTTGTGGCATTTCATGCCCAGTCAGTGTTGCAGGAAAAGATGTCGGGGACGAATCCGCGATCACCTATGGGACCCAGGGAAGGACCCCTTTACGTTCGGCAGGGAGAGACGGTCGCACGAAGAGCAAATCTAGCGAAGAACACGACAGCGCGCGAGAGAGATTTACCCAGGTTCGGGCCGCACGGATGCGTAAAACCCTACTCCTGCTTTTTGGTTTATTATCTGGATGATTGTTCTAGCTCCAGGAGCGCTACAGTACAGAGTAGCTGCGTACAATACTGGAGTTCTCCATCTCCCAGTTCCTTTTTTTCCACTCCACGTTGCCTATGGGCCTCCTTTTATACGCACAAAGGGGTCACCAACAGGTGGCAAACAGTAAAGGTAGAGGTGGAAAGTTGCTACAGTAAGGTCATTATTACTAGGATGACATGTCCTACCTACCACTGACGGCAGGGGACAAGGGCATTAAATGCCCATGCCTTAGCTGTCCAGATACATGTATCTGGACGTCTTGGACGTGGGAAAAGCCTATCCCACCTGCTCCTGCACCGCTAGCTACAGAGCATCGCCGTCTACACAGTGCCCTGCCACGCACGCTTGGAAGGACCCAGAGCGCCATGCTGGTAGAGGCACTGGAGCAGCAGCACAGTAGCTTAGTGGTACAGTAACGCTTGCCGCGGCAAGACCTTGCCGCACTTGATAGCTTGCCGCAACCAATAGCTTACCGCGCAAGGTAACTTGCCGGGGCAAGTACCTTGCCGCAGCTGCTATCTTGCCGCAGCCAATACCTTGCCGCAGCCAATGACTTGCCGGGGCAAGTACCTTGCCGCGGCAAGTACTCTGCTACAGCATTTACATGCTTATCACTGACGGGTCAGGACAAGCGCATTAAATGCTCTGTCTAGGTGTCCCTTAGCGTCTTGGGGATGGGAAAAGGGGCCATCCCATCAGCACCGCTTGGCACAGTGCTCTGCCACGCATGCCTGGAGAAGGGTCCAGAGTGCCATGCTGGCGGCCGCACTGGAGCAGTAGCATAGTGGCATAACCTTGCCGGGCAGGAACCTTGCCGGGCTCAGCTGGTCATCCCGGCAAGAACCTTGCCGGGGCCTTGTCTTCAGTCTAGCTGTCCCCCGGCAAGCCTTGCCGGGTTCAGCTGGTCATCCCAGCAAGAACCTTGCCGGGGCCTTATCTTTAGTCTTGTCGAGTCCTGAGCTTGCCGGCCCTGATCCCGCCGGCAGTAGTAGACTTGATCTTCTGGTCGACCCGCCTGGAGTCTTGTCTTGCCAGCTCTACATTGCCGGCGATGCGTGGACCCATTCCCGGCAAGTAGACCTTGCCGGGAACGGGCTTCGAATGTACTCCTTGAGTGGATTCCTCCTCTTGCCATGCCCTTCCCGCCTGGAGGCTGCGACTTGCCGGTGCGTGTCCAGGGGTAGTGAACACCCCCCCTGTTTACTACACCGACAGGAGCCCCCGGGTCTGGGCCGGACAGGCGTGCACAGAGGTTGTCCGGGCTAGGCCCAACGACGCGCACCGGCAACATGTAGATCTGTTCCCTACCGTCCCTCCCGCCTGGAGGTCGCAACCCTGTTGCTTAATTAGGCCAAGCTTTATGGCACAAGAGATATTCCTTCATGCTAAATGAATGCATGCTTCCCCCTTGACTGATTCCGTCCTTGCATATATCTTATTCCTTACGCTATTTGGAAACCCTGCCGGTGCGCACGCTTGCCGCGAGCACTAGGTGCGGGTCTTTAGAAGCCTGCTGGAAACGCCGCCGCCGGCAAGGCGACTTGCCGGGCCAGAACGCAGCTGCTAAGTTTGCCGAGCGGACTCGAGGCGAAACCAGAGCGCGGACTAACCACGGCAAGGTCCTTTCGCGTGTAGGTCGATATACGAGAACGAGGAATCAATCAAGACGACCCACGCTTCCTGGAAAGCTTTCCGGTGTGCACGCTCCAGTCAGCGGCGCTTGGGGAACGGGTCCTTAGCAGCTCGCCGGGAACGCCGCCTCCCGGAAAGGTTTACCTCCCCGGCCCTAGCGCAGCTGCTCACATCGCCGAGCGGACTCGAGGCGACTAGGAGCGCACTTAGTCCCGGGAAAGCTCCTTCGCGTGTAGGTGTAAGAAGCGAGTGAGGACGGTAAAATGAATGCAATTGCCGAAAAATCTGTGCAACTTAGCTTTTTCTGCTACGGCGCCGCTAGCCCCCGAGCTTGTTTCTTGCTCAAAGAGTGGTCGTCGGAGCCCCCGGCAAGGGAGGCTCTTAACTCTGGCGGAGAACTTTGACGTTCTCGATGCCAGCTTCCCGGCAACAAGCTTGCTGGAAGCTGGCGTTGAGAACGTCAAGGTTCTCCGCCAGAGTCAAGAGCCTTCCCGGCAACCCCTTGCCGGAAGCTGGCGTCGAGAACGTCAAAGTTCTCCGCCAGAGTTAAGAGCCTCCCTTGCCGGGGGCTCCGACGACCACTCTTTGAGCAAGAAACAAGCTCGGGGGCTAGCGGCGCCCTAGCAGAAAAAGCTAAGTTGCACAGATTTTTCGGCAATTGCATTCATTTTACCGTCCTCACTCGCTTCTTACACCTACACGCGAAGGAGCTTTCTCAGGACTAAGTGCGCTCCTTGTCGCCTCGAGTCCGCTCGGCGATGTGAGCAGCTGCGCTAGGGCCGGGGAGGTAAACCTTTCCGGGAGGCGGCGTTCCCGGCGAGCTGCTAAGGACCCGTTCCCCAAGCGCCGCTGACTGGAGCGTGCACACCGGAAAGCTTTCCAGGAAGCGTGGGTCGTCTTGATTGATTCCTCGTTCTCGTATATCGACCTACACGCGAAAGGACCTTGCCGTGGTTAGTCCGCGCTTTGGTTTCGCCTCGAGTCCGCTCGGCAAACTTAGCAGCTGCGTTCTGGCCCGGCAAGTCGCCTTGCCGGCGGCGGCGTTTCCAGCAGGCTTCTAAAGACCCGCACCTAGCGCTCGCGGCAAGCGTGCGCACCAGCAGGGTTTCCAAATAGCGTAAGGAATAAGATATATGCAAGGACGGAATCAGTCAAGGGGGAAGCATGCATTCATTTAGCATGAAGGAATATCTCTTGTGCCATAAAGCTTGGCCTAATTAAGCGACCGGGTTGCGACCTCCAGGCGGGAGGGACGGTAGGGAACAGATCTACATGTTGCCGGTGCGCGTCGTTGGGCCTAGCCCGGACAACCACTGTGCACGCGTGTCCGGCCCAGACCCGGGGGCTCCTGTCGGTGTAGTAAACAGGGGGGGTGTTCACTACCCCTGGACACGCACCGGCAAGTCGCAGCCTCCAGGCGGGAAGGGCATGGCAAGAGGAGGAATCCACTCAAGGAGTACATTCGAAGCCCGGTTCCCGGCAAGGTCTACTTGCCGGGAATGGGTCCACGCATCGCCGGCAATGTAGAGCTGGCAAGACAAGACTCCAGGCGGGTCGACCAGAAGATCAAGTCTACTACTGCTGGCGGTATCAGGGCCGGCAAGCTCAGGACTCGACAAGACTAAAGATAAGGCCCCGGCAAGGTTCTTGCCGGGATGACCAGCTGAACCCGGCAAGGCTTGCCGGGGGACAGCTAGACTGAAGACAAGGCCCCGGCAAGGTTCTTGCCGGGATGACCAGCTGAGCCCGGCAAGGTTCCTGCCCGGCAAGGTTATGCCACTATGCTACTGCTCCAGTGCGGCCGCCAGCATGGCACTCTGGACCCTTCTCCAGGCATGCGTGGCAGAGCACTGTGCCAAGCGGTGCTGATGGGATGGCCCCTTTTCCCATCCCCAAGACGCTAAGGGACACCTAGACAGAGCATTTAATGCGCTTGTCCTGACCCGTCAGTGATAAGCATGTAAATGCTGTAGCAGAGTACTTGCCGCGGCAAGGTACTTGCCCCGGCAAGTCATTGGCTGCGGCAAGGTATTGGCTGCGGCAAGATAGCAGCTGCGGCAAGGTACTTGCCCCGGCAAGTTACCTTGCGCGGCAAGCTATTGGTTGCGGCAAGCTATCAAGTGCGGCAAGGTCTTGCCGCGGCAAGCGTTACTGTACCACTGAGCTACTGTGCTGCTGCTCCAGTGCCTCTGCCAGCATGGCGCTCTGGGTCCTTCCAAGCGTGCGTGGCAGGGCACTGTGTAGACGGCGGTGCTCTGTAGCTAGCGGTGCAGGAGCAGGTGGGATAGGCTTTTCCCACGTCCAAGACGTCCAGATACATGTATCTGGACAGCTAAGGCATGGGCATTTAATGCCCTTGTCCCCTGCCGTCAGTGGTAGGTAGGACATGTCATCCTAGTAATAATGACCTTACTGTAGCAACTTTCCACCTCTACCTTTACTGTTTGCCACCTGTTGGTGACCCCTTTGTGCGTATAAAAGGAGGCCCATAGGCAACGTGGAGTGGAAAAAAAGGAACTGGGAGATGGAGAACTCCAGTATTGTACGCAGCTACTCTGTACTGTAGCGCTCCTGGAGCTAGAACAATCATCCAGATAATAAACCAAAAAGCAGGAGTAGGGTTTTACGCATCCGTGCGGCCCAAACCTGGGTAAATCTCTCTCGTGCGCTGTCGTGTTCTTCGCTAGATTTGCTCTTCGTGCGGCCGTCTCTCCTTGCCGAACGTAAAGGGGTCCTTCCCTGGGTCCCATAGGTGATCGCGGATTCGTCCCCGACACCCTCCAGTATAGACTAATCTTTGACAGGGAACGCGTCTTCTATATTACGCTTCCCGCTCCTGCCTTCTTTGACTTTCAGGTAAAACGAAGATACTTCATAACCAGAGAGGAGGCAGACTAATATGAGAGAGCAAGGGAGACCGCTCGCCTCCACGAGGCAGCCCTCCAAGCGGTAGCGGCCGCAACTCAACACAACCCCAACTACGACTTTGGATATCCGACAGGCCAACCGTGGCCATAGACCAACTTAGGCCAAAAGCCTAAGCTTGGGGGAGTATGTATTTCTCACCGACATTACATTCATGCATCACACATTTATTCCAGTTGTCGGTGTTCATCCTTTTTCATTGTATAATCCATGTTAGTTTATTTTTCTTGCTTTCTTTTTGTGTGTTTGAAAAACTTTGATGAAATCCAAAAATATTTCTCATTTCTTTTTAGCTTTTTCTTTCTAGTTTAATTAGTTGTAGTATTAAAAGAAAACCCAAAAAGATTTCTCGTTCTTCTTATGCTTGTTGGGAGCTTTCCCGTGTAAATAGTTTTTCTCGTTTTCGTTTTACTTGCTTCAGAAAAAAAAACTCCAAAAATATTTCAGTGTGTTTCTTTGAATTTCTTTTCTTTGGGTTGTAAGGAGAAGACCACGATGAAAATGTTGAGTGGCTCTCATATGCATTATTGTTGATCTAACAAAGAGCCCATATTACCTTGTCTTCTCCTTTGAATAAATGTTTGCAGATTCCAACTTAGTCCAATGCACATGCACTCTTATTATTATTCACATTGTTCGGTCATGCAAGTGAAAGGCAATAATGACGATATTTGATGAAATGATTGAGATGAAGAAAAGCTGGTATGAACTCGACCTATTTTGTTTTTGTAAATATGATTAGCTCATCATTCCTGATTCAGCCTATTATGAATGAAACGTGTTTGCAATGACAATTAGAGATTATAGTTATTCATGCCATGCTTAATTAGCTAGGAGTGGATAATGGTTTGTCTTGTGTGCCAACATGCATTTAAAATGGTTATAATGTAGTATGATAGGATGGTATCCTCCTTTGAATGATTCAAGTGGCTTGACTTGGCACATGTTCACGCATGTAGTTGATCAACATAGCCTCCACGATATTTATGTTCATGATGATTTATATCCTACTCATGCTTGTACCCAATGTTGATTAATCTCAATGCATGTTTATGACCGTTGTCGCTCTCTAGTTGGTCGCTCCTCAATCTTTTGCTAGCCTTCACTTGTACTAAGTGGGATTACTGCTTGTGCATCCACTTCCTTAAACCCAAAGTTGTTCCATATGAGTCCACCATACCTACCTATATGCGGTATTTACCTGCCGTTCCAAGTAAATTTGCATCTGCCAAACTCTAAACCTTCAAATAATAATCTGTTTTGTATGCCCGAATAGCTCATGTAGCGACTGGGGGCTGCCAGTATCTTCCATGCTAGGTGGGTTATCCTCACGATGAGTGTTTATTCACTTGTCTTTCACGAGAGAGTGGCTGGTAATCGGGATGCCCAGTTCCATGCTCAAAATCAAATCAAAATATAATATTTAAACAAAACTCCCCCAGGACTGTTGTTGGTATGGACAGTACCCGTGGATTCGGCTAGCCGTGGAGTGTGATTGTTGGTGGAGGGGGGGGGGTAAAAACTTTACCATTCTATTTGGGAACCGCCTATAATGTGTCTAGCATGGAAGATAGTGAGATCTCTTGGTTGTTATGTTGACAATGAAAGCATACCGCTCAAAACTATATTCATCTTTGTTTTAAAAGCCTCAAGCTCTGGCACCTCTGCAAATCCCTGCTTCCCTCTGTGAAGGGCCTATCTATTTACTTTTATTGTTGAGTCATCATCTTCTCATTAAAAGCACCAGCTGGAGAGCACTATTGTCATTTATATGCTTTGTTTTTATTCAGTATTGAGTATGAGTGTGACTGGATCTCTTTTACCATGGATTATAATGTCTAGTCAGTCCTTGATCTTCAGGGGTGCTCTGCATTTATGTTTTGCGGTCTCAGAAAGGGCTAGTGAGATACCATTTTGTCATATTATATCATGATTGTTTTGAAAAAGTGTTGTCATCCGAGATTTATCATTATTGCTCGCTAGCTGACTATGTCATTGATATGAGTAAATGTGAGACCTAAGTGTTATTGTGAATATGGTTAGTTTATAATCTTTGCTGAAAACCTGAATATTGGCTAGACATATTTGCAACAACAAGATCAAACAGAGTTTGTAAAAGTTTTTCTTTGTCACTTTCAGTTTGTCAACTGAATTGCTTGAGGACAAGCAATGGGTTAAGCTTGGGGGAGTTGATACGTCTCCATCGTATCTACTTTTCCAGACTCTTTTGCCCTTGTTTGGGACTCTAATTTGCATTATTTGAATGGAACTAACCCGGTGTAACGCCCAAGATGCAATTCTATCCCAATCACGTGATGAACTCATGATTGGGGCACAATCGCATTTCGGACGCGTAGCAAGGTGGCATACAAATACATACAACCAAGTGAATAGATAGAATACGAGATCCAGGCAACACATGCCCCAGAGTAGCATAAATATGACAATCATCATACAATCATCCATACATACATATAGTAGAGTCCGACTACGGACTAGATAAAGAGAAAACACCACCCTGCTACTATCCCCGGATACTCCGACTAGGTCCTCTACTGATCGTCCGGATAAGTAACATAGAAACGACCACGATCCTCATCGAACTCCCACTGGAGCTCAGTGGCATCTCCTGCATCAGACTCAACGGTACCTACAACTGTGTTTGTAGTATTCTGTGAGCCACGGGGACTCAGCAATCGTATCACCCACGGTATCAAGACTAACAAAGCTTAAATGGGTAAGGCATGGATAAGTGTTGGAGTTGCAGCAAGCACTAAGCATATGTATGGTGGCTAACTTATGAATACAAGAACAAGGTGAGAAGCTACGCAAACGGTCGCAACTAGTAATGATCAAGAAGTGATCCTGAACTACTTACATTCAAACATAACCCCACCGTGTTCTCTTCCTGAACCTCGTCGAAAAGAGACCATCACACTTACACACGCGGTTGGTGTATTTTAAAGAGTTTAGTGTCAAGTTCACTACAACCGGATATTAAAAACTCCCATCTGCCACATAACCGCGGGCACAACTCTCGAAAGTTTAAACCCTACAGGGGTGTTCCAACTTAGCCCATGACAAGCTCATGATCCGCGGAGACAATCCTCCATCTCGGGACAACCCGATCAAGCTCGGGATCCCGGTGCACAAGACATTTCGACAATGGTAAAACAAAACCAGCAAGACCTCCCGACGTGCCGACACCCCAATAGGAGCCGCGCATATCTCGTCTCAGGCCACGATCGGATGGGACATCCTACGAGTAAAACCAGACCTCGAGTTTCCCCGGGGTGGCCCCGCAGTCTACCCGGTTTGGACCAACACTCATGAGGAGCACTGGCCCGGGTTGTTGATTAAGAATCCTCGGGTTAATTACTCCCTATGCAGATTTTAGTTGTTATTAGGCAAATGGTAAAACCAAAGTTGGGCCTTGCTGGAAGAGTTTTATTCAAAGCGAACTGTCAGGGGGG
Organism: Thinopyrum elongatum; assembly: GCA_011799875.1. Lineage (NCBI taxonomy): Eukaryota > Viridiplantae > Streptophyta > Magnoliopsida > Poales > Poaceae > Thinopyrum > Thinopyrum elongatum. The sequence continues at coordinate 303,799,609 of CM022299.1, forward strand.
CCCATAAACCCCGACCGTGTTAGGAACACAAAAACAAGGAACATAACACCAGTATAACGGAAACTAAGGCGGCAAGAGAGGAACAAAACACCAAGCAAAAGGCCAAGCCTTCCACCCTTTACCAAGTATATAGATGCATTAATTAAATAAGAGATATTGTGATATCCCAAGATATCCATGTCCCAACATGGAACAACCTGCACTGCACCTGCAACTAGCAACGCTATAAGAGGGGCTGAGTAAAAGCAGTAACATAGCGAAACAACGGTTTGCTAGGAAGGTGGGTTAGAGGCTTTTCATGGCAATATGGGAGGCTTGATAAACAAGTGGTAGGTAGCGCGACATAGCGATAGAACGAACAACTAGCAAGCAAAGATAGAAGTGATATCGGGGGTAATGATCATCTTGCCTGAAATGTCCTCAGTGGGAACGAAAGCTTGCTCCTCGTGAACATACTCGACAGGGTCCTCGTTCACGAACTCGTCTCCCGGCTCTACCCAAAGCAAGAACACAAACAACGGAACAACAATCAATCACGGTGCAATGCGCAAGCAACATGATGCAAGACATGTCATGGAATGCAAGATATGATGTGCAATGCATATGGGGTGCCTCGGAAGGGGTGCAAACGAGACGGAAGGAGAAACGATGAACATGGCACAATCTTGGTAATCCAAGCATGCCACTGGATATATTGGAAGATTTCGGTTGAAATCGATATAAATACCATGAGGAACGGATGCACGGTTTGAAAATGACAAGTAAAACCATATACAATGCAATCTGTTGAAAACAGCAACATGGCACCTAAGATGCAACATGTAAATATGCTACAGCACTCCAACATGAAAACAAAAGGCATGGCAGGGAAGTACATGTCAAGCACTACAAAATATGATTACTGAGCTATTGCTAAAACTCACTAGAACATGTTTAAAACAGCATGGCAAAAAATGCAATTAATAACAGTTTTACAGACTTAGCAGAACTTCACTGAACATGGCAAAAACAGATTCACATAGCAATGTTTAGGGCTAGTAAACTATATGCTACAGGAACATATTATAGCAAACAAGAGCATGGCATGCTAGTACTAAATTCACTTGACAAAACTCCCTCACTGAGCTTATTCTATATCTCCATGGAAAAGATGATAGCTAGAATGCAAAGATGGCAAGTGATATGAAACTGTTTACAAACAGCAAAATATACATGGCATGACAAAACAGGTTCATGTAGGCATGTTTTCAAGCTTGTGGCACTCATCACAGTGCACTTCATGGCATGGAACAAAATCTAGCATGAAGTAGACATGAAAATGAAGCTATACATGTGAAAAACTACCGCATAGCATGTTTGAATTTAATCACACAAAAATGACAAAACAGCAACATAATGTAAAAATGGCATGTGTGCAAACTTGCTCAAATGAAGAAATGAATGCCACCAATGGATTCCTTGGATTTTTCTAGCCCGAAAACATATATAATATGTTAGGGTTCTTATAGAAAAATCACCACAAATGCTTAAATGAACTACTGCCTAAAATGAAAAAAAAACAGGAATGCCAATTTCCATAATTGGAATGTCCAGAATTGGACTTGCCCGAAATGGAATATGGCATCCTTCCAGAAATGGTAAGCGCTGGATTAAAAGAAATAAAAGGAAATAGGAGAAGGAGGAGGTGAGGATGACATGTGGGGGCCGGCTGCCATAGGGATAGGCAAAATAAAATGAGAGCCTTTTTGCTCCCAAGGGGATTCGAACCTGGGACTCCTGGGTAGCACAATGGAGCGCTGACCACAACGCTAAGTGCTGGGCTTGCGGCAAGAAAGGGACGCGGGGCCTCTTGGCTTAGCCCTATGCGCGGGCTTGGCCATCTTCTCCACTGACAGACAAGACGCCGCAGACGCCGGCGAGCGAGGCTACCACGTGCGGCGAGGTAGGGTGCCGGCGGGGGTGCGGATTAGGAGGAGGGTGCTGCTATTGGACGCGGGCTTGCATGCGTGCACGTGTGGGTGCATGTGGGCAGGAGCTCGCCGAGCTTGCGGTCATGGCGACGAGCACGGCGAGGCTAGGAAGGCAGAGGCACGTGGGCTGCTGCACTGCGGCGTACGTGTGCGCGTAAGCTGGGTCGTGGGTGAGTGCGGAGGAAGTGAGCAAGGTGTGCTGGAGCTCGCAAAACAATGAACAAATAAACTCTACAGATAACAGGCGAGAGCAGGGTGGATGCGGTCTTGGCGCGGATATAGCGACACCTACAGAGATTGATGGATGACGGGCAGGAGCAGGGCAGTGTGGCTGCTCACCTAGTGTCCCCAGGACATGAAGGTGTGGCCGGGGGAATGACGGAGTGACGACGAGGACTTGCTGAACTCCGGCGTTGTTCTGTCCGAGAAGCAGAGGACGAAGACGATGACGTGGAAGGAACTCCGGGGTCCGTGTGGTCGCGGGAGTCGTAGCAGAAGAAGTAGAGGTCCTCGGAGTCCTCTCCCGTGGCAGCAGAGGGTTGGAGGCGCGCTCGTGGATGCTACCCCGAGCTCGAGCTCCTGCTCGCTCGGGTCATGGTGGGCGCGGCAACGGCGAGGGCGTGGAGCCTTACCTAGGCGGCGGCGAGGGAAGGAGAGGGGTGGAAGTGGACGAGGGAGGTTGGGACTAGGGCTAGGACGAGTTTTATAGACCTCTAGGGCGCCGGACGGCCATCAAATCACCGGGTTGTCGACGTGGACACGGCTGATGCGCTGCCGTACAAGAGGTTGACGACGCCTCTGTACGCGTGGGCTAGCTGGGTTGTTGGGGCACAGCTGGGCCGTGCTTGGTGGGCTGCGCCACTGGGCTGCTGCTCTCTCTCTCTCCCCTGGCTCTTTTTCTATTACTTCAAACAGCAAACAAAAATGAAAAGGCCAGGGACATGGAAGAGGAGTTTTTCGGATATAAAAAATATCCTCAAGCTCCTGGAATTATGCTCTATTTGATAAAATTGGTTTGGAGATTTTTAGAGGTAGAAAAATAATACAAGTTTGAATATAATTCAAACTTGAGGCATTTTTTAACCTAACCAAAACAACTTTAAAAGAGCTGAAATTTTGCATAGAGGTTTAGGCCATGGTGCTAGAATATTGGGGAAAAGTTGAACATTATTTGAGGCTAAATAATGTTGCTTGCCAAAATAAGAAAAGGGAGAGGTCGAGAGATGAGGGGGAATAGTGATGATGCCATGACTTGAGGATGTACTTGAAACACCTCAAGAACCCCACTATGCACAACACAACAAAGCCTAGCAATGATCATGATGCAATATGAGATGACAAATGCAAAATGACAAGAGGCACAAATGCAATATGACAAGGCGAGCAATGCAAGTGCAATAAATAAAACAACATCTAAAAACAAAAGAGGCCAAAATGATGGAGCCCAAATGGAATTAGATGAAGATCAAGTTGGATACATTGCCAAATTGGGAAAAGTTACAAATGGGGTGTTACACCCGGACTGACGCTGTTTTCAGCAGAATTGCCATGGTGTTATTTTTGTGCAGAAATCAAAGTTCTCAGATTGACTTGAAAATTTATGAAGAATTTTTGTGGAATATATAAAAAATACTGGCATAAAAAGGTAATAGAGGGGGGTCACCCAGAGGCCACAAGCCCTGGGGGCACGCCTACCCCCCCAGGGCGCACCTCCCCGGCTTGTGGGCTCCCTGGACCGTCTCCGACCCTAATTCCAACGCTATACATACCTATTCGCAGAGAAAAAATCTGAGAGAAGGATTCATCGCATTTTACGATACGGAGCCGCCGTTGCCTCATGTTCTTCATCGGGAGGGCTGATCTGGAGTCCGTTCGGGGCTCCGAAGAGGGGAATCCGTCGCCATCATCATCATCAACCTTCCTCCATCACCAATTTCATGATGCTCACCGCCGTGAGTGAATAATTCCATCGTAGGCTTGCTGGACGGTGATGGGTTGGATGAGATTTATCATGTAATCGAGTTAGTTTTGTTAGGGTTTGATCCCTAGTATCCACTATGTTCTGAGATTGATGTTGCTATGACTTTGCTATGCTTAATGCTTGTCACTAGGGCCCAAGTGCCATGATTTCAGATCTAAACCTATTATGTTTTCATGAATATATGTGAGTTCTTTATCCCATCTTGCAAGTTGTAGACACCTATTACGAGTTATGATCCGCATACCCCAAGGTGAAAATAATTGGGATTCTTTCCGGTGATTATGGTAGTTTGAGGAGTTCATGTATTCACTAGGTGCTAATTGAAAGGATCGAGAAGAGGTGTCTAGAGGGGGTGATTAGACCCTCAACAAGTAAATGTGGCAATTTTTAAGTTGTTCAAGTTAAGGTGGAGTTTTAGCACAAGTTTAAGCATTCACAATACATTTCAAGCAAGCATGGCAAGAGTATATGTAGCGGAAAGAGTAAAGCATGCAAATTGCAAGAAAGTAAAGGGATGGGATTGGAGTGTGCAAACACAATGAAGACACGGAGATTTTTGGCGTGGTTCCGATAGGTGGTGCTATCGTACATCCACGTTGATGGAGACTTCAACCTACGAAGGGTAACGGTTGCGCGAGTCCACGGAGGGCTCCACCCACGAAGGGTCCACGAAGAAGCAACCTTGTCTATCCCACCATGGCCATCGCCCACAAAGGACTTGCCTCACTTGGGTAGATCTTCATGAAGTAGGCGATCTCCTTGCCCTTACAAACTTCTTGGTTCAACTCCACAACTTGACGGAGGCTCCCAAGCGACACCTAACCAATCTAGGAGACACCACTCTCCAAAAGGTAATAGATGTTGTGTTGATGATGAACTCCTTGCTCTTGTGCTTCAAGTGATGGTCTCCCCAACACTCAACTCTCTCTCACAGATTTGGATATGTTGGAAAGATGATTTGAGTGGAAAGCAACTTGGGGAAGGCTAGAAATCAAGATTCTTGTGGTAGGATTGGTATATCTTGATCTCAACCCATGAGTAGGTGGTTCTCTCTCAGAAAATGTATGCTGGAAGTGTAGGCACGTTCTGATGGTTCTCTCACATATGGAGAAGGGGTGGAGGGGTATATATAGCCTCCACACAAAATCCAACCGTTACACACATTTGACCCAACTCGGTCAGACCGAATAGATGAACTCGGTGAGACCGATTTAGTTCAAAATTTGAACGTTAGGAATCTCGGTGGGACCGACTGGAACAACTTGGTGGGACCGATGTGCTAGGGCTTAGGGCAAACCTCATCTCGGTGGCGCCGATTGCATCAACTCGGTGAGACCAAAGTGAAGCAATCCGTATTGGTGTGACCGAACTTTTAGGGTTTCTGGCACTGGCTATGTCATATGAACTCGGTGGCTACGGATAGGATGAATCGGTGGGGCCGAGTTGGAGTTTGGGGTTTTGACATATTTGGAATGAGAAAATGGTTGAGGGATTTGGAGCAATATCACTAAGCATTTGAGCAAGCAAGCCATTAAGCAACACCTCATCCCCTTTTAATAGTATTGGCTTTCCTATGGACTCAATGTGATCTTGGATCACTAAAAATGAAATGAAGAGTCTTGAGCTTTTGCCAATATGTGTCCTTAGCATTTTGAAGGGGTTCCACATCCTCTTGTCCTTTCCACGCCATTTTTGAACTTGTTTGAAATACACTAGATAAAAGCATTAGTCCAACAAGAGATATGTTGACATTAATTACCAAAATCACCTAGGGAGCACTTGTGCTTTCAATCTCCCCCTTTTTGGTAATTGATGACAACACACATCAAAGCTTTAGGTAAATGATATGAAGGGTAGCAGGTAAAGCTTTGGAGAGACATGTAACATGCATAAGCTCCCCCTACATGTATGCAATCATGTGAAGATAGACTATACTAACATGTGAATGCATAACATGACAGAGTAAGCAGAGAGTTACATGTATCTTGGCTATATGCATCAGAGCAAATGATATGATTTAGAAATGTACCTCCATGTTTATGAATCCCTCTTGCAAACAATATGTGCACCAGCAAGAGATCATCATGCACATGAGTGTGATGCATATACTTACCTTGTGGTCTTGAGCTGACTTTGGAAAGAGTGGACTTAAGAAAACAGGGTTAGATAACACAAGAACACTCCTAATAAAGCATGTTAAGGAACCACAAGAATACCAAGACTGGGATGACATGTAATGGGTGAGTACTAAGTACTTCAAGTAGATATAGACATGTCCCCAAAGATTTAAAGATGTGCAATGAATTCCAAAGATTTTTCTCCCCTTAGACATGAGCTCTTTCTCCCCCTGAATCTGATATTGGATAATGGGAGAATATAGGGTGAGATAAAATCAGAGCAAAATGGGGTAATAGCAACTAAAATCAGAGCAACAAGAATTTTAGCAATAGCTAAGATCAAACATATTGACATGTCTTTCCCCTCTTAAAGACATGTGACTTCTCTCCTCTTTTGTTAACATACATCTTTAGAAGAGCTTAGATGTGCTCATTTGATAAGCTTTGATGTGCTCTCTCTCCCCCTTTGACATCAATTTCCAAGAAGGGCACTTCTGGAGCATGAGCCAAGTAGGTGTGGTCCTTGAGAGTCACTACAAAGCAGTAGGTTGTTTATGATGCTGATAGAGGAAAGAGTCATTGAGTGGAGCTGAAGAGAATATGAATAAGAAATGGCAAAAAGGTTTACTCAGGGTTGAAATCGGTGATGCCGATATGGTTGCATCGGTGACTCTGGGATGGCAGAATCACAAATGGTGCTTATCGGTCAGACCGAGCTAGTCCGTATTGGTTGTACCGATGAACTATATATAAGGAGATCTTGTATTTCGGTCGAGCCGATAGGTTTGGATCGGAGGGACCGAGTTCAACACAGAGAAAAGATTTTGTCAACTCAGCTCACTTGGCAAATGAAATCTCACAAGGATTTGCAAGGAACTAACAAAAAGATTTGCAATGAATTAAACTCAGATAAGAACAAAAAAAAGATCTAGATGAAGTTTTTTTTTGTTTTAGAGGGAGACAAAATAGCAAGAAAAATAAACAACTGAGCAAAAGAATACTAGAGAATTTCATCTAGAAAGGGTCGGCAACAAAGTCACCTATGTTAGAGTATATTGACTTAGGAGTCAAGTGAGATCACTTGATCATAGGTCATACTCATAGTTTTAGCTCAAAATGGGGTTGCCATTTTTCATTTAAGCACTTTGATGTATTCACATCTTGTTGAGTTGCTTTAGCTCATGACTTGGAGTAAAGCTTCTCTAAGATGGAATGACATACCTTGGGTTGTGGTGTTGACCTTGATCATGTAGTCGAACTTGTGTTGGATGCTCAAGGTTGATGTTGTTCATCAAGAGTTGGGAGCACCACTTGTAGTTTGAGTTCATCTTCCTACGTGGGTTAGTCTTGCAAGGAAGAGCACTTCTGTATCCAAAATGACAATAATGAAACTTGATACCAATTGAAATTTGATATATTGAAATAGTCAAAGGATATGTTGAGTGAGTTCATGCTTCCTTGTAGTCAACAACCATATCATAGGGACTTGGTGATGTAGAGATTGCTCAAAATGTGAGTGACTTGCAATCTCATAGGTTTGGGCTCATCCAAGTACCTACAAGGATCACATGCAAGGGTACAAATATAGATCCAAGACATATGATCATCATCATAAGAGAAATATAAAGGATTGGTCACAAAGGCTCATGCCTTGCATGTATCCAAATGGAGTTTCTACTCCAAGTTTGAGGCATCAATAATGTTCAATTCACCTCTCAAATGGCAAAATACTTTCTCATCAAGCGGTTTGGTGAATATATCCGCCAATTGCTTGTCGGTGCGAACATGCTTAAGATTGATGTCTCCTTTAACAACATGATCCCGAATGAAATGGTGACGAACTTCAATATGCTTAGTTCGAGAATGTTGCACAGGATTATGAGCAATCTTAATAGCACTTTCATTATCACATAGCAATGGAACATGTTTCACATGTATCCCATAATCCTTAAGGGTTTGGGTCATCCAAAGTAATTAAGCACAACATGATCCAGCGGCAATGTATTCCGCTTTGATAGTGGATAAGGATACTGAGTTTTGTTTCTTGGAGGACCAAGACACAAGGGATCTACCAAGAAATTGACAAGTACCCGAAGTGCACTTTCTATCAACCTTGTCACCGGCATAGTCCGAATCGGAGTAGCCAACAAGATCAAAAGATGACCTCTTAGGATACCAAATGCCAAAGTTTGGTGTATGAATTAGGTATCTCACTATCGTTTTCATGGCCTTAAGATGACACTATTTAGGGGCTGCTTGATATCGTGCACACATGCACACACTTAGCATAATATCGGGACGGGAGGCACATAGATATAACAATGAACCAATCATAGAGCGGTAAAGCTTTTGGTCAACGGGTTTGCCATCCTTAGTCAAGTCAAGATGTCCACTAGTAGGCATGGGTGTTTTCATACCTTTGCTTTCTTGCATGTTGAACTTCTTGAAAAGATCCTTGGTATACTTTGTTTGAGAGAGAAAGGTAACTTCCTTAGTTTGCCTGATTTGCAAACCAAGGAAAAATTTGAGTTCACTCATCATAGACATCTCAAACTTCTCTGACATTAGCCTTCCAAACTTTTCACTAAAATGGGGGTTAGTAGAACCAAATATGATATCATCCACATAAATTTGGCACACAAATAATTCACCATTAACCCTTTTAGTAAAAAGTGTAGAATCAATCTTCCCAATTTCAAAGCCTTTTTCAATAAGAAACTTGGTCAAGCATTTATACCATGCTCTAGGAGCTTGTTTAAGACCATAAAGAGCTTTGTGAAGTTTGTAGACATGATTAGGTTTCTTGGGATTGACAAAGCCGGGAGGTTGTTTAACATAAACTTCCTCCTCAATTTCTCCATTTAGAAAAGCACTTTTAATGTCCATTTGGTACATTGTGATATCATGGTGATTGGCATAAGCAAGTAAGATGCGTATAGACTCAAGTCTAGCAACGGGGGCATATGTCTCACCATAGTCCATACCTTCGACTTGAGTGTAGGCTTGAGCGACGAGACGGGCCTTGTTGCGTACAACTTGTCCATCTTCATCTTGCTTATTCCAAAACACCCATTTGGTTCCAATGACATTGTGATTGTTGTCGGGCTTTTCAACCAATGTCCACACTTGATTCCTCTCGAAGTTGTGTAGCTCTTCGTGCATAGCGTTCACCCAATCCGGATCCTCAAGAGCTTCTTCTACATTCATAGGTTCAACACTAGAAATGAATGAGTAGTGTTCACAAAAATTAGCCAAACGAGTTTTAGAGTGAGTGATTCTCCCGGTTTGAATGTCATCGAAGATTTGTTCGACGGGGTGGTCTCTTGTGACTCTTGCTCTAACTCGTGAGAGCTTTTGTTTGGGTTGAGGTGGAACATCCTCTTCATTGTCTTCTTCTTCTTCATTGTTGTTGGCGTTGTCGTTCTCTTGTGGAGGTGGAGAGGGAGGTCGAGCTGGTTCATCTTGTTGCACTTCCTCATTTCCTCTGTCTTGTCATGTTCCACTTTGTGGATGCCTCCAAGTCAACTTGTGGTTCACCTTGATGTGAAGTTGAGGCTTCCACTTGAACGGACGAAGTACTCTCCTTCACCTCCGTTGGGCGAATCTTGCCAATGGACAAATCTTGGATTGCTTCCGAAGGATCTTTGTCTCCTACATCAATTGGCAATTGCTCTACTTGCGAGCCGTTAGATTCATCAAACTTCACATCTACCATCTCTTCAACCTTTCGGGTGAAATTGTTGTAGACACGGTAAGTGTGAGAGTTTGAGCCATAACCAAGTAGGAAACCTTCATGGGAATTAGGAGCAAATTTCGAGTGATGATGCTTATCAAGAATGTAACACTTTGAGCCAAATACTCAAAAGTATCCAACTTGGGGTTTGTTACCGGTGAGAAGCTCGTATGCTGTCTTGCCGAGAAGATTGTGAAGATATAGTCGATTCGTAGCATGACAAGCTGTCTCAACCGCTTCCGCCCAAAAGTGTCTTGGCGTCTTGTATTCATCAAGCATCGTTCTTGCCATCTCAATAAATGTCCGGTTCTTCCTCTCAACAACTCCATTTTGTTGAGGTGTGTACGTAGCCGAGAACTCATGTGAAATCCCTTCTTCGTCAAGGAAGGTATCCACATTGGCGTTCTTGAACTCCGTTCCATTGTCTCTTCGAACCTTCTTGATCTTCACTTCAAATTGGTTTTGGGCCTTCTTGGCGAAGTTCTTGAAGATCTTTTGGACCTGCGATTTGTCATCAAGAAAGAACACCCACGTAAATCTTGAAAAATCGTCAGCAATGACCAAACCGAACGAGTTGCCACCGAGGCTCTTGTAGGCGTTGGGACTGAAAAGATCCATATGAAGTAGCTCAGGCGGTCCTCTCGTGGTCGTGATGTTCTTCACGAGATGACTTCCTCCAACCTGTTTTCCTGCTTGACAAGCACTACAAAGTCTATCCTTCTCAAATATGACATCTTTAATACCAAGGATATGATCACCTTTAATAAGCTTATCAAGATTTCGCGTGCCCACATGACCTAATCTTCTATGCCATAACCAACCTTTAGGAGATTTAGCAATTAAGCAAGTACGAGGTTGAGCTCTCTTAGTGAAATCAACAATGTATAGATCACCTCTACGAATACCGGTAAAGATCATATTATGATTATCTCTATGAAACACTTGGCAATCTACTTCAGTAAATAGAACATTGAAACCGAAGTCAGCTAGTCTAGATACGGAAAGTAGATTGTAACCAAGAGATTCAACGAGCATAACGTTTTGGATAGAGCTATCATTGGAAATGGCCACCTTACCAAGGCCAAGTACCTTACCCTTGGAGTTATCTCCAAAAGTGACATACTTGCGTGGACCATCGTTCTTAGCAAGCTCACAGAACATGTCCTTGTCTCCAGTCATATGATCAGTACATCTACTATCGAGAATCCATTCCTTTCCTCTGGCCATGTAACCAAAAAGGTTAGCCATAATACCAAAGTGTCTCATCGACTCATCAAGATCAAAGTCACTATCACCATCCTCATCATAATATCCATGCTCATCATCATCATGCGAATGATCATCACCTAGAGAAAGTGATTCATTAGATTTATGACCATGGCAATGTGCATGTTTATGAATTCTAATGGTCTGCGAAATGATGCTACTAATGACTCCAACATTTCCTTTGGCACGCATAAGGTCACGGAGCTCAAATAGACAATCATCAAATTTAGGATCACTAGGATCCATATTTTGAAAAGCAATGGACTTTTGAAGAATCTCATCTAGATTTTCCAAGGAATAGTTTGGAAAGCGCTCCTCAAGATATTTCCATATAGTGTAAGCACATTCAAATGTAGGCAAGCATACAAGCAAATTTGTAGGCAATCCTCTAATGATAAGATCAATAGTTCTAAGATTGCGGGTCATGTCAAGATACTCATCGGGGGTAGGATGCAAAGGATCAATGGGGGCACATAAGGGCTAGTAATATACTTGTTCAAATCATATTCATTGAAAATCTCAAGCATCTCATTCCTCCAAGAGCTATAGAACTCTCCGTCAAGCATAGGCACTCTATGTCGAATACTTCCGATCGTAGACTCATCCATATTCCTCCAATGGTGATTAAACCAAAGCAATGGAGACCAATGCTCTGATACCAATTGAAAGGATCGAGAAGAGGTGTCTAGAATTGGCAATTTTTAAGTTGTTCAAGTTAAGGTGGAGTTTTAGCACAAGTTTAAGCATTCACAATACATTTCAAGCAAGCATGGCAAGAGTATATGCAGCGGAAAGAGTAAAGCATGCTAATTGCAAGAAAGTAAAGGGATGGGATTAGAGTGTGCAAACGTAATGAAGACACAGGGATTTTTGGCATGGTTTCGATAGGTGGTGCTATCGTACATCCACATTGATGGAGTTTTCAACCCATGAAGGGTAACGGTTGCACGAGTCCACGGAGGGCTCCACCCACGAAGGGTCCACGAAGAAGCAACCTTGTCTATCCCACCATGGCCATCGCCCACGAAGGACTTGCCTCACTTGGGTAGATCTTCACGAAGTAGGTGATCTCCTTGCCCTTACAAACTTCTTGGTTCAACTACACATCTTGACGGAGGCTCCCAAGCGACACCTAACCGATCTATTACTCTCCAAAAGGTAATAGATGTTGTGTTGATGATGAACTCCTTGCTCTTGTGCTTCAACTGATAGTCTCCCCAACACTCAACTCTCTCTCACAGATTTGGATATGGTGGAAAGATGATTTGAGTGGAAAGCAACTTGGGGAAGGCTAGAAATCAAGATTCTTGTAGTAGGATTGGTATATCTTGATCTCAACACATGAGTAGGTGGTTCTCTCTCAGAAAATGTATGCTGGAAGTGTAGGCACATTCTGATGGCTCTCTCACATATGGAGAAGGGCGTGGAGGGGTATATATAGCCTCCACACAAAATCCAATTGTTACACGCATTTGACCCAACTCGGTCAGACCGAATAGATGAACTCGGTGAGACCGATTTAGTTCAAAATATGAATGTTAGGAATCTCGGTGGGACCGACTGGAACAACTCGGTGGGACCGATGTGCTAGGGCTTAGGGCAAACCTCATCTCGGTGGCGCCGATTGCATCAAATCGGTGAGACCAAAGTGAAGCAATAGGACAACAGAGAGTTGGCAAGGCCATCTCGGTGAGACCGAGATCCGTATCAGCGTGACCGAACTGTTAGGGTTTCTGGCAGTGGCTATGTCATAGGAACTCGGTGGCTCCGAATAGGATGAATCGGTGCGGCCGAGTTGGAGTTTGGGGTTTTGACATATTTGGAATGAGAAAGTGGTTGAGGGATTTGGAGCAATATCACTAAGCATTTGAGCAAGCAAGCCATTAAGCAACACCTCATCCCCTTTTAATAGTATTGGCTTTCCTATGGACTCAGTGTGATCTTGGATCACTAAAATGAAATGAAGGGTCTTGAGCTTTTGCCAATATGTGTCCTTAGAATTTTGAAGGGGTTCCACATCCTCTTGTTCTTTCCACGCCATTTTTGAACTTGTCTGAAATACACTAGATAAAAGCATTAATCCAACAAGAGATATGTTGACATTAATTACCAAAATCACCCAGGGAGCACTTGTGCTTTCACTAATGCTTTGTTTCGGTTCTCTATTAAAAGGAGGCCTTAATATCCCTTAGTTTCCATTAGGACCCCGCTGCCACGGGAGGGGAGGACAAAAGATGTCATGCAAGTTCTTTTCCATAAGCACGTATGACTATATATGGAATACATGCCTACATTATATTGATGAATTGGAGCTAGTTCTGTGTCACCCTAGGTTATGACTGCTACATGATGAATATTATCCAACACAATTATCATTGCCGATCCAATGCCTACGAGCTTTTCACATATTGATCTTTGCTAAGTTACTTTCGTTGCTACTGCTGTTACAATCACTACAAAACTGCTACTGTTACTTTTGCCACCGTTACCGTTACTATCATACTACTTTGCTACTAAAAAATTTGCTATAGATATTAAGTCTGTCAGGTGTGGTTGAATTGACAACTCAATTGCTAATACTCGTGAATATTCTTTGGCTCCCCTTTTGTCGAATCAATAAATTTGGGTTGAATACTCTACCCTCGAAAACTGTTACGATCCCCTGTACTTGTGGGTTATCATAGTACAGTTACAATTAGCGTGATAATGATATAGCCAATCAGGCTAGGAATGTTGTGATGGAGTATAAAACTCCCCAGCAACAAAGTACTAGGAGTACTGAATCACAGTGTGGATTCGAGCCACTTGTCAAGTTCTCGAGTGACGAATCAACTCAAACCTACGGAGTGACTAAGACGGTGAGAGTATTATCCCAACAAGAACTCGTAAGAGATAGTGCAATGACACCATATCCTCGAGATATCTGGGGGCAATACTCGAAGGCAGTGATGGCCGTCGAGAGTACTGGTGATCTCAGCGCCGGCAAGAAGGCAAAAGTTGAGACACCTGGCAAGGAAGTCACCGCTTGTGATGATTGCCGGGCGGCAGCGGCCGCTAAGAAGACCGGCAAGTCTGACGGGCCATACTACAAGATCCATAGGACCAAGGGTCATGATCTCCAAGACTGCAAGCAAGTCAATCAGTTGGTGGAGAAACAAAAAGCTGAGTATGAAAGGCGTGACAAGGAGAGACACCAGAATGGTACTGGCAGGAAGGGCCGTGGTGGCCGTAACGGAAATCGTGGCAAGTCTGATCAACAGAAAGAAAAACCCACCAGAGGCCGTGAAAGGAAAGAAAATGAAGATGACAGTGAAGAGGAAGATGATGAAACCAGTGAACAGGAGTTCCAAAAGGCTACTGAAGCGATGTGCATTGACGGGGGTGCATCTTTGCACTCCTCTCACCGCCAGCTCAAGCAGTGGGCACGTGAGGTTAATGCAGCAGAACCAGTAGCAGGCGCTCGAGAACCGCTCAAGTGGTCCTGCACGCCCATCATTTTTTACATCGAGGATCATCCAGATCGCACCACTGCGGTACGTTGTTTGCCATTGTTGGTCTCACCAACAATCTGCAACCTCAAGGTCACTATAATGTTGGTTAACGGTGGGGCAGGCTTGAATTTGATTTCTCTGAGTGTGCTGAAGAAACTCCAGATTCCAATTGAGGATTCGAAGAAGACTTGCACTTTCCAGGGAATCAACCAAGGAAGGAGCTAGCCGAAGGGAAAGATTACCTTGCCGGTAACATTTGGCGGGGAAATAAACTTTAGGACAAAAAAGATTGTGTTCGATGTTGTTGAACTTCCCCTGCCATTCAACAGTATTCTTGGCCAGCCTGCTCTCGCCAAGTTCATGGCGGTGGCCCACTACGCCTACAACACATTGAAGATGCTTGGTCCTATGGGAGTCATCACCATCCCGTCAGACAAGAGAGATGCAGTTATCTGCGTGGATAAAATGTATAGAGATGTGGTTGCACCAGAGGTCGTCGGGGCCTCAGCTCCTGCCAAGAAGGAGAAGAAAGTCAAGCAAACCGGCAAGGACCCCGTCAAGGACTCCGGGAAGCGCATCTATTGGGAGTAGGCGGAACCCGGCAGCGACTTGCCGGAAAGTTCAACAAGCAAGAAATCCAAGGTTGCTTCTCCGGCAACCAAGAAAGTTTTGGCGCGGCAGGATGGCACTGATGGTACCTTCACCATTAGTGCTACTCTTGACGACAAATAGGAAAGCGTGCTCGTTACCTTCCTGCGGGCGAATGTCGATGTGTTTGCCTGGCAACCATCTGACATCCCCGTGTTCCCAGGGAGGTAATCGAGCACCACCTTGTTATCTATCCTCATGCCCGCCCCGTCAAGCAAAAAGTCAGGAAGCAGGCCTTGGAGAGACAACAGTTCATTGCCGAGGAGATCAAGAAGCTAGAAGCAGTAGGTTTGGTCCGAGGAGTATTGCATCCAACTTGGTTAGCTAATCCAGTGGTGGTGCGCAAGGCTAATGGGAAGTGGACGCTTTGCATCGACTTCACTGACCTAAACAAAGCTTGTCGAAAGGATCCCTTCCCCTTGCCACGCATCGATCAAATCGTTGATTCCACCTCTGGATGTGATTTGCTTTCCTTTTTGGACGCATACTCTGGGTACCACCAAATCTTCATGGCCAAAGAAGACGAAGAAAAGACCGCTTTCATCACCCCATGTGGCACTTACTGCTCCGTGCGTATGCCCTTCGGGTTAAAGAATGTTGGTTCTACGTTCGCAAGGGCCCTTGATACGTCTCCAATGTATCTATAATTTTTTCTTGGTTCATGCTGTTATATTATCATTCTTGGATGTTTTACAATCATTTTATAGCAACTTTATATCATTTTTTGGGACTAACCTATTGACATTGTGCCCAGTGCCAGTTGCTATTTTTGCTTGTTTTTTACTTCGTAGAATATCAGTACCAAACGGAGTCCAAACACAACGAAACTTTTTGGAGATTTTTTCTAGACCAGAAGACACCCAGTGGGCCAAAGAAGTACTAGAGGGGAGGCCCGAGGTGGGCACAACCCACCAGGGCGCGCTAGGAGGCCCAGGCGCGCCTAGGGGGGTTGTGTCCCCCTCGGTGACCCCCCGCACCGCCTCTTCGCCCTATAAATTACCAAATATTCTAGAAACCCTAGGGGAGTCAACGAAACACAATTCCAGCCGCCGCAAGTTCCAGAACCACGAGATCCAATCTAGAGACCATCACGGAGGGGTTCATCATCCTCATTGGTGCCTCTTCGATGATGCGTGAGTAGTTCATCATAGACCTACGGTCCCATAGGCAGTAGCTAGATGGCTTCCTCTCTCTCTTTTGATTCTCAATACAATGGTCTCTTGGAGATCTATTTGATGTAACTCTTTTTTGTGGTGTGTTTGTTGGGATCCGATGAACTTTGAGTTTCTGATCAGAACTATATCCATGAATATTATTTGAGTCTTATTTTGATCTCTTATATGCACGATTATTTATAGCCTCGTATTTCTTCTTCGAATCTTTGGCTTAGTTAGGCCAACTAGATCGATTTTTCTTGCCATGGGAAGAGGTGCTTTGTGATGGGTTCGATCTTGCGGTGTTCTTTCCCAGTGACAGAAGGGGCAGCAAGACACGCATGTATCATTGCTATTAAGGATAACAAGATGGCGGCTATTCCTACATGAATAGATCTTGTCTACATCATGTCATCATTCTTATTGCATTACTCCCTTTCTCCATGAACTTAATACACTAGATGCATACTGGATAGCGGTCAATGTGTGGAGTAATAGTAGTAGATGCAGGCAAGAGTCGGTCTACTAATCTTGGATGTGATGCCTATATATTGATCATTACCTTGTATATCATCATAATTATTCTATCTTCTATGAATTGCCCAACAGTAATTTGTTTACGCACCGTGTGCTATTTCTTGAGAGAAGCCACTAGTGAAATCTACGGCCCCCGGGTCTATTCTTTATCATATTTGCTTTGCGATCTATTTTTATTCGCTTTTATTTTCAATCTATTATTCTAAAAACCCAAAAATACCTTGCTGCACTTTTTTATTACTTATTTTATTTTGCATTTTATCGAGATGTATTTATCCAATCTACACAAATTTTATCCCGTTAAGTTGACAATTTCTGGCGCCGTTACCCGAAGAGGGATTGACAACCCCTCATAAGCGTCGGGTTGCAAGTATTTGTTCTTTATGTGCAGGTACCGTTTACATAGTGTTGCTTGGTTCTCCTACTGGATTGATACCTTGGTTTCATAACTGAGGGAAATACCTACCGTAGCTGTGCTGCATCATCCCTTCCTCTTTGGGGAAATACCGACGTAGTTCAAGCGACATCAAAAGGAATTTCTGGCGCCGTTGCCGGGGAGACATCATCAACATCTATCAGGTTCCTTATCACAAATCTCATCTCCTTGCAATTTACATTATTTGCCATTTGCCTCTCGTTTTCATCTCCCCCACTTCACAAAAAAATTGCCGTTTTACTCGCCCTCTTTTTCGTTTGCCATTTTCTTGTCAGATCTGCTTTTATTTGCAATCTTGTTTGCATAGTTGCGATGTCTCAGAGAAAGTACTAGGAGGTTCCTTGCCCCAATATTTTGCTTGAAATTGAGAAAAGTACTAAGGAATATATGACTACATAATTTGAGCACAATAAATATTTTACCGAAGAACTTAAGGAACACTCTGTTGTGTTAGATGCTATAACAAAACAACTTGATGATATTAGTAGAGAAGTTTGCAATCTCCAATCCAAGTATGCTCATGCTGAAAATTTACTAGGCAAAATATCCGATGCACAAGCTACCCTAGTAAATCAAATGGCTGCTAAGCCAATTTCTTTAGAAGATAAAAATGATGAAGATCTTAAAGTGATTAGTGTTTCTTCTATTGATTCCTTGTTTAGTAAAATTAAAATTGATGATAAAGGGCCTGAAGAAGAGTCAACTTTAGTTAGAGGGTGTCCCGATAATTTGGAGGGTGAAATTCTTGATGAAAAAATTGATAAAAGTGGGTTTGGAGAGGTCAAAACTTTAACTAGTCATGTGCCCACTCTTTTGGATTACAAAGACTTTAATTATGATAATTGCTCTTTGATTGAATGTATTTCTTTGTTGCAATCCATGATAAATTCACCCCATGCTTATAAACAAAATAAACCTTTTACTAAACATATCGTGGATGCCATGATGAAAGCCTTAGAAGAAAAATTGGAGTTGGAAATCTCAATTCCTAGAAAATTACATGATGAATGGGAACCTACCATTAAATTCAAGATTAAAAATTATGAGTGTTTTGCTTTATGTGATTTGGGTTCTAGTGTTTCCACAATTCCAAAATCTTTATGTGATGTGCTTGGTCTTACCGATATTGAAGAATGTTCTCTTAATTTGCACTTGGCGGATTCCACTGTTAAAAAGCCTTTGGGAAGAATTAATGATGTTCTTATTCTTTCAAATAGAAATTATGTGCCCATAGATTTTATTGTTCTTGATATTGATTGCAATCCGTCTTGTCCAATTATACTTGTAGACCGTTTTTACGTACTATTGGCTCCGTGATTGATATGAAAGAAGGCAACATTAAATTTCAATTTCCACTAAGAAAGGGTATGGAACACTTCCCTAGAACAAGAATTAAGCCACCATATGAATCAATCATGAGGGCATCCTATGGAACAAAAACTAAAAATGGCAATACTTGAATCTATGAATTATGCCTAGCTAGGGGCGTAAAACGATAGCGCTTGTTGGGAGGCAACCCAATGAATAAAATTTATTTTTGCCTTTTTCTTTCTGTTCTTGAGTGTTTACACAATTATGCCTCTGTTATGATTGTGTTTTTTACGTTTTAATTAGTATTTGTCCAAGTAAAGCCTTTGGGATAGCTTTGGTGATAGTTGATTTGATCCTGTTGAAAAACAGAAACTTTGTCCAGTAACAGAATTGTTTAAATTCACAGAAGCGACGAAAAATTCTGAATTTTTTAAAAAAGATTGATATACAAATTTAATCTGTTTTTATAATTTTTCTGAATTTTTGGAGTTACAGAAGTATGAGAACAATTCGCATCTTTACAGACTGTTCTGTTTTTAACAGATTCTATTTTCTTTGTATTGTGCGCTTATTTTGATGAATCTATGGATTGTATTGGGGGGTATAAGCCATAGCAAAGTTAGAATACAGTAGATGTAATGCAATAACAAAATTTGAATTGGTTTTCAACAGTACTTAAAGTAAATATTGGTTTTCTTATACTAACGGATCTCACGAAGGTTTTGTTAAGTTTTGTGTGATTGAAGTTTTCAAGTTTTGGGTGAGATCGTGATGGATGAAGGAATAAGGAGTGAAAAGAGTCTAAGCTTGGGGATGCCCCATGGCACCCCAAGTTAATATTCATGGAGAAACAAGCAACTAAGCTTGGGGATGCCCCGGAAGGCATCCCCTCTTTCTTCTAACGACCACCGGTATTTTACTTGGAGCTATATTTTTATTCGTCACATATCATTAGTTTTGCTTGGAGCGTCTTGTATTATATGAGTCTTTGCTTGTTTTGCTTTTTAGTTTGTCACAAGTATCCTTGCTGGACACACCTATTTGAGAGATCCAAAATTATGCTATGATTTGTTAGAATTGCTCTTTATGCTTCACTTAAATTTTTTTGAGCTATGGAATTGCTCTAGTGCTTCACTTATATCCTTTTGAGCACTGTATGCTTTAATATTTTTGAAGAAATGCTCTCATGCTTCACTTAGATTTATTTATTTTAGAGTTAGTAATTTTTGAAGAAATTCTCTCATACTTCACTTATATTATTTTGAGAGACGAAAAATTTTATGCTCATGTTCTTCACTTAGATTTGTTTGAGCTTGTCACAAGAAATTGCAATATATGAAACTAGTCCCAAAGTGATAGATATTCAAGAGGGATATAATAAAAACTTTCATGAAGATCATTGGACAAAATAAACTTGATTCTTTGTAATAGTTTTGAGATACGATGATAGTGATATGTGAGCCATGTTGGTGAGTAATTATGCTTTAGTAAGAATATTGGTGTTAAGGTTTGTGATTCCCTATGCAGGAACGAAAGTCAATAGTTATGCAATGAAATTACATCCTACTTGTGGTGCATTATTCGGTGTTAGTTATGCTTAATGCTCGCTTATGTGATTTTTTGTTTCTTGGTTGGTTGCTTCTCAATCTTTTTGCTAGCCTCCACTTGTACTAAGTAGAAATACTACTTGTGCACCCAAAATCTTTAAACCCAGTTTTGCCATATGAATCCACCATACCTACCTATATGCGATATTTTGGTGTTGTTCTAAGCAAATTTGTATGTGCCATCTCTAATTTTCAAAATGAATTTCCTTTTTGTGTGCCCGTACCGCTCATGAAGCGGCAGGGGGTGGCCAATATTTTCCATGCTAAATGTGTTATTCTCAAGATGAGTGTTTATTCACTTGTCATTGCACGAGAGTACAGCGGTAATAGGGATGCCTAGTCCCGAAATGAAAAGGAAATTTACTTTATGTTGTCAAATAATAGATTCCTTGGAAAGTGTTGGTATGGAACGCACCCGTGGATACGGATACCCATGGATTGTGAAAGAATGGTGGAAAAAGGAATAAAATTTATTTTATGTTTGGGAACTGCCTATGATATATCTAGCATGGAAAGTGTTGGGAATTACTCGGTCGTTTTCATTGACGGGAAAAGTATGCCTCTCAAAAAAAATTATCTCTCAATTTAAGCTTTGAGCGATGGTACCTCTACAAATCCCTACTTCCCTCTGCGAAGGGCCTATCTATTTACTTGATGCAATTTTTTTTATTTGAGTCTCCATCCTCTCTTATAAAGCACCAACTAAGGGTAACTATGATCGTACTTGAGCATTGGATGTAGCTAATATGCGAGTGTGTTTCATGAATGGATCAATGATTGAGCATGATGGGCTAGGGATAACTTTCTTTAGTGTTGATATTTTGAAAGACATGGTTGCTTGTTGATATGCTTGAGTATTGAAATCTTCATGTCAAAACAATATTATTGCTTTGAACCATATAAAAGTCCAAATGTCCATGCTACAAAAGAAAAGAATATGTGATGAACATGTTAGGCAGCATTCCACATCAAAAATTCTATTTTTATCATTTACCTACTCGAGGATGAGTAGGAATTAAGCTTGGGGATGCTGATACGTCTCCAATGTATCTATAATTTTTGCTTGTTCCATGCTGTTATATTATCATTTTTGGATGTTTTACAATCATTTTATAGCAACTTTATATCATTTTTTGGGACTAAACCTATTGACATAGTGCCTAGTGCCAGTTGCTGTTTTTTGCTTGTTTTTTACTTCGCAGAATATCAGTACCAAACGGAGTCCAAATGCAGCGAAACTTTTTGGAGATTTTTCTGGACCAGAAGACACCCAGTGGGCCAAAGAAGTACCAGAGGGGAGGCCCGAGGTGGGCACAACCCACCAGGGCGCGCCAGGAGGCCCAGGCGCGCCCAGGGGGGTTGTGCCCCCCTCAGTGACCCCCTGCACCGCCTCTCACCCTATAAATTTCTAAATATTCCAGAAACCCTAGGGGAGTCGACGAAACACAATTCTAGCCGCCACAAGTTCCAGAACCACGAGATCCAATCTAGACACCATCACGAAGGGGTTCATCATCCTCATTGGTGCCTCTTCGATGATGCGTGAGTAGTTCATCATAGACCTATGGGTCCGTAGGCAGTAGCTAGATGGCTTCCTCTCTCTCTCTTTTGATTCTCAATACAATGGTCTCTTGGAGGTCTATTTGATGTAACTCTTTTTTGCGGTGTGTTTGTTGGGATCTGATGAACTTTGAGTTTATGATCAGATCTATATCCATGAATATTATTTGAGTCTTCTTTTGATCTCTTATATGCATGATTATTTATAGCCTCGTATTTCTTTTTCGAATCTTTGGTTTAGTTAGGCCAACTAGATCGATTTTTCTTGCCATGGGAAGAGGTGCTTTGTGATGGGTTCGATCTTGCGGTGTTCTTTCCCAATGATAGAAGGGGCAGCAAGACACGCATGTATCGTTGCTATTAAGGATAAAAGGATGGGGGCTATTCCTACATGAATAGATCTCGTCTACATCATGTCATCGTTCTTATTGCATCACTCCATTTCTCCATGAACTTAATACACTAGATGCATGCTGGATAGTGGTCGATGTGTAGAGTAATAGTAGTAGATGCAGGCAGGAATCGGTCTACTAATCTTGGACGTGATGCCTATATATTGATCATTTCCTTGGATATCGTCATAATTATTTGATATTCTATCAATTGCCCAATAGTAATTTGTTTACCCACCGTGTGCTATTTCTTGATAGAAGCCACTAGTGAAATCTACGGCCCCCGGGTCTATTCTTTATCATATTTGTTTTGAGATATATTTTTATTCGCTTTTATTTTCAGATCTATTATTCCAAAAACCCAAAAATACCTTGCTGCACTTTTTTATTACTTACTTTCGTGTTTTATCGAGATCTATTTATCCAATCTACACAAAATTTATCCCGTCAACTTGACAATTTCTGGCGCCGTTACCCGAAGAGGGATTGACAAACCCTCGTAAGCGTCGGGTTGCAAGTATTTGTTCTTTGTGTGCAGGCACTGTTTACATAGTGTTGCTTGGTTCTCCTACTGGATTGATACCTTGGTTTCATAACTGAGGGAAATACCTACCATAGCTGTGCTGCATCATCCCTTCCTCTTTGGGGAAATACTGACGTAGTTCAAGCGACATCAGCCGTGCAGATTGGGTTTGAGCCACAGCTGCACAGGAATATTGAAGCATACATGGATGATATCATGGTCAAAACCAGAGACAAATCTTCATTCATAGAGGATCTAGAAGAAACCTTCACAAACTTGTGGAAGATGAACTTGAAGCTTAATCCAGAGAAATGTGTATTTGGCGTTCCATCTGGCAAGCTCCTTGGGTTATTTGTGTCTCAGCGAGGGATAGAAGCCAACCCCGACAAGATCAAAGCAGTAAAGCAGATCAAAGCCCCGAAGACAATTAAGGATGTGAGGTGTTTGACTGGCTGTGTAGCCACACTGAGCAGGTTCATTTCTAAATCCGCTGAGCGCGCCCTGTCGTTCTTCAAAATTTTGAAGAAGGTCGGTCCAGTAAAATGGACTCCAGAGGCCGAGGCTGCACTGCAGGATTGGAAAGCTTACCTTTCTTCTGCTCCAACCTTGGTCGCACCCAAGCCACGAGAGTCGTTGTTGCTATACCTGGCGGCAACAAATCAAGTGGTTAGTGCAGCGTTGGTAGCGCAGAGGGAAGCGAACGGCGAAGAAGCTACTGCGATAGAATCATCCGGTGACAAGCCAGCTTTACCCCCGGCAAGGTCTGCCGGCGGCAATGAGGGGAAACCACAAATCAGCGCTGACGAACAGGAGGGTGTGGCAAGAAAGAAAATGGTGCAGTGACCAGTTTACTTTGTCAGCTCCCTCCTGCAGGGGGCTAGATCAAGGTACTCTGGGGTCCAAAAGCTGATCTTTGGCCTTCTCATGGCCTCGAGGAAGTTGTGCCATTTCTTTCAAGCACACGAGATCATTGTTGTGACTCGCCTCCCACTACAGCGTATCTTAAGGAACCTCGAGGCCACCGGCAGGATAGTAGAATGGGCTCTGGAGCTGTCAAGTTTTGCCTTGAAGTTTGAGAGCACAACAACTATCCAAAGCAGAGCGTTAGCAGAATTCATAGCAGAATGGACGCCAACTCCAGATGAAGAACTTGTGGAAACTGTCCTCCCCGGCAAGGAGGCCCCGAAGGAATGGATCATGTACTTTGACGGTGCTTTCTCACTCCAAGGTGCTGGCGCAGGAGTGTTACTCGTTGCGCCCACCGAAGAACACCTCAAGTACGTCGTCCAAATGCATTTCCCCAGGGAAGACGCCACCAACAACATGGCTGAATATGAAGGAATCCTTGCCGGGCTCCGGATTGCTGTCGAGTTGGGAATCAAGAAGTTGATCATACGCGGCGACTCCCAGCTTGTCGTGAAGCAGGTGAACAAGGATTATCAGAGCCCGCTGATGGAAGCATACGTGGAAGAGGTGAGAAAGCTGGAAGAGCACTTCGATGGGTTGCAAACACAACACGTACCCCGTGTGGAAAACAGCATCGCTGATCACCTATCGAAGTGCGTGGCACAGAAGCTTCCTGTGGAACCAGACACTTTTGTGCTCCACCTCACCCAACCAACAGTTTCTTTGTCAGCCTTGGCCAGAAAAAGAAGGAAGCTCAACACCAGCAAGCATTTCCCGGCAGAGCTCCCTAGAGCCGCTGGTGAAAAGGCTACCGGGGGAGATCCTGTGCTGGAGGAGGAGCCACACTCTCAAGCCGAATCCTAGGTTCCTGCCATTGAAGAGCATGCTTCCACAGCTGAAGAGATGCCTTTGGTCCTTGTCGTCGAGCCCCAGGCTCCGGTATGGGCACAACACATAGTCCAATTCTTGCAAACTGGAGAACTTCCTGACGATCCAGAGCAATCTGAGAAAGTAGCCCAGCAGTCAAGTATGTACCAGTTTGTGGACAACATTCTGTATAGAAAGAGGTCGAACGGCGTGAAGTTGAAGTGCATCAGTCGAGAGGATGGACTAGAGCTGTTGGCAGAGATACATGGAGGCGCGTGTGGCTCACATCTGGGATCAAGAACACTTGTCAGGAAAACTTTCCAGCAAGGATTCTACTGGCCCACTGCCCTCCGGGATGCAACTGAGCTCGTCACCAAGTGTGAGGCATGCCAGTTCCACTCCAAGAATATCCATCAGCCAGCCCAAGCCTTGCATACCATCCCTTTGTCCTGGCCTTTCGCGGTCTGGGGGCTCGACATCTTGGGCCCCTTTCCCCGTGCTACCGGGGGCTTTGAATTCTTGTACGTTGCAATCGACAACTTTACAAAGTAGCCCGAAGTGGAACCAATGAGAAAGGTGACGGCGCAGTCAGCTATCAAGTTCTTCAAGGGACTGGTGTGTCGTTTTGGAGTGCCCAACAGGGTAGTCACCGACAACGGCACCTAGTTTACAAGCTGTGCCTTCATGCAGTACATCCAGAGCCTTGGGAGCAAGGTCTCCTTCGCCTTCATTGCCCACCCAAGGAGCAACGGACAGGCTGAGAGGATGAACGCTGAAGTACTGCGTGGGCTGAAGACAAGAACCTTTGATAGACTGTGAAAATGCGGCAAGCGCTAGATTGATGAGTTGGTGGTGGTTCTTTGGTCAATCAGAAGGACACCAAATCGAGCTACTGGCTAGACTCCCTTCTCCCTGCTGTACGGGACTGAAGTAGTGCTCCCCATGGAACTCATATACGGGTCGCCTCGGGTACTTGCCTACGATGAAGTAGCGCAAGGGCAGCTACGACATGACGATGCCATGCTCCTCGAGGAGAACCGTCTCCGGGCAGCTGTATGTGTTGCACAATACCAGCAGGCCCTGCACCGCTACCATAGCCGTAGGGTCCAAGCCCGGAGCCTTAAGGAAGGTGACCTTGTCCTTAGGCGCGTCCAATCTGCCAAGGGTTCCAACAAGTTGACACCAAAGTGGGAAGGCCCTTACCGGGTAGTACGTGTCACCAGACCCGGTGCTGTCCATCTGGAGACCGAAGATGGCATGCCAATGCAAAACTCATGGAATATTGAGCATCTTCGTAAGTTCTACCCATAAGGCGCGGTAGCCGGGCCTTGCCCCGGCAACATGTTTTGTACAAGCATAGTCCCCTGGACTTGTAACCCTTTGTACAAAGCCAGGCGAAGACCCTGTGCAAAGATAATAAAATGAAGTGCTGGCACACAACTTGCATGCATGTTTACTTAAGTATGATTTTGCTATGATAACTAATCCTTTGAGGAGGATCGTATGTTGTTGTTTTCTCCCCTGCACTAACAGTAGGGCCCCCGCCGCGGATGAACTCCCCGAAAGGAAGAATTGAGAACGAGCCAGCATATCGATCCCCGGCAACTCCCTTCTTATCGGGAGCGATAAGAAGGACAACAAACGCAGATAAGTTCCCCTCGCCATCCATAGTGTGTTCCTGTATGAAAAGCTTGTGCGTAGGAAAACCTTGTCGCTCCCAACATCTGTGCTCCCATCCTTTGAGTTGAAAGTTTCTTCAGCCAGGATGGTTGCAGTAGCATTTGGGGGGGTGTCATGGGAACAGATCTGACAGTAGAGGATAGGGGTACGTATAGGAGGGCAGAGCCTAGCTACGGCGAGGCTGTACACTCGGATTTACGAGTTCAGGCCCCTCTCGGAAGAGGTAAAGACCCTACGTCTCGGTGCTGCAGGAGCTTTGTTATCTGGAGTGTTGAGTTACAGGGGGTGTGAACCCTTGTGCAGGAGCAGAGGGGCGGCTTATATAGAGTCTGCTGGGCCCTCATGAATGCCCCATTACCCAAGGGTTCAGTGGAGAAGTAAAGGGTGCGAGCGTTACTAGTAACGTCTGCATTTGATGCTCTTTATGGTGACGAACCGATTGCCCGACCGTTGCCATCCCAGGGTGGCTCTAGGTCTTCTGCCTTCGAGTGACGCTTGGTACTCCGAGTGAACAGGGATGGTCGAGTGGTGGAGAAGTTTCCGAGTGGATCCTGTATCCGAGTGACTTGCACGTTGCGGTCATTCCAGTCGGTGTCTCCTTTCTAACTTTGTAGTTCTTGGATTCCTGTATGTAATGCCTTTGGGTAGGGTACGTAGGTCAGGCCTGGGACCCTACCCTAGGTACATGTCCTCGTCATTAGCCCCCGAATGGATCGTGGTTCGAGTGAAAAGGATTGGTGCGGGTTCTGGCTAGACTCAGTGCCTCGGAGGCGCTTCAGAGCCCTGCAGACACCTGCGCTGCTTTAATTCTTTGTCAATTGCCTCGATTGATTCTGGTTTGATGTGCGACTGAGTGATCCCGAGCATCGGGTCGGACCCGAATGATCAAGAAGATCTTCCGACGCAATCGATCATACTGTCAGGCCCGGATTCCATGGGATTCGAAAATTTGGAGAAGCGCGCGGATCGGCAACGGCGCGGTAAGTGGGGCAAGTGGGGAGGGACTCCTCGATTTTTGCTCCACCTTTTTCGTCGTGTACTACACAGTCTTTGCTCAACGGGATGCGCCAGGATCTCGTGGGCCCAGCTGTCGGTGACTCAGATGCGCAGCTATAAGAGGCGACGCGACCGAAGAGCGGAACAATGCCCTTCTTTTCCCCCCTTTCGCTCGTCTATCCTCCTCTTCCGCCACCACGCTGCACAGATCCACTCGATGTCGACGACCACCGTGGAGATGGCGAAGGACAAGATGGCGAAGATGGAGTACGCCAAGAAGGCGGCCAAGGGGAAGAAGGCTTCGAGCTCCCGGGCCGCGCTACCGCCGGGCTGGATCCAGGGCGACTGGTTGCCGTCGACGGTCACGACAAAGGACCTCGACGGGCTCGCCGATGATGGCCCGATGGTCCCAGGCTCCTGGAGGCTGCCGGAGGAAGGAGAGGTCGAGCTCGCGCCACGGCCCAAAGAGCGGGTTCTTCTTCTCACTCATGTGGAGAGAGGTTTCTCTCTGCCCCCCCCCATCCATTTTTTTGAGGATTCCTGAATTTCTTCGGCGCCCAGCTTCATCATCTTCCCCCGAATGTTGTTTTGTATCTTTTGCCTTCATTTCCATGTGTGAAAACTTCTTGGGTTGTCATCCCCACTGGGGGCTGTTCAAGCATATCTTCACGTGTCGATCTCAGTCGGTCAAGAAAGCAAATCGGAGTGACGAGAGGACCCATGTGATTCAGATGTGTGGTGGCCTAGGTGTCCATATGAGAGGCAGGAGTGCGTTCCCCTCCATGACCTTTCCCGAGTCTGCTAGAGGTTGGCAATCGACCTGGTTTTACTGCAATGATGTTCCATCCTCTGGTTCATCGACTGGCCTTCCCCCTTACACATCAGCGAGGATCAACACTCCCCGCTCACTGGTCATGGCCAAGGAGGAGAAAGCTAAGGTAGAAGTCTTGGTAGAATCTGTAGTCGAGTTAATCCGGGGCGGAGTGACAGGCTTGGATTTGTTAGAGGTGTTCCTCAGTCGACGAATCCAGCCTCTGCAAGCACGCGACCATCCTATGTGGCTGTATACAGGCCCAGATGACTCCACTCGGACCCATCCAGAGGAGGTCAAGGATGAGACCGTGAAGCAATGGCTTAGCAGCATCACCGGGGCTCGTGACAATCCTCGTGGATCTAGGCAGATCTTGCCCTTCAATGCCGAGCACCTGCCAGGGGAGGTGAGGCGTGATTGTGTCGAGTGTTTTCTCTTTGGTTTCCAATCATCCGACTGAATTGACAAACCGACTGATTTTCATGTCTCGCATGAATTCACGAAGATGTTCTCGCCCGTGCCGAATGGAGTGCAGCTTGTTGAAGGTGCTGAGAGTGAGGGCGGGAGCGCTGAGGGCAGCTACGCCAAAGATACTGAGGGTAACAGTGACGACTCTGAAGACAGTGAAGAAGTCGAGTCTCCTCCTCACACCGAGTGCTGAACCAAGATCTGATTGCCAGCCAGAGCAAGGCCTTGGCGTCGAGTGTCAGGAACCCGAAGCAAACTCGGACAGCGACTCCGGATCTGACTAAGAAGTCTGCGAAGCAGCTTAAGGTTGTCCCACCGAAGCCTCGAAAGGCTCTACCCAGAATAAAGGTCACCGTGCCTATTGCCTCGATGTGAGTGTTCTTTCCGTCTTTCTTATTGTTGCAGACCTTCATTGTTTTACTGACCGAGTGAGATTTGAATGCCAAAGCTGCTACTTCTGCGACATTGCCCATGCAGATTGATGAAGAACATGCGGAGATGGATACCGCAAACGCAGCCAATTCCCGGCCAGGTATGACCAGTTTTCACTCCACTTCATCCCACTAATCGATTCAAGGGTCGACTGAGTTTTTGTTGTCGAGTGACTGCAGAGCCAACGAACATCATCCACCTTGCGGATGATGATGAAGACGAGCCTCAGAAGGACACAGGAGGGGAGGGTAGAACCTCGACCGTCTCCTGCAGCTTCACTAGGAGAGTGCTGTCGGGCCAATCGTCTCGTGCGCCGCCTGAAGTTGTGTCTCAAGAGCAAGGTGGTTCGTCTCGAGCTAGTGTTATCTTCGCTGCTCCTCTGTCGACTGCTTCACCTTTGATGTCGACTCCTCCTGCTTCAGGTCCAACTGGTCAACCTCAAGTGTTGATCCCTCCAGCTGCGTCACCGACTCCTGCGCCTACTGTATTCACTCTGCATCATGTTCCTGAAGACCAGATTGGGGCCAACAAAGAGGCAATGATTTAGGCCAATCTGATGATGCAGCGTCTGAAGGAGGCGTATGAAGCCAGCAAGCTGGCTTATGATGCCAGTGCAGCTCTTCAGGCGAATGTCCGAGTAAGTGCGATTGTAAGTTGATTTGTGATTGAGTTTTTTCCTGTTCGTCTTGATTCTGTACACCCACTGGGTGTTTTTGACTTATGATGGCAGTACTCATTTTCTCGTAGTTGTTCACTCGGACTAGTGGAATTGGATCTGGTGGGGGCACGCTGAGTGCACCCACTGGGTGTAGTCCCCGAGACCGCCGTCGAATGTTCGATTCGGCGGGGGTCTTAGAATATGTTTGCTTGTAACTCTTCCCTCGGGCCAGTCAGGCTGAGGCTGAGTGGAAATGGATCCAGTGGGGGCACACTGAGTGCACCCGCTAGGTGTAGTCCCCGAGACCGCCGTCGAATGTTCGATTCAGCGGGGTCTTAGAATATGTTTGCTTGTAGCTCTTCACTCGGGCCAGTCAGGCTGAGACTGAGTGGAAATGGATCTAGTGGGGGCACGCTGCGTGCACCCACTGGGTGTAGTCCCCAATACAGCCGTTGAATATTTGATTCGGTGGGGGTCTTAGAATATGTTTCCTTGTAGCAACTGGATTTGCTCCTCTCCACTCGGAAGTAGAGGGATATTTAAGAATCTTTTTCATTGTCAACTGAATTGTTTCTTTGCTGATCTCATAAAACTTGTGAGCTCGGGACCCAGTATGCTACCCTAGAGAAGGAGAAGATCCAACTACAACTAGACTTGGAACTGGCAAAAAGGAACTTGGATCATGCTCAGACGGAGGCAAAGACCCTAGGAGGTAAATCATGTCGACTGAGTGCACTGTTGTTCTTTATTTCTGTCCTTTGAGCCAAGTAGTTTCACTCGAACAGATGTGCGTAATGAAAACCGTCAACTTCAAGCGTGACTCAGAAATGTTATTTCTTTAGAAACCATGAAGCAGGCTCTGGAAGATAAGGACAATGCACTTGCGGGGGTGCAGAAGGTGGCTAGAGAGAAGACTGAGGCTGCTGAGGCAAAGCTAGCTTCAGTCGAAAAGTTGCAAGAGGAAAATGCATCCCTGAAGGTTGTCGTTGAGGAGGCGAAGAAGGAGGCTGCCCAGCTTAAGAAAGAATAGGCCGAGTGGGCCAAGAAGAATGAAGATCAGGCGAGTGCTTTTGAATTGGAGAAGACAGCCCTGAACGACAAGGTGAACCAGCTCACTCAGAAGAGGGATGCGCTGGAGAAGTATCTGGGAGGCTTTGCGAAGAAGATGTATGGCATGCCTGAAGGTACCTCTTTTTTCTCGAGTGAATTTCTGCGAATCTCGAACGCAATGGTGTAACTAATCTTTTCTTTCCTTTCCATACAGAATTCTCTCAGAACTTTGGGGAGGAGACTGATCAGATTGAGACGGATCTGGATCCCACCAAGTCACTCGTCAAGGATGCAGTGGCTCTGAACATGCTGTGACTTGAAGCTCGTCTCAATGATGTCCGGGGGTACATCACTCGTCTGAGGGCAGCGCTGGCAAAGATAGACAAAGAATTGTGGCCTGAGGATACACTTCAGAATGATCTCGAGTCAATGATGACTCGACTCGATGAGATCCCTAGTCGAGTGCAAGCATGGAAGAAGTCTGCCGCCCGCTGTGAGGCCGATGTGGCACTCTCACTTGTCCAGGTCCATTGCAAAGATGTCAAGGAAGACAAGCTGAAGGCTCTCCAGGTGGCGAACACGAAGAAGCTCAAGTTTGAAGACTTCATGGAGACTTTCATTGAGGCGGCCACTCGGATTGCGGATGGCATAGACTTGGACACCTTCGTCGAGCCTGCGAGTCCCACCGGTGCTTGAAAACTTTATGACCTGAGTGTCTTCCAGTCGGAACTCATTTGCCTCGGTATGCCAAGTGATTTTGTAATCGTTAAAACTCCTTTGGGCTTTCTGCTCGAGTACTTTTATCTGCACTTGAGAACATTTATCTGCACTTGAGGTTCTGGGTTTATCTGAATGTTGCCTTCTAGTTTCTTACATAGTTTAGTTTATTTTGGCTGGTTTGCAGCAAAGTCCTCGAGTGAGAGGGATGATCATCACTCGGAGTGATTTTAACTTAGGCGAGGACTGGCTCGCGGCTAAGCCTCCAAGTGAGAGGGATGCTCAACACTCGGAGAAGTTTTTAACTTAGGCAAAGACTGGTTCGTAGCTAAGCCACCGAGTGGGAGGGATGCTGCCACTCGGAGAAGTTTTTAACTTAGGTGAAGACTGGTTCGCAGCTAAGCCCCCGAGTGGGAGGGATGCTCGCCACTCGAAGAAGTTTTTAACTTAGGCGAAGACTGGTTCACAGCTAAGCCCCCGAGTGGGAGGGATGCTCGCCACACGGAGAGGTTTTTAACTTAGGCGAAGACTGGTTTGTAGCTAAGCCCCCGAGTGGGAGGGATGCTTGCCACTCGGAGAAGTTTTTAACTTAGGCGAAGACTGGTTCATAGCTAAGCCCCCGAGTGGGAAGGATGCTCGCCACTCGGAGAAGTTTTTAACTTAGGCGAAGACTGGTTCGCAGCTAAGCCCCCGAGTGGGAGGGATGCTCGCCACACGGAGAAGTTTTTAACTTAGGTGAAGACTGATTCGCAGCTAAGCCCCCGAGTGGGAGGGATGCTCACCACTCAGAGAAGTTTTTAACTTAGGCGAAGATTGGTTCACAGCTAAGCCCTGAGTGGGAGGGATGCTCGCCACTCGGAGAAGTTTTTAACTTAGGCGAAGACCTGTTCACAGCTAAGCCCCCGAGTGGGAGGGATGCTCGCCACTCGGAGAAGTTTTTAACTTAGGCGAAGACTGGTTCACAGCTAAGCCCCCGAGTGGGAGCGATGCTCGCCACTCGGAGAAGTTTTTAACTTAGGCGAAGACTGGTTCACAGCTAAGCCCCCGAGTGGGAGGGATGCTCGCCACTCGGAGAAGTTTTTAACTTAGGCGAAGACTGGTTCGCACCTAAGCCCTCGAGTGGGAGGGATGCTCGCCACTCGGAGAAGTTTTTAACTTAGGCGAAGACTGGTTCGCAGCTAAGCCCTCGAGTGGGAGGGATGCTCGACACTCGGAGAAGTTTTTAACTTAGGCGAAGACTGGTTCGCAGCTAAGCCCTCGAGTGGGAGGGATGCTCTACACTTGGAGAAGTTTTTAACTTAGGCGAAGACTGGTTCGCAGCTAAGCCCTCGAGTGGGAGGGATGCTCGACACTCGGAGAAGTTTTTAACTTAGGCGAAGACTGGTTCGCAGCTAAGCCCTCGAGTGGGAGGGATGCTCGACACTCGGAGAAGTTTTTAACTTAGGCGAAGACTGGTTCGCAGCTAAGCCCCTGAGTGGGAGGGATGCTCGCCACTCGGAGAAGTTTTTAACTTAGGCGAAGACTGGTTTGCAGTTAAGCCCCCGAGTGGGAGGGATGCTCGCCACTCGGAGAAGTTTTTAACTTAGGCGAAGACTAGTTCGCAGCTAAGCCCCCGAGTGGGAGAGATGCTCGCCACTCGGAGAAGTTTTTAACTTAGGACGAAGACTTGTTCGCAGCTAAGCCCCCGAGTGGGAGGGATGCTCGCCACTCGGAGAAGTTTTTAACTTAGGCGAAGACTGGTTCGCAGCTAAGCTACCCACTGGGGGTTTGAAACATGCACTTGTGCGAATGAAATCATTGAGGGACTGCAGGAGCCATGTCTTTGATAAGCAAACATTTCTTAAAGAACTCTTATTACATCTTGACAATTCAATCGTCAAGTATAGAATCGACGAAGAAGATATGCGTTCCAGGCACGCCGTTCATCGATCTTCTTTGCGAGGTTGTAGAGGTGGTAGGCTACATTATGTAACACCGTGGTGACAATGAAGGGGCCTTCCCACGCGGGGGCGAGCTTGTGCGGCCGCTGTTGATCCACTCGGAGCACGAGATCTCCCTCTTGGAATGCCCGACCCTTGACGTGTCTTGCATGGAAACGTCGAAGGTCTTGCTGATAAATAGTCGATCGTATCAGGGCCATCTCTCACTCTTCCTCCAAGAGATCCACAGCGTCTTGCCACGCTTGCTCCGCTTTGGCTTCTGAATAAAGTTCCACTCGGGGTGAATTGTGGAGGAGATCACTCGGCAGCACAGCTTCGGCTCCATACACCATGAAGAAAGGGGTGCGGTCAGTGGACTGGTTAGGAGTTGTCCTTAAACCCCACAGGACAGACGGTAGTTCGGTCACCCACGCTCCAGCTGCATGCTCGAGATCACGCGTGAGTCGTGGCTTCAACCCTTGGAGGATAAGGCCATTCGCCCTTTCAGCATGGCCATTCGAATGCGGGTGCGCAACGGATGCGTAGTCCACCCGAGTACCTTGGGTGGCACAGAACCTTCTGAATTCTTCCGAATCAAAGTTTGAGCCATTATCTGTGATAATGCTATGTGGGACTCCATATCTGAATATCAATTCGCTCATGAACTTGATGGTTGTTCGTGAATCTAGCTTCTTAATAGGCTTAGCTTCAATCCACTTGGTAAACTTGTCGACTGCCACTAGCAAATGAGTGAAACCACTCATGCCTATCCTGAGCGGTCCAACCATATCCAATCCCCACACGGCAAACGGCCATGCGAGTGGTATGGTCTTCAAAGCGGATGCAGGTTTATGGGACAAGTTTGCATAGAACTGGCATCCGTGGCAGTGCTGAACGATCTCTTTGGTGGCTTCATTGGCACGTGGCCAGTAAAAATCGGCTCGGTAAGCCTTGGCTACAATTGCCCGAGAAGACGCGCGATGGCCACAGGTTCCCGAGTGGATCTCCTCTAGGATCAATCGACCTTCGTCTGGAGAAATACATCATTGGACTACGCCAGTGACACTCTCTCTGTAAAGCTATCCATTCATCACAGTGAAAGCTTTGGATCTACGGACAATCTGACGCGCCTCGACTTCATCCTCTGGGAGTTCTTGCCTGAGTAAATATGCAATGTATGGCACTGTCCAGTCGGGGGTAATTACCAGAATCTCCATAACCAAGTCAATGACTGCAGGGACCTTGATTTTAGTCGAGTCAGAGGGACTTCTCGCCTGAGGAGGCTCTTCAGTGAAAGGATCTTCCTGCACTAACGGGGAATGGAGGTGCTCAAGGAACACGTTGCTGGGGATAGGCTTCTGAGTGGAACCGATTTTTTTCAAATCGCCAGCTGCTTGATTTTTGATTCGGGGAATGTGATGAAGCTCCAGACCCTCAAATTTATTTTCTAACTTTCTCACTGCATTGCAGTATCCTGTCATAGCTGGGTTTCTGACATCCCATTCTTTCATCACTTGATTGACTACCAGATCTGAGTCTCCGTATACCATCAGGCGACGGACGCCGAGTGAGATGGCCATACGCAACCCGTAGAGGAGTGCTTTGTATTCAGCCTCGTTGTTGGAAGAATCAAAGTGAATCTACAGGACGTAACTGAGCCGGTCGCCTTTTGGGGATACGAAAACCACTCCGGCACCAGAACCATTCAACATCTTGGATCCATCGAAGAACATAGTCCAGTGCTCCGGGTGAATCTCAGTCGGCTGCTGCTGTTCTATCCATTCGGCCAAGAAATCTGCGAGTGCTTGGGACTTGATTACCTTCTTTGCTTCAAACTTAATATCCAAAGGAAGGAGCTCAATTGCCCACTTGGCCACTCGGCCGGTTGCATCCCGATTGTTCATGATTTCAGACAACGGGGCGTCACTGATGACTGAGACCGAGTGTTCTTGGAAATAGTGTGCAACTTTCTTCGTTGTTAAGTAAATGCCGTAGACAAGT
This sequence comes from Thinopyrum elongatum, assembly GCA_011799875.1. Classification (NCBI taxonomy): domain Eukaryota; kingdom Viridiplantae; phylum Streptophyta; class Magnoliopsida; order Poales; family Poaceae; genus Thinopyrum; species Thinopyrum elongatum. The sequence goes on from CM022299.1 coordinate 303,834,840, forward strand.
TTCTGGTAATGAGGATACCTCTGCTTAGACGGAGTCAGGACTTCAGAGATGTAATACATGGGTCGTTGAACTTTGTAGGCCTTGCCTTCCTCTTCTCGCTCCACTGTGAGGACTGTGCTGACGACTTGGCCAGTGGCCGCAATGTACAAAAGCAGAGGTTCTTTGTTGTTCAGGGCAGCAAGCACCGGCTGGGTGGAGAGCAGGGCTTTGAGCTCAACAAATGCTGCTTCTACTTCGCGAGTCCACTCGAACGTATCGGACTTCTTCATCAGTAGGTAAAAAGGGAATGCATTTTCTTCGAGACGAGAAATGAACCGACTCAGTGCTGCGAGATAGCCTGTGAGCTTCTGAACATCGTGCATGTGCTCAGGGTGCTTCATTTGGACAATTGCGCTGATTTTCTCAGGATTGGCATCTATTCCTCGTTCGAAAACGAGAAAACCGAGTAACTTGCCTCCAGGCACTCCAAAGGTGCACTTGGACGGATTCAGCTTGATGTCGTACCTCCTTAGGTTGGCAAAGGTTTCAGCGAGGTCAGTCAGCAGGTCGGAACCTTTGCGTGACTTGACCACGATATCATCCATGTAGGCCTCAACATTCCGACTGATCTGAGTGAGCAGGCACTTCTGAATCATGTGCATAAAGGTTTCACCAGCGTTTTTGAGACAGAATGGCATGGTGACATAGCAAAAACACCCGAAAGGGGTGATGAAGGCAGTTTTTATTTCATCTGGTCCATACAGTCAGATTTGATGGTACCCAGAGTACGCATCAAGGAAAGACAGACGCTCGCATCCCGCAGTGGAATCCACTATTTGGTCGATGCAGGGGAGCGGAAAATGATCTTTCGGGCAGGCTCGATTGATATGTTTGAAATCAATACACATACGGAGTGACTTGTCCTTCTTAGGAACCATGACGACGTTAGCGAGCCACTCGGAGTGGTAAACTTCATGGCTAAACTCAGCTGACAGGAGCCGAGCTACCTCCTCGCCAATCGCCTTTCTCTTCTCTGCAGCAGAGCGATGAAGATGTTCCTTAACAGGCTTAGCCTTCGGGACAACCCTCAAACGACGCTCAGCCAGCCCCCTGGGCACACCTGGCATGTCGGATGGTTTCCATGCGAAGATGTCCCAGTTCTCACGGAGGAACTGGATGAGCGCGGCTTCCTATTTGCTGTGAAGTGTTGTTGAGATGTTAGTCGGAGCGGCTGCAGGATCTTCCGGGTGAACGTGAACTTGCTTTGTCTCTCCCACCAACTCGAAAGCAGCTTCAGAGGCTGGCTTCTTGGAACAAAGCAAATCAATCGGATCAGCATTTCTCTTGTACTCTTCCAATTCCACCATTGCCATCTGCTCATCAGCAATTTTGGATCCCTGCTGAAGGCACTCCTCGGCTCTCTGCCTATTCCCCGTGACCCTGATTACACCCTTGGGCCCAGGTTTCGTGGGAAACCACGGCCACCTATGGGGCCACAAGCCCCTTTTGGTTCGGCAGGGGGACTGAGCACGTTGCACAAAGAGCGGAGGAGCACAGCGCAGCGCGGCAGAGATCACACCGGCAGTTTTACCCAGATTCGGGCCGCTGCGAGGCGTAAAACCCTACTCCTGCTTTGGTGGATAGATGGTGGATGGTGGTGGAAACGCAGCGCTCTTGCCCGGCAGGGATGCCTCAGGGCAAGAGCAGCTATGCACATACGAGTGTACAAGGGTCTGAATCCTTTCTATGGTTGCCATGGGCCTCCTTTTATAGATCAAGGGGTCACCACAGTGGCCAATCAGTCATTGTGTACTGATTAGATAGCAAACAGCGCTATCATATCTACTCTGCAGACAGAGCAGTATGCACTAAATGCGCCGCTTAGCGTCACATCATGGCCTGCCCGGCATGCCTTGCCGGGCTGTTTGGCCACCTTCTCTCCTATCTGCATGACACATCGCTGGACGCGTGTCATTTGGAGGCGATTCCTGTAGGAAATGGCTGCCATGTGGCAAAAGGCAGCCACTTAGTCATTTTGGGGCTTGACACCGCACCGATCGATGACTTACATCGCTGTGAGGTGGGGCGGTGAAGCCTTGGCGGGGTGTTTTGACTTCGTAGGACCCGGCAGGCCTGCCGGGGCGGTCTTGAGGCTTGCTTCCGGGGCAACCTTGACCTCGCCAGGCTCTCCTGCCCGGCAAGGGAGATTTTCCCTTAGCGGTGTCTTGCTCCTTGGCTTGACTTGGTCTTCTCAACCTACCCTTTGATTCCTCAAAGAGCCTATCTCTTCATCTTGGCCTTGTCTTGGATGTTGCAATCTTGCCGGGTTCGTGGCTCGTTGTCCGTGCACAAGTCAGGGGAAAACATACACCCTTGTTTGTGTACCCCGACAGAAGCCCCCGGGCTTGAGCCATACGTGTTGCTGGGCACGTTGGGTTAGGCCCCAAACAGTGCACGAGCACGTGGCAAAAGAAGGTCGCGCCCATGGCGATCTGTCATGATGACCAGTCAATCCAATGTCCACTTCGCGCAATTACCGCGGGTTGTGGGGGCGTGGGACTTGTCTCAATTAATGTAAAATGGTAACTTTCTGAAGAGTCACACCCTTCCCCACGTCCTTTCCTTTAAGAGAGGAAAACGCGGAAGGGTACTGCTCATTCATCGTCTGCCTCGCCTCCCCACCATCTTCCTCCGCAAGCCAAGTAACTGCTCTCCTTCCTCGCCCGCACTCACCGCCGATCCCCTCTCTATTCCCTTCCCACACCCTTGCAGCATCTTGGAGACATGGGGAAGAAATTCGCCGCCAGGGGGGAGCGAGCGACCGCTGCGAAGGAGGCGGTCGCTGAGGGGAGCAAGAGGGCGTCGGAGCTGGACAGGAAGCGGATGGCAGATGTTGTCTTCCTTCCGTCGAATCTGGACGATGAAGTGCTGGAGGCAAGGTATGGATATCTGTGAGGGAGGGAAGTCCCGAATGGGCATGGCGCGCCCAAAGTTCTGGCGGAGGGGGAATAGGACCCGCCAGATTCGTACCGATTCTTGTGCGCGTACTTCATCTGTGGTCTCTGTCCCCCTTTCTCGGATTTCTTAGAAGCAATGATGGTGATTTATGGCTTCCATCTCTTGGATTTCACTCCAAATGCAATGGCGTGCATGGCGATCTTTGCTCACTTGTGCAAGAACTTTGTTGGAGTTGCTCCCAATGTTGATCTATTCAGGCACTATTTCATTCCGTGAGTGGAGAACAAAAACCACCGCTCCGGGAACATAAGTTGGATGCCACGGGTAGTGCCAAGGGAGAACTGGGATTACATCTCTGGCCAACAGCGCAGCAGATGGGAGGAGTGGAGAGGATATTGGTGTTGGATCCAGGACGAGGAGGCCCCAGATTTCTACCAGGCGCGGACATAATGCCTTGAGCGCGGCACCGACTGGAGGGAACTTGGCCTTACCGATGATAGGCTCCGCCCGGCAATAAACAAGATCACCCGTCTGAAGGCTGCCGGGCTAACTGTTGAGCATGTGGGGGCTGACTTCCTTCTCCGCCGTATCACGCCGTTGCAGAAGAGGGACAGGTTTGCCTGGCTCTATGGGGACGCCGCAGATAGGATGAGGTTACTTCCTGGCCTGGCCAACAACTTGTCAGTCTACGGCCATGCCTGGTGGTGTGACCAATTGTTTGGCAGCTTTGAGCTTTTCAAGTTGCCCGCCAACGTCATCCCTCTGAACATCAATTCCGCCAGGGACCAGATCTTGAAATGGATGCCACATTGCAATGCTCAAGGAGTTTCAAGTGACTGGCAGTTACCCTCGCTCGACGAAGAGCTGGCGTGGTCCTCCACCCTAGTGGAAAGAGCTACTACGGTGGAGGCCAACATGTAGAAGCGCACCTCCAGGGTGGAGGAGGCGTACATTAGGAAGCGGCTTGAGGAGGACAGGGCATCCCGAGCTGCAGCAGCGGCAAAGGCCGGGAAGGCAGCAAGGGGAAAGGAGAAGGCCGGCGACGAAAGTTCTTCGTGCGGCAGGGACAAGGCGCAAGTCTCGGAAGAGGTTGCCAGGGATGAGCCTATCGGGGACGAGCCTTCCGGGATCGAGGCTCTATATATCACGGTGGCAAAGGCTCTAGAGGAAGAAGAGGTGGAGGAGGTGGAGCAACCTGGAGAGGAGTGGCTCGCGGAAGGTCCTCAAGCCCCCAAGCCTGTCTTGGACCAACGCCCTCGTAGGCGGGCAGCAAACCGGGGAGCGGCAGTCTCCGATCCTGCGCCCGCCACCAAGAAGGTGAAGGAGACCACCACCAAGAGCAGCGTCCTCGAAGCTGCACGCCGCCATTCTCCTCGGCTTTCAAGGGCCAAGGCCCCTCCCGCCAAGCAGCCAACAGCCATGGAAGACGACTCCTTCTCCCAGTTGGGTTCGAGCTCTTCGCAGAGCTCGTCTTCGTCGGAACCCTCTGCATCTCAGCAGGGCTCAAAGTTGCTGGAGAGCTCAGCTCCTCTGCCTCAGAAGAGAAGCAGGGCACCTTCTCCGCCCGTTGACTTCGTGCTGAGCTCTATGCTCATCGACGAGGAGTAAGAAAGAACTCCCTCCCTTCCTTGCTGTTATTTCTGCATGTTTCCTTGCTTGTTGACGAATCTTTGCTTGCCGTCTTTATCAAGAAGGAAGAAGAAGAAGAACAGCCCCTCATTCACCGGACCAAGCGGCTCAGACGCACGGAGCCACCAAGGACAGTGGAAGGGCCAGGCCCGGCAGGGGACGGTGCGAGTCCCCCGGCACCAAGCCCCCAGTCTAGCCCCCAGCTTGAACGTGCAGGGGTGGTTCCTCCCGTCGAGAGCGACGGAGGAGAGCTCCCCACTACCGAAGCCAAAGGAGGAGAAGGAACCACCCCGGGCGAGCCTTTACAGGAGGGGACCACTCTGCCCATTGATCGGGTCGAGGGATCCCCGCCAAGGGTCTCCACGGAAGAGTCCGGCCTTGGCCTGGCAACTAATGTTGCCGGAGAGACTGAAGCTTCCGCCTGGCAGACCTCTTCGGGTAACTTATAAGCTCGTCTTTCCTTGTTTCCTCGTATCATCTTGCTTCGTACTCCTGACTTGTTAACAATTCTGTATTTCCGCCATTGATTACTGGATCTGCTTGCAGCCCCTTTAAGTGAGGAGCCAGATTTGCTGGATGAGGTGGCCAGCATAGGGAAGGACGCCACGGAGGAGGCCGCCAAGATCGCTGCCACAGAAGGGCAGGAACATGCTGCCAGGGGTGCCCTGGGACCCCTGAAGGAGTCTGAGAAAACCGCCAGTAGCACGTCTGGATCAGGGGTTGTGATTGAAGAGAAGATACCTCTCCAAACCATGGGTCCCCTTCCCCTGTTTGGCACCCCGGCAGGGGTCCCACCATCATTTTTGAGCCATCTGGCACTGGTGCTCATGCATCCTGGGCTTGGAGCCCCCGGCTCGTCAATGGCGATGAGCATGGAACTTGATGAAGAGCTTCAGCGCATTCTGGCGTCGCTATACCAAGGGGTCAAAGAGGTGGATGACTCCATCGCCGTTGCTCTGGATTTGTCCTTCATGGAGTCCATGGCGACGGGCATCAAAGAGATGCAGGATCGGCACAGCCAGAAATGGCAGGAGCTCAAGGAGCAGAGCAAGTCCGCCAATAAGGTGGACCAGGAGCTGAAGGACAACGGCGCCGAGCTGCGCGATTGGCACGGCAAGCAGTTCCAGGTCCTCTTGAGGCAGCAGGAGGCAGTCTCGATGGCGAGGGAGGATGTCATCGCTCGGGAGGCGCGCTTGGCGGACCGCAAAGTGCTTCTGGATGCCAGGGAGCAGGACATCTCTCTCCGGGAGGAGAGGCTCGAGGCTGCTCTCCGTGCTAAGGACGATGATCTGGAGGTCCTTGTGCAGCAGCGCACCAAAGAGTTGGAGGACATGCACAAGGCCGCCCTGGATGCCCTTACTGTCGATTCTGTCGCTCGGCTGAAGAAGCTTGCCAATGACCTTGCCGCTGCCTCTACCGCCAAGGTGGACCTCGACCAGCAGGTGGCCGAGCTGACGAAAGATCTTGCCGGGAGCGCCAAGGAGGTCGAGACTCTCAGGGAGGAGAAGCTGAAAGCAGAGATCCTCCTAAAGGATGTGCAATCACATCTCTCCTCCAAGAGCCAAGACCTTGAGAGCGCCAACGGTACCATCGAAGATCTGAAGGCTAGGATCGGCACCTTGGAGAGCTCGGCAGAATCCGGCAGGGTCCATGAGTAGCAGCTGACGAAAGACATGGACATCACGAAGCACCTCTGAAAGGATGCAGAGGACAAACTGGTGAACCAGTCTGAGCAGGTCGACCTCTGGATCAAGAGCTTGATTGACATTGCTGTGCGCCTCACTGCCCAGACCGCAGTGATGGGCATGGATGGGCCAGTCTACTTGGCCAGCAAGCAGGAGGCCCCCAGTGCTAAGCTAGGGGTCTTCTTCAACGAGCTGATCGACAAGCTGAAGGTGCATGAGGAGGGAAGAGCTGGTCACTTCGAGGCTGAATCCCGGAGGCTTGCTCGTAATTCCTTCTTCATGGTCCTGAGCAACATCGCCTGCCGCCACCCGGATCTCGACCTTGCCGATGGCTTCTGGAAGCCGCTGCACGGCATGGATGTTTCTGCTGCCGAGGAGAAGGCCACCCCTTTAGCCGACAGGGTCCTTGGCGTTCCTGTTGCTCCCTGAGGTCGCAAGGACCGGTCTTGAATTATGTCCGCTGATGTGTTGTTCTGTAATCAAAACATGATGCATGTCCTGTGTTTAGACATCGTACTATTTATGCTTGCGTGAAACTTGATGTCTTTATTAAATCTGAATTGCGTGTTTTATCCCTTTTGAATGTTACCCATCGGTGTTCGCATGATTAATCTCTATGCACGCTCTGGTTGCCTGCCGGTATCATATTGCCATGAAAGTCGTAAGGGTCTGGCCCTTAACATTTATCTTGGCGTGGATGCATCCCGGCAGGTTTTCCTTAGTAGTTTCCGATGCAGCCACCCATTCCACGAGCAGGCTATGAACAGAATGAGGGTGCAGACAAGAATCTAGTAAAGGTACCATCTTGTGAAATATTTCTTCACACGAACACTCCGGCATTCAAGGGATAAACAAACGCAAATTCTAGATTTTTAAGTAAAGCAAAGATTGTGTAGACTTAGCTCTTATCCGTGCTTCCATCTACTCCTCCCAGCTGCGGCCGCTTGTTGAGCTCGCATGCTCCGGGAAGGATGGTGCTGCACGTATATCGACTTCTAGCTCCCGGCAAGGGTCGGCTAGAAGTATATGTATCTTGTGGGCGGCAGGACGCGATGTTAGGCATGGCCGGTTCCTCTCTCTTCCTCTTCACACCTTTTGATCAATCCAACGGTAGTTGGCACGAAAGTCACGCCAACGGCCTTGCTGGAGCGTAGTTGCCGGGGCATCAACCAACGGATTTCCACCGGCGTTCTACCCAGGATTTCCCTAAGTAGGGTAAATGCTGGACCGAGTATCGCGCGGGCTCATCGACGTTGATGATGCTAAAACCCAAAGTAGCTCGATTATTTATAAGTGAGAGTGGCAGGGAGAGAAATCTGGTACCCTTGCACATCGCTCCTTTTCCCGAACAGGGCTCGCAGGGCGTTCCTGCTGTCTGATCCGTTCGGGGCGGTACTGTCGCCCTTGTCGCTAGCTTCCGCCGCCGCTGTGACCACGGCATACGGAGGTGGCGGAGGTTGGATGAGGTCAGCGGGGGAGCAACGTCGCTCTCCCGCTCCATCCCCGCCATTCCTTCGGGCGTCATGAGTGGTGACGCCATTGATGAAGATGACGCTCTACGTATACTTCTCGGGTTCGCGCAAGCGCAGACCACCTCCCTGGCGCGCCAAAGATGTCGTGGGAAACCACGGCCACCTATGGGGCCACGAGCCCCTTTTGGTTCGGCAGGGGGACTGAGCATGTTGCACAAAGAGCGAAGGAGCGCAGCACAGCGCGACAGAGATCACACGAGCAGTTTTACCCAGGTTCGGGCCGCCGCGAGGCGTAAAACCCTACTCCTGCTTTGGTGGATTTATGGTGGATGGTGGTGGAAATGCAGCGCTCTTGCCCAACAGGGTTGCCTCGGGGCGAGAGCAGCTACGCGCGTACGAGTGTACAAGGGTCCGAATCCTTTCTATGGTTGCCATGGGCCTCCTTTTATAGATCAAGGGGTCACCACAGTGGCAAATCAGTCATTGTGTACTGATTAGATAGCAAACAGCGCTATCATATCTACTCTCCAGACAGAGCAGTACGCATTAAATGTGCCGCTTAGCGTCACATCATGGCCTGCCCGGCACGCCTTGCCGGGCTGTTTGGCCACCTTCTCTCCTGTCTGCATGACACGTCGTTGGACGGGTGTCATTTGGAGGCGATTCCTGTAGGAAATGGCTGCCATGTGACAAAAGGCAGCCACTTAGTCATTTTGGGGCTTGACACCGCACCGATCGATGACTTGCGTCGTCGTGATGTGGGGCGGTGAAGCCTTGGCGGGGTGTTTCCCCTTCGTAGGACCCGGTAGGCCTGCCGGGGCGGTCTTGAGGCTTGCTTCTGGGGCAACCTTGACCTTGTCAGGCTCTCCTGCCCGGCAAGGGAGGTTTTCCCTTAGCGGTGTCTTGCTCCTTGGCTTGACTTGGTCTTCTCAACCTGCCCTTTGATTCCTCAAAGAGCCTATCTCTTCATCTTGGCCTTGTCTTGGATGTTGTAATCTTGCCGGGTTCGTGGCTCACTGTCCGTGCACAAGTCAGGGGAAAACATACACCCCTATTTGTGTACCCCGATAGAAGCCCCCGGGCCTTAGCCATACGTGTCGCTGGGCACGTTGGGTTAGGCCCCAAACAGTGCACGGGCACGTGGCGAAAGAAGGCCGCGCTCATGGCGGTCTGTCATGATGACCAGTCAATCCAATGTCCACTTTGCGCAATTACCGCGGGTCATGGGGGCGTGGGACTTGACGCAGTTAATGTAAAATGGTAACTTTCTAAAGAGTCGCACCCTTCCCCATGTCCTTTCCTTTAAGGGAGGAAAACATGGAAGGGTACTGCTCATTCATCGTCTGCCTCGCCTCCCCACCATCTTCCTCCACAAGCCAAGTAACTGCTCTCCTTCCTCGCCCGCACTCGCCGCCAATCCCCTCTCTATTCCCTTCCCACACCCTTGCAGCATCTTGGAGACATGGGGAAGAAAATTGCCGCCAGGGGGAAGTGGGCGACCGCTGCGAAGGAGGCGGTCGCTGAGGGGAGCAAGAGGGCATCAGAGCTGGACAGGAAGCGGAGGGCAGATGTTGTCTTCCTTCCTTCGAATCTGGACGGTGAAGTGCTTGAGGCAAGGTATGGATATCTGTGAGGGAGGGAAGTCCCGAATGGGCATGGCGCGCCCAAAGTTCTGGCGGAGGGGGAATAGGACCCGCCAGATTCGTACCGATTCTTGTGCGCGTACTTCATCTGTGGTCTCTGTCCCCTTTTCTCGGATTTCTTAGAAGCAATGATGGTGATTTATGGCTTCCATCTCTTGGATTTCACTCCAAATGCAATGGCGTGCATGGCGATCTTTGCTCACTTGTGCAAGAACTTTGTTGGAGTTGCTCCCAATGTTGATCTATTCAAGCACTATTTCATTCCGCAAGTGGAGAACAAAAACCACCGCTCCGGGAACATAAGTTGGATGCCACGGGTAGTGCCAAGGGAGAACTGGGATTACATCTCTGGCCAACAGCGCAGTAGATGGGAGGAGTGGAGAGGATATTGGTGTTGGATCCAGGACGAGGAAGCCCCAGATTTCTACCAGGCGCGGACATAATGCCTTGAGCACGGCACCGACTGGAGGGAACTTGGCCTTACCGATGATAGGCTCCGCCCGGCAATAAACAAGATCACCCATCTGAAGGCTGCCGGGCTAACTGTTGAGCATGTGGGGGCTGACTTCCTTCTCCGCCGTATCACGCCGTTGCAGAAGAGGGACAGGTTTGCCTGGCTCTATGGGGACGCCGCAGATAGGATGAGGTTACTTCCTGGCCTGGCCAACAACTTGTCAGTCTACGACCATGCCTGGTTGTGTGACCAATTGTTTGGCAGCTTTGAGCTTTTCAAGTTGCCCGCCAACGTCATCCCTCTGAACATCAATTCCGCCAGGGACCAGATCTTGAAATGGATGCCACATTGCAATGCTCAAGGAGTTTCAAGTGACTGGCAGTTACCCTCGCTCGACGAAGAGCTGGCGTGGTCCTCCACCCTAGTGGAAAGAGCTACTAAGGTGGAGGCCAACATGTAGAAGCGCACCTCCAGGGTGGAGGAGGCGTACATTAGGAAGCGGCTTGAGGAGGATAGGGCATCCCGAGCTGCTGCAGCGGCGAAGGCCGGGAAGGCAGCAAGGGGAAAGGAGAAGGCCGGAGACGAAAGTTCTTCCTGCGGCAGGGACAAGGCGCAAGTCTCGGAAGAGGTTGCCAGGGATGAGCCTATCGGGGACGAGCCTTCCGGGATCGAGGCTCTATATATCACGGTGGCAAAGGCTCTAGAGGAAGAAGAGGTGGAGGAGGCGGAGCAACCTGGAGAGGAGTGGCTCGCGGAAGGTCCTCAAGCCCCCAAGCCTGTCTTGGGCCAACGCCCTCGTAGGTGGGCAGCAAACCGGGGAGCGGCAGTCTCCGATCCTGCGCCCACCACCAAGAAGGTGAAGGAGACGACCTCCAAGAGCAGCGTCCCCGAAGCTACGCGCCGCCATTCTCCTCGGCTTTCCGGGGCCAAGGCCCCTCTCACCAAGCAGCCAACAGCCACGGAAGACGACTCCTTCTCCCAGTTGGGTTCGAGCTCTTTGCACAGCTCATCATCGTCGGAGCCCCCTGCGTCTTCACCGTCCGGATTCGAAGGAAGGAAGACGACATCTGTGGGGGAGGGAAGTTCCGAAGGGGCACGGCGCACCCAAAGTTCTAGTGGAGGGGGAACAGGACCCGCCAGATTCGTACCGATTCTTTTGCGCGTACTTCATCTGTGGTCTCTGTCCCCCTTTCTTAGATTTCTTAGAAGCAATGATGGTGATTTATGGCTTCCATCTCTTGGATTTCACACCAAATGCAATGGCGTGCATTGCGATCTTAGCTCACTTGTGCGAGAACTTTGTTGGAGTTGCTCCCAACGTTGATCTGTTCAGGCACTATTTCATTCCGCGAGTGGAGAACAAAAACCACCGCTCCGGGAACATAAGTTGGATGCCACAGGTAGTGCCAAGGGAGAACTGGGATTACATCTCTGGCCAACAGCGCAGCAGATGGGAGGAGTGGAGAGGAGATTGGTGTTGGATCCAGGACGAGGAGGCCCCAGAGTTCTGCCAGGCGCGGACGGAATGCCTTGAGCGCAGCAACGACAGGAGGGAACTTGGCCTTACCGATGATAGGCTCCGCCCGGCAATAAAGAGGATCACCCGTCTGAAGGCTGCCGGGCTAACCGTTGAGCATGTGGGGGCCTACTTCCTTCTCCGCTATATCACGCTGTTGCAGAAGTGGGACAGGTTTGCCTGGCACTATGGGGACGCCGCAGACAGGATGAGGCTACTTCTTAGCCTGGCCAACAACTTGCCAGTCTACGGCCATTCCTGGTTGTGTGACCAGTTGTTTGGCAGCTTCGAGCTTTTCAAGTTGCCCACCAACGTCATCCCTCTGAACATCACTTCCGCCAGGGACCAGATCTTGAAACGGATGCCACATTGCAATGCTCAAGGAGTTTCAAGTGACTGGCAGTTACCCTCGCTCGACGAAGAGCTAGCGTGGTCCTCCACCCTAGTGGAAAGAGCTACTAAGGTGGAGGCCAACATGTACAAGTGCACCTCCAAGGTGGAGGAGGCGTACATTAGGAGCGGCTTGAGGAGGACAGGGCATCCTGAGCTGCAGCAGCGGCGAAGGCCAGGAAGGCAGCAAGGGGAAAGGAGAAGGCCGGAGATGAAAGTTCTTCCCGCGGCAGGGACGAGGCGCAAGTCTCGAAAAAGGTTGCCGGGGATGAGCCTGCCGAGGACGAGCCTTCCAGGATCGAGGCTCTATATATCATGGTGGCAAAGGCTCTAGAGGAAGAAGAGGTTGAGGAGGCGGAGCAACCTGGAGAGGAGTGGCTCGCGGAAGGTCCTCAAGCCCCCGAGCCTGTCTTGGACCAACGCCCTCGTAGGCGGGTAGCAAACCGGGGAGCGGCAGTCTCCGATCCTGCGCCCGCCACCAAGAAGGTGAAGGAGACCACCACCAAGAGCAGCGTCCTCGAAGCTGCACGCCGCCATTATCCTCGGCTTTCAAGGGCCAAGGCCCCTCCCGCCAAGCAGCCAACAGCCATGGAAGACGACTCCTTCTCCCAGTTGGGTTCGAGCTCTTCGCAGAGCTCGTCTTCGTCGGAACCCTCTGCATCTCAGCAGGGCTCAAAGTTGCTGGAGAGCTCGGCTCCTCCGCCTCAGAAGAGAAGCAGGGCACCTTCTCCACCTGTTGACTTCGTGCTGAGCTCTATGCTCATCGACGAGGAGTAAGAAAGAACTCCCTCCCTTCCTTGCTGTTATTTCCGCATGTTTCCTTGCTTGTTGACGGATCTTTGCTTGCCGTCTTTATCAGGGAGGAAGAAGAAGAAGAATAGCCCCTCATTCACTGGACCAAGCGGCTCAGATGCACGGAGCCACCGAGGACAGTGGAAGGGGTGGGCCCAGCAGGGGACGGTACGAGTCCCCCGACACCAAGCCCCCAGTCCAGCCCCCAGCTTGAACATGCAGGGGTGGTTCCTCCCGTCGGGAGCGACGGAGGAGAGCTCCCCACTACCGAAGCCAAAGGAGGAGAAGGAACCACCCTGGGCGAGCCTTTCCAGGAGGGGCCCACTCTGCCCATTGATCGGGTCGAGGGATCCCCGCCAAGGGTCTCCACGGAAGAGTCCGGCCTTGGCCCGGCAACTAATGTTGCCAGAGAGACTGAAGCTTCCGCCCGGCAGACCTCTCCGGGTAACTTATTTGCTCTTCTTTCCCTGTTCCCTCTTATCATCTTGCTTCATACTCCTGACTTGTTAACAATTCTGTATTTCCGCCATTGATTACTGGATCTGCTTGCAGCCCCTTTAAGTGAGGAGCCAGATTTGCTGGATGAGGTGGCCAGCATAGGGAAGGACGCCGCGGAGGAGGCCGCCAAGATCGCTGCCATGGAAGGGCAGGAACATGGTGCCGATGGTGCCCTGGGACCCCTGAAGGAGTCCGAGAAAACCCCCGGTAACACGTCTGGATCAGGGGTTGTGATTGAAGAGAAGATACCTCACCAAACCATGGGTCCCCTTCCCCTGTTTGGCACCCCAGCGGGGGTCCCGCCATCATCTTTGAGCCATCTGGCGCTGGTGCTTGCGCAGCCTGGGCTTGGAGCCCCCGGCTCGTCAATGGCGACGAGCATGGAACTTGACGAAGAGGTTCAGCGCATTCTGGCGTCGCTATACCAAGGGGTCGAAGAGGTGGATGACTCCGTCGCCGTCGCTCTGGATTTGTCCTTCATGGAGTCTGTGGCGACGGGCATCAAAGAGATGCGGGATCGGCACAGCCAAAAATGGCAGGAGCTCAAGGAACAGCGCAAGTCCGCCAATAAGGTGGACCAGGAGCTGAAGGACAAGGGCGTCGAGCTGCACGATTGGCACGGCAAGCAGTTCCAGGTCCTCTTGAGGCAGCAGGAGGTAGTCTCGATGGCGAGGGAGGATGTCATCACTCGGGAGGCGCACTTGGCGGACCGCAAAGTGCTTCTGGATGCCAGGGAGCAGAACATCTCTCTCCGGGAGGAGAGGCTCGAGGCTGCTCTCCGCGCTAAGGACGATGATCTGGAGGTCCTTGTGCAGCAGTGCACCAAAGAGCTGGAGGACATGCACAAGGCCGCCCTGGATGCCCTTACTGTTGATTCTGCCGCTCGGCTGAAGAAGCTTGCCGATGACCTTGCCGCTGCCTCTACCGCCAAGGTGGACCTCGACCAGCAGGTGGCTGAGCTGACAGAAGAGCTTGCCGGGAGCGCCAAGGAGGTCGAGACTCTCTAGGAGGAGACGCGGAAAGTAGAGATCCTCCTAAAGGATATGCAATCGCAGCTCTCCTCCAAGAGCCAAGACCTCGAGAGCGCCAACGGTACCATCGAAGATCTGAAGGCTAGGATCGGCACCTTGGAGAGCTCGGCAGAATCCAGCGGGGTCCATGAGCAGCAGCTGACGAAAGACTTGTACATCGCAAAGCGCCTCCGGAAGGATGCAGAGGACAAACTGGTGAACCAGTCTAAGCAGGTCGACCTCTGGATCAAGAGCTTGATTGACATTGCTGAGCGCCTCACTGCCCAGACTGCGGCGATGGGCATGGAGGGGCCAGTCTACTTGGCCAGCAAGCAGGAGGCCCCAGTGCTAAGCTAGGGGTCTTCTTCAACGAGCTGATCGACAAGCTGAAGGTGCATGAGGAGAGAAGAGTTGGTCACTTCGAGGCTGAATCCCAGAGGCTTGCTCGTAATTCCCTCTTCATGGTCCTGAGCAACATCGCCTGCTGCCACCCGGATCTCGACCTTGGCGATGGCTTCAGGAAGGCGCCGCACGGCGCGGACATTTCTGCTACCGAGGAGAAGGCCACCCCTTTCGCTGACAGGGTCCTTGGCGTTCCTGTTGCTCCCCGAGGTCGCAAGGACCGGTCTTGAATTATGTCCGCTGCTGTGTTGTTCTGTAATCAAAACATGATGCATGTCCTGTGTTTAGACATCGTACTATTTATGCTTGCGTGAAACTTGATGTCTTTATTAAATCTGAATTGCGTGTTTTATCCCTTTTGAATGTTACCCATCGGTGTTCGCATGATTAATCTCTATGCACGCTCTAGTTGCCTGCCGGTATCATATTGCTGTGAAAGTCATAAGGGTCTGGCCCTTAACATTTATCTTGGCGTGGATGCGTCCCGGCAGGTTTTTCCTTAGTAGTTTCTGACGCAGCCACCCATTCCGCGAGCAGGCTATGAACGGAATGAGGGTGCAGACAAGAATCTAGTAAAGGTACCATCTTGTGAAATATTTCTTCACACGAACACTCCGGCATTCAAGGGATAAACAAACGCAAATTCTAGATTTTTAAGTAAAGCAAAGATTGTGTAGACTTAGCTCTTATCCGTGCTTCCATCTACTCCTCCCAGCTGCGGCCGCTTGTTGAGCTCGCATGCTCCGGGAAGGATGGTGCTGCACGTATATCGACTTCTAGCTCCCGGCAAGGGTCGGCTAGAAGTATATGTATCTTGTGGGCGGCAGGACGCGATGTTAGGCATGGCCGGTTCCTCTCTCTTCCTCTTCACACCTTTTGATCAATCCAATGGTAGTTGGCACGAAAGTCACGCCAACGGCCTTGCTGGAGCGTAGTTGCCGGGGCGTCAACCAACGGATTTCCACCGGCGTTCTACCCAGGATTTCCCTAAGTAGGGTAAATGCTGGACCGAGTATCGCGCGGGCTCATCGACGTTGATGATGCTAAAACCCAAAGTAGCTCGATTATTTATAAGTGAGAGTGGCAGGGAGAGAAATCTGGTACCCTTGCACATCGCTCCTTTTCCCGAACAGGGCTCGCAGGGCGTTCCTGCTGTCTGATCCGTTCGGGGCGGTACTGTCGCCCTTGTCGCTAGCTTCCGCCGCCGCTGTGACCACGGCATACGGAGGTGGCGGAGGTTGGATGAGGTCAGCGGGGGAGCAACGTCGCTCTCCCGCTCCATCCCCGCCATTCCTTCGGGCGTCATGAATGGTGACGCCATTGATGAAGATAACGCTGATGAAGATGACGCGCTACGTATACTTCTCGGGTTCGCGCAAGCGCAGACCCCCTACCTGGCGCGCCAAAGATGTCGTGGGAAACCACGGCCACCTATGGGGCCACGAGCCCCTTTTGGTTCGGCAGGGGGACTGAGCACATTGCACAAAGAGCGGAGGAGCGCAGCGCAGCGCGGCAGAGATCACACGTGCAGTTTTACCCAGGTTCGGGTCATCGCGAGGCGTAAAACCCTACTCCTGCTTTGGTGGATTGATGGTGGATGGTGGTGGAAATGCAGCGCTCTTGCCCGGCAGGGTTGCCTCGGGGCGAGAGCAGCTACGCGCGTACGAGTGTACAAGGGTCCAAATCCTTTCTATGGTTGCCATGGGCCTCCTTTTATAGATCAAGGGGTCACCACAGTGGCAAATTAGTCATTGTGTACTGATTAGATAGCAAACAGCGCTATCAGATCTACTCTGCAGACAGAGTAGTATGCATTAAATGCGTCGTTTAGCGTCACATCATGGCCTGCCCGGCACGCCTTGCCGGGCTGTTTGGCCACCTTCTCTCCTGTCTGCATGACACGTCGCTGGATGGGTGTCATTTGGAGGCGATTCCTGTAGGAAATGGCTGCCATGTGGCAAAAGGCAGCCACTTAGTCATTTTGGTGCTTGACACCGCACCGATCGATGACTTGCGTCACTGTGAGGTTGGGTGGTGAAGCCTTGGCGGGGTGTTTTGCCTTCGTAGGACCCGGCAGGCCTGCCGGGGCGGTCTTGAGGCTTGCTTCCGGGGCAACCTTGACCTCGCCAGGCTCTCCTGCCTGGCAAGGGAGGTTTTCCCTTAGCGGTGTCTTGCTCCTTGGCTTGACTTGGTCTTCTCAACCTACCCTTTGATTCCTCAAAGAGCCTATCTCTTCATCTTGGCCTTGTCTTAGATGTTGCAATCTTGCCGGGTTCGTGGCTCGCTGTCCGTGCATAAGTCAGGGGAAAACATATACCCCTATTTGTGTACCCCGACACCGGGCATCTTCAGCTTGAGATACATGTAACATGGACGGGCCATGAAACGTGCGTAAGCCGGTCGGCCAGGGATGGCATGATAGGCACTGTAAAAATCCACCACTTCAAATGTCAGCTTCTCCTTTTGAAAATTCTTCGAGTCACCGAAAACCACATCCAGAGCAATCTGACCGAGTGATTTTGCCTTCTTCCCTGGAATGACCCCGTGAAACTGCATGTTTCTCTCACTGAGTCGGGACATTGGAATGCCCATTCCCTTCAGGGTCTCAGCATAGAGTATGTTCAAACCACTCCCACCATCCATGAGGACCTTGCGTAACCGAGTGCCTCCCATAACCGGATCAACTACCAACGCCTGCCGCCCAGGGGTAGCAACGTGAGCTGGGTGGTACGACTGATCGAAAGTTATGGGAGTTCTCGACCACTTGAGGTATGTTGTAGTCGCTGGAACGACCATATTCACCTCTCAATTAATGACTTTCAGTCGGCTTTTGCTCTCGACGTCAACGAAAATCACCAGAGTGGAATTGACCTTGGGGTAATCCTCAGCCTTTTCTTCACCGTCATCTTCGTCAGGGCTCTTATCACTCGGCTGATCTTCGCAGAACTGTTGAATCAAAAATCTGCACTGTCGAGTGGTATGCTTGGGTAATATCAAGTTACCCTCTTCGTCTTTCTTGGTGTGAATGGCACATGGCAAATCGAGGATGTCATGTCCTGACTGATCCCTCTTCTTCTTGGGTATCCACTGCTCTTTGGCTTTCCCTTTGTACTTGGCCTGCGCAGCCACAGCGGCTGCTTCTGCCTTACCTGAACCGTCAGCTTTACGCTTCTGTTTCCAACTGGGATTATTGTTGTTAGTGTCATGTTCACTAGCTTTTCCTTTGCCACTGCAGAGACGATCTTCTTCTTTGCCATTCGCGTACCGAGTGGCTATCTCCATCATTTGGCTCATGGACAGGGTCCCAGATCGCCCAAACTTCAGGATGAGTTCTCTGTATCTGACACCATCTTTGAAGGCACAAACTGCTTGATGCTCTGTGACATTCTCAACCACATGGTGAAGCATGGTTCAACGTTGTATGTAATCTCTCAAAGTTTCATTCAGCTTTTGAACACGGTGCTGCAATTCAGTCAGCCCGGCGGGACGCTTGCAAGTGCCTTCGAATGTTTTGATGAACACTCGAGCCAAGTCCTCCTAGCAGTATATGCTAGCAGGAGCCAACTGGTTCAACCACGCCCGGGCCGCCCCTTCTAACATCAAGGGCAAATGTTTCAAGGCGACATAATCATTGCCTCTGCCAATCTGCACTGCCACTCGGTAATCTTCTAACCACGTCTCTGGCTTCGACTGGCCAGTGAACTTGTTCACCCCTACGGCTAACCTGAAGTTAGGTGGTATCTCTGCGGCTCGTATGGCTCTGCTGAAACGCTCGGGCCCTGAGATGAACACGCCACTTCCACTCGGACGATCTCTGTCTAAACCCTCTCGATGAGCCCTGCCTTTGTCAACCAGATTTTGCACAAGGACTGACCTTGCATTGAACCCAGGATCTCGGGGATCGACTGGCTCTCTCCGCTCGTCACCGTACGGGCGCCTATCGTCGTAGCGCCGGGGCGCGTACGAACCACTCCTCGGAGGGGGTGTCGGCACTCGACGGCGGTCATCACGGTGATGTCGAGGAGTAAACTGACCGTGGCCTTGATCCAGGTATTGATCCTGGTGGTAACTGCAATATTCACGCCGTGGAGGCGATCTTGGGCTGTGAGCCGACTGAACTGTGTCTGCCCTCACGGATCTGCTATGAATTCTGTTGCGCGACTGAGAAATGACCGAATTATGTTCCCCAGCCGCTCTGAGGAGTGCTCGGATCTGCCGTAGACCTTCTCCAGCTTCAGATCGGGACGGCTGGATAGAATCTGCAATGCGGGCAGCAGCTGCAACGTTCTGAATCAGAGTGCGGAATACCTGGTACTCATTTTGCGATCCACTCGAAAACAATTGCCGCTGCTGTCGATTGGAGCTTGGGGGTTGTCTGCGAGCGCAGTTGTCGAGTGACTTCTAGAGCTCATCGAGACATGTGCGCTCAGTTAGAGTGGTTATGCGCGCAGCTTCCAAAGGCTGGGCCTCGGCGGTCATGCCGGTGATGGGAGTCTGAAGGACTTGCTCGTTCCTGCGTTGCAGTTCTTCCCTTTGTTCCGCAGTGAGAGGTTGCGGGTAATACTCATTGTTGATGTGCGACGGACCACCGCTCCCATCTCCATCACGGGGAAATCCTGGTGGGCTACACTGAGAGCCAATCACAAGTACCTCTGCCGCTGGGTCATTGCTCTCGCACTCGGAAGGTGTATCTGAGTGATCAGACAACGGATCGATCAGGTCGTAGAGGGACTCATCGGGCTCAATTACCGCAATCAGCGGAGTGGATGACTGACGAGCCACCGCATGCCGCACCCACCGCTGGAGCCGAGAGCGACTGGATCGCTTGCGGCGGCAAGCAGTGGGGAGGGAAAACGCCACCGGAGCCGACTGATACTGAGTCGACGGCTGCCGGAGGAGGACGCCGCAGGAGCTTGCACGGAAGTGCACTGCCCCATGAATACGGAGCGCCTCGACGTCTAGAGGGGCTTCTTGGAGCCATGCTGAATCGTCAGTGACGAAGCTGAGAGCGCCGAGACGGATCTCGCGACCCAGGGACAGTCCGCCGCCGGAAACCATTATGAAGGAGTTCGAAGAACGCAACCACGCCGGAAGTCGCTTAGACGCCTGCCCCACGGTGGGCGCCAACTGTCGTGGGAACAGATCTGACAGTAGAGGATAGGGGTACGTATAGGAGGGCAGAGCCTAGCTATGGAGAGGTTGTACACTCGGATTTACGAGTTTAGGCCCCTCTTGGAAGAGGTAAAGACCCTACGTCTTGGTGCTGCAGGAGCTTTGTTATCTGGAGTGTTGAGTTACAGGGGTTGTGAACCCTTGTGCAGGAGTAGAGGGGTGGCTTATATAGAGTCTGCTGGCCCCTCATGAATGCCTCATTACCCAAGGGTTCAATGGATAAGTAAAGGGTGGGAGCGTTACTGGTAACGTCTGCATTTGATGCTCTTTATGGTGACGAACCGATTGCCCGACCATTGCCATCCCAGGGTGGCTCTAGGTCTTCTGCCTTCGAGTGACGCTTGGTACTCCGAGTGAACAGGGACGGTCGAGTGGTGGAGAAGTTTCCGAGTGGATCATGTATCCGAGTGACTTGCACGCTGCGGTCATTCCAGTCGGTGTCTCCTTTCTAACTTTGTAGTTCTTGGATTCCTGTATATAATGCCTTCGGGTAGGGTACGTAGGTCAGGCCTGGGACCCTACCCTAGGTACATGTCCTTGTTAGGGGGCTGACAGGGGCCGGTTTCCATCCATGCTCCTAACCCGTCAGAAAGGGTTCAGTAGCAGCAACGGAAGGGGCCAGCAAGGTGTCTTGCCAGGGAACCTTGTTTACTTGAAAGTATTGAGGGGCCATCCCTCAGCATGGGCATGATACATGCACAAGTGCCCGATAGGCATTCCTTTTTTCATTAATACCCGAATAAACAAGTAGAAATCATACAGGATACAAGCATGGATAGAGGATTACATAATTTGAACTAAAGTTTGGCAAATGCCTACATCTTTTGATTTAAAAAAAGATAAGTGCCCCGTAATGCCTTTCTTGTCCCTCCCCTCCTAGGAATTGCGTCAAGAAGGAAAGAGGGCAAAAGGAGCACCTAGGCAGAAGCCCAGCCCGACCCCGTCAGGACCAGCGGGATGCAGCCTGACAAGATCGGGAGGGCATCTCCCCGGCAAGGAAGAAGAGGCCAGGGACGAAGAGAGCGTCTAGGCGATGCCCTGGTCACCACCGCCATGACCAGAGGAACACGGCAGGAGGGACACCGGCAGGGAAGACGAAGCCGGGGTCCACGAGGAAGCCTGTCGGGGTCCAGCTGGTGGAAGCGGAGTCGATCAGGCCAAGCCCCCCCGGCAAATCGCTCTGCCGGGGGTCTGACTGTAGATGGCGGTGCTGCCGGTGCCTAGCTGACGGTGACGGTGCGACTGACGCTCAGCTGGAGTCCGAGCCGCCGTCCTCCTGCTCGGCGGCGGCGTCTTCGCCGTCAGTGTCCTCTTCGTCGCTGTCGCTCGAGGAGGAGCTTTTGTCATCAGTCGAGCTCTCCACGCAGCACCCTAAGCGAGCACCCGAACGCCCGAAGACCTTGATGGAGAGCAGATCAGCCTCCATTAACTTAAAATGAAGAAAGTGCCCCTCCGCCAGGCTATGGGCAAGTGCGAAGGTTTTCTAGCCACGCCGGAGAAGCATGACATGAGGTGCGGGGAACTCGACGTCCACCCGCATGTTGCCAGTACAGCAACCTCTCATGTGCAGCTTCAACCCGTGTGGTTGTTCAACCTCCACCACCCTTGCAAAAGGGCCAGGAAGCCGAAGACGGCTGCGCGGGGGCTCGCACAGCCTGACGATGAACTCCAGCGGTGTATCTCCAACATGACCCTCCATTGGGGCCAGAGCAGCTGGGGGAGGAGCGACAGGAGTGCCCCCGCGTCCTCCTCAGCCCCGAGCACAATGCCGGCCACGACCACGTCCCACAGCTCTGCCTCGTGCACTGGATCCTGCTCCTGCATCCTCAGCTGGGGTAGGGATACGGTGCCGAGAGCAGACCCTTGTCGCCACCGCCGGGGCTCGAGAGCACCCTCTTCCCCTCACCATAATGGGAGAATGGCACGAGAAGAAGAATAAGATGCATGGGGAGCCCTTCTGTTCACCTCTGCGCCCCCTTTTTATAGCGGGGTATGGCAGGGGGCTGGCTCCCCACCACCCTGTGGCAACCGCCCCACTTCTCCAATCTGATTCATTTGCGTCACCAACGACGCCCAAAATTGCCGATCGCCCTCTTGCGCCTATCTGTGGCGCTGAGCTTTCTACCATGGCACTCATTCCCGCACCCTGCGCATCCGCCACCAAACCGGCGCAATGCATGCAGCGTACATGGCGAAAACGATAGGAATAGTGGGATGGGTAAAATGGCAGTTACCTCCCCGAACCACGCAGATGCTTCAATCAACTTCCCGTGAACGTGGGCGTCCCTCAGTCCATTACATGGGTAACCCCACGTCATTCGACACCGCCCAGCTCGCGGAAAACACGGGAATCAATTCAATTTCAGGTTAATGAAGAAGCAAAGAAGATCTCAGAAACCTGGATCCAGCCGCACCTTGGTCAGGATGCCTGCCTGCACATTGTTAGGGCCTACCCCAACGATGCCCGGCGGCACATATGGGCCAGGCCCGGGGCCTACTGTCGGTGCAACAAACAATCGCGTTTGTCGACCGAGCTTGTGCGCAGGCGTGCTGACGATCATACACCCAACACCAATGCATGGCACAAGGACAGGCCAGAAAAGCCGCTCTTCATGAGATTAAGGAGAGCATTAAGCAGAACAAGATAGCCGAAGGCCATCTTGGGAAAGCCTTCCTTGCTAGGCAGGAGAGCCTGGCCAGGTCGAGGCCGCACCTGAGGGCAAGACCAGACTCGCCCCGGCAAGCTTGCTGGGGCCGCCAAGATCAAACCCCGCCAAGCTCCTTCAAAGGATCATCACCAAGATGCCACCGCTCCACCTCATCGCACCCGAGTCACTAATCAGTGCAGTGTCAAGGTGTTAAGCAACCAGGTGGATCCTCTCGAGCACATGGCGGCATCAAAGACAAAAAGATTAGCTTTATTGACATCCGTCCAGAAGGCGTGTCAAGCTGATAAGAAGAGACAGATAAGCGGCGCGACAGGCTTGCCGGGATTCACCCTCGGCACGACACCTAGCAGTGCATTTAATGCACTTTGTCCTAACTGCCAGAGTTAGGTATGATAGCATTGTTAGCTATCTAATCATACCCAAATGACTATTTTGCCACTGTGGCCGCCCCTTCACCTATAAAAGGAGGCCCAAGGCAACCTCGCAAAGGGTTCAAACACTTCGACCCCCAGCATTTGTAAGCTCACGTTGCTTTCCCCGAGGCACCCTTGCCGGGCCAGAGCGCGTCGAGCCTTCTTCCACCTCCAGGTTAATCCACCAAAGCAGGAGTAGGGGTTTACGCTGCAAAGCGGCCCGAACCTAGGTAAAAGAGAGGGAGTCCATTGTCATGATGTCCCCCACTGCTTCTGCTCTTTGTGCAACGCGGCCGTCCCCATGCCGAACCACAAAGGGGCACCCCTGCCCCATAGGTGATCGTGCTCCCATGCCGACAATCTACATCGGGTCCATGGGCATGAACACAAAGGTTCAAGGTCGACTCCCACTTCTTCAATGCCTAACCTTTCATTCACTTTTCGTCTTCGAAGAAGTTGTAGAGTTGAAAATTTATCCGACAAAACGCTAGTAGATATAACCCGCATAAACTTCGGGTTCACACAGATTAAGGAAGGCATAGGTTCAACCCATAGGGGCATCTTAGGAACATATACCATGAACTTCAGGAGTAAATAACTCAAGCTCGAAAGCCGAGCATGGTTGACAAAAGGAAAGGATACAATTTATTAAAGGCATTATGTATCAGGGAAAGAACTCGCAAGAATTTTGGATGTGAAGGACACTATCGTATAATAACCCAGCAATGGGTCTGGCGGTCCACAACGGGGCTGATGTGAGTATCGATACTCAATCAGAGGAAGAAGGAATGCAAAGGCATCGGATTATAGAAACATCTGAATACTTTGATGCTTAATACAAGGAATTATGATTTCCAAGACAGGGGATCAGAAGCAAATGCTCTGATCAAAGATGAGTAAGTTGAATAGACTTAGGGGCACAATCGGTCAAGGTTTGATTGACTGAAAACCAGCTCATATCTGGATTGACTTATGAGTCAGAAAGATAATTTACAAGGGTCAACTAATGATTGCGTGCATTCGCACACAATGAATCATTAGGATCAAAATGGAAATGACAAGGGATGCCAACGAAGACTACTAGACATATGGAATTATCCATAATGCACGCAGGCAAGAATTTCAAGAGCAATAGATTGCAGAGGATTCCTGAAGATCAGTAGCATTACAAAGTATTTTGTCAAACACATGAACAAGTGGGGATGAACGAATTCCCGGGTAAGGGCGAGTAGTTATTCATAAATGTATTCAGGCGACAAGGGACTACAAGGCACTAGGCACGAAGTATTCTCAGAACAACGGAGAGAATTTCGGGGTATCTTGTAATACCAAGAGCGACTGGAAATGATTTATGAATGAAAATGTATGTAGTTATCCATAAGGATATATCAGTGATAGGGAATTGCAAAGTCGGTGGGCACAAGGTTCTCGGGAAAACCTTGAAGAGTATCTTCAGAATCTTTTGGTGAAGCAAGCGCGATCATCTGCACTGAGGGGCTCTCCGGGAGAAAGTAGTTACGAGAACCTAGAGTTAGAGTTAGCAAAATCTTTAACCTGAATAGAAGAGATATCAGAATACCAGAGTAAAGATGAGGAATAAAGGATCCTAATCCCACCCATTTGTGATGTGGGGCCGTAATCCACACAACAATGTTAGTAAAAGAGTTTTTCAAAGACTAGACTCAACTTCGGCCAAGGAGTTGGAAAGGGGCTTCCTACAGACAGTCGGCTCTGATACCAACTTGTGACGCCCTCGATTCAATCGTACACTAATCATACACGCAAATGTATACGATCAAGATTAGGGACTCGCGGGAAGATATCACAACACAACTCTAGACACAAATTAAAATAATACAAGCTTCATATTACAAGCCAGGGGCCTCGAGGGCTCGAATACAAACGAGTCAGCGGAAGCAACCATATCTGAGTACAGACATAAGTTAAACAAGTTTGCCTTAAGAAGGCTAGCACAAAAGCAACAATGATCGAAAAGGTAAGGCCTCCTGCCTGGGAGCCTCCTAACTACTCCTGGTCGTCGGCGGCCTCCACGTAGTAGTAGGCACCCTCGGGGTAGTAGTAGTCGTCTGCGGTGGCGTATGGCTCCTGGGATCCGCCATCTGGTCGCATCAATCGGGTGTGGGGGAAAAAAGAGGTAGCAAAGCAACCGTGAGTACTCATCCGAACTACTTGCAAGACTTACATCAGATCTAAACTAAGTATGCATCAGTATCAAATGGAAGGGTTGTATCTGTGGACTGAACTACAGAAATGCCAGAATAGAGGAAAAGCCTAGCCTATCGAAGACTAGCATCTTGCAGCATTTAGAAGAGTACAAAATAGCATATTATAATTAGCAAGTATGTTGTAACATTAACGCCCAGAGATCGTTTCTCGACTACCTGCGAGAAAGCAATCCCAGAGCCATCATATCCATCTCATGTCTCAATTATCCATTTCTAGTTGTAATAGATCGGGATACAACTCCGAGCGTCTGTTACCGTGGACACGGCTGTTCGAATAGATAACTTCCCTACAGGGGTGCACCACATTACCCAACACGCTTGATTACTCTGGTCGGACACACTTTCCTGGGTCATGCCCGGCATCGGAAGATCAACACGTCATAGTCCTACCTAGGCTTCGCAGATAGGTCCCCGCCGGTCTACATCCTAAGCGCTTAGGGGTCTTGGGCCCATCGCCCTTTGCACTCCGGGTCGTTGTGTGCAGGGGAATACTAGCGCCACCTCTGCCTGGATGGCGCAATCCGGCCCGGCCACAATGCTGAATTGGACGTCTGTCAGAGCTTTTGGAAGAAACGTACGACGCCGAGTGCCCATAACTGTTCTCGCGTGGTGGTTAGTGCGTATAGGCCAGTGGCCAACTCAGATCAAATACCCAAACCCTTAGTGTGTTGGGAGCTTGCGGAGAAGAGCTGAGACTCACGATCATGTGACCCCATCGCCCCGTCTTGTGGACTTACAGCAAGGGCCCGGAATGCCCGGCCGTGCCATGTAGAAATCTCGTGGGTACCCTCCAGGTTAATCCGACTACACATCAACTCGCGGGTACCCCTCAGGACCGACCCGACTTCAACAAGGTTCTGTGGTAAAGTCAAAGTAATCGTGTGTCCAAAACAGCAAGGGGGAAACCCGAGGAATCACCCTCGATGGATTCCCACTCGATGTAACCGTCAAGGTGGACTTGGAGGAGTCACCCTCGATGGTCCACACTTGAGGGGTTGCACAACAGAGTCGTACCGGGAGTGGTGAAGGAGGAATCACCCTCGATGACCACGACCAAATAGCTACACTACAGAGTTATCATCAGGAGTGCGTTACGAGGTATCACCCTCGGCACTCGATAGTGGCTCTGTAGAGTCCAACTAAAGGGGGTTGATGTGATGTGTCGGGCCCTAGACGTCGATCACGTTGATCGAGTCATCGGTCATCAAGCAAGGGCAACAGGGACAAGGTGAGGGGTCACTGCTGGATCACTAACCAACCTATACTAAGCAGTTTAGGATAAGCAGGTAAGGTAACAACTGCAGGTTACAAAATCAGGCTATGCATCAGAATAGGAGCAATCAAGTACAGTAGCAAAATCTAATGCAAGCATGAGAGAGAATAGAATGGGCGATATCGGAATGATCAAGGGGGGTTTGCTTGCCTGGAAGCTCTGTTGAGAAGAAGGGTCATCGGGGGTGTAGTCAATGTCAGGAGCAGTGTCAGTCTCGGGGTCTACCGGAGAAGAAGAGGGGGGAAGAAACAGTAAATACAAAGCAAACAGATGCATCACGATGGATGACATGACAAAAAGCAGAGCTAGGGGCAACCTAACGCAGTACTACACGTTGCAGACGGGGAGGGCGCCGGGGTGCTGCCCCATGGCCATCGGCGTCATGGACGGGCACGCGAGTGTCCACCGAGCCCCTGATGAATAGGAGGTAGGGGACGACCCGGGCATGGGCTAGGTTTTGCACTGTAGCAGTGGGCTGCAGTGCAAAGTGCAGCCTTTACCCTTTCTATTTTTTTGATTTCTTTTTTATCTCTACTGTTTTCTTTTTACTTACCTCTTATTTTAGTTTTATAAAATATAAACCTATTCACTAAATTAGTATTCTTAATTATGCCACTGCCACATTTAGTTTAGCATTTAAATAATATACCTTGCTATTTTTAAAATTTAAAAAGCATTTAAATAATTGTTTTAGCCCCTGTTTTATTTATTTATTTTTGGCACTAAAACACTTTATAAAAAATGTTGGTTCACCACCATAATTAACGATGGATTATTTGCAACATTATGTACATTTTAGTTTTGACATTTGAAAACTTTTAAAACCAAGGCCTTCCCAATGGCTACACATCCATTGAAGATCTTTGTGTGGAATGTACGCGGGCTTAACGCGCCGGCTAGGAGGAGTGCGGTGTTTCAGGCGGTGGCTGCGGCCAACCCTGCTATAGTTTTTCTGCGGGAGACTAAGCTTGAGTCTGTAACGGATGTTATTGTACGGCAATGCCTTGGTAGCAAATATGAAAACTTCTACTACTTGCCGGCGGTCGGGACCAGGGGTGGGGTCCTATTGGCGTGGGATCAGTGCCTAGTGCAGCTATCTAACCCCCATATCACGACGAACACGGTGACGACGCTGGTCAAGCCTCCAGGGGCGCCCGAGTGGTGGTTAACTGGGGTATATGGGCCTCAGTCCGATGAGGAGAAACATGAGTTCCTGCAGGAGCTGATTGATATCCGCGAGCTGCACGCAGGAGCGTGGATTGTGGCTGGGGACTTCAACCTGTTAGTCAACCCGGAGGATAAGAGCAGAAACGGGATTAACCGGCGCATGATGACGCGATTCAGAACATGTCTTAACTCCCTGGAGCTTAAGGAGCTCTATTTGAATGGCTGACGCTATACTTGGTCAAACGAAAGAGAGGTGGCCACACTTGAGAAGATCAACTGGTTTGAATTAAAGGGGGAATTAGCAACAGTGAAAGTGATGACATGGCATCATTAGTGTGGAGTTACTTTAGCATGATTCTCGGGGTGTTACACAATCATCGGGCAAGTCCACCAAAGTCCATACTTTAATTTGTTCTCATACATGGATCCTATCTCGGATTTCATGGCCTCAAGCCATTTGTTGGAATCTGGGCTCATCATAGCTTCTTCATAGTTCGTAGGTTCACCGTTGTCTAACAACATGACTTCCAGGACTAGATTATCGTACCACTCTGGTGCAGAGCGTACCCTGGTCGACCTACGAAGTTCAGTAGTAACTTTATCCGAAGTTTCATGGTCATCATCAGTAGCTTCCTCTTCAGTTGGTGTAGGCATCACGGGAACTGCTTTTTGTGATGTGCTACTTTCCAATTCGAGAAAAGGTACGATTACCTCATCAAGTTCTACTTTCCTCCCACTCACTTCTGTCGAGAGAAACTCCTTCTCTAGAAAGGACCCGTTCTTGGCAACAAAGATCTTGCCCTCGGATCTGTGGTAGAAGGTATACCCAATGGTCTCTTTAGGGTATCCTATGAAGACGCACTTCTCCGCTTTGGGTTCAAGCTTATCAGGCTGAAGCCTCTTGACATAAGCGTTGCATCCCCAAACTTTAAGAAACGACAACTTAGGTTTCTTGCCAAACCACAACTCATATGGTGTCGTCTCAATGGATTTAGATGGTGCCCTATTTAAAGTGAATGCGGCTGTCTCTATGAAAGTGGCAAATCGGGAAGATACATCATAGAATGCACCATATCCAATAGAGTACGATTATGACGTTCGGACACACCATTACGCTGTGGTGTTCCATGTGGCGTGAGTTCTGAAACAATTCCACATTGTCTTAAATGCATACCAAACTCATAACTCAAATATTCACCTCCATGATCAGATCGTAGAAACTTTATTTTCTTGTTACAATGATTTTCCACTTCACTCTGAAATTCCTTGAACTTTTCAAATGTTTCAGACTTGTGTTTCATTAAGTAAATATACCCATATCTACTCAAATCATCTGTGAAGGTAAGAAAATAACGATATCCACCGTGTGCTTCAACACTCATCGGACCGCATACATCAGTATGTATTATTTCCAATAAGTCACTAGCTCACTCCATTGTTCCGGAGAACGGAGTTTTAGCCATCTTGCCCATGAGGCATGGTTCACATGTCTCAAATGATTCATAATCAAGAGATTCCAAAAGTCCATCAGCATAGAGTTTCTTCATGCGCTTTACACCAATATAACCTAAGCGGCGGTGCCAAAAATATGTGGTACCATCATTATTAAATTTGCATCTTTTGGCATCAATATTATGAATATGTGTATCACTACGATCGAGATTCAACAAG
The DNA here is from genome assembly GCA_011799875.1 of Thinopyrum elongatum. NCBI lineage: Eukaryota > Viridiplantae > Streptophyta > Magnoliopsida > Poales > Poaceae > Thinopyrum > Thinopyrum elongatum. Next base: position 303,863,879 of record CM022299.1, read on the forward strand.
AATAAACCATTCACAAGGGGTGCATGACCATAAAAGATATTACTCATATAAATAGAACAACCATTATTCTCCGAATTAAATGAATAACCGTCTCGCAATAAACAAGATCCAGATATAATGTTCATGCTCAACGCAGACACCAAATAACAATTATTTAGGTTTAAAACTAATCCCGAAGGTAGATGTAGAGGTAGTGATGTAGGGTGGAACCCTAAGGCCGATCTTTCATGATTTGGAGGGGATCCCACGAAGAACACACGAGAGGGGAAATGAGAGGAAACACTCAAATCAATGAGAAATGATCACACATGTGCTAGATCCATGAACACAAGGAGAGATACACTATCCAAACACAACAAGGGACGATACAAGCGGTCAGTAGTTCTTCCCAATCCGTGATGAGATGGGGTCTTGAATCCACGAGGGGATCTTCCCTTGACGGGGTCTTGAATCCACTTGGGATCTTCTCCGCGGAGGCCTTGCTCTCCAATGGAGTATGTATCAAGTGGATGAGCAAAGCTCTATCTCTAAAATGAGCTATACCAATGCTAACCCTAGAAAAGTGGAGGAGGAGTCGTATATATAGGCTAAGGGGGTGAAGGGGTACATGGGCCTCGGCCCAACTCATGCACGCAGGCAGGGTCTGGATGATTTGGATGGAGGTCCAGATGATCCGGGCTTCAGGGGTCCGAATGATCCAGGCGACCGTCCGGATCGTCCGGATGTGTCGTAGCGGCTGTGGGGGCTCTGGTTGTCCGGGTGCTGTTCCATACGTCTGGGTCCGTCCGGATGATCTTGGCCGGGGTCCGGTTGATCCGGCTTCAGGAGGTGGCCTGCTGTGGTCTTCGTGCGCTGTAGCTGGATCATCCGGGACAGTCTGGACTTGGCCGTTTCCTTCTCTGTCTTCGTGATTGCTTCTCCTCTACGTTTGTACTTGCTCTTTAGCTTCTCCGTGGCTAACTCCTTGGTACTTGAGTATACAAAGCGTCTCTATTTGAGGTAGTAGCCATGTCTCATGCGTTTCAAAGAGGAATTGTGAGAGGAGAGATGTCACCTCGGTTTCGAGAGCTCTTGCACATGCACATGTCATGGGTCCACTTGGCACTTGGTGCTACGATGGTAGGTCCATGGGGATGACCTTGGGATGCTCCGCATCATCTCCCCCCCTTGGGAAAGATCCGACCTCAGATCGAAAACCTCATCACAATGGTAGGGAGAGAGATCCTTGACGTTGAAGATATCGCTCACGTTGTACTTGTCATGTGGGATGTCAATCTTGTAGGCGTTGTTGTTGTAGCGTTCTAGCACCTTGAAGGGTCCGTCGGCTTGAGGTAGAAGTTTGTACTTGTGTTCGTTGGGGAAACGGTCCTTGCGAAGGTGTAGCCACACGAGATCTCCAATGTTGAATATCATGGGTTGCTTGTTGATGTTGAGCTTGGTCGCGAGTTGTTGTACTTGGCGCTCGATTGCTTGTCTTGTATCTTCATGCACCTTCTTGAGATAGCTTGCGCGTGCACTCGCGTTCATGTTGATACACTCTTGTAGAGGTAGTGGTAGAATGTCCAATGGGGATAACGGGTTGAAGCCGTAGACGACCTCGAAGGGGGACTTGCCGGTAGTAGAGTGCCTTGCATGATTGTAGGCATACTCGGCGATGGATAAGCATTCCTCCCACTCCTTGATGTTCTTCTTGATCAACACTCGGAGTAGAGTAGATAGCGTTTGGTTCGTGACCTCCGTTTGGCCGTCGGTTTGTGGATGGTATGCTGAAGAGAATAGGAGCTTGATTCCGAGCTTGGCGCATAGTGTCTTCCAAAAGTAGCTTAGGAACTTGACATCACAGTCCGAGACAATAGTCTTTGGCACTCCATGTAGATGCAAGATTTCCCTACAAAAGAGATTGGCAACATGTGAAGCATCGTCTATCATGTTGCATGGGATAAAGTGTGCCATTTTAGAGAAACGGTCCACAACAACAAAAACAGAATCCTTGCCATTTTGAGTTCTAGGCAAACCAAGCACAAAGTCCATACTAATATCTTCCCATGGGTGATATGGAATAGGAAGTGGCATATAGAGACCATGGGATTGAGCTTTAGACTTAGCTTTGCGACATGTAGAGCATCGGTTGGTGTAGCGAGAGACGTCGCGAAACATCTTGGGCCAATAGTAGTTCGAGGAGAGTGTAGCGAATGTCCTATCGCGTCCAAAGTGTCCCATAAGTCCTCCACCGTGAGCTTCTTGCAAAAGCAACAAACGAAGAGAAGACTCGGGGATACATAGCTTGTTAGCTCTCATTAGATAATCATCCTTGATGTAATATCGTTCCCAAGATGTATGCGTCAAGCATTTGGCATGTGGAGTAGCAAAAGTAGGATCATGCGCATACAAGTCTTTTATGTGCTCAAAGCCGATGACATTCAATTCAAGTTGAGTAACAAGCATGAATTTGCGGGAAAGAGCGTCCGCCACAACATTTTCCTTACCTTTGATGTATTTGATAACATAAGGAAATGACTCAATAAACTCACTCCATTTGGCATGTCGCTTATTCAATTTAGTTTGACCCTTTAGGTATTTAAGTGTTTCATGATTCGTATGGATGACAAATTCATGAGGGCGAAGATAATGTTCCCACACATGCAAAACTCGCACTAAAGCATATAGCTCCATGTCATAAATGGGATAGTTAAGTTGCGCTCTAGATAGTTTTTCACTAAAGTAAGCAATTGGGCGCTTCTCTTGGATTAACACACCTCCTATGCCATTACCACTAACATTGCAATGAACTTCAAAAGTTTTATCAAAGTTGGGTAATGCAAGCAATGGAGCATGTGTAAGCAAATTCTTAAGTTCATTAAATGTGGTATCTTGGGATGGTCCCCAAACAAAAGGTGCATTCTTCTTACTCAAGGCGTGCAAAGGGGATGCAATGGTGCTAAAGTCCTTAACGGACCTATGATAGAAACTGGCTAAGCCAAGGAAACTTCGCACTTGTTGCAAGTTGGTTGGTTGTGGCCAAGTTTTAATAGCATCAATTTTACCTTCATCTACATGAACACCCTTAGATGACACAACAAAGCCCAAGAAAACAAGCTTGTCAACACCAAAAGGCATTTCTCAATATTAGCATAAAGGCGCTCTTTTCTTACAGTTTGCAAAATGGTTCTAAGATGGGTGACATGATCTTCTAGAGACATGCTAAACACAAGAATATCATCAAATTAGACCACAACAAATACGCCAATATAGGGGCGAAGAACATAATGCATCACATGCATAAAAGTGCTGGGTGCTTCGGATAAACCCATAGGCATAACTAGCCATTCATAAAAGCCAAATTTGGTTTTGAAAGCAGTTTTCCATTCATCACCTTCTTGAATGCGTATTTGGTAATAGACACTTTTAAGATCAATTTTAGAGAAAATGGTGGCTCCGCTAAGCTCATCTAGCATATCATCAAGGCGAGGAATAGGATATCTATAACGAACGGTGATAGCATTGATGGGATGGCAGTCGGAACACATGCGAAAACTACCGTCTTTCTTAGGCATAAGAATAACCGATACAGCACAAGGACTTAAGCTTTCACGTACATGCCCATTGTCAATGAGTTGTTGTACTTGCCTTTGTATTTCCTTGGTTTCTTCGGGGTTGACGCAGTAGGGTGCCTTGTTTGGTAGGGGTGCTCCGGGGATGAGGTCGATTCGGTGTTCGATGCCTCGTAGTGGAGGTAGTCCCAGAGGTAGCTCATCGGGGGAAACGTCCTTGAATTCCTGCAATATAGAAGACAACACGAAAGGTAGATGGTGAGAGGTGTTAGTGTTTGCCACTTCATCTTTGCATAATAGGACATAGTGGGTGACACGCGAGGGGTTCTCACACACTTCTCTCATCTCTCTTTTGGTAGCTAAAAGCACTAAGTTTTTCTTGTCGCTCATCGTGGAGGCACTCAATTTTGGCTTGTGGCGCTCACTCTCTTTTTGGTGGGTCACTCTTTCACTATTCTCTCCATGATGGGTGGTTGCTTGCTTGTCGGCGATCACTTGGCTCGGTGACATAGGTCGTAGCACGTACTCCTTTCCCTTCATCTTGAAGCTATAGTGATTGTTTCGCCCATTGTGGATGACGCCGCGGTCAAATTGCCAAGGTCGTCCAAGTAGGAGGTGGCAAACGGACATGGGAACCACATCACACTCCAAAGTGTCTTCATATGCTCCAATCTTGAAGGAGACTTGAACGGTGTGCTCCACTTGAATGGTGCCGGAGTCGCTAAGCCATTGGACCTTGTAGGGGCGAGGATGCTTCATCTTGACCAATTGTAGCTTGGAACATAGCTCTTCACTTGCCAAGTTGTGGCAACTTCCTCCATCGTTGATGACCTTCACGGAGCGTCCGTTGATGCCCACTTTGGTATGGAAGATGTGGCAACGTTGGTCTTCGTCTTGTTGATGTTGAAGTGTCAAGACCTTGGAGACAATGAGAGAGGGGCTCGAATCATTGTCACAAAAGACTTGATCGTCTTCGTCTTCATTCACTTGCCGGTGCATGGCCACATGCTCAAGGGCTTCCATTTCTTCCTCACTCATGGAGTCATAGGTGCCGTCGTCGTTTGTGATCATGGTGCGCCGATTGGTGCACTCAAATGTCTTGTGGCCTCGGCCTCCACATGTGAAGCATTTGATGGAACTTGTCTTGACGGTCTCATCTGGTGGAGTTGTTGACGATGAAGCTCTCGGCTTGAAGTTGCTTGTAGTAGGAGGACGACTTGAGGTTGTCAAAGTTTTCTTGTAACTTGACTTGTCGCCGTTGCTTGGGGAAGCTTTGGTCGAGGTAGAAGGCGTCATAGTCGTTGAAGCTTGATTATAGGAGTCGTAGGTCTTGGAAGAGTACTTGGCATACTTGTAGTCGTCATGCACTTGATGCTCCACCTTGGTAGCTTGGTGCACTAGCTCGAGGAGGTTGGAGTAAGGTTGGAAGTCGGCGATCTTATTGATAGGATGGTTGAGGCCATTCAAGAAACGTGCCATGGTTTGCTACTCATCTTCCGTGACATTAGCTCGTATGATTGCGATCTCCATTTCCTTGAAGTACTCTTCAACGGACTTGGTGCCTTGCTTGAGGAGTTGCAATTTCTTAAAGAGGTCGCGACTATAGTGTGTAGGCACAAAGCGCGCTCGCATGACATCCTTCATTTGATTCCATGTTGTGATGGGTGGGTCACCTTTTGCTTCTCGCAGCTCAATGACTTGCTCCCACCAAATGAGGACATAGTCTTGGAACTCAAGCGATGCCATGGCGATCTTCTTTTGTTCCTCATAGTTGTGCAAACGAAAGATCTTGTCAACCTTCAATGCCCATGAAAGGTACTCTTCGGGATCGCTGCTTCCGGAGAACTTGGGCATGGTGAACTTGAGCTTGCCGTAGCGTTGCTCGTCATTGTGGTTGGGACGATTGTGATTGTGATGATGCTCTTGCCATGGAGGAGGATCTTGAATCGCTTGTTCCTCGTGCTCCGCTTGATAATCTTAGCGTTGAGGACGTGGAATTCTTGCACGGTTCCTCATTTCTTGGCACTCCTCAAGGTGTGCGGCTTCTTCTTGACGCTCTCGGCGGAGGGACTCTTCTTGTAGATGTACTTGGCGGTTTCGCGCATTGACGGCTTGAGTTGATTCACGTAGATCTTGTTGGGATTCAAGGGCTTGTTCCTCACAGTTTTGTTGCTCTTGTCGAAGGGCATCGCCATCTTGATTGTCGTGTTGGAGCTTGCTCTTGGATCGGAGGATCATTGGCTTGGCGACGTAGTCATTCACGTTCCCGGAGGCGGCCTTGTAAACCATTGGCATGGAATGGGTTTTGTGGAGCTTGATGATCTTCACGGTCTTGGCGATGATGCGAACGAGCTCGAGGAGGACTTGCATCCGAAGAAGATTTCGAAGAATGTCGGCTTGAGTGGCTTCTTCTTGAATAGGACGAAGATGTAGAATAACGGTTGACTAACAAGGCACGAATCTCCTCCATCCTTGCATCGTTCTCCTCCTTTTGTGCGACAAGCTTGTTGTCGAAGTAGTCTCTTGTATGTAGCTCAGATTGTCGCAAGTCAGTAGCGAGTAGGCCGATGAGGTTGCTCAATGCTTCATTTTCTTGATGCAAAGCTCGTTGTGTGCCGAAGAGGTGATCCTTGGTGACGTAGTTGTTCGGGTCTTCTTCCTGCTCGATGAAGAGTGGATTCGAAGAAGTAGTTGGCCTATCCATCATCTCAAGCAAATATGTGAGTGGAAGAAAGGAGAGAACTAGACCAAATGTACCTTATCCGATGTTGAAGATGGATCAATGATCACTCAAAAATGTAACAAAGAAATAGCACAATTGGTACCGGATCTTGTCGATTCTCACACCTACACTAGTAAAGCTTTTGGAGGAGCTTGGTGAGGATGGTGGCACAAAATTTATGCGAATGTTAGCAAGATTCAATAATGTTGAAAAAGATTCACAAATTCACAAATGCAACAAGTAGACCAATAGCAATATGTGACACACGGAAACACACGCACGGATAGATAAATGGGGTCGTGCAACCAAGGAACGAGCTCAAAATGTGGAATCCACGGAAAATGCTCTTGTTGCACAACACGAGAGAGACGCTAGCACGATTGCACAATAGGCGGATACGAGACTTGTGCACAACCTACAAGCAAAAATGCAACGACTTCTATCCCAAGTATGCTATATGTATGGTGTTCCGGTGATATGATCCAAGATGATCGAGTATGACAATCTTAATGTAGTATGATGTTATGGTTCTTGCTTAAAAGCTCATTTCTTATCTTTATCTTTTGCTTAAAAGCTCGTTGGCTCTTTCTCGTTGGAGCTCTTTCTTTGGTCTCTATGTAAAACTTCATGAACCAAGATAGCAATTGTGTATATGCGGTTACAATCTTGTGACACAAGAGATGATACCAAGATGCTTGTACTAATATGATATGGTATGTATGCAATGGGAATGATGATCACTAATATGCATAAGTAACATTGCCGGCAATACTCAATGGCTAGTCTCGATAGGCAAGTGACGCAAAATGGGCTAGGGGTTAACAATGCAATGGTAAGGGATAATGTACGAGAGTATCGTCGAGTTTACCGCCCTTGCTTATGGTTGATGGTGTGAAGATGGTGCAATGGTCATTGTTGATGTCGAGTCCTTGGCGAAGATGAGCGGTGGCGATGTCGAAGTCGAACCGTTCCTAGTTAGTCGAAACACCCTAGGAAAAGGAAATCCACAACTCAAATTCTCAAAGCAAATGACCAAATGGTGGTAGCGGAAAGTGATGGTATGGCCAGGGTATATCAAGGGGTTTGCGAAGTAGAGTGGTGTAGGTCGAAGATCGGTATGTGGTTGCGGAAGTGGTGGTGTTGGAGAACTGCAGAAGTGCAGTTTCGTCAGGGGAAGCCAGATGATCTGGGCTAGGAGCCGGATGATCCAGGCACATTTGGATGATCCGGGTCAGGGTCCGGATGATCCGGGCAGCTCAACTGCACGCGGGTGAGGCTCGGGATGAACTCGAAAACATGGGGGAAATCAAAAATTTCAGGGATTTTGGATGGATTTCGTGGTGGAGATGGTGGGGAAAGGGTAGATCCACTTGCAACACAACGAATCCACAGATCAAAATCAACAAAACATCATCAAACCAACAAATCACAAAACATTTGGGGCTATTTTTGGGGGCGATTTTCAATTTTGGACAAAAACACACAAAATTAGGCTAGAAAACAGGGGTAGGGACTCCAAATTCGTGATCAACCTTGGCTCATGATACCAAGATGATGTAGGGTGGAACCCTAAGGCTGATCTTTCAAGATTTGGAGGGGATCCCACGAAGAACACACGAGAGGGGAAACAAGAGGAAACACTCAAATCAACGAGAAACGATCACACATGTGCTAGATCCATGAACACAAGGAGAGATACACGATCCAAACACAACAAGGGACGATACAAGCGGTCGGTAGTTCTTCCCAATCCGTGATGAGATGGGGTCTTGAATCCACGAGGGGATCTTCCCTTGACGGGGTCTTGAATCCACTTGGGATCTTCTCCGCGGAGGCCTCGCTCTCCAATGGAGTATGTATCAAGTGGATGAGCAAAGCTCTATCTCTAAAATGAGCTAAACCAATGATAACCCTAGAAAAGTGGAGGAGGAGTCTTATATATAGGCTAAGGGGGTGAAGGGGTACATGGGCCTCGGCCCAACTCATGCACGCAGGCAGGGTCTGGATGATCCAGATGGATGTCCGGATGATCCGGGCTTATGGGGTCCGGATGACCCGGGCGACCGTCCGGATCGTCCGGCTGTGTCGTAGTGGCTGCGGGGGCTCCGGTTGTCCGGGTGCTAGTACGGACGTCCGGGTCCGTCCGGATGATCCGGGCCGGGGTCCAGATGATCCGACTTTAGGAGGTGGTCTGCTGTGGTCTTCGTGCGCTATAGCCGGATTGTCCGGGCCGGGGTCCGGATCGTCCGGATGGGGGTCCGGATCGTCCGGGCAAGTCTGGACTTGGCCGTTTCCTTCTCCGTCTTCGCTATTGCTTCTCCTCTTCGCTTGTACTTGCTCTTGAGCTTCTCCATGGCTAACTCCTTGGTACCTGAGTATACAAAGCGTCTCCGTTTGAGGTAGTAGCCATGTCTCATGCGTTTCAAAGAGGAATTGTGAGAGGAGAGATGTCACCTCGGTTTCGAGAGCTCTTGCACGTGCACGTGTCATGGGTCCACTTGGCATTGGTGAGATGATGGTAGGTCCATGCGGATGACCTTGGGATGCTCTACATCAGGTAGCGTGCCGACGGCGATCACATCAACCTTGGAACCTGTCGGTGCAACAAACCATGGGTCTGTTGCCCAGACCGTGCACAGGCCTGAAAGAGCAAGGTCGCAACGTCCAAGTCCAGATCAAATTAAAGAGATAGCTCTTTGAGGGATCCAAGGGCAGATCAAGAAGACCAAGACAAGCTAAATGAGCAAGACATGGATAAAGGAGATTACATTATTTAGACTAAAGTTTGGCAAGGTCCTACATATTTTAGATTAAAAAAAGATAAGTGCCTGTGATGCCTTTGCTCTGTCCCTCCCCTCCTTAGAATTGCAGGGGGAGACGAAGAAGACGGAGGAGAGGCCTGGCTAGGATTCGGCGCCTCCCCAGGATCAGGATGGCGCCATTCCCGGGCTGGGAGGAAGAAACCGGAGGGCAGGTGCGGATGGTGGCACTGCCGAAAGCCCAGCCGGTGATGATGGTGCTGCCGGCAATCATGCCTCATCGGAGCGGTCGTCCTCGCTCTTGACGCGTCGTGGGTTGCCGCCCACTCCCTCGCCGTTGTCGCTCAGGGGGGCATGCTCGCTATCGCTTAAGCCCCCACCATAGCGGCCAGGGCGGACACCAGACGCTCCGGATGACTCCACAGAGAGCATGGTCATCTCCAACGACCAGAGACTAGAAGGATGCCATCCCCTGAAGAAGCATATGCAGGCACCAGGAACCCGCCCATACTCAAGACAGGCAGTACCCTGAGGGAAGGGATCTACCGTTACCAATAGCGGACTGCTCCCGCAGTCTCCCTTCAGCCTCGCAGAAGAAAAGGGGGTAGGCCACGGTTGACTACCACACTTTGCGGGCCCCGGTGTGGTGTCGCTCACATAGCCTCTCACCAGAATTGAAGCCCCGGGCGGCCCGGTGACGAACGCACCAGAGTCGCTACCTCCAGCGCTACCGCCGCGCCGCCCGCGCACCTCCCTGAGGCCTGTGCAAAGACGGGAGAGGGGTCTTATTCCAGCAAAGGTGTGACCACGCCCTTCTACTCCCCGGGCGCCTACACAAGCTTTCGGCGTCATCAACCCCAAGTCCAAGCCCGGGGCCTGCCCCCGGTCTCTCCCTCTCAACATTGCAAGAGGAAAGAGGGAAATGGCGAGAAGAGGTGCATGGATGAGCATTTCCACTTCCCCCCGACCCCTTTTATAGGCGGGCTGGGGGCTGGGGGCTGATCCATCGGTGGGTAACCACTGTCCATCTCCACCAATCCAAGAAGACCGGGCCCCTGCCTTGACGCTCTCCCGCACCACGTGCCTCCGTTACCTAGCCCACTTAATGCATGCAGCATACGTGGCCAGGGATAAGAGCGTGGTGGGAAGAGTGAATTGGCAGTTACTCGCCCGTGCGTAAAAGTCATTCACGGGCCATTACAAGGATGGCCCCACCACAATTGGCGTTACGCGATGCGCGGGAGAACCGGAAATTGACCTGGGCTCAGATTAATGAAGAAGCAAAGAAGATCTCAAGGGACAAGCAACTGCTCCCCTCTTGCCTGTGCACTGGATAGGGCCTACCCCGACGACGCCCGGCAGCACATTCGGGCCAGGCCCGGGTGTAACACCCCTGTGTAATAAGCCCTGTGACATTCTGCTAATTATGCCAAGTCATCATCAATGCAATGCTTGATCACAGTGGTTAAACACTTCATTTCAAATTCCTCTCAGAATTTAGATTCAAAATCAAGTGCAAAATAAAGTTGCTCAAAGTTTGCTGGAAAAATGTTCACCTTCTAGCAAATATTCCAAAACAAAGGTTGTTAAGGAAAACAACATCACCATCAACTCTAAATGGGCCAGAGCATTTAATCCAGTACCAAAACAACACTTTAAATGTCCTATTCATTTTTGAAAAATACCAAATGAATTTCAATCTTGCTCAAACTTTTTGTGGTAGTGCAGAATACTCCATTGTCATTATGTGGCCAAGTCCAACATTTTTACAAAATACTTTGCTAGCTAAAAGAAAATGCAACAGAAAAGAATAAAGGAAAAGGCTATAGCAAAATAAAGAAAAAGCTCCCTGCACCCCCCTGGGCCTTGGCCACCCGACCAGGCCCAGCCCATCTTCTCCCCCCGGTCGTCTTCTCTGTTCACCCGATCCAGCGCGCGCCCGAGTCGCGTCCCCGCTGAACCCACCTCGCCGCCGGCGCCCCGGCGTGGATAAGGCCTCCACCTCCTCCCCCTGGTGCCTCGGCCCCCACTCCCACTCACCCCACTTGCCCCCTCTTCCCCACGCTCTCTCGCTCCATCCCCTCCCCCTCGCCAGATCCCTCCTCGCCGAGCGCCGCCATGGGCTCGCTCCGGTGAAGCCCGCGGTCACCGTCCACCCCTTGCCTCGCTGACGAGTCCAGGAGCATCGTAGCGTCGTCCTCATCATCTACGTCGAGCCACACGGCGCCGGACGGCCCCATGACGCCACCCCAACCTCGACTTCCTCCTCGGGCTCCGGCGGCCACCGCGTCGATCCGCGCCACCTCGAGCTCCTCCGGCGTCCCCGGGCCTCCTCGTCAACGTTGTGAGCACACGCGCACACTCCCCTCTGCCCCCTCCATTTTGCTGTCGCGGCTAGCCCTGCAAGCTCGCTGTCGTCTGTAGCAACATTGCCGTAGCCACAAGCCCCGCAGCTCGCGTCCGAACCCCGCAGCGAACTCCTCGTTCTCCCAGGAGTCGAATGCGTGCACGCGCGCGCCTCCCCAAGCCCTGTCGCCACGGATCTGCATACGCCCGAATGCCGGCGGCCGCCGCGCTCGATGTCGCCAACGGTGCAGCCTGTCCCAGCCCCCGCCGACGCCGCGAATGGATGCGCGGCTCAGCCCGCTGTCGAACGCGCCACTCCGCGCGCCAAACGGTGGCCGGAGGCGCGATCCCGACCACTTCCGGCAAAGCTCACCGCATTTTTGGTCACCGGCGCGCCACCGCCCGCGCTGATGTGGCCGGTCCGGGGCCACCCCCTGGGTCACTGACCCGTGGGCCCCAGGGGCCCGGTCGACCTATTGACCTGGTCCACCATGCTGACTGGACCGGCCCAGCCACTGACAATGGGGCCCACCGCCCCCCTTAATTAATAGAACTAATTTAACTAACTTAATTAACCTAATCTGACACTGACAGGTGGGCCCAGACGCCTAATTAACTAAACTTAGTTTAAATCTAAACTCGGTTAGCCCCTGTGTATGACATGTGGGGCCCACTGGTCAGGTTTGACCTGGACCCGCTGGAGTTGACCACTGACATCATGATGACATCATGCTGGTGTCATATTGCACTGTTCTGGATAATGCTGAATTAAAATAATTAAATAAAATCCAAAAAATGTTTAAAACTTTAGAAAATCATAGAAAAAAAACGTAGCTCAGATCGAAAAACTTTGTACATGAAAGTTGCTCAGAACGACGAGACGAATCCAACCATGCCATCTGTTTCCGTGTCGGGACCCTCTGCGGAGGTGAACCCGCAACTTTTAGTCTGTTTCTGATAGATGAATAGTGCATATACACCGGTTAATAAATCCAACTTTAATCCTAAAATAACTAAAATGATTTAGATATGTCTTTAGGCAACCCTGCACTGCACGTTAGCATAGCATGCTCTGTGTTGCATATGTTTGTCGTGTATTTATCTGTTTCCTCCCCCTCTTCTCTCTCGGTAGAACCCGATACAGACGCAGTTCCCGAGACCGTCGCAGCTCAGGAGCCCGACGACACCGTTGACGACCTTGCCTTTGCCGCCGAGCAACCAGGCAAGCACCCCCCTTTTGAACATGCCTATATCGCCTATTCTTTCCCCCCTCTTGCTTGCATTAGAATTTGCTACTGCTTTGAGTTATCCTATTCTGATGCATAGCCTAGTTTTTGTAACCTGCTTTTGATAATTAACTGCTTATCCTAAACTGCTTAGCATAGGCTGGATAGAGACCCCAGTGACCCCCACTTGTCTCAGTTGCCCCGCTGGATTATCAGATGACCAGGCCCCGGCACCGCACATCACCCCCTTAGTTGTACGACACTGCAGCGTTACTATCGAGTGCCAAGGGTGATACCTCGTTTAGCACTTCTGATGTTAACTCTATAGAGTAGCTATTTGGTCGTGGCCATCGAGGGTGATTCCTCCTTCACCACTTCCGATAACGACGTTGTCGTGCAACACCTCAAGTGTGAACCCATCGAGGGTGATTCCTCCGAGTTCACCTTGACGGATACATCGAGTAGGAATCCAACGAGGGTGATACCTCGGATTCCCTTGATGTTATGGACACACGGTTACTTGGACTTTACAACTGTTACTTGGAAAGGCGGGTCGACCCTGAGGGGTACCCGCGAGTGATGTGGAGACGGGTTGACCTGGACGGTACCCGAGAGATAAATACGAGGCGTGGCCGGGCATTCTTAGCCCTTTCCGCAAGTCCTCGAGATGTGGCGATGGGGTCACATCAATCATGAGTCTCTGCTCGTTACCGCGCTACCAACACACTAACGATTTGGATATTTGATCTGAGTGGGCCTTTGGCCCGATAGCACTAACCATCACGCGGGAAAAGTTATGGGCACTTTGCATCGTATGCATCAGCCGAAAGCTCTGCCAGACGACCAGTTCAGCATGGCGGCACGGCTAGGCCGGTACCATCCTGTAGTGGTGGAGCCTAGACCCGCCCTGCGCGCAACGACTCGGACTGCACAGGGCGATGGCCCAAGACCCCTCAGCGCTTAGGATGTAGACCGACGGTGACCTCTCTGCTGAGCTTTAGATAGGGCTGCGGTGTGTCGTTTGGCCGAGGCCGGGCATGACCCAGAAAAGTGTGTCCGGCCAGAGTTAATCGAGCATGGTGGGTAAGTTGGCGCACCCCTGCAGGGAAGAACTAATCTATGCATAGCCGGATCCTCGGTAACGGACGCTCGGAGTTGTATCCCGATCGATACAACTAGAACTGGATACTTGTGATGAGAAATGGATAGTATGGCTCTGGGATTGCTTTCTCGCAGGGAGTCGAGGAAGGATCTCTGGCCGAGGTTGATACTGATTACTGCTACTACTTTATACTGTACTAATCTACACTCTTCTAATGCTGCAAGACCACTGAAGATGCTAGTCTTCGATAGGACTAGGACTTCTCTCTATTCTGGCATTTCTGCAGCCCAGTCCACATATACAACCTTTCTTTGATAATGTTGCATATGTAGTGTAGATCCTTACTTGCTGAGTACTTCGGATGAGTACTCACGGTTGCTTTGCTTCCTCTTTTTCCCCATATCCATTTGATGCAACCAGATGACGGAGCCCTGGAGCCAGCTGCCCTGTCGACGATCACTACTACTACCCCGAGGATGGCTACTACTACGAGTTGGCTGACGACCAGGAGTAGGTTTGGAGGGTCCCAGGCAGGAGGCCTGCGCCTTTTCGATCGTAGTGTTTTCTTTTGCCTCGCCTTTTAAAGGCCTATTTGTTTTATCTTTTATATCTGTGCTCAGATATCTGATGCTTCCGCTGACGCTTGTAAGCGAGCTTATGTATTCGAGCCCTCGAGGCCCCTGGCTTGTAACATAAAGCTTGTATTATTTTAATTTGTGTGTAGAGTTGTGTTGTGATATCTTCAAGTGAGTCCTTAGGCTTGATCATGTGCATTTGCGTGTATGATTAGTGCACGATTAAGCCGGGGGCGTCACACCGGGGGCTCCTGTCGGTGCAACAAACCATGGGTCTGTTGCCCAGACCGTGCACAGGCCTGAAAGAGCAAGGTCGCAACGTCCAAGTCCAGATCAAATTAAAGAGATAGCTCTTTGAGGGATCCAAGGGCAGATCAAGAAGACCAAGACAAGCTAAATGAGCAAGACACCACTAAGGAGAAACCTCCCTTGCCGGGCAGGCGAGCCCGGCAAGGACGAGGTGGCCCCGAAGTCAAGCCCCAAGGCTGTCCCGGCAGGCCTGCCGGGCACTACGAGGGCAAACTACCCCGCCAAGGCTCCACCACTCCACCTCACAGTGACGCAAGTCATCGATCTGTGCGGTGTCAAGCCCCCAAGTGACTGAGTGGCTGTTATTTGGCACATGGCAGCCACTTCCTATGGAAATCATCTCCAAATGACACCCGTCTAGAGACGTGTCAAGCAGACAGGCAAAAAGGTGGCCGAGCAGCCCGGCAAGGCTTGCCAGGTATGCCGCGATGTGACACTAAGCGGCGCATTTAATGCACCCTGCTCTGACTGCAGAGTTAGGTATGATAGCACTGTTCGCTATCTAATCAGTACATAATGACTGATTTGCCACTGTGGTGACCCCTTGATCTATAAAAGGAGGGCCATGGCAACCGTAGAAAGGATTCGGACCCTTGTACACCCGTACGCGCGTAGCTGCCCTCGCCCCGAGGCAACCCTGCCGGGCAGAGAGCGCTGCGTTTCCACCACAATCCACCATCAATCCACCAAAGCAGGAGTAGGGTTTTACGCCTCGCGGCGGCCCGGACCTGGGTAAAACTACCCATGTGATCTCTGCCGTGCTGCGCTACGTTCTCTGCTCTTTGTGCAATGTGTTCATCCCCCCTGTCGAACCACAAGGGGCTGATGGCCCCATAGGTGGCCGTGGTTTCCCACGACAGAACCATTTCCGACACGCATCGTCACCTCGTCCTTAGCCGGTCTTCATTTATTTCGCAGCTCATGTTTTGAGTTACAAATATGAGCAATCGAACCAGTATCAAATACCCAGGCGCTACTACGAGCACTAGTAAGGTACACATCAATAACATGTATATCAAATATACCTTTGTTGACGTTGCCAGCCTTCTTATCTGCGAACTACTTGGGGCAGTTCCGCTTCCAGTGACCATTCCCCTTGCAGTAGAAGCACTCTGTCTCAGGTTTGGGTCCAGCCTTGGGTTTCTTCACGGGAGCGGCAACTGCTTTACCGTTCTTCTTGAAGTTCCCTTTCTTTCCCTTGCCTTTCATGAAACTAGTGGTCTTTTTAACCATCAACACTTGGTGCTCCTTCTTGGTTTCTACCTCCGCGGCCTTAAGCATCACGAAGAGCTCGGGAAGTGTTTTCTCCATCCCTTGCATATTATCGTTCATCACAAAGCCCTTATAGCTTGGTGGCAGTGATTGGAGAATTCTGTCAATAACCAAGTCATCTGGAAGATTAACTCCCAACTGAGTCAAGCGGTTATGCAACCCAGACATTCTGAGTATATGCTCACTAACAGAACTGTTCTCCTCCATTTTATAGCTAAAGAACTTGTCGGAGATGTCATACATCTCGACCCAGACATGAGCTTGAAATATTTTAGCTCCTGGAACATCTCATATGCTCCGTGGTGCTCAAAACATCTTTGGAGCCCCGGTTCTAAGTCGTAAAGCATGGCGCACTGAACTATCAAGTATTCATCAGAACGTGCCTGCCAGATGTTCACAACATCCACATACGACGCTGGAGGGAGTGTGTCACCTAGCGGTGCATCAATGACACAAGCCTTCTGTGCAGCAATGAGGATAATCCTCAAGTTATGGACCCAGTCCGCATAGTTGCTTTCATCGTCTTTCAACTTAGCTTTCTCTAGGAACGCATTAAAATTCAGGGTAACTACAGCGCGAGCCATTGATCTACAACACAAATTTTGCAAAGACAATTAAGACTAAGTTCATGATAATTTAGTTCAGTTAATCAAATTACTAATGAACACTCCCACTTAAATCAACATCCCTCAAGTTGTCTCAAGTGACACATGATCCAAATCAACTAACCCATGTCCGATCATCACGTGAGATGGGGTAGTCATCGATGGTGAACATCTTCATGTTGATCATATCTACTATATGACTCATGTTCGACCTTTCGGTCTCCTGTGTTCTGAGGCCATGTCTGTACATGCTAGGCTCGTCAAGTTTAACCCAAGTATTCTGCATGTGTAAAACTGGCTTACACACGTTGTATGCAAACGTAAAGTCTATCACACCTGATCATCACAAGGTGCTTCGAAACGACGAACTTTTGCAATAGTGCATACTCAGGGAGAACACAATTTCTCAAAATTAAGTGAAGGGATCATCTTATAATTCTACCGTTGTTCTAAGCAAAATAAGATGCATAAAAAGGATAAACATCACATACAATCAATATGTGACATGATATGGCCATTAGCATCTCGTGCCTTTGATCTCCATCTCCAAAGCACCGGCATGATCTCCATCATCACCGACATGATACCATGATCTCCATCATCGTGTCGTCATGTGGTCGTCTCCGCCAACTATTGCTTCTACAACTATTGCTAACGCATAGCGATAAAGTAAAGCAATTACATGGCGATTAATAAATTAAAGACAACCCTATGGCTCCTGCCGATTGTTGTACTCAACGACATGCAAGTCATGAACCTATTACAAAACATGATCATCTCATACATCAACATATATCACATCACGTTTTGGCCATGCCACATCACAACATGCCCTGCAAAAACAAGTTAGACGTCCTCTACTTTGTTGTTGCAAATTTTACGTGGCTGCTATGGGCAACTAGCCAGAATCGTTCTTACCTACACAAAGCCACAACAGTGATAATCAAGTTTCCTTTTAACCTTCTATAAGGAATGCCTTTGTCAAATTAGATTCAACTAAAGTAGGAGAGACAGACACCCGCTAGCCACCTTATGCAACACAAGTTGCATGTTAGTCGGTGGAACCGGTCTCATGTGCGAGGACATGTAAGGTTGGTCCGAGCCGCTTCATCCCACAATACCGCCGAATCCAAATAATACAAGAGAGGTAAGCAATTGGGCATGAACGCCCACAACTCTTTGTGTTCTACACGTGCATATACATTGACGCATAGACCTAGCTCTAATACCATTGATGGGGAACGAAGCATGAAAATCAAAAAATTTCCTACGAACACCCAAGATCTATCTAGGAGAAGCATATCAATGAGAGGGGAGAGTGTGTCTACGTACCCTCGTAGACCAAAAGCGGAAGCGTATATAACACGGTTGATGTAGTTGTACTCTTCGCAATCCGATCACGATCCAACCGATCTAGTGCCGAACGGACGACACCTCCGAGTTTAGCACACATGCGACTTGATGACGTCTCCTCCTCCTTGATCCAGCAAGAGAAGGCAGAGAAGTAGATGGGATCACAACCAGCACGACGGCGTGGTGGTGATAGTGGTGGTGGAGCTAGTTCAGCAGGGCTTCGCCAAGCGCTACTAGAACGAGGACAGAGGAACTACGGAGTAACGGGAGAGAGAGGGGAGCCAAGGGCTTGGTGTGTGCTCTTGGGGTGCCCCTCCCCTCTATATATAGGTGGAGGGGCATGGGGAACAGCCCCTCCAAGCCCTAGGGTGCAGCCAAGGGGGAGAGGACTTGGACTCCAAGTCCAATCCTATTCCTACTAGGACTCCCCTTTTTTTCCCTTCCCTAGCCACATGGGCTTTTAAGGACTTGGTGCGCCTAGCCCAATAAGGCATGGGCGCCTCCCCTCAGCCCATGCTAGCCCTTGGGTCATGATGGACCCACTTGTGGACTTCCGGACCCCTCCGGAATCCTCCGGAACCTTCTAGAAGCTTCACGGTACAATACCGAAAAAACTGCACCTTTTTCGGAACCCAAAATATGACTTCCCATATATAAATCTTTACCTCTCGACCATTCCAAGACTCCTCGTGATGTCCAAGATCTCATCCAGGACTCCGAACAACATTCGGTTACCAATCATCAAATATCCCAATACTACTCTAGCGTCAACGAACATTAAGCGTGCGACCCTGCGGGTTCGGGAATCATGTAGTCATGACCGAGACACCTCTCCAGTGAATAACCAATAGCGGGACCTGGATGCCCATATTGATTCCTACATATTCCACGAAGATCTTTTATCGGTTGAACCACGATGTCAAGGATTCGGTCAATCCCGTATGCAATTCCCTTTGTCCGGTGATATGTTACTTGCCCAAGATTCGATCGTCAGTATCTCCACACCTAGTTCAATCTCGTTACCGGCAAGTCTCTTTACTCGTTCCGTAATACAAGATCCCGTGACTAACTCATTAGTCACATTGCTTGCAAGCTCTTTAAGATGTTGTATTACCGAGAGGGCCCAGAGATATCTCTCCGTCATACAGAGTGAAAAATCCCAGTCTCGATCCATGCCAACCCAACAGACACCTTTGGAGATACCTGTAGAGCACCTTTATGATCACCCAGTTATGAAGTGATGTTTCAATACACACTAAGTATTCCTCCGGTGTCAGGGAGTTACAGGATCTCATGGTTTAAGGAACAGATACTTGACATGAAGAAAGCTATAGCAAATAAACTAAACGATCTGATGCTAAGCTTACGGTTGGGTCTTGTCCATCACATCATTCTCCTAATGATGTGATCCCGTTATCAAATGACAACTCATGTCTATGGTTAGGAAACCTTAGCCATCTTTGATCAATGAGCTAGTCTAGTAGAGGCTTACTAGGGACACTGTGTTGTCTATGTATTCACACATGTATTTAAGTTTTCGGTCAATACAACTCTAGCATGAATAATAAACATTTATCATGAACAAGGAAATATGATAATAGCCAATTTATTATTGCCTCTAGGGCATATTTCCAACAAGAAACTAGCCCATGGGTTGACAAAGACATAGAATAAGAATAAAACACACATTATGTAGTAGCCCCCGAGACTCGGGTCGAGGACAAGTGGCCGACCTGAGGATCAAAATCTTTCTCAGGTAATAGCTTGTATTTTAGAAGAAACCCTTGATCCAGTAGCCCCTGAGACTCAACTTGATTTGCAAAATTGGCCTGAGGATTGAATCCATGCTCGAGAACATACTTAGAACAAAACAAATGTGTAGTAGCCCCGCAGACTAAGGCATAGCCTAGTGGTGGAAAGGGGCCGATGCCTTCCCACCCGCCCAAGTTCAAGGCATGGTACTTGCAATTTGGGTTTGTTGCACCAATTATACTGTAGGGGCCTACCTTACAGTCTTCATGTAAAAAAAATGTATAGTAGCCCCCAATACTCGGGTCAGGTACAAGTGATCGGCATGAGGATCCAATCTACCCGACTTAGTGACTAACTCACAATATATGCTTCCTTGTTGTTGTGTACAACATGCCGAACTTGAGAACCATCACCTCACCAAAGAGGTGGAGGTGTTGAAGAAGAGGCTGGCCGAGGCCAAGCTCAAGGCACAGAGCCAGGAGCACAGCCAGTATGTCATCTTCCGCCATTTGAGATACTGTTTTACAACTTAATAGAATTATCTTTGTGATTCAGCCATCTTCGTGCAATAGTCGAGAAACAAATGGCTGAGCTGGAGATTCAGCCGCAAACCAGCTAACAGAAGGCCCACTCTTCCCAAGAAGAAGCCTGGCTTCCTTGGGACAATGCCCAGAAGACGGCCGCACTTCTTGTAAAGAAGCAAGAAGTGAGTGATGAGTGGTATTTTTTGCGCTCATCACACCATTGTTTAACCGGATAATCTCAGAATTTTTGAGAAAATGACTCCAATATTGCCAATAATGACTAATGAATGCGAGAGATCATGAAATCATTTGTTTAATGTGTTTCAAGCAGGAAAAGTGCAAAACATGGAAATAAATCATTATACACGAGGAAATACGAAGTTTGGTGGAAGACGCAAGCTGGAGGCGCACCAAGGCCAGCAGCGTGCAAGACAACGCTTGGTACAAGCGCACACGCTCATACCAGCACTGATACCGCCTGCCGCCAGCTCCGGAGGGTCCACCTGACCAACTTCTATAAAGGGGTCGGCACCTAATTCTCAACATGGAGAGTGATATATCTCCAACGTATCTATAATTTATGAAGTATTCGTACTACATTTACATCATTTATATATGGTTTGGTGCACTTTTATATTATTTTTTTGGACTAACTTATTAATCTAGTGCCTAGTGCCAGTTGCTATTTTCTGCATGTTTTTGGTTTTACAAAAAATTAATATCTAGGAAGGTCCAAATACCCCGGTGATTTAATATGATTTTTATGGAATATATGCGATTTTTGGGCGAAGGAATCAACGCAAAATAGTGCCCGAGGGCCCCACAAGGGCAGGTGACACGAACACCCCCTGGTTGCACCATGGGCCCTTGTGGGCAACCCTTAAGTAGGTTTGAACTCTCCTTCGGCCACAAGAAAGCTAATTTATGGATAAAAATCCCCTCAAAATTTCAGCCTGACCGGAGCTACGGATTTTTGGCTATAAAAGAAACGCTAAAAGGCCAGAAAACATAAGCGTAAAATAGAAGACATAAGAGAGATCCAATCTAGGGGAGAGCTCCCTCTCTCCCCGAAGGGCCAAGGAAGAAGAAGGAGGAAGGGGCCCTTCCCCCTCTCCACTGGTGGCGTAGGAACACCGCCAGGGACATCTCCTCCATCACCATCACCACCAAATTCTACTCCATTCTCATGGTGATGTGTGAGTAGTTCATCCTTGAGGTTGAGGGTATGTACTAGTAGCTATGTGTTTGATCTCTTTCACTCTCTCATGTTCTTGATGGATTTGATCTTGATTGTACCATGAGCTTTATTAATAAAGTTGGATCTTATGATGTTCATGTCCCTCTATCCTTTTTGTGTTGAATTGTGTCTGGCTCTTTAAAGTTTCTGTATGTCGGATTGAATATTTTGGATTTGAGATTACATGATGCATGTCTAGTAATTAACTTGCGGATGCCCAAGGTGACATTGGGGTACTCTTAGCATAAAGGTTGAACGATAGTATCATATGGTGTTGTCGTAGTACAATTTCCGGGACTATCCGTGACACATTTGGGGTGGTTCTATGGATCAGGATTGGAAAGACAACTTTCAGGTGGTTTGTTGTTAAGCACACCTACGCGATTTCATCCTACTTTCTCCGGTAGAATACAAACTTTAGAGTGATTATTTGCTACACTTTGAGTTATTATTATGTGGTTTAATTATGTTAATGACGTTGAGAGTTGGCACTAGCGAAAACCCTAGGCCCTGTTTCCAAGTATCGAGACACCGTTTTGCACACTTTTGTTACTTGCTACCATGCTATTTTCATTTTATTTAGATTACAGAAAAGTTATTTGTACCATCCATATTGCACTTGTATCACCATCTCTTCGTCGAACTAGTGCACCTATACAACTAACAATTGTATTGGGTGTGTTGGGGACACAAGAGACTCTTTGTATTTTGATTGCAGGGTTGTTGAGAGAACCACCTTCATCCTACACCTCCCACGGATTGATAAAGGTCATCCACTTGAGCGAAATTTGTTGCTCTCCAACAAAACTCCACGCTTAGAGGCCCAACAAAGTCTACCAGGATAAAGTTGTGTAGTAGACATCAGAGAGCACCATTCACGGAACAGAGAAACACAACCATCTTATAACCCTAGCCACTGGCATTTTCCATCTCATCTCCATAGCCACCGCCACCATCATCACCACAACCATCCCTCTCCAAGTTAGTCATACTTGTAATCGGCATATCACAATCGACAACTATTATAAGACATATTATCAATCAACCAATCATTCATCTTTATGTCGTCTTCAATGAGTTCCTCTTGCGATCCAATTGCTATGTGTGAGTAATTCGGTAAGGCAATGGATTGAGGCAAGGCCTTGCAACCCAATGTATTTGTTCAAGGGAACGTTGGAATGACTTTGTATATTTGATGTGTCCGATTGCAATAGAATTATCTCTTTCCTTGTTTTCGTTCTAAGGTCCTGCAGGTACCCAAGATCCCATATATCGATCAAGGAGAAGGTAAAAAGCGAGGAGGACATGGCACGCTAAAATAGCAATGAGAGAAGGGCCTAGTACGGTAGCGGAAAGTTATTCCCTAGGGACGAATGAAGTGTACTCATTAGACGCCCAATGCTTTTGTCTGAATATTTATTCTTAATAATCGTGACAACCCCACGCGACGGTAAGGGTCAGTGATTGGACAACCGACTCTTGATGCAGGTCGTGCACCAGTCAAGACGTACTTTGAACACATCTCCCACATCTTTGGGTCACAAGCACATCATAGTGGTTGTCTTCTAGAGCACAGTTTAATATCATTAAGATCCCGAGAACAAATATAAGGTTGTGAGAGTAAGACCTCATACCATGCATATTTTTAATACTACTATTTACACCATAAAGGTTGGTAAAGGTCCGGTTGATGAACTGGAATTTAATTCTTTAGCAATAACTTGTCACAGCCTTTGTCGTAGTGCACGTCCTCTCGTGGGTTTGATAACTCAGGGCCACTCCTTGGGGGAAAAGGCAAGGGAACCATATGCTATCCAAACCGGATCTCAAAGGGCATCAGTGAGTCAAGCTGTCCGGGAGGCGGTCATGCTTCTCCAGCAAGACCTCAGCTAGAGGGAGCGGTACGACGAGGTCCGGACTGAGAGGACCACCTTGGCAGAAGACCTCAAGAAGGATACGCCTATCAACAAGGAGGTCAAGATGCGCTTGCAGAACACCGAGGAGGAGGTTAGGCAGATCGACGACATCATAGCTGGTAAGCCCTACCATCTTCAATGCAACAAGCCCGAGCTGATACTTTTAACTTGAGGGTGCTTCACCGCATGGTAGTCATTGCCGTTCGCCACCTGGACAAAGAGGATGTAGTCAAAAATCCATCGCGGAATCCGTGGTGCCTTCGTACTTATCGTAGCTTGTGAGGATGGAATTCGCATAAACGAGTGAGCAACAATATGATCGGAGAAACAAGGCGGTCATATAGTATATGGACCCTCAACTGCTGATCAGAGAGTGTCGATTGTGCTCCGCGCGTCGTTTATACCAGCAGCTTCATCGTACTTGGTGAAGGCTGGTTGGTACCTGTCCTTGGCCTGCTCGTGCAGTTGAGTCGCCTGCTTGTCTGACATCTCGTAGTGGCATGGGGGACGTGAGGCATGGTAAGCGTACCGTGAATTACCATGAGCGTTCTAAGCTCCATGCCCAAAAGTCAGGGATTCATCTAGTGCAGAGGGGAATACTTAGTACATCAGACCCCTCCATTGGAAAAACACTTGCTTGAACATACCCTTTCCAACTTGCAATTTTTTCATAAATAATATTCTTTGACCATATTTGGCACATTAGCCGACATGGGAACGATATGCTTCATAAGTTCTTTCCTTTGTGACCAGGTATGTTGCCAAATTTATATAGATGCCCCATCTCCTATCTTCAAATCAAATCCTGGACAACCACATCTTGTCTCTCAAAAACTCTCTATAAATCTAGGAAGGTCGTGACTAGGGGTGGGCATAAAAAACGATGAACCGAAGACCGAACCGATACCGAAACCGAAAAAACCGAATTATTGGTTTTTGTTGGTGCTACAGTAAAATTCGATTTTCAATTATACTAACCGAATTTAATTCGTACAGTTCGGTTTTACACCGTTAACCGAAATAGAAACCGAATCAACTGATCGAACACGAAAAAACCTAGCGCCCAGGTACTGCACATGGCCGCATGTGCGAGTCAGGACGGCTTGTACCTCTCCTGGGCCTTCCACGTACATGCAATTATCCACGGCCCACACTTTCGAATAGTTTCTCCCAGCCAGCTGATACGTCTCCAACGTATCTATAATTTTTTTATTGTTCCATGCTATTATATTATCTGTTTTGGATGTTTTATATGCATTAATATGCTATTTTATATTATTTTTGGGACTAACTTATTAACCTAGAGCCCAGTGCCGGTTTCTGTTTTTTCCTTATTTTTGAGTTTTGTAGAAAAGGAATATCAAACGGAGTCCAAATGGAATAAAAATTTACGATGATTTTCTTGGACCAGAAGACACCTACGAGACTTGGAGTCGAAGTCAGAAGATCCACGAGGCGATGACAAGCCGTAGGGGCGCGCTCCTGGCTTGTGGCCCCCTCGGGAGTCCACCGACCTACTTCTTCGTCCTATATATTCACATATATTCCAAAACCCTAGAAGAGAGACACGAAAATACTTTTCCACCGCCGCAACCTTCTGTTCCCGTGAGATCCCATCTTGGGGCCTTTTCCGGCGATCTGCCGGAGGGGGATTCGATCACGGAGGGCATCTACATCAACCCTATTGCCTCTCCGATGAAGCGTGAGTAGTTTACCTCAGACCTACGGGTCCATAGCTAGTAGCTAGATTGCTTCTTCTCTCTCTTTGATTCTCAATACCATGTTCTCCTCGATGTTCTTGGAGATCTATCCGATGTAATATTCTTTTGCGGTGTGTTTGTCGAGATCCGATGAATTGTGGATTTATGATCAGATTATCTATGAATATTATTTGAATCTTCTCTGAATTCTTATATGCATGATTTGATATCTTTGTATTTCTCTTCGAATTATCGGTTTGGTTTGGCCAACTAGATTGGTATTTCTTGCAATGGGAGAGGTGCTTAGTTTTGGGTTCAATCTTGCGGTGTCCTCACCCAGTGACATAGTAGGGGTAGCGAGGCACGTATTGTATTGTATTGTTGCCATCAAGGATAAAAAGATGGGGTTTTCATCATATTGCTTGAGTTTATCCCTCTACATCATGTCATCTTACTTAA
Source organism: Thinopyrum elongatum (assembly GCA_011799875.1). Classification (NCBI taxonomy): domain Eukaryota; kingdom Viridiplantae; phylum Streptophyta; class Magnoliopsida; order Poales; family Poaceae; genus Thinopyrum; species Thinopyrum elongatum. The sequence goes on from CM022299.1 coordinate 303,889,287, forward strand.
GGCGTTACTCCGTTCTTTATGAACTTAATACTCTAGATGCATGCTGGATAGCGGTCGATGTGTGGAGTAATAGTAGTAGATACATAATCGTTTCGGTCTACTTGACACGGACGTGATGCCTATATGCATAATCATTGCCTTGGATATCGTCATAACTTTGCGCTTTTCTATCAATTGCTCGACAGTAATTTGTTCACCCACTGTATTATTTGCCTTCAAGAGAGAAGCCTCTAGTGAAACCTATGGCCCCCGGGTCTATTTTCCATCATATATTTTCAGATCTATATATCAAAAATACCAAAAATACCTTGCTGCAATTTATTTACTTTTATTTTGTTTTACGTTTTGGCAATCTTATATACCTATCTCTATTAGATCTCACCTTTGCAATTGATCGTGAAGGGATTGACAACCCCTTTATCGCGTTGGGTGCAAGTGTTTGATTGTTTGTGCAGGTGCATAGATTGGGGACTTGCTTGTACCTCCTACTGGATTGATACCTTGGTTCTCTAACTGAGGGAAATACTTATCTCTACTTTGCTGCATCACCCTTTCCTCTTCAAGGGAAAAACCAACGCAAGCTCAAGAAGTAGCCCCAGCACAGTACGTCACTTCATTTGGAATTATCCCACCCCGAGTTGAGTTGTTCCTCTTTTTCCTCTGGCGATTCCGGCCAGAGTCCACCATATCCTCTGGCAAATCCGGCCAGAGTCCACCTAAACCTGTCGCCGGTGGGGGACCTCTACCCGGCCGACGATAGTCCCACCTGGGTATGAGGGGCAGTGCCGTCTGGATGGAGGATCCGAGAAAAGTCGATGGTGGCGGGAGATCGAAGGAAGCTTTAGGGTTAGGGTCAGGAGAGGAGGCAGAAGATTTGGTCGGGGGAGGGAGGGCATCACAGAGCCCCGCAGGGGGGAAGGGAGGGAGAGAAGAGACGAGCGACCCGCCCGATCTAGAGTACGGGAGGGAGGGGAAACAGAGGAAGAAACAGGGACAACAATGCTAGAGGGGAGGAATCAGAGTGGGATTTTGCTGGACCAAAACCAAGCTTGGATGACTATTTCGAAGGTCTCAATTTACACGGGGAGGAGGAGGAAGATCTGGACCGGTCTGAGGAAGTAGACGAGCTAATTAAGGATGTGAGGTGGTTAGGATTGTTCCGAGTTCATACGACAAAGCCCTTTAGTCATGCTGCTTTACTTAACCAGATGAGGAGCGCCTGGTCGTCGGCACAGGGGGTGACCTTTAATATCAAGGGACCGAACCTTTTCCTGGTTCAATGCCATTGCCTCGGAGATTGGAAACGTGTAATGGAAGGTGGACCGCGGTGTTCAAGGGAGCTCCAATAGTAATACAAGAATATGACGGTTTCACGAATGTTACCGATTTTGCTTGAATTTGATACCGGTCTGGGCCAGAATTAAGGGAATCCTTGATGGGCTCACAAGGAAGAAGGAGATAGCAAAGAAAGTTGCAAGAAAGGTGGGTGAACCGCCAATTAAAGTGATTGTTAATGAGGGGAAGATCAACCCAACAAATACGCTGAGGGCCAGAGTTTATGTTGATGTGCACAAGCCAATTGTTCGGTTTGTTCCAATTACACTAAAGGAGAGGAAGAAATATCCAGTGTACTATGAAAATTTACCGGACTTGTGCTTTTTTTGTGGAAGGCTTGGTCATGTCCTGGAGGAGTGCGGGGATGGAATGCATAACCCACAAGACTGTGAGCTGGGAGATTGGCTTCTGTGGAACTCAAATTCAGCGAGGTTTGAAGCGGGTGGCCAAACATCCGGTGGCCGAGGAGGTATGTGGTATGGTGGAAGGGGTAGTTCGAGAGGGAGGGGAGATAGGGGAAGATTAGGAAGGGGGGCGGGAGGTAGAGAGGGTACGTTTGGGTCAGGTGAGGGAGGAGGAAGAGCAACAACATGGGCGTCACGGGGGGGGGGGAAGTGAGGAGCGAAGATCCAGCTGCTGGTAGCGATGATAATGACAGAAACAAGGCCCGCAAGAGGCTGATTAGCCCAGATGGACAAATTAATGTGAGAGGGCAGGTTATCCCGGATCTAGCAGGAAAGGTTGCCGGGACAGTTTTGATGATTGAAAATGGGGGCACTGCTAGCTCACATGAGGAGGCCACGACAAGTACACCAGGGAAAGTGCCTATTGTGAAGAGAAGAAGGCAAGGGGAAGGTGACGAGGTATCGGACATGGAGTACAAAGATGAAGCGGCCTCCCTGGTGGAGAGCCGCAATACCCAATGAGAACCTTATTTTGGAATTGCCGGGGGATTGGCGATCCCGCAACAGTTCGTGAGCTCCGGGAGCTCATTGTGGAGTGTGCGCCATCGGTGGTATGCATTGTGGAGACTCAATTGTCGAAGCATAGGGTGAAGGGCCTGACGGCAACATTGGGTTTCGAAGGAGGTTTCGTTGTAGCGAGTAGTGGTAGAAGTGGAGGCATTGGCTTGTTCTGGAGATATGGTTTGAATTTTCGGGTGAAGAATTTTTCTCGTTATCACATTGACGCATGGGTAGGAGAGGAGGGAAAGGATGACTGGAGGCTCACTTGTTTCTATGGGGAGGCGAACTGAAGTTTGAGGCAGAACACTTGGGACACCATGGCGCGACTAAGGGGTGAATCAACCCTGCCGTGGGTATGCATTGGTGACTTTAATGAAGTTTTGCGTAGAGATGAGCAGATGGGTCCTAATGAAAGAGATGTTACTCAAATGGCCGGGTTCAGGGAAGCGGTTGACTTATGTGGCCTAAATGATTTGGGATATATCGGTTTGGACTGGACTTTTGAAAAGAGGATAGTTGGAGGTAGCTTCCTTCGAGTACGCTTGGATAGGGCGCTGGCCTCTGCAGACTGGAGCACCAGATTCCCTTTTGCATTAGTCCAACATTTAGTTGTAGCTAAATCAGACCACTCCCCTATTGTCTTGATGAATGAACAAGCAGCTGCAAAAAGGAAGATTGGTGTGGGAAAGCTCTTCCGCTATGAAAAAAAAGTGGGAACAACGTGTTAGGTTTTTCCCAATGTTAGAAGAGACATGGCGGGCAAGTGGATTGGCTGGAACAATGCGTGATATCAGTGAAAAACTTGGTAATATTTTGAGGGTGCTGGCTGTTTGGGGAGTACGAGAATTTGGTCTGGTCCGAGCTGACTTAAGACGCTTAAAGGCAGAGCTGCTTGCTATGAGGTCAGAAGAGGGGCAAGTTGGCCCATCTGAGCAGGAGAGAAAATTAGAAGAGCAGATTTGTTGAGCTAAACCTGAGGGAGGAGATAATGTGGCGCCAAAGATCTCGCATACAATGGCTGGCAGAGGGTGATGGTAACACAAAGTTTTTTCATCAGAAGGCCACGAATAGGAGAAGGAAGAACCGCATATCACAACTTATGAGAGAGGATGGCACTGTATGAACGGATGAAGAGGAGATTTGTACAATGGCCACATGTTTTTACAAAAACTTATATGATTCAGAACCTACGGTTGGAATGGAGGAGGTACTGTCACACATCCCGGCGAAAGTTGATCAAGAGATGAATCGAATGTTGAATGCTGAGTATACAGAAAAGGAGGTTAAAGAGGCACTTTTTCAGATGTACCCAACAAAGGCACCAAGTCCGGGTGGCTTTCCTGCACATTTTTTCAGCGAAACTGGGGTCTTTGTGGTGAAGAAGTTTCCAAGGTGGTGTTGCGAGTTTTGAATGGGGAAGAATCTCCGGAGGTTATCAACAAGACTTTCATCGTTTTGATTCCTAGGGTAGTGAATCCAACCTCTCTTACACAATTTCGGCCAATTAATTTGTGCAACGTGATCTATAAGATCATCTAAAGGTACATTCTAACCGGTTGAAACGAGTTTTACCGGATATTATTTCTCCTAAGTAATCCGCTTTCGTACCTGGAAGGCTTATATCAGATAACATCATAGCTGCATATGAATGTTTGCATTTCATGAAGAGATCAAGAAGCAAGAAGAACGCCCACTGTGCACTAAAACTTGATATGATGAAGGCTTACGACTGTGTTGAATGGTCATATCTAAAGGCAGTGATGCTGAAGATGGGGTTTAATCAAGGTTGGGTGCAAAAAATTATGGAGTGTGTAACCACTGTCTCTTTCTCTGTACTGGTGAATGGGGTGAAGATGGAGGAGTTCAAGCCCACGAGAGGTATTCGGCAAGGAGACCCTATTTCTCCGTACCTATTTCTGTTGGCAGCGGATGGCCTTTCTTGTCTGTTAAAAGCGAGAAGTATAGACGAAAATGTTCGCGGGGGTAGTAGTGGCTCCCAATGCCCCTCTAGTGAATCACCTACTGTTTGCAGACGACTGCTTGTTACTGTTCAAAGCAAACAATGCAGCCGCCGTGAAGATCGGAGAGACTATAGATGAGTATTGTGCAACATTCGGCCAAAAAGTTAATCTTTTCAAAGTCTAGTATTTTCTTCGGAAAGGGCTGCCCTAATGATACAAGGGAAGGGATCAAAGGTATCTTAGATGTTCCAAATGAATCATTGGCTAAACGGTACCTTGGGCTACCGTCAGATGTTGGCAAGTCCAAGCATGGTGCTTTTAAATACATCAAGGATAGAGTGTGGGCAAAGGTGCAAGGGTGGATCGAGAAGTGCATGGCGGCAGCGGGGAAAGAGATCTTGATAAAATCGGTAGCACAATCTATACCCACTTTTTCTATGTCTTGTTTTCTCTTGCCAAGAGGTCTTTGTCAGCATATTGACAAGTTGCCGAGACAATTTTTTTGGGGAAGTAAAAATGGTGTGCGGAAAATTGCTTGGGTGTCCTGGGAGACCTTAACGATGCCTAAATATTTGGGTGGTCTAGGTTTTCGAGACACACAGATGTTCAATGTCTCACTGCTCGCAAAACAGTCACGGCGGCTATTACAAAACAGTGATTCGCTAAGTGCAAAGCTGTTGAAGGCAGTTTATTATCCAAACAACGATTTTCTTGATGCTCAACTAGGAACACACCCTTCCCAGGTGTGGAGAGCTACATGTGTTGGAACTGAGGTGTTGAAGCAAGGACTTATTAGAAGGATTGGCAATGGTCATGATACGAGCATCTGGAACCACAATTGGATACCGAGAGATCATCTGTGCACATTAGTGAACCCGCGCAGCCAAAACCTTTTGCACAAAGTTAGTGAACTCATAAACCCTGTTGAGAAGCAATGGGATAGGGTGATTCTGCATGAGCAGATGCAAGAGCCGGATGTCAAAGTTATTCTCAACATCCCTTTGTGTATGATCAATATGGAAGATTCGTGGGCGTGGCATTATGATCGATCTGGCCAGTTTACTGTCAAATCAGCCTACAGATTGCTAATGGAGTCTAAATGCAGAAGGGAGGATTGGCTGATGCATAGGTCGGGAAATTCAAACATTGACGGAATCAAGAAGCAATGGTCGAGCTTGTGGAAGTTGAAGATCCCAGGGAAGCTGAAAACTTTTGCCTGGCGGCTAGCACGGAATTCCATTTCGACTGAGTCTGTTCGTTGTCATAGGAACATGATTGATACTGAGTTATGCCCAGTCTGCGGGGCTGCTCAGGATACATGGAGACATGCTTTAATAAACTGCACCATGGCTAAGTGAGTTTGGGCCCTAGTGGACGACGACCTGCTAGATCATCTGATAGCTTGTACTCATGATGATGCCAGGCTCTGGTTGGTGGAGATGCAAGAATGAACCAGCAGTCAGGATTTTGTTAAGTTGCTCGTGACACTTTGGTCGATCTGGTGGGCAAGGAGAAAAGTTGTCCATGAAGAGCAGTACCAGTCCCCTCTTACAACCTTTTCTTTTATACAGAGGTTTCTAAATGATATTTCTGCGGTCAAGCTAGCTCACCTCCGGCCAGCTGCACGACCACCGACGCAGCAGGCTCGCCGGCAAGCAACGTGGAGAGCCCCTACTGCCGGATCAGTTAAATGTTGTGTTGACGGCGCTGTCGGGAGGCATGGAGATCGAGGAGCCTTGGCTGCTATTTGCCGAGACGAATCAGGTAATTTCATGGGTGCGTCGGAAGTTGCTGTAGCTGATCTTGCATTGCCTGAAGTTCTAGAAGCCATGGCGGCGAGGGAGGCTATATCCCTCGCGAATGACCTTGCTTGCAGAAAAATTGTGGTGGCCACAGACTGCTTATCTACTCCGAACCACCTCAAGGCAGACTACTGGGGTTCGTCTAAAGTGATCATTGACGAGATTAAGAAGACCATGAAGGACTTCAGTCTATTAGAGTTTCGGCATGAGAAGCGAGAATCAAACTTAGAAGCACATTCTTTAGCTAGACCTACACTTTCCTTGTCTTTTGGTAGACATGTTTGGTTGGCGGAAAAACCAAACATTATCTGTATCCCTGACAACATTCTGAGTTAATTGAAGCGAGGGATTCTAAGAAAAAGCTACATGGGATGAGATGGTGAGCTTGCCTACATAAAGACAGGGTACTACATGTACAACGCACACAACAGTTTACTGTTTCTATAGTTGTTGGTTCAGTTCATGCTGTAAAAGTATGTTTTCTGTATGTGGTCTCTAATTCGGTTAAAACCAAAAACCGAACCGAAAAATTTGGTTAACCGAACTTTCGGTTAGTTGAATTTTTGTGTCTATTTCGGTTTTCACCCTGGCTAACCGAATTCATACAAAAACCGAACAAAAGAAACTGAAATTTCGGTTTCTACCGAACGCCCAGACCTAGTCGTGACCCAGGAGCTACCTCCAAAATGTTGGAGTTTGGATAATACACCGCTTTCAAGTTTCTAGTCGAGGGAGTCATGATCTTGCAAAACATTTCATGCTTGCCTTGCCAAAAGAGCTAGATTAAACAGTTCAAGATCATGGAAACCAAGATCTCGCTTGAATTTTATGTCGTGTCATCACCTCCCAGGGCACCCAACACGCTATTCGTTCACCTTCGTTGCTCCCTCATCAGAATTTCCTTATCATGGAATTGAAGTTCTCACACAAACCTTTATGAAGTTTAAAACATGTCATTGAATAAATCAAGATAGATGGTGCCACTGATTTGACCAAGATCTTTCGATCGGATGCCCCTTGTAGGTCTAAATCCATCCAATCCAATCTTTTGCCATTATAAACATGACTGTAAACTGTAAAAGAAATTGAGTTTTTTTTGAGACAGTATAATTTTTTTTTGAGAAACTTTTGAGACAGTATAAAAGAACATGAGCTAACCATCAGGGTAAGCTTTATTAATCGAAACCCCGAACTTAGCCCACTCCTGCCCACCAGGCAATCTATCCCCTACTCCACTCGCTGTTGGGCCTCAGCCCGCCACGCATCCCACCCGCACGGCCTCGCCCTAGGGTTTCTCCGTCTCTCCGTCTCTCTCTCTCTCTCTCTCTCTCTCTCTCTCCCCCGTTTCTCTCCTCCCAATCGAATCGGAATCCATGGAGTCGTCGCGGTCGCGGAAGCGCACGCGTCAAGAGTTAGACAGCGCCGGCGACCCGCCGCCGGAGCGGGGGGTGGTAATTATCCTATACTTTGGTTACTATGCCTGCGATTAGGGCTTGGGCGTTCGGGTTATTACTAACTTGGATTTGGCCCTGCCGCCGGTGCTGCAGGTAGCAAGGGGTGGCGCGTCGCCGCCTTGGCGGGATGACGACCGCGACGGCCATTACGTGTTTGATCTCGGCGAGAACTTGACCCGTCGGTGTAAGCACCCGCGTCTTAGGCCTGTTGTTATCTCCTAGAGCTATTGTGCACGCATATAAATACTTATTTATATTAATTTTGAGAAACACGGTGGACAAAGGCTTGCCATTGTGCACATAGTTTAGAAAAAAAAAGATGGATAAAGACTTGTTTATGTATACATAATTTGTAACTACTGGTGGTAGGCACCGGCAATTACTTGTCCTAGTTGTTGTTTCTTAAATGGATAAGGTTCACCTCCACAACGTGCATGCATGATTGGATTGTTTTATCTTATTTTTTGCGGGGTGATTGGATTGTTTTATCTTGTTGTATAAAACTTGTTAATTCTGCTCTGAGCTGAAGAGAATGATGAAGCAAAGTTCCCATTTATATTTTCAACTGCTATGTTTATATTAGCATAGAAACTCGACTGGCATACGTACTCCATTTGACAATAGGTCTAAGTCGAAACTGGGAACACCCTGGTAATGCATTATTGTTTGTTGACAATCTCCTTTTTTGCGATGCAGACAAAATCTTGAGCAAAATGGGTGAAGGTTCGGGTTTCCTTCATTATGGTTTCTATTCTACTTATTATTTTTTTTGCTGTTATTCTAATGTAGAGCGACACGAGTTGGATTTTCATAGGTACTTTTGGCCGAGTTTTGGAATGCTGGGACCGTGAAACACGCGAATATGTTGCAATAAAAGTTGTCCGAAGCATCCGGAAGTACCGGGATGCTGCAATGATTGAGATCGATGTGCTCAATCGCCTTGCAGAAAATGAGAGATACAGATCCCTGTTAGTGTCCCAACAAACATAATCTCTATAACCTTACTCTTAGCTATTTCTTACTTGATGAATGTTTATTAATGGCCAGCTGTGTCCAAATTCAAAGATGGTTTGACTATCGCAACCATATATGCATTGTAAGTTTGATTTTCTTTTGTTCAGTTATGCAAGTTCTACACGTTGATTCCAAGTGTCAGTTATTACATTCACTTCCATCTCCTATAGCGCATTGAATTCCTGTTTATATGCCTTGTTTGTTAACAGTTAATTTTACTAGCCCTCTCAGTACCTCTTACTCGTGCAAAGTGAGATGCTCATGCTGGTACACATAACATGATAATTTAGTAGTAATAAGATTTGCATGCTTATAAAACAGTTACTTTTCTTCGCTCTTTCCTCATGAAGGTTCCCTGGTATGGAAACAAAATAAAGATAACTTTATTCAATGGATATCAATGGTTTTGTCAGGTATTTGAGAAGCTTGGGCCAAGCTTGTATGATTTTCTAAAGAGAAATAGATACCAACCTTTCCCTGTGGAACTTGTGCGGGAGTTTGGACGACAACTGTTGGAATCTGTAGCATGTGTGTGATTGCTTGATTCTGCATATCCGTTCTTAACAAGTTTGGCAGTTGCAGATTCATTTTTCCCTTGCTTTCAAGTGGCATGCTTGACCATCTTTTCCTTTCTTCTAAAATAGATATGCACGAATTACGCCTTATTCACACTGATCTGAAGCCAGAAAACATACTCCTTGTATCTTCCGAATATATAAAGGTTCCAAGTTCCAAGGTACCTAATCTCGACCAATTTTGTGGTGAGCATCTGCTATTTGAAATTAGGCATACGGTATTAGCAGTTATCTTGAATGATCACTTGGGGTTGTACAGAAGAATTCACAAGATGAGATACACTTCAAGTGCTTGCCAAAGTCCAGTGCCATAAAGCTGATAGATTTTGGTAGTACCGCCTTTGATAATCAGGAACATAACTCGATTGTTTCTACGAGGCATTACAGGGCACCTGAAATAATCTTAGGTAAATTGGTTGTTCTTAAGGTTTTCTTATGTTTCATCTAGTTTGAGGTATAGGTTTATGTGTTTTTAATTATATATGCTTGTAAAGAAAAAGAAAAACAAATGTTGTTTATAATCCTAGGAATCCAAGTATGATGCATGCCAGTTGATACTCTTGTTTATCTATACACAACAAAACTTATTTAGAAGAGAAACTGCTTTGCCATTTCCAGAATAGTGTTGTTTATGTTAGATGTAATCCTTGTGTTATTTACTTAGCTAGGGAGTAGTACTATAGTAGCCAGGTCGGCTCATAGCTTCTTTAGTCAGTAAATTAGTATATGCAGCTAGTAGTCAATTTGCTTTTTTGCATGTACTGGCAGCTGCTAGACTGCAGGGTCTGTTTAGCACAATGATGGAAGATAAAATGACAGTTCTACAGACATTCAATGATTGATCGTTTTAACTTTTAACTACTGGTTGGTTATATAGAATGGTAACTGTGCATATAACATGCCAACATTTTGGGGCATATGGCAGTTTTTTTCTCTGCTCGATTGTTTCTTTCCTAGGTGTTTTTGTACTTTTACTTGGTAAGATCTTATAGATGGCCATCCTCTTCTGACGATGGAAAAGGGTGTTTTTAAGAGGTGTATATTTACTGGGTTTTATGATATAGATTCATGCAAGACTAGTCTCGTTAGGGCCAGAACCATCAAATATAGGGTTGAATATATTTTTAGACGGACCACTTTGCAAGGACGAATATGTGCCATATTATCTGTTCAGCTAGTACATCAATCCTTCAATGTAATGCAATCTTCAGGGCATACATTACTGGGCATGTCCAAACTAGACTGTAACAAACCAACAGTACAGTTATACAGTTCGGTATTTATTGGTCTAAATTGTACAGAGTTCTGATGTTACTGAATATTCCTTTGGCAGGCTTAGGCTGGAGTTTGCCATGTGATATTTGGAGTGTTGGTTGCATCCTTGTTGAGCTATGCTCGGTTAGATTGCTTGTGATGCCTGTCTTTCCTCTTTGGGTTTTTATCATTTATGCCACTAGTTTTGCCATTAGAAGTTACAACTACTCAAAAATGCCATCGATACATGAGATGCTTGCTCAAAAATGCCATTAGATATCTCAAAAATGCCATCGCTCCGTTAGATGCTTGCTCAAAAATGCCATTAGACATTGTTATTTTCACTTCAAACTCGTTGACCATGTTATATGACAAAAATAAGCCTAGACCCACATGTCAGTTCTCTCTATCTCACAATGGTAAGTGTGGCCCCACTTGTCAGGAGTAACCAAGTGAATAATTTTACAGGAAAATAAGAATGCTGTTGGGATCAAGTAGGCCCCACACTTTATTGTAGTGAGATAGAGGGAGAGCTGGCATGTTGGTCCATAGGTATTTATGTCATTATAACATGGCAAAAGAGATTTGAGATCACAATAATGGTGTCTAGTGGCATTTTTGAGCATGTGTCTAACGAACCGATGGCATTTTTGAGCGGTTGAAATTCCTAGTGGCAAAACTGAGTAGTGGGACACAACCGGTGGCATAAATGATAAAAACCCTTCCTCTTTTACCTTGTTATATGGTCCTAACCCTAAACATTTATAGGGGGAGGCATTGTTTCAGACACATGAGAACCTGGAACACCTAGCAATGATGGAGAGGGTTTTGGGGCCCGTTCCAGAGCACATGATATGGAAGGCTAGGTTCGTATTTATACCGTTAATTTGATTATCATTTTTTTTTTAATTTCTCGTTGAGCTATCATTAACAAACAAATTCTCTCCATCTGTGTCCTGGAGGTCCAGGATTACTTTTAGAACCAAACCCTTTTTATTGGGCTTGTTTCTCGAGAGAATGGCAGTATCTCCACTTGTATCCTGGAGGTCCAGGGTTTGAGTCAGTATCCTTAAAAACCAAACAAGGGAAATGCTGCCTAAGAACCTAATAATTCCCTTTCTCAGACCCCCACAACATGTGGGAACTTTTGATGCTGGGATAACCTTTGGCTATATGTTTGAGTGAAATATATATCTTCCTCCTTTACACTAAATCTTCTATATCAAATGTTTTGAAGAACTCTGGCACGTCCTACCTGCAAAGAACTGTTTCTTTTATTTTTACGTGCAGTCACCTTTTTCTTTGGCTGGTGGTTCCCTAAGTTCTACGGTTTATAGTTCACCGGTTTGCTACTCAGAAGTAGTTTTGGCTTGCATCTCTTTACTGATTTATAGATGTTGCTTGTAAAGGTAAATTTTGCAAGCATGTGCTGGGATGTTCTTCAGAACATATTAACATGTGGAGATGCTCTCCCAAACATATTAATTTTTTATGTTGTTTCTGCTAATGCCACTTTCTTCAAAAAATATTGAAGAATAAATCTGTTTCAAACTTCCATACATCTCTGTACATCATTATGTAAGCTTATTAAATAGCAACACTCAAGTTAATAATATGCTATTGAGTACTGCATGCAATTCTCTGTTTATTCTTGCATTTAATTTATACTCAGATGTCACTGTATTCCTTGGAATATGCAGTTCATCAGCTCAGAAATATTTTAGGCGAGGGACACGTCTAAATTGGCCTGAAGGTGCTGTTACAAGAGAAAGCATCAGAGCAGTCAGAAAACTACACCGGCTAAAGGTTTTGATTCCCCTGATTATTCCTTTTGAGTTTTATTTGGTCATCCTTTTTTACCAATTTTTAAAGAACTTGTGCATTTTTTAAGCCAAAGTGGAAAAGCTGCAAAATCTGAACTATAAGGCCAAACAAACAGGGCCTTACATAAGTAACTGCTCATGTATAGATAAGTCTTCTTCCACTGGTTTGAGACTATGCACAGTAGTGCATACTTGTAATTAATTCTAACACATAGTTTTTCTTGGGCTTGTTGGAATGCAAATACAAAAAGTAAATAAGTTCCACTTATCCAGTCTATTGGTAATGACATTTTTAGTTGTAATTAATCCAGAATATTTAGGGGCTGTGCTGCTTGCTTGTTGAAGTATTACTTTAATTCATGACTGAGAGAGTGTGGGAATGTAACCTACAATATGGAAATAACCGTATCACAACTCAGCTTACATATCTGCAACTTCAGGACTTGGTTGCGAGAAATGCTGACCATTCAAAGGCATCGCTGGCGGACTTGCTATATGGTCTTTTAAGGTTTGAGCCTTCAGAGCGCCTTACTGCCCAAGAGGCTCTGGACCATCCATTCTTCCGAATTCCAGGTCCTACATGACACTTGGAAGATGCTTTGGTTCCGCCGCTCGCCAAGAACAAGGCCTGGAGAAGCAGCGGGCACAAAGCCGAGGGCAGAATGCCTTTGGCTAATCTCTAGCATAAAGATGATTTAAGCCGAGCTATGGCGCTTGCGGTGGTGTGAGAAGCTGTTGTTCCAGTCGCTCAGGTGTAATGTACAATAGCATTTTTCCTAGGGAGGTTAGTGTACTTGATGCGACCTGTACATTGTGAAGTTGCGGTGCACCACGTGTGATTTTGTAATTCGCATACAACGATCACTGACCAAGGCAAGGCAGCCGTAAAGGAGGTGCTAGTATTTTGCTTGCCTGTGCCATGTTCTGTTTCTCGAGAAGTCTTGACAGGGCTGAGAGCCCCTGCAAATTCAAACCATGCTGTTGAAAGTTGAAATTAATTCAAGCTGTATGTTTTTAACTTCTCAAAAAACTGAATTGCCGGAGAAAGCACTGTTATGAGAATACTTTTAAGACTGAGAAAAAGCAGAGTTAATTCTTTGATTGTCTGTTCGTCGCGCTTCGTGGGCCACCTTTTGTCCTCTGCAGGGTGCAGCAGGCACATCCATCTCCAAGCTCTTTCCCATAGTCACTCTGTGCTCCCCTGACCATTAGCAGCAGTAGCGATTCCGTTATGCATGCGGCTAGGCACAAGGAGTTGTGGAATGTCGTCAAAATTTTGTTTTGGCCTCGAGTTGGCCAGAGCAGAGCTATGCGAAAACTCTACCTCATCTTCATCGCGACGGCTCTTCCCTGTTTCTGATGCAACACAGAAACTGACTGCCCGAAAACGTTTTTCAGCAGCAAAGCGGCAAGCAAGATGCTGACTTTGGAGATTTGGCCGTCGTGGCCTCGCCGGCGACGACATGTACCCTGGTCCAGCCACATGCAGCGGCCGGCGCATCGCGTGTCGACATTGACGCGTACCCGGGGTCTGCCAGGATACGTTGCGTATACACTTGTTGATATTTCCCCCGTACCATGGCACTTGTAAAAACACACTCGTCTCCACGCAAATAAATGAATGGATAAATAAAAACACTCGTCAGTTGCATTGCTTGTGCTGAAGATACTTCTGTGATCTGAATTGTTCCACGTTAATCATACTTAGTGTATCATATTCATAGTTTGATCATATATTCATGACATGAGAGTGACAAGAATACAAGATGGCCCGATATACTAACGAATATTTTTTTGGAATACGGTACAGACGCCGACGCTCATACATACGCACATACACTCATCTCTATGAACACGCGCACACACCCTACCTGCACCTACCTTCGAGAGACTAAGCCGACACATCATCTTGAGATTGACAAAAGTCGCTACAGGCGCCTTCATAGTCGACGAAAGCGTCTCCTCCCGCTGAATGTACATCACCGGAAGCCCTGAAATAAATTCAGAAAAATATAAATAGTGATGTAGTCTAGGACTTAACCTGGATGGACGGGGAATATCACTGTCCTCCTAACTATCCAATCACATGTTGATTAAATATACTAACAAATACTCTCTCTGTAAATAAATATAAGAGCTTTTAGATCAAGGTACTTAACATCTCTTTACCGGCAATTCGTTGATTAGGGACAATCTACTTAGAACTATTTTATGCGATATTCTAATCCGGATCGAATAACATATTTCAGAAGGATTCTCTCTGGTCGTTGCTGATTGACACTCTGACAGCAAAGCGCCCTCGATCAGATCGTTGCTGATTGACACACTGACAGCGAAGCGCCCTCGATCAGATCGTTGCTGTCTATAATGATAAATTGTGGACGGGCAGTTCGTCGTTATCCAATTAAAATTCCGCTGGATGTTGGAATATATAACAAGTGACAGATCATGAGATCATGGATCGAAGCCTCTGAGTTCTGATTGCTTGACTAATCCTGAATATGTGGTCGGTGATATACTTGGAAGATAACAAAGTGCTTGTTCTACTGGTATAATGTAAAACTGTTTTATTTTTTTGCGAGTATAATGTAAAACTGTTGTTGCCGTGTTGTTGCTAGGCGGCTTTGTAGCAGCCATGCACCCAATTAAAAATGTGACACCCAAGACAGCCTCTGGTTGCGCGCTAGGGAAGACGCTAAAGGCGAAACGAAGCAGATATATGGCTCTAATGATCGATCTTCATATATAATAGAGTACAGTATGCATGACCTGTACACATTTACAGATATACATACATACATTGCATAAAGGCAAGTAGCTCTCGGTGAGACTTAGGGCCAGTTCTTTTGCTAACTTTTTTGGGCTTCCAGAATAAGCTGTCTCCTACCCAGCTTATTCTAGAAGCCCAACCTAATTTTTTTTAAAAGCCTACTAGTCAAGTCTTAACTACTAGGCTTCTAAAAAAATAAATTTGGTTGGGTTTCTAGAATAAGCTGAAGAACTGGCCCTTAAATTAGTTGCTTGTCTCTCTTGGTCTCTCGTAGTATCATAATTAGTGTTATAATGCATAACACGGTCTCAACTACACATTCCGCAAAAAAAAAGTACACATTTTTATTCACAATATCATAAGATCTCAACTACAATTTTATGTCACTGACATGTGAGCCCTTTTTTGCCGGCTTACATGTTAGCTACTATAAAGGCAGATGACGCACGTCAGAGAATCTACAACCGGACCCCTCAATTTTCCCATTATTTCGGCCAGACAAACCCACACAAAAAACCCCTCTCCAATCGGATTCTCATTTCCAATTCATATGTCCGAGCTGTTTGACACACCCTCCAAACCCAGTCTAAATTTGGGCGGAAATGGGGTCGTCCAGACGCGTCTTCCACATTAGACTGGCTAGTCTGGCCCACCCCAGACCAAACCTAGCTCTCTCTACTCAACTCCCCGACCTATCCTCTCTGCTCCGGTCCGGTTGGGTCCCACTGTCTCGTGCCACCATGTCTGGCTCTGACAGCAAATCCAGGTCCGGGGTGGGCCCCATTGACCGGGACAAGCTCGTGGAGGAGTCGAGCTCCACACCCTTCCCGGTGGCCCGACGGGCCACTTCCAGCTCCACGGCCGTCTAGGTGGCCCAACGGGTGAGTGCAACCTCGTCCGTCGAGGTCCTTATTGTCCCCGGTGGCCCTGCTGGGCTTTTGCAACTCCTGGTCGTCACCACTGACCAAACTACCAATCAGCGCTTGGTGATAGGGCCATGTCTTCCGAGCCCATGACGGCTCCCGAGTCCAATGCATGGGCAGCTCGCCGCGCCAGGCAAGCGGCTCGGGCCGTATCCAGCCGCTTCACGCCAGCAACCGTACCATTTAAGTCCGACGACGAGCGACTGGTCCGTGGCGCCTTGTGTCGTTCGTTGACCAGCGCCATGACGGACGCCCACCGCCGCAAGAATGCGAGGCATTGCAGGAGGCAGGGCCGGGCCCATAGTTGTGCAGACTGTGCGGCCCGCACAGAGCCCATAATTTGAGGGGCCCCAAAAATTTTATATGCCTATGTACATATTGTTCCTGGGGTAGGTGTTGGGCCGTGCATGGAGCTGGGCCGCTGCCTGCTGGCGCATGACCCCGTCCCCTTCCCCCCGCGCGTGAGTCCACCAGGCAGCTGCTCGATGCCTCGATTGCTCGATGCCAGCCGCAAGGGCATGCTGATCTGCTCGATACCTTGATCTCCCCTCATAAAAATAAAAAGCTAATCTGGTCGATCGGAAACCGAACGGCGGTGTTCAGTTCTGCTCGATCGATCGCATCCAGTGTCCATGAGCGGGCGACACGGCGCATGCGCATCCTCTAGACTTCCAGATCCGGCGACGCCGCCACGGCCGACACGATGAAAGGTACAGTCAGAGGTAGGATGAGGAGACGTAGTATGATAGTTTTGGCTTGCAAATACAGTAAAGTCCTCATTGGTTCGCAACCTCGCGTCGATCGATTATTCCTCTCGTGATCTCGGGTTCTCAGAGAGTCAGAGAGGAATACTGCTGGTTTCTACGCCTAAGTCTACTCCTATTATCTTAATTTCTATTTTCTAAATTAACTTTTCGCAGGGATCATTAGAGAGATAGGTTCTTGCATGATTGCCTCCTCGATTAAAGATCACAGTATAGCGGTTCAACCGGACAGGACACGAGACTAGGTGAGTAAGACGGTCCGTTTAATTGCCAAATATTGACACATAATCTCCAATTGATATCTGCTGCTGTATCACTTCAATTGTTATGTCAGACATTATATCACATACTTTATAATTGCTTGATAGTTTATTTTTTCTAGTGAGACTGGGCCCCATTTTTTAGTTTCGCACAGGGCCCCGGATTTTGCCGGCCCGGCCCTGGCAGGAGGCATCGGTGCATAAAAGCCAATCAAAGTTGAGCAAGCAGTCGCCGCCACCAAAGCCCGCCGCCTCACCTTGGAGAAGGTCCATGCCGCCCGACGTCTCATCGGGTCCTCCCCCTCTTCCGATTCCTCCATCTCCATCATTGACTTCGATGCCCCCCGGGACGATGACCCCTATTTCGTCTTCGCAATGTACTACCCTTGCTCAGGACATGAGAAAATGACAAGGGAAAGGGTAAGGGCAACACAAAGCGGTGAAGATCTTTCCATTTTCCTAGTAAAATGCTTAGTACTATCCAATATTAGTATGATCCTAGTTCTAGGAACTGCTATGTATGGTTGTCCTCGGGTTATGTATGACTTGCTATATATCATATATTCTATGTGATGATCAATGTATGTGTTGATTGACGTAGCATGTATTTGTATGGACTTGGGGTTGTGAAATGTGTGTGTGAGGGGGGGGTGGTTGCACAACCGGACATGTTCGGACATGTCCGTGGACATATGGGAGGCAAAATAGCCCGGTCCGGTTGTAGATGCTCATGCCACCTTATTTATTAATTTAGTACTATTAGTTTTTTTGTGCAGTATGTTTTACTATATCATAGTAGATACTAGAATCTTCTATCATATCTTTAGTTACAATTTTATACACATTTTCAATGGTAGTGAATGATACTCTTGTAAGACCCCTCATAGTGGGGAGTATCAAAAACTAGTACCATACACATAGTACTAGTACTATGACACTAACTCCTCAATGCATAGTATCATAGACCAGTATCATATTGATGATTCATTTATTCATTTATAGAATCTTAATACAAAGTTGAGGCTATAATTTATTTCTAATTAAGTTTCCTTGTTTGACTTGCTATGAATTGTATGATGATATGATACTAGGACTCTCTCTCTCTCTCTCACTCAGATCATTGAATATGGTGCCAAATTATATTTCTATTTGATTATAGGTGACAGTGCATGATACTCTTATGATACTATCACTAAAAGGTCTTATTCAAGAACTAGGTGTTGTCTGGGTTATAATTATAAATCAGGCATCCAAGGCTGTAATAATGCATATTTAATTAATCTCCGTTGAAATTTTAGGCCTATCTTCTTGATGGCAACTGCATACCAATTTGTGGCTTATCTTGTAGCTGTTCCATGTGAGGATGTGCCAGAAAATGATGGATGGTGCCATCAACTTGAATCGGTGTGTTAGGCTGGCCATAGTGGGGGTAACATAGGCGGTATCTTGCACTTGGAACTAGCAAACATGCTTATGTGGCAGACAATTAAATAAGAGAGAGGGTTAGAGTAACATAGGTAGATATCGTATCATAATAAATGTTATGCCACTATGTGTCATGCATGGCAACAAAAAAGATGATTTATGATACTAATCTATGATATTATGGACTATGAAGGTAGTATCATAGACTAGTATCACATGCATGATACTAATGTATGATACTCCCCACTATGAGTAGCCTTAGTTTTATGCACTATATGTCTTATAACTAGCACATTCTGGTGTAGGGGCACCCAACAAAATGATTAGCATTTGCAGCGTTGACTTAATTACTGCTGATGTTATGAGGAAATGACATTCGCAGGTTGAGATAGATGTTTGTGTTTTAATACGTTGCTCTTGAGTGTTGATTTCATTAACATTATTCCCATGGTACAGATTGGAATCTCAAAACATGGTCCATAAAAGTGTAGTTGTATTATATTTGTTTTGAAGGCCTTGTGTTTTGTCAAGAAACTGATGGACTCACTTCCACAAGGATAAACCAAGGGATAAAGCTGTGGTCGTCGACCATCAAAGATACGAGGGTAGTGCCCAAGAAATCAGAGGCCTAATGCAAAATATGAAAATGGACCATGTATAAAAAATGTTATGAAAAAGAATTATGTATATACCATATTTGTACATGGTTCAAATAATTACACTTGTCAAAAAGCAAATTCTAAACTTTGAACTACTATCTTATTTAATTGTATAATATATACCATAATGGCAATACACTTCAAGTAATTACAAGGTAATCAAATGGTTCTTCGTAGTCAACCTTCTTAAAGCATCATCTTTTATTACTATCCTAGCCAATCCACTAATTCTTTCTTAGTGTCATTAACTTGTTGCAGAACACAAATATGACCTCCACAATTTATGTTTACAAAAATAATTGTGCTGATGTAAATCTCACAAGAATAGTAAAAAAAACTATCTGCATTAATAGGGATATTAGGAAAAGATACGTTCACAATAATTTAAGTACTATCAACATGGCCCATATTTTTCTTTGGAATATATCATGGAGTAATTTCAAATCTACATACGAGTGCAGATTTAGGTGTCTTCCAATGCATTGATGCTTAGCTGAGATGCTAAGTGCATTAAAAGGCTTAGCAACTAATCTCCCCAATGCATAGGTGCTTAACTTTTGTAGCTAAGCTTCCCTCATTTAATTGTTTAACAAGTAAACCTTTGCACGCATTGGTTAGCAGGCATTTTACATAGATCCACACGCTTAACATCATTTCTTTCTAGGGTCACCACAATGCTATCTCCCCTCTTTAATAATTTTGCCACATCACTTTTTCCCTATGTGGCACCATTAGCACCTATACACCGTGGGGCACTAGGAAGGGCATTCCTGCCCTTGGGAGTAGCCCTCCCACTTGCATGTGTCGCTCACACCATCCTAGAGATCTGTGTGATCATATAGTTTTCCACCAGCATTGATCTCACAAGGTACAAGCCTACTAGTTTGTAGGAAGCATGTGTCAAGACGTCTCGACACAATGCAAGTTATGTTGGACCAATTAGTATCGGGCAAACATTGAATGGGCATCAATGATAAGTTGAACAGATGTAATACAAGAATACAAAGAATACATTGTGTATCCACAGTCTGGTCTCTTTTCGGCAAGATCATAATATGGTCACTTTGTAATAATCAATGAAATAAAATTGTCCATGCATTATCTAGAAAAGCCATACAATGCATTGTGTATCCATAGGCGACCTATAGATACGATCGTGGAATTAGATATGCAAACGACATGTATTGATCCTTCAACATAACCTATACATACCAACCATCATCTCAAGAATAGATTCGATCATGTACTCACTGATATATTGTTCCTTGATATTAATTCAGGCAAGTAGGATTATGGTTGTTACTTGTATCGCAAGCATCCAAATCTAGGTAAAATCCATCCCCCATGTCCACCCGATAACTTGAGGTTGCATTGTACCGTCATAAAAATCCACCTTCGTTACTATATTGTTATTCAGGTTGTTTGCGAAACACCGTCAATGATGACCATCATCCGCTGGACTCGTAGTAAACCTTCCCTTCGACTGAACTTGGCGGGATGATGTTTGAGGAATATTGACAACAATCACAAGAGGCGTCACAGTGGGTTCATCATCTATATGATGTACGGAGTACCGACCGCTATTCACAGCGGTGTGTACGCGGTTGGAGCGGGTGACCAGGGAGACTTTTATCCAACATGGATGGCGGCATAACCTCCGGATCGCTCCACCGTCTCCTGCATCTTCGACATAGGCATAGTGTCGGTCTTATGGCTTTATTGTTGCCCTTATGATGGTTTTAATTTTAATGTCAGACTAATTTTGTGTGGCTGTGTGCATCCTAGCTATGCTGAGATCGGGTGTTGCTCATTATACGTTGTATCTGCTTGATATAATAAAAGCGTCCTTTATCCAAAAATTATCTGTATCACGTGGAATGTCTGGAAAGAAAGAAGCCGACACATCTTTAACGGCACGAGAACACCACCTCGCCTTCGACAATATCATGTACAGGGCCGTGATTTTTCGACCAAGAGAGTTTACCAAAATCAAGAGTATTTAGCATGCGGTTTTAGTTATGCGTATTTTGGGTTCCGGCATGTCTCTTTCTTACAAACAAGCCATCATGCACATATGACGTTTTCCTCTTCTAAATAAAAAGGGAGTGCTTCTACGGGTTTGTTCAAGAATCCTGAAAATAAAAAGGGAGTGCAACAGCGAGCGTGGTGCATTTATTATTTGTATATAGTTCAAGTACGAATGTGACAGAGGAAAGAGTTGACCAGCCCATATGAAACACATCACCATCTATATTGGAACGAGATGTAACGTCAACTAACTGACACGCAAGGTGGAGGAGAAGAGAAAGTTTTCAAGTCCCGCAAGTACTTCTCCAAGCTGTGGCCAGACACCACAGCGCTCTCTATATATAGAGTCCTAGTTCTACAAGACTTTTCTCCCGTAGAGGAGCAGAAAGATCGAGAGGCAGAGCCAACCTACACAACTCAAGGCCGTGTTGCTGAGGTGAGACACGCATCGCAATGGGGAGCAACGAGGGCGGCGGGTGCGGCGGGAAGCAGGTGGTGGTGGTGGTGGTGCCGGAGATCAAGTACACCAAGCTTTTCATCAACGGCGAGTTCGTCGACGCCGCATCGGGTACGTCGTCATGATTAATCAGTTTGTGCACGCACAAAGCGATCATGGTGTGGATAAGCATACATGCTCACCCAGCTCTATGAAATGTCTTCTTTTTCTGTTAGAAAATTCTGGCATACAAAATCTATATGACTCGGTATTGTGTGCTTACCTTAAGTTTCACGCACATATTTGAATTCTTGTAAATCTGCAAGAAAAGGTATAGCTAGGATCCAAAGTAGGCTTTTTTTTTTTTGCAGAAAGGTTTTGTAGTTTCTTATTCTTATCTGCTATGCACGCTACATGTTAGTATATTTTTTCTGATGGAAATTTGTAGATATACAGTTTATGTCGGTACCTAAAATCAGAACACTTATTTTGGGACGGAGGAAGTACTAGATTTTGTGAACATTCTGTCGCCACGTTTTAGATATTCCCTGCCTGAACCATGTTGGCCATCTCATACACATGGCGTTCTAGTCACTGATATGAACCTACTTGCTTAATTTTCTTTTGGAGAAGCTCAGAAATCTATGATTTTGCTTGTGAAAGTACCTGCTTGCTCGCTCAATGGATCGAACCAACTTGTCTCTCTACCCCAAAAAAGAAACTTATCTCTGTCACATTCACGAGATTCAACGGGATCATCCCATAATATACGGAATTATTGCCACAAGGTCTTCTATCCCTTTGATCTTTAATTGCCGCCACTGGATGTTTATATATGGTAGCCACCGCTTACCCGTCGACGGTTTTTTTTTCACAGAGTATTACCGGTCGACGTTGGCAAGACGTTTGTTTTCCTGCTGGTGGATTTCAGCGATGGTGCTCATGTGATTTATGGGTGGATTTCATTTTACAGGCAAGACGTTTGAGACGAGGGACCCGCGGACAGGCGACGTGCTGGCCCACATCGCAGAGGCGGACAAAGCCGACGTGGACCTCGCCGTCGAGGCCGCCAGGGAGGCCTTCGAGCATGGCAAGTGGCCCCGCATGTCAGGCTACGTACGTGATCCGGCACTCCCTGTTGCTGTAGCTCATCCGACAAATTGACCTGCTGACAAGGTCGTCGCCGGCATGCATGCATCCATGCAGGAGAGGGGCAGGGCCATGAACAAGCTGGCCGACCTGATGGAGCAGCACATCGAGGAGCTGGCGGCGCTGGACGGCGCCGACGCCGGCAAGCTGCTCCTATTGGGCAAGATCATCGACATCCCTTCCGCGGTGCAGATGCTGCGCTATTACGCCGGCGCCGCCGACAAGATCCACGGCGAGTCGCTACGTGTGTCCGGCAAGTACCAGGGGTACACCCTCAAGGAGCCCATCGGGGTCGTCGGCATCATCATCCCGTGGAACTTCCCCAGCCTCATGTTCTTCCTCAAGATCAGCCCGGCGCTCGCCGCCGGATGCACCGTCGTCGTCAAGCCCGCCGAGCAGACGCCCCTCTCGGCCCTCTACTATGCTCACCTTGCAAAGCTGGTAATGAATCTCTGTGCAAGCTAACGCTCTTTCAACACTCTCCATGTGATGATGTGAACTGTCCTCACGTGCATGCATACATGTTTAGGCTGGCATTCCGGACGGAGTGATCAATGTCGTCCCTGGCTTCGGACCGACGGCCGGCGCCGCCATCGCCTCCCACATGGACGTTGACAGCGTGAGCACAAATCACCATTATTAGTACTTGTGCTGTGCTATGCATTTCTGTCTTACTTGTCCTAAATCCTAATGAAAGATACCACCACCACATCGACCAGGTTGCCTTCACTGGCTCTGGTGAAGTAGGCCGCCTCATCATGGAGGCATCTGCACGGAGCAACCTGAAGACGGTATCGCTTGAGCTCGGCGGCAAGTCGCCTCTGATAATATTCGACGACGCTGACGTCGACATGGCGGTCGAGCTCTCAAGGCTTGCCATCTTCTTCAACAAGGTAGTAATAGATGCCATTCTCGTCACAGAGGATAGAACTACCAAGAGTAAACAGTTCCACGTAGCAAAAGACAGACACTGACCACATATACTGCTATCTGAATCTGGACTTCCAGGGAGAGGTTTGCGTCGCGGGATCTCGTGTTTATGTTCAGGAAGGGATCTACGACGAGTTCGTGAAGAGGGCTGTGGTGGCTGCCCAGAACTGGAAAGTGGGAGACCCGTTTGATGTCGCCACCAACATGGGTCCCCAGGTAAATTGTGCCTTCATTTTCCATCAGCCATGCTCAACTGGAAACTAGTCGAGCTCATGGCCGGAAAGAAAGTGGCAAATATAGTTAATTCAACCGTTACTTTGCTTGAATCCGCCAGGTTGATAAGGAGCAATTTGAGAGGGTCCTAAGGTACATTGAGCATGGCAAGAGCGAGGGAGCGACACTTCTCACCGGCGGTACATTGAGCCTACCATATTTGCAGATGTCAAGGTAATTTCAACACAAGAATGGGTGGAACATCATATTACTCGCGGGGGGGGGGGGGGGGGGGGGGGGGGGGGGGGGGGGGGGGGGGTTTATAATCGTACATCACCCGCATTTAGACGGATTGACAGTTTGGCAGTAACACATGCTCATGTGGCTTCCACAGGAGAACATGAAGATCGCTCAAGATGAGATCTTTGGCCCTGTGATGTCCCTCATGAAGTTCAGGTACGCCAACGTTTTTACAATGTCACCTGACAAAAAATAACTTGTTCTTGAATTATGAGCTGCTAGTCCCTGACTAAATGCCTTTTTGCCCGCTGTGTCTGCATCAGGACGGTCGATGAGGCGATAGAGAAGGCCAACTGCACCAAGTACGGGCTGGCCGCCGGCATAATCACCAAGAATTTGGACATCGCCAACAGGGTGTCGAGATCGGTGCGCGCGGGGACCGTGTGGGTCAACTGCTACTTCGCCTTCGACCCCGAGGCGCCCTTCGGCGGGTACAAGATGAGCGGGTTCGGCCGGGACCAGGGGATGATGGCCATCGACAAGTACATGCAGGTCAAGAGCGTGATCACCGCAGTCCCTGACTCACCTTGGTATTAGCAGAATAGCCAAGACAATGCAAGTTCTTAATTCTGTGCAGTACTGTACATGCTTGTTGAGTTGGCTGGTGCTTGTGAAGCGGTCCTTTGTTTGTCCCTGATACGTTGCATGGGTGCCATGTTGTTGGTGTGTGATATATGGTGCAAGTGATTCGCTTCTGACCTTTGTGTCACGCATTCCACAAGAAAATGGCGTAACATTTTTTTTAGGTAAGAAACTATTTATTACTCCCTCCGTTCCTTTATATAAGGTGTATTTGTTTTTTGATAAAATTCCATAATGTAAGGTGCATTTGTTCTAATTCCTCATAATTTCGATCTTGGCCCTCCAGAAAAAGGAAAGTATCTCTCCCCTGATTGCATGTATCTCTCCTTGTAGAGAAAGAAAAGGAAACTATCTTTCTCCCGATTGTGTGTATCTATTTCTTTCCTAGCCTAAATGATTTACTTGCCACTAATCTACAAATTAGAGAAGGGTAATTTTGTCCTAACTAGTGCATAATTATGTGCCTTGGTCACCGTGCTGAAAATAATACACCTTAGATAAAGGAATGGAGGGAGTATGATGTAAGGGTATTTCCAACACAAATCCCTAAAAAAGACACCATGAATGCCCGCCGACGGGATAGGGAAGGGAGTCATCCAATGCTATCACATATTTATCCGGTTTCATCCTTCTAAGCATGTGCATGTCACGGTTGAGGGGAGAAAGAGGATGTTCGGATGCGGATGTCCTCCGTGGTGGCTTTTGGTTAGCTACGAGAATGTCTGGACGTCCGGATGCGTCCACATACGTTTGAGGGATAGTATTGAGTGGCAAAAAGTGTCTGGACTCCAACAAAAGACATATGGAGTTGATCTGAGGGTCCGCGTTGGAGATGCCTTAGGACCCATATGAGATCCACATGTCGTGGTGATGAATAGACGTCTCATTTCACTTGGAGTTATTTTACGGTACGCGAGATTGGTGTTGGGGCTGGACAGCAAAGATGCGATGCATAAATTCAGTGACACGATAAATATGCACACAAAACAATCCTCTTCACTTGTAGTGTATTTTGAAGACAACTTCAATCAATAAGTAAGTAACGGAATAACACAAACAACATGCACAAGCGAAACAAGATTTAACGTGGAAAAGCCTCCTCAAGTTGAGGAGTAAAAATCCACGGTTGTGGACCAACCGATCCGATCCAAACAACTTCACTATGAGAATGGTGAGTATACAAAGTATTCTCTGGAACCTCTAGAGAGATTTGCAACACATTCTCCATGCTGCCAACCAGTAACAGCAACAACAACCGTAAAGAGGCAAAATTTCAGCAAAGCAGAGTACACACAACTTATGTCCCCTTCTGTATTTTGTAAACTGGTCTCAAACCACTAAATCAAACAACAATAAATTTGGTAGATAGGTAGATAGACAAGTTCCTGACATTCCCTTAAAATTTAGCTAAACTGATCACCATTTTCCAACCAAGTCTGTTCGTCTCCCAAAATAACTCTGTGTTTAAACTACAACAGTCCAAACTGATAAAACCACCCTCAAATCAGAGGCTCCACTGACCCAATCCTCAAACTAGCTAGCCAAATCAAATTACTCAAAGTAATGAATGAGCTCACCAAATTTTGTGCCAATCCAAGCACGTTTGAGCCTCAAATCAATAGCTTGAACACTATCTATTCAAAATTTCAGATACAGAAAATCTAGACACATTTCCTCTTCTTCTTCTTCTTCCTCTCTCTCATGGTTGTGTTCTTACTGTGTTCTCACTCTCACAATGAAAGCTACCACCTGCTGGGTGGAGTGGCTAGGATTTTCTATTTGCTTCGCTTCACTAGGAAGCACTCTCAACCGTTATAGATACAACGAAGATCAATGGCTAACGTGTCTTGGACTTTTAGGCTAATGTTGGGCTGCCAACACACCTCCATGTGAAGGGACTTGTCCCAACAAAATCCCTTTTGTTTCTATTGTTTGGGATTTGTCCCGACAAGCTATCTGCTCAGAGCAGAAAAATATTTATCATCTAGATGGATATCTCTTTTGTTTCTATTGCAAGCATGTGGCTGGGTGAGAAGAAGCATATGATTCATAACACTATTCATGCTACTGCGCTATGGGTTATCTAGAATACCAGAAATGACCTATATTTTAACCGTACGCCTTGGTCTGGCTTGTAGAAAATATGGAGAAAGATGGCCTAGGCGCTATCCTAGTGGAGGGTCCTATTCTCAGAGAACACAAGACAAAGAGTGGACAATGTGGTGGGCAGGCTGGAACAGCTAGCTCCAGCTCCCGCTCCTTTGTTCTGGCCAGATTCTGGATGACTCTGAGAGACCTGACAGTCTCTGAGCTGGAGTTATCTCTCCTCATTCCAAAACCATCTCAGTTTGATCGCGTGTTTCTCCAAATCAATCTGATCTCCTCCTTTTTCCTTATCTAATTTCGTTATTTGTGGCTCTGCAGGTACAATGATCTGATTGTTCATTGGCACTCAAGATCGACGGTGTTTTACTGGCACCCGATGAATCGTCGATGGCTCTGTGGATTGTGGATTAGGAGTTCCTGCGTCGCAATGAGCCCATAATCTTTGGCTTCTTTCTTTCTCCTTTCGTTGGATTCGCATGGGATTCTGCCTCCAGACGATGTTGGCTGGCCACCGAAGTATGGATTTCGGGCTCTCTCTTTGAATAGGATGGTTCATAATGGCCGGTCCTTCTCATCTTGCTCAACCAAACCAAATCTCTCATGTGTCAATCTTTGTGATGGTCTCCCTTTGTGGAGCGAACGACCATCCCTCCCTCTATCTCCTAGATAGTATCGCTCTCAAAGACCAACCATGTTGTCGCCAGCCGAATTGCCAGCAGGGGAGAATTGATCTGGGCGAGTAACATGTGTTTGAGGTAACGTGTACTTTATTTATTATGGTCATCATTCATAAAACTTCAGTTTGCCTTCCACACTAGACAAAATATATTCTATGGAGTAATCTGATCTGGGTGTTTTTGGTTATAAAACTTGAAATCATTAAAATTTAGGAGATGTCAGATTGAGTGACGACTTCTATTTGGTCACTTAGCAACCTTCAGTTTGCCTTCAGCACTAGACAAAATATATTCTATTTGCTACTGAAGCAGGAATTGGAATATACAAAGACACATATTTGGCTTATTGAGGTTGTGATGTAGGGTGGAACCCTAATGCCGATCTTTCAGAAAAAGGAGGGGATTTCCCAAAGAACATGAAGAACACAAGCGAAGAAAACACACAAATCAACTAGATCCGATCACACATGTGCTAAATCCACATACACAAGAGGAGATACAAAGATCCAAGTTCAACAAAATAGGGTACAAAGGTAGCTAGTTCATCCCAATCCTTGAAGGAAAGAGGTGTTGAATCCTAGGAGGATCGTCCCATGAACGGGTCTTGAATCCATTAGGGGGATCTTCTCACATGGAGGCCTTGATCTCCATGTGAGTAGGAGGATAAGTGGATGAACAAAGCTCTATCTCTATCTTGAGCTATCACAATGCTAACCCTAAAACGTAGGTGGAGGAAGAGTATATATAGTCTAGGGGAGATAGAGTTACATGGGCTTTGGCCCAAGCCACACACGCAGGCGTGGTCCGCATGATCCGGGTCGGCGTCCGGACGTCTGGCCTCGTCTCGATGATCCGGGTGCTGGTCCGGATGATCCGGCTTCATTCGAGGGGGCTGCTGTACTCCTGTGCGCGTAGTCCAGATCGTCCGGCCGGGTGTCCGGATCGTCCGAGCTTCGTCCAGGTCTTCGTCCGGATCATCCGGGCAGCCTCTGACTTGCCTCATTTGCTCTTTGTCTTCACGTTTGCTATCCTCCCTCGTTCAGACTTGCTCCTTAGCTGCTCCATGGCTAGTCCTTTGGTACCTGAGTATGAAAAGTGTCTCCGCTTGAGGTAGTAGCCATGTCTCATGTGATTCGAAGGGGAACTGCGAGAGGAGAGATGTCACCTCGGTCTCGAGAGCTCTTGCACGTGCACGTGTCATCGGTCCACTTGGCACTTGAGGAGACAAAGGTAGGTCCATGGGGATGACCTTGGGATGCTCCGCATTGGGTTGTAACTTCATCTGTGGACCAATCCGTAGAGTCATAAATCAATGTCTTCTCTCTATCTTTCATCCTTAGAGGCTAAGAATGTACTATCATCTTGAAAGAATATTTCCCCGTGTATGGTGCCAATGTTTACTGGTTGATAAATCCATAGTGATTACTAAACTGTTGGCCATGGGTATTTCTTATGACAACAGATATATAGATCTTGGCTATCTGAAAAACAAAGAAGCTATTCAGCCACAAATTACATTAGGTAAGGACCAAATGCTTAGTATCATTTCTTTAAATATTTTCGTTTGTAATGTTAGGTGCCATTAAAAATATTTGTTATGTTTGACACAACTTCGCTTATTTATAAGGTCATGTAGAGTATTCTTTTGCATAAAAGCTTAATAGACACAATTTGGTTCGTACTTGCTATTTCCAAACAAGATATGTTCAAATTTCCTTTAGTCCGTACTGCCCCGTGGTCAATTGGTATAATTATATTTGCTTTTAATTAATTTATTTCCACTATTTATTTTGGATTATTACTATTGAACAGTTGAGAACCATGGTTATATCAAATATCATTTAAACTTTGTGTGTTCAAAATTCCAGCAGCAATGCGGGGTGTCATCTAGTCTATATCTATATCTATATCTGTACTACTTACTAATAAAGCACGGATTGTTTCTTCTGTTGGTTCACCGTCATTTTTTACATCTGGCCCATGCGGCCTGTGTGTGCGTATTTGAATTAAAAACAGAAAAAAATTGGATGGCGGACACTGGGATTCAAACCCTGGTCTGCTGTTCAGATGCTAACGTAGCAGACCAGTCAAGCTTGGGTGTGCTAATATGGGCGTCTGATTCCTTAAAAATAGAAGGCAAGGCGTACTCAGGCCGAGGGGGATGGGCGCCTGATGGGCACGGGCGTGCTGGGCCGAGACGACTGTTGCGGCCCACGGGGCGGACAAGGAGCAGGCTGGATGCCTTTTCATATTTGTTTACTTATTAAATAGTCCCACCTTACTATTTTACATTAATTTTTATCAATTTATATACGTACTTAGGTTGTCTAGCATCAAGGAGCTGCTTTGGAAGTTAAGCAAAGAATAAGGCGTGAATATTGCATGAGAAATAAAGAAGGAAGGCCAAAGGGAAGAGAGAGGAAGGAAATAGAGGTTAATTATGTGGGAATTAACCGGCCGGCAAATGAGATTCATGACATCCTTGATATAAGGAAAGAAAGAGAAAGGGAATAGACACTAATTGCATGAGAAATAAAGAAGAAAGGAGAAAGGAAAGAGAGAGGAAGGAAATAGACGGTAATTATAGGAGGATTGAGAGAGGATCCTACCAAATGGATAGGATGTGCGGGATTTGTGGGCGCCATATTAATCGCAGGAGTAAATAATAGGAGGTGCAGGATTTCAGGGTTGGTATGAAATTTAATTGGAATCAATGGCAGGTGTACTGGCCTCATTCATATCTTATGAATAAAAATGATGCGGCAGTTTTTCCTACATGCAATCCTCATTAAATAAACGTTATTTTTTCTTCCGTTGCAGCTGACAACATGACATGTTTTCCTTCCACTTATGATTCTTACTAAATTTGCGTCAATTTTATAACACATTGAACGTTATGTTTGCGCATATAATCCTCACTAAATTTATGTCAATTTTTTATACCGTTGTAACCCACAGGCATATATGCTATTTTTTTTATATAAATAGAGGTATAATATTATTGGTCCTCCCATTTGGTATTTCCATGGCGTTTCTCCATACTTAGCTAGGCTATTCTAGCGATCGTCTGTCCTGGGCCATCGGGCCTCTGCCCCATTCATCCGTGTTACATTCCACCAATAAAAAAATAGTGCCCACCCAACCTGTCCATGTGACCCGGCCCAACAAATCAGACCCATCAACCCGGTTAGGAGATGAGGCAAAAATAGTTGACTATGACAGGAATCAAACTCGCAACCTCCACTGGTTTTTGGTGTTGATCGTTTTACCCTGCAAAAAAAGAAGGTGTTGATGGTATTAAACTGAAGTTGATTTTGGTGTTTGTTTGTGTCCTTTACGGACTGGTACTGAACTACTACGATGTAAAATCTGGATAACACAAGCATAAGGCACAAGCATTAGATTGTGCAGATGTGGCCGTGATCTCAAAGGCGGCCGTTCAATGGTATGTGCATGTAGGCGATGCAATTCTTTATTGGTTTCAAGCTTAGGTTTAACGTTCGCCGTGTAGTGGACATCGTGACCGCCAATGAGGACAAAGAAAATAAGTGGTAACAGGGATGGGGCGCTAAGAGCATCTACAGCTGGTCGCCTCAAACCATCCCTCATACGCCCGTGGACGCGTCCGGTAAGTGACCGGACAGGAGAGAGAAGAAAAAACATGACCCAACCGGACCCCTCATATCATCCCTATACGCCCGGGCTGTCCGCGAACCCTCATATCCGTCTCAAATATGGGGAGGATATGAGGTCTCGCGGACGTGCCCGGGAATGCCCGGGCATTCCGCCACGTAGGATGCGGCCCCACCCTGGACCACATTTTCTCTTTCTTTATTCATTCTTTTATTTCTCTCTCTTCATCTTCACCAATCACATGCAAGTGACTGGACATATAAGAAGAAAAATGAGGAGTGTGGTTGTGCGGACGGATAAATAGGGGCTCAAAATGGACATGCCCGGTCACTGACCAGGCGCGTCTGCAGGCGTTTAAGGGCTCATATTTGCTATGTCCGGCTGTAGATGCTATTTTTTTTAGATTGCTAGTAATCTTTAAAGCGCAAAGCGACCCTTAAGCATTGTGGGCCTTTTAGTCTGCTTGCTATAGCTCGGACGGCAGAGCCCAGCTTATGGCCCAAACAGAAAATAAGCATTGGAGAGGACAGGATCGTGTTCGATAAGGTTACGAAGCCAGCCACCGACTGTTGGACAGACTTCAGATCGAAGTACATCGTGTGATTGCTAGTTCGATTTGATCAACATGGACATATACGTACTACGGGTTGTCTGGAAAAGAAAGAAATCGCCTCAAGAATCAATCAATCTGCACCAGGATAGGACCAAGAAATTGTAATGTAATGTCGATCTTGCTGAGCGCATCGACGTGCACAGCAGAGTCGGAGTAGGGGGAGCACTTGTTCAAGATCTCCGATTACAGCATTCACAGGGGCATGGGCGTCGACTGCTACATCGAGTCGTCCTGGTTCACCGTTGGCGGCCATGAATGGTGCCTCCACTATTACCCGGACGGATATTCGGAAGATGGCAAGGACAACATGGTGGTCGGTCTGGAGCTGATGGAGCTGGGCGGGAAGGCATTCCCGCCGCGAGTATCCTCCACAATCAGCTTGTTCCACTGGGCAACCAAGCGGTTTTCTCTTTCTTCGTCGGTGGCCATGTCGGCCAATCTTTGCGATCTAAGCTACTTTGTCACGCACAACATAAACATGGGCAAGATGGAAGCATCGGGCTATGTTGTTGACGATCGTCTCACTATCAAATGCGCCGTGACCGTCATCAAGGAGCCATATGTTTTCGAGGCGGAGGCCCAGGTGCCGGTGCCACCGTCGAAAATCACGGACCAACTCGGGAAGCTGCTAGAGGCAAAGGAGGGCGCGGATGTGACATTCGAGGTCCAAGGAGAGGAATTCCCAGCCCACAAGCTCGTGCTGATGGTGCGGTCTCCGATTTTCAAGGCCATGCTCTACGGGCCGATGATGGAGAAGGATTCAAGCCGCATCATCATTTCCAGCATGCAACCCGCTGTCTTCAAGTTTCTGCTCCACTTCATCTATAACGATTTGTTGCCTGCAGCAGTCATGGACGACGACGACGACTTGCTGGATGGAGGCGATAAGAAAGAGGTGACCAGACACCTGCTCGTGGCTGCGGATTGCTATGGCATGGAAAGATTGAAGCTTATGTGCGAAAGCATCCTCTGCAAACACCTCGATGCCGAGTTTGTTGCAACTACATTGGCTCTGGCCAATCAACATACTTGTTCTGGGCTACAAGATGCTTACATTCAATTTATTGCATCATCATCTACTAAAATGCTAGATGATGTGGTGGCAAGCAGAGGGTACAATCGCCTCAAAAGAACTTGTCCGGATACCGTAATGGAGATGTGGGAAAAAGCAAGTAGGCTCCGCAAAACCTAGCAGAGGCATGGTCCTCGATAGTAATGCTCAATGCTTGAGATAGACTTGCAACAAAACTTACAATCATGCTTGGACTTGCATACAACATTTTGAACCATTCATCTGATAAGACTTGTTATTCAATATGCTTGGTGATGTCTAACAGACTTCTGGCATGGCCTCCTCGGCGGCTAGTCTCCTTCTCGAGTTGGCTCCGTTCTTTGCTCCACCTGCTTGATGACGCTTGAGGGCTCCCGTGATTCCAAGCTGTGCTTCAAGGATTTACTCGATGTTTGCTTGCTGTCTCCGGTGCTTTGTTGCTGTTGGTGTCCAGCACCCATGTATCTTGTCGCTCTTTCTTTCTTTCATTTCTTTTTCTCTTTGTTTGGGTTGTGGCGTTGAGTTGTTTCGATGGTTGTAAGGGCTTCATTAATTTAAAGCCGGGCGACAGCCTCTTTTCTAAATTTTTTTTTGCATTATATGTCAGGGTGGGTCCATGTTAGGGTAGCAAGAGGAAATGCTGCAAATGGCAACATGAATACATGGCATAGTGAAAATTCAAACAATCAAATTTACCAACTTATAATTATGTAGGTCGGTACCGTGCTTTCGAGTGTTTGGATGCAACCAATTAATAGCAACTCAATGGGATCCTCCGTATTGGCCTTGGAGAGAGAATCAAGAAAACATATGCGCTGAAAAAGAAAAACCAGAGATCAAGGCCAGCAAATTATTTCCTTTTTCAATTCTCTGGCAAGAATGGCATAGCAATTAGCAAATTGTATAAAAACCCATGTGTTAATCTACAGACAACAGGACTCCAAAGAAAAATAACCCTTCTAAGTTTGTGATTGGCAATGGGCAAATCTATGAAAAAAGTGCAGAATAGGCAAGAGATAAGACGATAAATCATGAGTGAACATGATGGCACGCGAGGTCTATATCTCACCATCCATTATGTCATGATTCGTGATGTATTCATACTACTCATTGGGTATATGCATTTTTCAGAGTGAAGTATTCCTATATTGAGAATGTATTCCCAGAGTCAATTAGTGACCATGGCCCACCAATCTGACGAGAGGAGTTATTCTTTCATTTATTTACGATGTCTAGCGGCAACAAACACCACCAGTCTGCATTTTGACCCCAGAGCCCCTCCATCCCACAGCTCCTCCCTTACTAATGCTCCTCTCCTGGTTGTTGCAGTCTTTTCATGTGTTCTCCTGTATGTCATCTCATATTAGTTGATTAGTTCATCAGCTCTACCCCATGGACAAAGCTCTATCCCATGGACAAAACGACGAGGTTGTTTCTCTCCCCTGATCTGCTGCCTCGAATGTTCCCAGAGCCACCTTCATTGAAGATTGTCATAGCAACCACCGTCCATGTGCTTTTCGTATGAAGTTGATGTACAACAACTTAATTAGCTAAGCTTGGTTTGGCATCCAACTATGTTTAGTGCTATCTAGTTATCTAGTTGGTTGATCAACGTCCCTGATCGACCAACTATGATGCATAAAAAACACTAGAGCTAAATGGTCTGCGTCATGCCCTGGGGCGGGTATGTGCAGTACACTGGAGTCAAATATCTTCATCACGCCCACTAGCATTTCGCACCAAACATTTAATTGAAGACAGAATCTGTCAAAAACAGAACAGTCTGTAATGATTTGAATAACAACCATACTTCTGTAACGAAATAAATTCTGAAAATTAGGACAACGTAGGAAATTTGCATATCAATCATGTGTAAAAATTTCAGAATTTTTCAACGCTCCAGTGATTTTAAACAATTCTGTTACTGAAGGCAAAAGTTTCTGTTTTTGCACAGAATCAAGTCAACTATCATCCACACTATTCCAAAGGCTTTACTTGGAACTTTATTGAAACAATAGCTATAAAACATGATTATTACAATAGATCAATCATGTGAACACACAATAATAGTATGTATAAGTATTAGGTTGTCTCCCAACAAGCGTTTTTCTTTAATGCCTTTTTAGCTAGACATGATGATTTCAATGATGCTCACATAAAAGTAAAGAATTAAACATAACGGGAGCATCATGAGTCGTATGTTCCTCTCTCGTAATAATTTTTAGTAGCATCATGAATGAAATCAACAATATAGCTATCACATAAAGCATTCTTTTCATGATCCATAAGCATAGAAATTTTATTAGTCTCCTCATAAGCAAATTCCTTTTCATTCATAATAGTGGGAGCAAACTCAACAAAATAACTATCATGTGATACTTGATTGGCATAATCCAATTGAACATTAAAATCATGATGACAAGCTTCAAGGCTATCATTATTCTTTATAGTATACATGTAGTCACAATAATCATCATAGATAACAACTTTGTTATCATAATCAATTGAAACCTCTTCCGAAATAGTGGAATCATTACTAAATAAAGTCATGACCTCTCCAAATCCACTTTCATCATTATAATAAGATTCAACACCATCCAAAATTGTGGGATAATAATTATCTAAAGTTGACACTCTTCCAAACCCACTTTCATAAATATTGCAATCATCATAAATAGGAGGCATGCTATCATCATAACGAATTTGATCATTCAAAGTAGGGGGGCCAAAAAGATCATCTTCATTAAGCATAGCATCCCCAAGCTTGGGAAAAATATTAATTGCAGCAAATAAATTCTCAAACATGTCATTCTCATCAAACATAGCATCCCAAAACTTGTGGCTTTGCATATCATAAGCATAATCACTCTCATCATTAATAGTATGAATAGCACCAATAGTATAGTTATCATTATCATCATAATTTTCCAAGTTGGTGCCAAAAAGATTATCAAAATTATAAGAAGTGTCACCATCTTCCCAATCATACTTATCACAACAAGTAATAGGCATAACAAAATCATCTTCAATAGTTCCTTCGGACATGGTGCCATAAGACAAAGAAGCAATATCATCATCAAGTGTATTATCTTCCACAATTATTTTTGATTCATTCTCATGAGGTAAAACAATAATGGGGGCATCATTATTTGGGAGAGATACCTTTTTACCTCTACTTTTTCTTCTTTTCTTCTTCTTCACCACATCATGTGTGGGTTTAAACAATTTTTCTGAGCTTCTTATTGATGAGATTGGTTGGATAGGAAGCTCCTTCTCATCACCTGTTTCATCATGAGAGACAATAGGAGGGAAAGTGGAAATTTTTACCCTTTCATTAGTATTCCTTTTATATTCTATTGGTTTTCCCATCTTTCTATAGTTAGCAATATAAGCATTCTCATTGCAATTTACCATGCAAAACATATAGATTTCCTGTAGATTAGTTTCAGCATAGTCTGTAAATATGAATGCTTCAAACCAACTATTTTCATGTGACAATTCTTCACACCCCAAAAATAAACGAAGTTCATTATAAAGTTCAAGGGTGATCAAGTTATTACAATATTTGGCCACGTTTCGACCATGAAAAAGTATGCATTGGAAATTAAGATGACCAACCCTATTGCAAAGTTCACAAGTAATGGAATGAAGAGAGCATAATTTTGAAGCAAATTCATCTATTACTTTAAGCCACCAATTGATTTTATCATGTTTATGCTTCTTACAAAATCTATCGTCCCTATAAGGCATGTCTTCACAAACTTTATGCACTCCACAAAAATTGACATACTTATAAGATACCTTTTTATCATGACTAGGGCAATCATCACTAGCATTTTGGATATTCATAGAATTCATACTAACAACATTGCAATCATGCTCATCATTCAAAGATTTTATGCCAAACATTTTATTGAATTCTTCCTCTAATACTTTGGCACAATTTTTCAATCCATCATTTTCAAGGACATTATAAAGAGGAAGCATTTGAGGCAACCTCAATTCCATTTTTTAGTTTTCTTTTATAAAGCCAAAACTAGTGTAAAAACAAGAAACTAAAAGATTCGACTGCAAGATCTAAAGATATACCTTCAAGCACTCACCTCCCCGGCAACGGCACCAGAAAAGTGGTTGATGTCTACTACACCATTTATTCTTGTAGACTCGTGTTGGGCCTCCAAGCATAGAGTTTTGTAGGAAAGGAGCAATTTTCCCTCAAGTGGATGAACTAAGGTTTATCAATCCGTGGAAGGCGTAGGATGAAGATAGTCTCTCTCAAACAACACTGCAATCAAATACAAGAAATCTCTTGTGTCCCCAACACACCCAATACAATGGTAAATTGTATAGGTGCACTATTTTGACGAAGAGATGGTGATACAAGTGTAGTATGGATAGTAGATATAGGTTTTTGTGATCTCAAAATTAAAAAAATAGCAAGGTAACAAGTAACAAAAGTGAGCACAAACGGTATTGCAATGCTTGAAAACAAGTCCTAGGGTTCATACTTTTCACTAGTGCAATCTCTCAACAATGCTAACATAATTGAATCATATAACAATCCCTCAACATGCGATAAACAGTCACTCCAAACTTCTTATCTAGCGGAGAACCTAAGATGAAATTGTTGTCGGGTACGAAACCACCTCAAAGCTATTTTTCCCGATCAATCTATTGAGCCATCCCTATAAGTGTCACAAATAGCCCTAGAGTTCTGATACGTCTCCAACGTATCTATAGTTTATGAAGTATTCATGCCATGTTTACAATAAATTTATATGGTTTTGGTGCACTTTTTATATAACCTTTATATGATTTTCAAGGACTAACATATTGACCTAGTGCCCAGTGCCAGTTGCTGTTTTCTGCTTGTTTTTGGTTTTCCAGAAAATCCATATCAAATGAAGTCCAAATGCAGCGTAACTTTTTGACAATTTTTTTGGAATAAAAGAGAACCAGGAAGCTTCGGGGGAGTACCAAAAGACCCACAGGGGCCCCACGAGGCACCAGGGCACGCCTTGGTACCTCGTGGGCCCCTTGGGGCCCATCCTTGCGTGATTCCAACTCTGAAAATTCTTATAGATACCAAAACCCCCAGAAATAACCCTAGAACTTCAACTCTGCCGATGCAAGCCTTTGTACCAAAGAGATCCCATCTGGAGCCCTTTTCTGGCAACCTGCTGGAGGGGGAAATCATCACCAGAGGCCATCTTCATTATCCCGGTGGTCTCCATGACGAGGAGGGAGTAGTTCACCCTCGGGGCTGAGGGTATGTACCTGTAGCTATGTGTTTGATCTCTCTCTCTCTCTCTCTCTCTCTCTCTCTTGTGTTCTTGATTTGGCACGATCTTGATATACCGCGAGCTTTGTTAATATAGTTGTATCATATGGTGTTTCCCCTCTCCGTCTTGTTGTGATGAATTGAGTTTTTACCTTTGAGGTTTCACTATTATCGGATTGAATACTTTTATGGATTTGATAACACTTGATGTATGCCTTGCATGTGGATACCCGTGGTGACAATGGGGTGTTCTATTGATTCACTTGATTTATGTTTTGGCACTTAACTCACGGATTCCCGAGGTGACATTGGGGTAATCTATGCATAGGGGTTGATGCAAATTTTCATCCTACTTTCTCCGGTAGAAATCTTGGGCCACTCTTTGAAGTTCTTTGTGTTGGGTTGAATATTATGAATCTGAAATTGTTTGATGCATATCGAATAAGCAACTCACGGATACTTGTGGTGACATTGAAGTATCTAGGTGACATTAGGGTTGGTCGATGTGTATCATACAGTGTTATTTTAGTATGAACTCTAGGGCTGTTCGTGACACTTATAGGGATGGCTCAATAGATTGATTGGAAAAGATAACTTTGAGGTGGTTTCGTACCCTACAACAATTTCTTCTTATGATTCTCCGCTTTATAAGAACTTTGGAGTGACTTGTTGTCGCATGTTGAGGGATTGTTATATAATTCAATTATGTTAGCACTGTTGAGAGATTGCACTAGTGAAAGTATGAACCCTAGGCCTTGTTTTCAAACATTGCAATACCATTTGTGCTTCGTTTTATCACTTGCTACCTTACTATTTTTCTATTTTCAGATTACAAAAACCTATACCTACTATCCATACTACACTTGTATCACCATCTCTTCACCGAACTAGTGCACCTATACAATTTGCCATTGTATTTGGCGTGTTGGGGATACAAGAGATTTCTTGTATTTGATTGCAGGGTTGTTTGAGAGGGACCATCTTCATCCTACGCCTCCCACGAATTGATAAACCTTAGGTCATCCACTTGAGGGAAAATTGCTACTGTCCTACAAAACTCTGCGCTTGGAGGCCCAACACAAGTTTACAAGAATAAGTTGTGTAGTAGACATCAAGTTCATACTAAAATAACACCATATGATACGCATCAACCAACTCTAATGTCACCTAGATACTCCAATGTCACCACAAGTATCCGTGAGTTGATTATTCGATATGCATCAAACAACTTCAGATTCATAATATTCAATACAACATAAAGAACTTCAAAGAGTGCCCCAAGGTTTCTACCGAAGAAAGAAGGATGAAAACGTGCATCAACCTCTATGCCTAGATTACCCAAATGCCACAACGGGAATCTGCAAGTTGATTGCGAAAACATATATCAAGTGAATCAATAGAACACCCCATTGTCACCACGGGTATCCACATGCAAGACATACATCAAGTGTTCTCAAATCCAAATAGTATTCACTCCGATAATAGTGAAACCTCAAAGGTAAAAACTCAATTCATCACAATAAGATAGAGAGGGAGAAACACCATGTGATCCAACTATATTAATAAAGCTCGTGGTACATCAAGATTGTGCCAAAACAAGAACATGAGAGAGAGAGAGAGAGAGAGAGATCAAACACATAGCTGCTGGTACATACCCTCAGCCTCGAGGGTGAACTACTCCCTCCTCGTCATGGAGACCGCCGAGATGATGAAGATGGCCTCCGGTGATGATTTCCCCCTTCGGCAGGTTGCCGGAATGATACGTATCCAACATATCTATAATTTTTTATTGTTCCATGCTATTATAGTATCAATCTTGGATGTTCTATATGCATTTACAAGCAATTATATATCATTTTTTGGGACTAACCTATTAACTTAGTGCCCAGTGCTAGTTGCTGTTGTTTGCCTGTTTTTGGTTTTTCAGAATGTCAGTATCAAACGAAGTCCAAATGCCACGAAACTTTTTGGAGATTTTTTCTGGACATAAGAGACCCTGGAAGCTTCGGTAGAGGACCAGAAGATGGAGCAGTGGCCCACGAGGCACTAGGGTGCGCCTAGGGGGTGGGCGCGCCCTGGTGGCTCGTGGGGCCCATGTAGCTCCGTTTGACCTAACTCCGCCTCTATAAATTCTCTAAAATCGGGAAACCAACAGAGAGCCAGCCAAAATACTTTTTCCGCCACCACAAGTTCCTGTTCTCGCGAGATCCCATCTGGAGGCCTTTTCTGGTACTCTGCCAGAGGGGGAATCAATCACGGAGGGGCTCTACATCAACCTTGTTGCCCTTCCAATGATGTGTGAGTAGTTTACTACAGACCTATGGGTCCATAGTTAGTAGCTAGATGGCTCTCTCTCTTTTTTAATCTTCAATACAACGTTCTCCTCGATGTTCTTGGAGTTCTATTCGATGTAATCACTTTTTATGGTGTGTTTGTTGGGATCCGATGAATTGTGAGTTTATGATTAGATTATCCATGAATATTATTTGAGTTTTCTCTAAACTCTTTTATGCATGATTATTATAGCTTTGTATTTCTCCCGATCTATTGATTTGGTTTGGCCAACTAGATTGATTTTTCTTGCAATGGGAGAGGTGCTTTGTGATGGGTTCGATCTTGCGGTGCTCAATCCTAGTGACAGAAAGGGACATGACTCGTATTTGTATTGTTACCATTAAGGATAAAAAGATGGGGTTTATTCATGCGTAGTTTACTTTGTCTACATCATGTCATCTTGCTTAAGGCGTTACTCCGTTCTTTATGAACTTAACACTCTAGATGCATGTTGGAAAGCGGTCAATGTGTGGAGTAATAGTAGTAGATGCAGAATCGTTTTGTTCTACTTGTCTCGGACGTGATGACTATATACATGATCATTGCCTTGGATACCGTCATGATTATTTGTTTTTCTATCAATTGCCCAACAATAATTTCTTTACCCACCTTATGCTATTTTCAAGAGAGAAGCCTCTAGTGAAAACTATGGCCCCCGGGTCTACTTTTATCATATATTAAAATCCTAAAAATACCTTGCTGCAATTTTACTTTATTTATTTTATTTTGTATTTTTATTCAATCTATATATCAGTTACTACACAATTTAGTCTTGCAAGTAACCGCCGAGGGATTGACAACCCCTTATTCAAGCTGGGTGCAAGGATTTGTTATTTTGTGTGTAGGTGCTGCTAGCGAGGTGTTGCGTGGTGATACATCTCCAACATATCTATCTATAATTTTTTATTGTTCCATGCTATTATATTATCAATCTTGGATGTTTTATATACATTTACTAGCAACTTTATATCATTTTTTGGGACTAACCTATTAACTTAGTGCCCAGTGCTAGTTGCTGTTTTTTGCTTGTTTTTTAACTTCGCAGAATATCAGTACCAAACGAAGTCCAAATGCCACGAAACTTTTTGAAGATTTTTTCTGGCGATAAGAGACCCTGGAAGCTTCGAGAGGGAACCAGAAGATGAAAGGGGGGCCCACTAGGCACCAGGGCGCACCAGAGGTCCCCGGCGTGCCCTGGTGGGTAGTGGGGGTCCTCGGGCATTGTTTTGACCTACCTCCGCCTCTATAAATACTAATTCCAAAACCCTCGAGGGAGTCCACGAAATACTTTTTCCGCCCCTGCAAGTTCCAGAACCAGGAGATCCAATCTAGAGGCCTTTTTCGGCACTCTGCCGGAGAGGGTAACGATCACGGAGGGTTTTTTCATCATCCTTGCTGCCCCTACGATGATGCGTGAGTAGTTTACCACAGACCTACGGGTCCATAGTTAGTAGCTAGATGGTTTCTTCTCCCTTTTTGATCTTCAATACAGTGTTCTCCTCGGTGTTCTTGGAGATCCATTTGATGTAATTCTTTTTGCGGTGTTTTTGTTGTGATCCGATGAATTGTGAGTTTATGATCAGATCTATCCATGAATATTTTTTGAGTTCTCTTTGAATTCTTTTATGCATGATTGTTATAGCCTCGTATTTCTTCTCCGATTTATTGGTTTGGTTTGGCCAACTAGATTGATTTATCTTGCCATGGGAAGAGGTGCTTTTTGATGGGTTCGATCTTGCGGTGCTCAATCTCAGTGACAGAAAGAGACATGACACGGATGTATCATTGCTATTAAGGGTAACAAGATGGGATTTATTTCATACGTGAGTTTGTCTTGTCTACATCATGTCATCTTGCTTAAAGCATTACTCCGTTTTTCATGAACTTAATACACTAGATGCATGCTGGATAGCGGTCGATGTGTGGAGTAATAGTAGTAGATGCAGGCAGGAGTCGGTCTACTAATCTTGGACGTGATACCTATATACATGATCATTGCCTTGGATATTGTCATAATTATTTGCTTTTCTATCAATTGCCCAACAGTAATTTGTTTACCCATCGTATGCTATTTTCTTGAGAGAAGCCTCTAGTGAAAACTATGGCCCCCGGGTCTATTTTCTATCATATATTAAAACCAAAAATACCTTACTACAATTTTATTTTGTACTTATGTTAGATCTATTTATCAAAACTTACACAATTTAATCTTTCTCTTGACCGTTGAGGGATTGACAACCCCTCTACGCGTTGGGTTGCAAGTATTTGTTGTTTGTGTGCAGGTGTTGTTTACATAGTGTTGCTTGGTTATCCTACTGGATTGATAACCTTGGTTTCATAACCGAGGGAAATACTTATCTCTACTGTACTGCATCATCCCCTCTTCTTCGGGGAAATCCAAACGCAGTTCACAAGTAGCACGTGGTTCTCCTACTGGATTGATAACCTTGGTTCTTAAGTGAGGGAAATACTTATCTCTACTGTACTGCATCATACCCTCCTCTTCGGGGAAATCCCAACATAGCTCACAAGTACCACGGAACAAGGCTCCAGATGAGATCGCTTCGGTACAAAGGCTTGCGGCGACGGAGCAGAAGTTCTAGGTTTCTTTTTGTGGTTTTTGGTATTTATAGAAATTTTTGGGGTGATTTCACATCAAGGGGGCCCACGAGGGAGCGACAAGCTCAGTAGACGCCACCTGGGGGGCCCGTGCCTACCAGGCTTGTCGCTTCTTCGTGAGGCTTCTGGTCCTTCTTTGAATCTTCGGGGGGTCTCTTTTGGTCCACGAAAAATCACCGTAAATTTTCAGCCCATTCCGAGAACTTTTATTTCTGCACAAAAAACAACACCACGGTAGTTCTGCTGAAAACAACGTCAGTCTGGGTTAGTTCTAATTAAATCATACCAAAACCATATAAAATTGTTGTAAACATGGCATGAATACTTCATAAGTTATAGATATGTTGGAGACGTATCAGAGATCGGCCCCTACTTCCCCACCCGTTGTGGTGTTAGGCAGGGCGACCCCCTTCTTCCCCTTTCTGCTTAATATTGTGGTCGACACTCTCGCCACCATCCTAGACAAGGCCATGGCTGCGGGGCACATCCGCGGCGCAGTCCCTCACCTTATAGGAGGGGGTGGGGTCTTCCTCCTAAAATATGCCAATGACACCATTATCTTGGTGGAAGGCTCCGCGACCAACATTGCAAATATGAAAATCCTCCTCCTCTGCTTCCAGCAGATGCCGGGTCTCAAGATTAACTTCGACAAGAGCACGACGATGGTTCTCGACTACTACTCTGATGAATTCCAGAGTATTGCTGACTGCCTAAATTGTCAGTTACGTTCCTTCCCCATGTCCTGCCCGGGGATACCCATTAGTCACTCCCGGCTGACCGTGGCGGAGCTGCGCCCTATGATGACTAAGCTCCAACACTGAGTCGAATCCTGGCAGGGTAGGTGGCTGTCCAATGCGGCCCGGAGAATGCCCATTAACTGCTCATTGTCCAGC
The DNA here is from genome assembly GCA_011799875.1 of Thinopyrum elongatum. Taxonomy (NCBI): domain Eukaryota; kingdom Viridiplantae; phylum Streptophyta; class Magnoliopsida; order Poales; family Poaceae; genus Thinopyrum; species Thinopyrum elongatum. Next base: position 303,933,116 of record CM022299.1, read on the forward strand.
CTACTGTTATTCATCATGAGCTTCTACCGCCTTCATGAGACCCTTCATCATGAGATGGCCAAGTTTCAGGCGCACTTTTTCTGGGCGGGGGAGGGCGATAAACAGAAATACCATATGGTCCGCTGGTCCGAGATCTGTAAGCTGCGTGACCAGGGCGGACTCGGGATCATGTCCTCCAAACATATGAACATTACCCTACTCATTGTGGCGCATCGCGAATGGGGAGGGCGGTCTATGGCTTGACATCATTCGGGCCAAATATCTCCGAGGACAGCCTTTCGCATTCTGTCAGCGATCTGGCGGCTCACAATTGTGGCAATCCATCACCCAGCTGCTCTCAGTCCTATGTATTGGGGCCTCCATCTTGGTGGGATCAGGCGCCTCAACTGCATTCTGGTTTGACAGATGGGCAGGTGATCTCGCCTTCGCAGCTCGTTTCCCGGACTTATTCTCCATCGCGGTGGAGCCTAGGATCTCCGTCGAGGTGGCCCTTATTGACTTAGGGCACCTCGCTTTTTGTTGACCTTTTGGCCCTCCGGAGCTAGTCACCTGGCACGAGCTCCTTGAGTGTATTGCACACCAGGAACCACATGTGGATCGTCCAGATGACCGCATCTCCTGGCACCTGGAGCCTTCGATCCGTTTCTCCATGAAATCGCTTTACCAAGCCATTGTGGCAGTTCTGGGCCCAGAGCCCCTCACGGTGATTTGGACGATTAGACTACCTTTGAAGATTAGGATCATCCTCTGGCAATGGATCCACGGTCGGGTGCCTTTAGGGTACGGTGGAGGTACTTAAGAGGAACGGACCGGGTGATGGGATGTGCCCCCTATGTGTGACGGCGGAGGACTCCAACCACATCTTCTTCACCTACATTTGCGCGCGTTTCCTTTGGAGCTGCTTCCGTGAGGTGGCCGGTGGAAGTTGGTGCAACACTAATTTCCCTGACCTATTCACAGAAATCATCGCCTCACCGCTGCGGCGCCGCCACATTAGGTGGTTGGGCATTGGGGTGCTTGCCTGGACGCTTTGGCGATTCATAATAAGCTTGTGATTCAGCGTGTGCGTCTCTGATGTGCTACTGACACGATCTTCAAAATGTGTGGCTATATGCAGCTTTGGCAGCCGCTTAGCCACCTGCAGGACCGAGACGCCATAGACATCCTCATCACCGACATCCGTGTTATGGCTCCCCGCTTGGCGCAGCCGCTTCCTCCGCCACCTCCAGAGCCGGATTAGCCACGTGGTGGCTACTACTTGTGAGCTGCATTGGGATTTCCTCGAAGAGGAGAGGATGACACAGTACAGTAGAGATAAGTATTTCCCTCAGTTAAGAACCAAGGTTATAAATCCAGTAGGAGAACCACGCGAAACCTCGTTAACAACACCTACACACACAAAAGCAAATACTTGCACCCAACGCGATCAAGGGGGTTGTCAATCCGCTCGGCGATTATTTACAAGGATCAAATCTCGTAATGATGGATAGATAAAATAAAATAACGGTAATATAATTGCAGCAAGGTATTTTTGGATTTTATATATGATAAAAGTAGACCTGGGGCCATAGTTTTCACTAGAGGCTTCTCTCTCGGACAAAAATTATACCGTGGGTAAACAAATTACTGTTGGGCAATTGATAGAAAAGCGCATAGTTATGATGATATTCAAGGCAATGATCATGTATATAGGTATCACGTCCGAGATAAGTTGACTGACTCCTGCCTGCATCTACTACTATTACTCCACCCATCGATCGGTATCCAGCATGCATCTAGAGTATTAAGTTAATAAAAATGGAGTAATGCCTTAAGCAAGATGACATGATGTAGACAAAGTAAGTCCAACCAATATGAATAAACCCCATCGTTTTCCCCTTAATGGCAACAATACAATACGTCTCTTGTCCCCTAATTTGTCACTGGGATATAGAGCACCGCGAGATTGAACCCATTACAAAGCACCTCTCCCATTGCAAGATAAATCAATCTAGTTGGCCACACCAAACGGATAGATCGGAGAGAAATACAAAGCTATAATAATCATGCATAAAAGAATTCAGAGAAGACTCAATTAATATTCATGAATAATCTGACCATAAACCCACAATTCATCAGATTCTGACAAACACACCGCAAAAGAAGATTACATCGAATAGAACTCCAAGAACATCGAGGAGAACATTGTATTGAAGATCAAAGAGAGAGAGAGAAGAAGCCATCTAGCTACTAGCTATTGACCCGTAGGTCGGTGCTGAACTACTCACACATCATTAGAAGGGTAGCAAGGTTGATGTAGAAGCCCTCCATGATCGATTCCCCCTCCGGTAGAGTACCTAAAAAGGCCTCCAGATGGGCTCACGGAAGAACAAAAACTTGCGGCGGTGGAAAAAAGTATTTTGGGTGGTCTCTGTTGGTTTCCCGTTTAAAGAATTTATAGAGCTAGAATTAGGTGAGATGGATCCACGAGGGGACCACAAGGCATTAGGGCGCGCCCTATTGCCTTGTTGTCTCCTCGTTTGCCTTCTGGTCTCCTCTCGAAGCTTCTAGGGTCTCTCTTGTCCAGAAAAAAATCATCAAAAAGTTTCATAGCGTTTGGACTTCATTTGGTACAGATTTCCTGCAAAACCAAAAGAAGGCAAAAAACAACAACTGGCACTTGGCATTGGGTTAATAGGTTAGTCCCAAAAAATGATATATAATTGCATATAAAACATCCAAGATTGATACTATAATAGCATGGAACAATAAAATAATTATAGATACGTTGGAGACGTATCAAGCATCCCCAAGCTTAATTCCTACTCGTCGTCGAGTAGGTAAATGATAAAAATAGATTTTTGATGTGGAATGCTACCTAACATGTCTATCCTGTAATGTTTCCTTTAAGTATGAATATTAAGATACGAGTGATTCAAAGCAATAGTCTATAATTTGACATAGAGACATCAATACTCAGACATACTAACAAACAATCATGGCTTTCAAAATAAAAATGCTAAAGAATGCTATCACTACAAAATCATATAGCCTTGTCATGCTCCATCTTATTAACACAAAATATAAATCATGAACTACCCAGTGTCAGCCAAGCAATTGGTTCATACTTTTTAACGTGCTTAACCTTTTTCAACCCCCACGCAATACATGAGCGCAAGCCATGGATATAGCACTATGGGTGGAATAGAATACGGCGGTAGAGATTAATATGGAGAAGACAAAATGGAAGAAAGTCCCACATCGACGCGGCTAATAAACGGGCTATGGAGATGCCCATCAATTTATGTCAATGCAAGGAGTAGGGATTGCCATGCAACGGATGCACTAAGATCTATAAGTGTATGAAAGCTCAAACTGAAAACTAAGTGGGTGTGCATCCAACTTGCTTGCTCTAGAAGACCTCGGGCATTTGAGGTATCCCATCATCGGAATATACAAGCCAAGTTCTATAATGAAAAATTCCCACTAGTATATGAAAGTGACTACATATGAGTAGCTCTATATGAAAACATGGTGCTACTTTGAAGCACAAGTGTGGAAAAAGATAGTAGCATTGCCCCTTCTCTCTTTTTCTCTCATTTTTTTGGTGGGCTCTTTTGGCCTCTTTTTTATGGGCTCTTTTTGGCCTTTTTTTATTTCCTCACTGGGACAATGTAATAATGAATAATGATGATCATCACACTTCTATTTACTTACAACTCAAAATTACAACTCGTTACTAGAACAAAATATGACTCTATATGAATGCCTCTGGCAGTATACCAGGATGTGCAATGATCTAGCGTAACATGTATAAAAAATAATGAATGGTGGCTGAGCCATAAATACTATCTTAGCTATATGATCATGCAAAGAAATATGACAATGATGATGTGTGTCATAATAAACGGAACGGTGGAAGTTGCATGGCAATATATCTCGGAATGGCTATGGAAATGCCATGATAGGTAGGTATGGTGGCTGTTTTGAGGAACATATAAGGAGGCTTATGTGTGATAGAGCGTATCATATCACGGGGTTTGGATGCACCGGCGAAGTTTGCACCAACTCTCGAGGTGAGAAAGGGCAATGCACGGTACCGAAGAGGCTAGCAAATTGCGGAAAGGTGAGAGTGTGTATAATCCATGGACTCACATTAGTCATAAAGAACTCACATAATTATTACGAAAGTCTATTAGCCCTCGAAGCAAAGTACTGCTATGCATGCCCACAGGGGGGAGGTTGGTAGGAGTTAACCATCGCGCGCCCCCGACCTTCACGCAAAGGAAGACACTAATAATAAATCGTGCTCCAACTTCTTAGCATAATGGGAGACTATACGTGCATGCTTCGGGAATTACAAACCTTAACAGCAATATTCTTAATAAACCACAATCATTCACTAGTACCACCCACATATTACCATCTCTATATAGCAAAACTATTGCTAGGAATCAAACTTATCATATTCAATGATCTACATGAATGTTTTTATTATATCCTCTTGAATACCTATCATATTAGGACCAATTTGATAACCCGTGCATATTGCCATTACTATTATCAAACTCTCAAAATGATATAAGTGAAGCATGAGAGTGCAACTATTTCTTTAAAATATAACCATCGTCATGCTCTAAAAGATATAAGTGAAGCACTAGAGCAACTGCGTAGCTCAAAAGATATAAGTGAAGCACAAAGAGTATTCTAACAAATCACGAATAAATGTGTGTCCCTCTCAAAAAGTGTGTTCAGCAAAGATGATTGTGTCAAACTAAAGAGCAAACAAAGAAAATACCACTATAATACACGCAGCTCCAAGCAAAACTCATATCATGTGATGAATAAAAATATAGCTCCAAGTAATTTACCGATGGTTGGTAGACGAAAGAGGGGATGCCATCCGGGGCATCCCCAAGCTTAGATGCTTGGTTGTCCTTGAATATTACCTTGGGGTGCCTCGGGCATCCCCAAGGTTAGGGTCTTGCCACTCCTTATTCCTTCATCCATCGTGATCTCACCCATAACTTGAAAACTTCAACACACAAAACTCAACAGAAACCTCGTGAGATCCGTTAGTATAACAAGCAAATCATAAATTTTAGGTACTGCTGTAAACCCATTCATATTTTATTATTGCATAATACCAACTGTATTCTAACTTCTCCATGACTTATACCCCCCGATACAATCCGTAGATTCATTAAAACAAGCAAACTATGTAAAGAAACAAAATCTATCAAAAACAGAATAGTCTGTAATGATATGAACAAACACAATACTTCTCTAACTCCAAAAAATCTTAAAAATTAGGACAACGTGGGAAATTTGTATATCAATCATGTGTAAAAAATTCAGAATTTGATCATGTTCCAATGAATTTAGAGAATTCTTCTACTGGGTGCAAAAGTTTCTGTTTTTTCACATAATCAAATCAACTATCAACCAAATCATCTCAAAGGCTTTACTTGGCACAAACACTAATTAAAACACAACAACACAATCATAACAGTAGCAAAATTGTGTGGACTCACAAAATGTATAAATGATAACTATTGGGTTGTCTCCCAACAAGCTCTTCCTTTATAGCCATTAAAATAAGCTTTGAGATTTTATTGATGCTCACATGAAAGATAATAATTGAAACACAAAGAGAGAATCATGTAGCAGGTGAAAAATAAATTTAAGTCTAACATACTTCATATGCATAGGCATTTTGTGAGCAAACAAATTATCAAGACAAGAAATATCTAGCATATGCAAGGGAGAAGAAAAAACATTGACAATCTCAACATGACGAGAGGTAATCTACTAACATGAAAATTTCTACAACCATATTTTCTCTCTCATAATAATTACATGTAGGATCATAATCAAATTCAACAATACAGCTACCACTACTGGAATCAGAGAATTTGCCATCAACCAGTTCTTTGCCGTCTGCTAGCTGACGGCAAAGAAGGTCTTTGCTGTCAGCTTACAAAAAGTAGACGGCAACGAACGAGCTGATGGCAAAGACACTATTTGCCACCAGCCACCTCTTTGCCGTCTACTAGCGGATGACCAACTTATTGTAACGGCCCACCCCCACCTCTTTGCCGTCTGCTAGCTGACGGCAAAGATTCTTTATCATCCGCTAGCAGACGGCAAAGAAGCCACTACCTAACGGCCCTAACGGCCCACCCCCTCCTCTCTCTCTCTCTTCTCTCTCTCTCCCCGACCGCACCCCGCCGCCGCCCCTGACCCCACACCGCCCAGGCCCGCCGCCCGCCACCATCGACGCCCCGCCGCTCCGGCCCTCCTGATGCACCGTCGCTCCTGCACGCCGCCCCGCCTCTCCGGCACGCCGCCCCGATCCCCTCGACGCCCCGCCGGCGTCGGCCTCCTCCACCTCCACCAACGCCGGCCTCCACCTCCCCTACCTCGGTGAGCCCCCTCCCCCTCTCTATTTTTTCAATTTTTTCTCCGTTTTAGTAATTTTAGTGTTCTATTTTAGTATTAGTTAAATCTTGTTTAGTTGTAGTTAGTTAATTAGTTGTAGTTAGTTGTAGAAGATGTAAAAAAATGTAGTTTAGTTGTAGTTAGTAAGATTTGAGGAATTAGGGTTACTTAGCTTATTTAGTTAGGTCTAGCATTAGTTAAATTTTAGGTCTACTATTAGTTAAATTTAGTTAGGTGAAAGAAGTAGAATATGTAAAGGAAAAATAAAATGTTAATGTAGAGATCCCCAGATCCCTCCCCTCGCCGGTCACTAACCTATCCCTCCCCGAATCCCCCTCCTCGCAGATCCTCGCCGGTGCCCCTCCTCCCTCGGCTACCCTCCTCGGCTCCATCCCCTCATCGCCGACAGTAGCAGGTAGCTAGCTATATCCTCCTCCTCCTCCCTTCCTTTGCTCTGTTCCGGCCTTTGTGCCGATGACACTAGCTAGGTAACTACAGTCGTGTAACCAGTATGCGTCTCCTGTCCGAAAGGGTTGCATCGATAAATATGCATTCAGTTGCATATTTATCACCGTAACTCATTCGGATTGTCCAGCGATTTCCATGGACAGCTCGAGGATGTGTAGATTGGGTACGTTCTTCATGCTCTACCCCATTCCAAGACAAAATTTCGGCAACGCCTCCCCGTTGTTCTCCGGATGCACATTCTCTCGGCTTTTTGCTGAGACGTGTATTTGGAGAACAGCGGGGAGGTGCTGCCGAAATTTTGTCTCGAAATGGGGTAGAGCATGGAGAACGTACTCACTCTACACATACTCGGGTGGGATTAGGACCTATGTTTACCTATTAGCGTGTAGGTTGCATGGACGTAATAAAACTGACAAACTAGATTAACTGATAAATATACATGCTGAATTATATACATATTTCTTGTGTGTCCAGTAGCTAGGCAAGATGAGTGATCGTGCGTGGATGTATACCGGTCACACTAGTCAGAAAGACATGACCAATGAATGGTTAACAAAAACCAAGGGGTTTGTGAGAGCCGCATTTGCAAATGGCCAAAGGAAAACCTGGTGCCCCTGTGTCAGGTGCGACAATTGGCACAAGAGGACAGAAGATGAAATAGGTAAACACCTATAGAAGTGGGATTTTACGCCCGATTATATGGTGTGGACATTTCATGGTGAGTCTGCCCAACGTGCCAGAGCTGAGGTGGTTCGTCGTCGCACCAACGAGCATGGTACCGGGATGGAAGACATGGTGCAAGACTTTGATGATGCTCGGGATTCGGACGATGAGATGGAGGAATCTGCAAAGGCCTTCAATGAAATGTTGGAGTCTTCAAAACGTCCTCTCCACGAGCACACTGAGCTTTGTCAGCTAGATGCCATCTCACAAGTAATGGCTCCAATGGCTCAATTCAACTTGGGCAGAGCATGCTACGACGCGATGATGGCAGTATTTGGACGTTTTCTACCCAAAGGCCATGTAATGCCTGCAAACCTGTACAAGTCAGACAAAATCCTTCGTGCACTTAAGATGCCCTATGAGAAGATAGATGCTTGTGAGAAAGGATGTGCCTTATTTAGGCTTGAGTATGCGGACTTGAACTATTGTCCCATTTGCAAGTCTTCTAGGTATGTTGTGGTAGATAACGGTATGGGTGAGAAGACGCAGACCAAAATCCCCGTTAATGTTCTTCAGTATATGCCAATCATACCAAGAATTCAACGTCTTTTCATGGTCGAAGAGACGGCCAGATAGATGACATGGCACAAAATGGGCAAAAGAACCGATCTAGATGCAGATGGGAATCTGATGATGGTACACACATCGGATGGTTCTGCGTGGACGCACTTCGGTGCATTACATGAGCAAAAAGCGGCAGATCTAAGGCATCCTCGAGTCACCATCAGCACGGATGGGTTCAATGTGTTTGGTCTGACGGCAACCCAATACAGTTGTTGGCCCGTATTTGTCATTCCACTCAATCTCCCCCCCGGACAGATTATGCAAAGAAAGAATATTTTCCTGACGTTGATAATTCCAGGGCCCAACTATCCGGGGAAGAATATGAATGTGTACATGCAGCCGCTTAAGGATGAATTGCAAGAAGCTTGGGATAATGGGTTCAAGACATATGACGCCGCTAGCAAACAGAACTTCATAATGCTTCTGGTACATGTACTCGATGCATGACTTGCCGACGTATGCGCTATTCGTTGGCTGGTGTGTGCATGGAAGGTTCCCGTGCCCCACATGCAAGGCAGCTCTTCAGTTTCGTTGGCTGCAGGTGGGTCGCAAGTTTTCTTGCTTCGACTTGCATAGACGGTTCCTGGATCCTTGCCATAAGTTCAGGAAAGACAAGGAGAACTTCATCAAAGGTAGAGTTGTCAAAAACTCTGCACCACCTGCGTTGACAGGCCAAGAGACCCTGGATTAGTTAAATGCTCTCGAGCCAGATCCAGAGCGTCCAGGGTATTTCAAGGGGTATAATTCAGAACACGCCTGGACTCACACGACATGCTTGTGGGATCTGCCTTACTTCAAAGACCTCCTTTGCCCACACAACATCGACGTGATGCACACTTAAAAGAATATCGCCAAGGCCCTTTTTGGTACATTGTTCGGCATAGAGGGGAAGTCAAAGGATAATACTAAGGCTAGAGTCGATCAGGAGGCGCTATGTGATAGACCGTTACAAAACATGCAAGAAGCGAAAGGAAAACATAACTGGACGAAGCCAAAGGCATGCTTCAATCTTCGAAGGCCAGCTATGAGGGAAATTATCTTGTGGGTGAAAATGCAGTTGATGTTCCCCGATGGGTATGCAGCGAATCTAAAGAGGGAAGAGAGTCTTGAAAAATTGAAAATATTTGGTCTCAAGAGTCATGATTGGCACATATGGCTTGAGCGGGTAATGCCGGTGATGTTGCATGGCTTCATCCCAGAGGATGAATGGCTAGTACTGGCAGAGCTAAGCTATTTCTTCCGTGTTCTTTGTGTGAAAGAACTATCGCCTGGCGTGCTAGAAGAAATGGAAGAGTTGGTGCCGGAGTTGATCTGCAAGTTAGAGAAGATCTTTCCACCGGGCTTCTTTAATCCAATGCAACATTTGATTTTGCATCTCCCAACCGAGGCAAGATTGGGGGGGGGGGGGAGTGCAAAATTGTTGGTGCTACACAACTGAGAGGATGCAGAAGACGCTTCGAGCAAAATGTAAAAATAAACGTAGAATTGAAGCATCGATGGCCGAGGTATTCATTACCGAGGAGGCGGCAAACTTCGTGACAGCACACTACAAAGCCAAAAATCGTCATTTGCATAATCCGAAGCCTCGGTACAATGCCGGCGACCATAAAAAAGGTGGATCCAACCTCAGCCTATTCAAAGGGAAGCTCGCACCAGCCGGTGCTTCGAAACCAATATCGTTGGATGTCGAAGAATGGCGGACCATTTCATTGTATATCTTCAACAACCTAACAGAAGTGCGGCCGTACATCGAGTAAGTTCTCGGTACATTGTTTCGCAACTTCTAATTCCTTTGAACTGCTCTTATTCCCGGATATTTGATACAGTCAATACGTCACCAAATTCTCGGATGGAGCGGTGATCCAAAAGGAATCCATCGAAGAGTATGAGCTTCTGGCAAAGCATGGAGGCAGCTTTCCCGGTTTCATCTCTTGGTTCAAGCAAATGGTAATTTCCATTAGACCATTTCATTTCTTCATGTAATTTGCAGCTAATGCAACAATCCTTTCGTATTAAACTTGTAGGCTAATTCAGAGTCTATGGACACCGAATTGAGACAAGTTGCTAATGGTTTTGACTATAAGGTTCGTTCATTTAACAAATACGACATCAACGGGTATCGCTTTCGTACCTTTGTCAAAGAGCTATCTATGGCCGACCGAAAGTCTACAAATTGTTGTGTCTCTGCTATCGGCGAAGGAGGTACCGAGTATTATGGGAGAGTTGAAGCAATTTATGAACTTCTATTCTATGGTGATAACCCACCGAATGTCGTAGTCTTCAAATGTTATTGGTTCCAGCCAAAGGAGACTAGAAGGACTCATGAACATATAGGGCTAGTCAAAATCAAACAAAGCACCCATTTAGATGTTCCCAATGTCTATATTACGGCTCAACAGGCAACCCAAGTATTCTATCTACCGTGGGCCTGCCAAACTGATCCAAATCTGAATGGTTGGGATGTCGTTTATGAAGTGCCGCCACGTGTTGGACCACCTCCCCCCAATGAAGAGGATTATGAACCTCACATTAACCCAGACACATATGAAGGAGAATTCTTCCAAGAAATACGTCTTTCCAAAAATCGTTTCAAGAACCGCTCTACTTCACCCCAAAACATTGAAGTAGATAGCGACAGTGAATCCGACTTCACCCCTGAGCCGGAACAAGAAGAGCTGAAACAAGAAGAGGTTACTGCTGCAGATGACCTATCAATGCTTGACCGATTACATAAAGGTGGCCTTCCACATGTTGCTGCCGCTGAACCCGATGAGCACGTCATTCATCATAGTGATGATGATGATGCATTTATTGATCCCGGAGCATATATAGACAATCAAGATTATTATTAGTTCGTGTCAGGTATTCAATTTGTATTATATACATATATATTGTTAGTTCATGTTAGGTATTCATTTTTTTTATGTTGTACTTGATGATGATACACTTAAGTTATATACATATTATTATTCATGTCGGTATTAATTTTTTTTATGTTGTACTAATTTCGTTTACTCTGTCATGGCAGGTGTTGAAAGATGGTGCGCGTGGGTCCGGAGCGCTCCGAGGCTCCTTCTTCATCGGCGTGTGGTGGGAGGGGTACTTCCATTCTACCCGTACCTCTCCAGAGAGCGTTGTTAGACAGTTTGGGGACACCGGCGGGCGCTTCTTCGTCGGCGTCGTTGCCCACCGGGAGAGGAGGTCGGGGAGGGAAGAAGAGAGGAGGTAGATCAGGACGTGGCCGCGGGAGAGGTAGGCAGGCTCCTACGCCTTCCTCGCCGCCACCCCCAGCTGATTCACCCGAGCACATGACTGCTAGGGTGGACCCGTCTGAGGAGGAGGCTACGCGGACTCTGATCCACGAGCCTCGGGTCGACGAGCCTTTGACCCATGAGGTTTTGGCCCATGAGACTTCGGCCCATGAGACTCTGGACCAGGCTACGTCCTAGGAGACGTCTGTATGGGGTACCTGGCCGGATCCGCCTGAGGGGCCGAGTGGCCATGCTGATGGTGGCGGGGATCAGATTTCTGATAGCGAGGGCGAGCTGGTTGAGGGGGCCACCGTCTACCAGCATGGTAATACACGGCTCCCGCCTGTGCCGGTGACCCGCAAGCAGAGGTGGTTGATTTGGCCTGACGGGGAGAGGTAAGTGCATATACTCTTTTTGTACCTTTTGCCATCATGTTTCTTCAAATATCTAATGCGTTGGCCTTGTCATACTGCAGGGGTTGGGACCACGCTCAGGATATCCGCATGCCCAACACCGTCCTTGGTGTGATTTGCCAGAAAAACTTCCCGGGGTTTGTCACGTTGCCCGGTGAGGGTCAGCTTCCACAGCTAGGATTGAGTTGGGAGCACTACTTGGCTGCCCCGGCCCCACCGGAGGAGATGATCGACGGTGTCTTGTGCCACACGAGGGCCGACATGGTGATCAAAAAGTTTTGGGTAATTTCTCCTTTACACAATTAAAAATCTTTAAATAACTAGTTATTGTACTAATCAATGTTGTCTCGTTTGATTGCATACCTTCTATAGGTGTGAGGAGGGATACGAGGAGGCCGCGGCACAGGTTATCAATGCCGAGTGCAAGCGCCTACTACAAAACTTACGGCACGAGGCTCAGGTGCAGGCTATTCGAGACTACTATGCCTCGCGTGGTATTAAGAAGCCCAAGCCGGCGTGCCGCGGAAAGTTTCTGAAGAAGGAGCAGTACATGAAGGTAATTACCTATTCTTAAGGCCTTGTACTTAGTTTCCTTGATTTGATTCGTAGGCATAGCGCTCAAATTTCTCTTTACTAACTTAGGTGCCCCCGAGATGGTGTGCGGATAAGATGGATTGTTGGGAGGTGTTGGTGGATGAGTGGTGCTCAAACCAATGGCTAGCCCTCCACAACAATGCCAAGGACCGGCGTGCCCAAGTGGAAGGTGTGCCGCACCATCAAGGCAGCGCCAACTTATATCAGTTCGGGTGGAACTGGGTATGTGGTTTGCTTCATGATTCATGCAATTCATTCTTCATGCTAGCTTGAGCCATTTAATTACTAATTTACTCTGTTCCTCTCTTTTAGGCGCGATACAATAAGGCAGAGGTGCCAGAGGTGTATGACCTCTATGCCATGGCCCATACTGCCTCGCACAAGAAGGCCAAGGCATACTCTGCGTCTGACCTTGATCATCCAGAGAGCTTCACCAACATCTCCTCGCACAACAAGCTCGTGAGGTACAGAGATGAGGGGAAGGCAAGGAAAGGGGAGGACTTTAACCCGAGCCAGGGTCCCATTGATCCAGAGCTAGTGATGATATCTGGTGGCGGGAGGTCCCATGGCTCGATAGCGATTGGAGATGGACTTATACGTTGTCCTAGCACACTCCCGGAGAGCAAGGCACGCTAAACGAGCTCCACCCCTGAGATAAGGCCTCGTCCATAGCCAATGGAGCTCGCCATCGAGGTTAGTTATACAGACTTAGATTTCTTTCCTCCATTACATTGTGTGTGCGACCATCGATGATTACAATGCTAACGAGGAGTGGTGTTGCAGGCTGCTATTCAGAAAGAGAGAGAGAGAAAACCCAGGCGCTTCTGCAGGAGAGGGACCGGTAGGTGGCAGAGAACGAGCGGGAGTTGGAGGAGAGGACGGCTAGGATGTTGGAGGAGGAGAGGGCACGGAATGGCATGGTGAACCGGGCCATGTACGAGCTCCTCGTGGTAAGTTTCTTCTGCATATTAGCCAAATCATGTACTTAATGTTCGTTTCATTACTAACTAATATGACTGACTCATCAAAACCAAATCTGCAGTCTGTGTGCGAGAAGACCGGTCAGACCCCTCCGCCGATCCCAGTCATTGCTCCGGGGACCACGGTGAGTTTCATTTGAATGGTCATTAGTTACTAGTCTTAACATTTGAGTGTCATCATGCTAACGAGACATTGCAAATGATCTTTGGTGCAGTGTAACTCCAGACAAGCATCGCACGATCCTTCTCCAGGTGGTACCGGCACGAGCAACCCCGGTGCTTCACCTCCGTGATGACGGTAAGTTTTCTCTAGTGTTTTGCTTAAGAAATGCATAATGACCTATACTTAGCTTTATTTCCTCCAATATGCTTACCATAATGACCTAAGTTAGCTCTAATATGCTAAGTTAGCTCTAATATGCTTATTTACCTAGGTTAGCTCAATAATGACATATACTTAGCTTACTTATGTCAAAAATGGCATAATTTGCTTACTTAGGTAAAAAATGGCATAATAACCTTGGTAACCTCATAAATATCATATACTTAGCTTATTTTCCTCCAAAATGACATAATAAGCTTACTTAGCTCCAAAATGATCCATTTTACCTAAGTTAGCTCCAAAATGACCTAAGTTAGCTCTAATATCCTAAGTTAGCTCTAATATGCTTAGTTACCTAGGTTAGCTCAATAATGACCTATACTTAGCTTCTGTCAAAAATGGCATAATATGCTTAGTTAACTCAAAAATGGCATAATTACCTAGGTTAGCTCAATAATGACCTATACTTAGCTTATTTAGTTCATTTATGACATAATTAGCTTACTTAGCTCATAAATGGCATGATAACCTTAGTAAGCTCATAAATGTCATATACTTAGCTTACTTAGGTCAAAAATGGCATGATAACCTTGGTAAGCTCATAAATGTCATATACTTAGCTCATAAATGGCATGATAACCTTGGTAAGCTCATAAATGTCATATACTTCTTCTTCTTCTTCTTCTTGTCTTCTTCTTCTTCTAGTCTTCTTCTTCTAACTTTCTTATTTCCCATTTTGTAGATTTCATTCATTTCACGGAAGCTTGCATTGATGGAGTGCTTGTTTTTACTTTCTATTTTGATTTTGTATCGATGAACAATGTGGAACTTGCTATATGGATGAAACTATTGTAATATGGATGAAACTATGTATGTATGGATGAAACTTATGTGTTGGATATCTCATATATTTGCTGTGAAACTTGCCCTATGAAATATATATATATATATCTTATATTTGCTGTGAAAATGCTTGGATATAAGAAAAAACAGAATAAAAAGAGGCAATGCAGGCTCTTTGCCATTTGCCACCGACGGCAAAGGGCTCTTTGCCGTCTGCCACAGATGGCAAAGTGGCCACATGGCAGCAACCTGTGCAACCTGGGAGCACACGGGCTGACCCATTTGGTCACTTTGTTGTCTATGGCAGACGACAAAGGATGGTGTCGTTTACCGTCTGTGGCAGACAGCAAAGAGCGGGGAGGAGTGATGGGTCTGCTGACGTTAGGAAGCAGACGACACAGGGGAGGGCACATTTGCCGTCAGCTGGCAGATGGCAAAGCCTCCCGTTAGCCACCTAACTTGGCTAACGTCTATTCTTTGCCGTCCACTTTATTTGCCATCTGCTTGCCTAGGAAAGTTGACGGTAAATGTCTTTGTCGTCCGCTGTGCGAAAACAGATGGCAAAGAAGCTCATTACCGTAACTTACAATGCCGGAAATGTTTGTCGTCTGCGGCTGATGGCAAAGACCTTTGCCGTCAGCTTTCTGGTCCTTTGCTGTCAAATCAGCTGATTCCTGTAGTGTACCATATAATTTTTTTGCTTCATGATCCACATGCATAATAGTCTTATAATCTTCCAAGATAGTGGGATCAACATCAACTAAAGTTATGACCTCTCCAAACCAACTTTTATCAGAAAAATCATAAGACCGAGCACTCTCCGAATATGTGAGACTCTTTTTATCTAAAGTTGATGCTCTTCCAAACCCACTTTCAATATTATTGCAAACATTATTTTCAATAACATATTCAACATGAGGCTGAAATAAATTTTCAAGATCATAAGAAGCATTATCACCCCAATCATGATCATTGCATTTAGTGGACATAACAAAATTATCATCCCCAAGCTTGTAGCTTTGCATATCATTAGCACAATCGACATTAATAGAATTTATAATAATATCATTGCAATCATGCTTTTTATTCAAGGAGCTATCATTAATTACTTTATAGATTTCTTCTTTCAACACTTCATCACAATTTTCAGATTCATGATTTTCAAGCAAAACTTCATAGAGATGATCAAGTGCACTCAACTCACTAGCAATTGGTTCAACATAATTAGATCTTTTGAAAAGATTAGCAAGTGGATGAGGATCCATATCAATAATTTTTTAGCAAGCTAAGATGCAAGCAAATAGAAGGCACATGGCAACACAGCAAAGGTAGTAACACAAATATTTTGGTAATTTTGATTTTTTAGAGAAGTGGGGAAGATGAAAACGAGAGGCAAAGGCAAATAAAAAATAAGAGCAAGTAGATGAAAGTTTGTGCGAAGGAACTTGATAGGTTTTGGTGATGTCTCCCCGGCAACGGCGCCAGAAATTCTTCCTCCTACTTGTGAGCTGCGTTGGGATTCCCTCGAAGAGGAGAGGATGATGCAGTACAGTAGAGATAAGTATTTCCCTCAGTTAAGAACCAAGGTTATCAATCTAGTAGGAGAACCACGTGAAACCTCATTAACAACACCTACACACACAAAAGCAAATACTTGCACCCAATGCGATCAAGGGGGTTGTCAATCCCCTCGGCAATTATTTGCAAGGATCAAATCTCGTAGTGATAGATAGATAAAATAAAATAACAGTAATAAAATTGCAGCAAGGTATTTTTGGATTTTATATATGATAAAAGTAGACCCGGGGACCATAGTTTTCACTAGAGGCTTGTCTCTCGAACAAAAAGCATACGGTGGTTAAACAAATTACTGTTGGGCAATTGATAGAAAAGCGCATAGTTATGACGATATTTAAGGCAATGATCATGTATATAGGCATCATGTCCGAGACAAGTAGACCGACCTGCATCTACTACTATTACTCCACCCATCGAGTGCTATCCAGCATGCATCTAGAGTATTAAGTTAATAAAAATGGAGTAATGCCTTAAGTAAGATGACATTATGTAGACAAAGTAAATCAAACCAATATGAATAAACCCCATCATTTTCCCCTTAATGGAAACAATACAAATATGTGTCTTGTCCCCTACTTTTTCACTGGGATATAGAGCACCGCAAGACTGAACCCATTACAAAGCACCTCTCCCATTGCAAGATAAACCAATCTAGTTGGCCAAACCAAACGGATAGATCAGAGAGAAATACAAAGATATAATAATCATGCATAAAAGAATTCAGAGAAGACTCAATTAATATTCATGAATAATCTGATCATAAACCCACAATTCATCATATCCCAACAAACATACCACAAAAGAAGATTACATCGAATAGAACTCCAAGAACATCGAGGATAACATTGTATTGAAGATCAAAGAGAGAGAAGAAGCCATCTTGCTACTAGCTATGGACCCGTAGGTCTGTGGTGAACTACTCACACATCATCGAAAGGGCATCAAGGTTGATGTAGAAGCGCTCCATCATTGATTCCCCCTCTGACAGTGTACCGGAATGGGCCTCCAGATGGGATCACGGAAGAATAGAAACTTGCGGCAGCGAAAAAGGTATTTTGGGTGGCTCTCTATTGGTTTTCTGATTTTAGAGAATTTATAGAGGTGGAATTAGGTCAAACGGAGCCACGAGGGGCCCACAAGGCATCAGGGCACGCCTACCCCCTGGGCGCGCCCTGTTGCCTTGCCGTCTCCTCGTTTGCCTTCTGGTCTCCTCCCGAAGCTTCTAGGGTCTCCCTTGTCCAGAAAAAAATCATCAAAAAGTTTAGTAGCATTTGGACTTTGTTTGGTACTGATTTCCTGGAAAACCAAAAGCAAGAAAAAAATAGCAACTGGCACTTGGCACTGGGTTATTAGGTTAGTCCCAAAAAAATGATATATAATTGCATATAAAACATCCAAGATTGATACTATAATAACATGGAACAATCAAAATTATAGATATATTGGAGACGTATCAATGGCCTTTGCTTCATCTTCTGTGTTTTATTTAGGGCTTGTTGAGTTGTGCCCTCATGAGAACCCCCTTTTGAACCTACTTGTGTCGGTGCAACAAACATTCATGTTTGTTGCCTGGACTTATACACAGGCGTGCTGGCATCACATGTCCCGCACCAACATACAAAGCAAGACCAAGCCAGAGAAACTGCTCTTTGTGAGATAAAGGATCGGATCAAGAAGACCAAGTCGACATATGAGACAGCAATTCACCACCTTTGGAGAGGCCTCCCTTGCCGAGCAGGAGAGCTCGGCTAGGTCGAGACTGCCCCGGAAGCAAATCCAGGATAACCCCGACAGGCCTGCTGGGGCCGCCAAGGCCAAGAACCCCGCCAAGGCACCACCGCTCCACCGCACAGCGACGCAAGTCACTTATCAGTGCGGTGTCGAGCCCGCAAGTGATTAAGTGGCTTCCACTAAGGACGTGGTAGCTCAATGGAAGACAGATCACCCTCATTTGATACCCGTCCAGAGGCGTGTCAAGATAATAAGTAGAAGATGATTAAGCGGCACGACAGGCTTGCCTGGTTTCGCCCTCAACATGGCACCTAGCAGTGCATTTTACGCACTTTGTCCCAACTGCCAGAGTTAGGTATCATAGCACTATTAGCTATCTAATCACAAGATAATGACTGTTTTGCCGCTGTGGTTACACCTTGAGCTATAAAAGGAGGCCCAAGGCAAACTAGAAAGGGATTCAGACCCCTACACACTTGTACGCGCGTAGCAGCCCTCCTAGAGGCCACCCTTGCCGGGCTCGAGCACTACGTGTTCATTGTGTTCTTCCATTCAATCCACCAAAGCAGGAGTAGGGTTTTACGCTTCTCAGTGGCCCAAACCTGGGTAAAAACGACCAGAGTCCTCGTCATCGTGCTGCCTCATGGCTTTTGCTCTTTGTGCAACGTGATCTCCCCCATGCCGAACCACAAAGGGGCTCATGACCCCATAGGTGACCGTGTCCACCCACGACATCTTTGGCACGCCAGGTAGGGGGATCTGCTTGCGTGAACCAGAGGTTACGAACATCACGTTGAGCTTCATCATCGTCTTCTTCTTCATCAACTTTTCTGTCCATGGCACCCAAGAAGAAACTCGACGCGACCGCACATCCCTCCACTTTGAAGGCCCCCTCGCACGCAGCTGCGGACGCCGTTGGCGCCACGGCGGCGTTGGGTGAGGTGGGTACTGCTGGCGACATGACCGGTGCAGGCGGCGTCGTCGTTGTGTGCCCCGCGGCCGAAGCTGGGGCAAGAAATGCCGCGGATGGGCAGCAACAACGGTGTCCCGACGAGCTTGGACCGGAAGCTGCGGGTGGAGGGGACACCTAGTCTCCACCTCCCCGCCACACTGGCGGACGCAGTCGCAATGGCGGCACCCGCTCAAGCGCAAGCCACGATTCTCCAGTTCCGACCGTTGTGGGCGCGACTTCGAAGCGCACACCTTGCCCAGAGTAAGACGGGCAAGGCGGGGCGCCAAACGGGGCCGTCTACCCCCAAACGCGCCCCACTCACCATCAGACCACCTTGGCGACTAGTCCACAACGGCAAGAATGTGACTACGCTCCTGCTGGTTCTACCAGGAGTCGAGCGACGTCACAGTCCGCTTCGTTGGCCATGCCGAGCACGGCCGCGGAAGCAATGACGCGAGCCCAGCTCCTGTTGAACTTTCCGCCAACACCTGACAAGATGGATGAGTGGAGGGCCACCATCCAAAGTTTACTTGGCTTTGCCAAGGCCGGTAAATCTCAGCATGCGGAGCCGTCACGATGCTGGCGAGCGGCGTCGGCACCCCGCGGCGATGGCCGTGTTGAGGAGGCTGCACCAACGACGCAATCCCCTCTACTATAGCAGGCCCAACAACAACCTCGACAAGCTCAACGGGCCGACGAGCCCGGAGACATCAATGGCTTTGTCTGACCCGCAAACCCGTCGTCATCAGCGGCAAGTTCTGGAAGAACGGCGGAAGGAAGATGCACACGTCACCATAGAGCGGCGCCGAGAAGCACGCCGTCAGTCTGACAGGCGCAATGGCCCAAACGATGACCAGCCCACGCCCAGTGCTTGCGGGTACTTGCGTTTCGAGGTTGGGTGCCCTGGCTTCACACGTGAGCTGCGGCAGGTCCGCTGGCCGTCTTTCCGCGTCTTCAAGCCTGAGCTACCAGAAAAATACGACGGAAAGTTAAACCCGCCAGAGTTTCTGAGCATATATACGATTGCCGTTCAAGCCGCTGGGGGCAGAGATGAGAAGGTGTTTGCCAACTATTTCCCTTTGGCACTTAAGCCAAATGTGAGATCATGGCTGATGCACCTGCTGGAAAACTCCATTTCGTCATGGGCAGACTTATGCAATGTGTTTGTTGGCGCCTTCACGGGCGGCCACCAAGAGCCTGGGCAGCCCAGTGATCTACAGGTCCTTCCACAAAAGGAAGGGGAGGATTTGCATAAGTATATTCAGAGGTTCAGTCGAGTGCATCGTAACATTCCAGAGATACACCCCGCAGCCGTAATTGCCGCGTTCAATTCGAATGTGCGCAACAGAAGGATGCGGGCCAAGATGAATGTCCGGCTACCCAAAACCGTCAACGAGCTGTACACCTTGGCGGATAAGTGTGCTCGGACTGAGGAAGGGAGACGACTCCCCAGAGAGGAGGCTGGCATCAAAATTGACTCAGATGTTGATGATAGTGCCACCAACTCGAAGGGAAGGAACTGTAGGCGCAATAAAAAGAGCCAAGAGAAGACAGTGTTGGCCGTTGAGAGCTCAGGTGATCCTAGTACCAGCAAGAAGACTAATACCGAGGCCCCTGGCAAGAGAGCTGCTACGTGCACTGATTGCCGGGAGGCCGCGGCAGTGGAAAAGGCCGGGCAATCCGACGGGCCGTATTGCAAAATCCACCGCACCAAGGGCCAGGACCTCCAAGAATGTCATCAAGTTGAGCAGCTTGTCAAGAAGCAGAAGGCTGAATATGAGAAGTGCGACAGGGAGAGAGACCAAGAGGGTGCTGGCGGGAAGGGCCGTGGCAGTAGAGGAGGCCGCCGCGGTAAGACGCCGCAGCAGAAGGAAAAACCCGCTAGGGGCTGCGAAAAGAGAGAAGGAGATGACGGAAGTGATGAGGAGGATGAAGGAGAAACTAGTGAGCAAGAATTCCAGAAGGCAACTGAGGCCATGTGCATTGATGGGGGTGCGTCCTTGCACTCCTCTCACTGGTAGCTCAAGCAATGGGCGCGTGATGTCAATGTCGTGGAGCCAACTGCGGATTCCCGAAGGCCACTTAAGTGGTCCCACACGCCTATCATCTTTGACGAATTAGGATCACCCGACCGCACTACCGCGGTAGGGTGTTTGCTGTTGTTGGTCTCCCCAACAATCCGCAACCTCAAAGTAACAAAGATGCTAGTTAACGGTGGGGCTGGATTGAATCTGATCTCCCCTAAAGTGGTAGGAAAAATTGCAGATCCTTGATGAAGAACTCAAGGCCACGGGCACATTCCAAGGAATCAACCCCGGCAGGAGCCGGCCCAAAGGGAAGATCACTTTACCTGTGACATTTGGCGGGGAACTGAACTACCGGACCAAGAGGGTCGTGTTTGATGTTGTTGAGCTTCCTCTGCCTTACAATGGGATTCTTGGTCGCCCAGCTCTGGCAAAGTTTATGGTAGCATCTCACTATGCCTACAACACCTTGAAGATGCCAGGGCTGATGGGTGTCATTTCCATCTCGTCAGATAAGAAGGATGCGGTCATATGTGTGGACCAGATGTATCGGGACGCGGTAGCAGCTGAGGCAGCTAACGCCCCAGCTCCCGCCAAGGATACAAAGAAGGGAAAGAAGGCTATCAGAGATGCCGGCAAGGACTCTGGGAAGCGCACCTCTTCGGAGTGCGCCGTGCCTGTTGATGACCTGCCGGAGAGTTCCACTAGCAAGAGACCCAAGGTTGCTTCACCTGCCGTGAAGAAGGTCCCGGCAGGGCAGGTTGGCGCTGATGGTACATTCACCATCAGCTCCACCCTCGATGACAAATAGGAAAGCGTGCTCGTTGCCTTCCTGTGGGCGAATGTCGATGTGTTTCCTTGGCAACCGTCTGACATCCCTGGTGTTCCCAGGGAGGTAATCGAGCACCACCTTGCTGTCTGCCCTCATGCTCGACCTGTCAAGCAGAAGGTCAGAAAGCAAGCTTTGGAGCGGCAGTAGTTTATTGCCAAGGAGATTAAGAAACTTGAAGTAGCTGGTTTGGTCAGAGGGTTACTGCATCCAACTTGGTTGGCGAATCCAGTGGTGGTGCGCAAGGCAAACAGGAAATGCAGGCTCTGCATTGATTTCACGGACTTGAACAAAGCATTTCCAAAAGACCCTTTCCCCTTGCCACGCATTGACCAAATCGTTGATTCCACTTCCGGATGTGATTTGCTATCTTTCTTGGATGCATACTCTGGGTACCATCAGATATTTATGGCCAAAGAAGATGAAGAGAAGACCGCGTTCATAACTCCATGTGGCACGTACTGCTTTGTACGGATGCCTTTCGGGTTAAAGAGCGCTGGATCCACTTTCGCAAGTGCAGTACAAGTTGGTTTTGAGCCCCAGCTGCACAGGAATGTAGAAGCTTATATGGATGATATTGTTGTCAAGACCAAGGACAAATCAACACTCATTCAAGACTTAGAAGAGACCTTCGCGAACCTGTGCAAGATCACAATTTGAAGATAAACCCTGAGAAATGTGTGTTTGGTGTTCCATCCGGCAAGCTCCTTGGTTTCTTTGTGTCACAGCGGGGGATAGAGGCCAACCCTGATAAGATCAGAGCGATCGAGCAGATACAAGCACCTAAGACTGTTAAAGATGTGAGGCATTTGACTGGATGCGTTGCCGCGCTAAGTAGGTTCATCTCCAAGTCTGCCGAGCGTGCCTTGCCATTTTTCAAAATCTTGAAGAAGGCTGGCCCGATGAAGTGGACCCTAGAAGCAGAAGCAGCGCTGCAAGACCTGAAAACCTACCTTTCCTTTACTCCCACCTTAGTCGCGCCTAAACCACAAGAGCCGTTGTTGCTATATTTAGCCGTGACGAATCAAGTGGTTAGTGCAGCGCTGGTGGCACAACAAGAAGTGGATGAGGAAGCAGCTGCATCAACTGCACCCTCCGGAGATGGAACTGAACCCGGCATGGCAGAAGCAAATCAGGAAGAGGCAGAGCAAGCCAGCGAAGGCGGTCTTCAAACCGCGACAAGGAAGAAAGTGGTGCAACGACCAGTCTACTTTGTCAGCTCCCTATTGCAGGGGGCTAGGTCAAGGTACTCTGGAGTGCAAAGGCTAATCTTCGGCTTCATCATGGCCTCGAGGAAATTGTGCCACTACTTTGAAGACCATGAGATCACAGTTGTCACTTGTTTTCCGCTGCAACGCATACTGAGGAACCCCGAAGCCACCGGCAGGATAGTTGAATGGGCACTAGAGCTGTCAAGCTTTGGCCTGAAGTATGAAAGTACCTCAACTAGTCAAAGCAGAGCATTGGCGGAGTTCAATGCAGAATGGACACCCACTCCAGATGAAGAAATACCAGAAACAGTCACCCCCGGCAGGGAGGCGCCTCAAGAATGGATCATATACTTTGATGGTGCTTTCTCATTGCAGGGCGCTGGGGCTGGCGTGCTCCTTGTTGCGCCCACCGGAGAGCATCTCAAGTATGTGGTTCAAATGCACTTTCCCCGGGAGAAGGCCACCAACAACACTGCTGAGTATGAGGGGCTCCTTGCCGGACTCAGAATTGTGGAGTTGGGAATCAAGAAATTGATCATCCGTGGAGACTCGTAGCTCGTGGTGAGACAAGTCAATAAACATTACCAGAGTCCGTTGATGGAGGCATATGTGGAGGAGGTGAGAAAGCTGGAAGAACACTTTGATGGGTTACAAGCAGAGCACGTGCCACGTGCAGAGAACAACATTGCTGATCACTTGTCAAAATGCGCTGCACAAAAGCTCCATGTGGAACCAGGAACTTTTGTCCTCCACCTAACTCAACCATCAGTATCCCCCTCAACGATGGCCAGAAAAAGGAGAAAGTTGGACTCCGGCAAGTATCTCCTGGCAGGGCTTCCTGAAGCCGCTGGTAGAGAGGCTGCCGGGAACAACTGCACTTCGGTTGGTGAGCAGCACCCTCCCGCGGAACCACAAGTTCTTGCGGTCGAGGTAAGCGCTCCCACGAACGGGGAGGTGCCTTTAGTCCTTGCTGTCGAGCCACAGGCTCCAACTTGGGTGCAGCACATAGTCCATTTCCTTCAAACAGGAGAACTTCCCGAAGAGCAAGAAGAAGCTAAAAAAGTAGCCTGACGGTCTAGTATGTACCAGTTTGTCGATGACACCATGTACAGAAAGAGGCCAAACGGGGTGAAATTGAAGTGCATTTGCCGGGAAGAGGGGTTGAAGCTGTTGGCAGAGGTACATGGAGGTATATGTGGCTCTCACATTGGATCAAGGGCCCTGGATGGAAAAGCTTTCCGGCAGGGTTTCTACTGGCCCACGGACCTCCAGGATGCAACTGAGCTCGTCACCAAGTGCGAAGCCTGTCAGTTCCATTCCAAAAACATTCATCAACCAGCTCAAGCTCTCGAGATGATCCCTTTATCCTGGCCATTCTCGGTCTAGGGGCTCGATATCTTGGGCCCCTTCCCCCGTGCCACCGGGGGCTTTGAATTCTTGTACGTTGCAATCGACAAGTTTACAAAGTGGCCTGGGGTGGAGCCAGTGAGGAAGGTGACCGCACAATCAGCTGTCAAGTTCTTGAAAGGATTGGTGTGCCGTTTTGGAGTACCCAACAAAGTAATCACTGACAATGGCACCCAGTTCACGAGCCGCACCTTCATGCAGTATGTCCAAAGCCTTGGGAGCAAGGTATCCTTTGCCTCTGTTGCTCATCCCCGGAGCAACGGGCAAGCTGAGAGGATGAATGCTGAAGTGCTGCATGGACTCAAGACGAGAACTTTTGACAAGCTGCAGAAATGTGGCAGGCGATGGATTGATGAGCTGCTGGTGGTTCTTTTGTCCCTCCGGACGACACCAAATCAAGCCACCGGCCAGACTCCCTTCTCCCTAGTGTATGGGGCAGAAGCAGTGCTCCCCACGGAACTCATATACGGGTCACCTCGAGTACTTGCCTACGATGAAGTAGAGCAAACGCAGCACCGGCATGACGATGCCATGCTCCTTGAGGAAGATCGTTTCCGGGCCGTTGTTCATGTTGCATGCTACCAGCAAGCCCTGCGCCGCTATCATAGCCACAGGATCCACGCCTGGAGCCTTGACGAAGGCGACCTTGTCCTTAGGCGTGTTCAGTCCGCCAAGGGTTCCAACAAGTTGACGCCAAAGTGGGAAGGCCCTTACCGGGTAGTACGAGTCACCAGACCCGGCGCAGTCTGTCTGGAGACCGAAGATGGCATTAAATTGCAAAACTCATCGAATATTGAGCATCTTCGCAAGTTCTACCCGTAAGGAGCGATTGCCGGGCTCAGCTCCCGGCAATCGCCTTTTGTACAAGCCTTGCCGATGCGCATGTAACCCTTTGTACAAAGCCAGGCGCAGACTGATAACCCACAAGTATAGGGGATCGTTTGTAGCCTTCTTCGATAAATAAGAGTGTCGAACCCAACGAGGAGCTAAAGGTAGAACAAATATTCCCTCAAGTTCTGTCGACCACCGATACAACTCTACGCACGCTTGACGTTTGCTTTACCTAAAACAAGTATGAAACTATTTTGCAAGAATAAAACTATGAGTACTTTGCGAGAATAAAACTATGAATAAATTTCAAGGTAATAAAAGTGGATAGCTTTTGTTAACAAGAAAGTCATTTGTCCCTAGGCAATCGATAACAAGTACCGGTAATCATTCTTGTAATTTTATATGAGGGAGAGGCATGAGCTAACATACTTTCTCTACTTGGATCATATGCACTTATGATTGGACCCCTAGCAAGCATCCGCAACTACTAAAGATCATTAAGGTCGTGAAACCCAACCATAGCATTAAGTATCAAGTCCTCTTTATCCCATACGCAACAACCCACTTACTCGGGTTTAAGCTTCTGTCACTCTCGCAACCCACCATAAGCGAATCATGAACATATTGCAACACCCTACAGCGGGGGCCCCTCACGTTTGCGCGAGATGGAGGGCACCGTAGGACAACACCATAAATAAAATATACAATCATACCAACCAAGATCACGATTAACCCATACGACAAAACAGATCTACTCAAACATCATAGGATAACCATAGATCACTGGGAAATAATATAAGGAGTTGAGCACCATGTTTAAGTAGAGATTACAGCGGGTAAGAGAGGTGTTACACCGCTGCATAGAGGGGGAAAGAGTTGGTGTTGATGGTAGCAAGATTGTTGATGTAGATCGCCGTCATGATCCTTGCCCCGTCGGCACTCCGGCGCCACCGGGAGAGAGGGGGAGAGAGCCCCCCTCCTTCTTCTTCTTCCTTGGTCTCCCCCTAGATGGGAGGAGAGTTCCCCCTCTGGTCCATGGCCTCCATGGCAGCGGAGGGGCAGGAGCCCCTCCGAGATTGGATTTCCCCTCTCTGTTCTCTTCTGTTTCGCGTTCCCCAGATCTGGCCGAAAACCGTTTCTTATATTCCCAGAGACCCGTAACTCCGATTGTGCTGAGATTTTAACATGATTTTTTTTCTGGATATATGCTTCCTTGCGCCTAAAGTAGAGCTCCAACCGACATCCGAGGAGGGCACAACCCAGCAGGGCGCGCCCTGGTGTCTTGTGGGGGCTGTGGGCCCCCGTTTGCGTTGATTCCAAGTCCCAAAAATCACATATATTCCAAAATAATTCTCCATAAATTTTTATCGTGTTTGGACTTTGTTTGATATGTATTTTCTGCGAAACAAAAAACATGCAAAAAACAGGAACTGGCACTGGGCACTGGATCAATATGTTAGTCCAAATAAATCATATAAAATGTTGCCAAAAATATGTGAAAGTTGTATAATATTGGCATGAAACAATAAAAAATTATAGATATGATGGTGACGTATCAGCATCCCCAAGCTTAATTCCTGCTCGTCCTCGAGTAGGTAAATGATAAAAAAAGATAATTTTTGATGTGGAATGCTACCTAACATAATCTTGATCATATATCTAATCATGGCATGAATATTAAGACATAAGTGATTCAAAGCAATAGTCTATAATTTGACATAAAGACATCAATACTCAGGCATCCCAACAAACAATCGTGTCTTTCAAAATATCGACGCTAAAGAAAGCTATCGCTACAAAATCATATAATTTTGTCATGCTCTGTCTTCTTAACACAAAGTATTTATCATGCACAACCCCGATGACAAGCCGAACAATTGATTCATACTTTTTAACGCGCTTCAGCTTTTCAACTCTCACGCAATACATGAGCACAAGCCATGGATATAGCACTACGGGTGGAATAGAGTATGATGATAGGGGTAAATATAGAGAAGACTAAAAAGTAAGAAAGTCTCACATCGACGCGGCTAACCAACGGGCTATGGAAATGCCCATCAATTGATATCAAAGTGAGGAGTAGGGATTGCCATGCAACGGATGCACTAAGAGCTATAAGTGTATGAAAGCTCAATATGAAAACTAAGTGGGTGTGCATCCAACTTGCTTGCTCATGAAGACCTCGGGCATTTGAGGAAGCCCATCATCGGAATATACAAGCCAAGTTCTATAATGAAAAATTCCCACTAGTATATGAAAGTGACTACATAGGAGACTCTCTATATGAAAAACATGGTGCTACTTTGTAGCACAAGTGTGGTAAAGGATAGTAACAATGCCCCTTCTCTCTTTTTTTCTTTCTTTTTCTTTCTTTTTTTCTTTTCTTTTTCTTTTTTTTCTCTCATGTCCGGAGTCTCATCCTGACTTGTGGGGGAATCATAGTCTCCATCATCCTTTCCTCACTAGGACATGCTCTAATAATGAATAATGATGATCATCACACTTCTATTTACTTATAACTCAAAAGAAATAAAAATTACAACTCGATACCTAGAACAAAGTATGACTCTATATGAATGCCTCTGGCTGTGTACCAGGATGTGCAATGATCTAGCATAACAACGATATCAAAAAATGGACAAGCCATGGAAATATCATGCTAGCTATCTTACGATCATGCAAAGCAATATGACAATGAATGCTCAAGTCATCAAAATGGAAGCGGTGGAAGTTGCATGGCAATATATCTCGGAATGGCTATGGAAAGGCCATAATAGGTAGGTATGGTGGCTGTTTTGAGGAAGATATAATAAGGCTTATGTGTGATAGAGCGTATCATATCATGGGGTTTGGATGCATTGCGAAGTTTTCACCGACTCTCGAGGTGAGAAAGGGCAATGCACGGTACCGTAGAGGCTAGCAAATTGCGGAAAGGTAAGAGTGCGTATAATCCATGGACTCACATTAGTCATAAAGAACTCATATACTTATTGCAAAAGTTTATTAGCCCTCGAAGCAAAGTACTACTACGCATGCCCCTGGGGGGATAGATTGGTAGGAAAAGACCATCGCTCGTCCCCGACCGCCACTCATAAGGAAGACAATCAATAATAAATCATGCTCCAACTTCATAGCGTAACGAGAGATTATACGTGCATGCTTCGGGAATCACAAACCTTAGCACCAATATTCTTACTAACCACAACCGTTTACTAGTACCTCCCACATATTCCATCTCTATATCACAAAACTATTGCAAGGAATCAAACATATCATATTCAGTGATCCATAAGTTTTATGTAGGATTTTATGACTAACCATGCAAATGACCAATTCCTGTTAACTCTCTAAATAGATATAAGTGAAGCAAGAGAGTTTAATTCTTTCTATAAAATACCATGCTCTAATAAGTATAAGTGAAGCAAAAGAGCATTCTACAAATAACAGTTTTCTATGTGAAGAGAAACAGGCAATCCAAACTTCAAATGATATAAGTGAAGCACATGAAGCATTCTATAAAGCCACACTCAAAAGATATAAGTCAAGTGCAATGAGAATTCTATAAATCGACCATGGACTATATCATACCAGCATGGTGCATAAAATAAAAATGAAAAATAAACACAAAAGATGCTCCAAGATTCACACATATCACATGAACGAAATGAAACGAAGATGAAAACATACCGATACTTGTTGAAGAAAGATGGGATGCCTTCCGGGGCATCCCCAAGCTTAGACGCTTGAGTCTCCTTGAATATTTACTTGGGGTTCCTTGGGCATCCCCAAGCTTGAGCTCTTGCCTCTCCTCCTCCTTCTCATATCGGGACCTCCTCGATCTTTGATCACTTCATCCACACAAAACTCAACAGAAACCTCGGTAAGATCCGTTAGTATAATAATGCAAATCACTACTCTAAGTACTATTCAAAACCAATTAATACTTTATTTTTGCATTGTAGATACTGTATTATAACTTTTCCATGGCTTATACTACCGATAAAAACCGATAGTTTCATCAAAACAAGCAAAACAATGCATCAAAAACAGAATCTGTCTTAAACAGGACAGTCTGTAGCAATCTGAACACCTACCATACTTCTACTACTCAAAAAATTCTGAAAAATTAGGAAAAAATAAACAATTTGTATAGAAATACTGTGCAAATTTTTTCAGAAACTTTCTATGTTCCAGTCAAAAATGTAAAATTGCGCACTACAGCCAAAGTTTCCATTTTTGCACCGCACATACCAACAAGCAATCTAATCATCCTAAAGGCAAATCTTGGCACATTATTTTTATAATAAAATGGATTTGTACAAGGGGATAATTATTTTTGTTGAAAAGTTTCTGTAATTAAGATTCACAAAGTTTCCATGGGCATGAATAAAGTTCAAGGCTAGCTCCCACTTTCACAATGCTCGTCCCTCTCACTTTCACTTTTCTTTTTGTGAAGTTTTAAGTTCCCCTCTATATTTTTTTGTTTTTAAACTTTATAAAAGCACTCAACAGAAATAAATGACTCTCTAAAAATTCCGGGTTGTCTCCCTAGCAGCGCTTTCTTTAAAGCCATTAAGCTAGGCATAAAGTGCCCAAGTAATGAATCCACCCGGATCCCAAGGTATATCAAAGCCAATTTTAATTAACAATGATTTGGCATTTAGTAGTGAGCACAAAGCAACATATATCATGCAATGACGAAGTCTAACTCTCTTCCTATGCATCGGCATGTCATACAAGAACAATTCATGCACATCAAGTAAAGGCCAATACATAGCATACGCAGTTTCTTGCAATTTTATCGTGTTGGAAACATAGAGAGGTGGAGATATAGTCCCTCTCTCATAATAATTGCAAGTAGGAGCAGCAAGCACATGCATATTATATTCATCAAAATCATCATGTGTAGTAGCAAAATGCAACCCATCAATATAATCCTTAATAAGAGCAAACTTCTTCGATATAGTGTAATTTCGAGAATTCAAAAAGATAATAGGACTATCATGTGTGGGTGCAATAGCAACAATTTCATTCTTAATATAAGGAACTATAGCAAGTTCATCTCCATAAGCATAATTCAAATTGGCATCAAGGCCACAAGCATAGCAATCATCAAGTTCATCAAAAAGGGATATTTCAAATGAATCAACGGGATCATAGCAATTATCATAGCATTCATCCTTCGGTAAGAACGAAGGGACATTAAACAATGTATGAGTTGGAGGGTTACTCTCATTAGAAGGTGGGCACGGGTAGCTAATCCGCTCTTCCTCCTTTTGTTCTTCGCTCTCCTCATCATCTTTTTCATCCAATGAGCTCACAGTTTCATCGATTTCTTCTTCCATAGACTCCTGCAAAATATTAGCCTCTTCTTGGACAGCAGAGAAGTCCTCAATATATGGTTTAATATAAGCATTAGAAGAATAATTTTCATAGCAATATGTAAGTATGGCAAAATTTTCAGATTTGTATAGAGTAGCATCGTACTTTTCAATCAAAGAAGCAATTTCATAAGCACCCTTAAAAGCAACAAATTCTTTAATTTGTTCAATATCATAATAATTATAAACACCCTTGGCATAAGAAGATAAAATTCCATTATCTCTAAACTCACATTGATAAGGAAGGTGTTTCTTAGCGTCTTCAGAACAACAAGTAAAATCATGTATTTCACATAAATTCCAAGCATAGCATTGCATAGTATTAATTTGTTGCAGTACAAGTTTCCTTTTTGAGATAAGCGGTGTCGCACAAAACAAGCATGCTCATCTAATGATTTTCCTTCAACTAAGCTAGTTGGGTTTTCAGCACGAGCACATAGGGATCGAAGATGATCCAAGTAAAAAGCTTCAGCAGTATGATAGATTTTGGGTGGTTCTTCAACCATTGGTTTAGCAGGTACAACTATTTTTTTTGGTATTTTGTGTTTCCTACCCATAACTAGAGATAGAAAACAAGAGCACAAAATAAAAACTACTTAGTGATAAAGCAAACAAGCACACACGAGAATATTCACCCCACGCTATTGCTCCCCGGCAACGGCGCCAAAAAAAGGTCTTGATAACTCACAAGTATAGGGGATCGTTTGTAGCCTTCTTCGATAAATAAGAGTGTCGAACCCAACGAGGAGCTAAAGGTAGAACAAATATTCCCTCAAGTTCTATCGACCACCAATACAACTCTACGCACGCTTGACATTTACTTTACCTAAAACAAGTATGAAACTATTTTGCAAGAATAAAACTACGAGTACTTTGCGAGAATAAAACTATGAATAAATTGCAAGGTAATAAAAGTGGATAGCTTTTGTTAACAAGAAAGTCATTTGTCCCTAGGCAATCGATAACAAGTACCGGTAATCATTCTTGTAATTTTATATGAGGGAGAGGCATGAGCTAACATACTTTCTCTACTTGGATCATATGCACTTATGATTGGACCCCTAGCAAGCATCTGCAACTACTAAAGATCATTAAGGTCATGAAACCCAACCATAGCATTAAGTATCAAGTCCTCTTTATCCCATACGCAACAACCCACTTACTCGGGTTTAAGCTTATGTCACTCTCGCAACCCACCATAAGCGAATCATGAACATATTGCAACACCCTACAGCGGGGGCCCCTCACGTTTGCGCGA
This sequence comes from Thinopyrum elongatum, assembly GCA_011799875.1. Classification (NCBI taxonomy): domain Eukaryota; kingdom Viridiplantae; phylum Streptophyta; class Magnoliopsida; order Poales; family Poaceae; genus Thinopyrum; species Thinopyrum elongatum. Next base: position 303,964,896 of record CM022299.1, read on the forward strand.
GACGGAGGGCACCACAGGACAACACCATAAATAAAATATACAATCATACCGACCAAGATCACGATTAACCCATAGGACAAAATGGATCTACTCAAACATCATAGGATAACCATAGATCATTGGGAAATAATATATGGAGTTGAGCAGCATGTTTAAGTAGAGATTACAGCGGGGAAGAGAGGTGTTACACCGCTGCATAGAGGGGGAGAGAGTTGGTGTTGACGGTAGCAAGATTGTTGATGTAGATCGCCGTCACGATCCTTGCCCCGGCGGCACTCCGGCGCCACCGGGAGAGAGGGGGAGAGAGCCCCCCTCCTTCTTCTTCTTCCTTGGCATCCCCCTAGATGGGAGGAGAGTTACCCCTCTAGTCCATGGTCTCCATGGTGGCGGAGGGGCGGGAGCCCATTCGAGATTGGATCTCCCTCTCTGTTCTCTTCTGTTTCACGTTCCCCAGATCTGGCCGAAAACCGTTTCTTATATTCCCGGAGATCCGTAACTCTGATTGCGCTGAGATTTTAACACATTTTTTTCTGGATATAAGCTTCCTTGCGCCCGAAGTAGAGCTCCAACCGACATCCGAGGAGGGCACAACCCACCAGGGCGCGCCTCGCCCCTGGGGCGCGGCCTGGTGTCTTGTGGGGGCTGTGGACCCCCGTTTGCGTTAATTCCAAGTCCCAAAAATCACATATATTCCAAAATAATTCTCCATAAATTTTTATCGCGTTTGGACTTCGTTTGATATGGATTTTCTGCGAAACAAAAAACATGCAAAAAACAGGAACTGGCATTGGGCACTGGATCAATATGTTAGTCCAAATAAATCATATAAAATGTTGCCAAAAATATGTGAAAGTTGTATAATATTGGCATGAAACAATCAAAAATTATAGATACGATGGAGACGTATCACAGACCCTGTGCAAAGATAATAAAACGAAGCGCTGGTGCCTAAAACTTGCATGCATGTTTATTTAAGTCTGACTTTGCTATAGTCCTTAAATCATATAGAGGAGATCATATGCTGCTGTTTTCCCCTGTACTAACAAGCAGGACTCCTACCGCGGATAAACTTCACAAAAGGAAGAAGTGGGATCAAGCTGGCGTATCGATCCGCGACAGCGTAACGCAAATAAGTTCCCCTGCCTATCTATTGCGTACACCTGTGTGGAAAACTTGTGCGTAGAAAAACCTTGTCGCCCTAAAACATTTGTGCTCCTATCCCTTGATTTGAAGATTACTTCAGTCAGGCTGGTTGTAGTGGCATTTGAAAAAAAAGGATTGACAAGGGGTCGGTCCTCTTCCTCGCTTCTAACCCGCCAGGATGAACCCTGCGGTAGCAATGGAAGGGACCGGCAAGGTGTCTTGCCGGAAAACCTTGTTTACTTGAGAGTATAAAGGAATCATTCCTCGGCACAGACATGATACATGCACAAGAGCCCGGCAAGCATATCTTTTTTCATTAATACGTGGATATACAAGTACAAACCATATAGGGTACAAATATGGATGAAAGGGTACATAATTTAAGCTAAAGTTTGGTCGGTTCCTACAGTTTTTAGATTGAAAAAAGATAAGTGCCCCGTAATGCCTTTCTTGTCCCTCTCCTCCTAGGAGCTATAGGGGGAGGTGAAGAGGGCAAAAGGGGTGCCTAGGCAGAAGCCTAGCCTGACCCCGTCAGGGTCCGTGGGATGCAGCCTGACAAGATCGGAAGGGCGAGGGCGAAGCGAGGAGGACGGAAGGAGCGGCTAGGCGATACCCTGGTCACCACCGCCAGGACCAGCAGAACGCGGCAAGAGAGACACCGGCAGGGAAGACGAAGCCGGAGTCCACGAGGAAGCCTGCCGGGGTCCAGCTGGAGGAGGCGGAGACGTCGACACCCAACACCCCGGCAAATCGCTCTGCCGGGGAGAAGACCAGGTGCAGATGATGGTGCCGCCAATGCCTAGCTGACGATGACGGTGTGTCTGGCACTTAGCTGGAGTCCGAGCCGCCATCCTCCCGCTCGGTGCCTTCGTCATCACCATCACTGTCCTCTTCGTCATTGTCGCTCGAGGAGGAGCTTTCATCGTCGGTCGAGCTCTTCGCGCAGCACCCTAAGTGAGCACCCAAACGCCCGAAGACCTTGATGGAGAGCAAGTCTGCATCCATTAACTTAAAATGGAGGACATGTCCCTCTGCCAAGGTATGGGCACAAGCAAAGGTTTTCCAGCCGCGACAGAGAAGCATGACATGAGGTGTGGGGAACTCCACGTCCACCCGCATGTTGCCATTGCATCAACCCCTCATGTGCAGCTTCAACGCATACGACTGTTCAACCTCCATCATCCTTGCAAAAGGAGTAGGAAGCTGAAGGCGGCTGCGCGGAGGCCCGTGCAGCCTGACAATGAACTCTAGTGGCGTGTCCACGGTGTGGCCTTCCATCGGAGCAGGAGCAGCTGGAGGGGGAGTAGCAGGGCCGCCACCACGTCCTCGTCGGCCCCGAGCGTCACGACGGTCGCGTCCACATCCTGCAGCACCACCTTGTACGCTGGATTCTGCCCCTGCACCCCCAGCTGGGGCAGGGAGGCGCTGCCGAGAAGTGACCCTCGTCGCCACCACTGGAGCTCGACCGCGCCCTCTCCCTCTCATCATGGTGGAAGAAAGCACGAGAACAAGAAGGAGGAGATGTGTGTGGGTGAGCCCTTCGCCCGCGCCTCCTTTTATAGGAGAGCATGGCCGGCAGGCTGGCTCCTCACCACCCAGAAGGCAACCGCCCCACTCCACCAATCTAGTCTCTCTGCATCGCTGACGACGTCCAGGATCGACGATCGCCCTCCTACGCCTATCCACGTCGCTGAGCTTCATGCCATGGCACTCATTCCCGCGCCCTACACATCCGCCACCAACCCTACGCAATGCATGCAGCGTACATGACGAAAACGGCAGGCGTAGTGGGATGGGTGAAATGGCAGTTACCTCCCCGTGAACGTGGGCGGCCCGCGGGCCATTACGTCGGTAACCCCACGTCGTTCTGCACGACTCACGAAAAAACCGGAAACTGATTCAATCACAGGTTAATAAAGAAGCAAGGAGAATATCAAGAGACATAAATCCCATCACGGCGTGGCTCAGGTGCTCGCCTATGTATTTGTTGGGGCCTACCCCAACGATGCCCGGTAGCACGTATGGGCCAGGCCCGGGGGGTCCTGTCGGTGCAGCAAACATTCACGTTTGTTGCCCGGACTTATACACAGGTGTGCTGGCATCACATGTCTGGCACCAACATATAAAGCAAGACCAAGCCAGAGAAACTGCTCATTGTGAGATGAAGGAGCGGATCAAGAAGACCAAGTCGACATATGAGACAGAAATTCACCACCTTTGGGGAGGCCTCCCTTGCCGAGCAGGAGAGCTCGGCCAGGTCGAGACTGCCCCGGAACCAAACCTAGGATAACCCCGGCAGGCATGCCGGGGCCGCCAAGGCCAAGAACCCCTCCAAGCCACCACTGCTCCACCGCACAGCGACGCAAGTCACTTATCAGTGCGGTGTCGAGCCTGCAAGTGATTAAGTGGCTTCCACTAAGCACGTGGCAGCTCGTTGGAAGACAGATCACCCTCATTTGACACCCGTCCAGAGGCGTGTGAAGATAATAAGCAGAAGATGATTAAGCGGCATGACAGGCTTGCCGGGTTTCGCCCTTAACATGACACCTAGCAGTGAATTTAATGCACTTTGTCCTAACTGCCAGAGTTAGGTATGATAGCACTGTTAGCTATCTAATCATAAGATAATGACTATTTTGCCACTGTGGTTACCCCTTGAGCTATAAAAGGAGGCCCAAGGCAAACTAGAAAGGGATTCGGACCCCTTCACACTTGTACGGGCGTAGCAGCCCTCCTTGAGGCCACCCTTGCCAGGCTCAAGCGCTACGTGTTCATTGTGTTCCTCCATTCAATCCACCAAAGCAGGAGTAGGGTTTTACGCTTCTTAATGGCCCGAACCTGGGTAAAAATGACTAGAGTCCTTGTCGTCGTGCTGCCTAATGGCTTCTGCTCTTTGTGCAACGTGATCTCCCCCATGCCGAACCACAAAGGGGCTCATGGCCCCATAGGTGATCGTGTCCACCCACGACAGCTTGTGTGCTACCTTTGTGTGTGTGTGTGTGTCATGAACTCTTTTGGGTTGTTGTGTCTCGGTGGTTTACTTTATTATAAAGCGAGGCGAAAGCCTTTTTTGGTAATGGGGGAAGACCCCAAAGCTCAGGATGGAAGTCTGGCAGTGAATAGAGGATGAGATCAGCAATTGAGTAACATTTCGTTTGACTTTGGAGTGCTGAAACAACAACAACCTTTGCTCCAGAAGCCTTGGCCGCCTGAACTCCAACACCGGACATTTCACCAACAAAGCAATAAGGGCATCTCGAACGCTGGCCCACAAATTTGCTCCGACATCTATCCATGGACACTGTTGCCGAAGGTCGCCATCCAATGCTAACCGCATACATTTCATCAACTATTGGAACTAAACGGACAAAATTCATGCAAATCGGCCAGATTTTCATATAAACTGGAAGACAATCATGCAAACACGACGTATCTATACCAATATAAAAATACCTAAAGGGGCAGATCCAATTAATCTCGGCCATCAAATCATGTCAATCCAACGACCTAGACTGCTTCAATGTCGAACGCTCAACACGTTTAGCGTGCAGTTAATTTCATGCCAAATATAGTGCTAATCACATAATAACACACAAATAATATCCTACTTAATATACACATGCACTTAATATACTTCCAAATCAACATGCATTGCACGTACAAATTGACTAGTTTCATATAAACATGACGAAATTCATTACATTTCATACATAATTCAACTAAAAGCAGAGCTCGTCTGACTCTGGAGGTATAATTTTGGACATACTTCTATTCTAAACCTAGTCTAAAAGATCGCCGATACCTGTTTCCTGTGTCCGGCCATGAGCCCCGAGAAGTGAAGCTTCAGCACTTGCCTTCGCCTTCTCTAGTTCCGCCTTGGCGCTTTCCAGCTCTATCTCCGTAGCCTCTGCCAACGCAGCTTGAGCGACTAATCGGCAGCGATTATCAGCCCGCCAAGTTCGGCTTCAGGCGGAGGGGAAGAGCAGTGGCCTTCCTGGCACCCGAGTGGCTGCGACCTACCATGCACTACTCTTCCTCGCTGTCGGCGACGCCTGCGGACTGATACGTCCATTTTGCATCATGTTTTCCTACTATTATTTATAATCTTTTAATCGATATAACACTTTGTGGAGCAATTCTAATGCCTTTTCTCTCTTAATTTGCAAGATTTACATGAAGAGGGAGATTGCCGGCAACTGGAATTCAGGACCTGAAAAAGCTATGTCAAAGATACCTATTCTGCACATCTCCAAATGAGCTGAAATTTCACGGAGAATTATTTTGGAATAAATAAAAAATACTGGAAGAAAGAAATACCAGAGGGGGGCAGGCACCAGGGCACGCCCACCCCCTGGACGCGCCCTGGTGGCTAGTGGGGACCCTGGCCAGCCTCCGGTGCCCATCTTATGGTATATAAGCCCATTTTGCCCTAGAAAAAAAATAAGAAGAGGACTTTCGGGATGGAGCGCAGCCGTCTCGAGGCGGAACTTGGGCAGCAGCACTTTTGCTCTCCGGCGGAGTGATTCCGTCGGGGATACTTCCCTCCGGGAGGGGGAAATCGAAGCCATCGTCATGACCAACAACCCTCTCATCGTGGGAGGATCAATCTTCATCAACATCTTCACCAGCACCATCTCATCTCAAAACCCTAGTTCATCTCTTGTATTCAATCTTTGTACCAAAACCTCAGATTGGTACCCATGGGTTGCTAGTAGTATTGATTACATCTTGTAGTTGATGCTATTTGGTTTATTGGTGGAAGATTAAATGTGCAGATCCATTATGCTATTCAATACCCCTCTGATCTTGAACATGAACATGATTTGTGAGTAGTTACTTTTGTTCTTGAGGACATGGGAGAAGTCTTTTCATAAGTAATCATGTGAATTTGCTATTCGTTCAATATTTTGATGATATGTATGTTGTTGTTTCCCTTAGTGGTGTTATGTGAACGTGAACTACATGACACTTCACCATCTTTGGGCCTAAGGGAATGAATTGTGGAGTAGTTATTAGATCATGGGTTGCTAGAGTGACAGAAGCTTAAACCATAGTTTATGCGCTATTCCGCAAGTGGCTGATTTGGATCCATATGTTTAATGCTATGGTTAGATTTATCTTAATTCTTTTTTCGTAGTTGCGGATGCTTGCGAGAGGGGTTAATCATAAGTTGGAGGTTTTTTCAAGTAATAACAACACCCAAGCATCGGTCCACCCACATATAAAATTATCAAAGTAACGAACGCGAATTAAACAAACATGATGAAAGTAACTAGATGAAATTCCCGTGTGTCCTCAAGAACGCTTTGCTTATTATAAGAGACCGTTCCAACCTATCCTTTGCTACAAAAAGGATTGGGCTATCTTGCTGCACTTTTGTTACCATTACTACTTATTGCTCGTTACAAATTATCTTGCTATCAAACTACTCGTTACCGATAATTTCAGTGCTTGCAGAAAATACCTTGCTGAAAACCGCTTGTCATTTCCTTCTACTCCTCGTTGGGTTCGACACTCTTACTTATCGAAAGGACTATGATTGATCCCCTATACTTTTGGGTCATCAAGACTCTTTTCTAGCGCTGTTTCCGGGAGTGAAGCGCCTTTGGTGAGTGGGATTTGGTAAGGAAACATTTATATTACGTGCTGAAATTTACTGTCACTTGTTACTATGGAAAACAATCCTTTGAGGGGTTTGTTCGGGGTATCTTCACCTCGACCGAAAGCACAAAGAGTTGCTCCCCAACCTACTGCACCTACGGAGAATATTTATTATGATATTTCTTTGGGTATGATAGAGAAACTGCTAGCTAATCCTTATGCAGGAGATGGAACAATACATCCTCATATGCACCTAATTTATGTGGATGAAGTTTGTGGATTATTTAAGCTTGCAGGTTTACCTGGAGATGAAGTTAAGAAGAAGGTATGCCCTTTATCTTTGAAGGGAAAGGCATTGACATGGTATAGGCTATGTGATGATATTGGAACATGGGATTGGGACCGATTGAGATTGGAATTTCATCAAAAGTTTTATCCTATTCATTTGGTTCATCGTGATCGGAATTATATATATAATTTTTGCCCTCGCGAAGGAGAAAGTATCGCTCAAGCTTGGGGGAGTCTTAAGTACATGATGTACACATGCCCCAATCATGAGCTCTCAAAAGAAATTATCTTACAGAATTTTTATGGTCGGCTTTCTCATGATGATCAAACCATGCTCGATTCTTCTTCTACCGGTTCCTTTATGAAGAAAATTATTGAATTCAGATGGGATCTTCTGGAAAGAATTAAACGCAACTCTGAAGATTGGGAACTCGACAAAGGTAAAGAGTCGGGTATAATACTTAAGTTTGATTATGTTAAATCTTTTATGGACACTGATGCCTTTCATAAGTTTAGTACTAAATATGGACTTGACTCTGAGATAGTGGCTTCTTTTTGTGAATCATTTGCTACTCATGTTGATCTCCCTAAGGAGAAGTGGTTTAAATATCATCCACCTATTAAAGAAAAGATTGAGGAACCTATTATAGTTAAAGAGGAAACTATCATTTACAATGTTGATCTGGTTGTGCCTACCGCTTATATTGAGAAACCACCTTTTCCTATTAGGATAAAGGAACATGCTAAAGTTTCAACTGTGGTTAATGATATGTCTCCAACGTATCTATAATTTATGAAGTATTCATGCCATGTTTACAACAATTTTATATGGTTTTGGTATGATTTGATTAGAACTAACCCGGTCTAACGTTGTTTTCAGCAGAACTACGATGGTGTCTTTTTTATGCAGAATAAAAGTTTTTGGAATGGGCTGAAACTTTTTGGTGATTTTTTGGGAACAAAAGAGACCCTCGAAGCTTCTTGGGAGGGCCATAAGCCTCACGAGGAAGCCACAAGCTCGCTAGGCATGCCCTACCCCCCAGGGAGGGGCGAGCAAGCTTGTCGCTGCCTCGTGGACCCCCTTGACGTGAAACCTATGCCAAAAATTCCTATAAATACCCAAACCCCCGAAAAGAACCCAAGATCAGAAGTTCCGCCGCTGCAAGCCTCTGTAGCCACGAAAAACCCATCGAGAGCCCGTTCCGGCACCCTGCCGGAGGGGGAAACCATCACCGGAGGCCATCTTCATCATCTCGACGACGAGGAGGGAGTAGTCCACCCTCGGGGCTGAGGGTATGTACTAGTAGCTATGTGTTTGATCTCTCTCTCTCTTTCTCTCTCTCGTGTTCCTGATTTGGCACGATCTTGATGTACCGAGAGCTTTGTTACTATAGTTGGATCATATGGTGTTTCTCCCTCTCTATCTTCTTGTACTGAATTGAGTTTTACCTTTGAGGTTTCACTATTATCGGATTGAATACTTCTATGGATTTGAGAACACTTGATGTATGTCTTGCGTGGGATACCCGTGGTGACAATGAGGTGTTCTATTGATTCACTTGATGTATGTTTTGGCACTCAACTCGCGGATCCCCGAGGTGACATTGGGGTAATCTATGCATAGGGGTTGATGCATGTTTTCATCCTTGTTTCTCCGGTAGAAATCTTGGGGCACTCTTTGAGGTTCTTTGTGTTGGATTGAATTTTATGAATCTGAAGTTATTTGATGCATATCGTAAAATTGACCCACGAATACTTGTGGTGACATTGGAGTATCTAGGTGATATTTGGGTTGATTGATGTGTATCATATGGTGTTATTTTAGTACGAACACTAAGGCTGTTTTTGACACTTATAGGAATAGCTCAAAAGATTGATCAGAAAGAATAACTTTGAGGTGGTTTCGTACCCTACAAGCAATTTCATCTTATGTTCTCCGCGATAGGAACTTTGGAGTGACTCTTTGTCGCATGTTGAGGGATTGCCATATGATTTAATTATGTTATAATTGTTGAGAGACTTTGCACTAGTGAAAGTATGAACCCTAGGCCTTGTTTTCAAGCATTGCAATGCCGTTTTTGCTCACTTTTGTTACTTGCTACCTTGCTGTTTTTATATTTTCATATTACAAAAACCTATATCTACTATCCATATTACACTTGTATCACCATCTCTTCGCTGAACTAGTGCACCTATACAATTTACCATTGTATTGGATGTGTTGGGGAAACAAGAGACTCTTTGTTATTTGGTTGCAGGGTTGTTTGAGAGAGACCATCTTCATCCTACGCCTCCCACAGATTGATAAACCTTAGGTCATCCTCTTGAGGGAAAATTGCTACTGTCCTACAAAACTCTGCGCTTGGAGGCCCAACACGAGTCTACAAGAAGAAGGTTGCGTAGTAGATATCAAGCTCTTTTCTGGCGCCGTTGCCGGGGAGGTGAGTGCTTGAAGGTATATCTTTCGATCTTGCAATTGAATCTTTTAGTTTCTTGTTTATCACTAGTTTGGTTTATGAAAGAAAACTACAAAAAAATGGATTTGAGGTTGCCTCATATTATTCGTCTTTATCATGTCTTTCTTGAAAATGATGGATCGGAAAATTGTGCTCAATTGATAGAAGAAGAATTCAATAAAATGTTTGGCATAAAATATTTGAATGATGAGCATGATTGCAATGTTGCTAGTATGAATTCTTTGAATATCCATGATGCTAGTGATATGCAAAGCCATAAGCTTGGGGATGCTATGTTTGATGAAGATGATATTTTTAGTCCCCCAAGTTTTGATGAGAAAATTTATTATTATGAAAGCATGCCTCCTATTTATGATGATTATATTGATGAAAGTGGCTTGGAAGAGTGTCAACTCTAGGAAGTAATGATCCCACTATTTTGGCGGGTGTTGAATCTTATTGTAATAATTATGAAAGTGGATTTGGAGAGGTCATGACTTTATTTAGTGATGAATCCAATATTTTGGAAGAGGTTTCAACTGATTATGACAACAAAGTTGCTATCTATGATGATTATTGTGATGACATGTATGCTATAAAGTGCAATGATAAACATGAAACTTGCCATCATGATTTTAATGTTCAATTTGATTATGTCAATCAAGTGTCTCATGATAGTTATTTTGTTGAGTTTGCTCCCACTACTATTCATGAGAATAATTTTGCTTATGTGGAGAGTAATAATTTTTTTATGCTTATGGATCATGGAAATAATGCTTTATGTGATGGTTATATTGTTGAATTAATTCATGATGCTACTAAAAATTACCATGATAGAGGAACATATGCTTTTACATATTGCAATAATATCAAGTTTCCTCTTTATGTGTTAAAAAGCTTGAAGTTTTGCTTGTTTTACCTTCCTATGCTACTTCATTCTTGCTCCCATAAATTGTTTGCTCACAAAATCCTTATGCATAGGAAGTGGGTTAGACTTAAATGTACTAGTCATATGCTTCATGATGCTCCCATTATGTTTCAATTCTTATCTTTTATGTGAGCATCGTTGAAATCATCATGCCTAGCTAAAAAGGCATTAAAGAAAAACGCTTGTTGGGAGACAACCCAATATTTACCCCTACTATTTTTTTGCATTCACATGATTAGTCTACTGTAGTAATCATGTTTTATAGAGTTTGTTTCAATAAAGTGCCAAGTAAAGCCTTTAGGATAGTGTGGAAGATAGTTGACTTGATTCTGTGAAAAAATAGAAACTTTTGCACCCAGTTTTGGAATTTTGTAAATTCACAGAAATGTGCTTTTGCTCTGAATTTTTTAAACACGATTTATATACAAATTTCCCACGCTGTCCTAATTTTTCACAATTTTTGGAGTTATAGAAGTTTGGCTAAAGTCCAGATTACTACAGACTGTTCTGTTTTTTACAGATTCTGTTTTCATTGTGTTGTTTGCTTATTTTGATGGATCTATGGGTAGTATCGGAGGGTATAAACCATGGAGAAGTTAGAATACAGTAGATATAACACCAATATAAAATTGGAATGAGTTTACAATAGTACCTAAAAGTGGTTATTTGCTTTGTTTCACTAACGGATCTCACGAGTTTTGTGTTGTGAAGTTTTCAAGTGTTGGGTGAAGTTTCGATGGACTATGGAATAAGGAGTGGAAAGAGCCTAAGCTTGGGGATGCCCAAGGCACCCCAAGGTAATATTCAAGGACAACCAAGCATCTAAGCTTAGGGATGCCCTGGATGGCATCCCCTCTTTTGTCTTCAATCCATCGGTAAAATTACTTGAGGCTATATTTTTATTCACCACATGATATGTGTTTTGCTTGGAGCATCTTGTATTATATGAATATTTTCTTTTTAGTTTGCCACAATCATCCTTGATGTACACACCTTTTGAGAGGGACACACATGAATCATGAATTTATTATAATACTCTATGTGCTTCACTTATATCTTTTGAGCTAGGCAGTTGCTCTAGTGCTTCACTTATATCTTTTTAGAGCACGGCGGTGGTTTTATTTTACAGAAATTGATGAACTCTCATGCTTCACTTATATTATTTTGAGAGTCTTAAAAATATTATGGCAATTTGCTAGGTTATGAATTTGGTCCTAATATGATGGGCAACCAAGAGGGATATAATAAAAACTTTCATAAAGATCATTGAATATATGAGAAGTTTGATTCCTTGCATTTGTTTTGAGATATAAAGATGGTGATATTAGAGTCATGCTAGTGAGTAATTGTGGATTGGTAGAAATACTTGTGTTAAGGTTTGTGATTCCCGAAGCATGCACGTATGGTGAACCGTTATGTGATGAAGTCGGAGCATGATTTATCTTTTGATTGTCTTCCTTATGAGTGGCGGTCGGGGATGAGCGATGGTCTTTTCCTACCAATCTATCCCCCTAGGAGCATGCGTATTAGTACTTTACTTCGATGGCTAATAAATTTTTGCAATAAGTATGTGAGTTCTTTATGACTAATGTTGAGTCCATGGATTATACGCACTCTCACCCTTCCACCATTGCTAGCCTCTCTAGTGCCGTGCAACTTTCACCGGTGCACTAAACCCACCATATACCCTTCCTCAAAACAGCCACCATACCTACATATTATGGCATTTCCATAGTCATTCCGAGATATATTGCCATGCAACTTCCACCGTTCCGTTTATTATGACACATACCATCATTGTCATATTGCTTTGCATGATCATGTAGTTGGCATAGTATTTGAGGCTTGGCCACCGTTCATATTTTTTATACATGTCACTCTAGATCATTGCACATCCCGGTACACCGCCGGAGGTATTCATATAGAGTCATATTTTGTTCTAGTATCGAGTTGTAATTCTTGAGTTGTAGGTAAATAGAAGTGTGATGATCATCATTATTAGAGCATTGTCCCATGTGAGGAAAGGATGATGGAGGCTATGATTCCCCCACAAGTCGGGATGAGACTCCGGACTTCAAAATAAAAAAAGAGTCCAAAGAGCCCCCAAAAAAAAGAGAGGCCAAAGAGCCCAAAAAAAAGAGAGAAAAAGAGAGAAGGGACAATGTTACTATCCTTTTTCCACACTTGTGCTTCAAAGTAGCACCATGTTCTTCATGATAGAGAGTCTCCTATTTTATCACTTTCATATACTAGTGGTAATTTTTCATTATAGAACTTGGCTTGTATATTCCAATGATGGGCTTCCTCAAATTGCCCTAGGTCTTCGTGAGCAAGCAAGTTGGATGCACACCCACTTAGTTTTCATTTTGAGATTTCATACACTTATAGCTCTAGTGCATCGGTTGCATGGCAATCCCTACTCACTTGCATTGATATCAATTGATGGGCATCTCCATAGCCCATTAATTTGCCTAGTTGATGTGAGACTTTCTCCTTTTTATCTTCTCCTCACAACCTCCACCATACTCTATTTCACTTATAGTGCTATATCCATGGCTCACGCTCATGTATTGCGTGAAAGTTGAAAAAGCTTGAGAACATTAAAAGTATGAAACAATTGCTTGGCTGGTCATCGGGGTTGTGCATGATAAAATACTTTGTGTGATGAAGATAGAGCATGGCAAGACTATATGATTTTGTAGGGATACCTTTCATTAGCCATGATATTTTGAGAAGACATGATTGCTTTATTAGTATGCTTGAAGTATTATTGTTTTTATGTCAATATTAAACTTTTGTTTTGAATCTTATGGATCTGAATATTAATGCCAAACAAAGAAAGATTGCATTGATAAATGTGTTAGGTAGCATTCACACTTCATAAATTATTTCTTTTATCATTTACCTACTCGAGGACGAGCAGGAATTAAGCTTGGGGATGCTGATACATCTCCAATGTATCTATAATTTATGAAGTATTCATGCCATGTTTGCAAAAAAATTATATTGTTTTGGTATGATTTGATTAGAACTAACCTGGACTAACGCTGTTTTCAGCAAAACTACCGTGGTGTCGTTTTTTGTGCAGAAATAAAAGTTCTCGGAATGGGCTGAAACTTTTTGGTGATTTTATTGGGAACAAAAGAGACCCCCGAAGCTCTGTGGGAGGGCCAGAAGCCTCACGAGTAAGCCACAAGCTCGCTAGGCGCGCCCTACCCCCCAGGGAGGTGTGAGTGAGCTTGTCACTGCCTCGTGGACCCCCTTGACGTGACACGTATGCCAAAAATTCCTATAAATACCCAAACTCCTGAAAAGAACCCTAGATTGGAAGTTCTGCTACCGCAAGCCTCTGTAGCCACGAAAAACCCATCGGGAGCCCGTTCCAGCACCCTGCCGAAGGGGGAAACCATCACCGGAGGCCATCTTCATTATCCCGATGACGAGGAGGGAGTAGTCCACCCTCGGGGCTGAGGGTATGTACCAGTAGCTATGTGTTTGATCTCTCTCTCTCTCTCGTGTTCCTGATTTGGCACGATCTTGATGTACCACAAAATTTGTTACTATAGTTGGATCATATGGTGTTTCTCCCTCTCTATCTTCTTGTGATGAATTGAGTTTTACCTTTGAGGTTTCACTATTATCGGATTGAATACTTTTATGGATTTGAGAACACTGATTGTATGTCTTGCGTGGGATACCAGTGGTGACAATGCGGTATTCTATTGATTCACTTGATGTATGTTTTGGCACTCAACTCGCGGATTCCCAAGGTGATATTGGGGTAATCTATGCATAGGGGTTGATGCACGTTTTCATCCTTGTTTCTCCGGCAGAAATCTTGGGGCACTCTTTGAGGTTATTTGTGTTGGATTGAATATTATGAATCTGAAGTTGTCTGATGCATATCGTATAATTGACCCACGGTGTCGGTGCAACAGACCCTGGGTCCATTGCACAGACTGTGCATAGGCCAGAGACAAGATTACAAGACCAAGATCAGACCAAACAAGGAGGATCAATTCCTTTGAAGGATCCAAGTGCAAGTCGAGAAGGCCAAGGTGAGCCAGAGGAACAAGGCATCGCTAAGGGAAGGACCTACCTTGCCGGGCAGGCGAGCCCGGCAGGATTGGGTTTTGCCCCGAAAGCAAGCTCCCAGATTATCCCGGTAGGCCTGCCGGGGTTGGCGGAGGCAAGCCACTCCACCGCTCCACCTCACGAGCGACGCAAGTCATCAATCAAAGCGGTGTCAAGCTCCAAGGTGACTAAGTGGCTGCTTTTTGCCACATGGCAGCCACTTCCTACAGCAAACACCTCCATATGACACCCGTCCAGAGACGTGTCAAGCGAGCAGGCGCGAAGCTGGCAAAACAGCCCGACAGGGCCTGCCGGGCGAGCTATGATGTGACACTAAGCGGCGCATTTAATGCGCTCTGTCAGCCTGCAGAGTTAGATATGATAGCATTGTTAGCTATCTAATTAGTATGCAAAGACTGATTTGCCACTGTGGTGACCCCTAAATCTATAAAAGGAGGCCCATGGCGACCGTAGAAAGGGTTGGACCCTCGCATATTGATACGCTGGTAGCCACTCTCGCCCCCAGAGAGACCTTGCCGGGCGAGTGCACTACGTTCACCACCATTATCCACCATCAATCCACCAAAGCAGGAGTAGGGTTTTACGCCTCACGGCGGCCCGAACCTGGGTAAAGACTGCCCGTGTGATCTCTGCCGTGCTGTGCAATGCTTCTCCGCTCTTTGTGCAACGTGCCCATCCCCCCGCCGAACCAAAAGGGGCTCATGGCCCCATAGGTGGCCGTGGTTTCCCACGACATCTTTGGTGCACCAGGTAGGGGGATCACTTGCGCGAAACCGAGAGCGTACGTTGCGCGTCATCTTCATCGACATTTTCGTCATCGACGGCATCATCGACTATGGCGCCCAAGAGGAAGCCCGGAGCTGCAAATCACCCGTCCACCTCGAAGGCTCCGCCGCCCGCGGCCGCCGATGTCGCGGGGAACGCGGGGGCTCGCGAGGGTGTGGATGCTGCGGGGGACATGGTCGGCGCAGGCGGCGCCGTCACCACCTCCCCCACGGCTGAAGCAGGAACGGGAGGTACCGGGGAAGGACAACATCAGCAACATCCCAACGGCCATGCTCCATGAGGTACGGATGGAGGGATCATTCCGCCTGAACCCCTTCTCCTCGCCAACGGGCATAGCCGTAGTGATGATGCTCGTTCTGGGGCAAATCGCAACCCTTCGGCCGCCCCCACTGCGGGCGTGACCGCAGGGCACGCGCCACCCCCAGGGCGGGCTGACCCAGCTACTGTGCCCAACGGAGCCGCTGGCCCTCAAGCGCCTCCGCCGCGTCACCATGCCGTCCAAACGGCTGGTTCGCAGCAGCAAGGACGCGTCGCGGTCGCCACCGGCAATGTCGGGAGCCGAGTGACACTATGATCTACATCGTCATCACCTATGCCAAGCATTGCCTCAGAGGCCATGGCGCGAGCCCAACTGCTATTTAGATTTCCACCGGCGGCAGACCAGATGGATGAGTGGTGGGGCACCATCCAAAGTTTGATTGGTTTTACCGAGGCAGAAGGATCACAGCGGGCCGGACCGCCACAGCCTTCCCAGGCAGCAACGATGGCTCGTGCGGCTAGTCGTGCGGGAGGGGCCACCCTCATGGTGCAATCCCCGCCACGGCAAGCCGCCCGGGAGCCGCAAAACCAAGCACCCGATGACGTCTCGATGGACTCGTCAGACCCTCAAGCGCGTCAAGGTCGACAGCGTGCCCCGGAGGGCAGGCGAAGGGAAGGCGTGAGCATCATCGACGAGCGGCGCCGCGACAACCCCCGCCGATCCAATGGGTGCGATGGCCCCGATGTCGACGAGCCCGCGCTCGGAGATGGCGGGTGCCTGCCTTTCGAGGTTGGGTGCCCTGCCTTCACCCGTGTGCTGCGGCAAGTCTGTTGGCCGTCCACTCGCACGTTCAAGCCAGAGATACCTGAGAAGTATGATGGGAGACTAAACCCGGTAGAGTTCTTGAGCATCTACACCATCTCTGTTCGAGCTGCCGGGGGAAGAGATGAGAAGGTGTTCGCCAACTACTTCCCTTTGGCCCTCAAGTCAAATGTGAGGTCTTGGCTGATGCACCTGCCGGAGAACTCCATTTCGACCTGGGCTGACCTGTGCCACGAGTTCATTGGTGCCTTCACGGGCGGCCATCAAGAATCAGGGCAGCCTAGCGACTTGCAGCTTCTCCAGCAGAAAGAGGGAGAAACTCTACGGAAGTACTTGCAGAGATTCAGCCGAGTCCACAGAAATATCCCAGATATCCACCCAGCTGCCATGATAGCTGCCTTCCAATCCAACATGCGCAACTGCAGGATACGTTCCAAGATGAATGTTTGGTTGCCCAAGACTGTGAAGGAGCTCTACACTTTGGTGGATAAATGTGCTCGGGTGGAGGAGGGGAGGAAACTTCCTGGAGAGGAAGATTGCGTCGACATCGACTCAGAAGATGACGACGAGGCCATCAGTAAGAAGAAGAAGAAGAACAAGAAGCACAACAAGAAGTGCAAGGATAAGATAGTGATGACTGTTGAGGGGTCAGGCATGCCTAGTACCGGCAAGAAGGCCAAGGCTGAAGCCCTCGGCAAGGAGGCTACCGCATGTGCTGACTGCCGGGAGGTGGCGGCTGCCGAGAAAGCTGGGAAAAGTGATGGGTCGAACTGTAAGATTCATCGGACCAAGGGCCATGATCTCTAGGAGTGTCATTAGGTTGAGCAGCTCGTCAAGAGACAGAAGGCTGAGTATGAGAAGCGCGATAAGGAAAAAGGTCAGAATGGCGCTGGCAGGAAGGGCCGGGGTGGTGAAGCAAATCGCCCCGGCAAGGCTCCTCGGAACCAAGGGAAACCCGCCAAAGGCCGAGAGAAGGAGGATTGCAGTAATGAGAGTGATGGAGGGAATGAAGAGGAAACCAGCGAGCAGGAGTTCCAGAAGGCCACTGACGCCCTGTGCATTGACGGGGGTGCATCTTTGCACTCCTCTCACCGCCAACTTAAATAGTGGGTGCGTGAAGTCAATGCCGTGGAGCCAGCGGCAGATTCTCGGAAGCCGCTCAAGTGGTCATGCACGCCCATCATCTTTGATGAAGAGGACCACCCCGACCGCATTACTGCGGTAGGGTGCTTGCCGTTGTTGGTCTCACCAACAATTCGCAACCTCAAGGTCACAAAGATGCTGGTTGACGGCGGGGCCGGGTTGAATCTGATTTCCCCAAAGGTTATCAGCAAACTCCAGATAGCAGAGGGAGAACTTAAGGCCACAGGCACGTTTCAAGGAGTCAATCCCGGCAGGAGACATCCTAAGGGAAATGTTACGTTGCCAGTGACATTTGGAGGAGAGTTGAACTACAGGACTGAGAAAGTTGTGTTTGATGTGGTTGACCTCCCCCTGCCGTACCACGGGATCCTTGGGCGCCCGGCCCTGGCCAAATTCATGGTAGCATCCCACTATGCCTACAACACCTTGAAGATGCCAGGGCCGATGGGCCTCATTTTCATTCCGTCGGACAAGAAAGACGCATTTATATGCGGTCGCGGCAGAGGTCACGGAAGCCATAGTTCCCGCCAAGGAAAAGCATAGTAGAGGCACTGGCAAGGAATCCGGGAAGCGTACCTCTGCGGGATGTGTCGCGCCCATTGATGACACGCCAGAGAGTTCCAACAGCAAGAGATCCAAGGCTGCTCCACCCCAAGTGAAAAAGGTCACGGCAGGGCTGGCTGGCACTGATGGTACTTTCACTATCAGCGCCACCCTTGATGACAAATAGGAAAGCGCGCTCGTTGCCTTCCTGCGGGCGAATATCGATGTGTTTGCCTGGCAACCATCTGATATCCCCGGTGTTCCCAGAGAGGTAATCGAGCACCACCTTGGTGTCTGCCCACATGCCCGGCCCGTCAAGCAGAAGGTTCGAAAGTAGGCCTTGGAGCGGCAACAGTTTATTGCCGAGGAAATCAAGAAACTTGAAGCAGCTGGTTTGGTCAGAGGAGTACTGCATCCAACATGGTTAGCAAACCCAGTGGTTGTGCGCAAGGCTAATGGAAAATGGAGGCTTTGCATAGATTTCTTGGATCTAAACAAGGCATGCCCAAAGGACCCATTTCCCTTGCCGCGCATCGACCAGATCGTGGATTCTACTTCAGGATGTGAGTTGCTCTCTTTTCTGGATGCATACTCTGGATACCATCAGATTTTTATGTCCAAGGAAGACGAAGAAAAGACCTCATTCATCACCCCATGCAGCACATACTGCTTTGTGCGCATGCCTTTCGGGTTGAAGAGTGCTGGATCCACTTTTGCAAGAGTAGTCCAGATTGGCTTTGAACCACAGTTGCACAGGAACATTGAAGCCTATATGGATGATATTTTGGTCAAGACCAAGGACAGATCAACCCTCATCCAGGATTTAGAAGAGACATTTGCTAATCTGCGCAAGATCAACTTGAAACTGAATCCGGAGAAGTGCGTGTTTGGCATTCCCTCCGGCAAGCTACTTGGTTTATTTGTGTCCCACCATGGGATAGAGGCCAACACCGATAAGATCAAGGCTATTGAGCAGATACAGGCACCCAAGACAGTTAAGGATGTGAGGCGTTTGACAGGATGCGTTGCCGCGCTTAGCAGATTCATCTCCAAGTCTGCCGAGCGCGCCTTGCAGTTCTTCAAGATTTTGAAGACGGCATGACCCATGAAGTGGACCCCGGAAGCAGATGCAGCACTGCAGGATTTGAAGGCCTACTTGTCTTCTGTGCCTACTTTGGTCGCACCCAAACCACAAGAGCCATTGCTGCTATATCTGGCAGCAACTAATCAAGTGGTTAGTGCGGCCCTAGTAGTGCAGCGGGAAGTAGAAGAAGCAGCCACCTCAGCAAGTGTCCCGCCCGGGGAAGAGGAAGAGAGCGGCCTGGCAAGGCCCGATACGGATCAGGACAAAGAGGAGCATAGCAGCAGAAACAACCCCAAGGACACGGCAAGGAAGAAGGTGGTGCAGCGCCCAGTATACTTCGTCAGCTCACTATTGCAGGGGGCTAGATCCAGGTATTCTGGCGTGCAAAAATTGATCTTTGGCCTTGTCATGGCCTCAAGGAAACTGCGCCACTACTTCCAAGCCCATGAGATCACGGTTGTCACCCGCTTCCCGTTGCAAAGGACACTTCGAAACCCAGAGGCCACTGGCAGGATACTGGAGTGGGCATTGGAGTTGTCCAGCTTTGTCCTTAAGTTTGAAAGCACATCAACAATCCAGAGCAGGGCGTTGGCAGAGTTTATTGCAGAATGGACACCAACCCCTGATGAAGAAGTACAGGAAACAATTATCCCCGGCAAGGAAGCGCCCCAAGAATGGATCATGTATTTCGATGGTGCCTTCTCCCTACAAGGTGCAGGGGCTGGCGTGCTTCTCGTGGCTCCCACTGGAGAGCACCTGAGGTACGTCGTCCAGATGCACTTTCCCCGGGAGGAGGCGACCAACAATACAATAGAATATGAAGGGCTTCTTGCTGGGCTCAGGATTGCTGCAGAGTTGGGAATCAAGAAGCTGATCATTCGAGGAGATCACAACTGGTGGTGAGACAAGTCAAAAAGGATTACCAAAGCCCATTGATGGAGGCATATGTCGAAGAAGTGAGAAGATTGGAGGAGCGCTTTGACGGGTTACAAACAAAGCACGTACCCCATGCGGAAAACAGCATTGCTGATCACCTATCAAAGTGCGCTGCGTAGAAGCTTCCTGTGGAACCAGGAACTTTTGTTCTCCATCTTACTCAGCCCTCCGTATCCCCGACAACAATGGCCCGAAAGAGGAGGAAATTGTACTCTGGTAAGCCTCTCCCGGTAGAGCCTTTCGGGGCTCTTGGCAGGGACCCTGCCGGGAACAACTCCCCTTCGATTGCTGGGCTACACCCTCCTGCCGGGCCACTGGTCCCCGCGGTCGAGGGATGCGCCCCCACGAATGAGGAGGTGCCACTAGTCCTCGTTGCCGAGCCTCAGGCTCCAACTTGGGCAAGGCACATAGTCCATTTCCTCCAAATCGGAGAACTTCCCGACGGGCAAGAAGAAGCTAAAAGAGTAGCCCGGAGGGCCAGTATGTATCAGTTTGTTGATGACACACTATACAGAAGAAGGCCCAACAGTGTGAAATTGAAGTGCATTTGCCGGGAAGGAGGAAAGGAACTACTGGCAGAGATACACAAAGGCATGTGCGGCTCCCACATTGGATCAAGGGCTTTGGTTGGGAAAGTATTCCGGCAAGGATTCTATTGGCCCACAGCCCTCCAAGATGCGGTTGAGCTCGTCACCAAGTGTGAAGCCTGTCAGTTCCATTCCAAAAATATCCATCTGCCTGCCCAAGCACTCCAGACAATCCCTTTGTCATGGCCGTTTTCGGTCTGGGGGCTCGATATCCTCGGCCCTTTCCCCCGAGCTGCCGGGGGCTTTGAATTCTTGTTCATTACAATCGACAAGTTTACAAAGTGGCCGGAAGTAGATGCCGTGAGAAAGGTGACTGTTCAGTCAGCTATCAAGTTCTTGAAAGGATTGATGTGCCGCTTCGGGGTCCCTGCCCGGACCATCACCGACAATGGCACCCAGTTCACGAGCCGCGCCTTCATGCAATATGTTCATCCCCTCAGAAGCAAGATCTCATTTGCCTCTGTCGCACATCCCAGAAGCAATGGACAAGCTGAGAGGGCGAACGCTATAGTGCTACGAGGACTCAAGACAAGAACGTTTGATAAGCCGCGGAAGCACGGCAGGCGATGGATCGATGAGCTGCCGGTGGTTCTTTCGTCCCTTAGAATGACACCAAACCGAGCAACTAGGCAGACTCCCTTCTCCCTAGTCTATGGGGCAGAAGCAGTTATCGCCACGGAATTCATTTACGGGTTACCTCGAGTGCTTGCCTACGATGAAGTAGCGCAGGAACAGCACATGCGTGATGACGCCGTGCTTCTCGAGGAGAACCGTCTCCGGGCTGCTACACGTGCTGCACGCTATCAGCAAGCCCTGCGTCGCTATCATAGCCGCAGGGTTCATGCCCGGTGTTTTGAGGAAGGCGACCTTGTCCTTAGGCGCGTTCAGTCCGCCAAGGGTGCAAACAAGCTGTCGCCGAAGTGGGAAGGCCCTTACCGGATAGTACGAGTCACCAGACCTGGCGCAGTCCGTCTGGAGACCGGAGATGGCATTCAATTGCAAAACTCATGGAATATTGAGCATCTCCGCAAGTTCCACCCGTAAGGCGTGGCTGTCGGGCCCTGCCCAACAGCCACCCTTTTGTACAGGCCTTGCCTCAGCTGCATGTAACCCCTTGTACAAAGCCAGGCGCAGACCCTGAGCAACAGAGAAATAAATGAAGCGCTGGGGGCCCCCGACAAGTTGCATGCATGCATAAGCATATCATAAGCATCGCATGATTCATGTAGATAGGTTGCATGATCATGTAGATAGATTGCATCTGGCATCATCTTCATTTGCATAAACTGCAGGCTCCTGCCGTGGACTTAGTCCTAGGAAGAGGATGCAAAGACAAGCCAGCACTGCAGTCTCCAGCAAGCCAAACAGATAAGTTTCGTCTCTTATCGATACATGTTCTGTGAGTAGGACTTGTGCATATGAAAACCTTGCCGCCTCGGAAACAAAGGTGCTTCCATCTATTGACACGAACGCTGCTTTGGTCAGGATGGTCGTAGTGGCCTTTGGCTGAAAGGGGTTGGCAGGGGGCTGGTCTCTCCCAATGGGTTCTGCGCCCGGTAGGCTCAGCCTCACGGCAGCAGTCCTATGGGGTACTGGCAAGGTAGCTTACTAGGATCTACTTGTTTACATGAAAGTAGGGAGGCGTTTCACCTCTGCATGGATATCATACATGCACAAGTGCCCGACAAAGCTTATCTTTTTCATTAATATGCTGATCAACAAGTACAAATCTCACGGAACATAAACATGGATACGAGAGATTACATTATTTGAACTAAAATTTGGCAAGTGCCTACAGATTTAAGATTAAAAAAAGATAAGTGCCCCGTAATGCCTTTTCTTGTCCCTCTCCTCCTAGGCACGGCGGTAGAAGGTGAAGAGGGCAAAAGGAGTGCCTGGGCAGAAGCTCAGCCTGACCCTATCGGGCTCCAGGAGAGGTTGCCCGGCGGGGGCGAGAGGGCATGGGCGAAGGCGACGGGGAAGAGACCGGCGGAGTTGACCCATCAAGGCTAGCAGAACACGACAGGGCTAACGGAGCTGTAGCCTGAGAGGAAGCCTGCCGGGGTCCAGCTGGAGGATTGCTGGAGGAGCCAGGGGCACCGTCCCCACCTCTGCACCCAACTTCCCAGCAAACCACCTTGCCGGGGAGAAAACGCAGGTGCAGATGATAGTGCTGCCACCTGATGAAGATGGTGCGGGCGACGTTCAACCAGAGTCGGAGTCGTCGCCCTCCCGGTCGCTACCGTCGTCATCGCCGTCACTGTCCTCCTCGTCGCTTTCGCTCGAGGAGGAGCTTTCGTCGTCGGTCGAGCTCTCCGCACATCACCCTAAGCGAGCTCCCGAGCGCCCAAAGACCTTGACGGAAAGCAGGCCGCTCTCCATTAATTTAAACTGGGGAACATGCCCCTCCGACAAGCTATGGGCTTGAGCAAAGGTCTTCCAGCCGCAGCGGAGGTACATAACATGAGGAGCAGGGAAGTCAACATCCACCCACATGCCGCCATTACCACAGCCCCTCATGTGCAACCTCAGTGCGCGCGGCTGTTCGAGCTCCATCACCCTTGCAAATGGAGTAGGGAGGCGGAGGTGGCCGCGCGAAGGCTTATACAGCCTGATGACGAACTCCAAGGGTTGATCTCCGACGTGGCCTTCCATCGGGGGAGGAGCGCCGCGCCCCCTTCCGCCTCCTCTCACAGCGGGTTCAGCCCCCACATCAGCAAGAGGAGGAGGGAGACGCTGTCGAGCAAAAGATCTCGTCGCCACCACCGGAGTACCACCACGCCCTCGCCCCCTCACCATGGCAAGCAAGGGAAGCTTTGAAGGGGAGAAGGAAGGTGTGTGAGCAGACGCACTACTCCTACCCTCCCTTTTTATAGGAGAACGAGGCAGGGGGCTAGCCTCTTGTCCAACTGGCGACCGCCCTGCTCCTCCAATACGGTTCCCCCACGCCTCCAACGGCTCGGGGAATCAGAGCCGCCCCTCTACACCACTCGGTGACGCCTGGCTTTCTGCCATGGCGCCCGTTCCCGCACCCTCCGCGTCCACCACCTACCCTACGCAATACATGCGGTACACGTGGCGGAGACACCCCGGGGTAGGAGGCAAGTGGGATGGCAGTTTCCTACCCCGTGATCGTGGGGCGTGGGCTGCCCACAGATCGTGGTTCAGTTTCTCCCCTAAACGTTTCGCACAATGCGCGGAAAAACCGAAAACTGACCCAAGCTCAGGTTAATGAAGAAGCAAAGAAGATCTCAAAGGGCGGAGCCGTCCATACATTTCTGCTTGTGCACTGGTTAGGGCCTACCCCGACGACGCCCAGCGGCGCGTTTGTGCCAGTCCCGGGGGCTCCTGTCGGTGCAACAGACCCTGGGTCCATTGCACAGACTGTGCACAGGCCAGAGACAAGATTACAAGACCAAGATCAGACCAAACAAGGAGGATCAATTCCTTTAAAGGATCCAAGTGCAAGTCGAGAAGGCCAAGGTGAGCCAGAGGAACAAGGCATCGCTAAGGGAAGGACCTACCTTGCTAGGCAGGCGAGCCCGGCAGGATTGGGTTTTGCCCCGGAAGCAAGCTCCCAGATCGTCCAGGCAGGCCTGCCGGGGCTGGCGGAGGCAAGCCACTCCACCGCTCCACCTCACGAGCGACGCAAGTCATCAATCAAAGCGGTGTCAAGCTCCAAGGTGACTAAGTGGCTGCTTTTTGCCACATGGCAGCCACTTCCTACAGCAAACACCTCCATATGACAGCCGTCCAGGGATGTGTCAAGCGAGCAGGCGCGAAGCTGGCAAAATAGCCCGGCAGGGCCTGCCGGGCGAGCTGTGATGTGACACTGAGCGGCGCATTTAATGCACTCTGTCACCCTGTAGAGTTAGATATGACAGCACTGTTAGCTATCTAATCAGTACGCAAAGACTGATTTGCCACTGGGGTGACCCCTTAATCTATAAAAGGAGGCCCATGGCGACCGTAGAAAGGGTTGGACCCTCGCATATTGATACGCTGGTAGCCACTCTCGCCCCCAGAGCGACCTTGCTGGGTGAGTGCGGTACGCTTCAGGGCGGCCCGAACCTGGGTAAAGACTGCCCATGTGATCTCTGCCGTGCTGCGCGACGCTTCTCCGCTCTTTGTGCAACGTGCCCATCCCCCCGCCGAACCAAAAGGTGCTCATATATGGCCCCATAGGTGGCCGTGGTTTCCCACGACACACGGATACTTGTGGTGACATTGGAGTATCTACGTGACATTAGGGTTGATTGATGTGTGTCATATGGTGTTATTTTAGTATGAACTCTAGGGCTGTTTGTGACACTTATAGGAATAGCTCAAAAGATTGATTAGAAAGAATAACTTTGAGGTGGTTTCGTACCCTACAGGCAATTTCATCTTATGTTCTCTGCGATAGGAACTTTGGAGTGACTCTTTGTCGCACGTTGAGGGATTGCAATATGATTTAATTATGTTATCATTGTTGAGAGACTTTTCACTAGTGAAAGTATGAACCCTAGGCCTTGTTTTCAAGCATTGCAATACCGTTTTTGCTCACTTCTGTTTCTTGCTACCTTGCTGTTTTTATATTTTCAGATTACAAAAACCTATATCTCCCATCCATATTACACTTGTGTCACCATCTCTTCGCCGAACTAGTGCACCTATACAATTTACCGTTGTATTGGGTGTGTTGGGGAAATAAGAGACTCTTTGTTATTTGGTTGCAGAGTTGTTTGAGAGAGACCATCTTCATCCTACGCCTCTCACGGATTGATAAACCTTAGGTCATCCACTTGAGGGAAAATTGCTACTGTCCTACAAAACTCTGCGCTTGGAGGCCCAACACGAGTCTACAAGAAGAAGGTTGCATAGTAGACATCAGTTAACAAAAGTAATATTAGGGCAGCTAGACCCTATGAACAAATTAAAGTTGAACCTAATGGTTAAAGATCTCTTGGTCGATAATATTGATGTGCTAAAGTTGAACCTATCACCAAAAAAGGAGACTTGAATATACGGGTATGGGCACTCCCCTTGGCTTGTGCCAAACTTGGGGGAGGCGCCCCGATATCGTATCACCATCACTTTTATTATATTTACCTATCTTAGTTCGATCCTTAGTTATTTCATGATTTAGTTGAATAAAGGTTTAGTTTGAACTATTTTCGAGTGCTAGTTTCATGATCTATCCACCTATGTAATCGAGTTGAAAGTTATATAATAAAGTTTAGTTTGAGTTTTTGCTTCTTTACTTTTATGTTTCAATCAAAATAAAGAAAATAATGAAAAAGATCATATGCTAATCTTATGGAAAGTAATGACATTACATAAGGATAAGTATAAGTGGTAAAATTTATTGAAAGTTGACAACCATAGCATTGGTCAATGATGCAATTCATGAAAGAATTAATAAGGGAAGAGAAGATTCACATGCAGATATACTATCTTGGACATCTTTTATGATTGTGAGCCCCCATTAACTATTTTATGTCAAATTGTTGATGTTAGACAAGGATGACAACGTAATGATTTATGTTTGTTTATATTCACATAGAAGTTATATTGTCATAGATCCTCCAACATGTGGTGCTTGCCCAATATCTTTGCTAGCCAAAAATCTGCACCAAGTAGAGATACTACTTGTGCATCCAAAAACCTTAAACCCACTTTCATGTTATGAGAGTCCACTATACCTACCAATGAATTGAATAAGATCCTTCAAGTTAGTTGTCATCGGTGCATAAGGCAATAAAATTGCTTCTAAATATGTTTGATCTTTTATTGTAAAGGAAAATAAGCGTTGTACAAACTTGTGATGGCAAAGTAATAAAAGCGACGGACTGCATAATAAAGGTTGCTATCATAAGGGGCAATATAACGTGGTGTTCTTTTGCATTAAGAGATTGTGCATCCAAAACCAAAAAGCGCATGGCAACCTCTGCTTCCCTCTGCGAAGGGCCTATCTTTTACTTTTATGTATTTACTTTTCATGCAAGAGTCAAAAGTGTTCTCCTCTATTCCTTTTTTATTTTTCTCTTTTGCAAGCATCATGTGGTGGGGAAAGATCTAGGCACATATAACCATTTGGATATGAGTGGTCATGAGTTATTATTGTTGACATCACTCTTGAGGTGAATAAGTTGGGAGGCGAAGCTATAAGCCCCTATCTTTCTATGTGTCCGGCTGAAACTTTTTGCTCCATATATATGTTGTGAGTGTTAGCAATCATAGAAGACTAAATGATGGTTGAGTATGTGCAGTTGCTAAAAAGCTCCGACATGAGACCCTTCCTGAAAATATGATGAATTGCAATTGCATTGTTGACTGAGAACATAGTTTGTTAGTTTTCAAGAAAGTTTATGCTTTATAGTTCGATGTTGTAATGAATTGTTACTTGCTCATGGGAAGTTTTATGATAAAATTTAGTGTTGTTATAATAATAATCATGATGCTACTATGTCTGTATTTTGTTTTTATCGACACCTCCCGCTCTAAACATGTGGACATGATTCTCGATATCGCCTTTCGCTTGAGGACAAGCGAGGTCTAAGCTTGGGGGAGTTGATACATCCATTTTGCATCATGTTTTCCTAATGTTATTTATAGTGTTTTAATTCAATATAACACTTTGTGGAGTAATTCTAATGCCTTTCCTCTCATAATTTGCAAGGTTTACACAAAGAGGGAGATTACCGGCAGCTGGAATTCTGGGCTTGAAAATGATACGTCACAGATACCTATTCTGCACATCTCTAAATGAGCTAAAATTTTACGGAGATTTATTTTGGAATATATAAAAAATATTGGAGAAAAGAAATACCATAGGGGGCCACCCAGGTGCCCACTAGGCACCAGGGCACGCTTACCCCCCCTGGCGCGCCCTGGTGGGCAGTGGGCCCCCTGGCCAGCCTCTGTCGGGGTACACAAACAGGGGTGTATGTTTCCCCTGACTTGTGCACGGACAATAGGCCTCCGAACCAGCAACACCAAGCATTCAAGACAGAACCAAGCCAGAGAGAGAGAGCTCTTTGAGGAATCAAAGGGCGGGTTAAGAAGACCAAGACAAGCCAAGACAGCAAGATATCACTAAGGAGAAACCTCCCTTGCCGGGTAGGCGAGCCTAGTCAGGTCGAGGCCACCCCGAAGACATGTCCCAAGACTTCCCCGACAAGGATTGTTGGGACCACTGGCAGCCTACATCCCCGCCAAGGCTCCACCGCTCCACTGCATCTCAACGCAAGTCACCAATCGGTGCGGTGTCGAGCCCCCAGATAACTAAGTGGCTGTCATTTGGCACGTGGCAGCCATTTAGGAGGAAGATCACCTCTATATGACACCCGTCCAGAGGCGTGTCAAGCAGACAGATGGAAGATGACTAGAGCGGCGCGGCAGGCCTGTTGGGCCACATCCACAGTGCGACACATGGCAGTGCATTTAATGCGCTTTGTCCTAACTGCCAAAGTTAGGTATGATAGCACTGTTAGCTATCTAATCGCTGGATAATGACCATTTTGCCATTGTGGTAACCCCTTAGCCTATAAAAGGAGGACCATGGCAACCTTAGAAAGGATTCGGACCCTCGTGTACTCAGATGCGCGTAGCTACTCTTCCCGAGGCGACCTTGTCGGGCTTGAGCGCCGCGCGTTCTTCACGGTCTCTCCATCAATCCACCAAAGCAGGAGTAGGGTTTTACGCTTCTCAGCGGCCCGAACCTGGGTAAAAACCACCAGTGTCATCACTGCCGTGCTGTCACATGGCCTCTGCTCTTTGTGCAACGCGTCCTCCCCCCTGCCGAACCACAAAGGGGCCGATGGCCTCATAGGTGGTCGTGTTCTACCACGACATCTTTGGTGCGCCACGTAGGGGGTGCAGCGCTTGTGCAGACCCGAAGTCGTTGACAGCGCGTCAAGCTACACTCGCATCGCCAGCGGCTCCCGAGGCGAGAGGCAATGCCACTTCCTCGGTTCGCCTTGCACGGGCCTTGTCGCCCGTGCCCACCGCAACCGCGGCGGCGGCGAGAACAAGAGGTGGAGGCGATGTGACGGTCCCGAGCCGCTCAGGTGGCATGACCACCGCACCACCCCTATCCCAAGGAGAAGGACGAGACACACAGCGATGCTGTCCTCCTGGCGGATTCCCGCCAAGCATGTCTGGTGACTAAGAAAATCACTAAGGCAAGAAGAAAGCACGGTATGTGGCCTCCTCCTCCTCCACTTTCGCTCGTCGATGATCGAAGCTGCGCATGGGGTGACATCTTTGACGTTCATAAGCCCATGCGGAACTCGGTCCAGCATTTACCCTGTTGAGGGTAAATCCCGAGTGAAGCGCTGGTGCAAATTCCATTAATTGACGCCCCGACAAGGGCGCTCTGGCAGGGCTGTCCGCGCTAGCGTGACCTTATGCCTACAGCCGTGGTATCATGAACAGTAAAAGGGAGAGGAGAGAGGAGTCGACCCTTCCTTTTTCGCTATGCATTGTCGCCTGCAGGCGTTCGATTATCCCCCTCCGGCCCTTGCCGGGGGCGGACATGAAACTAATGAACTGCCAAGGTTCCCTCTTGCACGCGTTTTTCATGTTGATTCAGCATACTTGAGGCAAGTACGGGAATGCTGTCCTCTCAAAATATGCGGACGTGATAGACAGCCGCGGCGACGGAAGGAGGGAAGCATGAACAAAAAAAAAAGCTAAGTCAACATGCTCACCAACTCTCCCTCCAGAGTTTTGCATTTGCTTATCCCTCGGACACCCAAGTTTTCTTTGTATGGTTAAATCTCACGTGTGATGGCACCTTGCCGGATTTTTCTACGCCCCTGCTTTGTTTCGAGCCTGCTCAACAAGTGGGCTGCTGCGTCAAAGACTCCTAAGGAAAAACCTGTCGGGGCATGTCCTCAACAGCTGAATGCTAAGGACCCACTCCTCACAGCAATCGCGACAGCATGCTACTGGCGGGCAGCCGAAATGCACAAAAAAGAAGCCAACCATACGAGCATCCATGTGTAAAACGCTAGAGGGATAACATGCGCTTAAGCTTAATTAAATACCAGTTCAACAAGAGCAAAAGCAAATATAGTACGGGGCCTAAACATGAGACATGCATTATGTTTTTGTTACAGGGCACCACGGCAACAAGAATGGTTCACGGCTGTGCCTGGCGGTCTTCTCACACCCTAGGGACGGAAAGAACCTTGTCGGCGAAGGGAGCAGCCTTCTCCTCGGCAGCAGAAACGTCGGCGCCCGTTGGCAGCCTCCTGAAGCCATCGGCAAGGTCGAGGTCCGGATGGCGGAAGGCGAGATTGCTCAAGACCATGAAGAGGGCGACGCGGGCGAGCTTTCGGGACTCGTGGACGAAGCATGCGTCCCTCTCATCCTCATACTTCTTCAACCCTTCGATCAACCCCTCGAAGAAGATCGACAGCTTGACACTGGGAACCTCATGTTGGTCCACAGAGAAAGCCCAGCTCTTCATCTTCATTATTGCAATCTGGGCAGAGAGGCGCTCGGCGATATCTACCAGATTCTTGATCCAGAGGTCGCGCTGCCCAACTTGGTTCGCCAGCTTGTCCTCTGCATCTTTTCGGTGGAGTCTTATGTTGTCCAGATCCTTCATCAGCTGCCTCTCACGAGCGTCGGCAGACTCAATCTTGCTTTCCAGAGTGCCAAGCCGTGCCTTCATAACAGTGATGGAGCCGTTGGCAGTATTAAGGTCCTGGCTCTTGGATGAAAGCTGCGATTGCACCTCTTTCAGAAGGATTTCTGCCTTCTGCGCTTCCTCCTTGAGGGCCGCAGTTTCCTTGGCACTCCCGGCAAGCTCCTCTATCAGTTTGGCCACCTGTTGGTTGAGATCAGCTTTGGCAGTGGATGCGGCGGCAAGGTCATCAGCAATCTTCTTCAGCTGGGCAGCAGAATCATGGGTGAGCACATCGAGGGCCGCCTTGTGCTTGTCCTCTAGATCCTTGGTACGCTACTGGACAAGGACCTCCAGCTCCTCGTCCTTGTTGCAGAGGGTGGTCTTGAGGTTCTCTTCCCGGGAAGAGATTTCCTTCTCTTTGGCGTTCAGAAGCGCTGCGCGCTCCGCCAAACGAGCTTCCCGGGCGGCGACATCCTCCTTGGCCATAGTGATCACCTCATGTTGCCGCTGAAGGATTTGGAATTGCTTGCCATGCCACTCGCGCAGTTCATTGCCCTTGTCCTTCAGCTTCTGATCCATGAGGTTGGCAGAGTTGCGTTGCTCCTTGAGTGCCTGCCCCTTCTGGTTGTACCTGTTTTGCATCTCCTTGATGCCGACTTCCACGGACTCCAGAAAGGACAGGTCCAAGACTGCGCTGACCGAATCTTCGGCCTCTTCGGCTTGCTGGGATAGCTGTGCCATGATGCATTGGATCTCCTCATCAAGATCTGCACTCACTGCCGTGGATGAGCCGGGGGCTGCAAGACCAGGTTGGGCAAGGACCAGCGCCATCCTACTCGAAGATGGCTGTAGGGCCGCGACCGAGGGGCCAAATTGGGAAGGGGGGCTCATGGTCTGAAGGAGCACCTTCTCTTCGACCATTACCCCCAGTGCTGGCACACTGCCGGGGGCCTTCTCTGGGGCCTCTCGGATATCCCTGGTAGTATGTTCCTGGCCCTCCATGGCAGCAATCTTGGCGGCCTCTTCAGCAGTGTCCTTACCAATGCTGGCAACCTCCTCCAGCAGCTCTGGTTCCTCGGCCACCGGGACTGCAAGCGAGATCAGCAAGGGACGGCAAGGAAATAATATGCATCAATAAGCAAGAGACTTGAAGCAGAAATAAAATGAACAACAGAAGGCGAAGAGCAAGCAAATTACCTGGAGATGTTTGCCGTGGGGGGGGGGGGCATTGGTTTCCCCGGTGACACCCATTGCCGGGGTGTGACCCTCGCCCCCTTCCTCGGTAGTCACTACGTCAGCATGAGCCGATCCTTCCGTGGAGGCCCTTGCCGGGATTTCTCGACTTGGGCATCGGGCAAGGTGAGCCCCTCCCGGGGATCCTCGCTCTTGACAAGCTCTCCCTTTCCCTTGGCGGCAGAAGGGACCCGCTCTCCCATGCCCTTGCTGGCAGAGAGGGCCTGCCCCATACCTTTGTGCTGGGTGTGACACCCCCGGCTCAATCGTGCACTAATCATACACGCAAATGCACACGATCAAGCCTAAGGACTCACGAGAAGATATCACAACACAACTCTAAAACTTAAATAAAGTCATACAAGCTTTATATTACAAGCCAGGGGCCTCGAGGGCTCGAATACATAAGCTTGCGTACAAGCATTAGTGGAAGCATCAGATATCTGAGTACAGATATAAAAGAAAGCACAGATAGGACCTTAAAAGGCGGGGCAAAAGAAAACACTACGATCGAAAGGCGCAGGCCTCCTGCCTGGGACCCTTCGAACCTACTCCTGGTCATCCGCCAACTTGTAGTAGTATCCACCCTCGGGGTAGTAGTAGCGATCGTCGGCGGGGGCAGCTGTATCCGGGGCTCCGTCATCTAGTTGCATCTAAAGGATATGGGGGAAAAAGAAAGCAAAGCAACCGTGAGTACTCATCCGAAGTACTCAGCAAGCAAGGATCTACACTACATATGCAACATTATCAAAGGGAGGATGTATATGTGGACTGGGCTGTAGAAATGCTAGAATAGAGAGAGAAGGCCTAGTCCTATCGAAGACTAGCATCTTCAGCGGTCTTGCAGCATTAGAAGAGTGTAGATTAGTACAGCATAAAGTAGTAGTATCATTACATCTCAACCTCGGCCAGAGATCCTTCCTCGACTCCCTGCGAGAAAGCAATCCCAGAGCCATACTGTCATCATCCTCGGCCAGAGATCCCTTCTCGACTCCCTGCGAGAAGCAATCCCAGAGCCATAGTATCCAATTCTAGTTGTATCGATCGGGATACAACTCCGAGTGTCTGTTATCGAGGATCCGGCTATGCATAGATTAGTTCTTCCCTGTAGGGGTGCACCAACTTACCCACCACAATCACTTAACTCCGGCCGGACACACTTTTCCGGGTCATGCCCGGCCTCGGTCAAACGACACACCGCATCCCTACCTAGAGCTCAGCAGAGAGGTCCCCGCCGGTCTACATCCTAAGCGCTCAGGGGTCTTGGGCCGTCGCCCTGTGCACTCCGGGTCGTTGCGAGCAGGGTGGGTACCAGCGCCAACGGCACGATCCGACCTGGCCACAATGCTGAACTAGACGTCTGACAAAGCTTTTGGCTGATACCACGATGCAGAGTACCCATATTTATTCCCGCGTGATGGTTAGTGCTATCGGGCCAAAGGCCCACTCAGATCAAATATCCAAATTGAAGTGTGTTGGTAGTGCGGTAACGAGCAGAGACTCACGATCGATGTGACCCCGTCGCCCCGTCTCGAGGACTTGCGGCAAGGGCCAAGAATGCCTGGCCACGCCTCGTATTCATCACTCGGGCACCATCCAGGTCAACCCGTCTCCATATCACTCGCGGGTACCCCTTAGGGTCGACCCGCCTTCCAAGTAACAGTGTAAAGTCCAATTATCCGTGTGTCCATAACATCAAGGGAATCCGAGGTATCACCCTCGTTGGATTCCTACTCGTTGTATCCGTCAAGGTGAACTCGAAGGAATCACCCTCAATGGGTTCACACTTGAGGTGTTGCACGACAGCGTCGTTATCGGAAGTGGTGAAGGAGGAATCACCCTCGATGACCACGACCGAATAGCTACTCTACAGAGTTAACATCAGAAGTGCTACACAAGGTATCACCCTCGGCACTCGATAGTAATGTTGCAGTGTCGTTACAACTAAGGGGGGGTGATGTGCGGTGCCGGGGCCTGGTTGACGAGTCTTCTGATAATCCAGTGGGGCAATCGGGACAAGTGGGGTCACTGATAGGTCTCTACCCAGCCTATACTAGACAGTTTAGGAATAGCAGGTAAGGTTTCAATAGCAGGTAAGGTTTCAATAGCAGGTTACAATATACAGGCTATGCTTCAGAATAGGTAAAGCAGTAGCAGCAACAATTCTAATGCAAGCATGAGAGAGAAAGAATAGCCGATATCGGTATGCTCAAGGGGGGGGGGTGCTTGCCTGGTTGCTCGGCGGCAAGGGCAAGGTCGTCAATGGTGGCGTCGGGCTCCTGAGCTGCGTCGGTCTCGGGGACGACGTCGGTGTCGGGGTCTACTGAGAGAGAAGAGGGGGAAGAAACAGTAAATATAAAGCAAACAAGAGCATGACATGACAATACGCAGAGCTAGGGGTGTTCTGACGCGGTGCTACACGATATAGGTGAAGAGGGAAAACATCCGGGAATGTTTTCCCGAAGTTCGGCATTTTCGGACAGAGGAAACGGAGGAGGACGGTTGCATGTTCGCTATGCTAGGGACGTGTGGCGGACAAACGGAACGCGTGTTCGGATTCGTCTCGTCGTTCTGAGCAACTTTCATGTAGAAAGTTTTTTGATCTGAGCTACGGATTATTTACTATGATTTTCTAAAGTTTTAAACATTTTCTGAAATTTCTGGAAATGTTTTTAATTATTAAATCTGAATTATCCAAAATAGTAGAAATACTTTTTATACTCAGAGCCAGCTAGCCTATTAGAATGACAGGTGGGGTCCAGTGGCTGAGTCAGCATGCACAGTCAGCAAGTCAACAGTCAAAGTGTTGACTAGGGTCAAACGTGAACAGTGCCAGTGGGGGCCCACATGTCATACTCACAGATCCAGTTAACAGTTTTTATTTAAACTAAACCAAATTAGTTAGTGGCCTGGGGCCCACTGTCAGTGTCACTGGGTCAGAGTTAATCGCATCATTAGCGGCTAACGACGGTGCCACGTCGGCAGCCGCTGGAGTTACACCGGGGAAGACCAAACCGACGGCGTACGTGCTCCATGCGGTCGCTACAGGCGGCGGCTTGACGAGCCATTGGGCTCTACGGCGAGCTGAATGAGCCGTGCATCCGATGGGGGTTGCGGGAGGCCGCGGGGTGGCCTGAGCTCGCCGAAAGCGAGCTCGAGGCGGTGGCCGGAGCCACGGCTTCGTCAGCCTGGGCGCTAGAGAGCGTGGAAAAGGGTGCGGGCGGTGGCGTTGGCTTGCTGTGAAGCTGCAGAGCACGCAGGGGTGCTCGGGCGTGAGCTGCGGCTGCGGTAGCCAAGGTGGCGACAAAGCATGGCAGCGGCGGGGCTACGGTACAGTAGAAAAGCGAGCGCGAGCTTGAATCTGAGCGCGGGGAGAAGCGAGAAGGAGGCGAGGCTCACAGCGATGCGATGACGAGCTCGAGGAGGTCGGGGAGGCTCTGGAGGCGGTGAATCGACGAGGGAGGCCGGCGGTGCAGGAGGTTGAAGACGAGCCCGTTCGCATCTTCTCGGTGCTCCTCAGCTCGAGTACTTCACTGGAGATGGAGAGGGTGTCGAGGTGGATCACAGGGACACGCTGGTTTGACGGAGAATGGCCGGTGGCCGCGAGCTCAACGGAGCGCGCCCATGGCTGCGCTCGGTTTGTGGTGAAGAGCAAGGGAGGAAGGGAGAGAGAGGAGCCAGAGGGGTTAGGGGAGTGCGGAGCGGCGTCCTTATCCACCAGGCGGGCGCGGGGCTGCGTGGTGTCGAGCAAGGACAAGGGGGGGGGGGGGGGGGGGGGGGCGGCGTGCGGTGCGGGCGACAGCGGCGCGCGGTGAACACAGAGGTAGGGGATGAGCAAGGGGAGTGGGCTGGGCCGCGCGGGTGACTAGTGCCCAGCCACAGTGGGCTTTTTCCTTTTCTTATTTTTGTTTTTCTGTTTTCTTTTTGTTTTGTTTTATCCTTTGTTTTTATTTCAAATGACTTTTGCAAAATATGATACTTGCCAAAATAAATGCTATGCAATATTTACCACTGCTTTACAATGGTTTGGAGGCAAATGAATTTTATTTGGATTTTAATTAAATGAAAATGGATTAAATATCTCTGTTTTGTTGCTGTTAGAGGCACATAATTAATTTAGTATATGTCGATTATAATTTTAGAATAGTCTCTGGATTATTTACAATTTTATGAACATTTTAGTTTTCAAATTCGAACAACTTTTGTTTCCACTTTTAGTTTGAATTTCCATTTGAATTTGAATTTGAAAAGAGATATGATCCAAATGATGTTTAAGCACTGTTGATCATGATGACATGGCATTATCAAAAGGGGGATTACTGTGGCTAACCACTAGGGGTGTTACAAATCTCCTCCACTAATAAGAATTCTCGTCCCGAGAATTAAGAGGAGGACTGAAAGAGAGCGGGGTATTCAGCTCGGAGGTTATCCTCATGTTCCCAAGTGGCTTCATCTTCAGTATGATTTGACCACTACACTTTGAGGAACTTGGTAACCTTCTGACGGGTCCGACGTTCAGCTTCATCGAGAATGCAGATTGGATGCTCCTTATAAGATAGATCATCTTGCAATTCGAGCATTTCATGGTCCACTGCTTGGTGGAGAGACTCCTTGAAGCATCGACGAAGTTGCGACACATGGAAGACGTCGTGGATATGAGAGAATTGCGGCGGCAACTCCAATTTATACGCCACCTGACCACGTCTTGCAACAATGCGGAAAGGACCAATATAGCGTGGAGCTAACTTGCCCTTGATTCCAAAGCGGTGAGTGCCCTTCATAGGAGTGACTCGCAAATAAGCTTGATCACCTGGTTGATAAGTCAAACCCCATCGTTTGCGATCATAGTTGCTCTTCTGGCAGTCCTGAGCCGCCTTGAGGTTTTCACGGACGATAGAGACTTGCTCTTCGGCGTGTTGAATAATATCCGGACCCACGAGCGGTCGTTCCCCAGTTTCTGACCAATTCAGAGGGGTTCGACACTTACGTCCATATAGTACTTCGAATGGGGCCATTTTCAAGCTGGCTTTATAGCTGTTGTTATATGAGAATTCTGCATAAGGAAGAGATTCTTCCCACTTCTTGCCGAACAATATAACACAAGCTCAAAGCATGTCTTCAAGCACTTGATTAACTCGCTCGACTTGGCCTTGGGATTGGGGGTGATAAGCTGAACTCCAGGTAATATGAGTTCCCATAGCTTCTTGGAAACTTTCCCAGAACTTTGAAGTGAAAAGGCCACCACGGTCCGAACTAATCTCCTTCGGAATGCCGTGGAGTGAAACAATTTTGGAGATATACAACTCTGCTAACTGATTAGCAGTGATAGTCTCTTTGACAGGCAGAAAGTGTGCAACTTTAGAAAGTTGGTCGATGACTACAAGAATAGCATCATGACCCTTCTGTGACCTGGGAAGTCCTGTAATGAAATCCATCTGAACCTTATCCCATTTCCATAGAGGAATAGGAAGTGGTTGCAGAATTCCAGCAGGCTTCTGATGTTCTGCTTTAACGCGATGACACACATCACATTCAGCAACATATCGAGCAATATCCTACTTCATTTTAGACCACCAGTACCTTTGACGAAGATCACGATACATCTTGGTGCTACCCGGATGAATAGACAACGGGGTATCATGTGCCTCGTTCATGACCTTATCAGTCATAAGCTCGAAGCGAGGTACCACAATGCGGTCTCTGAAATACAAGGTTCCATCTTCAGACAGCGAGAAATCCCTGTACTTTTCTAGGTGAAGGTCTTTCTTCATCAGATCAATTTCAGCATCTTTAGCCTGCGCATTCTTAACAGCTTTCTCAAGATCTGGTTGTATCACAAGGTTATTAAGAGAACCCTATGGAACAATACGCAGATTCAGTTTGCACAGTTCTTCAAAAAGACGAGGTTGAGCTCGCTTAACCATGAGGTCGTCGCAATAGGACTTGCAAGGCATCAGCCATCACGTTAGCCTTGCCAGGGGTATAAGAAATACCCAAATCATAGTCCGTAATGGCCTCCATCCATCTTTGCTGACGGAGTTTCAGAGATGGCTGAGTGAACAAGTACTTCAGACTTTTATGATCCGTGTAGATCTCGCAACGATTACCGAGGAGGTAATGTCGCCATAACTTCAATGCATAGATGACAACAGCTAGTTCTAGATCATGGACATGGTAGTTCTCTTCATGCGGGCGCAACTGTTGAGAGCCATAAGCAATCACTTTACGCTCTTGCATTAGGACAGAACCCAATCCTTCACGGGATGCGTCACAATAAATCACAAAGTCTTTGCAAGAATCTGGAGGAGCAAGCACTGGGGCAGATGTTAGCTTGTCTTTGAAGGTCTGGAAACTTTCCTGACATTTGTCTGTCCATTCAAAGTTAACGCCCTTGTGAAGCAGATCAGTCAGGGGCTTAGCAATCTTGGAAAAGTTCTCGACAAATCGACGGCAATAGCTTGCAAGGCCGAGAAAAGTTCTCACTTGCTTGACGTTCTTCGGAGGAGTCCAGTCAAGAATAGCCTGAACCCGCTCCGGGTTAACAGCAATTCCATCCTTGGAAATCACATGACCAAGGTAGGTTACTTCAGAAAGCCAGAATTCACATTTGGAGTATTTGGCATACAACTGGTGTTCTCGGAGCCTTTCTAGAACAAGACGGAGGTGTTCAGCATGTTCTTCTTTATTCCTTGAATAGACCAGAATATCATCTAGATATACCATGACGAACTTGTCGAGGTAATCCATGAAGATGTAATTCATCAGACGGGAGAATGTGGCTGGAGCATTTGTTAAGCCAAATGACATGACAGTGTACTCATAAGAGCCATAGCAAGTAACAAATGCAGTCTTTGGAATATACTCTTCGCGAACACGAATCTCATGGTATCCCAATCTCAAATCAAGCTTAGAGAATACTGAGGAACCGGCAAGTTGATCATACAGATAGTTGATTCTGGGAAGCGGATACTTGTTCTGGATTGTGGCTTGGTTAATGGGTCGATAATCCTGAACCAATCGGTTAGTTCCATCCTTCTTCTTAACGAAGAGTGAAGGTGCTCCCCAAGCAGAGGAACTGGGGCGGATGAAAACCTTCTTAAGTGACTTGTCGATTTCTTCCTTAAGCTCGAGAAGGTGGTGCGGAGGCATTTTATAAGGACGCTTCGCAATAGGGGTTGTGCCTGGTTTCAAGTCGATGACAAACTCGACAGCTCTAGCAGGGGGTATTCCTGGAAGTTCTTCTGGAAAGACATCTTGAAAATCACGAACAACTGGAACGTTCTCGATGCCTTCAAGAGGTGAAGCATTCAGAACATATATTTGAGTCTCGGCATTCTGAACCGTTTGGGCTGAGTATTTGACTGTCTGGCCAGAAGGATGGGTAAGTTGGACTTTCTTAGCGGCACAGTCAATCAAAGCATTATGGGCGGTCAACCAGTCCATACCGAGAATGATGTCTATGTCGGAAGGTCCAAGGGCAATAAGGGAAGCAGAGAACATCAACCCTTCAATTCTGATCTGATTGTTATGACTTACCATTTTGGTTTGCCACCTGGAACGGGGAGTGATGATTTCTAAAGGAGTGGGTAATGAGCTCATAGCTAACCCATGCAATTGTGCAAATTGTTGGGACACGAAAGAATGTGATGCACCTGAATCAAACAGAACAGAAGCTGGCACTGAATTCACAGAGAGTGTCCCCAGCACGATAGTCGGTTCCTTCTGAGCCTTTTCAGCATTGACGTGATTGGCATGGCCAAGTACAACAGCAGACGGTATGATGTTACGGTTTCTGAATCGACGGTTTCGACAACTCTTCTTATGACCAACAGGAGGACAAGATGCATTCTGATCATTTTGGGATGGAGCCACAACATTGGACTATCCACCCTGAATCGTTAGCCGTCTCAGCGGCGGAGGCAGACGAGGTGCAACATAAGACAGCCTGGGCGTTGGAGCAGGTTGATGATGTACATTGTGCGGAATCCACACTCGATGTTTCTGAACAGGCTGACCCGAGGATGAGCCAACATCACGAGTGCGCTTGAGCGACTCCTGGTACTTAGTGAGAGTAGTTTCAACTTAGAAAGATTGGCTAACAAGCGTTGCGAAGTCTGTGCAATCATGGACAGCAAGTGCAAGGTTTATATCAGTACGCAGTCCTTCACGGAATTTCTCCTGCTTGCATGCGTCAGTGCAGACGTCATCTTCAGCATAGCGGGACAATTCAAGAAATTTCCTCTGATATTCATCCACAGTCATTTTACCCTGAGAGAGTTTGCGGAACTCCTGCTTCTTCTGGTCCATCAGACCTTGAGAAATGTACCGTGCATGAAAGGCTGACTGAAATTCCTGCCAAGTGGTTACAGTTTCAGCAAGCAACATACCCTTGTGGCTTTCCCACCATTGAGCAGCTGGGCCCTTCAGGTGGAATGTCGCAAAGGTGACGTAACTGTCAGGAGCAACATTAGCTGATTCCATCTCAAACAGAATGTCACGAAGCCAATCATCAGCATCCATAGGATTGGTGGAGTTGCGGAAAACAGACGGGTTGAGGCGCACAAATTCTTGCAGTGTTATTGGGGTAGGCTGTTGATGAGCATTCTGGTTTGGGAACTGAGCCAATATCCCGGTCATAACCTGACGGTTCAGTTCAAACTGCTGCATCATTGCGGCAATATAAGGTGAAGGTGGGGGATCGTCAGCCATCCTGCCAAATCAACAGGGGCAGTTTAGCAAGAAAAACTGCATGTGTATGAGGCCATTTATGATGTAACATGAGTAATGAACAAGAAGGGCATTAGATATATGATAGTAGTCGTTGAAGACATACCAATCCATGCACAGAGTTGGATTCAAACGGATAGTACGCGCTCGAGAACGCTCGCAGCTAGACAAACTAGGCGGCGCGCAGGCACGTGGTAAGGAAGCACACAACGAGACATAGCAAAGGCTACATCCACGTCGGAGAAAACTGCTGGGGCGAGGAATCTGCAAGTGACAACACAGGGTGCCCTCGATGAAAGGATCCTGCAAGCAGAACCTGGCCCACAATCTTGAAGGAAGGGGGAAAATTTCAGAACACCGGGTGGATGTGATCACGAGAACCTAATGTTGGAGTTAGTAAAATTTTAACCCGAAAGGAAGAGAGATCAGATCCCAGAGTATAGACGAGGAATAAAAGATCCTAATACCACCCAATTGGTGACGTGGGCCCGTAAGCCACACAGCCATGTTAGTAAAAGTTTTTCAATGACTAGACTCAACTTCGGCCAAGGAGTTGGAAAGGGGGTTCCTAGAGGCAGTCGACTCTGATACCAACTTGTGACGCCCCCGGCTCAATCATGCACTAATCATACACGCAAATGCACATGATCAAGCCAAAGGACCCATGGGAAGATATCACAACACAACTCTAAAACTTAAATAAAGTCATACAAGCTTTATATTACAAGCCAGGAGCCTCGAGGGCTCGAATACATAAGCTTGCGTACAAGCGTCAGCGGAAGCATTAAATATCTGAGTACAGATATAAAAGAAAGCACAGATAGGCCCTTAAAAGGCACAGGCCTCCTGCCTGGGACCCTCCGAGCCTACTCCTGGTCGTCCGCCAACTCATAGTAGTATCCACCCTCGGGGTGTAGTAGCGATCGTCGGTTGGGGCAGCTGTATCAGGGGCTCCGTCATTTGGTTGCATCTAAAGGATATGGGGGAAAAAGAAAGCAAAGCAACCGTGAGTACTCATCCGAAGTACTCAGCAAGCAAGGATCTACACTACATATGCAACATTATCAAAGGGAGGCTGTATATGTGGACTGGGCTGCGGAAATGCTAGAATAGAGAGAAGGCCTAGTCCTATCGAAGACTAGCATCTTCAGCGGTCTTGCAATATTAGAAGAGTGTAGATTAGTACATCATAAAGTAGTAGTATCATTACGTCTCAACCTCGGCCAGAGATCCTTCCTCGACTCCCTGCGAGAAAGCAATCCCAGAGCCATACTGTCATCATCCTCGGCCAGAGATCCCTTCTCGACTCCCTGCGAGAAGCAATCCCAGAGCCATAGTATCCAATTCTAGTTGTATCGATCGGGATACAACTCCGAGTTTCCGTTACCGAGGATTCGGCTATGCATAGATTAGTTCTTCCCTGCAGGGGTGCACCAACTTACCCACCACGCTCGCTTAACTCCGGTCGAACACACTTTTCCGGGTCATGCCCGGCCTCGGTCAAACGACACACCGCAGCCCTACCTAGAGGTCAGCAGAGAGGTCCCTGCCGGTCTACATCCTAAGCGCTCAGGGGTCTTGGGCCGTCGCCCTGTGCACTCCGGGTCGTTGCGAGCAGGGTGGGTACCAGCGCCAATGGCACGATCTGACCCGGCCACAATGCTGAACTGGATGTCTGACAAAGCTTTCGGCTGATACCATGATGCAGAGTACCCATATTTATTCCCGCGTGATGGTTAGTGCTATCGGGCCAAAGGCCCACTCAGATCAAATATCCAAATCGAAGTGTGTTGGTAGTGCGGTAACGAGCAGAGACTCACGATTGATGTGACCCCGTTGCCCCATGTCGAGGACTTGCGGCAAGGGCCAAGAATGCCCGGCCACGCCTCGTATTCATCACTTGGGCACCATCCAGGTCAACCCGTCTCCATATCACTCGCGGGTACCCCTCAGGGTCGACCCGCCTTCCAAGTAACAGTGTAAAGTCCAATTATCCATGTGTCCATAACATCAAGGGAATCCGAGGTATCACCCTCGTTGGATTCCTACTCGATGTATCCGTCAAGGTGAACTCGGAGGAATCACCCTCGATGGGTTCACACTTGAGGTGTCGCACGACAGCGTCGTTATTGGAAGTGGTGAAGGAGGAATCACCCTCGATGACCACGACCGAATAGCTACTCTACAGAGTTAACATCAGAAGTGTTACATGAGGTATCACCCTCGGCACTCGATAGTAACGCTGCAGTGTTGTTACAACTAAGAGGGGTGATGTGCGGTGCCGGGGCCTGGTTGACGAGTCTTCTGATAATCTAGCGGGGCAATCGGGACAAGTGGGGTCACTGATAGGTCTCTACCCAGCCTATACTACACAGTTTAGGACTAGCAGGTAAGGTTTCAATAGCAGGTTACAATAAACAGGCTATGCATCAGAATAGGTAAAGCAGTAGTAGCAACAATTCTAATGCAAGCATGAGAGAGAAAGAATAGGCGATATCGGTATGCTCAAGGGGGGGGGGGTTGCTTGCCTGGTTGCTCGGCGGCAAGGGCAAGGTCGTCAATGGTGGCGTCAGGCTCCTGAGCTGCGTCGGTCTCGGGGACGACGTCGGTGTCGGGGTCTACCGAGAGAGAAGAGGGGGAAGAAACAGTAAATATAAAGCAAACAAGAGCATGACATGACAATACGCAGAGCTAAGGGTGTTCTGACGCGGTGCTACACGATATAGGTGAAGAGGGAAAACATCCGGTAATGTTTTCCCGAAGTTCGGCATTTTCGGACAGAGGAAATGGAGGAGGACGGCTGCATGTTCGCTATGCTAGGGACGTGTGGCGGACGAACGGACGGCGTATTCGGATTCGTCTCGTCGTTCTGAGCAACTTTCATGTAGAAAGTTTTTCGATCTGAGCTACGGATTATTTACTATGATTTTCTAAAGTTTTAAACATTTTCTGAAATTTCTGGAAATGTTTTTAATTATTAAATCCGAGTTATCCAAAACAGTAGAAATATTTTTATACTCAGAGCCAGCTAGCCTATTAGAATGATAGGTGGGGTCTAGTGGCTGAGTCAGCATGCACAGTCAGCAAGTCAACAGTCAAAGTGTTGACTGGGGTCAAACATGAACAGTGCCAGTGGGGGCCCACATGTCATACTCGCAGATCCAGTTAATAGTTTTTATTTAAACTAAACCAAATTAGTTAGTGGCCAGGGGCCCAGTGTCAGTGTCACTGGGTCAGAGTTAATCGCGTCATTAGCGGCTAACGACGATGCCACGTCGGCAGCCGCCGGAGTTACGCCGGCGACGACCAAACCGACGGCGTACGTGCTCCGTGCGGTCGCTACAGGTGGCGGTTTGATGAGCCGTTGGGCTCTACGTCGAGCTGAATGAGCCGCGCATCCGATGGGGGTTGCGGGAGGCCGCGGGGTGGCCTGAGCTCGCCGGAAGCGAGCTCGAGGCGGTGGCCGGAGCCGTGGCTTCGTCGGCCTGGGCACTAGAGAGCGTGGAAAAGGGTGCGGGCGGTGGCGTTGGCTTGCTGTGAAGCTACAGAGCACGCAGAGGTGCTCGGGGGTGAGCTGCGGCTGCTGTAGCCATGGTGGCGACGAAGCACGGCGTCGGCGGGGCTACGGTACAGGCGAAGAGCGAGCGCGAGCTTGAATCTG
Organism: Thinopyrum elongatum; assembly: GCA_011799875.1. Taxonomy (NCBI): domain Eukaryota; kingdom Viridiplantae; phylum Streptophyta; class Magnoliopsida; order Poales; family Poaceae; genus Thinopyrum; species Thinopyrum elongatum. The sequence continues at coordinate 304,008,807 of CM022299.1, forward strand.
AGCGCGGGGAGAAGCGAGAAGGAGGCGAGGCAAACAGCGACGCGACGATGACCTCGAGGAGGTCGGGGAGGCTCTGGAGGCGGCGGATCGACGAGGGAGGCCGGCGGTGCAGGAGGTTGAAGACGAGCCCGTTCGCGTCTTCTCGGCGCTCCTCAGCTCGAGTACTTCACTGGAGATGGGGAGGGTGTCGAGGCGGACCGCGGGGACACACTGGTTCGACGGAGAATGGCCGGTGGCCGCGAGCTCAACGGAGCGCGCCCATGGCTGCGCTCGGTTTGTGGTGGAGAGCAAGGGAGGAAGGGAGAGAGAGAGGAGCCAGAGGGGTCAGGGGAGTGCGGAGCGGCGTCTTTAACCACCAGGCGGGCGCGGGGTTGCGCGGTGTCGAGCGAGGAGAAGGGGGGGGCGGGGCGCGGCGTGCGGTGCGGGCGACAGCGGCGCGCGGTGAACAAAGAGGTAGGGGACAAGCGAGGGGAGTGGGCTGGGCCGCGCGGGTGACTAGAGCCCAGCCACAGTGGGCTTTTTCCTTTTCTTATTTTTGTTTTTCTATTTTCTTTTTTCTTTTTTGTCCTTTGTTTTTATTTCAAATGACTTTTGCAAAATATGATACTTGCCAAAATAAATGCTATGCAATATTTACCACTGTTTTAAAATGGTTTGGAGGCAAATGAATTTTATTTGGATTTTAATTAAATGAAAATGGATTAAATATCTCTGTTTTGTTGCTGTTAGAGGCACATAATTAATTTAGTATATGTTGATTATAATTTTAGAATAGTCTCTGGATTATTTACAATTTTATGAACATTTTAATTTTCAAATTTGAACAACTTTTGTTTCCACTTTTAGTTTGAATTTCCATTTGAATTTGAATTTGAAAAGAGATATGATCCAAATGATGTTTAAGCACTGTTGATCATGATGACATGGCATTATCAAAAGGGGGATTACTGTGGCTAACCACTAGGGGTGTTATACCGGGGGCTGGGCTGGGGGCTTGGCGCGGGATCATCCATGCTGCCTCCCGCCAAGCTCATGCCCTCCGAAGGCCCCGACGCATCCACTTGCTTGGATCGCTTGGCCTGGTGGGCGAGGGTCTCTTCCTCATCTCTGCCAAAAACGACAAAGCAAGATTGGGTCAGCAAACCTACAAGTGCACGATGCCTCGACAAGAAGAGATGACATTTTCCTTACTCTGAATCGATGTGCATGGAGCCCAGCGCGAACTCCATAGGCAGTGGGGTCGCTCTGCCTCTCTTCAGGGTCGGAGGAGCGGTGCTTCCTAGCGGCTTCAAGCCTTTTGAGGAGGCGGGGGCTCCAGTGAGGATGAGCTGCGCGAAGGGCTCGAGCTTGATTCAGAGCTGGGGTCGACCCCTATGATGGCCCGTCGCTTGGTGGGAGGGGTCTTGGCCCCAGAAAGACGAGAAGAATGGCGGCGCACCACGTCTGGCCCATCGCCCTTAGAGATGGTCTTCTTCTCCCTCTTAGCGACGGGCATAGGGACAGGGGCCACGATTCCCCGACTAGGCCTCCTGCGGGGACGCTGCTCTAGGTCTGGTTCAGGGGCTTGAGGGTTCGCTGTGAGCCACTCCTTCTCAGGCTGCTCCACCTCCTCGGCCCCATCCTTTTCCTGGACTTCCGCTGCCGCAGCATACAAGGCTTCGATCCCGGCAGGCTCATCCCCGGCAGGATCACCCTCGGCAGGCTCGCCCCCAGAAGTTTCCTCCGTGGCATGCCCCTCGCTTCTGCCGTGAGAAGAGCCCTTATCTTCGGCCTCCTCCTCTTCCTCCTCCTCCACTCTTCTAGGCTTTGCCTTCCCGGCAGCCCGAAGCGCCTTGTCCTCCTCAATCCGCCTCTTGATGTACTCTGCTTCCACCGTGGAGGTGCGCTTGAACATGTTGCCCTCAACCCTGGAAGCCCTTTCTTCCAAATTGGAAACCCACTCGATCTCCTCGTCAAGCTCTGGTAGTTGCCAATTGTCTGCAACTCCGTAGGTGTTGCAGTCGGACATCCACTTCAAAATCTGGTCTAGGGCAGAATTGATATTCAGCGGGACGACCTTTGCCGGCATTTTGAATGGCCTGAGGCTGCCAAACAGTTGTTCGCACAGCCAGGCATGGTTGTAAACTATCAAGTTGTTGGTGAGGCCTGGGTACAGGCGCATCCTATCCCCTGCATCTCCGTACCGCCAGGCAAACCTATCCCTTTGCTGCAGCGGCGCAATGCAGCGTCAGAGGAAGTCACCCCCATCAGTTCGATGGTTAGCCCGGCAGCCTTGAGGCGAGCGATCCTATTCAAAGCCGGGCAAAGCCTATCGTCAGTAAGGCCTAGCTTCCCCCAATCCTTGCCGCGCACGACGCACTCCGTCCGCGCCCGGCAGTACTCTGGAGCATCTGCATCCTGAATCCAGCACCAATCTGCCCTCCATTCCTCCCATCTGCCGCGTTGCTGACCAGGAAGATAATCCCAAACATTCCTCACCACCCAGGGGATCCAGCTTATGTTTCCCGAGCGGAGATTCTTGTCCTCAACCCGCGGGATGAAAAAGTGCCTGAACAGATCCACGCCGGGGGCTACTTCGACGAAATTCTCGCATAGATGAGCAAAAATCGCCATGCACGCCATTGCATTTGGCATGAAATCCAAAAGGTGGAATCCGTACACCACTGTAACACCCCCGGTGATTAGCAACAGTAATCACTTTTGATAATGACATGTTAGCATGATCAACAGTGCATAATCATCATTAGCATCACATTGCATTTCAACTCCTAAGTCAAATTCAAAATTTAAATGAAAGTGGAATATGAAAGTTGTCCAACATAGGAGCTAAAATGTCAGATAAATAACAAATATTCCAGAGGCTATTCTAAAATTGAAACCAACATCATTGGAATTGGATAAGTGACTCGAACAACCTCAAACAGTGGATAAAGATAATATTTAATAACCATTTATTAAATCTGAAATAAATATGGAATTATGTTTTGTCCAAACTAGTTTTAGGTGTTAGGGAATGATGCACTGGTATTTATGAAATAGGTCACACTTTTTACAAAAGCCATTTGGGGCCTAAACATTTAACAGTAGAGAAAAGAGAACAAAGAAAAGGAAAAAAAAAGAAACAGAAAAGGAAAAAGGGATCCCCCCCACCAGACTGGGCCTCGGCCCAGCAAGCCACCGGGCCGCCAGGCCGGCCCAGCCGGCGCCTACATAGCCACCCCCCACCCGAAACCCTAGCCCTACCCCCGTCCCCAATCCCCCTCGCTTTCTCCCCCCCACCACCATCTGGATGGGATCTCCCGATCCGTCCGCCCGCGCTCGCCGACGCCGTCCGTCGCCGCTCCCCCTCGTCAGCCCCCACCTCCCGATCCAGATCGGGATCGGGAATCGCGGGAACGGCCCCGTCGCCGACGCCGCTCGCCGTCGCCGTGTGGACGAGCCCCGGAGTCCCGGCCCTCCCCGCCGGACTGACACCTCGTCTCCGTCGCCGTCGTCACACGTCGAGCACAGCCCGACCCCCCCCGCTTGCCACCGTCCCTACGAGCACGGTGAGGCCTAGGCTCTTCCCCCCTCTCTGCTCCCGACCTCGCCGCGCGGCACGGACGCTACCCTGTGCCCGCCGCGTCCAGCGCTAGCGGCTCGCCCGCGACCTCGAGCGCACACAGCTCGCCGCGGCCTGAATGCACATGCGCGCCGATCCAGAGAGTACCCACTGCCCTCGCCGCGCGACCTCCCGTCGATCCTCGCCGCCGAACCAGCCCACCAGCGCGACACCCGCGCTCCGCAGTACCCCCCTCACGGCCCCCGGCGGTATTCCAATACCGGTGCCGCCGCCACCACATACGCCGCGGGCCCCGCCCCGCGTGGCCTCGCGGCGCCGCGCCAGCCGATGCCCCGCGCCGCCCAGTCGGGTGCGCACCGCGGGCCAGCGCCCTCGGGCTGGCCCGTCGCCCCGACGTTAGGCCCCCCTGGGCCATGCCCAGTGGGGCGAACCCCCTGTGACGCTGACGAATGGGGCCACGGCCCAGAAACGATTTTAAGAAAATAAAAATAAATAAATAAAATAATTAATTAGTTAATTAATTAGTTATTAATCCTGATTAGGTTAATCTAATTAACTTTAGTGTTAATTAATCAGTAATTAAATTAATTAAACCAATTAACCTAAACAGCCTATGACAGGTGGGACCCACCCGTCAGGTGGCTGCGACGTCAGCATGATGTCATGCTGACGTCATCAATCACTGTTTCGGATAATGTTGAATTAAATAATAATTTAAATTTCAGAAATTAATAAAAAACTTTAGAAAATCATATCTTTAAACCGTATCTCCGATGAAATATTTATACATGAAACTTGCTCAAACGCGAAAACGAGCCGGATACGCCCTCCGTATTCCCGTCAGACAGCCCGCAGCTATAAGAACATTGAACTTTTAGACCGATTTCAGTAAATGAATAGTGCCCAACCTTAATTATAAAATCCAAATAAATTCCTAAATTAACTAAATCGTTAGTTAGGCAGTAGAACACACCGCATATCATTTAGGCATGTCATACAATTTGTTTGCATTATTGCCGTTGAATTTATTGTTTTCTCCCCTCCTCTCTCTCGATAGACGCGAGGACCGACGAAGCTGCACCAGTTACGACTACTCTACGACGAGCAGCCCGTTGAAGACCTCCCTCTCTTGCCAGAGCAACCAGGCAAGCCCCCCCCCCCCCCCCTTGAGCATTCCAGATATCGCCCATTCTATTCTCTGCTTGCATTAGATTTCGCTACTGTTAAGTATGCTCTATTCTGATGCATAGCCTGTGTTGACCTGTTCATTGCTATCATACCTATGCTGATAAAACTGTTAGTATAGGGTTGGTTAGACCCATCTGTGACCCCACCACCCTACTTTGTCGCCCCTGCTTGTTCATCAATGACTCGATCAACGTGATCGTCGATCAGAGACAAGACGCCTCACTTCACAACCCCCCCTTAGTTGTACGACTCTGCGTAGTACTATCGAGTGCCGAGGGTGATACCTCGTAACGCACTCCTGATGAAATACTCTGAGCATAGCTGTACGGTCGTGGTATCGAGGGTGATTCCTCCTTCTCATGTCCGATACGACTCTGTCGTGCAACCACCTCAGTGTGAACCTCGAGGGTGATACCTCTTACGTTCACCCTGATGATTATGACCACACGTTACTTGACCCTTTTTCAACAGGCGGGTCCCACCTGGTGGTGGTAACGTGGGGATCTATGATTTCGGGTGTGTGCCGGAAGGGCACTCGAGTGTGACATTGTGGCGGAGCATCAGAGACTTGATTGTCTCCGCTTGATACTAATTGAGCCTATTGGATTTGGGTGTGTGATTGAGTGGGTCGACGTGCCCTATACGCACTGCCACCACGCGGATAATGGTATGGGGCCCTCTGCGATGTACGTTTCGCCGAAAGCTTATCAGACGTCACGATTCACCGTGCGGGCTGATCGTCGGGATTGGGTGGATATTCACTGGCGAGTTCAGTGTCGCGCTGCACCCCGGCCAGCCACGCAACGCGCGGTGCCCAGGGCGATGGCCCGAGACCCCTGGGTGCATAGGTTAGTCCGGGTGCTGACCTCTCTGCTGAGCCTAGGTAGAGCGCTGCTTCGTGTTGATCTTCCAGGGACGGGCATATTACCCAGCAAGTATGTCCGGCCAGAGTTGATCGAGCGTGTTGGGTAACAGTAGTGCACCCCTGCAGGGATGAATCTTCTATCGATAGCCGGTCCTACGGTAAAGGGCGCTCAGTTTGTGTATCCCGATCTTACTATAAACTGGATACGTTGACTTAATTGAAGCTTCGGGATTACTTCTCGCGGGGAGTCGAGGAAGGATCTTTGAGCTGTACTTCAACATGTTTGTTATAATAAAATGCTATTCTACTCTCTTCTACTGCTGCAAGATGATGGCTTTGAGAAGATGTGATGTTTGAAGATGCTAGTCTTCGATAGGACTAGGCCTTCCTTTCTCTCTATTCTGGCATTTCTGCAGCCCAGTCCACATATACAGCCTTTTCTCCATTGATAATGTGCATATGTAGTATGAATCCTTGCTTGTGAGTATTCGGATGAGTACTCACGGTTGCTTTATTTTCTCTTTTCCCCCATATACCCCACCTTGATGATACACCAGACGATGGAGTCCAGGAGCCAGACGCCACCACCGGAGCCTACTACCAGGCGGGTCCAGAGGGCACGTACTACTGGATCGAGCCATCTGACCAGGAGTAGGATCGGAGGCTCCCAGGCAGGAGGCCAACGCCTTTCGATCTAGTGTCGCTGTTTGTGCTAGCCTTCTTAAGGCAGAACTTGTCTAACTATGTCTGTACCCAGATATTATTTGTATGACTGACTCATGTATTCGGATCTTCGGATCCCTGGTCTGTAATATTGTGGACCTCCGTTTATTTGTGTTTAGAGTTGTGTTGTGATATCTTCCCGTGAGTCCCTGGGTTTGATCGTACATGTTTGCGTGTATGATTAGTGTACGATTGAACCGGGGGCGTCACAACCACCATCATTGCCTCAAAGAAATCAGAGAAAGGAGGGCTGAGGCCGCAGATGAAATATGCGTAGAAAAATCGGTCTGAATTTGGCGGGTCCTCTTTCCCCTCCGCCAAAACCGTGGGAGCACCATGCCCTTTCGGGACTTCTCTCCCCCACATATACGAATACCTCATGGCCAGGGTGTTGCTATCCAAGCTCGACAGGAAGAACACTACATCTTCCCGCCGCTTCCTGTCCAGCTCCGCCGCCTTCTTCTTTTTCCCCTCCGCCGCGGTTTCCTTCATGGTGGCCGGCCGCTTACCCCTTCCGGCGGCTTTCTTCCCCATTCTTCGGGGCTGCGTGGAAGGTGGAAAGCTGGGTGGGAGATTGGAGGCGAATGCGGGCACAGGTGCGGTCGCTTGGCTTGAAGAGGAAGATGATGGAGGGGGAAACGGATGCGAATGAGCAGGGCCCCTTCGCGTTTTCCTCTTTTATGAGGAACGAACGTGGGGGGGGGGGGGCTCTTTGCTGCTTCCTCTCAGGAAGTTACCATTTTACATTAACTTCTATAGTCCCACGACCCCACGACCTGCAGTAATTGCGCGGAGTGGACGTTGAGGCGACTGGTCATCATAACAAACCGCTGCACGCGTAGCGTTCCTTCGACACGTGTTCGTGCACCGTTTGGGGCCTAACCCAACGTGCCCGGCGACACGTATGGCTCAGGCCCGGGGGTTTTAGTCGGGCTACACAAATAGGGGTGTATGTTTCCCCTGACTTGTGCACGAACAGTAGGCCTCTGACCCGGCAACACCAAGCATTCAAGACAGAACCAAGCCAGAGAGAGAGAGCTCTTTAAAGAATCAAAGGGCGGATCAAGAAGACCAAGACAAGCCAAGACAGCAAGATAACACTAAGGAGAAACCTTCCTTGCCGAGCAGGCGAGCCTGGTCAGGTCGAGGCCACCCCGAAGACAAGTCCCAAGACTTCCCCAACAAGGATTGCCGGGGCCACTGGCGGCCTACATCCCCGCCAAGGCTCCACCGCTCCACCGCATCGGAACGCAAGTCACCCATCGGTGCGGTGTCGAGCCCCCAAATAACTAAGTGGCTGTCATTTGGCACATGGCAGCCATTTAGGAGGAAGATACCTCTATATGACACCCGTCTAGAGGCGTGTCAAGCAGACAGATGGAAGATGACTAGAGTGGCGCGGCAGGCCTGCCGAGCCGCATCCACAGCGCGACACATGGCAGTGCATTTAATGCGCTTTGTCCTAACTGCCAGAGTTAGGTATGATAGCACTGTTAGCTATCTAATCGCTGGATAATTACCATTTTGCCATTGTGGTAACCCCTTAGCCTATAAAAGGAGGACCGTGGCAACCTTAGAAAGGATTCGGACCCTCGTGTACTCAGACGCGCGTAGCTGCTCTTCCCGAGGCGACCTTGCAGGCCTCAAGCGCCGCGCATTCTTCATGGTCTCTCCATCAATCCACCAAAGTAGGAGTAGGGTTTTACGCTTCTCAGCGGCCCGAACCTAGGTAAAAACCATGAGTGTCACCACTGTCGTGCTGTCCCACGGCCTTCGCTCTTTGTCCAACGCGTCCTCCTCCCTGCCGAACCACAAAGGGGCCGATGGCCTCATAGGTGGCCGTGTTCTACCACGACAGCCTGCAGTGCCCATCTTATGGTATATAAGGCCATTTGCCCTAGAAAAAGTAAAGAGAAGACTTTCAGGACGGAGCGCTGCCGTCTCGAGGCGGAACTTGGGCAGGAGCACTTTTGCTCTCCGGTGGAACGATTTCACCGGGGATACTTCCCTCCGGGAGGGGAAATCGAAGTCATTGTCATCACCAACAACCCTCCCATCGTAGGAGGGCCAATCTTCATCAACATCTTCAACATCACCATCTCATCTTAAAACCCTAGTTCATCTCTTGTGTTCAATCTTTGTATCAGAACCTCAGATTGGTACCTGTGGGTGACTAGTAGTGTTGATTACATCTCATAGTTGATGCTAGATGGTTTATTTTGTGGAAGATTATATGTTTAGATCTATTATGCAATTCAATACCCCACTGATCTTGAGCATGAATATGTTTTGTGAGTAGTTACTTTTGTTCTTGAGGACATGGGAGAAGTCTTGTCATAAGTAATCATGTAAATTTGGTATTCGTTTGATATTTTGATGATATGGATGTTGTGATTCCCTTAGTGGTGTTATGTGAACGTCGACTATATGACACTTCACCATCTTTGGTCCTAAGGGAATGCATTGTGGAGTAGTTATTAGATGATGGGTTTCTAGAGTGACAGAAGCTTAAACCCTAATTTATGTGCTATTCCGTAAGGGGCTAATTTGGATCCATATGTTTAATGCTATGGTTAGATTTATCTTAATTCTTCTTTCGTAGTTGCGAATGCTTGCGAGAGGGGTTAATCATAAGTGGGAGGCTTGTTCAAGTAAGAACAACACCCAAGCACCGGTCCACCCACATATCAAATTATCAAAGTAACGAACGCGAATCAAACAAACATGATGAAAGTGACTAGATGAAATTCCTGTGTGTCCTCAAGAATGCTTTGCTTATTGTAAGAGACCGTTCCGGCCTGTCGTTTGCTACAAATAGGATTGGGCTACCTTGCTGCACTTTTGTTACCGGTACTACTTATTGCTTGTTACAAATTATCTTGCTATCAAACTACCCGTTACCGATAATATCAGTGCTTGCAGAAAATACCTTGCTGAAAACCGCTTGTTATTTCCCTCTGCTCCTTGTTGGGTTCAACACTCTTACTTACCGAAAGGACTATGATTGATCCCCTATACTTGTGGGTCATCACGGACATGCCGGCTTCATCATCGTGGCGGCAGGGTGTGGCCTCGGCGGAGCCGGTGATGTCCTCCTCCTCATCGGTCTTGCCCCACACCTCGTCCGTTGCCTCGTCAAACTCCTTGTAGGTGGCCTCCAGTTTCGTCTGACGCTAGCGGTACCGCCAACGGGCGAGGCGGATCTCGCAGGCGGAGCGGTAGGACTCGAGCAGCGCCGTGTGCTTTGCCACATCCGCATCTGACATGGTTGCCCTACCGGCGTCGAGCTGCTCCTCCGCCTGCTGATGCTCCTGGAGGAGCTGGAGGTTGTAGGCCGCATCGGCATGCGCCTCCCGGAACTGCCCCTCTCGCTCGTTGCTACTTCTTGAGCTTGCGTTGGTTTTTCCCTTGAAGAGGAAAGGGTGATGCAGCAAAGTAGAGATAAGTATTTCCCTCAGTTAAGAACAAAGGTATTAATCCAGTAGGAGGAACACACAAGTCTCAAATAATTGCACCTACACAAATACTTGCACCCAACGCGATAAAGGGGTTGTCAATCCCTTCACGGTTACTTGCAAGGATGAGATCTGATAGTGATAGATATAAAAGATAAGTAAAAGTGCTAAATAAAATAAAAGTAAATAAATTGCAGCAAGGTATTTTTGTGTTTTTTATTTTATAGATCTGAAAATAATATGATAAAAGATAGACCCGGGGGCCATAGTTTTCACTAGAGGCTTCTCTCTTGAAAGAAAGCATACGGTGGCACTGGTACATCGAGCTGATATACAAACGGTTTTTAACCCCTTTCCGTGGCGGCATTTTAAACCATCGCCTTGCTAGTGTGGGCGATAGGTGGGGTCCTTCCCACATGACCCAGAAACCGTCGGGGATAGGGAGTAGGAATGCATACGTTTTCGAGAACAAAGCGTATGCGATGCCCGCTCCTATCCCAAACGCGATTCTTCACAACTATTTGGGATATATCTAATATCCCAAACGCTCCATCCTTGCTACTCGTGTGTGCTGGCATTACCATCGCAGTCGGTATTCTATGGTTCTACGTTTATGATGTGCGGCCCATCATAAACAGTTCACGATTATAGAACATGTATGATAAGCAGACAATCACACACATGCACTTTTCCCGAACCGTACGCGATAACCAATTAGGAAGATTAGCTAATCATCATACGAGTGTCGGATAGGATTACGAAATGTCAGACCATCGTAACAGTGTCGTAGAGGATAACTATCGCACACGCTATTCTGTGGTGCAACCTTTACGATGCGTACTGATTGCTTGTATCTGCATTGGTGTTTCCACGAAGAGGAGAGGATGATGTAGCACAGCAACGGTAAGTATTTCCCTCAGTTATGAAACCAAGGTATCAATCCAGTAGGAGGATCCACCAAACTATGTAAGGAGTACCTTCACACAAATACAAAAACTTGCAACCCAACGCGTAAGAGGGCTGTTAATCCCTCCTCAGTATTGAGATAGATTAAATTGTATGAGATTGGTTGAATAGATCTAACAAAAACACAAAATAAAATAAATAAAGAAAAAGTGCAGCAAGGTATTTTTGGATTTTTGGATTAATAGATCTGAAAACAATATGATAGGAAATAGACCCGGGGGCCGTAGATTTCACTAGAGGCTTCTCTCGAGAAAATTGCATACGGTGGGTAAACAAATTACTGCTGGGCAATTGATAGAAAAGCAAATAATTATGACGATATCCAAGTGTCGGGGTACACAAACAAGGGTGTTCTGTTTCCCCTGACTTGTGCACGGACAGAAAGCCTCTGCCCCGATAACCAGGGCCTGCCGGGGAAATAGCCACCTCAATGCAGTCGTGCCCATCAAGCACATTCAAGAGCTAACACAAAACCAAGCCAGAGAAGCCGCTCTTCGTGAGATCAAGGAGTGTATCAAGAAGTCCAAGCTAAGCATACAAATCAAGACCCCAAGAGGAGTGTCCCTTGCTGGCCAGGCGAGGCCGGCAAGGTCGATACCACAAGCAAGAGCAAAGGCAAACCCCCGCCAGCTGCGCCTTCGAGGCAACCGGAGGCCGAAGCACACACCCCTCCAAGATAGCCCGGCAAGCCCTGCCCCCGGCAGGTGCAGGCCAGCTACCATCGCTCCACCGCATCGCAACTCCAGTCACTTCTCGATGCAGTGTTGAGCCCTCCAGGTGATTAAGTGGCTCTCACTAAGCACGTGGCAGCTCAATGATAAACAGATCACACCCACTTGACACCCGTCCAAGAGCATGTCAAAATGATAAGCAGAAGATGGATAAGCGACGACATAACCTTGCCAGGGATGCACCCCCGCATGCCACCTAAGGTAGCATTTATGGCATTTTGTCCTAAGTGCCAGAGTTATGTATGATAGCACTGTTAGCTATCTAATCATGAGATAATGACCGTTTTGCCACTGTGGTTACCCCTTGAACTATAAAAGGAGGCCCAAGGCAACCTAGAGAGGGATTCGGACCCCCTCACACTTGTACGCGCGTAGTAGCTCTCCCTGAGGCCACCTTGCCGGGCTTGAGCACTGCATGCTATTGTGTTTCCTCCATCCAATCCACCAAAGAAGGAGTAGGGTTTTACGCTTCTCAGCGGCCCGAACCTGGTGTTGGTGTCAAAACCGGCAGATCTCGGGGTAGGGGGTCCCGAGCTGTGGATTCTTGGATCAATGGTAACAGGAACGAAGGAGACGATGAACACGGTGTTTTACCCAGGTTCGGGCCCTCTCTATGGAGGTAAAACCCTACGTCCTGCTCTTGTTTATATTGATGAAGTATCAAGGTACATAGTTGATCTACCTCGAGATCATATGTTGTGGTCTAAACCCTAGAGGTATGATGAGTAATGTCATAATCTATCTATCAACGAGCCTGGCCTCGGCTTATATAATGTACCGGAGGCCTAGGATAACAAGAGTCCTAGTCGGCTACGTCGGTGGAGAGGAGTCCTTGTCTTGATCATCAAGTCTTGTGGAATCTTCCTTGTATATGTCTTCGGCTGTCCGAACTGGCCCATTGGTGAACCGCCACAGGGGTCCTCGACCCAACCCACTGGTCGGGAGACGACATGGTGAGTACCCCCTAGTCCAGGACACCGTCAGTAGCCCCCTGAACCGGTCTTCAAATTGGGGACGATCCTCGGTTCTTCTGAACTGTTCTTCATCTTCGGTCGCCGGTCTTGAAAACTGGTTCAACAAATCTTCCCATCTCTGATCTTGAGGATCGCCGAGGTATATCCGAAGAGTTCATACATCGTTTATCCGAGGAGTCTTTTAAGTTATCGGCCTTTATCAATGCCTTGTAAGTTTTTTACGCCACACCTGGGGTTTGAAGTGCTTCCCGTGCGACGGCGCCCTCTTGCGTCCGAGCTCTAATGCCAAACTAAATCCGAGGCGTCTTTTCACAGCCGAGCTCCAACACTATTCGGCATTCAAGGTATCCTCTTGCGCCCGAGCTCCAATGCCGAACTGAATCCGAGGTGTCTTTTCACAGCCGAGCTCCAACACTATCCGGCATTCAAGGTATCCTCTTGCGTCCGAGCTCCAACACCGAACTGAATCCGAGGCGTGTTTTCACAGCCGAGCTCCAACACTATTCGGCATTCAAGGTATCCTCTTGCGTCCGAGCTCCAACGCCGAACTAAATCTGAGGTATCATAGATTACCTTGGCCTCTGAAAATTTGAATGAGTTCATTCAAGCTTAAATGCCGGAGTAATCTTCTATGGAACGAGCCATTCGAATCCGAGCTTTATGTCGAACGGCTTCCGAGTTCCAACGCCGGACTGCATCCGAGTTCTAACGATGGTCAGCATCCGAGGTGTCATAACTACCTCGGTCTTCAAAAGATTGAACGAATTCAGCCGAACTTAATGCTGGAAATGCCCTCTATGGAGCCAGCCACTGGCGCCCGAGCTTTATGCCGGACTGCTTCCGAGGTGGTGCACCACCCTGACTGCGGGCTGATTTTTTGTGAATATTTTCAATTGGTGCAATTTATTCTCTGCCGAGATATATAGCCAGTAGCCCTCAAGGTGTGTGTCGGTCTAAAACCCGAGATGCACCTGAAGGATGGCATAAAACTGGTGATCCCAGTAGCCCCTGAGACTCAGGTCAATTCACAAAATCGGCATGAGGATCAACTCCTAGCTCTGTAGCATACTTAGGAATAGAAATGTGGTGTGCATATTCCTCAAGACTCAGGTTGGGTGCAGCCGACCAACCTGAGGATCATAATCTCCTCGGGAACTATTTCGTACTTTGTAAACTATCTGCATTGAATCATCGATGCAGTAGCCCCCGAGCCAATGGTCGGGTGGCAACACCAGATCAGGGGATCGATGTGCCCCTTTAATATTTGTAAATGAGAAGCGCGAAGCCCAGTAGCCCCTGAGCCTTAATGTGGGCACGGGTGGCCGAATTAAGGATCAATGTCCGGAGTATATCACAATTTATGTGTAGTGATTCTATGTATCCAAGTACTTTACATCACTAATGCTCAGATCCGCATTGTACAAAACTTTGTTGACCGACCATCGGCTTCAACCTCTTCGGCCAGCAGCCGAAGAGTGTTTGTCCTACTTTATAAAGCCTTTATAAGGGCAAAGATTTACGACAAACAAGGCAATCCGGCCATACGGTTTTATAAACAAAGGTACGCAGAGAGATATGTTATAAAACATCTTCTGGGAAAAATAGTTCCATTACAGGTTCCTTTTCCCAGGCTGTCATGTTGATCATGATCATGAAACCTCAACTCCGATCAATGTGGGAGGAAAATATTGAGGATTTAGTTGGGAGAAAGTTCCCGAACTCTGTGGTCCATAATGAACCAAAATTTTCACTTCCATCGTTGCTGACCAATTATATTCTTTAAGATGGCTAGCTTTCGGCTTCACCCAGTCTGAGGTACTAATCCGGACGACCCGGTAGTAACAATCACAGAGGTGCTCCCTTTACCGCCTAGCCGAACAATCAGGAACGTAGGGGTAAGCACAGGAGCCAGGCAACCCAGCTTGGCCAAAATCTTAAGTCAAATTGATGCATATTTATAGCTTTATAACGATAATTACGGAAGGCAGCGCTTGTATACTGAATACAAACACTGATGATATATGTTTATTTTGACTCCGTTGCGACCGTTTATCAGTTGAAAGTGGCCCATCGTCGGCTTCTACCCCTTTGTAGATACTATGCAGGGTGTTTCTGCAGTAACAAGACAACCCTTAGCCGACGTCTCGGTGCCCGAAGGCGGCTGTGTTAGCGGAAACAAGGCAATCAGATATGCGGGCTTTATAACTTTCACTTAGTCATAGGAGCTTTAAACTGGGGAAGCTGGCTACGAGCCCCCGGTTTGTGTTCGGCACCGACCGAAGTCTAGCCATTAACACTTCGGCCAATATTATGAAAGGCCCATCGTTTAACACGGGGTAGTCGGTATCGATCTATAGTGTGACACCGTCATCTGATCGCTGACCAGTTTATGTCCATTGTGATAGTCAGTTTTCGGCTTTCTCCACTGAGGTGCTTAACCATTCGAGCTGGAAGCACAATCGCAGTGGTTCTCCCTTTGCACACCTAGCCGAATAAAGCAGAACATAGGAGGCAAGCACAGGAGCCGGGCAACCCAACTATTGACCGAAGACACAATTTGAAACTGATGCATATATAGCAATATCCGAGAATGTTTTTGCCGAATCTCTAAAGGTGTTCGGCGTTGCACTGCGAGACTTATGCTGGAAACATACAAATAGGTTAAAGTGCAATAGGCTTGGAAAACCAAAAAACTTCAGTAAAAACTTTACGTCCGAACTAAATCAAGTTTTTGGTGCCAATCCGAACATTGGTCTTAAAATTAGTTTGTGCTTCCGTCGTATTTTAACTTGACACATCCGATCTCAAGACTTCAAGCGGGTCAGCCTTCGGCTTCAACCTCCTATCCCGAAGGCGGAGTGCTTCTCAGGCCAGTTTAGCGAACTAAACTCGAGCGGCTTTAGAGAGAAGCCAGGCTATCCGGCTATTGACCACACACTAGAGTCGAGAAAGGAGTAGTGGAAAAAGACTTTGCAACGACTAAGAAGAAAACACATTTATTATAAGACGGCTCATATTAATTTAAGAGCCCCCAAGTGACTTGGGTAAAAGAATTTTATGTATAATGATTGTATGTACCGAAGTACTTATATAATATCTGCGTTCGCCCGAACTTTGAACGCGTCTTAACCGACCGTCGGCTTCTCCCTCTTCGGCCAAAGGCCAAAAAGTGTTATCTACTTCGCCTACTGAGAATATAGGCGGTGTTTCGGATAACCAGGCAATCAGGCCATGAGGCTGTAACAGACAAAGCGCGCCCAGGGAACTTATGCTATATTACTTATGTAACATAAGAAGCATCTTCAAAGAAAATAGTGCCCCCAACGGTACCTTTCTTTGGTCGCTCATGATTACTATGAGACTTGTGCAATAGATTTGTGTACGCGTGAGTTCCGTTGTGTGCCGACCATAGTTGAAAACAGTAAGAGCGCTAGCTTTCGGCTTCACCCAGTCTGAGGTACGAGTTCGGATGACCCGACCGTACAATCGCAGAGGTGCTCCCTTTACTCCCTAGTCGAACAATCGGGAACGTAGGGGTAAGCACAGGAGCCAGGCAACCCAGCTTTGCGGAACACTTAAGTCAACATGATGCATATTTTGGCATAATACACGAACAAGGAATGGTGCGATACATTAATAATCATATGCAAGAAGAATGGCTTCACAAAGGAAGCCCCCAAGTAAACGGGGTATTTGAATTTGTTTGTAACAAACAAGGTTTTGACGAAGAAAGTTTTTCGCAAATGACTTTTTGCCAAAAAAGTATAATGCTTGGTCGAACCGAACAAAATTTAAAACTGAAAGTTTTTTAGCATGAAAGCGACTTAGCTGGTTAATGTGCTCGGTGTGACGTGGGCCGAGCTTGTAGTGGCTCAAGGTCCCAACCCCCAAGCCGGTCTTGACGTACCCGAGCGAAGAGCTCGGCTTGATGAAGTGGCGACGCCGTACGGTCGATGCGGCGAGGCGAAGCCCCCAAGCCCAGCCGAGGTGAAAAAACCCTCATGACCGAGGTGACGAAGAGCTCGGCAGAAAAAAGAAGTGTTTAACAATCAACGTTTGAACGAACAACTTTTTGTTTAACACAAATATAATGTTTGGTTGAACCGAACAAGAAATAAAATAATAAAAAAAAATTTAAAGAAAAAAACTGAGCACGGAGGCAACTTAGCTGGTTAATGTGCTCGGTATTGTTGACGGGGTCCGAGCTCGTGGCGGGACAAAGACGTAGTCCGCAGCCTAGCCAAGGTCACAACCCCCAAGCTCAAGGTGACCAAGCGAGGAGTTCGGCTTGATGAGGTGGCGATGCCGCACGATCGATGTGACGAGGCTAAGCCCCCGGTCCAGCTAACGTGACGAAGCGGGTTGGCTGGTGACGCCGAAGTCACCGGAATAGGTTGATGAAGAGATGGCGGAGCCCCCGGTCTAGCCGAGGTGACGGGGCAGGTCGGTAGTATGACATTTGCATCCCCATGCCAGCCGAGGTGTCGAAGCAGGTCGGCGTGGTGGACATCGGCTTGGTCAGCCGGATTAGTATTTGGGATTTCTTCGGAATCGTCCTCCCGTACGAGTCCGGCCAGGGTTGACTCCTGATGTTCGGACGCCGAAGTCGCATCCGGGATTGAAGCTGGATATGGGATAAGAGAGGCGAGTCCGGCCGGAATTGACTCCCGATCTTCGGACGCAGAGGTCACATCCAGGCTTGAAGAAGCAATAGTGCGGTGATGCCGTCGCGGGCCGGATCTTGTGACGCGGTTGATGCCCGCTTGATGAAGTGACCATGCAGTGATGCCGGTGTGCCCGTTCCGTATAATTCGTGGGGCGACAATGTTGGTGATGATTTATCCTTCACGATGCCGAACTGTTGTTCGGCTTGCCGAGATAATGATCCGAAGAGGTTGAGTTCGGCTCGATGAAGCGACGACCCATCTGGCGCAAGTCGGCAGCCGTGCAGCAACATTGTCAGGCTGGTTTGACACCGGCGCAACGGTGAAGGTTACCTCCGAAAAGGAGCAAAATTTGTGAGCATGTGTTCGGAAACAAAACACAATACCCTAGAAAGAGATTCCTCCAAAAAGGTTGTCCAATATCCCGTTCATGAAGAAAGATAAACTCGGGTCGGATTCATATTCGCGCAGAAAACAGATCAGAAAATCGATGCGCTAATCGAAGGTTTCCCGGAGTTTGAACGGTCGGATTGAGCTGAAATTTTGAGGGGTGGTAGATACAGGAATTCCGCAGCCGATTAATGGTTGGATCTTCTAAAGGACATTCGAGCTAGACGCTGGACTCAACGCCCTAAACTCGTCTAGATTCCCGTCCAGATTCGATAGGGGTCCGGTATATCGTAGATCGCCGGAGATTCCTCCATCAGAGTACGACGAAATTTTACAGGGTTGTTATATACATAATTCCGCACTATGCCACCAAAGCAATCGTCAAAACGACACTCGAGGAAGCGGCGACAGCGAATACGAATCCGCTGTATAGAAAAATAGCACGGTCGTCCGAGGACAATGTTGAAGTTGAGCCCCCAAGCTATATAGATGATTCCTCCACGATCTTGATAGAGATCGGAGTTGATGTTGATGAATGCCCTCGTCCGATCATGACGATCTGAGGCGGAGCGCAGTCCTCGGTCGAGCCAAGGTGACCAGTCGAGCCGGCGATGAATATGCCGACGTCGCAGTTGATCTGCAAGCGATCCATCGATCCATTGCCGATCACACAGCGGAACTCTCAATGAAAGCACCATTGTCGGTGTCAAAACCGACAGATCTCGGGGTAGGGGGTCCCGAGCTGTGGATTCTTGGATCAATGGTAACAGGAACGAAGGAGACGATGAACACGGTGTTTTACCCAGGTTCGGGCCCTCTCTATGGAGGTAAAACCCTACGTCCTGCTCTTGTTTATATTGATGAAGTATCAAGGTACAGAGTTGATCTACCTCGAGATCATATGTTGTGGTCTAAACCCTAGAGGTATGATGAGTAATGTCATAATCTATCTATCAACGAGCCTGGCCACGGCTTATATAATGTACCGGAGGCCTAGGATAACAAGAGTCCTAGTCGGCTACGTCGGTGGAGAGGAGTCCTTGTCTTGATCATCAAGTCTTGTGGAATCTTCCTTGTATATGTCTTCGGCTGTCCGAACTGGCCCGTTGGTGAACCGCCACAGGGGTCCTCGGCCCAACCCACTGGTCGGGAGACGACATGGTGAGTACCCCCTAGTCTAGGACACCGTCACCTGGGTAAAAAGGACCAGAGCCCCATCATCGTGCTGCCTCATGGCTTCTGCTCTTTGTGCAACATGATCTCCCCCTTGCTGAACCACAAGGGGCTCATGGCCCCATAGGTGATCGTGTCTATCCAAAACATCTTTGGCGCGCCAGGTAGGGGGAATCGCTTGCGCAAACCAGAAGTTGCGAACAGCGCATCGATCTTCATCGTCACCTTCTTCGTCCATGGCTTCAAAGAAAAAGGAGCGATGCTGCTCCCTAGCCTCGTCCTTTCTAGACTCTATCGCTCGCCTCCGCCGCGGCGACGCCAATGGAGAGAGCGAGGGACGACGGCGCTACGGTGGGCGTGGCTAGCACGGATAACGTGGCCACCATGCCACCCGCAGCCAGAAGGAGAGGTGGGACAAGCAGCGACACCGCCTTTCTTGCGGCCCTCTGTCGAGCATGCCTAGTCCCAAAAGGTGCTGCTCGGTCTGGCAAACAAGAGAACGGTGCACACTTGGCCCCCCCTCTTCATGCTTGCTCGCCAATGATTGGTTTGTGCTGGGACGATGCCGCCAATGTCGATGAGCCCGCGTGGAGCTTGGTCCTACATTTGTCCCGCCAAGGGTAAATCATGAGCAGAATGCTGGTGCAAATCCGTTGGTTGGCACCCCCGGCAAGCGAACCGCGGTAAGGCCCCGTGCGCCGATGTGTCCTTCACACCATTCGTTGAGGGATCATTGGAAGTAAAGGAAAAGGAGGGAGGGGTCAGTGCTTCTATTTTTCCATGATGTTTCATTATTTGCAAATGTTTACGTTGACCCCTTAGCCCTTGCCGGGGTTGGGCACGTCACTAATGGACTGCCTAGTTCCTCCATTTTGCCCCTTTCCGGTTTTCCCTCTTTTCAGGGCAAAAACGGATATATGTGCGTGATTTCGCCAGGAGACACAAGGAGGAAGAACGACCACACGTGGAGGAGGAAGGTGCTACGCGTAATCAAATATGCCCCCCGATAGGAGGGAAGCATAAATAAAAGCTAAGTGGACATGCTTGTAAATTCTTCTCAGAACTCGCACATGCACATCCCTCGGACAATCAAGGTTTTGTATGGCAAGTCCTCTGAACGATGGAACCTTACCGTCTCTATTTGCGCCCTTGCTTTGTTTCGAGCCTACTCAACAAGGCAGGTGGCAGCATCGGGGGCGAATGAGGAAAAACCCACCGGTAGCATGTCCTTGCCAGTAGAATGCTAAGGACCCGCTCCTCAAAGCAATCACGACAGCATGCTGTGGGCGGGCAACCAAAATGCATAAAGAAACTAGCCATATGAATATCAGTTGAGAAATGAAGGGGATGGCATACACATACACATAAACATGTGTTCATCAAGCATTAAAACAAAAATAGTGCAGAACTTAATACGAGATACATATTGTGTCTTAGTACAGGACAGCACGACAACAAGAATGGCTTAAGGCTGGGTGCGGTGACCTCCTTGAACTCTTGGAATGGAGAGTACCATATCAGTAAGGGGGCAGCTTTCTCTGCAGCAGCAGAGGTGTTAGCACCTGGCGGCAGTTTCTTGAAGCCATCGGAGAGGTCAAGATTTGGGTGGAAGAAGGCGAGGTTGCTTAAGACCAGGAGAAGAGCGTCGCGAGCAAGCTTCCGGGATTCATCAACAAAGCAGGCGGCCCTGTCGTCTTCGTACATCCTCAATCCTTCGATCAGGCCTTCGAAGAAGAGCGTCAGCTTCACGCTTGGAACCTCATGGCGACCAACAGAGAAAGCCCAACTTTTCATGTCCATTTTTGCAATCTGGGCAGTGAGGCACTCGGCAATGTCCACCATGCTCTTGATCGAGAGATCGCGCTGCTGAATTTGGTTTTTCAGCTTGTCTTCCGCGTCTTTCTGGAGAGTTCTCACCTTGGACAGGTCCGTCATCAGCACCTTCTCACGGCAACTGGCAGATTCGAGATCCTTCTCCAGAGAAGCAAGCCTGGCTTTCATGTTGGAGATAGTGCCGTTGGCAGTGTCAAGATCCTGGCTCTTGGAGGAAAGCTGCGATTGCGCCTCCGTCAGGACGGTCTCTACTTTCTGCGCATCCTCTTTGAGGGCCGTGATCTCCTTGTCACTCCCGGCGAGGTCTTATGCCAGCTTGCTCAGTTGATTTTCAAGACTGGTCTTGGCGGCAGAGGCGGCAGCTAGCTCATCAGTAACCTTCTTCAGTTGGGCTGTGGATTCGAGGGTGAGCGCGCTAAGAGTGGCCTTGTGGCTGTCCTCCAAGTCTTTGGTGCGCTGCTGAACAAGGGCCTCCAGTTCTTCGTCCTTGCCGTGAAGAGTGGCTTCGAGGTTTGTCGGTGCAACAAACCCGGGGTCTGTTGCCCAGACCGTGCACAAGCCCAAGATCAAGGTTGCAACGTCCAAGACAAAGCCAAGGTAAAAGAGATAAGCTCTTTGACAAATCAAAGGGCAAGCTGAGAAGACCAAGTCAATCCAAGAAGCAAGACACCGCTAAGGGAAAACCTCCCTTGCCGGGCAGGAGAGCCTGGCGAGGTCAAGGTTGCCCCGGAAGCGAGCCTTAGGATCGCCCCGGCAGGCCTGCCGAGGCATACGAAGGCAAAATGCCCCGCCAAGGCTTCACCGGCCCACCTCACGATGACGCAAGTCACCGATCGGTGTGGTGTCAAGCCCCGAGATGACTAAGTGGCTGCCTTTCACCACATGGTAGCCATTTCCTACAGGAATCACCTCCAGATGACACCCGTCCTGCGACGTGTCATGCAGACAGGAGAGAAGGTGGCCAAAAGGCCCGGCAAGGCGTGCCGGGCAGGCCATGACACTGAGCGGCACATTTAATGCGTACTACTCTGTCTGCAGAGGAGAGATGATAGCACTGTTCGCTATCTAATCAGTACACAATGACTGATTTGCCACTGTGGTGACCCCTTAATCTATAAAAGGAGGCCCATGGCAACCATAGAAAGGATTCAGACCCCTGTACACCCATACGCGCGTAGCTGCTCTCGCCCCAAGGCAACCCTGCCGGGCAAGAGCGCCGCGTTTCCACCACCATCCACCATCAATCCACCAAAGCAGGAGTAGGGTTTTACGCCTCGCGGCGGCTCGAACCTTGGTCAAAACTGCCCGTGTGATCTCTGTCGTCCTATGCTGCACTCCACCGCTCTTTGTGCAATGCGCTCAGTCCCCCTGCCGAACCAAAAGGGGCCCTTGGCTCCATAGGTGGCCATGGTTTCCCACGACATCTTTCGTGTGCCAGGTAGGGGGCTGCGCTTGCGCGAACCCAAGAAGTGTACGAAGCACGTCATCTTCACCGCCATCTTCTTCGTCAACGGCTCCATCGTCCATGGCGCCCAAGAAGAAGCCCGGCGCCGCAGCTCATCCATCCACCTCGAAGGCCCCGCCACACGCGCCCGCTGATGCCGCGGGGGCTACGGGGACACCTTGAAGTGCGGGCGCCACGGGGGACGTGGTCGACGCGGGCGGCGTCGTTACCACCTCCCCTGTGGCCGAAGCAGGAGCAGGAGGCACCGGAGAAGGACAGAACCAACTACATTCCAGCGGCCACGTCCCATGAGGTACGGGAGGAGATATCATTCCATCTGCACCTCCTCGTCCGGCCGAGGGGCATAGCCGCAGCGGGGGTACTCGCTTTGGGGGGAATCACAACTCCCCGACCGCTCCCGCCACGGGAGCGGCTGTAGAACATGCGCCACCCCCGGAACGAGCCGACCCAGCCGCTGTGCCGAACGAAGCCGCTGGCCCTCAAGTGCCTCCACCTCGTCCACACGCCATCCAGGCGGCTGTCTCACGACGACGAGAGCACGACGCAACCGCTACCGGCACCGTCAGGAGCCGGGCGACGTTACGATCTTCATCGACATCCATGCCGAGCACCGCTTCGGAGGCCATGGCGCGAGCCCAGCTACTGTTGAAATTTCTGCCAGCAGCCGATCAGATGGATGAGTGGAGAGCCACCATTCAGAGTCTGATTGGCTTCGCCGAGGTGGGAGGATCGCGGCGGGCCGGCCAGCCACGGCCTCCCTAGGCGGCGGCAACGGCCAATGCTGCTGGCCGTGCGGATGGGGCCACTACTACGGTGCAGTCCCCTCCGCGGCAGCCACCGTGGGAGCCGCGCGACCAAGAACCCGATGACGTCTCGATGGCTTCGTCTGACCCTCGAGCGCGTCAAGGCCCACGGCGAGTCCTAGAGGACAGGCGTAGGGAAGGCGCGCGTGTCGACACCGAGCGACACCGCGATGCCCACCGCCAGTCCGACAAGCGTGATGGACCCAACGTCGATGAGCCCGCACTCGCTGACGGCGGGTACCTACCTTTGGAGGCTGGGTGCCTTGCCTTCACCCGCGAGCTGCGGCACGTCCGTTGGCCGTCCACTCACACATTCAAGCCAGAGATACCAGAGAAGTATGATGGAAGACTGAACCTGGCAGAGTTCTTGAGCATCTACACCATCGCTGTTCAAGCTGCCGGGGGAAGAGATGAGAAGGTATTCGCCAACTACTTCCCTTTGGCACTCAAGCCAAATGTGAGGGCTTGGCTGATGCACCTACCGGAGAACTCCATTTCGACCTGGGCTGATCTGTGCCATGAGTTCGTTGGCGCCTTCACGGGCGTCCATCAAGAACCAGGGCGGCTCAGCGACTTGCAGCTCCTCCCGTAGAAGGAAGGCGAGAGCCTGCGAAAATACATGCAGAGATTCAGCAGAGTCCACAGGATTATTTCGGGCATCCACCCGGCAGCTGTGATAGCTGCATTCTAGTCCAACATGCGCAATCGTCGGATACGTTCCAAGATGAACGTTCAATTGCCCAAGACTATGAAGGATCTTTACACCCTGGTGGATAAGTGCGCTCGAATTGAGGAAGGGAGGAAGCTCCCCGGAGAGGAGGATGGTGTCGACATCGATTCACAAGATGATGACGAGGCCACCAGTTAAAAGAAGAAGAACAAGAAGCGCAACAAAAGGCGCAAGGATAAGGCAGTGATGACCGTTGAGGGATCGGACCTGCCTAGTACCGGCAAGAAAGTCAAGGCTGAGATACCCGGCAAGGAGGTTGCCGCGTGCACTGACTGCCGGGAAGCCGCGGCTGCCGAGAAGGCTGGGAAAGGCGATGGGCCGTATTGCAAGATCCATCGGACCAAGGGCCACAATCTCCAAGAGTGTCATCAGGTTGAGCAGCTTGTCAAGAAGCAGAGGGCTGAATATGAGAAGCGAGATAAAGAGAAAGGTCAGAATGGCGCTGGCGGAAAGGGCCAGGGTGGCAGAGCAAGCCGCCCCGGCAAGGCTCCTCAGAATCAAAGGAAACCCGCCAGAGGCCGTGAGAAGGGGGATTGCAACGATGAGAGTGATGGAGAAGATGAGGAGGAGACCAGCGAGCAGGAATTCCAGAAAGCCACTGACGCCCTATGAATTGACGAGGGTGCATCTTTGCACTCCTCTCACTGCCAACTTAAACGGTGGGCGCGTGAAGTCAATGCGGTGGAGCCAGCGGCAGACTCTCGAAGGCCGCTCAAGTGGTCCCGCATGCCCATCGTCTTTGACGAAGATGACCACCCTGACCGCACCACCGCGGTAGGGTGCTTGCCGTTGTTGGTATCACCAACAATCCGCAACCTCAGAGTCACAAAGATGTTGGTTGACGGCGGGGCTGGGTTGAATCTGATTTCTTCAAAGGTCATCAGCAAACTCCAGATAGTAGACGAAGAGCTCAAAGTTACTGGTACATTTCAAGGGATCAACCCCGGTAGGAGTCGTCCTAAGCGGAAAATCACGTTACCAATGACATTTGGGGGAGAGTTGAACTACCGGACTGAGAAGATCGTGTTTGATGTGGTTGACCTCCCCATGCCATACAATGGAATCCTTGGTCACCCAGCTTTGGCCAAGTTCATGGCAGCATCCCACTATGCATACAACACCTTGAAGATGCCAGGGCCGGTGGGCGTCATTTCCATTCCATCAGACGAGAAGGACGCAATTATTTGCGTGGACAAGATGTACCAGGATGTAGTCGCGGCAGAGGCCACTCAAGCTACAATCCCCGCCAAGGAAAGTGATGGAAAGAAGGAGGATAACAGGAACGCCGGCAAGGGATCCGGGAAGCGTACCTCTTCGGGGTATGCTGCGCCTGTTGATGACTTGCCGGAGAGTTCCAATAGCAAGAGATGCAAGGCCTCTGCACCCCCTATGAAACAGGTCCCGGCAGGGCAGGCTGGCGCCGATGGTACTTTCACCATCAGCGCCACCCTCGATGACAAATAGGAAAGCGCGCTCGTTGCCTTCCTGCGGGCGAATGCTGATGTGTTTGCCTGGCAACCATCTGACATCCCCGGTGTTCCCAGGAAGGTAATCAAGCACCACCTTGCTGTCTGCCAACATGCCCGACCCGTCAAGTAGAAGATCCGGAAGCAAGCTTTGGAGCGGCAACAGTTTATTGCTGAGGGGATCAAGAAACTTGAGGCAGCTGGTCTGGTTAGAGGAGTGTTACATCCAACGTGGTTAGCAAATCTAGTGGTGGTACGCAAGGCCAATGGGAAATGGAGGTTGTGCATAGATTTTATGGATCTGAACAAGGCATGCCCGAAGGACCCATTCCCCTTGTCGCACATCGACCAGATTGTGGATTCCACCTTCGGGTGTGACCTGCTTTCCTTCCTGGATGCCTACTCTGGATATCATCAGATCTTCATGTCCAAGGAAGACGAAGAGAAGACCGCGTTCATCACCCCATGTGGCACAGACTGCTTCGTGCGGATGCCTTTCGGGTTGAAAAGCGCCGGGTCTACTTTCGCAAGAGCAGTTCAGATTGGTTTTGAGTCACAGTTGCATAGGAACATTGAGGCCCACATGGACGATATTGTGGCCAAGACCAAGGATAGATCAACCCTCATCCAGGATTTGGAAGAGACGTTTGCTAATCTGCGCAAGATCAACTTGAAGCTAAATCCGGAGAAGTGTGTGTTTGGCGTTCCTTCCGGCAAGCTACTTGGCTTATTTGTGTCCCACCAAGGGATAGAGGCCAACCCCGACAAGATCAAGGGTATCGAGCAAATTCAAGCACCCAAGACAGTCAAGGATGTGAGGCGTTTGACTGGATGTGTTGCCGCGCTCAGCAGGTTCATTTCCAAGTCTGCCGAGCGTGCCTTGCCATTCTTCAAGGTTTTGAAAAAGGCAGGGCCCCATGGAGTGGACCCCCGAAGCAGACGCCGCACTACAAGATTTGAAGGCCTACCTTTCCTCTGTGCCCACTTTGGTTGCTCCAAAACCTCAAGAGCCGTTGCTGTTATATTTGGCGGCAACTAATCAGGTGGTTAGCATAGCGCTGGTGGCGCAGAGGGAAGTGGATGAAGCAGCAGACGCAGCAGGTGTCCCTTCCGGGGAGGAAAGCGAACACACCCCGATAGGGTCAGGTGCAGATCAAGGTAGAGAAGAGCAGAACGGTGGAAGCAGTTCTCTGGTCACGGCAAAGAAGAAAGTGGTGCAATGCCCAATATACTTCGTTAGCTCCCTATTGTAGGGGGCTGGATCTAGGTACTCTGGCGTGCAAAAATTGATCTTTGGCCTTATCATGGCCTCAAGGAAACTGCGCCACTACTTCCAAGCCCATGAGATCACAGTTGTCATCCGTATCCCTTTGCAACGGATACTCCGAAACCCTGAGGCTACTGGCAGGATAGTGGAGTGGGCTTTGGAGTTATCCAGCTTTGGTTTGAAGTTTGAGAGCACATCAACCATTCAGAGCAGAGCATTGGCAGAGTTTATTGCAGAATGGACGCCAACTCCTGATGAAGAGGTATTGGAGACAGTTATCCCCAGCAAGGAAGCACCCCAAGAATGGATCATGTATTTCGATGGTGCCTTCTCCCTACAAGGTGCAGGGGCTGGCGTGCTTCTCGTTGCTCCCACCGGAGAGCACCTGAAGTACGTCGTCCAGATGCATTTTGCCCGGGAGGAAGCTACCAACAATACAGCAGAGTATGAAGGCCTCCTTGCCGGGCTCAGGATTGCAATAGAACTAGGGATCAAGAAGTTGATCATTCATGGAGATTCACAACTTGTGGTGAGACAAGTCAACAAGGTTTACCAAAGTCCATTGATGGAGGCATACATTGAGGAAGTGAGAAAGTTGGAGGAGCGCTTTGACGGATTGCAAACAGAGCACGTACCCCGTGCGGAAAACAGCATCGCTGATCATCTGTCAAAGTGCGCTGCACAGAAGCTCACTATGGAACCAGGAACTTTTGTTCTCCATCTAACTCAGCTCTCCGTATCCCTGGCAACAATGTCCAAAAAGAGGAGGAAACTTGACTCCGGCAATCCTCTCCTGGTAGAACCCCTAGAGGATCCCGGCAGAAAGCTTGTCGGGCACAACTCCCCTTCGATCGCTGAGTTGCATCCTCCCACCAGGCCACCGGTCCCCGCGGTCAAGGATTACACTCTCACGAATGAGGAGGTGCCGTTAGTCCTCGTTGCCGAGCCACAGGCTCCGCCTTGGGCACGGCACATAGTCCATTTCCTCCAAACTAGAGAACTTCCCGAAGAGCAAGAAGAAGCTGAAAGAGTAGCCCGGAGGGCTAGTATGTATCAGTTCGTTGATGACACGCTATACAGAAGGAGGCCCAACGGTGTGAAATTGAAGTGCATTTGCCGGGAAGGAGGAAAGGAACTGCTGGCGGAGATACACAATGGTATGTGCGGCTCCCACATTGGATCAAGGGCGTTGGTTGGGAAAGCTTTCCAGCAAGGATTCTACTAGCCCACCGCCCTCCAAGATGGGGTCGAGCTTGTCACCAAGTGTGAAGCCTGCCAGTTCCATTCCAAGAAATCCACCTGCCTGCCCATGCTCTTCAGACAATCCCTTTGTCATGGCCGTTTTCAGTCTGGGGGCTCGATATCCTCGGCCCTTTCCCCCGTGCTGCCGGGGGCTTTGAATTCTTGTTCATTGCAATTGACAAGTTTACAAAGTGGCCGGCAGTAGAGCCCGTGAGAAAGGTGACTGCTCAGTCAGCTATCAACTTCTTGAAAGGATTGGTGTGCCGCTTCAGAGTTCCTGCCCGGATCATCACTAACAATGGCACCCAGTTCACGAGTCGCGCCTTCATGCAATACGTTCATGCCGTCGGAAGCAAAATCTCGTTTGCCTCTGTGGCCCATCCAAGGAGCAACGGGCAAGCTGAGAGGGCGAACCCTGAAGTGTTGTGAGGACTCAAGATGAGAACTTTCGATAGGCTGCAGAAGTGTGGCAGGTGGTGGATCGATGAGCTGCCGGTGGTTCTTTGGTCCCACAGAACGACACCAAATCGAGCTACCGGGCAGACTCCCTTCTCCCTAGTCTATGGGGCAGAAGCAGTTATCCCCACGGAATTCATTTACGGGTCGCCTCGAGTGCTTGCCTACGATGAAGTAGCGCAAGATCAGCACTGGCGTGACAACACTGTGCTACTCGAGGAGAACCGTCTCTGGGCTGCTACGCGTGCCGCACACTATCAGCAGGCCCTGCGTCGCTATCACAGCCGCAGGGTCCCTGCCCGGTGTTTTGAGGAAGGCGACCTTGTCCTTAGGCGTGTTCAGTCCGCCAAGGGTGCAAACAAGTTGACGCCAAAGTGGGAAGGCCCTTACCGGGTAGTACGAGTCACCAGACCTGGCGCAGTCCATCTAGAGACCGGAGATGGCATTCAGTTGCAAAACTCATGGAACATTGAGCATCTCTGCAAGTTCTACCCGTAAGGCGCGGCTGTAGGGCCCTGCCCGGCAGCCACCCTTTTTTACGGGCCTTGCCTTTATTGCATGTAACCCCTTGTACAAAGTCAGGCGCAGACCCTGAGCAACAGAGAAATAAATGAAGCACTGGGGGGCTCCCGACAGATTACATGCATGCATAAGCATATCATGAGCATTGCATGTTCATGTAGATAAGATTGCATGAGGCATCATTTTCTTCTGCTTCATACTGCAGGCTCCTACTGTGGATTCGGTCCCCAAAAAGGAGAAGAGAAGACAAGCCTACATCGCGATCCCCGGCAAGCCCAAACAGATAAGTTCTCTCTCTTATCCATACGAGTTCTGTAAGTAAAGCTTGCGCATAGGAAAACCTCGCCGCTTTCAAGACTTAGGTGCTCCCGTCCCTTGACTCGAACGTTGGTTCGGTCAGGGAGGTTGTAGTGGCCTTTGGCGAGGAAGTTGGTGGGGGGCTGGTCCCTCTTCATGATTTGTGCCCGGCAGGCCCAGCCCCGCGGCAGCAACTAGAGGGTACCGGCAGGATAGCCTACCGGGGAAAAACTTGTTTACTTGAGCGTAAAGAGGCCTTCTCCCTCTACCTGGACATGTTCCATGCACAAGTGCCCGGCGAGGTTTATCTTTTTCATTAATATGCTGATTAACAAGTACAGACCTTACAGAACACAAACATGGATAAAAGAGATTACATAATTTGAACTAAAGTTTGGCAAGTGCCTACATATTTTAGATTGAAAAAAGATAAGTGCCCCATGTTGCACTTTCTTACCCCTCTCCTTCTAGGCACAGCAGCAGGAGGAGAAGAGGGAAAAAGGAGCGCCTGGGCAAAAGCCCAGCCCGGCCTCTGCGGGTCTCCTGACGAAGAGCCTGGCGAGAGCGGGAGGGCACAGGCGAAGGTGATGGTGAAGAGATCAGCGGAGACGACCCGTCAACCGCCACCACCAGGGCCAGCAGGATGCGGCAGGGCGAACAAAGCTGCAGCCCGCGAGGAAGCCTGCCGGGGTCCAGCTGGAAGGCTGCTGGAGGAGCCAGGAGCGCCACCCCCACCCCTGCATCCAGCTCCCCGGCAAATCAGCTTGCCGGGGAGTAGATGCAGGTGCAGATGACGGTGCCACCTCCTGATGATGACGGTGCTGCTGGTGCTCAGCCGGAGTCAGAGTCGTCGCCCTCCCGGCTGACGCTGTCGTCATCACCGTCACTGTCCTCCTCGTCGCTATCGCTCAAGGAGGAGCTTTCATCGTCAGTCGAGCTCTCCGCGCAGCACCATAAACGAGCACCCGAGCTCCCAAAAACCTTGATGGAAAGGAAATCGGCCTCCATTAACTTGAACTGGAGGACATGCCCTTCCGACAGGCTATGGGCGTGAGCAAAGGTATTCCAGCCACGACGGAGATACATAACATGAGGGGCGGGGAAATCCACATCCACCCGTATGCTGCCATTCCCGCAGCCCCTCATGTGTAGTCTTAACGCACGCGGCTGATCGAGCTCCATCACCCTTGCGAATGGGATGGGGAGACGGAGGCGGCCGCGCGGGGGCTTATACAGCCTGATGACGAACTCCAGAGGCTGGTCTCCAACGTGGCCTTCCATCGGGGGAGGGGCGGCCGGCGGGGGCGCAATCAGAGCACCACCTCGTCCCCCTCGGCCCCATGCGCCATGATGGCCTCGACCTCGTCCTCTCCCACCTCCCCTCGTCGCGGGCTTCGTCCCCGCGTCTTCGGAGGGAGGAGGGAGACGCTATCGAGCAGAAGTTCTCGTCGCCACTTGGGGAGGACCGGACCCCCGACCTCTCACCATGACGGACGTGGGCAGCTGCAGAAATGAAGAAGGAAGGAGGTGTGGAAGGACTTCTCACACCACAGCCCCTCTTCTTATAGGCGGGCGTGGCAGGGGGTGGATTTTCTTCGTGGAGGTGGCCGCCCCGCTCGGCCAGTCTGGCTCCTCCTCGCCATCAACGGCTCAAAGAATCAAGGCCGACCCCCTGCGCCAATCCACGACCCCTAGCTTTCTGCCATGGCACTCATTCCCGCTCCCTCTGCATCCGCCACCAACCCTGTGCAATGCATGCTATACACGTGGCAGAAACACCTGGAGCAGGGGAGGATAGTGGGGTGGCAGTTACCACCCCATGAACAAGGAACGTGGATAACTCCACACGTCATGGCCCATTATCTCCACTACTGCTGTTGGTGTTACGCGACGGGCGGAAGAACCGGAAACTGATCCGAGCTCGGATTAATGAAAAGCAAAGAAGATCTCAAAGGGCGAGCGACTATTTCCCCCTCGCCTGTGCACAAGTTAGGGCCTACCCCGACGACGCCCGGTGGCTCGTTCGGGCCAGGCCCGGGGGCTCCTGTCGGTGCAACAAACCCGGGGTCTGTTGCACAGACCATGCACAGGCCCAAGATCAAGGTTGGAACGTCCAAGACAAGGCCAAGGTAAAAGAGATAAGCTCTTTGACAAATCAAAGGGCAAGCTGAGAAGACTAGGTCAAGCCAAGAAGCAAGACACCGCTAAGGGAAAAGCTCCCTTGCCGGGAAGGAGAGCCTGGCGAGGTCAAGGTTGCCCCGGAAGCGAGCCTCAGGATCGCCCCGGCAGGCCTGCCAGGGCATATGAAGGCAAAACGCCCCGCCAAGGCTTCAGCGCCCCACTTCACGATGACGCAAGTCACCGATCAGTGCGGTGTCAAGCCCCGAGATGACTAAGTGGCTGCCTTTCGCCACATGGCAGCCATTTCCTACAGGAATCACCTCCAGATGACACCCGTCCTGCGACGTGTCATGCAGACAGGAGAGAAGGTGGCCAAGCAGCCCGGCAAGGCATGCCGGGCAGGCCATGATGTGACACTGAGCAGCACATTTAATGCATACTGCTCTGTCTGCAGAGGAGAGATGATAGCACCGTTTGCTATCTAATCAGTACACAATGATTGATTTGCCACTGTGGTGACCCCTTAATCTATAAAAGGAGGCCCATGGCAACCATAGAAAGGATTCGGACCCCTGTACACCCATACGCGCGTAGCTGCTCTTGCCCCGAGGCAACCCTGGCGGGCAAGAGCACCGCGTTTCCACCACCATCCACCATCAATCCACCAAAGCAGGAGTAGAGTTTTACGCCTCGCGGTGGCCCGAACCTGGGTAAAAACTGCACGTGTGATCTCTGCCGTGCTACGCTGCGCTCCTCCACTCTTTGTGCAATGCGCTCAGTCCCCCTACCGAACCAAAAGGGGCCCTTGGCCCCATAGGTGGTCGTGGTTTCCCACGACAAGGTTCCCTTCCCAAGCAGAGATGTCCTTCTCCTTGGTGTTGAGAAGCGCTTCGCGCTCCGCCAAGCGGACCACCCGGGCAGTGATATCCTCCTTGGCCATGGTCAGCACCTCCTCTTGCCGCATGATGGAATGGGACTGCTTCCTGTACCACTCTCAGTTCATTGCCTTTGTCCGCCAGCTTCTTGTCCATAAGGTCGACGGAGTCACGCTGCTCTTTGACTGCCCGCCACTTGAGATTGTATCTCTGCTGCACATCTTTGAACCCTGCCGCCATGGATTCCAGGAAGGCTAAATCCTTGGCGCTATCAGCAGAATCGCCAGCTTCTTCAACTCTCTGGGACATTAGCGCCAGTATGCGTCTGATTTCATCATCAAAATTTGCGCCTGCTGAGGCAGATGATCCAGAAGTTGCAGGTCCAGGTTGGGCAAGGATTAGCGCCAGCTTGCTTGGGGAAGGTTGCGGGGCTGCAGCCAAGGGATAGTTCATGGGGAGAGGGGCCATGGATTGAAGAGGAGCCTTCTCCTCGATGACTGTGCCAAAGCCAGAGGTACTGCCGGGGGAGAAAACCACATCCTCCTGCCGCCGCCTCTCCAGCACCTCTGCTTTCATCTTCCTCTCCTCAGCAGTGGGGTCCGCAGCGGAGGCCGCTTGCTTCCCCTTCGTGGCCCTCGCCTTTCGCCCCATCTCTTGAGCTCACGGGAGAAGCGAGAGATCTGACGAAGTTCTCAGGGGAGGTTAATGGCGGCAAAGGCAGTTTTTTTGCTTGAGGAAGAAGATGAAGGGAGAGGGAACAGACGCGAATGAGTAGCGCCCCCCCCCCCCCTCCGCGTTGTCATTTTATTGGGAAACCGCGCGGGGGCTGGCTCTTCGCTATCTCTTTCAAGGAAATGCCGTTTTTACAGGCGCATTACTCTCTAACGGCTACTGTTCCAGGACCCCACGACCTGCGGTAATTACGTGGAGTGGATGTGGGATTGACAGATCATGATGACCATAACTGCATGGGCAGCATCCCTTCGACACGTGTCTGTGCACTATTTGGGGCCTAACCCAATGATGCCCAGCGACACATTTGGCTCAGGCCCGGGGGCTTCTGTCGGGGTACACAAACAAGGGTGTTCTGTTTCCCCTGGCTTGTGCACGGACAGAAAGCCTCCGCCCCGATGACCAGGGCCTGCCGGGGAAATAGCTACCTCAATGCAGTCGGGCCCATCAAACACATTCAAGAGCTAACACAAAACCAAGCCAAAGAAGCCGCTCTTCGTGAGATCAAGGAGCGTATCAAGAAGACCAAGATAAGCATACAAATCAAGACCCCAAGAGGAGTGTCCCTTGCTGGCCAGGCGAGGCCGGCAAGGTCGATACCACAAGAAAGAGCAAAGGTAAACCCCCGCTAGCTGCGCCTTCGGGGCAACCAGAGGCCGAAGCGCACACCCCTCCAAGATAGCCCGGCAAGCCCTGCCCCCGGCAGGCGCAGGCCAGCTACCACCGCTCCACCGCATCGCAACTCCAGTCACTTGTCGATGCGGTGTCGAGCCCTCCAGGCGATTAAGTGGCTCTCACTAAGCACGTGGAAGCTCAATGATAAATAGATCACACCCACTTGACACCCGTCCAAGAGCGTGTCAAAATGATAAGCAGAAGATGGATAAGCGGCAACATAAGCTTGCCGGGGATGCACCCCCGCACGCCACCTAAGGTAGCATTTATGGCATTTTGTCCTAAGTGCCAGAGTTAGGTATGATAGCACTGTTAGCTATCTAATCATGAGATAATGATTGTTTTGCCACTGTGGTTACCCCTTGAGCTATAAAAGGAGGCCCAAGGCAACCAAGAGAGGGATTCGAACCCCCTCACACTTGTATGCGCATAGAAGCTCTCCCCGAGGCCACCTTGCCAGGCTTGAGCACTGCGTGCTGTCGTGTTTCCTCCATCCAATCCACTAAAGCAGGAGTAGGGTTTTACGCTTCTCAGCGGCCCGAACCTGCGTAAAAAGGACCAGAGCCCCGTCGTCATGCTACCTCATCACTTTTGCTCTTTCTGCAACGTGATCTCCCCCTTCCCGAACCACAAGGGGCTCATGGCCCCATAGGTGATCGTGTCCATCCACGCCACCAAGGCAATGATCATGCATATAGGCATCACGTCCAAGATTAGTAGACCGACTCCTGCCTGCCTCTACTACTATTACTCCACACATCGACCGCTATCCAGCATGCATCTAGTGTATTAAGTGCATGGAAAAACGGAGTAATGCAATAAGAACGATGTCATGATGTAGACAAGATCTATTCATGTAGGAATAGACCCCATCTTTTTATCCTTAATGGCAACGATACATGCGTTTCATGTCTCTTTCTGTCACTGAGATTGAGCACCGCAAGATCGAACCCATCACAAAGCACCTCTTCCCATGGCAAGAAAAATCAATCTAGTTGGCCAAACCAAACCAAAGTTTCGAAGAAGAAATACGAGGCTATAACAATCATGCATATAAGAGTTCAACAAAGAATCAAATAATATTCATAGATAGATCTGATCATAAACTCACAATTCATCAGATCCCAACAAACACACCGCAAAAAAGGAATTACATCAAATAGATCTCCAGGAACATCGAGGAGAATATTGTAATGAAGATCAAAATGAGAGAATAAGCCATCTAGCTACTGCCTACGGACCCGTAGGTCTGTGGTAAACTACTCAAGCATTATCGGAGGGGCAAGGGTGATGATGAAAAACCCCTCCGTGATCGTTGACCCCTCCGGCAAGGTGCCGGAAAAGGCCTCTAGATCGGATCTCGTGGTTCTGGAACTTGCGGCGGTGGAAACTCTGATCTCTCGACTCCCCTAGGGTTTCTGGATATTAGAGTATTTATAGAGCTGAGAGGCGATGGAGGAGCCTCCCGTGGGCCCCACTACCCACCAGGGCGTGCCAGGGGCCTCTAGCGTGCCCTGGTGCCTAGTGGGCCCCACGGGCTTCCTCTGGTGCAACTCTTGGGCCTCCTGGGTGTATTCTGGGCAGAAAAAAATCTCCAAAAAGTTTCGCTGCATTTGGACTTCATTTGATATGGATATTTTGTGAAGTAAAAAACAAGCAAAAAATAGCAACTGGCACTGGGCACTATGTCAATAGGTTAGTCCCAAAAAATGATATAAAGTTGCTATAAAATGAATATAAAACATCCAAGATTGATAATATAACAGCATGGAACAATAAAAAGTTATAGATACGTTGGAGACGTATCAGCATCCCCAAGCTTAATTCCTGCTCATCCTCGAGTAGGTAAATGATAAAAACAGAATTTTTGATGTGGAATGCTACCTAACATGTTCATCACATATTCTTTTCTTTTGTAGCATGGATATTTGGACTTTTAGATGATTCAAAGCAATAATCTATATTTGACATGAGGACATCAATACTCAAGCATATCAATAAGCAACCATGTCTTTCAAAATATCAACACTAAAGAAAGCTATCCCTAGCCAATTATGCTCAATCATTGATCCATTCATGAAACACACTCAAATATTAAATATACCCAATGCACAAGTACGATAATAGTGTTCCCTAGTTGGTGCTTTATAAGAGAAGATGGAGACTCAATAAAAAAATTGCATAAAGTAAATAGATAGGCCCTTCGTAGAGGGAAGAAAAGATTTGTAGAAGTGCCAGAGCTCAAAGCTTAAATTTAGAGATAAAATTATTTTGAGAGGCATGCTTTTCCCGTCAACGAAAATGACCGAGAATTCCCAATACTTTCCATGCTAGATAAATCATAGGCGGTTCCCAAACAGAAAATAAAGTTTATTCCTTTTTCCACCATTCACAATCCATGGCTAGCCGTATCCACAGGTGCCTTCCATACCAACACTTTCCAAAAATTTATTATTGAACAACATAAATAAAAAATTCATTTCAGGACTGGGCATCCCTATTACCTTGCCACACTCTCGTGCAATGACAAGTGAATAAACACTCATCTTGAGAATAAAATATCTAGCATGGAAAATATTGGCCACCCCCTGCCGCTTCATGAGCGGTACAGGCACACAAAAAGGAAATTCATTTTGAAAATTAGAGTTGGCACATACAAATTTACTTGGAACGTCATGGAAATACTGCATATAGGTAGGTATGGTGGACTCATTTGGCATAACTTTTTTTAAGGAGTTTGGATGTACAAGTAGTATTCCCACTTAGTACAAATGGAGACTAGCAAATAGATTGAGAAGCGACCAACCAAGAAACAAAAACGATCATAAAAGAGCATTAAACATAACTAACACCGAATAATGCACCACAAGTAGGATGTAACTTCATTGCATAACTATTGACTTTCATGCTTGCATAGGGAATCACAAACCTTAACACCAATATTCTTAATAAAGCATAATTACTCACCAACATGACTCATATATTACTATCATCATATCTCAAAACTATTACAAGGAATCAAGTTTTTAACATACAATGATCTTCATGAAAGTTTTTATTATATCCCTCTTAAATATCTATCACTTTGGGACTAATTTCATATATTACCGTTGCTACTAACAAAGCTCTCAAACAAATCTAAGTGAAGAACGAGAGCAAATATTTCTTCAAAATAATTTTCATCTCTCAAAATAATATAAGTCAAGCTTGAGAGGATATTTCTTTAAAATTTTACTAACTCTCAAAATAATCTAAGTGAAGCACGAGAGCATATTTCTTCAAAATTAAAGCACCACCATGCTCGAAAAGATATAAGTGAAGCACTAGATCAATTCCATAGCTCAATTTTTTTTAAGTGAAGCACATAGAGCAATTCTAATAAATCATAGCATCATTTTGGCTCTCTCAAATAGGTGTGTCCAGCAAGGATAATTGTGACAAACTAAAAAGCAAAACAAGCAAAGACTCATATAATACAAGACGCTCCAAGCAAAACTCATGATATGTGGCGAATAAAAATATAGCTCCAAGTAAAATTACCGATGGTCGTTAGAAGAAAGAGGGGATGATTTCTGGGGCATCCCCAAGCTTAGTTGCTTGGCTCTCCTTGAATATTACCTTGGGGTTCCATGTGCATCCCCAAGCTTAGGCTCTTTTCACTCCTTATTCCTTCATCCATCGTGATCTCACCCAAAACTTGAAAACTTCAATCACACAAAACTTAACAAAAACCTTTATGAGATCCGTTAGTATAGGAAAACCAATCTTTGCTTAAGTACTATTGCAAACCCATTCATATTTTGTTATTGCATTATACCTAATGTATTCTAACTTTACCATGGCTAAAACCCCCCGGTATAGTCCATAGATTCATCAAAATAAGCATACAATGCAACGAAAACAGAATCTGTCAAAAAACAGAACAGTCTGTAAAGACTTGAATTTTACTCATACTTCTGTAACTCCAAAAATTCTGAAACATTAGGACAACAGAGTAAATTCATATGTCAATCTTGTGTCAAAAATTCAGAGTTTTTCGTCGCTCCAGTGATGTTCAACAATTCTGCTACTAGATGTAAAAGTTTCTGTTTTCCAACGAGATCAAATCAACTATCACCCAAGCCATCCTAAAGGCATTACTTGGCACAAACACTAATTAAAACATAAAAAACACAAGCATAACAGAGGCATAATTGTGCAAACACACAAGAACATAAGGAAAAAGAGAAAAATAAATTTTATTCATTGGGTTGCCTCCCAACAAGTGCTTTTCTTTAAAGCCTTTTAGTTAGGCGTTGATAATTTTAATGATGCTCACATGAAAGACAAAAATTGAAGAACAAAGAGAGCATCATAAAACATGTGACAAACACATTTAAGTCTAACATACTTCCTATGCATAGGAATTCGATAAGCAAACAATTTATCAAGACAATAATTATCTAGCATATGCAAAGGAGAGGAATAAAACATTCACAATCTCAACATAATGAGAGGTAAATTGGTAACATGAAAATTTCTACACCCATATTTTCCTCTCTCATAATAATTACATGTAGGATCATAATCAAATTCAACAATATAACTATCACATAAAATATTCTCTTCACGATCCACATGCATACAAAGTTGACACTCTTCC
This sequence comes from Thinopyrum elongatum, assembly GCA_011799875.1. Lineage (NCBI taxonomy): Eukaryota > Viridiplantae > Streptophyta > Magnoliopsida > Poales > Poaceae > Thinopyrum > Thinopyrum elongatum. The sequence goes on from CM022299.1 coordinate 304,046,624, forward strand.
AAAATAGTGGGATTATCATCAAATAAAGTCATGACCTCTCCAAACCCACTTTCATCAAAAATTTGATAAGACTGAACACTCTCCAAATATGTCGGGTTATTATTACCTAGAGTTGACACTCTTCCAAACCAACTTTCAATATTATTGCAAACACTATTAACTATATCATATTCATCATGAGGCTTAAATAAATTTTCAAGATCATAAGAAGAATCACCCCAATCATGATCATTACAATAAGTAGTGGACATAGCAGCAAGCTTGGGGTTTTGCATATTATTAACACAATTGACATTAATAGAATTTATAATAACATCATTGCAATCATGCTTTTCATTCAAGGAGCTATCGTGAATCACTTTGTAAATTTCTTCTTTTAACACTTCATCTCAATTTTCATATTCACGAATCTCAAGAAAAACTTCATAAAGATAATCTAGTGAACTCAATTCACTAGCAATTGGTGCATCATAATTGGATCTTTTAAAAAGATTAGCAAGTGGATGAGGATCCATATCAATAGATTTTTAGCAAGCAAATAGAAGGCACATGGCAACACAAGCGAAGAAAGCAAACAAGCAAAAAGGCAAACGAAAAAAAGGCAAATATTTTTGTGTTTTTCTGAAAACGTTATAGAAGTGGGGGAGATGAAAATGAGAGGCAAATGGAAAATAAAGTAAATTACAAGGAGATGAGATTTGTGATTGGGTACTTGATAGATCTGGACATGATCCTCCCCGGCAACGGCGCCAGAAATTCTTCCTGATTGCTTGTATCTGCGTTGGTATTTCCACGAAGAGGAGAGGATGACGCAGCACAACAACGGTAAGTTTTTCCCTCAGTTATGAAACCAAGGTATCAATCTAGTAGGAGGATCCACCAAACAATGTAAGCAGTACCTTCACACAAATAACAAAAACTTGCAACCCAATGCGTAAGAGGGGTTGTCAATCCCTCCTCGGTATTGAGATAGATTAAATTGTATGAGATTGGTTGAATAGATCTAACAAAAACACAAAATAAAATAAATAAAGAAAAACTGCAGCAAGGTATTTTTGGATTAATAGATCTGAAAACAATATGATAGGAAATAGAACCGGGGGCCGTAGATTTCACTAGAGGCTTCTCTCAAGAAAATAGCATACGGTGGGTAAACAAATTACTGTTGGGCAATTGATAGAAAAGCAAATAATTATGACGATATCCAAGGCAATGATCATGTATATAGGCATCACGTCCAAAATTAGTAGACCGAGTCCTGCCTGCATCTACTACTATTACTCCACACATCGGCCGCTATCCAGCATGCATCTAGTGTATTAAGTGCATGAAAAAACGGAGTAATGCAATAAGAACGATGACATGATGTAGACAAGATCTATTCATGTAGGAATAGACCCCCATCTTTTTATCCTTAATGGCAACGATACATGCGTGTCATGTCTCTTTCTGTCACTAAGATTGAGCACCGCAAGATCGAACCCATCACAAAGCACCTCTTCCCATGGCAAGAAAAATCAATCTAGTTGGTCAAACCAAACCAAAGTTTCGGAGAAGAAATACGAGGCTATAACAAGCATGCATATAAGAGTTCAACAAAGGCTCAAATAATATTCATAGATAGATCTGATCATAAACCCACAATTCATCGGATCCCAACAAACACAGCGTAAAAAAAGAGTTAAATCAAATAGATCTCCAAGACCATCGAGGAGAATATTGTATTGAAGATCAAAAAGGGAGAAGAAACCATCTAGCTACTGCCTACGGACCTGTAGGTCTGTGGTGAACTACTCACGCATCATCGGAGGGCCAAGGGGGATGCTGAAGAACCCCTCCGTGATCATTGACCCCTCTGGCAAGGTGCCCGAAAAGGCCTCGAGATTGGATCTCGTGGTTCTGGAACTTGCGGCGGTGGAAACTCTGATCTCTTGACTGCCCTAGGGTTTCTGGAATATTAGAGTATTTATAGAGCTGAGAAGCGGTGGAGGAGCCTCCCGTGGGCCCCACTACCCACCAGGGCGCGCCAGGGGCCTCTAGCGCACCCTGGTGCCTAGTGGGCCCCACGGGCTTCCTCTGGTGCAACTCTTGGGCCTCCTGGGTGTCTTCTGGGCAGAAAACATTCTCCAAAAAGTTTTGCTGCATTTGGACTTCGTTTGATATGGATATTCTGTGAAGTAAAAATAAGCAAAAAAAAAAAACAGCAACTGACACTAGGCACTATGTCAGTAGGTTAGTCCCAAAAAATGATATAAAGTTGCTATAAAATGAATATAAAACATCCAAGATTGATAATATAACAACATGGAGCAATAAAAAATTATAGATACGTTGGAGACGTATCATGTACCACATCAGAAACAGTTCATGATTGTAAATCGTGTACGATAAGGCGACTATCACAAACATTTAGTTTGCTCGCACCGTTTGTGATGTTGTTTGACATCACACACGCTTTGCAAACGGCAACTGTGTGCATGCTCGCACACGTTTCCTCTCTGTGAACCGTGTCGGATTATGGTGTATATCACACATGTTTGTGTTTTATCGACCGTGTGCATTGCAGAGCGTAATTTCACCCTAATTTAATTGCTGCTATTTAAAATTGTACCGAATTTGAATTTGAAAGTATACTATAGATTTATTCATATCCATCAGGTTCAAACAACCAATGCATTATTTGATTCAAGGTACATAGGTTCAAGAATTACATAAGCACCAAATAAAGAATGATGAACCACAGTTGTATACTTGTACTATTAAAGACGGTAAAGAAAGAGGCGAAAGACATTCTGGTTGCTGAACGAGGTGAGGCAGAATGCCCATATTATGCCCTCCTCCATGCAGAAGGCACGCACGACTCTAGTCCAACCCCTTGTGATGGCCGACCGCCCATCCTTCACTGTCTTCATGAACACATCTAGATAGTCATCGTGTTCTGGTAGAAATACTTTAACCTTTGAATGCACACCAATCATGTAGTTTGAGAGGTAATCTTGAGTAAACTACTTTGGGAACCACTACAAAGTAAAAAAGATTCAGACATTGTCATCTAACACAACTCATTATGGGCAGTAAAAAGAAGGCTGCAGAGTTTTTACTTACCATCCTGCAGTTCGCTGTTGTCTTGGATAAAGTGTAAATAAATAATTTAATTGCCATCTTTTGACCAATTTTACTAACAATCTTTATCAACTTCCTCACTTGATGCTGGTTCATCAATATGTCATTGCCCCATACGCAGAAAGGGTCGAAGCGCGGATCTTTACCAATGACATATGTACCTAAAAGCACCAAGTTAATATTAGAAGGTAAACAGCAATTGCACAATGATGTAGTACAACACTCCCTCCGTCCCATTATATAATATCTTATAACATCCAATATACTCACATATTGGATGAATTAACATCTTATATTATGGGCCGGAGGGAGTTTATTGCATTTTTACAAATTATCGGCCTATTAACTAGAGTTAACTGTTGTTGTTGTTGTTGTTGCTGCTCTTCTACGTATATCTAGACATCATCAGAACATTAAGGTAACACTCTTCCTTGTTGCTATGTAGCCTAGGATTGCATATTTAGACATTCAATACAGTGCATGTTGCTATGTATCAGATATATTAGATATGGCCCTAGTTAACCTACCGATAAATGGGTTACAGATATATTCAGTTAAAAGTCTGATTCACCGATTAATCACTTATCAGCCCCCGGCCTATATGGTACCAGCTACCGATATCCTGAACAGTGAGTATATATAAGCCATGCGGTGAAACTAACCTCGATGGAAAACAATAGTCGTTCCCAAAATTGTCCTGTGTCAGTACATCAAGATGCATGTTAAGCACAAGAGGCTAAACATCAACCAAATATATCCATGGTAGACAAAATAATCTCCAAACGATAGCTTCAGTGTCCAGGTTTAAGCATGCTAGTTAAGCAAAACAAGAAGTGGAAAGGTGTGTTAACTGCAACAGGCCTAACATTTAACAACAAGCAAATATAGTCATTCAAACTGGTATTGTGCTGGTCTAAGTACACTGGTTATTGTTAAATAAAAATGGAAAGGCGTGTTAACTACAACATGCTTAACAGCAACCAAATGTAGTCATTCATAGTGGTATTGTTGAAACTGGTATTGATGAAATTGAACTACACAGTTCATACTTGCACATATAGAACATCACGTTGTGAATAACTGGAATAAACAAGGCATACTACGAACAACCAAAGATAGCATTTTAAACTGGACATATGCTAACTACAAACAACCGAACAACCAAAAAACTTTAAAAGTGGCATATACTAGCTATAATAGGCTTAACAACAAGCAAATATATGCATTTCTATCGGTATGTTTAAAAATGGTATTGATGAAAATGTACTGCACAATAAATAGTTACACATATAGAGCATCACATTGTGAACAACTGAAATAAACAAGGCATACTGCAAACAACCAAATATAGCAATTAAAACTAGACATATTTTCACTACACTACAAAAGGGACTGACAGAAAAAATCATGGGTTCCCCCTGTGAAGAGGCACGGCAAAACAAATCATGTGTTTCCTTACTTGTCACAGATGGGCTCGTTCCCATGGGAAGAGCACGAACCTTAGGTGCCGTCCATGTTTTCGCAGATGGACTCCTTCCCCACGAAGAGCACGACTGTAGGGTGCCCTCCCTGATGTCGCAGATGGGCTCTTTCCCCTTGGAAGAGCCGGAGAGGGTGCCCTCCTCATGGTCGCCGTCGATGAGGTCTGGCTGGGCAGCTATGGATCCCAAGCCAGCGTTGCAGAACATGTCATTCAGAAATGACAAAAGGGTCTCGATGGGATGTAGGATGGCAAATTCTTGACAGCGAGCCAAAGGAGATCAGCGGCGGGGCCATGGATGAGATCGACGGTGGTTGAACCCGAGGGGTTGGGGGTGGGCCACTTAACCTGTGACATAGCCCGTGTTAGGCCGTCGTTGTCGATGACCTCGATGTTGTAGCCGGCGTTCGTGACATACCAGCATACTCTAGCCCGCTGATTGAGACCCTGCGGCCAGTAATGGTCGTCGGCTTCCTCGGCGGCCACCTCGGCGACGTCGGGCGAAGAGGCCGCGATACACCTCTTTTGGGCCAGTCGCTCCTCAAGCTCCACGGGAAGCGTAGCCGGGCTTAGGCTGCGATGATCTGGAGTGGGGGATGGGGATGCGGATCTGTGGGAAAGGGGGCGTTTGGCTGGCATCATCTAAGAAACTCAGGGCGGCTAGGGTATGGAGATCAGTGGGTAAGCTGCACGGGCAAACTGGCAAATGTTGACAATGGAGGCCTTGCGGCGGCGGCGGCGACCTTGCTAGGGTTTCGAGCGAGGGAGGGGTTGTGGTGGGTGGGTGTGTGTGTGTGCACGCGCGCGCGGAGTTTTTGGGATGTGTGTGTGGAGGGGGGTTTGAGGAAATGACACGGCTACTGAAAATTTTACTACGCGGGAGTAAAATGCTGGGGCTATTGAAAATTTGGATGATGCATCGCACACGGTCCCGAAATAACAATTGTGTGTTATCAAATAGAAAAACCCTCGAGCTGGGCATATATTTTCGAGGGATGCAGGTGGGAGCGGGAACAACAAACATCACACACGGTCGAAACATAATAACTGTGTGTTATCCAAAAGAAAAACCCTGCAGGCGGGTAGATATTTTTGAGATTGCGAGGGAAGCCTCGTGGAGCCCAATGTACTGTGCTGATGTGCGTGACAGGGGCACCGGCGTGGCACACGGGTGGTGTGAATGAACCGTGTCTGTTGCGTCATCCGACTTGTCTAATGTTTATAAATTTGGCGAAAATAACGCGGGAAAGGGTCAGAACACGAACACACTTGCATGTGGACCAAAAATATGTATGAAAAGGGCAGTTTGATGTTCAAATACCAAATGCACAACTTCGATGTGGCACCTGTCTCACAAAGCGCACGGTATTTCTTGTCCCCCCCCCTTCGTGTCGGCAGGAGGGGAATCCTAGCTATGAACGCATGCCCCCAAATAGCAAGGTCTAACATATCACCCTACCGTAACACTAAACCTATGGGCGTCCATCATGGTCAAACCCTGTCCCCCTTTTGTTTCCAGTTAAAGGTGGACCATGTGCGGGCCCACAAATGTGTGCTTCTGGCGCGAGATGGGGTGAGACCACATATGAACCACCTGCGGGTAGCCCAACTATATGTATGAAAAAGGTGGTGTGATATTTAAATACCCAATTCACAACTTTGATGCGGCACATGCCTCGCAAATTAACCGGACATCCCCGACCCCACGGAGGTTCACCTAGCAAAGTGCGAAGTAGCAGTCCCCCCCCCTCAAACACACACACACACACTTTCAGTCGGCGGGAGAGGGCATCTCACCAAGATGTATCGTTAAACGGACCAAGAAGAATCCACCTTGGTCGTACAACCTCTCTCATGTTGTTGGTCAAAGTTATGGACGTCCACACGACCCCAGAGATGGGCTAGCTCGCCAATAATCACACAAGTAGCTAGTGCCCGAAGACAACCACTGCCTGCATGTGGCCCAAACATATGTATGGAGTGTTGATGTTGAATACCCAATGGAACAACTTTGATGTGGCACCGTGCTTTGGAACCAGAAATCCCCACATGGAGTGAGGGTTAGTTGACGACGCGTTGTATATATGTATGTCACACCACACTTCGAGCCGGTGCCGGGGATTCATGCATGCATGCATATGTACGTATGCGCTCAAACTTAGGTCTGGAATCTCACCATGACCTACTACAATAACATGAACCAAAGAAGAAGAATCCACCATGGTAACCTATCTCGTTGTCAGTCAAAGTGATCATGGATGTCCACGCGGGCCCACAAATATGTAGGCTTGCCGTCGATAACCACGTGAGGGAGAGTACCGTTCAAAGACAACCACTGCATGCATATGTATGTATGGAGGTGATGCATGCATGTTTGAATACCATGCACAACATTGATGTGGCGCGTGCGTAGAAAATCGTATAGTCCCCACATAGAGCGAGATCGGTTCATGACGTGTCGTGGTGCTGCCCCTCCCCCCGCCGCCCACTTCGACTCGGTGGGAGGGATTCATGCGTACACATGCATGTGCTCAAACTATATCATGTCATCCCAGAGCATGACCTATATACCGTAATACAAACCAAAAAATAATCCTCTCCTAAGTCAAATTAACCTCTCTCGCTGTCGATCAAAGTAGTGATGGACCAAGCGGGCCCACAGATGGAAAGCATCGGTATCGCTGATAACCGCGTGAGTGGGTGCCAGAGGACAACCGCCATCACTTTGCATGTGGGCCAAACATATATATGGAGGTGTGTGTGGTTGTGATGTTTGAATACCCAAAATGCACAACTTTGATGTGGCACATGCCTCGAAAACTGTAAAGTCCCCACACAGAGCGAGGTTCATGAAGCGTAGTATATATGTTGGTCCCCTTCCCCCTCTTCGACGCATACTATATGCTCCTGTCGTAATACAACCCAAAAAGAATCCTCCTTGATGGTGAAATTAATTAACCTATTCCGATGTAGGACAAAGTGATGCATGCATGGACGACGACCTCGCGGGCCCACAGATGGAAGTGTCACACGTGAGTGTCCTAGGATAACCGCCGCCTGCATGCATGTGGCCCAAAGAGGTGTTGTGTGATGTTTGAATAGCTGCACAACTTTGATGTGGCACGTGCCTCGGAAACCAGAAAGTCCCGACACTGAGTTAGGTGTGTTCATGAACGCATATGTAGTATATATGCTGGTTCCCTCCCACCTCTTGGACACGTACTATATACTCCCACCATAACACAAACAAAAAAGAATCAACCTTGATGGTCAAATTAACCTCTCTGCCGGCTGTAGCTCGAAGTGATGGACGACAACCTCGCGAGCCCATTGAAAGTGTCACACGCGAGTGAGTGTCGTGTAGGACAACCACCGACTGCATGTGGCCCAAACATGTATGTATGAAAGGGTTGTAATGTTTTAAATAACGAATTCATGGCTTTGATGTGGCACCCGCCTCACAAAATGGCCAATCCCAAACGGTGGCTCACAACTCGTAGTGTACTGCTAGACACCCCCACCCCAGACGCGCGCACACACACACACACACACACACACACACACACCGCGCATCCACCGCAACTACGAGGCATGTTAAAATTTTCCGCGGTGAACATATGTTACCAAAGGAGGGACGTTGTAATTTTGAAAAAAAACAGAGATTATTAAGATGTTTTAGTACATTGATTGATTTTCTAGGGGTATAATGTGCAAAAATCAAATTTGATCTACATGCACACATGACAGTGCACCTAAATGGATTGAAAAAACACATGTGTCACTGGGTGCATGTTTACTCCCCGTGCAAGAAATTTCAAACATTGAGATTCTTGATTTTTAAAATCTAGTACATCCAAAACTTAGTTGAAATTCATGAAACATATCGTGTTGTCATATGGACACCAATACACAGTGGTATTGTACTTTTTTGTCAAATTTGATACAAGTTTTGATGTAATTTTTATCTTCTTACAAACGGAAGATTATTAATAATTGAGAACCAATATCGCAAACGGATTATTTATTCAAACCGTGGGCGTTAGACCAACAATGGATACGTGCCATGCTTCGGTTAAGCAATAAAGCGGCAACATTAATCAGAAAAACAATATACGTGCTACCACGCATCCCATGTGCCATGCGAGCAGGCGTGAGTTGACGGGACGCATGGAGCAGTCCGCCGCGCAGGCAGACCGGGAGGCGTGTGTGCAGGTGTGTGAAATTGACGGGAGGCGTGCTCATTGCGCATTGTCATCAGGAGGCATGTGAGTAGCTATGTGAAATGATGGTAGGCATGCCAGCAGTCCGCTATGCAGGCTCACCGGGAGGCGAGCCAGCGATTTGATCGTCGCCCGCCTCTCTCCCACTACTCCATATTAATTGCGCGCTCGAGCGGCCGCACCCCCATCCTCGCCACACACACACTCCTCTCTCTCCGCCTGCATCCTCGATGCCGCTCTCAGTCCTCACCGCCGTCAGTGTATGAGGATACCGCCGAAGCGCCCCATCGGAGGAGTGGCGACGCCGGGGCTGCTGAAGCACCGGAGCACGACATGAAGATGGAGACAGAGGTTGCCGTCACCGCCGATGAGGTCTCATTGCACCTTGATGTCGTCGATGGCGTCGTGCTTCCACAGCTAGAGCCGGAGGTCCACACCGACTCCGGCGACGACTCTGGTGATGACTCCGACGATGACTCCGACGACCACTCCAGCGAAGACTCCGACGATGGCGGGCAACCGGTTAGTCATCTTGTTCGCACACGAACACGTCACCGTGTACCCTCGACACCGGGGGTGATACACCGTGACTCACGCTGAAGGAGACGCGGCCGGAAGCACGGTACACAGGCAATCCAGCGGGTGCTTTTGAGGACCCGAAACCCCACACGCCCGGGAGGGACCCCGACAGGGCGTGCGGCGGCTATGGGCTGCCCTAGGTCGACTTGATTGCCCCTAGGGCCTCGTGGTTCGCCGCCCTGCAACAAGAAGAACAGACAAAGAACGAGGAAGAAGAAGAACTAGGGTTAAGGAGAAAAGATAAAAGATAAAAAGTGGTAGATGATTTGATCGATTGTGTGTTGTTCAATCGGCCATCACCCCTTAGGTATATAAGAGGCAGCTGGACTTCCCGTGCAAGGAAAAGGCTTGGATCCACGTCCAAAACCCTAGTCAAATTCGGATGGTTTTGTCCGAACTTTCCAAAACTGTTCGGTTTAAAACTGGCTGCACCTTGCGGGTCTTCTTTGAGGTGGTAAACGACCTCCGATGAAAATGCGCCCAAAAGCATATTTACTCCTTTCGACGACACGAACAACTTTCGTGTTGAACGTTTTTTGATTCAATGCCATCTTCAGGGCCAAATCGCTCATGCAAAACAGGTAATTATTCACGCAACTCATTAGACATAGTCACACGTGTGTCTTGTCCCGGGCGTCATATTTTGCTCACTGCAGGGTCGTGCTGTGCGGGCTCTAACTTTTGCATACGACCACGGATTGAGATGATTTTTATATCAAAATCGATGGTTTCGACAAGATGAAGACAATCCGCGTATAAACTTTTGTCATATGAGGCCGTATTGGAGGTTTAATTGGCCGAACAATACTCTGAACACAAAATCTTAGTACTTTGAGCATAGTTTCGGCCCTTGAGATGAGATCGGATGGTGATGGCCCAAACTTCAAAGATGTTCATATCGACAATTCGGAACTCTTTCATGTAGATCACTTCTCCATTTGAGGCCATCTTAAATAAGTTCTTGACCGTGCTAAAATCTGAGGCCAAAAGTGACGTGAAAGGACTTTTTGAACAGCACATAAACTTCTCTTTTTCCTTTATGTTCATATGTGGATTGTACAAATGTCCCATACATCTGCAATTAGACATGGCACAAAAGTTTGTGAAGTATTTTTGTCTTGGATGACATAAATAAATTATTGCATAGTTTGCATTAGAAATCACCTCACAAATATACATGTATGCAATATTTTTGGTCGTATCCAAGGTAGTCATGTCCTCATCATCCTCCCCTTCTTCAAAACAAAGCCGTCCTCGGCGTTGCTTAATCTGAAATGTGGCTAACAAAAGAGATAAGGTGTACATGTTGTATATGTATATGTCATCCATTTTTACTTCCCTTGATTTTTGCACATATGACACATGTATACATGAGTAACTTTCATAGTTCATAAAATGTAAAGCCAAAATATTATCACAAGTATTAGAAGACATGAAAATATTGCAACTCAATTTGCACATATAAGTGAAGCTCTTATTCATATCAAAGGATTGACAATGTTCATCATTAAACCATCCCAACATTGGTGAATAAACCTTACTTGCATCAAATTTACATGCTACAACATGCTTAAATAAGCAAACATGCAATAAGTCATTTGACACAAAATCATCACCAAGATTAGAGTTCATATCAAAATGATTAAACATTGTTTCTTTTGCATCAACAGTTAATTCATTGGGTGCACTCAAAATTGTTGATACTTCAACTCTTTGATCACATGACGCATTCATGACAGTAACACAATTCTCTAAAATAGCTGGTGTGCTCAAATCAATAGGTAACACAACACATGATGTATTCAAGTTAACTAGGCATGCATCATTCTCATGTGGAAGTTGAAAATCTGTACCTTTGTCATTACCTCTTATGATCAACTCAGACGATGTAGGCACTCTTGGAGGTGATGTGTCACATGATGGAGATGATGTAGTCCTCGCAACAACGGATGTGGTTGTCATAGTACGCCTAGTAGTTGAAGAAACATCTGTATCAACACTTGGAATGTGCACCGTGCGCTTGTTCTCCTTGTGGCCAACACGTCGTTTTATTTCCTGTTCAGCTTTGCAAGCAAGACGAAACAAATGGTCCATAGGATAACACTCTTCATGAATTAGAATCTCTTGAATATCACAATTTAATCCTCCCCAAAATCTATCCATAAAATCTTCTTCACTTTCTTCTAAAAATGAGTGCAATAATGTAGTTTGTAAATCATCATAGTATTTTGTTACCGTGTCAGTGCCTTGTTTTAAATGTTGTAATTTTTTAATCATGCCACGAGTATAATAAACATCAACGAATCTATCTCTCATGACAAGTTTTAAATCATCCCAAGTAGTAGGTATAAGATCAGGGTTTAACCGACAATATTCACTCCACCAAACTAAAGCAAAGCTACTAAAAGTACTAACCGCAGCTTGAAATTTTCCACGCTCATCAAAATTATGGGAAGCAAATATAGCATTTATTTCGTACTCCCATTCAATATATAAATCAGGCCTAAAACGACCAATAAATGGTGGCATGGAAACTTTAACCTGATTATGTGCATTCTGATGTAATTGCTCCTCTTGTGGCGGTTGTTGTATTTTCTTAGGTGATGGCAAATCTCCCACGATCGATGAAGCCCAAGAACTAACAACTCCGGAACCTGCCATAGTTAGTAGAAAACAAGAAACAAAATCCAAGAATAATGTTCCTATGAACTACTAGGATGTGGTGGTAAAACGCTCACAGTGTAGCAAATATCAATATCTTACAAGTTCTTACCATGCAGCAGGTGGTGACAGGCAACCAGCGGTGTCAAATAACTCCGAAGATTGAGTAAAGTGATTGCCAGGGGAACGTACATATACACGGTGTAGAAATATGTGGAGCTTGGAAGGCTTAAATATTTGGTAGCAAAAGATTAGCAATAATCAATTCAGAGATGCAATGTTGAATAAACGCTCAACGACGGTACTGTGCTGGTCCTAGGCTAGACCGGACTAGAGACGCGAGCCTAGAACACTAATGAGGTCACGGCTTTGCACAACTAGCATCAATAAAGGATATGAAGTAGCTCTGGATAGCAAGATATAAGTGAAGATCACAATGACAGTAAAGATAATGATGAGAAACAACTACCAAGTACGATATACCAACAACTTCCTCTCCAACTTTCCTCTAGAAAAGTTTTTGCCAATTTTCTGATAATTTTTTCTCAAGAATGGCACTGACTCACGCTTTCAAATGCAAAAAGAATCACTCAATTCCGAGTTGATATGAGGAGTCAGAAAATTCTAAAACTGGCCTGAAAAACTGGAACAAGCTGTGTTCATGAACTTCGGAGGGCAAAAAGACCTATTTAGAAGCCGATTTTGAGGTGTCGAATATTGGACTAGCTTCTGCAACTATTTACATGAGGCTCGTCGCTAGCTTTAATTTGAGTACTCACGGAGCCAAAACGGACTTGGTATGAGGAAGATACGCCTGTTTTTACTGAACAGTGCGCAAAACAGATTCGAATCCGGATTCAGGTACGAGAGTGAGTCTAGATAGATCCGAATTTTGTGTTTTTTTCCTCTCTTTTTTTCTCTCACTTTTTTTTCTGAATTTTTTTCTCTCTCTTTCCAAAACAAACTAGATAAGATGCAGATTGGATCAAGCGAAGATATGAACGGCGTCAGCTATGAAAACTCTAAACGACGCAGCGGCGGCGTGACTAATGTGAACAGAACTCGAAACTCTAAACGAACTAGACACTAAGACCAGCAACTCAACACGACGATGCAACCGATAATTCAATAATGCAAACAATGAAAAGAAAATTGTGAAGGCTCAGACTGGCTTGGACAAAGGATGAATAGATCTAACTTTTTTTTGTGGTTTTTTCTTTGGACAATAGGTAAGAAAATAAATCTAATCTAGGGAAAACTGAAAATTCTCACCGAGCAACCTGAAAACTGATACCACTTGATAGAGGCGGGGTGTCCCGATCTTTCGATGAGATGATAACTATCGATTAGGTGAAGACGACTTTGACGATCCGACTACAAACGTGCACGACGTTGCGCCTTAGCAATCGCTAAACCAATCTCCTGAGGTTACTGACGATGCCGGAAGCATGATCAGCCTGACCACGAGGGTCTATTCCTGCATGCAATCAAAGAACAAGCAAGAATATGATAAAGCAAACTGAATATTGCGAATATATATGAAGTGTTGATAAAAGTGGGTATCCGAAGCGGTCTTGGTCTGGTCGTTGGACACAAACGAAGTACACGAAGTTGCAATGGCTAACTTTTAACTAAACAAATCCCAAGCAAAAAACTACTAGATGGATCTACTTATATAGGAGCAAGGGGTGGCGGCTAAGGAGGTGGGAGGACGTCCCAAGGCAGCCTAAAACTAACCCTAGGTCATACAAGGCCAATGGGCCCAAGTGGAGGTGATGCAACACCTTTGGACTTGTAGTTTGACTCGGATTCTGCTATAGCGTCAGATTGTTTCGATGACAACTCAATGCTCCGGATGAATTTGAAGGTGAAACCAATTGGGTTAGAAAGAGCACGAAATCTACTTTCCAACAAAAAAAAGAATCACCCAATTCGGAGTCCGTATGAAATAGTTCTTGGCGTTTTGAGTCAGGTATGTCTGTGCAGTCCGAATCTGAATCCAGAACGTGAGAGACTTGGACTCTATCTTCTCTTGGCCCAAAAGTGACGTGAAAGGACTTTTTGAACAGCACATAAACTTCTCTTTTTCCTTTATGTTCATATGTGGATTGTACAAATGTCCCATACATCTGCAATTAGACATGTCACAAAAGTTTGTGAAGTATTTTTGTCTTGGATGACATAAATAAATTATTGCATAGTTTGCATTAGAAATCACCTCACAAATATACATGTATGCAATATTTTTGGTCGTATCCAAGGTAGTCATGTCCTCATCATGAGGTGTAGCATATGATGTTTGAGGGTAATTGGCTGAATAACTAGTAGTAGCATGGCCAATTCCCCTATCCACCAGCATGTTCATATTAACATGTTGCAAATTAGTTGCCGATGAATAAAAAGGTGAAACATTTTTTTGCATGCTATTGAAAGTTCCTACTTGAGGTGTTTCAACTTGATTAACCGAACTCATCATGTTGTTCATCAGCATATGGATTTGTGGGGTTGTCGATGCATGAGAGTTAGGATACATATGTTGTACATTGCTAAAACCATAAGAATTTGAAGCATGAAGATTATTTTGCATCGGCCCTTGCACATAATTAGATCCATGATTGATAAAACTAGGGCTAGCCGATACGTTATGCTCATTAGGCGATCTTGCAACAACATATGAATTATTTGCATCTACAGAGGGGAATTGGGTGTTCATATTACCTTTGTAGATTGCAAACCCTAGACGACGATCTCTTCGTAGCAAGAACGGGCCGGAGATCGTTCAAAGCTTCGTCCCCAGCGGAGTCGCCAAAAAGTGTGTTCACACACGAACACATCACCGTGTACCCTCTACGCCGGGGGTGATGCACCGCAGCTCACGCCGAAGGAGACCCGACCGGAAGCGCGGTACACAGGCAATTCGGCGGGTGCTTTTGAGGACCCGAAACCCCACACGCCCGGGAGGGACCCCGTCAGGGCGCGCGGCGGCTATGGGCTGCCCTAGGTCGACCTGATCGCCCCTAAGGCCTCGAGGTTCGCCGCCCTGCAACAAGAAGAATAGACGAAGAATGAGGAAGAAGAAGAACTAGGGTTAAGGAGAAAAGATAAAAGATAAAAAGTGGTAGATGATTTGATCGATTGTGTGTTGTTCAATCGGCCGTCACCCCTTAGGTATATAAGAGGCAGCTGGACTTCCCGTGCAAGGAAAAGGCTTGGATGCACGTCCAAAACCCGAGTCAAATTTGGATGGTTTTGTCCGAACTTTCCAAACTGTTCGGTCTAAAACTGGCTGCACCTTACGGGTCTTCTTTGAGGTGGTAAACGACCTCCAATGAAAATGCGCCCAAAATCATATTTACTCGTTTGGACGACACGAACAACTTTTGTGTTGAACGTTTTTTGATTCAATGCCATCTTCAGGGCCAAATCGCTCGCGCAAAATAGGTAATTATTCACGTAACTCATCACACATAGTCACACGCGTGTCTAGTCCCGGGCGTCATATTTTGCTCACTACACGGTCGTGCTGTGCGGGCTCTAACTTTTGCATACGATCTCGGATTGGGATGATCTTTATATCAAAATCGATCGTTTCGACAAGATGAAGACAATCCGCGTATAAACTTTTGTCATATGAGGCCGTCTTGGAGGTTTAATTGGCCGAACAGTACTCTGAACACAAAATCTTAGTACTTTGAGCATAGTTTCGGCCCTTGAGATGAGATCGGATGGTGATGGCCCAAACTTCAAAGATGTTCATATCGATAATGCGGAACTCTTTCATGTAGATCACTTCTCCATTTGAGCCCATCTTAAATAAGTTCTTGACCATGCCAAAATCTGGTGTCAACACATCTATACCCATTTATGTGTCAAATATATCCTACGGTTTCTCTGGTTACTCCTGCCTCCCCCTTTTTGGAATAGAAATCCTATGGATATGTTCTCTCAATCCATGAAATCTGAGTAAGTTTCGATAGATCCGTGTAGTGTATTGATTGTTTGAATGGTACAAATGATAATTGGTTAGTTGTTTCATCTGTAGAAATGATTTCTCCTAATAATCCGACTAGGGTTAGTGTTCGTGCTAATAATTCCTAGCCAGGTCTTGACAATTGATTTTGAATGACCTACATATATGTTTGTGCCGTTTTTTGCAAGATCGGTCTGTACATAGATGATTGTGCTTAAAAATTGAACCATAATCTTTGGAAATGTCTAAAAAAATTGCCATAAAATCCATAAATTTCTAATCCTATTTTACGGCATGTAAAAATAGATTTGATGCCAAATTTTGGCCACTGCCAAATGTTTGCTAGAGATTAGTTTGTATGCCAAATTTGACGCCACATTTTTTACTATATGTATAGGTGCTATCTGACGATGTCGACAGCGAGGATGAAGATGGCCAGAGGAGGTACAAGAGGCAAATCCTCAGGGAGCTTTATGAGGGAATTCATAACAAGCGTATTAGGACCTAGAACGGGGGCTTTCAATGCCCATTTTGCAACCAAAAGCTTCATGACGCATATGAAAGTGTTCTGGCGCATGCAAGAGGACGAGTCGTTGGCTCCTTCGGGCAGAAGTATTCTCGTAGGGTGGCGCACACCACGTACACTGAGTACCTGGAGAAGCTTTACGATCGTGCTGGCAAATGAGATGAGATGTGGGATTAAACTATGTATGGCTATGTAGTGTCTTAATTATAAATGTGCTTGAGTATTCTTAACGATGGTTGAACTATGCTTGTGTACGCTTATTATCTATGCCTGAGTATGTTTAATCTATGTTTACTTATGTCTAAATGTGGGATATGGATGCAATCAGTTCGGTTGATGGAATTTTATGCATATTAGGGTGAATGTTTAGCGTGGGTAAAAATTTCAGATTCAACCGATGAAGGAAAAGTGGAACCACCCTGAAACATGGTTATTTTCCCAAATTAGAACCGTGTGCAATGACTTTCATTTTCCCAGTTACGTCAATCACACACGGTTGGCTCTAGCAAACCGTTGCCTCCGAAACTCTTTGTGGGTCAGAAAACCCTCACCACCCAATTCAAAAAGGAAAAAAGAAAACCCTCACCATCCCCACGTCACAAAAACCCTCACCCTGCCCGCCACCCCCTCCGGTCCCCATTCACACATGCAAAAGCTCCTCCATGACTCTGCATGGCACCGCTATTGCCGCGGCAACCACTTAGCTCGATGCATGTCACCGCCGCCAGGCTGCCGGCAAACCCCACCGCATTTCGCCACTTCTGCTTGCCGCCGCCTATCGCCATCGACTTTCTCGACGCTGCTCGTCGTCGACCCAGCTCCGCTCGATTAGGCAATCCGCAGTATTGAGGGTTTTTTCTCATGGACAACAAGGTAACTAATTTACTAAGATATTCTCTCATCTCCTATCACAGTTCATCTGTCGCCTTTAATCACCCGGCCGAAATCACCGTGAATTCATTTTTATTCGAGCTGATTTGAGGGTTTTCTTTCATTCATTGAGTGTATAGTGTGCGGACACATCAGGACTTTGCGGCCTCGGCCAGACATCCATGGAGTTCCATCTCACCGTACCAGATTACTTCAGGATGTGCACGGTATGTTCAATCTCACCCTACATCGGTTGGCATGGCCTACTTTCCTGAACATATACTATATATTGCTATATTTGGATAAAAGGTGCCACATGCAGCATATACGTCAAAGGGGATTTTTTTCCTCTTCTTTCTATATTAGGCAAATTAATGATGTATTGTTCTTTTGATTACTCTCATATTTCCATGACATCATGATTACACTATCTGTTTAATTATAGATTTTTGTCCTTTGATTTCAACTGTTGTACTGTTCTTTCAATTTCGCTCATATTTGCATGTTACTTCTTTAACAATCCTACCATTTTCTGCAGCACATCCCTTGCTATGCAACAACATCTGTATTACACAATCTTGCCCTTTACATAACTCAAGACTGCAGGGATGTCATACTGAACACAAACCATGGATTTACAATCGTTGCTTCTGTAAGACTTGATGAACGTGGTCACTCCTATTTTGGCATGGGCCTTTGGACAGAAATTTCTAAGTTTTATGTACTGAAAGCTGGAACTAAAATTGCACTGCACATAAAAGAGCCTGGTCATGAGATATATGCTAACTTCCCTGACGATATCATCCATCCACACTTTGTTCGAAGTAAGTGTTCTTTTCAAGTATTTGCATGTTGACTTACCCAGCAATATCAAAGGAATTGTGTAGTATTTAAGGAACCAATTGTTATTCCATTTTCTTACTCTGTTCCACCTACTAACTTCTAGTTACCAATACACTTTTCTTTTGCCCTGTTTTAACTAAATATTCCATGCAATGTTGGGGATATCGCTTATCGGGAACTTATCGGTCGACCCATGATAAGGGGTAAATCAACCAATTTATCGGCATATCGGCAAATTTATCACCATATTGGCTGATTTATCGGCCAATTTATCTTTTCGGTCAGACACCGGTAATCGATAAATCGGCCGATTTATTGGAATATCGGAAGATATCTTGAACAGTGATTCCACGTACTCCCACTTCTATCAGAAAGTGCCGCTAACAAAGAGACTCCGGAGGTGGAGAACGAGGCTGCCAACAAGTGGAGGCGGGTCGAGCAAGAACCGCAAGTGACTCCAGCAGGCCTAGACTTCATCAGCAGCCTCCCCGATGATATGTTGATAGTCATCATCTCCCTCCTCCCGATCAAATATGGGGCGCGGACAACCATCCTTTTCCCGGCGGTGGCGCCCCCTATGGCACTCCACCCCTCTCGACCTCATCGATGCCCACAAGCTCTGCCATGGCTATCGCAAAAGCTTGGATGCGTTGTCCCAGATCCTCGGCAGTCACCATGGCCCAATCAGAGGCCTTAGCACGGGCAAGTTCCATTCCAACGGCAAGGACCGAGCCAAGCTTGACGAGTGGTTCCGATCCCCTGTCCTAGATCAGCTTGAGGAGCTCAGTTTTAATGATGGGCATATGCGCTCGCTGCCAACATCTGGGCTCCGCCTCGCCAAGTTCATGAACTGCCATCCCCACCTTAATGACGCATCCGCTCTTTTTCTACCATGACTAAAGCACCTCGAGCTCGTCGCCATCTACATCCCAAAGGATGACATGGAGCGCCTGCTCCGTGGCTGTACTGCACTCGAGTACCTTCATCTTTAGGCGATCAATGGATTGAGTAGCTTTCACATCACCTCCATGACTCTCCAAACTATTTATGTGTGTTTCTGGTGCTGCAGCAAGAGATCACAAGAGGTGTACCACAGTATGGTCATTGAGGACACACCTTCACTTGAGAGATTACTTGTAGTTGATCAACAAGGTCCAACAAGAATCAATGTCATTTCTGCGCCGAAATTGACAGTGGTGGGCTACTTGTCTATCAAATACTCTGAACTTGTTATTGGATCCACACCCGTTCAGGTACAACAGTCGCCTTCTGCCTCTCTTTCTTGAAATTAACATTATTTCTAATTTTGAAGATGTATGTTCGTCTGTCATCCAGAAAATGATTCCGACAAGCTTGATCCCGAATCTGCGCATAGTGAAGGTCTTGGCACTAGAATCTATCGGCCCCAACCTAGACCAAGTTGTCAGTTTCCTGGGATGCTTTCCATGCCTAGAGAAGCCATATATCGAGGTGATGCTCCTTTCCTGTTAAATGTTAACCATAAGGGAGATCAATTTTTGGCACCTTTTCCCAAGTTTACAATGACAGTGTACAACGATTTCTGAAGGAATTTTGGAGGATTTCAGTACATACATGTTTTCCCCCCATATTGGTTGCTTGATTCATATGGTTACAATCCATAAGCATTTCTCCTTTGGATTATTCTGTACTAGTTTTCTTATGGAATTATTCATCTACTCCAACCTCTTGTGAAGAAGGCTACATTTTTCTAGATTGTAATCAAATGCCCATGTTAATCATGTCGGATCGAAGATAGCACGTTAGTGAATTTTACAAATCCTACAAACCAAATGGGCCTATAGTAGTGTTCAAAAATGCATGTAGGCACTAACACGTTCTCTTCTTTTGTAGATAAGATTAGGCCCGATGGTGGATAATGTGATACAATATAACAATCACATCGAATGCCTAGATCTGCATCTCTCAGAAATTACTTTGAACTCCTACCGAGGGACCTTACCGGAGATTATATTCGCCAGGTTCTTTGTTGTCAGAGCAAGGGTGCTGAAGGTAATGAGGTTTGCCCTACATTTATTTCGCAAAAATGAATGGTTTGTTGATCAGCGTCGGCGGCTGCGGCAGAATGGAAAAGGCTCCGAAAAGGCTGAATTTCATTTTGGAACTTCAGATGACAGAGTAATCAAAAGTCATTATGTCAACCCCATACATGACTTGTCAGTGGCTGATCCCTTTGCAAAAATGATGAGGTTTTGAAACCAGCCTTACAAGTGGTAATATTAGTTTGAACCTCTCTTATATCCATGTTCAGCTGATCAGCGCAGGCGTTTGCAGCTGAATGAGCTGAATTTCATTTCTAATATCAGTTTGAACCTTGTAATCTTCGAATTTGAGCCATATAACTCTAGAATTTGATCCTTGTAATATTTCGGGCTTTTGTGGTACAATCTTTGAAATGGCATCGTATGAGACTCGTATATTCGTAGTACTATTTTGACCTTAATATGCAATGGACTTAGATTTTATTAACCATTCTCGAATGTGTCTCCCTTGTCGATCTCATCACAAATGATTGGTATAGCTAACTCGACTGCGATCTTGGACATTATTGCACACAGTTGGTTTCTTCAACCGTGTGCCCTATAGAGCGCAGAATTAGTTATCGCACTAGAGTGTCCATCATCATGATTCTGTGTAACTTTGACCTCATTACCCATGGGTAAACTTATGATCGAAATCATTCCACACACTTCGTTTTTGCAAAGCTTTTTGCCAATAAACGCCCATGATTTTCCCCTCTTCTAGCCGACGCGTGGCCAAACTAGGCGGGCGGGAAGCTTGCGTGGTTGCGCACGGTAAATTGCTTGGTTGCGCGGGAACAGACTCACCAAAGTTACATTTGGCGCCTCTTCGAGACCACGCATGGTCAAATGAAATGCTTGTGGGGTGCTCAAGCGTGCACTGGAATCCTACTCTATGAACGCGGTGACAAGACGTGACGATTACAGGCCGGCCGACCCCCATTTATTACAGCGGCCAATTAACCCTTGTGTCTCTTCAACCTTTCGATCGCGCCCCAGTATTGCAAGAAGCACACCCACCACGACAAATTCTTAGAGGGTATCCTGCGTGGCTCCAATGGTGCTCCGAACGGCTGCCGACGATGAGCAGCAGTTCACCATGCATGTCGTGGTGGACACCCACAGAAGGTTCACGGAGCTCTCGATGGTGTACACCAACAACCCGGTCTGGGTGGAGCACTCCATCCACATCATGGAGCTGTTGCTTGCTGAGGAGAAGTACAAGGTGGTCGGGTTCAACCTCGAGTACACCCGCGCTAAAGGCAGGTCTCGTCCCAAGGTCGTCGTCGCCCAGATGTGCATGTGCAATCACGTCCTAGTCTACCACTACTGCCAGGCCACAAGGCCTTGCGAGCATTTCGCCAGGTTTGTCAACAGCCCCCACTACATGTTCGCTACGGTGGACATCACCAATTATGTAAAGGTGCTCAAGAATTTGGGCATCGCCTGCCAGAATCTTGTCGACATCCAGGGCCAATACAAGATCTGGGTAGCAAGAAGCATGAGAAGGACTCACTGGTTCACCTCGCCGAGGCCATCATCGACCCCTACTACAGAGACATGAAGGATTCCTACAACAAGGACAAGCTTGCCTGGCACCTGGCCTGGATGGAGAAACTTGACAAAGCTCATGTTGTGTACACGGCCAAGGAGGCGTACACGAGCTACGAGATGTACAGGCGTACACGAGCTACGAGAAACTCGACAAAGCTCACATCGTGTACGCGAACATGAGGAAGTGCCTCATTCCCCAAAACGGCCAGGGATCTAGCCAGAAGTAGAGCAATGGCAAGCATCGTCACTATAAGAAGTAGATGATTAGATGCTCTTTTCTCCTAGTTTAGTATGCATGTAATTACTTACTTTGGTGTGTGGAAATTATATGCTTAATTTGGTTATGCATTGCTATTCTTATAAGTATATATGTTGATGTTCTGTAGACAGAGCATAGATGTTGTGCGAACAGAGCAAATCACATTGCACATGGACTAAATA
Source organism: Thinopyrum elongatum (assembly GCA_011799875.1). Classification (NCBI taxonomy): domain Eukaryota; kingdom Viridiplantae; phylum Streptophyta; class Magnoliopsida; order Poales; family Poaceae; genus Thinopyrum; species Thinopyrum elongatum. Next base: position 304,068,951 of record CM022299.1, read on the forward strand.
ATGGAACCCGTCGGTGATGATTTCATCAATCGCTCACAATTGCATACCAGCAATCGTTTGTTGACAACACACACGGCTTCTTAACAAGAATCGTCTATGTTGTTATCGGTCTTCCCACATGAGGGAGTCATGGACTAAGGGGTCCTCGGGGTGCCGGCCCGTTGAACATGGGCCGGACTGGTGGAGCCGTATAGTGACAGGAGATCTATGAAGCTGTGGTGTGCCCTCCAAGTCAAGAAGGCGCAGGATCTCTTCAATCCCTTATTGTAATCTATCTTCGGTAACCCTAACCCTACCGGTGTCTATATAAACCGAGGGTTGTAGTCTTTAGGGCTAGAGCTACATTCATCACCTCCTCTCCTTAGGGTTTAGCTCATACTGATCTCGAGGTAGATCTACTCTGTAAATCATACAATACATCCAATACAATCAAGCAGGACGTAGGGTATTACCTCTTCGAGAGGGCCCGAACCAGGGTAAACACTGTGTTCGTCGTCCCTTGTTTCCCCCATCGAGCCCACAAGCTTGCCATGGGCTATCGCAAAAGCTTGGATGCGTTGTCCCAGATCCTCGCAGTCACCATGGCCCAATCAGAGGCCTTAGCACGGGCAGTTCCATTCCAACGGCAAGGACCGAGCCAAGCTTGACGAGTGGTTCCATCCCCTGTCCTAGATCAGCTTGGAGCTCAGTTTTAATGATGGCATTATGCGCTCGCTGCCAACATCTGGGCTCCGCCTCGCCAAGTTCATGAACTGCCATCCCCACCTTAATGACGCATCCGCTCTTTTTTCTACCATGATAAAGCACCTCGAGCTCGTCGCCATCTACATCCCAAAGGATGACATGGACGCCTGCTCCGTGGCTGTACTGCTCCTCGAGTACCTTCATCTTTAGGCGATCAATGGATTGAGTAGCTTTCACATCACCATCCATGACTCTCCAAACTATTTATGTTGTTTTCTGTGCTGCAGCAAGAGATCACAAGAGGTGTACCACAGTATGGTCATTGAGACACACACCTTCACTTGAGAGATTACTTGTAGTTGATCAACAAGGTCCAACAGAATCAATGTCATTTCTGCGCGAAATTGACAGTGGTGGGCTACTTGTCTATCAAATACTCGAACTTGTTATTGGATCCACACCCGTTCAGGTACAACAGTCGCCTTCTGCCTCTCTTTCTTGAAATTAACATTATTTCTAATTTTGAAGATGTATGTTCGTCTGTCATCCAGAAAATGATTCCGACAAGCTTGATCCCGAATCTGCGCCATAGTGAAGGTCTTGGCACTAGAATCTATCGGCCCCCAACCTAGACCAAGTTGTCAGTTTCCTGGGATGCTTTCCATGCCTAAGAAGCCTATATCGAGGTGATGCTCCTTTCCTGTTAAATGTTAACCATAAGGGAGATCAATTTTTTGGCACCTTTTCCCCAAGTTTACAATGACAGTGTACAACGATTTCTGAAGAATTTTGGAGGATTTCAGTACATACATGTTTTCCCCCCAATTGGTTGCTTGATTCATATGGTTCAAATCCATAAGCATTTCTCCTTTGGATTTTTTTGTACTAGTTTTCTTATGGAATTATTCATCTACTCCAACCTCTTGTGAGAAGGCTACATTTTTCTAGATTGTAATCAAATGCCCATGTTAATCATGTCGGATCGAAGATAGCACGTTAGTGAATTTTACAAATCCTACAAACCAAAATGGGCCTTAGTAGTGTTCAAAAATGCATGTGGCACTAACACGTTTCTCTTCTTTTGTAGATAAGATTAGGCCCGATGGTGGATAATGTGATACATATAACAATCACATCGAATGCCTAGATCTGCATCTCTCAGAAATTACTTTGAACTCCTACCGAGGGACCTTACCAGAGATTATATTCGCCAGGTTCTTTGTTTCAGAGCAGGGTTGCTAAGGTAATGGGTTTGCCCTACATTTATTTCGCAAAATGCTAGAGATTAGTTTGTATGCCAAATTTGACGCCACATTTTTTACTATATGTATAGGTGCTATCTGACGATGTCGACAGCGAGGATGAAGATGGCCAGAGGAGGTACAAGAGGCAAATCCTCAGGGAGCTTTATGAGGGAATTCATAACAAGCGTATTAGGACCTAGAACGGGGGCTTTCAATGCCCATTTTGCAACCAAAAGCTTCATGACGCATATGAAAGTGTTCTGGCGCATGCAAGAGGACGAGTCGTTGGCTCCTTCGGGCAGAAGTATTCTCGTAGGGTGGCGCACACCACGTACACTGAGTACCTGGAGAAGCTTTACGATCGTGCTGGCAAATGAGATGAGATGTGGGATTAAACTATGTATGGCTATGTAGTGTCTTAATTATAAATGTGCTTGAGTATTCTTAACGATGGTTGAACTATGCTTGTGTACGCTTATTATCTATGCCTGAGTATGTTTAATCTATGTTTACTTATGTCTAAATGTGGGATATGGATGCAATCAGTTCGGTTGATGGAATTTTATGCATATTAGGGTGAATGTTTAGCGTGGGTAAAAATTTCAGATTCAACCGATGAAGGAAAAGTGGAACCACCCTGAAACATGGTTATTTTCCCAAATTAGAACCGTGTGCAATGACTTTCATTTTCCCAGTTACGTCAATCACACACGGTTGGCTCTAGCAAACCGTTGCCTCCGAAACTCTTTGTGGGTCAGAAAACCCTCACCACCCAATTCAAAAAGGAAAAAAGAAAACCCTCACCATCCCCACGTCACAAAAACCCTCACCCTGCCCGCCACCCCCTCCGGTCCCCATTCACACATGCAAAAGCTCCTCCATGACTCTGCATGGCACCGCTATTGCCGCGGCAACCACTTAGCTCGATGCATGTCACTGCCGCCAGGCTGCCGGCAAACCCCACCGCATTTCGCCACTTCTGCTTGCCGCCGCCTATCGCCATCGACTTTCTCGACGCTGCTCGTCGTCGACCCAGCTCCGCTCGATTAGGCAATCCGCAGTATTGAGGGTTTTTTCTCATGGACAACAAGGTAACTAATTTACTAAGATATTCTCTCATCTCCTATCACAGTTCATCTGTCGCCTTTAATCACCCGGCCGAAATCACCGTGAATTCATTTTTATTCGAGCTGATTTGAGGGTTTTCTTTCATTCATTGAGTGTACAGTGTGCGGACACATCAGGACTTTGCGGCCTCGGCCAGACATCCATGGAGTTCCATCTCACCGTACCAGATTACTTCAGGATGTGCACGGTATGTTCAATCTCACCCTACATCGGTTGGCATGGCCTACTTTCCTGAACATATACTATATATTGCTATATTTGGATAAAAGGTGCCACATGCAGCATATACGTCAAAGGGGATTTTTTTCCTCTTCTTTCTATATTAGGCAAATTAATGATGTATTGTTCTTTTGATTACTCTCATATTTCCATGACATCATGATTACACTATCTGTTTAATTATAGATTTTTGTCCTTTGATTTCAACTGTTGTACTGTTCTTTCAATTTCGCTCATATTTGCATGTTACTTCTTTAACAATCCTACCATTTTCTGCAGCACATCCCTTGCTATGCAACAACATCTGTATTACACAATCTTGCCCTTTACATAACTCAAGACTGCAGGGATGTCATACTGAACACAAACCATGGATTTACAATCGTTGCTTCTGTAAGACTTGATGAACGTGGTCACTCCTATTTTGGCATGGGCCTTTGGACAGAAATTTCTAAGTTTTATGTACTGAAAGCTGGAACTAAAATTGCACTGCACATAAAAGAGCCTGGTCATGAGATATATGCTAACTTCCCTGACGATATCATCCATCCACACTTTGTTCGAAGTAAGTGTTCTTTTCAAGTATTTGCATGTTGACTTACCCAGCAATATCAAAGGAATTGTGTAGTATTTAAGGAACCAATTGTTATTCCATTTTCTTACTCTGTTCCACCTACTAACTTCTAGTTACCAATACACTTTTCTTTTGCCCTGTTTTAACTAAATATTCCATGCAATGTTGGGGATATCGCTTATCGGGAACTTATCGGTCGACCCATGATAAGGGGTAAATCAACCAATTTATCGGCATATCGGCAAATTTATCACCATATTGGCTGATTTATCGGCCAATTTATCTTTTCGGTCAGACACCGGTAATCGATAAATCGGCCGATTTATTGGAATATCGGAAGATATCTTGAACAGTGATTCCACGTACTCCCACTTCTATCAGAAAGTGCCGCTAACAAAGAGACTCCGGAGGTGGAGAACGAGGCTGCCAACAAGTGGAGGCGGGTCGAGCAAGAACCGCAAGTGACTCCAGCAGGCCTAGACTTCATCAGCAGCCTCCCCGATGATATGTTGATAGTCATCATCTCCCTCCTCCCGATCAAATATGGGGCGCGGACAACCATCCTTTTCCCGGCGGTGGCGCCCCCTATGGCACTCCACCCCTCTCGACCTCATCGATGCCCACAAGCTCTGCCATGGCTATCGCAAAAGCTTGGATGCGTTGTCCCAGATCCTCGGCAGTCACCATGGCCCAATCAGAGGCCTTAGCACGGGCAAGTTCCATTCCAACGGCAAGGACCGAGCCAAGCTTGACGAGTGGTTCCGATCCCCTGTCCTAGATCAGCTTGAGGAGCTCAGTTTTAATGATGGGCATATGCGCTCGCTGCCAACATCTGGGCTCCGCCTCGCCAAGTTCATGAACTGCCATCCCCACCTTAATGACGCATCCGCTCTTTTTCTACCATGACTAAAGCACCTCGAGCTCGTCGCCATCTACATCCCAAAGGATGACATGGAGCGCCTGCTCCGTGGCTGTACTGCACTCGAGTACCTTCATCTTTAGGCGATCAATGGATTGAGTAGCTTTCACATCACCTCCATGACTCTCCAAACTATTTATGTGTGTTTCTGGTGCTGCAGCAAGAGATCACAAGAGGTGTACCACAGTATGGTCATTGAGGACACACCTTCACTTGAGAGATTACTTGTAGTTGATCAACAAGGTCCAACAAGAATCAATGTCATTTCTGCGCCGAAATTGACAGTGGTGGGCTACTTGTCTATCAAATACTCTGAACTTGTTATTGGATCCACACCCGTTCAGGTACAACAGTCGCCTTCTGCCTCTCTTTCTTGAAATTAACATTATTTCTAATTTTGAAGATGTATGTTCGTCTGTCATCCAGAAAATGATTCCGACAAGCTTGATCCCGAATCTGCGCATAGTGAAGGTCTTGGCACTAGAATCTATCGGCCCCAACCTAGACCAAGTTGTCAGTTTCCTGGGATGCTTTCCATGCCTAGAGAAGCCATATATCGAGGTGATGCTCCTTTCCTGTTAAATGTTAACCATAAGGGAGATCAATTTTTGGCACCTTTTCCCAAGTTTACAATGACAGTGTACAACGATTTCTGAAGGAATTTTGGAGGATTTCAGTACATACATGTTTTCCCCCCATATTGGTTGCTTGATTCATATGGTTACAATCCATAAGCATTTCTCCTTTGGATTATTCTGTACTAGTTTTCTTATGGAATTATTCATCTACTCCAACCTCTTGTGAAGAAGGCTACATTTTTCTAGATTGTAATCAAATGCCCATGTTAATCATGTCGGATCGAAGATAGCACGTTAGTGAATTTTACAAATCCTACAAACCAAATGGGCCTATAGTAGTGTTCAAAAATGCATGTAGGCACTAACACGTTCTCTTCTTTTGTAGATAAGATTAG